>CM077307.1:123281196-124531196 GCA_039655065.1 Glossophaga mutica
CACAATTAGCAAGAAGAGAAAATAAAGTGTCTTACTGGGGGCTGAAGGAAAAACAAAGCAGATGTTATCCAGCAGTTGATGATGTGGGAAATAAGCAATATTCTCTGCACAGCTTTGTTCTATAACAAGGGTTACAAACACATTTATACAGGTAGGATGGCTAGGAAAATTGTATTAGGTAATGTCAGATGCAGAGGAACCTGACAGGCCAGTGTGTGACTCTATCGCTGTGTTACTTTATTAATATAAATAAGACCCTACTTATCAGGATGCCAGAGTACAAAGTACTGTGGTACAGTTCCTGTTCTAAAATGTCTGGTATGTAAAATTTTAATATACTTAAGGAAATTCAAGTACATTATCAATTATTGACAGGTACTTATGGCTGTAAGCAGATAAGCAAAAAGACACTAGCCTATATAAATAAATACATGCTGGGCTGTAATGAATTAATTCCTTAATTGGTCTTCCCTCAACCCCACAGCAGTCTCCATTAGATCTTCATGTACAATCCACACATCAATAACAGGATGTTTTTATATCTAGGTCCATGGGCTAGCCATTTTGTTGGCCTTGAGTATCATGCCTTAGAAAACAGGAATAAGCAGGGGCAAGTTGAAATTTAAAGAAAACAAAAGCCACATTGGAGTCATGTTCAAAACGTGAGGCCAGGGCCTGGTACATTTCTTTCATCAATAAACATGAGTTTGAGTGAACGTATTTTTGGGGGAGTTATAGGAGGTAGACTGGAAGACAGAAAGGGGCCTTACAAAATCTTTGCAATTAGTTACTTAGCTACCTATCTAAGATAAAAACTAGTTATCAAGTGAGTTTAAAAAAGCTGTCTGGGGTCATTTTCTAGACACGTAGCCCTTTGGGCAGGCCACGTGCATAGGCAGTGCCCTCCTACATGTGCTCCCGATGTTGACCTTTCAGAATTCTGGTGCTGAAGATCATATAGTCCAGTGGGTCTGAAACTTCGGTGTGCACCAGAACCACCGAAAGGGCTTGACAAAACAGACTGCTAAGGCACATCTCCACAGTTTCAGATTTAGGAGCTCTGGTGTGGAGACTGAGAATTTGCATTCTAACAAGTTCTTGGTGATGCTGATGCTACTGGTCTGGAAACCCCACTTTAAGAATCACTGCTCTCATCCAATAACCTCCTTTGAGAGAAGTAGAAACCCAGGCCCAGAGAAGGAAAATGACTTTCTCTCAGGACCAGTCCTCAATGGCTCACATCCTAATGCTTGATGGCCCCCTTCTGTTATGAGTTGAATTGTATACCCCCTCCCCAAATTCACATGTTGAGGTCCTAACCTCACTGCTTTAGAATGTGACCTTATTTAGACAGAGGGTTGTTGCAGATGTAATTAGTTAAGATGAGGTAATTAGGGTGAGCCCTAATCCAGTATGACTGGTGACCTTATAAAAAGGGGAAATGTGGAAACAGACACGCACACAGGGAGAATGCCATGTAAACGTGAAGGCAGAGACTGGAGTGATGCATCTACAAGCCACAGAACATCAAACATTGGGGGCACACCACCAGAATCTGGGGGAGTAGTTGGAATGAATTCTCCCTCATTGCCCTCGAAAGGAACCAACATTCAACACTGCCAAAACTTTGATCTTGAACTTCTTCTCTTCCAGAACTGTGAGACAATATCTGTGAGACAATATCTGCATTGCTGGAGCCACCAATCAGTTTGGGGTACTCTGTTACAGTAGCCCTAACAAACTGATACCTCTTCCTATCAGACTAGGAGAGAAAAATCGACACCTGCCTGAGGGGATATTGCAAAGCTACCCCAGTCCTGTCTCCCTCCAACTTCCCAGGAGGATTCTCTACACCCCTCTGCTAAGGACCAGGGCTCTCTGGTCTTTCCAAGTCTGTGCCCATGGCAAGGTCCTAATAGGGATGTAAACTTCAGTAACCTCTTACTAAAGCAACGTGGCAACAGGTCTCAGGGACCCTTCAACACGTTCTCATTCCGACCTGGTATTTCAACGTCCATGGCTTCAAACTAAAGAAACAAAAATTCATGTAGGGGGAATACATGTACCTTTGAATTGAATAATAGTAAAATAAAATGAAATAAAACCTTGCTACAAGGATATTATGCAGTCATTAAAGTACTTTTCATTAGAAGTATATAATTATATGGAAAATGCACATGCTATAAAATCAAGGAAAAAGTCAGGATATAAAATACTTGATATTAAAAAAGTAGAATACAGGAAAGAAATACATCAAAATATTAAGAGTTTTTAATTTGGGGGCTGGCAAGACTATTGGAACTATTTTTCTTCTCTCTGCTTTTTTTTTCTGTAAAAAGCATCTCTTATTTTCATAAGAGAAGATACCGTGGGGGTGGGGAAACCTCTTCCTGTAGACTCACAACTTCCTTTTGTTCATCTTGGCTCCTGTATTTCTTTACATCCTCATGTAGCAACACCACCTAAAATCTGCCAAAGGGTTGACAGTTCTACCCCTGCAAGGAAGGGACTTTTCAGTTTGGAGACGAGGTTTACCCCATAAAATCTGATTAAAATCATTTTCCTTCCCCATTACAGAAAGTATCTAGTTAGAAAGATTTTGAAATTCTGCACTTATAGAAGGTTTTTGCCCCTTTCTGTCCCTGGTGACCAAGATGGGTTTCTGCCTTCAGGTCTTTCCAAGTGGTTCTCCCATAAAGAACAATACAATACCCACATTTATCATCCTTTGTCTCTTCAGCTGCTTTCTTTTCTGCAACTGGTTCTTTTTTTTCCCCTTTCCTTTTAGATTTTCTTTGAGGGGAGGGAGGATTTAAAAAACTATTTAAAATTCTTCCTTTGCAATATTGTCCAAAATTTCGTAGCCAGAGACTGATTCGTGTTAAAAGACGTTGTCTTTTAAATATAACTATCTATGGGGAATTTGAAGTAATGGGATATTCACACTTGAGTATGAATTAGCTCCAGAGCTCTGTTTTCCTCCTAATATGCAGATGAGACAATTAAACTGAGGATTGGAGTTTTGATGAGAAGATGAATTAAGGTGACTTTGCAGCATGTAGGCATGTTGTGGAGAAAGGGCGCTGACTGGGATGGGGCATTTGGCAGTTGGGAAAGAGAGTAGCAGTGGATAAGAAGGTGGGAAGATGGTGAGGAGAATGTAGCAAAGGCAATCTAAAAACCTAGGTTGGAGTTCTGCTACATGGTCCCACTCGAGTAGCCTAATCTTCATATATATATATATATATATATACACACACACACACACACACACACACACACACATATACACACACACACACACATATACACACACATACACACATATATTTTTTTTTGCAAAAGGAGAATTTCTGCTGTAGCTTATAACTAATGTTCAAAATGAGCAGAAGTACCAAAGCAATTTTTAAATTACATGACTAACTTATTAAAGGCTCTTAAGCAGACAGTTCTTGAGATTTCTGAATGCTGGTCATTAACAAGTTGGACATGATTTCCATGAGACTAGTCATTTCGCATGTATAAGCAAACATACGCACATGAGCATATGCATGCACATTTGTGTATGCATATAGAAAGTGTGTGTGTGTGTGTGTGTGTGTGTGTGCATTTAAATAGACTTTCTAATTATTTAGCTGAGATCTTAACCTTGGAAGGAATTCAGAAGGGTACAGCAAACTTCCTCGAGTTACATGCACAAATATGCACATGCATGTGTCAGTTTCTGAGCAGAGGGTCCATAGCTCTGACTAGATTCTTACGGGGCAAGACTCACCATGGTAGGGACGGATGCTCTGTCAGACACGTGCTCTGCCAAGCTCTGAGTTTTCACATGCACACCTCAAGCTTCTCCCATAGGAGGTGCTCCAAGGAGGAAAGCTAGGTTGGTGCTGGCTGAAACCCAGTCCTCTCTCCACAGGGTGAAGTTGCAGCAGGCTTGCCACAGCAGGGACCTGCTCCCCACAGTCTGGGCAGGTCCTCCAGGAAGAGAAGTGAAATGGGGCAGGGGTGGTGCTTCTCACTGGGTTTGCCCTAAGACCATTTGTTAGAAATATTTTTTTTATTTTTCAATTACACTTGACATACAATATTATATTAGTTTCAGGTGTACAACATAATGATTAGACATTTATATGCTTTACAAAATGGCCACCCTGATAAGTCTACTATCCATCTGACACCACACAGTTATTACAATATTATCCCTAAGACCCTTTTGATCCTAAGGAAGCAAAGAGGTTGCCAATATTCTCAGATTTTCCTGTCATATTTGAAGGCGGATTCATTTTCTCTCCAAATTTGCTCCCAATTACGCATCTCAGGGGTGAGTTCCACTTCCATCCTCATTTCTTGAATATAAAGTTTCATTTCATGTAACTTCAGTTATCCAAATGTTTTTTTAAATATTGAAAAATCTACATTTATTAGAAAAATAGGGCTAGTCTTTGTAACCTGAACTCCTCCTTAAGTATGCTCCAAACCCAGGACACATTTTCCATTTCCAGGGGGAGACAACGGTCATCGATGTGTAAAGTGATAAGCCAAAACTAAAACAAAGGCCTGCAACAATAAATTCACTCCTGTGAATTTTCCAAGGCAGGAATATGAGCAAACACATTGTATAATGTTTCAAACAAGGTAACCGGAAAATTTAATTGACCAGAATACCCCATTCCCAAACCAACCTGGTTAAGAATTATATACCTAGTTACAGACCCATTCAATTCCAGCTTCATTGAACATTCTTTCACAGCAAAAAGGTGTGACAAAGAAAGCCTGGCTCTGCCATGAGCAAGGAAGCAAGATGTCCCTTACGTAGCCCTGGCGCTGCTACCCACCACCTGCCCCGCTCCTTGCAGCCCTCTCCATTCCTCTCATCGGCAGCAGCCACAGCCCTGAAAATGCATTTCTGCCGCCAGCACATCTTCAGCATGGCGAGCAGGCTAGAGTTTTCAGTTTATAAACCTGTAACTCGGATACCATCTCCTTTTTGCCCTCTGCACAAGCCCATAAACATCCCCAGCTCTGGCTCATGACGGGTTCTTTCCTCTAATGGAAGCTCCCTCCTGGATATCCCAAAAGAGAAAGATGTGTCTGGTAAGTGGGAGAGGTCAAACCTGAGCACAGCTATTTATTACATATACTGCGACCAGATGGATCTAACTCATCCATCAAAGCCCTCGTCATCCTCATCACATTAGCTTCTTATAAAAGCCTCCTGCTCTTTCCCCTCCCAGTCCAGCTCTGCCGCTTCTCTCCTCCTCCTCTCTCCCTCCCTCTCACTCTCTCCCTCTCATGCACTTTCAGGAAAATGAACCCTCTCTAACCCCATTGCTGTTCTCCTTAAATCATGGCTACCCATCACTCTGTGGCTATTTTTAAACTTTACTTTTATCAATACTCATCCTGTAGCTCAGGGAGATATTAAAACTGTACTGGGGCAAGGAAGGGCGTTTCTGACACTTGCTCCCTCATTCATCAGTTCCTCATAGGCCCGTTGGTGACAATGAAAAGATTTCACAATACCGTGCAGCAGAAACTCATTCTCCTGCTCATCCATCATGCTCAACCTAGCAGCAGTCTACTGACCTAATCTGCAATGCCTCGGTACTCACTGGAGATTTCTTAAAGGCACCCTTCATTGTTGTCCGTAACAAAGAATAGGCCTGGGCCATTCGATAAGGAGGCTAAATGGTGCAAGGATTAATGAAATATTCCTCCATCTCCGCCAGTCCTGGGTTCAAAGACTGCGTAGCAGGTGTAGCCATGCGTCGCCTCAGTGGCTGAACTCAGCACACTCAACTATTAGCTAAATGTGTACGAATACCAAGACTATTGCTTGGGGCACAAAAGAAAGAAGAGCCCCAAATTGTGCATGCCATCACCCACCCATTTTTTCATTTATTCACTGAGTTGTTCATTTAGCAAATACTTTTTAACCATCTATTGTGTACTAAGTTCTAGTGTAAACATCAGGGTCATAAACGTGAGAAGAATGAATGCCAGCTGCAAGGAGCTCACCGGTCAGTGGAAGGGAAAGCAAAAAAGCAAAGATTTCAATGACAGCAGTTGTGGCAGACTGCTGACTATCCCTGGCACACTTCCCCTCTTTATCCTGTCAGAAATAGAATTCCCTTTTAACTGTAGCAGGGTACCTGGTAGCCCAGCTACATACTACAAGTCCCACCTACTCCTCAGCTCAGCGATGCCATGTGACTAAGGTCGAGCTAATGGAATATCAGTACAGTGTTGTGTGCAGAGCTGAGGCTGTATCCTGAAAAAGGAACCTGGTCATGTTTCATGCTGCCTCTCCTCTTCTGATGAAATGGAGCACATACATGGTGTTGCTGAGCCACCTCTGGCCATAAAGACAAGGACAACTTGTTAAAGAATGGGAGGGTAACCAGGTAGAAGGAGCCTGGGTCCCTAAATGACTTCAGTGGGCAGAAAGACTGGAGGCATTAAATAACCCTGAACTGGTTATGGCAGTGACCCAGGTCCTGGATGCAGAGTCTAGACTTGTGTGACAGTGGTGGGAGAAAGGGGACTCAGACATTGAATATCCATTTTGACCTTGAGGGGCCTCTAGCCAAAGCCCAGAGGAAAAGGGCTGCCCTAAAGGTCCTTATGTGTTTCACAACTGACATCAGCCCAACTGACACCATTTAAATGCCCAGAATGATGACAAATGAGAGGCAATTCAGATACCCCAATAGACAAACACAATAAGCATTCCTGATTTATTTAAGTTCACAGACCATTTACCCCTTACCCTCCAGTTTGTTCCTTGCTAAACAAAACAAACTCTTCTCCAGAATGTTGTAGTTCCTAATAGTCTACAACATTCATTCTGCTAGCTACTCACATATTCTTTAAACTATTCCCCATTCAGATCTCTCTCCTTTCTCTTGAATGAAATTGTAAGCTCCCTGAGAGTAAGGATCACATCCTTAGCTTATCTCCCACACACAGCTCAGCACAGGGCTCAGCAAGCAACAGGCACTCAAAAAATATGAGCCAACTTATACAGAATGGGAAAACAAACAAATGCAATAAGGGAGACAGACACTGGGGAAACCTTGTGAAAACAAAACAACTGCAAGCAACATTTGAGGGCTATGGCTTAGTGCTCCCATTATGCAGATGCAAAAATACAGTACCTCAAGGCAGGTGAATGCTGAAACCAAGGTCTCACAGCTAATTAATGACAAAGATTAATTAGTGAGAATGTGGCCTCTTGTGCTGTTATTGTTGTTGTTGTTGTTGTTGTTTTCCTGCAATGGTGAAATACCAAGTTTGGCCAGAAACAAACATCTAGCCACATTACAGATACCAAGGGCACCTACTCTAATCACTTTTGGTCCAGATCCCTGAACTCTCAGGCCATTCCTGTCTAAACATAAATTCCAGTGAAACATTTGTGGAGTGTAGAGGCTGAGATACACGATTATCATGATTTTAATCTTCGTCAAGCTCTCAACCCATTCTCCTGGATACTAATCAAGAGGCACCTTAGCAACACTGAATTTAAAATGGCATCAATGTCTATAGCCCATCACAATGCCAAAGCTTTGCCAAGTAAATCTCAAAGTAGAGATCTCTACTTTGCCAAGTAAAATATCCCTATCTTGTAACTGTGTAATACACAGAAATGTTTTATTTAAAATTACTTGAATTTAATGTGCCATTGATTTTAATATTCCATGATTTTATGTACCACTGAGAAAAACAAAGCTGTTAAACTGAAACATAATGCTTCTCAATTGCTTTGAATTTTTATTTTATACTTATTAAAATAGTTCTTTTAGACTAATTTAGACATAGATTTTTATCACTCATGAGCATTTATAAAAAATATTCATACATAAGTGAAATCCATGAGAAAAACTATTTCAAAAAATTGTTCCACTCATTGCCTGACTCTTGAAAATCAATTCTCAACTCAGAGTTTATCGAGGTTTGTGTTTTCCATGCAAAACATCACCTTCTTTGTCAGTCAGGAGTGTGTCTGATGCAGCCACTGACATGTGTTCTGCAAGTTTGGATAATGGCAGCGCGTTCTCCGTCTTACTAGGAAATGTCAACAGGAGATTTTCAAAAACTAACCAGACTTAAAGTCTTCCCTCAAGTGGTCCCTCAGTGGTTTGTTGACTGAAACCCTAGGGGTTACAGTTCAGAGAAGTCACCAAGATAGCTGCCATGGCTGCCACAGCATAGGCAAGTACACTGTGGTCATAGCTTTCTTTCATAAGACACCATGACTTGGAAGGATTCATTCTTATCAGGTATGTTGAAATGTGCAAAAACGCATCTTAGCAACATAAAAGTCGGAATTACTTTTGGTGGGCATTTCTTGTACCATCTTCCCAGAACTACATTCCCTTCTTTGAGGCTCTGCATGAGCTTAGGACAGGAGCTGCCTATCGCAAGAGGATGTACTTTGGCTTCTGCTCACATAATTGGATGCCTGACTCCAATCTTACAATGACATTCATCTGCTGCAGCCCTAGCTGAGTTCCACACTCAAAGTATCACAGGCCAAAATCAAGGGGCTGGTCAGGCTAGACTTTTATCCAGAGGCTCTAGGGAAGAAAAATCATTTTTAAAGCTCACTCAGGTTACTGGCAAAATCCAGTTCCCTGCAGCTATAGATTTGATGACTCTGATTCCTTCCTGGCTGCCTGTTAGGACCCACTTTCTGCTTCTGGAAGCTGCCAAATACCTTCTCACAGGAGTCCCTCCATCATCAAGTCAGTAATGGCATGCCAAATCCTTCTCCTGCTTCAAATAGCTATGCTGTCCTCTTCTTCCACCAGTTTAAGCAAGCTCTATTCTTTTAAGGACCATGTGACTAGATTAGGGCCACCTGGATAATCTGTACCTTTTAAAGGTCTGTTACAGCATAGCACAATCACGGCAGTGATACCATATTTATAGTTCTTCTGGACTAAGGGGCAAGGAATCTTTGGGGGCCCTTTTTAGAATTCTCCCCACCACACTAGCCTTCCTGTGAATGATGGGAGTGATGTGAGTAGCCTTCCAATAAAGTCCTCTATTTCATTAAGCTAGATCAAGTTGGATTTCTGAGCCCTAATATGCTATTATATTAAGTAGAGCTAAAGACTAATAATATCAAGAATAACCTGACTCATTTGGACCAATGGGTAGCAGACAGCACCATTCTTAAATTCATCTAAATAAGGCTAATTTCAATTTCATCTGGGAACAAAGGCCCTTCAGGAAAACAGGCCCAACAGTATCAATGCAGGAAGGTTGCAGTGTCCCAAGTATTTGAACAGGAAGCTGGATATTGCCTATCCACCCTCACACAGAACCCTAAAAGATAATTTCTATTAAAAAAAAAAAAAAAAAAAAAAACTTCTCAAGATCCATATTTTAAACACTACACAAAAGGAAAAAAAGCCTTTTGTTTTAGTTAATAATTTTGACCCAGAATGTCCTATCTGAATCACTGTAAAATGATCTTCATCGTGCTATCTGATGGACTTAGTGAGGCCTCCATGCCACAAAGTATCCTTCACTTACCTGGTCATGCCAAAATCATTCTTATATTCTTTGCAATGTGTAATTGGAGAGAGGGAGAAAGTGTAAAAATAAGAAAGAAAAGGAGAGAACACAAATGGATCTGAAGAAAACCATTTCAGAATTTTTCTTCACTACTTATCTCCAAAATGGCCCATTTGATTCATGAACATCTCTAATGTATATCATCAGTGACTGAAGGAGTTTTTTATATGATTTTTGACAATTTAACAAGTCCTCCTGACAAATTAAATGGTTGTGTTGACAACTTAACTGTACTGCCAATCAATATTTTCAATTACTTTCATTGTCATTCAGAAAAAATACAACATGAGGTCACATCGTGGTAAAACCAAGGAAAGAAAATAAAACGAGGAGCAATCAGTGGGGTGGCGGCAGCCGGGAGGGAAGGAGCAAACTTCAAGGCGCAGCATGCCGTCCTGCGCTCTGGGCCTGGGGGTCCCAGGGTTTCTGACGCACATCTGGAAAATGGTACTTCCCTTGGGGTGACTCTCTCAGACTCTACAATGGAGATTTCTCCCTTCCTAGAAGCTATTTAAAAGTTATTAGATTTGAGCCATGGACATACAACATTTTATTAAAAGGACCTCTTTTCAGACATTTGCCAAGCTGCTACCACCCCATCCTCAGTTCTCCGGAAAGGCCATCCAGGACCGCAGGTAACGTTTCACAGCCTTTGCAGGGGTCAACTGGTCAGTCTAAAAAACTCAAGTCTGAGAATGCCGAGGCAGAGGTCAGCCTTCTTCAGCTTTTCAAAGGGGTAGCAGCAAATCAATATTTTCAAATGTGTATTTATCATGCGGGAAGAGAGGTTACCCATGGAGATCAGAACAAACACAGAAATATTCCAGTTTTTCACTGCCCAGAGAGTATAAATAGGAAAAGATGATCTGGGGTTAAAGGCAGAGTTCAAGAATGATGTTTTGTTTGTTTGGTTTTTTTTTATGGTTGCTCACACTAAAAATTTTAAAAGGGATTATCCAGTAGTATGCCGCACCTCTCAAGCCAAAGGAATGCTCCCGCAGTGCCCGGCGCCTCTCCACTGGTAGAGCTTAACCAACCACGAGAAAGGAACACAGAGCTCTTCTCTCACTTCAGTTTGTCTCCTCTGAGTAGCTGCAGTGCTGTTTCTCCCCCTGCCTCAGGCTGTCCTCCCACCTCCTCTGGCCCTTAGACCCACTTCTTCCAGGAAGTTTTCTCTGGTTGCACTGACTCTGCATGCTCTCTCACTTTGCAAGTTCCTCTGGTACTTACTGTCTGCACCCTCACATACTCCTTTAGCTCCTAGTCATTTAGTGTCTTGTATCATTATGTAAATGTTCCACATACTAAGTACTTTAAAAATATTTACTTAATCTCTTTAGTGAACTATAAGTACAACGTCAACCTTCTCAGGACCTCTCACCATAACTGAACCAGGGATGGCAGAGAAGTTTCACTTCCAAAGCTAACCCCAAATGATGGGTAACAGCCTTCGGGAGTGATATGTTGAGGAAAATTCACAGACATATCAGCCCTCACAGAGAGAAAATGCTACGACCAATTTGGTGGTATTTGCCTTGGTGAAGCATAAATCATTTTCCCTGTTCCTAGATGAAACACACATATATACAGAGTAGCTTCCCCATAAAAAGCTAACTTAAATAATTAATTAGAATTTACGATACATTTGCAATAAACAATTCAGGAGTTGTCTATCAAGGCCATCATTAAACTCTAACTTCATTCATTCGCTCACTAAATGTTACTGAGTGACCATGGAGTGCAAGGGCAGTACCAGTAGCAGAAAGGCAGAGTAGAATAAGACATGTCTGTGGTTTTTGAGGTGGTTCACCAGCTTAGTAAGCAACAGAGATGTGAGTGTACAGCAAATAGTATTATTAGTAATAACAAGTGGTCTCCAAAGAGGACTTCGTTTCATTTAGGAGAACTAGAACAATGAATGATAAAAGAATTTAATGTGCAGGGATGAGAGAAATGAACATCTCAGGAGGGCAGAAATGGAATGTTGACTTAGCCCTCAAAACATATATACCAGTAATCTAGAAGGAAAGGGGAGCCCAGAGCAAACAAGGTAGGAGGTCACAGGGAATACACAGTAAATTTCTGTCAGAATTCTGAGTAAGACACTGAGACCAGAGCCGTATCTTAGAAAGGTAAGTACTAAACCAATCAGTAGGATGTGTTCCAAGGAAGGGACGCGTAAAGGTACAAACTAGCTAGGATGCCATTACAAAAGTCAAGGAAGGAACTGATGAGAATGATCATGAGGACAATGGCTATACAGAGGAAGAGAAGGGCGCAGGCAATAACTCTGTTGGCAAAGGATTATGAGTGTTTGGTGACTAGATGGATGTGAGGAATGAGGAAGGGTGATAACCCAGCATCCAAAGGATACAGTCATTCATACACATGGCCAAACAGGGCGGTTAACATCTGCTTCCTCTTACAAATCCTGGTATATTGGCAAGGACTCTTTTTGCCTCCAGATACCATGGTTCAGGAGACCTTTTGCAAAACCAAGGGAACTTGAGTTCACAAGGCTTTCAGGAAAAGTATACCTGTTGCCAAGAAAAAGTCTTAACACCAATATGTGACAGTCTCAATAGTATCCACACTTCCTGACTTCTGCCCAACATCTTGGGGCAGGTTGGAAACTCTAAAAAGCAGAAGAAAAGGGAGGTACTCTCAACAGCATTTGCAGATCAAAAGATAGTTCCTCAGAAAGTAAGCTTCCCTATAAGTAAATAGTGACATAGTCAAAGCCTGCTGAGTCACTAAGGTAGACCATCTTGAGCTCCAAATTCTGGTCTCCAAAGGGGAGAATCAAAACATTGGACTTCTTGGGACCCCATCACTATAATGGCCTGAGGATGAGAGTGGAAGGGTTAAAGAACAGTTCTATTCCATTCTCCACACTCCTTCCAGAGACCCAAATTATACTCCATGACTTGCCCCCAGCCCTCTCTTCCAGGAGAACTGGGTGAGCACATCAGCCTCTCAAGTCCAGAACCTGAATGATACTTTGTGAAGCACATTTCAATCCCCTGAGACACTCTGAGCTTGTTCCCATGCTTTTAAGACATATTGAGAAGCTCTCAAGGCTCAAATATTACAAAGCATTGTCGAACCAATCTCTTGATTGCACAGTATGAAGAAAAATTGACAAGCCACACGATGGAGGTGCAGATTTATGTATCCTCAGGAGAGGTGGCTAACAAAACAATGTCTCACTGATAATAAACCTCTTTTGCAAGTGGCTGGCTGCCTCTGGTTTCCCAGGACATCCCTCCAACACACACCCACTCACACATTCACACACACACTCACACACTCCTCTCCCCTAATGTCTTTTCTTTGTGACATGAACAAACATTATCTGTCCTTGCACCATTACACTGCTAGCAGTTAGAGAGAGAGAGAGAGAGAGAGAGAAGAATCTGGTGCATTTCCATCAAGATACACACATGCATGTATACAAAAAAAAGGCCTGGAGTTGAAGTTTATGAAGGGGAAAGCAGGGCTCTCAAAGCCAATCCTATGCTTGTGTTACTGAAAAACCAATGGATTTGGCTCAGTTCTGTTAACCATCAGCAATTATCTTCCTGTCAAAGCTAAAGGTAACAAATTTCCCCATATCCAGCAAGGCTATATCACCAACCGGACACCAACATCATCTGACGGCAAGTAAATCACCACAGCAGCCATGCACCCTGACAGACAAATGCTCTGTCTCAGAAAATCCAGGCTATCACTAAGAAGGGGAAAAAGGTTCTCTCAGCTGGCCTTGTAGAGAAGAGATTAAGTGTTACAGATTTGGTAAGTACAGTAGAAAGCAAATCCTAAATATGAGAATTATTAATGAAACTTACACCGGTCTTTTTAATCTGTTGCCAGCATATGCTCATCTATTTTACCTTGGTCTGCCTCATTTCCAGATGGACATAACAGGCAGGAACAGTGCATTATCCCAGCCTTAATCAGAGCCAACAGCATAAGAACAATGTCCTGCTACCTATCAAATGGGGACTATTGTAGCAATAGCTGTTCTTTCATAATGAAGACTGTATAGTAAAAGATGGCACTAATACACCCTGTCCTTGTGCTTAACAATAACGTTCATTTCATTATATGCTACATAATGGGGATATCAGTTCTTAACCTGTTCAGGAACAGAGTACTGCATGATCATAGAGCAATTGGAACCTGGCTGGAATCCCCTGAAAACCTATGGGTGGAAGCACCATAGCCCCCCAAAGGACTTGTAGACTGCTAATATTAGATTCTAACAGCAATTCTACAATTTGAGAGAAGCCACCTTTAACCCTCACAGTTACCTACAATTAAATGTGGGGCTAGAATATATAACATTATGCAAACACCACCAAGGGAACCTCCACTAGATTATAGAGTTGATGTGTAAATGTCTACAGAGAAGCTTGTTTTATTCACCTATTTATTTTAATCAAATAGGAATAGAAGGAGTCCCAGAAGATATTACTGCCATTAATGAAAATACAATATATCTGGGAAGATAAACTTCATCCATAGGATCCAATCATTTAACAAAAACATTGAAACAGCCAGTTATAATGCTCAGAATTGATCTGCAGAAAGGGGAGAGACCTGTGAATTGGCACTAGGTGCTATACAAAGACAAAAGTGACATTACTGGCTCTACAACCTGGTACCACCATATGTGTGTGCATGCATGTGTGTTTAAAATATCTGTTGAGCCCTCACTAACTGCCAACACTGTCTGGGTACTTTTGCATATTATATCACTTAATTTTCACAAATCATGAAGAAATCATTTTACTGCCAATTTAAATTGGGAGTAAATTTAAGTGATAAATTAAATATTTATTATTTTTTAAGATTTTTTTATTTAAGTAAATAAAAAATGAAAAACCAAAGAACTTAAAAACTGAAGTCCAAAGTTATCCAGCTACAAAGAGTGGACCCAAGACTGAAAATCAGGCTCATCAGCACCAAAGGCCACTTTACTTTCAATGCAGCACAGCAGTCAATGATGGAGATCAGCCTCCTCTCCCTGTGCACATCTGCAGCCACGTGTGGAACATGACTGTTAAGGTGGCTGCCTGGAGTGAGGCTTGCCAACTGGCAAGTGGAAATAGAGATGCTCAGAAGTCTATAAAGCCATCTTACCTATGACTGAGCTCATCAGAATCATGCTGTAGACACCCGGGCTAAGTGATCCTCCAAATCAACGATCACCATTCAAAACAGACCAGGTGGCCTGGGCTTTTAAAATCTACATGTAGTATTTGCGAAATCCTAAGTATTAGGTTGAATCATATGAGGCTGACATTTTTGTAGGTCAAAACTGGTCAAATATTGGCAATTTCATATGGTCCAAGCTAGTACAATAGCAGAATTCAGAGCAAGAGCATGCAGGGTGACTCCCCTACCTCAGGTGGGCAGGAGTTTTATCCTAGAGAAAGTATTTTGCCTCAGTTTCCCATCAAAGATAAAATGCTACAGTGAGGTAAGAAAAAGTACTGGACTGGGAGGGGTCTAAAAAACAGAGTTCCAAGCCTGTCTTGCTCCTAACCAGCTACATGGCTTCAGGTAACTTGCCTTCTCCTCTCTTCCCTAGTTTCCTCCTATGTGACATGAAGGTATTGAACAGTAAGTCCTGGAAACTTCCTTCCAGTTCTGAAATGTTATCACTTTGGTCATCTGTGACTGACATCAGAGACTCTCCTGAGAGGGGATGTTTGGCTAAGGAGAGTGACAAAGACCATATGGGAATGAGAAGCCTTCAGAGGGCAGGAGGGAACCACCAAAGAAGAAGAAAGGAGCCCAAGAAAGAGAAATTGGAGTTAAAGGCAACATCACTAGTGTTAAAAAATTGGAAAGGACAAGGCCTAGAAATCCAAATATTTAATAATAATAATTAAGAATGCTTCCAACTGCCTACTTATTGTGTACCCAAAGTTCAGTAAGAAACTGGGATGGGCAGGCAAACCATATTTCTCTCATCATATTCCTCTAAGAGGTTCAGAGACCTTTATAACACACCCACAAATCACATGCCTACAGCCAAATGAATCTGGCATTATCCTTCTCCGGATTTATGGCTGATGTACAAATTCCTTGTCTGGTCCTAAATCTGCCATCTACAAGGGAAGTATCCCAAGGTCACAGGTGCAGCCACATGCTCCATGTGTGCCTGCACAGGGACATGATGATATCCGATGACAAGATAGAGTTCAAGGAAAAGTTCTCCAGAATGAGAGTGCTTTGGATTAGAACATCCAACAGCTCACATAGGCCTAGGGGAGAATTGGCAACCTTAAATACAAGAATGATCTGAGTCAAGCTGATCTCAGCCCACCAATCTGCCCGTCCTCACTGTGCCAAAAGCATTTTGCAGGCCAAGTGGACAAGAAAACAGTCCAGTAAATGCCTGCCATGGCACTTCTTTCCCCAGCTGGCTTTATTTCTTCCCCACACTCTGCAAGGATTACTCTCTGATATCTTCCATGGAAACTTTACCAGTGTCATAGCATCTGAGAAGTTGTCTATTCCAGCATGTAGAGAAAAGAACATTAACTTGGCTGAGTGAGAAACACTAGTTCTAGTGCAAAATCTGAACACTGGGGCCCAACATGATGCATAAACATGATTGGTATGTGTGTGTGCATGCATACAGCATATTTAGATCAATGTAGCTGCCTACGATGAATAATCAAGAAATCTCATGTAAATAATCTGTATGTCTGTCTTCTCCTAAGTAAGAAGAAGATCTAAATTTCAGCTTTCTGCAATGGCAAAGTAGTTTATATTTGACCAACTGACCCATGGATGATCTTTGAAATAAAAAATACTTAAAGCAAGTATTTTTTTTAAAAGTACTATATGAAAGCACCAGAAAAAAAGCAGAAACTGGATGAAAGTTGTGTCTTAACAGAAGTCTATAAGGCAGAGTGGCTAAAACACAAGCAGAAAGTCATAGTCTTAGCGGATCAAAGAGTCAGGGGATGGATTTGCCACTGATAGAGCAGTTAGAAAGTGCGGAGACATCCCAGAAAGGAAGAACATCAAAGGGTGAAATTGAAAATCTGCAAAAAAACAACAACAACAACAACAACAACAAAAAAAAAACCCCCCCCAAAAAAACTTACAGCTGAATCCTTAGGTGGCCCTGAACTGCATATTGACAGAAGATTACAAGAAGTTGAGTAAAATATCACAATTGGAAGTCCAAAAGGGCTGAATGGAGATCTCAGCTCCTGCTTATCACAGGGAGACAATTTATAGTTTGAGTCCAGCCAAGTTACCTGCCTGCTAGAATAAAAGTGTATATATAATTTCTTAGTTTTTAAATAACTAAACTACAGCCTATCAGTCTATACAATGTATCACCCACAATGCCTAGGATGCAATAACAAATTACCTGACAAGCTAACAAATAGAAAACCATGACCCACAGTCAAGATTTTTCTATAAAATCACTAGGCAGTAACCTTGTATGACTCAGATTACAGAATTAATTCATAAGAACTTTAAAGTAGCTGTAACATGCCTGACCAAGGTCTTAAGGAAAAAGATGGTTATAATGAATGAATGGATGGATTGATAAGAAGTTTTATCAGAGGAAAAAAAAATTTAAGAACCAAACAAATAAAATTTTGAAACTAAAAAGCCCAATGTTTAAAATGAAAAAGTGTATACTTGACCTTAACAAAATTCTGGAGATGGAAAACAAAAATGTCAGTGATGTTGAAAGTAGATCAGTAGAGATTATCTAACTAGGAAGAGAGAGGGAGAAATGTTTTACAAAACAACAAACAGAAACTCAGTGACCTGAGTTTAATCAATTTAAAATGATCTAACATACATGTAACTACAGTATCAGTAGAATAAAAGGAAAAGGATGGGGCAGAAAAAATATAAAGATCAATGGCCAAAAAATTCCCAAATTCAGTAAAAACAAATTTAGAAAGAACTTAAACATACAGATACAAGAAACTTACGGAAACCTATGCAGTATAATTTACAAAAGAACATACCTACAAACATTACTGTCAAACTTCTGAAAGTCAAAGTTAAAGAAAAAATCAAGAAAGCAGACAAAGAAAAATAATATTATATACATACAGGGGAACAATGGTTAAAAGTGACAACTGACTTCCCATGAGAAACAATGGAGGCCACAGACAATGGAATGACCTCTTTAAAATGTGGAACCAATTCAAACCAGAATTCTAGTGGCCAGAAGGAAGAGAAGAGGGAATTTCAGGGGAAAAGAGAAAAGGTTTGCAGGAACAAGTATAAAGGACACATGGACAAAAACAATGGGGGGGTGGAAACAGAAGGGAGGTGGAGAGGGCTGGAGGGGTGGGTTGGTATGGGAGTAAAAGACAGAAAACTATACAAGAACAATTAAAATTTAAAAATAATTTTAAAATATTCTCTAAAAATCTAAGAAATACAAAGCTAACTTCAGATAAACATAAATAGAGAACTTATTGCCTAGAAACCAAATAATTAAAAAAATTCAAAGGAATTCTTCGGGCTATAAACAAAAATTGCTAGATGAAATTTCTGTTCTATAGAAAGGAATAAAGAGGAATAGAAATGGCAAATGTGCAATCAAATGTAAAGACAATATTTATTCCTCTTTCAACGAGATACATTGATTTAAAGCAAAAATTTAACAGTGTCATGTGCTGGTTATACTGTAAGTATATGTAAGACATCAGAGCATATAATCATACCTGGCATGTAGCAGATCCTCAATAGATACTCATTAAATAACTGTTATTGAATTGAGATTGCCACCCTTGAGCTACATAACTAACCTAAGGCTCCACTGAGCTCCATTCTCCCATGCCATGGCCAATCTCTTATCCATTACTACTAAAAACTACAAATAATTTCTAATAGCACATCATCCAGAAATGTCTTTGTTTAATTTGGATTGATAATATGTCAATGTCTCCTAATATAACATTGTAGTCAAGGTATCAGGCCATATATCATGGGAGATCAGTAACAGTCTTGGTTACTTGACAGACAGGAAATCCATGAAAACTCTGCCTATCTGGGGTATCTTTCTCTCTAATGACATATTGGTAAGAGATAATTATGGAAGAGCATGAATTTTGATATTAGAACTAGTTCTATCTGGCTGTGTAACTTTGAGATGTATGACCCAGGGCAGGTCACTTAAGCTCTCTAAGCTTTTGTTTCCTCATCTGTAAAGTGGAGAAAATATTAAGTCCATCACAGGGTTGTTGGGATGATTAAATAAGAGAAGATCTATAGAACTCTTGGCATCAAAATGAGTGAAACAGAAGATTCCTGGTAGGAAGATTTAATAATTAAAAGCAGCTTTAAAGTATAGTCCTCAAAGCAGTTAAATGAAAGTGGACTCAATAATTCTATCTTATATTACTTTCTTTTCTAAACTCATCCTGTTAAGCCATCCAATTCAGAGCCCTTTAACTACATCCCCTAGTTAAAGAACAATCATCCTGGAACCACATTCCCTCGAACCTATTCTGATCTTTCTGGCAGGCCTTGCTGCTCTGACCATAAACTGGCCCATTGTTTTATATGAACTTCTCCTCCAAATAAGTAAGTCAACTCAAAAGCTAATCTAAACACATGACACATGGCATCATAATTCATACTCTGCACCATCCCAGACTCATAGATGATGGGACTTCCAACAGGAGACTATTGAAGACCATAATCATAACACATCCTTACAGAGGGGAGGGAGCAATGCCTTCTGTGAACCTTCAAGTGCTAGCCATGAACTGTGTTGCAACCTATTGCCCCAAATATTAAGGTTCAGGAACAAAGACCCAGAACCTGAATTCCCAGGGTGCAGTCCCTCATGACTCAGCACATAAACCAGTGAAAAGTTGACCAAGGCCAAATCCTCCGAAGCATCACAACAAAACCAAGAAGACTTAATCTCGGTCGTTACCAATTAAACATGGCCAAGCATGGTGTTTATAATCTCAGCTTCAGAAATGAGTTGCTTGTCTGGGTGATCACTGGTCAGGTGGATTTGTACCCACCCTCAATTTCCCCTAAGTGGTTAACTAACAAGCCCATCATTACCACCTTCTTGAGGATTAGAGGTTAAATGTAAGCTTGATTATAAGCCATAAATGTGAGTAATTTGAAATGTTATTGGTTACTATGAAAATATACGATAATAATTTCCTCTTTAATGAAAGGAAACATGTTTATAGTGGTCCCAAGCTCCTTGTTCAGGCTTTGGGAAAGAGATGAGAGCATGATAAACAGCTCAGCCACAGGATGGGCATCTGGGGTGAGGTGGCACAAATGAATACTCACCACTTAGCAGAGTCATAAAACTGCAGACACATCACTGCATTGTATGACAAATACTGAGTTTATGGGCTCCTATCTTGAACAGGCTGTGTGTCTCTGGGGAGGGCTGCATGTCAAAGGAATCAGAGGAGCCAAAGTTAAAGGAGACCAGCAAGCCCCCTTCCCATTCCTAGCACTGCATGTTAAATGAGGACTTGCCCAAGTAAATTCTACACACTGTGATTAAAAATCACATACAAAATGCATAAGGTGTGAAATAATAATGCAGACTGCAGAGGTATAATGATGTACTTTAAGCCCCCCAACCACATACCACATAAATGTGACACAGAAAAAGTGGAATGTGAACAAGAAGCCTGGGAATAATTGCTGACATTAGAAATTTATAATGTAAGTTGAATGTCATCATTGAAATGGAAGAGAAGATGAGTCCTGTTTCTCAAGGCATGGAGGAGTGCCTGTCTGCTGAGGACAGGCTGTTGTCTGGATGGCATGACTGTCACAAGTGTCTGACCTTTATGAGTGGCGTGTGGTCTATGCAGCTACCCAGGGGGCTTCCTGGTGCCACCAGGTTACAAGATACTCTACATTCCAGCTGGCTGACTCTCGGGAAAAGATTCTTGCTCCCCCATTTCAATCAATGATAGGCCAATCAATGACAGGCCAATCCAAGGCCAATAAAATCAGAGCTCTGACCAAGAGGTTGTGACACAAGAGAGGGAACAGAATGGGTCCATGCCAGTGAGATGTTGACATCTCTTCTAAATCCCGTAAGCAGGGGAGAGAAGTCCTAGGACAGCAAACCATGGTGCCAACGCCAACAGCTAAGAACCTCCACATAGCAAAGTGGTGATAAAAGCTTTACAACTACCCCTCCTGACGCTGGGTGTTCTCTTTCTAAATTAAAAGTCGTTTTCCATTTTTAACAGCACCAACAATAACACTTTATAGAGCACTCTCTTTTCACAGAGCACTTTACAGTCATTAGTTATTTAATCCTCAGAGGTGTCTCAGGAGGCCAGTGGGCAATGGACTCACTTACTCCCCTTTCCTTGTCCAGAAGAGCAGGAACTGGCCCACAGGGTACATGGCTGGCTGGCAGTGGTGAAGGGCTCCATCCAAAACATAAGGCAGCTAGTTTGCATTTCATGCGCTTATTGGTATTTACAGAACAGTTATTTTTTTAAATGTCAAATCATTTTCACCAATAAAACCAACTTTTGCTTTTGTTCACCCTTAGCAAACACCAATGCTAGTTGTTTGGAGTGGTAAACATTTTATTAGACCTTCAAGTTAACAATCCCTCCAAAATGTGCTTGTTGCCTGGAGAGGCAGGCAGACATCACCAGTCCATTCAGATATAATAAACCCACTCACCTACTCAGTGAAATATCTACACAGCAATAAATTGGTGTTTCACTAAAGCATTTCTATATATCAGATCAAACTTCAGACAATCTCAAAAGCCCCCCACCACCACCACACACACACGATGAGTTTTCCTAGCTCTTTCCTGTAATTTTTCACTTAATCTTAATGAAGTGCCTACTATGAGGCAGATACCTTATATGTACCTTATACATAGTAGGTATAAGTGCTATAAGGAACAAGGTGTTAACTACACATGGTTCCTGCACTTAAGGTCCTACAGGCAAGGAGTGGAGATGAGATCTACTCATCTACTGAGTAGATCAAGCTGCTGGGATATCAGAGAGAAAGCCCAAGGATGGAATGCTGCATGGGGCCTCTGAGTATAAACACTCAGCTTTAGCTGGGGAACCAGAATAGCTTCACAGAAGAGATGGTCTTTGAGCTGGGCCTTGGGAAATGAACAGAAACTAGACATGTGGAGTACAAGGCATTTCAGATCTCCCCAGAGCAGTGTGAACACAGGTACAAAGATGAGATCTATTGGGTTTAAAGGGGGAACATTCGGTTCCAATGTCTGGTGTGCAATGTGAGGAGAACAAAGGCCTTTTCAGACCATCCAGTTAAATAAGCCCTTTTCCATCCAGGGCCACTTTGTATACCAATAGCTGCATGTCGCTTTTTTTTTTTTTTTTTTTTTTTACAGTTTACATCAGAAATTGCCCACACTAGCTCACATTTTATCACCACAACCACTCCTGCCACTAGAATATAAACTCCATCTTCCTCAACTGGGCATAGTTCCCTTTATTCAAACCCTTGTTCTCTGTCTGATTTTATCTTTCTTTTCCTCAAGGAACATGTGTTGGCACAAATATACCACAGTGTCATATCAGATACCAATGTTCTGAGGTTCCCCAGAAATGGTTCTTTCTCCAGCAGAAGAAAAGAACCCTACTGGGCTGGGTAGCATAGATAAAGCTGATACAGCATGGGGGACAGAAGCCCAAGAGCCAAATATCACCTTCCTCAACCCATCCCAAAGTCAAGATCTAGCCTACAGGTTGCCCTCTGAGAGTAACTACTGGGAACTCATAGCCAAAGGTAATGGCATAGAGGGTTGGAACCAAGTGTTGCTAAGAGAAAGTTCTTGCCTCTTGGAAAGAAATAAAATATGACCTTTCCAGATTTTATCAACATTCCCTCTTCCTGTAGGTCCATATTCTTCCCAGTAAGAACTCAGAGAAGATTCCAAGGGAGGAAGCCCTAGATCCAAATAAGATGGGAAGAGTTCTTTAGAACACCTTCATATTACAAATGAAGAATGGGAAGACTGGCCCACAAAACACAGACACTGAGATACATTTTTTTCCTGGGACATCAATTCTCCAAGGGATCTTTAGGACAAAAGTTCACCATAAATAAGGAGAATAAAAACAAATAAACAGCAACAAAACCCACTATGTGTGGAGTGTGGGCCTCCAAATTTGGTGCTGTGCAGTGAAATCCTAAGCAGAAAGTGACATCTTTCCAGGGTCAAACAAACATATTCAGTCCAGCCCCTTTGTGTGTAAGGCAGCGTCCGGCCATGTATATACTCATATCTGGCATCCACACCTGACCAGGGCCTGTAATAACTGGAAGGAATTGCTCCCACAAAACATGTTTTTAGGACCACAAGGATAATTGAGACAGAATGCTAAGCCTGTGTGATTTGAGAAAGGATCGGGGGGTGGGGAATCCATCTAAAAAGCCTAATCATGGCTAATTCACGGTTTGCAGCCACCCTGGGATTTCATGCAGAGCGCTGGTTTCACTAAGGTAATTGGTGCTATTGAAACGAGCCAGTGCTCTGCAGTTCACTGCTTTCCTCCTCGCCTCTGGGCACGGAGAGGATCAATATTTGTTAGGATTGCTTCTTGTTCCAACAATGTAAGATTTACAATACTAGCTGGGATTCTCACTTTGTCTTCACACAACTCATCAGTGGAACCCAATTACTAACCTCAGACAAACAACATTAACATGAGCCTCTATGCTGCTTTATTGCCCTTCATCCAAGTCTCATTTCAGGGTCTTCAGGCAGTGCCACTATAACAGATACTACACTTTAAAGTGTGCTCCAAGGAATAAATTCTCAGTCTTTCATTACTCGTACCTTGATTTACTTCATATCATCTTGCCGCTATAGACAAAGATAACACACTGTAAATTACAGCCATCCTGTCTTGTAGTTTCAGAGGTAGGGGGAAGGCAGGGAGTGAGGCTTTCTTTGACTTCACAATTAGCAGCGGACCAACCAGGTGCTATTGCTCCCATATTGCCCATGATTAGCTGGTATTTATTAGAATCATTTGCTAAGTGTAGTTTGGACGCAGATTCCTTCCTCTGCCTTAAATCCTCCCTTTCTGTCAGGGAGACCATTAAATTTTAAGAACTTCAAAGGTAAATGAAAACAGTTTCAACTATTCTTTATCGCATCCTTTTGCAAGCTATCAGCTCATGTACATTGGTTCAGAAGGTAACTCGGGAAATTTATTTAGTGGAGAAATCCAGCAATCAAGCGCCTGTTACTAAACAGCTCAAAGTCTCCCAAATCAGGTGTAATTCTCACCAGTTCCCTCTTTTCTCCACCCCGAACCCAGGTCTAAATAAGAGCTATCTAGCTTTGCCTTGATTTTCAACTAACAAGAAAGCCTGGGCAAGGAGAGACCTAAGAAAACAGTCATTGGAAAAAGTCCTTCAAGTTAGCTGTAGCAGTACCCCCTTATTTGCCCTACAATTTCCTCCATCCTCCATCCTATTCCAGTAGCTGATAACTAAGAACATTAGTTTTATGCGACTTGTCAAGCTCAAATGAAAAGAGAGCTAACTTTAATGACACTGCAATTAATCGCCCCAATAGACAGACAGCTAAAAGACAAGATATTGACTTCATTAAGGATAATGTATTATGTCATTAAGTTGGTAGGGTCACCTTGTGTATCATACATGCCTGCTAATATATTGGCATTTTCCTCCAATAAGATAAATTCAGATATGAGTGATAAAGCTGATTAGAAAATGTTTAATCTAAAGAGGTGTCTTTCCTTATACCCCCGCTCCACAGCCCCAGGTAGAGGTGAAGTCATAAGAAACCATTACAGATCCAAGATTATCTCAAATACTAGATTCAACTCATTTATAATCTGGTGCTTCCCTCTTTCATCTCTACAATTAAAAGGGTGTCTTAACTGATGGAAGTTGGAGAGCTTTTGGCGACTTGATGATTCACATGTTTGAGCTGGTGGGGCATTGTTTTTAAACATAGCACCTGTTTTATTTTGAACCTTCACGTGCCCAGACCATCCAAATGAGAACAGCCACATGCTCTTCGTGACACAGGACTAGGGTTTAACCCTGTTAGGACAGGCCTCCGAAGCTACTCGGTTAAGAAAAGGAATTGTAACACAACTGGGTTCCAAAATGGATCATTCTTTTTAATGAGATAACTTCTCTTCAAGGCTTATCTAAAGGGAGTTGGTTGATGTAAATAAAATCATTTTTCATTTAGACTAGAGTACCCACAAATTAAGATACATTTGCCAAAGCTTTTCCTGGCATTTTTATTTTAGATAAATAAGGGTTTTTAAAAAATTATTTATCTGTCTTCAACTAATTCAGTAAAAATATAACCATAGTTCAAATGTTTTCTGAATCTGAGGAATTCCCTTGGAGGATATTTTGGCATTCTCTGAATTGGTAACTCGTTCTACAATACACTTATTTTGGTGGTGTTAGGACTTCTTCCCTGCCCCCTATTTAAGTATTACAGTTTTCCAGTAAACAGAATTATGATTTTATAAAATTTCATTTGATCTAAATAAAATACATTTTGTAATTAGGGGCTTAGTCCATGAACAATATTTGGATGAGAACCAACCAAAATAAAGGTTATACTGTATTGTTAATTGCAACATAAAATACTGAAATGCTTGGCCAGGTGAATAAAAGATATAGATGTGTGGATACACATATGAGATATGTGTTTGTATATGCAGATAGATACACAAAACAGACTCGTACCCCCAGACCATGTTCAGGTATAATACCGGTTCAGGTATAATACCGAATCCTCGCATCATACCAGGAAAGGGTCTCCATGATTTTCCTCGCCCCTCAGGATTTTCCCATTGTAAAGATGAGCATACTGAGCTGAAGAAGTGAAGCAATTTGCCTGCACGCACCTGGGAGTTAGCAGTAACACTAACCCAGACGTGATGATTCCCAGGCCACATGCCTCTCCTCCAAACCTCTTCACACCATCCCCCTTTGTATGCATGTACATATTTTTAAAGCCCCTATTCACATTCGAACATTGAACTTTCTGGAGTGTGTCTCTCTTACTGGAGTGTAGCAAAACAAGACAATGCACTGGGTGCCTTATAAACAAAGGTTATAAAAAATAAACAGGAGATACCTTACCAATCTCAACCAAGCAGATGACCTTCTCACTTAGTCTTTTAGATGAAATAAATAGAATAAAAATAAAGGCGGTAACACACCAGAGAGGCCAGAGCAAAACTTCTGATTTGATGTCCCATGTCAAACACAAGCACACCCAACCCACAGTTTTCCTTCCTGCTGTTGCTACTGACATTAAAATCGCTCACTTGATTTTCCAAAGCTCATAGAGGAGGGCAGGACTGACAGCAGCAGGAAGCATCTCAGTTGTTGTGGACAGACGCCTTCCCAGTGGTGAAAAGAGGACTTCCCGATGCTCCCCCTCCAAACTCACCACTAATCACCAGCACCTGCAGCCCTTCATGCCAAGTCATCTCTTTTAACCTGAACCCTCATCTTTTCTATTATTTCCATTAAGGTTGTCAAAACCAGAAGTTTGGGAACCTTTCTCTGTGACCTTGGCATTTCTTTGCAGGCTTAACGTATTGGCATTTTTCCTCTGACTGCATCTCTTCTCATTTGTCATGATTATTGCTGAATTTTTCAACTGTCATTCCCAAACGTAAATCAATGGTTGTCTACTTCCCCTTTGTCATATCTGCACAGCAAACAGCCTTTCCCTTCTAAATGAAGCTTCCTCCCTTTCCATCCATTAAAAGGGGCCTGTCTGCAGGAGAAGTCAATCCTTTGTTAGGTCATTGCATTTATCACGCTTCCAATCAGTGCCTGACACACTTATTCAGCCAGGTCTTCAACCACACAATCATTGCTCATCTGGGGGTTGTGCTGTAATTTATTTATGCATGGTGTTTTCACTATCCATCTTGGGCAGTTTCAAATTTTTCACCCCTGCCCTTTTCTTCCACAAGACCTTCAATGCTCAGAGGGAATTTGGAGGGTGGGAAGGGAGAGCACAGGGATGAGGGGTGGGAGAGGGTGGAAAGAAAAAGAACAAGGAACTTTGTTCCTATGGAGTGGCTGTAAAGCAAGTCCCTTCTCTAAGAAATTGAGTGCAAACCAAGAGACATTGGATCAGGCCTGAAGCCCCAATTACAGAGCACAATTAAGCCAGGAGATCCTCTAGCTATAAAAAGGGTCCAAGTGGGCCAATTCTTGTGATGAGAACAAAGTCCCATCAAGTTTAATAAGACCTCTTCAGAAGCATATTGGCTCCAATGGTCATACAAAACTCTAAGGGGGAGGGGGGAACTTGTTCCAAAAGGGATAGGGAGTAACCCATTTTCTAAAAATTCACACCTCCTCCAGGCTGGTTAGTTTGAAACAAGCCAGCACGTGTTGCTATGAAATCTTCAGGTGGGCCTGGGACTGATACCAACACCATTAGTGAGAGCCCCAGAGTGATCTCCCAGCAGCACCTGGACTCTGCACAGTGAGCAGGTTTCTCTTCCCCACCTGCCACAGACTAACCCTCCGTGCCTTTACTGCCTCTGGTTCTCATTATCACTCTGGTCTCTGGTACCGGCACACACTGTCTTCTTTTGGAAGGAAATATCTCAACAGAAGGATTCCAGGCCTTCTTCTTCCCTGTAAGTGCTTTCAACTCAGGGTTTGGAGAGGTGATTCCTCCAAAGGTGGCCAGGGCCCTAATGGCTGCCCAGTCCCCTCCTGGACTCTCCACTCTCCCATCAAAACACCCAAAACAGAGTAAGACATGGAATGATGACAATTCCAGGGCATGTTCATTGTCTGTCTCCCTTCTTTTACCAAACAAAGAAGAGTTCTAGAAAACCAACAGATTTACACAAAGAAAATAGCTAATGGGGAAAAGTGTTTCATAAGCATAATTACACGTTTATACCATAATTAATTGATAAAGCCATTCATCCCTAGTTCATTCCTTACACCAGGGGTCTCAAACTCATTTTCACTGGGGGCCCGTCAGCCTTTAAAGGGTGGTTGTCTTTAAAAGGCCAAAATAATTTTAGGACTGTATAAATCTAACCACTCCTTAACTGTTAAGGACTTGAAATTACATTTGGCCCTTTGAATGCAACTGCAAGGCTGATTGGCCCCCGGTGAAAATGAGTTTGACACCTCTGTCTTACATACAGAGGTGTAAGTTTTTCCCTACCCAGGATCCACAAACACACAACTTATGTAGATATTAAAGCCTGCTATTGTTGAATAGCTTTCCTGAGACCACAGAGTTAACCAAGTGGACTGGGGTCTCTTGGTCCTCCAAACACTAACACTACTGGGAATCCTAAGGTTTCTGACATAGGTACAGATGATATTGTTCTTAGCGCTACTGTTCACAGTTCTGCAGTATGTTATCTGCACAGCTGGACCTGGAAATCCTATATAAGTGTAAGGAGATAAGAAGGGATAAGCGAGTCTCCTACAACAATGTTTTTATAAGCAAAAGTTTCTCTACACAACTATATGAACCAAAAAAATATTCTCAGCCAGAATATCAAAGCACCAAAAAATACTATATCACCACATTCTCCTCCTTTTAACTAATAACTTCCCACATATCTCACCAACCCTCCACAAAACTTGTGAAGCTATTTCTATGTGGCAATAGTGGGTCTGGTTACTAGATACACCATTCTAGCAAACACATGAATGGAGAAGAATTACTGTTTCATATACCTGAGGGCCCTATAGCATCTTACAGGGGCCTATATTATACTGTGGACCCTCTGTGACCTCAATTATTGTGTCAGGAAACAACCATGGACCGGATCCACTGCTCCTAACAAACACTGTGTCTTATTTTGTTTGCAAGCAAACATTATATTGCAGTCATCACAATATCTAGAATATGTGAATATGTCCTTGCTCTCAAAGTCCCCCTCCACGTATAGATGGAGGTACTTAAATCATGTCTTGAGCTATTTCCTTATTAGTGATGCATCAGAGCCAATTTCCATGGTTGAACCTGGAGTGACAGATTGAAGGATGAAGAGTTTGGTGAATCTCATTGGCCAATCTCCTCCAACATCCTCCTAAAACATCCCAGTAGCCTGACTATCCTTGTAGCTCGATCATTTGCTTGAAGGCAATGAGGCAGGATGGTGACAGCTGAGATAAGGGTCCTGTCCACAACTTCCTTAAATTCAGACCTACTGTCAGAAATAGTTTCTGAAAAGCCATGTGTTAAGCGTACTTGTTATTGGACTTCTGGCCAAGATGGAGACGTAGGCGGACACACTGTGCCTCCTCTCACAACCAAAATTAAGGACAACAAATATTTAGAAACAAGAAAACAACCAGAACTTATAGAAAATTGAACTGTACGGAAGTCCAACAACCATTCATCCAGACTGGTAGGAGGGGCGGAGTCGCGGCGGGAGAAGGTGGAGGTGCGGGAGCGCAAGCAGCAGCGGCTGGCAGTTCCCAGGTGCACAGGCAGTGGCTGGCGGTCCCTGGGCCCACAGGCAGCAGCTGGCGGACCCTGGGGACAGGGGGACAACTGTGCAGACCCAGTGAGGCTGCACGGGGCTGCTGGCTGACCAGGTGGTCCCACACTCATGCGTGCAGACGGTCCAGGCAGAAGGGAAGTGGCAGAAGGGACTGAATCCAGGAGGGAGCAGAGCAGGCGCCATTGTTCCCTCTCGGACCCCGCCCCCACCTATAGCGTCACAACCCAGCGACTGGGCTGCCCCACCCTGAGGAACACCTAAGGCTCCACCCCTCATACGTAATAGCCGAGACCAGACTAAAACCAAAACAAAACAACAACAAAAAACACCCCACCAAAAATGGCTCAAACCGGAGAACCAATCAAAGCCCCAGAGCCAATTCCTCTAAGCAGTGAAGAGATAGCCAACCTATCAGATGCACAGTTCAAAGCACTGGTCATCAAAATGCTCACAGAATTGGTTGATTTTGCTCACAAATTAGATTAAAAAATGCAGGCTACAATCCGTGAAATGAAGGAAGATGCATGGGGAACTGATAGAGATGGAAGGAAAACTGGGACTCAAATCAATGGAGTGGACCAGAAGGAAGAAACTAACAATCAAACAGAAAATGAGGAAGAAACAAGAATTCAAAAAAATGAGGAGAGGCTTAGGAACCTCCAGGACATCGTTAAACATCCCAACATCCGAATTATAGGGGTCCCAGAAGGGGAAGAAGAAGAGCAACAAGTGGAAAACTTATTTGAACAAATAATCAAGGAGAACTTCCCCAATCTGGCAAAGGAAATACACTACCAGGATGTCCAGGAAGCTCAGAGAGTCCCAAAGAAGTTGAACCCAAGGAGGAACACACCAAGGCACATCGTAATTACATTAGCCAAGATTCAAATGAAGGAGAGAATTCTAGAAGCAGCAAGGGATAAGGGGACAGTCACCTACAAAGGAGTTCCCATCAGACTGTCAGCTGATTTCTCAAAAGAGACCTTGCAGGCAGGAAGGGGCTGGAAAGAAATATTTGAAATCTTGAAAAGCAGGGACCTACATCCTAAATTGCTCTATCCAGCAAAGCTGTCATTTAGAATGAAAGGACAGATAAAGTGCTTCTCAGATAAGGTCAAGTTGAAGGAGTTCATCATCACCAAGCCCTTATTATATGAAATGTTAAAGGGACTTATCTAAGAAAAAGAAGATAAAAATAGGACAGTGAAAAGACAGCAAACTCACAGCTATTAACAACCATACCTAAAACAAAAGCAAACTAAGCAAACAGCTAGAACAGGAACAGAACCACAGAAATGGAGATCATATGGAGGGTTAGCAACAGGGGCGTGGGAGGAGGAGAGGGGGGAAAAGGTACAGAGAATGAGTAGCATAGATAGTGGGTAGAAAATGGACAGGGGGAGGGCAAGAATAGTATGGGAAATGTAGAAGCTAAAGAACTTATGACACATGGACATGAACTAAAGGGGGGAATGTGGGTGGGAGAGGGTGTGTAGGGTGGAGGGGAATGATGGGGGAGAAATGGGACAACTGTAATAGCATAATCAATAAAATATATTTAAAAAAATAAAAATAATGGCAATTTAAGTCAGTGAACTAAAAAAAAAAAGTTAAGTTCCTATAGTGTTTCATCAACATTATAACAAAACAATGCTGAACAAAATAACATCATTCAAGGACCTGCTGTATAGACTGCAGCAACATCAGCTAAATGAATATTGCATTCTAGAAGTATACGCAGCAGGTACAAAAGCTAGGCACTGAAATGAAGGCTATCTCAGCAACTTTGATGAAACGCTTACTAAGAATATATCTTAAAAGAGTCTTAACTAATTATCAATAAGCTATAATCTAAATTACTTTCAATCTAATCCTCACTGAAACCAACTACAGCATCATCATTACTGTCATCTAATGTCCACCTACTATAGAACTTTTCTGAGTTATAAATCCAAGAGTAGAACCATTAGGTTTTAGAGTACATATATTTGATTTGGTCAATACTTCCAGACTTCTCTAAAAGGCTGCATCAGTCTATTCTCCCACCAGCAGTGTGCAAGGGCCCCAGTTTCCCCTCACCTTCAGATAAGGCACCAATAAATTTCAGGAAGTGCTAAATCCGTGAAAACCCTAAGTTCTACACTGAAAAAAGCTTACCCTTAATCCATTCTCTTTTTGCCTAGTAAATTTAAATTTCTAAACAATGATTGATGGTTCTGGTGAGAATGTTTATAAAAGATCTTAGTCTTAAGCAAAGCAGGTGAAAGAACTATTATTAGATATGTTTAGGCTTCATGAACCATCAGAAGCAGAATCATAAATCTACTCAAGGCTCTCATGATATTTTCTTTAGAATAAAAGCCTCTCAGCATATGATCCAAAAAAATAGAATGACTGATAAAGTCTGCAATGTGCCTCACAGTATGAATAAAAGGTAACAAGATTTGCTAAGGTCTCAGGGTGGAGATTGTATTAAGTTATTTTCCAATAGTACCTAAGAATGATTTTTCATAGTATTTGTTGCTGATCAGCTTTATTTTTAAACAGGTTCCCAACTGTCACAACAGAAGTTCGGGAAGGGAGCCCTCAAACAAAAAAGAGCCTAAACAAATCCCCAACAACCATATATTAGAATCTTTTGGCAAAAAAAAAAAAAAAAAAAAGAAAGAAAAAGTATCTGGGATAAATCCAGGTCATCCTATGTGATAAACCTCAACTACAAGATCCTCAAAGTAATAAAACAGGAACTCAAACAAAACCAAGAACCCTGAACAACTAACCTAATCTGGTCTCCGGCACTCTGAAGATACTCCTCTCTCAGAAATTGGAGGGCTATGTAGATGAGGGGCCCTTTGATATTAGGGTTATTTCCCTTGCCCCTGGCCTTGAGATCTCAACTAGGAAAAATCAACCATCCTCTTTTCTGTGAGCAGAGGAAACTACTGAACAGATAACCCACTATCAGACAGGAAGGCCATCTGAAAGCCAAGTGCAGGAACAAGCACCCATCTAACTGCTGGAGGCATACTATCCCAGTCATATGGAAAACAAAGACCTAATATAATTCCTCTACTCTGAAAATTATTAGCTGTGTGACCCTGGGGGAATTACCTTCTCCATGACTTAGTTTCCTCACTTCAAACATGATGATAAAAGCTAATCTTCCATGGTGGTAGCAGGCATAAATGAGTTAGGAGGTGGCCAAGGACAGTATGTAGTTCATTGGCCTCACAGTATGGCTATGTATATATCTCTCTATATGCATGTGAGATACAGATTTTATACATGGGTTCTACCAACTCATGCACAAATGTATACTCATTCATTCACACAAACACATCGTGCATCAATATGTTCAGATATGCAAACACATGTCTGCAACCATCCCCATTTGTGAAAGGCTCTGTCACATTCTCTCCCCTGGTCACACTTGCCTATTGCTGTGTTCTAGGGTACCGTCCTGCCCCGGAGCACTGAGGTCTTTCAGATCATGGTGATGGTAGAGATGAAACAGCATCCAGTGTGCTTCCACAGCCAACTCCTTCTCGGTCATCACAGAACTTTGAAAAGTGAGAATTGTAAGGCTTCTTAGAAATAACCCAACCTGGTGGTTCTGAAACCTATTTTCTAGTTGCTGTAATCTTTTCTTCAAAGGAAATCTCAGCCAGTGACCCCAGCATGAAAAGCAAACAGAGGCAATGTTGCCCTTGTCAGAATGCTGTGGATACCAGGCCCCTGTTTATGGTCCTCCTTCCCCAGGTGACCCTGAGATCCTGCCACAGAGACACTGGATTCCAGGAAACACCTTCATTTAGCATATGGAAAAAGTGGAGCCCAAGGTGACAGAGTGAATCACCCGGTGCCACACAGTAGTTTGTAACAGAGCAAGACCTAAATCGAGATCTAGTGGCTCAAAAGCCACCACTCTTTCCCCGAGTTTCCAAAATATAGCCATCTAAATATCAGCATTTATATTAAGCATTAAATCCATTTTACTAAACAGTAACTACCCTCACTGTATATGATGCACCAAGCTTTAGATGTCAACTAATTTGACTTACTCTCCCTTTCATTGCCCTTATATCTTGCTTAATAAGACATTTTATTCAGATACTGCTGAGGTAATAAAGGAAGAAGCGTGGTTGCCAAATGTACTGCCATTTTTATTTTTAGCTTCACTGGAGTAAGGGGTTATTTTCTTGTGAAAAGGATGAAATGCAGCTGCCGGCCTTTTAAATCGTATCACGCAATCCTGCTTTTGCCCAAGCAATAGATTTCCAGATAACTGCAGCAATCTTCTCAAAGTATAAAAAAACAAAACCAAAAAATAAAATAAAAAAATAACCACTGCACCCTTCCCAGGCCCTGCCCAGCCTCAACTGTAAAGCATGGCAAGATGGGCTATTTGCACTCACCCATGAATCTGCTCAACCACACCCCCCACAAGCTAGGAGGCTACACTTCAGGCTCTGCAGCTAATAGCACAAAGCTCTGCCACTTCCTATTGTGTTCCAAAAAAAAGATGATGATGATGATGATGATGATGATGATATTAAATGAATATTTATTGAGTGGTTATCACATACAGGTGCTATGCCAAATGGTCCGATAAACTAGCTCATTTAATTTTCACAATAACCCTATGAAGCAGGTACTGTTATTATCACCATCCCACAGATGTGGATACTGAGGCACAGAAAGGTTAAACAACTCACTGAAAGTCACCAGGCCGGCTGGGTTCTGAAGTCTGCACTTATAACCAGTACACTACACCTGTCTTGTAAACAGCCAAGGCTTTGGTGTCAGCAGACCTGAGTCCAAATCTACTCTACTGTTTACTGGGTATGTGTCCTTGGGCAAGCAGCTTAACCTTTCTGAGCTTCACTTTCTTCACCTGTAAAAGGGAAACAGCACCTTCAGCTTCAGGTTTCATTGTGGGAATGTCTTGCTCTCTTGCCTCAAATCTGGGGTCCTTCCCTTAATACTTAATCTGGGCTCAGAGCTATCCCAGAGTAATAAAAGGAACAGAGTTCTAATAGGTAGGACACAGAAATTGCAAGAAATAAGCTTGGAAAAAAGAATGGTACAAGAGGGAAGTGGAGAGAAGGGTTTTGCTAGAAGGTCTCTTTAGCCATGCCTATCTCCAAGAAACATAACACAACCTGAAGCTGAGGAAGAAGGGCCTGTCCGTACTAGCTGAAGACTTACATGGTTTTACAGTGGATTATGTGATGTACACATTTTACACTTGGAATCTGTGTAGTCCCAAGGGTAAGAACAAGAACCAGTGGGTGGAAATTCCAGGGAAACACACTAGCTCATCCTAAGAGCAAACTTCCTACCAGTCTCAGGTCTAAGTTGGTTTACAGGCCCCTGGAGAAAGTAAGTTCCCTATTGCTGAAGACCCCTGAAAGGAGACACTGAAAAGTTGGTTAAGCTCCATGCATTCTAGCCCTGGAATTCTTTGATTCAAGAGTCAAAATCCTAATTGTGTCCCCAAAGATTCACCTTGAGACTAGTAGTGTTGCTGTCCACCTTTTAGACTTGCTGGAGCCAGAGTACAGCATGGAGCCCTGGGGAAGCCTTCTTAAAGACACACCCAGCCATCCACTTCTTACAAGATGCAGAAAGACAGTGACATGATATCAAACAGGATAAGAAAAGGCCAGAGGTTCCCAGGTGAAAAACAACAAAATCTCCTGCTGGGGCTAGAAGACAACTCACTGAATAGAAAAACAAATGCTCCTTGTCCACAGGAGAGTTACAGGCCCCCAAAGCAGGGTGATGGCACCATGGCAAGGCACACCATTGGTGTGCCAATGCGACTCCCAAGACATGCCCTGGCAGAGCCGGAGGATGTGGGTGCAATCCCACATGGTCTCTGATGCCCACAAATGCCCAGGGGAAGCCTCCACTAATTCATCCACTTAATGAGCTATTTCACACGACATTGTGTGAATTCAAAATAAAAAAATTTTTAAATGGCAGGCTAGCAGCTCACATGTCCAGCCAGGCCCCAGGAAGACCAGAAGCAGAAATCTCCATCTTCTGGAAACTGGTTTGCTACAACCAAGACCTGAATGGTATCTGTAAGTATTTATTTGTTTTCAGGGCACTAAACTAAAAACTTCAGACACATGCTTTTATTTTGGTTGGGAATCTGGTTTACCTTTGTGACCAGGACACCTCTTCTAGCCATCTTTTTGTTTTTTTATTCTGTTCTGCCCCTTTTTTAGCACTGGTAACAGTATAGAGCAGAGGTCTCTGGGGCCTTGCTCCTTCCTGGGCAGCTCCTTGATTGATGTTGATACCTGATTCTAATAAAATTCTTCCCAGGATGCATCAGACACAAAAGAATGACAGGTTTGCATATACATAGCACGCTTGCATATACATAGCACACTGATTAAAAGCATGGACTCTAGTGCCAGACTACCAGAGTCTGAGTCCTAATTCTACCACTTGAGAGCTGTGTGACCTTGTGCAATTTACTTAACCTCTCTGGGTCTCAGGTTCCTCATCTGCGAAATGGCAGTATTAATAGAATCTATCTCAGAAGGTTGTCACAGCAGTTAAATGGGTCGATTAATATACACGAGCATTTAGAATACTGCCTGTCACAAAACAAGCGCTTACACAAGTGTTTACTGCTGCTCCCGCCACCACCATCTTCTTCCTCCACAGTGGGCAGTTATTTCTTTGAAAATAATGCTCACTGCAAATTACTACAGCAAATCAAAACAATTTTTGTGGCTATATGCGGTTTAAGCATTTAGATGGTTTTCAGAACACACTGAGACACCCTAAATTTTCAGATACACAAAAAAACAGGGTGGGGCAAAACTAAGAGTACAGTAGTTTGTATGGACAATAATACAATAATTAATAAGTGATAATACAAGAATAAACCCTGTGTTTGGCATTCTCACAACTGTAAACCTACTTTGTCCCACCCTGTATTTTAAATATGATCAATTACCACATGCCACCTGTTCCTAGACTCTAACACTCCCAAGCCACTGGGGCAATTACATCATAAAGATGTGGTGTGTATTACCAAGGCCTGATGTAAAAATGTTCATCACCAGCCAGCCCTCTGCGAGTTGACCAAATTAACCTCACTGCCAGGAGTATACTAAGGAAGAATAATAAATTATTCAAAACCTAATGCTGATAGAGCAAAAAAATATTTATGGAAAAATCATCGGATTATTGCATTTTAATCATGATCCCATTGTATGGCTAAAGCGTTAAGTCCTTTTAGCACCTTGGCAGAAGATAAGCTAGCCCCACAGTGACTTCATATCAGTGTCATCCCTGGGACAATGGACAGCATAACCTGAAGGGAAGAAAAGGTCAGCAGATGAGGCTGTAGATCTGAAAAGCCAGAAATATGCCAAGACACCCCCAGGTATACTTGTAAGAAAGCCACCTACTGAAGCAGAGTGGCAGGCGGCTATCGGGACACACATGTGCCTTCTCTTAAATCACCCTTTTCTTCAAAAAGCAGAGAGAAACCTCCAGCCCCTCAAATTTAATTCACTGGCCCTCGAGAAATGGGGAAATACCATAATAGAAAAGAAAATCTTCAGAAAGCCACAGAAGATGCCTCCCCATCCCCTTCCCCCGTCTGTGCTCTCCAGAGCTGCTCCCTGCCGCCCCCCCTTGTTTAATGTCTCTAACTTTATGCCATGTTCTCTTCCTCTTTCAGCACGGCTGAGCAAAGCTGACAGGCGGATTCCTTTGGTTTTCAGGGTATTAAAGCCACTTTCCTGCTCTGACAGCCTGTTCTACTCTGCCACCTTATAGCTCTGGCTTCACACTCCTCTGGGCAGCCAGTCCTTCCTGACAGACCACTGTCACTTCCCATCATCTTCTGTATACCCTGTTCTCTCCCCCCTCAGCACGCATCCCGACTTTCCAACCAATGCAATTATTTTTTTTGACAAGCCATCCATCAGTTTTAACTTTAAAAGCACTTTCTGCTGATATCCATTGTTAAATCCTTTGCTTTTTTATGGGGCTTGCATGAGAGAATATGATATCAGACATTCAAACTACCAAACCATGTAAATTTACTTTGTTCTCAGCTATGTTTCCAATTTCACGTCCAATTTTTCGGTACATTATGCGTAGTTGTTGTGCTTAATATGATGTTGTCAAATCCCATTAAAGTTCACTGCATTGCACGGCTTTAAAAACAGGTTACAATTTGCATTCTATAAAGAAAGGAAGGAGTGCAGTCTGAAGTCAAGCTGAATCTTATTAAAATTATCTGTTCAATTGTTACATTTGTAGATGGAGTAATTTTGAGGCATTAGCTGAGACACATATGAAAATGTCAGCGTGCCAACTAACGACAATGAGAGCAAAAGGAATATCTCTGTGAAACTCAATAAAGCTCCTTTGCTGGTGACATAAATTTGATGATAATCCGAGGAAATGAATAAGGGACCATCCCGTTTGAATAGGAATTACCTTTTCTATTAAATCACTTTGGTGTGTTTCCACTCGGCCTACATCTTGGTCCTAGGCCACAGTGAGTCTCTAGAGACTTATTGCAATATAAGGGGGTAGAGAGAAGTCCAAACGAGAATTTGTTAAAGTACAAAGTCATTCATCTGAAGAGCCTCATACTTGGAGGAGTCTTAAGACATCCTAAAAAAGAGTCGTTCAATGTATTTTCTTCCTGTTTGGAACAAGCACAAAGCACAGAGCTCTTCTATGCACCAGCTGCACACAGATAACTTCATTGATCTACAGGCAAATCTCTGAGCACAGAAAACTCATGGGGAAATGCAAACATACACTGCAAAGTGGGGATGTGTAGGGTGCTGCTGGAATGGATGGGGGATTTACAGGAAGGACTGGAAATTGATTTATGAGATTGGAACCAATAACATCAGTGGTTTCTAGGGGTTTTCCTCTCCCATGCAGTTACCATCTCAGCTGTATTTATGACAACACTAATTTCTACATATCTCATCATTAAATCTAGTCTCTGATTTTAAAGGTATCCATCACTGGCACTGAGCAGAATTATGCCATTAGGGGTATTATTAACTGAACCATTGACTTCATTGTCTGTAACAAGTTGAATTTTTGTTTCACACACAAAAAGTATTCCCAGTGCAGACATCTATACCCCCTTCAAAGTTATTTTATTAAGGGCACCGTAATTTTAATTTTTCCAATACTATAAGTATTTAGGTAAGCCACAACGATAAAGAATAAAATTCAGTGACTATGAAAGATGTAATGAGGTGCTAAGGAAGTTAGTGATGAGGCAGAGAGAAAAGCAGAATGTGCTTTAGATTCTGCTTGCATAATGACTTACTGCGTGACCTTAGAAAAGTCACTTAACCTCTCTGAGCCCTCATTTTCCTATTTGTAAAATGAGGATAAGTATTCCTTCTAGTTATTAAAAGATTGAGATAATTCATGTATAGTATTCTGGCACATTGAAAGAGTTTGATAAACACTGGGTTTAACAGGGTTTATCATCATAATCATCATTGCCACCACTACCAATAATAGATGAAGAACAGAGTTCAGAAAATAAAGTGAAAAGAACAGAGGGGGAAAGTCTTATCAATAGATCCAGGCTGGTAATAAAAATGAGTGTTTGGGCCAGATGCAGGGACAGCGAATTGGTTTCAATTCTCATGATAAATCTGGTAGTTGGGTGGCTACTTTCTGGGTGTTGTTGAGAAAGACTCTGAGGCCTCACCCACTTTCTGGAGAAAGAGTCCTGCAACTGGTGACTAGCACAGGGTGGTATAAAATGGGTAAGGTGAAAAGAAAGCCATTAATGTTAGGACCCTGCATCAAAAGTAAGTAAGGATAAGAATCTGGGCAAGGAGTGTACATGTAACCACACAAATGAAAACTAGGTGGGAGAAGGATACTTCTAAACTGACTAATAAGAACCAAGCAAACAGACAACAGGGCTTTGAACAAGTCCCACACCCTTCTCCTAGTCCCAGTGCATTTCTGTCCACAGGCCACCCTGCAATATCATCTCAACCATTCTGAAACATCAAAGACAGGAAACTAAGCCAAATCCTTTGTTGTCAGGCCAGAGAAGAAAGAAAGAGACCATGGAGGAAATGCAAATTGATAGCACAATGAGATACCACCTCACACCTATTAGAATGGCTATTATCAACAAGACAAGTAATCATAATAAAGTGTTGGGCAGGTTGTAGAGAAAAAGAAACTCTTATTCACTGTTGGTGGGAATGTAAATTGGAACAGCAACTATAGCAGACAGTATGGAGGTTTCTCAGAAAATTAAGAAGAGAGTTACCATATGACCCAGCAATCCCTCTTCTCGGTATCTACCCCAAAATTTGAAAACAGTTATTTGTATAGATATATGCACCCCTATGTTCATTGCAGCATTATTCACAGTGGACAAGACGTGGAGACAACCAAAGTGTCCTCCAATGAAATTATTGGATAAAGAAGATGTGGTACAGAAATATAACGGAACACTACTCAACCATAAGAAAAGATGAAATACGGCCGTTCGTGACAACATGGGTGGATCTTGAGAATATCATGCTAAGCAAAGTCAGATGAAAAGAGTCAAGAACCATGTGATTTCACTCACATGGGATATAAAATTACAATCAAGAAATGAACAAGCAAGACAAACAAAATTTCATAGATAGATACCAGTATGGTGGTTAGCAGAGGGAGGGGGCCAGGGAAGGTAGAAGAGGGTAAAGGGGATCAAATATATGGTGATGCAAGGAGGCTTGATTTTGTGCGGTGAACTCATAATGCAATACACAGATGATGCATTATAAAATTGTACACGTGGAACCTATAGAATTTTATTAACCAATAAATTTAATAAAAATTTTAAAATAAAGGAAGAAAAAAGGTATTAAGGTGGCAATGATTTAAAGCCTCCGAGGAGAAGTAACTCTTCTTTCTGAACAGTGAAAGATTTTCTAGAGAGGAAGGAACTGGTTCTAAAAGTTGTTGGCTTGATGGAACATGGAAGGAATGAAGGTGGGTGTCGTGCCTTTTCCCCCATTATTGGGAAGTCTGGCGCCCTGGGTAAGCAGGAGACAGCTATCAACTCTGAATAAAGATCCATTAGAATTTTACATTTGGTTCTTCTTGTCACCACAGTAGAAGAAACAAAAAAGAGAGAAAAGAAGTAAAAGAGGATCGATGGGGGGAAGAGGTAGTGGGCAGAACAATTGATGGATGAAAAATTCACTTTTAAGGCACATTAATAAGTTTAGAGGACAGAAAATGGGGGTGGGGCTATAAAATAGGAAGCTTATCAATATTAAATGCCTAGTCAGGAAAGATGGAAAGGAGGAGGGGGATATGCAAACACAGTTTTAAGAAAACTTCCCCAATAAAAGTTCTTGAAATTTTAGATCTTGAAAATAAAAGACATTTCAACTTGGTTTTAAACTAACTTTTGAGAAGCCTAACTCTTACTCTAGGAAATACCTTCAGGATCTGCAAGGTAGAAGCAGCCCACCTGGCGTAGGTTTTCCCACACACATGCACACACCGCTTTTTTCTACCTCATTTGGAGACCTTTAACAACTACTTTAAATATTCTCCAAATTGTCTCCCACAGGAGTGGAGACTCAGCGCCACACTCCCTGTCCAGGTGAAAAGATTCATAGCGTGAGTTTCCCTGTGTGAAGGACAATGCCCCACGCATGGTGCACTGCCCCCTGGACGCCCGCAGCAGAGACTGCTGACAGAGACAGGCTCACACTGGCACGTCCTCATCTGAATTTGTGTTCATCTTTCTACATGTATATGTCCTGTCTACCACCAACACGGATGTCCTTTGAGATCCAAGACCATATATTCTACTACTTTATGATCCAGTCCTGAAAACCCACCACCTAATATGAAATAGAGCCTCAAAACATGCATTTATTTGAGGAATATCCAACGGTAATGATTGAACCTAAAGTAGTACACAAGAACCAGGTTTCTAGCAACTTGGTGTTTTTATTTATTTATTATTTTTTGTTGATCGCCAAATCTCGTATCCTATTAAAGATTTACATGTTAGTGGCAGAAATATTCCTGTTTAAATATCTAAAGAGTGATTCCATTTGTTTCTCCCCACATTATTAATTTGATTGGTTTTAAATTGATTGGATGTGAGAGGCATTAGACAGGCCACACACAAAATGAGCTCCCTTCTTACTAGGAAATTGCTCTAGTGAAACAAGCCGGCCCACCCGCCACCCTCCGCCCATCTCTTGACGGGCGATCATGCCCTTGACTGTGCAAAGCTGCTCGCAAAGGGAGAAAGCAGCTCTTTCAGGGGATTCTGAAAGTCATACACGTGTTTATTGAGCACATCCTATGACTGGTATTGTAAAAGCAGGCTGGGCTGTGTTTCATTTTCTATTCTCTTTCTCTTGGCTATTTGAGAATGTGTTAGAAAATCCTAGTGCCAAAGAGGAAGGAGGGTCTAGGATGACTTATTACGCTAAGGATAAGAAGACTCAGATCTGGACTCAGCTCTGCCACAAGCAGCTACATGACCATCCTTAGGAGTTCTCCTCTCCAGACCAGCCCCCTCATCTGTAAAGTGCATAGGGAAGGTTGTGTCAGATAGATTGTAGCCCTAACCTGGTGTCAGTCAAACTCAGATTCCTGTCAATTCTATTAGACCAAGATTACTGACATTACTGACTGGGTGACCTCTACCCTTTGTTTTCTTGTAAAACATCTGGCTTTCTGCACATGAGGCTTCTCCAATCATTTCTAAATCATGGACATCCCCAAAGAATGTTCATAGGAAAATTACATGTGGTTATAATGTAAGTCAAATGTGCCATAAGCAAAAAGAGCCCATGTGACTAATCACAAATCTAGACTTCTTGAGTGTGGTATACATTCCAGTTTTGCTTAGGATAGCACTTTCTGACCCGAAGATGTGTGAAGGTCTCTAAGGAATTAGCGCTGAATGGGGAGAGGCTTTCTGAAAGAATGTATCGACCAGGCCCAGGAGCTCGAAATGTGGGGATGGCCTGAGCAGGGGGAGGTAAGTCCCCCAAACCCCAACCCAGGAGGAGAATCAAGCTTGAGTATTGAGTTGCAAGCAAAGGAAAAGTAACAAACCAGATTAAGGTCATCACGAGAGAGTTGGACAAGGTGGTCTTGACTTTCAGAGAGACAGAGAGGGCACAAGAAGAAGAGAGAGGAAGAGATCATAATTCAGGGACAATGCATTTTTTAAAGTCAAGTGTTAAAAATTCTGCCTACTCAGATGTGGCAGGGAAGCATCACAAGGATCCAGTGCAAATGGGAGCATTTCTCAAATCCATGGGGCCACCTCTGGACCTTCTCTGGGCTGTGCCTCCTTGGGAGAAAGGAAATACACCCAATCACACAGATGCCACCACAGAAGGGGCAGTCTTTTAACTGTGGCAACAATTTTACAAAATGTGCTAAGAATTCCAAATAGCTTCTTTTGGTGTATGACCTCTGGAGCTTTCATGAAATGAGCTCCAAAGACTGCCCATTCTGAGATTCCATGAATCTAAAAACATACTATCACTCTGTTACACAGAAGTATTTCTGCATCTTAGAAGAATGAGTGAGTGAACTCAAAAGCACCAGGTGTGGAGCTGCTTCCACACCAAAGTCTGGCCACACACCCTGCTGACACAGAGTGCCAGCCAGCAGGATTCGGGACGCTCCAGTTCACCTGCACGACTCCAAACCAAACGAAGTATTTAAGATGAAATCACCTACACCACTAAAAGATTTTCCAAATAATGCCAAGAACCAGGATATGCAGAGCAGCCAGGTAAACAAATCTTGAGTCTGTGCTGTCCTTCTGTTTCTTAGTCAAAGTTGAACTTTCCTCTTAGCGTTAGGGCCATCCACGATGAACTTCCCACAAGGCTGTGCAAAGGAGGGCTGGGAGCAGGAGTCCAGCCAGGCTGCGCAGTGCAGCACCTTGGCTCTGTCTCTTGTTTGCTCCACGACCTTAGTCAAATTACCAAACCTCTCTCTGGACCTCCATTCCTCCTCTCAAAACTGGACATGATAATGTCACCTGTTTCCTAGCCTCATTGTAAGGGTTAAATGCTAAAATATGTAAAGTATGTAGAACCATGCCTGACACTTAGTAAGCGCTCAAAAAAAAAAGTTATTTTCTTTATTTACCCTCCAGGACAAATCCTCCACATCTATTATGTCACTCTCTTCACTGTCCTTTCCCAATTCCCAGCTATTAGAGGCAAGAACTGTCCTATCCATGTCTGCTTCCTTCATTTAGAGTGCCTGGGTCCAAATGTAACAGGGGTATGATCGATGTCTGTAAACTGAATAAGTGACTAAACACAGGAGTGGGGCAGGACCCTATGAAGGCCCCCACACTCATGCTCACCTACCCTATGCAGCTCTGCCCCAAGGTCAAAGACCCCCTTCTCTGCCTGGCATGATTCCACACATTACTCGCAGCTCAACTCAAGACATCTGCTCCATATGGCAGTGTAGTAGTTAAGGCAAGAGTGCTACAATCGGACTGCCTGCGTTCAAATCCTAGCTCTCCCACTTACTAGACCCCAGTGTGACCTATCATATGTCTAACTCCACCCAGGTGCCAGGTACTAATCTGAACATTTCATTTCCAGTGTCTCATTAAACTCTTACAGAAAACTAGGAGGTGCATACTATTATCACCACTTTGAAAGGCAAAGAAACTGAGGCTTACTGAGGTTTATTTGCCTAAGGCTATGCTTTCAGTAGTATCTGGTACAGGGCTGGCTAGACAGGTCACATGATAATGGTCTATTAATTCATATCTGTTCCCTCCCCAGATTCCATTCAGCCTTGGTCTGACCACACCAACATCCCCGGATACAAGAAATCAGCTCTCCATTTAGAAGGGGGTTTTGGATGGGCTCTTCCCAGAACTGAGCCCAGGGCCTTCTGAGCAGTCAACGGTGAGGCCAGTGCATAGCACAGACCATGGACAGCACAGAGCCATGTTCTCTAGAGCAACCCACCTCCAGGATGCGCTGCTGCCAAGACCCCGAGAACACAGCCAGGGCAGCACTGAAGCCAGCACCCCCAGCTGCAGGCATCCATGCTGCTTGGCATGCTGCTACATGGGGCAAGCTGACAGGGTGGGTTTCAAAACCACAGAACACACTGGGGCTGCCTCTGTCATCTGCAGACAAGGAGAGGCTACACGCACCGCAGATGGTGCTGACATCCCACCCCCCACCCTCACACACTCTGTAACTTACTTGAAGTGCTGCTCCCTCTGTGTAGCCTGCAGAGCAGGCACCCTGTGCTGCCTCTGCTCCTTGGCAGAGGCCATCGCAGGCCCTGCCACTGCCTCCACACAGCAAAGTGGTTCTAGGTTTATGTAAATACCATAGAAACCAGAGCCCCAACACAGAAAGACATGCAAAGAAACAACTTAGCATAAGGTCAACAAGCCCCCTGACGAAAAGTGTATACAGTGCTCCATCTTCAAAATACGGCCAACTCTCTGTTTTCCTGCCTAACCCCTAGGCTAAATAGGCTAATGCGATTCACAGACAATGTATTAAATGATGGAATTTTCTGCACAGCTCGATTTCTTTCTATAAATAATTTCAAAACTATTACTCAATAATGTATTGTAATAAAAAAGCTGACAGGGTCTTGCTCAACAAGTAATCACCAGCATGTTTTTGCACCTGGAGATGGAGAACTTTCTTATTATATGCCCCTGGTGATTTTTAGGTGTTTCCATAAAGCTGTTGCTATTATTTATAAGCCATGAGTTACTTCCCTTCGCTGTATGCTAAAATTAACGAAAACTTATTTTAAAGATTCAGAAAAGCAAGGCGAACTAGAGGGTGTGTGCCAGGCAGCCCGGGAGGGGGGAGGGGGCGGGTGTTTGTTACGTCACTTGTGGCTTTCCACAGGGCAGGAGGCAGCATCGTTGGAGATGAGGTGACCTCGTGGGGATGAGGCACTGGGAAGCAGCAGTCCACCCGGGCAGGGGCTGCCTCCACCTCTGCTGCCTCAGCCTTGCCAGCCCAGAGTTCCAGGGGGAGCCCAGCCAGCAAGAGCCACATGTGCTGGGCAGTCTCTGTTGCCAAACACCTTCCTACTCATACTCACTGCCTAAACACCTTGGTGCTTAGTACTTGCAGAGTAAGCATCCTGCAAGAGCAGCTCATGGGCTGTGTGGTCAGTGCATGAACATGCATGTGCACACACACATGCTTGTGTACGTACATACCCCATGCCCATTCCTGGCACTCCTGGAGCTGCAAGTCCAGATGACAACAAGGCAGGGCTGTGAAAACCATCAGGTCCTTCCAACTCCTCTACAGATTTCTGTGCTCATGGGATTTACACCAATGGATCCATTAAGGCCTACTGAAATTCTCTACTTCCAGACCCACTTCAAATGTTGAGTCCTTCAAGAAACCTTTCCTGTAACCCACCATGAGGTGGGATTGCCTCCCCACCCCCATTAAGTCTACACCAAGTGTGGTCACTTTGATGACATCTGCTGGTTGGCCTGGCTTTCTGGCTACTTGGATTCTTATCTCCCACAGGACTAAGTACATAGGCTCTGGAATAGACCACGTGTACTTGTGTCCATGATACCACTCGGTCCTGCCTCTTGAATCAGGTAAGGCAGTACAGTTCGGTCTAGAAAAAACACCAAACTTGGACATGATGCTGAGTCAAGCCCAGGTTGTCCTGCAAACTGTGATCTTGGGCAAGTCACTTACTCTCTCTGAACCTCCGTTCTCTCGAATGTTAAATAAATAAAAAAGGTTAGACATGAGAACTGCTAAGGCCCATCAGCTTTAAATTTCTCTGACTTTATAACACAAAACTTCGGTGTTTGTAGTCGATAGTGACAGTCTAACTTAAACCAGCCAGAAGACAATTTATTTTTTTTTTAAGCAGGCCAACCTATGGTTTTGGGAAGAGAAGGGTATATTTTGAGGGTTATTCTTCTTTTGCCACTGAGTCATACCACAGAGACTTTGACCTCTTCATTGAGCCACAGCTACAAGAGGTTACGTTGCCCTGTGTTTCCAATATAACCAACGCAGCACCTGTCCACTGATACATCTGAAGGACATGAAGTAATTAATTAGCAGACTTCTTGTCCACAGAGAAAGTTATCTGTCTCTAAGACTCCAGGATAACACAAATCAACCCAGTTTACAAAGAAAGATCATTCAGAAAGCACACAAAAGAGGTTAACTAACTATGAGATCTGTATGCTAGGTGACATCATGATTAAGACATGTCAATCACAATTTTGGATCCATAAAAGGGAACTAACGGATCTTCTATCTTGCCAGAATATGCGGCTCTGATATTGGAAGAGAGCATTCATTGACTGAAATATGCTTAACTCTGGAGAAAGAACTGGAAAAATGTATCTATTAAAATATGTCCCTGCTCACCAAAATCGTAATTTGATGTACTTACATAGCAGCGTGAGTGCATTCTTATGATGCAAATCATATGGACAGAAAAAAGCTGTATCTCTGTTTTCCCAGCACATGGGATTAATAGAGTCAGGAGTTCATTTTTAAACTTAACATAAAACACAACACACTAATAGGAGAGGTGAAACACCCCTTGTAATAAACTAGCTATTTCAACAGCTGGAAGCTAGAGAGCAACCAAATAACAGTGGGGAAAACAACTTCCAGCTGCAATTTTCTCTCTTTTTTTTGATCCTTTTGCAAGTATGTGTTGCATGTGTTTTGACTATTTTTGAAAAGAAGGAGAAAAAAAGAAAACAAAACTTTGGGCAGTCTCCTCGCCGCAGTTGCTTTTTGCAGGGCTTTTATTCAGATGATAGCGCTTCATTTAGTAAACCTCTTCTCTGAAATTGTTTTTGAAGAAACATGGGAAGACAGGCAGGCGTTTTTCCAGGAACACTGATAGTCAGTGGAATTGCACAGGAGGGGCCATGTAGCCAAAGGCAGAGAAACGTTCACTTAATGAGGAAGAGGAATGAGCTTTTTGAAGGATAAGTTCACTAGGGATTCAGGAAGGAAAACAAATAGGAGCCCACTCACCTTACCCAGACAGACAAAAAGCCAGACACAACTCCTTGGGCTTCATGACATTTTCCCATACCCTCACTGTTCTCAGGTGCTTCCTGACATGAGCCACAGGATGTACCTGGAATAGCTGTCCTGCACTGTTCCCGTCACAGGGCCTGGAGGATGAACTCCCAGGTGTCCTTCCTCCTAATGCAAAAATTCTACAGTTGTGTGAGGAGAGTTTAAGAGTACTTAGCTTAGCCTCCCCATCAGTCAGGTGGGGCTGACTTCCCTATCAGGCATGGGGAACACACTGCTTAGGGCTCATGAGACTTCAGAAGGGCACAAAAATGTTTAAATTTCTTTTAGTAGCAGAAAAAAAATAATGTTAGGCTGAAGAAACTAGTTTAATATATAATATTAATAGATTTTTCTTTTAGTACTCTCTATGCAGGAAGCCGCCCACGAAGTCCATGTCTACAGCTTACGAAAGTCAAGAGGAGTCCCTAATTTCAGATCATTCCTACCCTCGTGCCTTTGCACACACTTTGATGCTCTGCTTCAACCTTCCTTCAATTCAGTGCATGGACAGACTCACTTTCAACCTCTTCCCCGGTTGCTCTGATTACTAACACTTTTCTCTCCTCAGTTTGAAATTCTCCAACAATTAGAGACCCCACAACAGCCTCACACTCACAAGTTTCTATTTCTCCTCTACATTATTCCTTCATCCTAAGAGCCAAACTCTACCCCTCACTTCTAAGATAGACGGAAGGCCCACCACTGCCCACAAAAATGGTCTACATGGCTTAGTCTCACATTCGAACCCCTGGGAATTAGAGCCCTAGTACCCTCTCCTTACATTCGCCATCCCACCCCCATGTACCCTGAACCACGGCCATACCAGATACTCACCATTTTTCAGGAAGGTCTCACATTCCTTGCACCTACAGGCCTTTGGAGAAGAGTTTCTCTCATCTGGGATGCCCTAGCCTCTCATAGCTTCCTAATAAAAGCCTTACACATCAATCTTTAAAAGGCTAGTTCAGGTTCAACCCCTTCCAAGAAGCCTTCCTCGATCCTTCCATTAAGACTACACCCCTCCTCCTCCTACTTTTCCTCAGCACTTTCCATGTCTCTGCAGCGTTCATCAGAAATTTCTGTCAAAGGAATTTGTGGATCATGCAAGACCTCTTAGTGTGAGTTGCCCCAGAAGAAGACATTGAAACAAGATGCCAGTGAAAGTATTTGGTGGTAGGTAACCCCAGGAATGAGGAAGTAGGGAGGTGAGACAGGGACGGGAAGGAAGCAAACCATGGAGCATGATACCTGGTCAAGCAAAACACCAGTAGAGTTCACTTTATCTGGGGATCTCTGGGAGAACATGCCTCAGTTATCCCAATCAAGGGAGATGGGCCGTTTAGCCATCAACACCTCTCAGTCACTGGTGCAATTAAGGCTGCTCCCAAGGGTCATGAATTCTCCAGCACATTTTCCACCTACTCTGTCACAGACCAAGGTGCTCCAGAGGCCAGAGAAAGTTCTCAGGCGAACAGTTGCAGGTGCTTATGGCTGGTGCCTGGCTGGTATACATGGAAATTATAAAGTTTAAGGAGGTATGGGAGCTCACTGAAAGCCTCTGGTGCAGAAAGCACAGACCTCTGCAGCCCGTAACACCCAGTAGAACCCTGGACATGTAACAGGCACTCAGGAAGTGCTCACACAAAGGAAATCATTTTTAGGCTCTTCGAAAGCAGGACCATATTTTATTTTCTGTCTGTCTCAAGTTAAGTATTTGAGTCATGCATACTAGCTGAAGAACAGTGAGTGATTTAACTTACTATCCTACCTCCCAAATGAGACCATGCCAAATAAATTGAATTCCTATATTATTAGCCATTCTCTATTTCACAAATGTTATCTAATTCATGCAAGTATTACAGACCAACCTTGCCCTGTGAGGTTTAGTAATGAAAACAGTAATAAAGATGTAAGGAGTTAAATAGTCTCATGAGGAAATGCACTTACATCTAGAGGAACAACCCAACAACATTACAGAATTCTGGGCAACTACCTAAATGTCAGTAGCTTTCATGCAGCCTCTGGCACCTCAGCCTCTCAGGTGGTACTGCCTATACCCAGGAACTGGGATGGAGAATATACTGGAGGTGTTCAACGACCCCCATCCCATCCCTCCAGGTTCCTTGTTATCACACCATGTCACATTGGGTACACTGAGAAGTGGCCTTGGGGCCCAGCCTGTACAGACATAGCCAAAGAATCAAACAAAGAAAAATAATGTAAGCTCATGCAATAGATCAGACAAGGGAGGAACAAGCCAGCCTGTCTTGCCAATTTCAAAGCAGAACAGATGTTTCTGCATCTCCAAAGTACCCGCCCTCATAGGACACCAGACATAGGTCATCCATCAGTCATTCATCTTTATGATGAGTTGTAGTGGCCAGCACATAGTCGAGATTAATGCACATCCTTTCCAAGAAATGCTGCTTAATGGCAAGGATGTGCTGAGGGTGATTGCTCACGCCATTTCATTCCAGGCAACAAAACCAACCGGATTTCATTACTAAACTAGGAAAAGAAAATCATGCACACAGTCTTGTTCCAACCAAGGGAGAGAATAAGCCATGGGCAGTATGTGAGTTGAGGTTTGCCTGGCTGAGTTTGATGACACCTGGCCAACTTGGACCTGAGACCATGAGGTTCATTGGCTTAATCAAGTAATACAGAACCAGCACATAGCAGACACAGCTTCTACTCATGGTTCTGCTGACAGCATCTTAAGGAAATCATTTCTCCTCTCTGGGTCTCAATTTCCCTTTCTAGATAATGAGAGAATAACTTCCAAGTCACCTTGTCACCTTGTCACCTTGCTGCTTTAACATTGTATTCATAAACTTCTAAGAATCCTCATGCTGGAATATATGTTACATTCATCTCTGAAAGGGCAACCATAAATTGGACAACAACATGTAAATCCTCTAAAATGTTTCTACCACCACTAATATATTTTCATCTGGGTGAAAGGAACGGTCCTACTACTATTTTTCCCTAGGATGTTTTAGTTCTAAAGAACTGACAATCCCATGTACAATCTAAAGAACTAAAATTTTCCAAAGGAAAATTGCTTTATGGTTTAATTAGAAAAAAATCAGCAAAGAAAAAACAGAATTTGAACACAGCTCTTTAATGAAAATTTGATTTTATTCCACCATCTATTCTAGAAGAGCCACATAAGAATTACTTTGACCACCAGAGGGCTATCCACATGGAGAAGGTGCATTAATAAGACATAAGGTGTTGAAATTAAAAAATGAAAAGCCCAGTTACATAGTGTAGGTCTATAAAGGCCTGGCGGCTGTAGAAGAAAAAAACTTGAGTTTCTCCTAATTATGGTGCACTTCTTTATGACCATGATGAGGAAAAATTCAAATCTCTCCTAAATTCCAGAAAAGTATCAAAAGACTTTGGTGCAGAGAACCAAAAAGAAACACAAATTAGCTATCAGACGTTTCAGCGCCTTTTGACCAAGATATCACTCTTACGTCCTCCTGTTTACTACGTCAAAATTTAGCAGTACTTGTAAATATGACGTGTTTTTAACACAGGGGTTGGGCAGAGCCAGCACTGGGGAACGTTCACCACCTGATAGGCTTGTGGCAGTCCTTTATGTATGTTAACCTGCTCCATTCTCATGGATAGGCCCCATGATTATTTCTGTTTTACATATTACGAAACTGAGGCAAAATGAGGTTAAGGAATTTGCCCAAGGTCAAGCATCTGGTAATTGTAAAAAACAAATTCAAAATAAACTGTTCTCCCAACATAAGCCAAAATTCCACTGACTGCAGGTAAGCATTCTATAAAAGGGGCCACCATTTACCATAACCTAGAGAACGAAAAAAAAAATCAGTGAAAGAACAATCTGCCCTTCGACTTGACTCTAGACGGGCTCGTAGATGGTGTTCTACAGCACCCAGAGTCCTGAGGGAGGCCTGGGGGTTCAGAGGGAAGCCCTATAAGCCTAGAGGCCCCCATTTCTGCCCAAGTATCACCAGATTTTTTTCTGTTTCATTAATTAGAGGTTCCCACATACAATTTCATTTGGAATATAAGATTCTACTAATATTAAAGTTTAAGACTGCTATTTCACTAGACATTTTAGAAGAAAAACTCTTCTTTGGGATCTCTTCTCTTAAGACATTTTACTGCACTTACTACTAGGGTGAAATAAGAGGTCCGTCCAGAAAAGTCCAACCATTGTTCATAATAATGAGAACAGTTTGCATAACATTGATGTAACTTGGTAGCCAAGGAGAATGGACTGAAATGTTCATGCATGAACAATAACTTCACCGTACTAGTCAGTGGGGGTGGTAGACGCTGTTGAATGAGCATGTGTACTGTGTGGCCGTTGCATTCAAAATGATTTAGCGAGTAGAGCAACAAATCTGCATCAAATTTTGCATTGAGCTTGAACATCCCTTCATAGAAAATACTCGGATGATTCAGAAGGCTGCAGCTATGGGCAACTGGTGACTGGCAGCTTCATCACGACAGCAAGCTCATTCATGCATCACATCTCATCCAGAGTTTTTTAGAGAAACATCAAATCACCCAGGTGACTCCGCCTTCCTACAGTCCAGATTTGGTACCCTGCAACTTCTGGCTTTTCCCCAAACTAAAATCACCTTTGAAAAGGAAGAGATTTCAGACCATCGGTGAGATTCAGGAAAATATGATGGGGCAGCTGATGGCAATTGGGAGAACTGTGTGAACTCCCAAGGAGCCTATTTTGAAGGGGACTGAGGTATCCTTGTTCTATGTACAATGTTTCTTGTATCTTGTTAACTTCTTCAATAAATGTCTCTATTTTCCATATTACATGGCTGGATACTTTCTGGATAGACCTCATACATCTACTTGTGTAGCTCCCTTTCTATATGGTTGAGCTCCCTGAGATCAAGAATAGGATCTTTTTTTATGTTTATGTTCCCAGCCCTTAGCCTAATATTTGGCTTGAAGTAAAGATTTCAACAAATATTTGAATAAATAAAGGGATGGTTAAGGTAAGGAGAGCTGCTGTAACAAATAAACCATGAAATTTGGGGGGACATAATAGATATTTATTTCTTACTTATGAAAAGTCCAATCAGATGTCCAGAAAGTGGCCTTCCACACAGTGATTCAGGGACCCAGGCTCCTTCCACACTGTGGCTCTACCAATCCTTACTCCTTAGTCCTTTATCTATAACTGGAAGATAGGGAAAGAAAGCATGTGGAGCCTGTGGTCAGAACAGTAACTAGGCCCTATTTGGAGCAATGGTTGTACTGGAAGGTAAAGTCCCAACAACTCTTCTCCACTATGGAAGAAGATAACTTTGGTGGACAGCTAGCCAGCCAGCCACTTGTTTCACAGTGATTTCAAGAGAACTGTCAGCATGAAAGCAAGACCCAAGGCATAAGAGATGTCCCTGGAAGAAAAAAGTGAGTCCCTAATCACTTTCTACCTAAAAACACACAAGTATGTAAATACAGCTATAAAGATACAAAATTAATATTTCTCATGAAATTGTCATTGCATTTTACCATCATAAACTAGACTTGCTACCTATTGGCATACAAATGGTTGAAAACTGAAATACAGATCAGCCTAGGGTCAACAATCCCACCATGTACAAAGTGTCTGGTTCCTCCCTACAAGAGGGTCCTAGTGGAGAGAAAATAAAACTGGAAATGAGTGTTGATTTGGAAAGCCCTCATTGCAACACTGTGACAAGCAGAAAATCCCAGAGCACCAAGTCCTGCCATTGCCAGTATCCGCATAGTGACCCTGGACAAATCAATCAGCTTTCCTAGGCTTCAGCTTCCCTTACTTGTCAAAAGGAAAGCCGATACCTGCTTTTCCAAAATATTTTAAGTATGAGGACCATGTAATAAGAGCTATAAGAAATCTATAAAATAGTTTAAATCCTCCAAAAAGTACAGGGCATGGGACTATCACACAGTTGTTTTCCCAATCAAATGGTGATTCCTCCAACTCATTGTCATGGTGACTAATATGCTTCTGGAAACCTCCTCATCAGTCAGCCCAGTATTTCCACCCTCACCTCCCCAAGAGCCATGCTCAAATCCACGGCTCAGTCAACATGTTACTGTGAAAGAATCCCTTAATCTCTCTGCATCTGACCACACCTATTAACTGGGTATGGCAATCGCTTGCAGGTTTAAATGGGAGCCCAGTCCACTACTCCCTTGAGGGTCCTTCTTCCAAGACCCGAGTTCTGATTCTCAAGTTTGAGCCAGTAATGGTAGACACGGAGCTCTGGCCACTGTGGAGATTCTTCCCTCCTGCTCCATGTATTTTAAACAATTTGACCAGGTGGGAGGTGCAGATATTAGCCGCAGCTCCTCTCCAACGTTACTGTAAAGTAACAGCAGAGGACCAGGCAATCACTCTTTAATGTCAGCCATAACCTTCATAAATGGGTTTGTAATGAGAAACCCTTGTTTGTCACAGAGAAGGTATGATTGATGCGGCCGATGAGTGAAATGAAGCCACAGTGACCATCTCAATAACATGAACAGCTGCCAAATATTCATTTAGCAGAATGAGTTTAGAAAACTTTGAGCAGATTGCTTTCACAAGGCTGCCTTCAACAAAAGGAAACATAATTAACGAGCTAATATCAGCATGTGTCTGGCTAAGCTAATGAATATCAAATTACACAGAAACCTGTATAAATCATCATTACCCTGAATTTTAATTGAACTTGCAATTAAACATGACAAATTTTATATACACTAAACCTTTAATTTATACTTTCAAATAAGGAATAATTTATCATTTTTAGTATTTCATAGTTAATTTCCCAATATGTGCACTTCTAATTAACAAGGACAGACAGGCATTTAAAAAAACACACACTCTCCTACTCTGTTCATAACAATAATCTTCCCCTTTGTATACATTAGAAACTTGAAGTCCAGGAGTATGAATGCCAAAGGGCCTTCTTCTGTATTCAAGGAAAGATCTTATAGTTGCAGAGAATGAGGGAGATGCTTTTGCTTTCTGTTCCTCATCTCTTCCCTGGAAAAAGAGAGATTAAAAGGGCAAGACCATGTTAAAACAACCGGCTACCTCAATTACCAGCTCAGCCTTGCCCCTCAAACTCTGGTTATGTTCAGAACATAGGGCCCCCTTTGCTGGAAAAGCAAAGCATCCCGTGTTTCAAAGCGGCACCAACTTAGAAATAAACTGCCTTGCTCCAGAGTCAACGCCAAGCCCATTTGTTTTACCTGGCCAGCCGGTAATGAGCTCGCTCTGTGGATGGATTTGTATTTTATTATTATAATTACGCCACCATTATAAACACACCTCGAGCAACCTCAGCATAAAAGGCAGGGAATGCTATTAAAATATACATATAAACACACGGGGAAACAAGACAGGATTGTAAAAGGGCTGCAACAGAAACTAATTGGGTTTGCTTTTTTCCCCGTTAATCCCAGCCCATTAATATGGTAAGCAGTGTGGTCTAGGGAGTAGCATGCTGAGAACCACAGATCATGGTTCTGTACCTGCTTCAGCCTCTAATTGGCTGTGTGACCACAAGCACGATGCTTCACTCTCTGTGCCTCAGTGTTCGCAGAGGCAAAACAAAGATAATGGAGATAACTGTGATTGCTTTAAACATGTAAAAGTAATTCAACAAAGAACACACTATACAACATAATAGCATCATCATTTTCTAACTATGGAGAAGACAAAATGAAAAAGCAGACAATAGTTGATGATGCTCATGCATGTATCTTTTTTCAATGCAATGATCACATTAAATATTTGCAATTTAATTCCTATTTCCTCATTTGATATATGAAGGAGCCCAGCAGATACTATTATCACCACTTGAAATATCAGAAAGCAGAGCCATGGAGAGGATCACTCTGTGAGACAGGTGCAGAGCTGGGATAAGAGCCCGGACTCCAAGCATCTCGAATGTGGCTCTTCTGACCTCACCGCGCTGCCTTCCTGCACTCTCCCTTATAATCTGAGATTAACCAAACCTTCGTTACTGGGACCTCAGAGACAAGCACAGGGATCAGCACTCCCACCCCTACCCCAATCAGACTGATGGCTCAGCTGAATCTCTTAAATCTGGAGAGAAAATAGGAACCACTACCCAAGAGCAAACTTGAAGGCATGCAGTCAACAGCACAGATAGTGTCTATCGCATGGCCAGGAAAGGAAGAACATGCATCAGCCAGATTAACGAAGGCAGAGAACATGAAAGACTACCGGAAATGTAAAGGAATGAGTTGTGAGGGCCACTCGAGCTACCCTCTTTACTGCAAACCCAAAGGCTCCAGAAACTAAACTGACTCAAAAGAGGCTGGGGATGAAAGTCAGTTAAATGAAGAGTCTTTTTAAAAAATTAATTCCTACTTCATTTAAATTGCAAATTTTCATTTTGTTTCTAGAGGTCCTCTGGCCAAAGGAAGCTGAAAAGAAATGAGAGGCAGCGGAGAGCTGGGAAGTTTAATGCATTTTCTGGAACATAGTGCTTGCCCATGCCTATGAAGCAAAGGGACAAATATTTTCACACATTATCAGATAGCTGAGTAAAACAGCCTCCGCCAGAATTTACAACTGAAGGCTACCAGAATTTACAACTTGTGAAATTGTGCCTGTCCGTATTTTCTCATTATGCTGGAAGCAGGCTGCAGATAGAGTGTGCACTTTCTTTTTCCTTTTCTCCCCCTCTCCCCTCCTTCCACTGTCTCACTACTTCCTAGTTAAACCTTGTCTCAAGTTATCAACACTCTCTGGAGAGATAAGGCTCCTCTCACTTACAAGCTGTCACTAATAATCGAACTTTCAAGACTCCATCTCTAAGAGAGACTCCCAGAGCCATGCAGGTCACGGGAATTAACTGCCACCAGTCCTTGCAGAAAACTCAGCTCATCAATCTATAGCTTTCTCGTCATAATTAGAATAACGGCTTTGAAAATTTGGGCTGATGTTGACTTGGTCTCAGGCCGCAAAGAGCGCTGATTAAAATCTTGGTGTGAAAGTTAATGATAAGTGCTGGTGGCGTTGCTGTGGAGACAGGGACAAACAATTCCCTCGCTGTGACATTTTCAATGTCCTGGAGAAGAAAAACTGTCCTCTTTAGTGTGGCAGCGTATGAAGCTTATTTATGGCTACAGGGCTTGGTGGATTGATGACTGTCGTAACATACTGTCAAATCCTTTACTGACACATTCATTTTTTTGGAGCCCCTGGTGCAGCAGAAATAAAATAATAAAAACAAAACCAGAGGGAAAATTCTCCAGCAGACCATAGACAGCCACCAGTGGATCTTCCTTTCGAAATAGGACCTCAGAATTAATGGACCAAAAGACTTTGCGCTTCCTGGCTCCATGGCCAAGGAGAAAAGACAGGCAGAATCAGAAATTGCTGAGTAAGAAAGAACAATATTACAGCTACCACACCAGCCCAGGAATATTTGTTTTCAAAGCAAGCTATTTTTAAATACCAAAGATTGGTAACTATGGATAGGCATTCCCTCCCTACTTATCTTAGTGGATAATGGCTTAGAAATCTAAGGAAGGTTTTGGAGAACTCTCCCAGCCCAAGAGACAAACTGGTGCAGTCCCTGCTATCATTACAGAATATTACACAGTATGCCAACCACCACAGTCACTTCAATAATGTTCAGTACAGAGACACTAATCTCCGAAATCTATGGATAGCTTTGTGGTCCACAGAACTCATTCACATTCACCATTTCCTTTGCTCTTTATTACATTGCGAAGCAAGTGTCCTCATTCCCATTTCACTGACAAAGAAGCTGAGGCTCAACGAGTTTAAGCGCTACTCCTGAAGAGACACAGCTAGTTAGTGGCTGAGCGGAGTCTTCCAACCTCAATCTTCAGTAGTCACAATGAGTACCTACCTAGGCACTCTCTCACACCAGCGGTCCAGCCCCACCAGTTCTGAACTGGTTTAGCATAGGTTCTGTGAAAAGCCTTTGGTTTGCTCTGAAAAATAGCTGCGTTTCAGCGACAGATAAAAGGACTCCCAGTGATCACAGCTAGTCCATAAAGACTGCTCAAGGCTCTGACATTTTTCTAGTTCCTTTCATTCAAGGATCCTAGTCATCATCATCATTATTGTTGTTGTTATTAATAATGATAATGAAATAAACTATGCAAATGAAGGGAATGCCTTTAGCCCTAAAATGCAGGCAGTAATGTGGTAATTTATCCAATAATGGAATCGCAAAGTGATTTTATTTGCTTTTATGGCTCCTTTCTTTCAGAGGAGCTGGGCATCAATAACGGCGATAGTAATGAAATCAACTATGCAAATGTGGAAATCGTTTTTACCCTAATGTACCAATTTAGCCAGTGAAGGGAATTCAGCACAGTCTGATGTGCTTCCCAACACCATGGGCTTTGATGCTGACCTGGGCTCAGTTACCCACAGGTCATGATTACTTTCCAAGTCATGGCCTTGTCACTATGTTTGGTAATGACCAATACCTTCACTCCGTGGTGTAAGGTTTAGATAATACCCTCACTGATTTAAATATACAGAGGGATTTTAACGTGAAAACAAGATGTATTCATTTCAACATAAGTCATTTTCTAGGCAGAAACACCACAAAGGGCCCCTGTGGGTCAAATGGGGCCACCAGCCTGGGATCACCAGCTAGAACAGAATCTCTCTGGGTCCACCCATTTCAGTACAGCTGTGGAAAGCTCTCTGCCAGATTCCCTCTTTCAGTCTGCCTCTGATCTGGATTCATTGAGGGTATTTCTCTGGCTTGACGGTGGGCTCTCTGAAGGGCCCCAGGGGAGCGCCAAAGAAGGCCATGAGTACAGAATGCCCCACAGCCACTCGGGGAGACTGGGGAACCTCACCTCTTCTAAGCCTGAGGTGTTTGCTCCTTACTTCTTCTTACCACAAGAAGCACACAGAGAACAGAATGCAACTGAGGCCGAGAAGAACAAGAACTTTGCACAGATGTCTATCTAGTACTTACTACTGAGTTACAAATTTGAAAAGCTCATGAGATCCTTGAAGATGGAAACCTTAACTTATTTTTCTTTGTGTTTCAGATCTCGGCACATGCATGGATGTCAAATAAATAGAAGAATGAAGGAAACAACAACAAAGAATAAAGTGGACTTCAGCAAAAAAGAACTCCAGATGTACACTCAGGTACCCAAAAGAAAAAATATGCATATGCAATACTGCTCTTAGATCCAAGTAAGCAGAGTTCTCGTCTTAGGCCAAGTGCTTTAAAAAGCCTTACTCTGACTTCCTCCATCTGCCCCCTATCCCTGTGAGATGAGGAGTCCACAGGCCAAGGGCCTTTCTAACCTGGAGCCTATTCTCCAGTTAGTAGACTATGTTACAAATACCCAGGACCCCCAAATTCCCTTTTCAAACAACCCTGAGCTTCTTCTAGGGCTGTGAGGACCTCTTCTCTGAGCCCTACCTCCCAACAGTGGATGGTACTACCAAGGCCCATGCTCCTTAGTACAAGGGAGAGCCAAAGAATAGCTGTTGGTAGGTGGAATTTAGGTGAGCAAGCTGGGCATCCCCATGCATACATATATACGGAGGCCCCTACTAGACAAGAATGGAGCAGGGGGTAAAAGAGAAGGGGAAGGGAGCATCAGGCAAGAGTTTCATGTGTACTCTCACCTTGGCCCCACAAATATTAGGGGTGGACCTGTATATGAATATCTATGTCCATCCTTTACTGTAGCATAATTTGACTGCTGTCGAAGTGGCCCAAAACCCTGGAGTTGGTGAGGGTTACCTAAGGTATGAAAAAACATGATTACCTCTCTCACTGGGACTGGCTGATGACTTGTGGAGGAGAGAAAAGGACCACTTGGAAAAACTTGGTTTCTAAACAGATTGTCAATATTAAAATAAATAAATAGAAAGGAAGTCAGTTCTAATTAATTCATGGCAATCAGCTTCTCTTGTCCCATTAGTTACCATTGTAGCAACATACTCTTGAACAAAGTACCAGAAGCTTTCATTAGAATCATTAACATAATTTGATAACTGATGGTATTTGATTTCTGACTTTTGCACTTTGACTTGAAGCTTGGTGCAAGATGTAATCTCATTGATTGTCTGGTGTGTTTTTTTTCCTCCCCATCCCCGACCATGAACACTTCACATGACATTTCTTTGTTAACTGTAATTAATGTTCACATTTGTCACAAGTTGTATTATTTGGAAAAGCAGTCGTGATGATAAAAGATGTGACAAAGACACACACATGTCTTCTTATCAAAATGGCTTTATCCTAATTTAGGATTGGGGAAAAATAAATGAAATAAGTCAAGCATGTATTTGTTTTCACAGTCTGGATGGATTGTTTAAAGTGATGCCTCTTGGAGAAACCAATGCAATTAGCTTTCACACACACAAAAAAGTGTCATTAAAGCATGAGTGAAATCTAAAAAAGACAAGGAAATTTGAATTGAGGTTGAACAAGCCAGACTATAAATCTGTCTCACTTTTCCAATACCCGCAGATGCTAGAGAACAGTGGCTGTACCCACACCACTGGGGTTCAAGGTAACTCACAAAGGTAGAAACAATCTCTCTCAATCAATCAATCTCTCTCTCTCACACCTCCTCCTCCTCCTTTCCCCCTTTCTACGCTTCCTTCCTTCTGTTTCCTTCCTTCTCTTTCTCTCTCTTTCTCATTATCTTGAATTTTCTGCTGTTGAGCAATGAAGAAGACACCTAGGCTCTACATAAGGAATCAAATAAATATTCCTAGCCAAGGACTACCTTTTTGATTTCAATGTCAAGCACCAGATAGGGGACTCTCTGGACAAATATGCTTATTGGGCAAGTACTTTCTTGTTCAGCCAACAGGACACACCTGAGGCTCTTTGTAGTAGGCCTTTGTGATCCCTATGAGTATGTGATAGGCAGGTAATAGTGTTCTGTTTATTTAAAAGCAAACAAACAAGCAAAAAAACCCATGGAGGCTGGGGAATAACATGTTCCAAAAAACCCAAACGCCCACTAATATGCAGAGTTGGCATGGAGCTGCAGTGGTGTCCACTCAGCCTGACAGAAACACCAAGTGTCGGTTCAGGAAGTGCCATCTGTGTGCATGAACCACTCCAGGAGTCTACTGCATGAGTAGCATGCACTGTGCTCACATAGCTGAAAAGTGGCCCAAATCAATAGCTCCTTGCCTTCCCCTCCCCCAACCCCCTCTTAAAGGGGTTTCCTCCATCAAGTACTAATGGTCTGCAATTTATTTTAAAGAGGCTATTTTGATCCTCAAGAAGTACTTAGGGGAGCTGGGAACCATAAACACCTCCTTTTTAAAAAATTTGTTTCCTTTTTCCCAGCCTGTAATTTAACTCTGACTGGCACCATTCAAATCAAGTGCTCCAAGGCCAGACTCCCATCAAGTCAGCTCCAACTTGGAGTACATTTTTACGACCCAGTTAGAAATCCCTTAAAACAAGGTTTTCGGAGGGGAACGTTTGACAGACTTAACTCTTGTGGTGCAAATATGCCACAATGACATAGCAATTAGGTATTCAAAATATGGGAAGGGATTACAAGCTTTTTCAAGTCATTTCATAAATATGTCCTCTTCTGGTATACAATCAGTAATTATACCATTCTTACTCAACTGTAAACTTCCTGGATATGATTTATATCTCATTGAAATCAACACAAAAGTATTTGTTTTCTCAAAGGAAGGGCCCTGGCTCTAATCTCCAAGGCTCACACACATCAAAGCCCAAGAACTACTGTTCTCCTTCACCAGTGTAAATAAAATCATACACAAATGTTTATGCAAATTAATAGAGCAAGGTCTGTCAAGAAACATTTATCTTCTGGGCCTGATGTAGATTTACATAGTGCTCCCCAAAGAACATTCCTACGGGAGATCTGAGCCAACTACGGACCACTAAAGAGGAAGAAGAAGCCAAAGGCAGTTCTCCTGGATTCTGTCCTTGTCCCTGCAGAAACAGAACCTCAGGAATAGTGCAAGCCTGAGTTGAATTAGGCACCAAAGCTATGGGTGGATGTTTTTTTCCACACCTATCTATTCCATCCCCAAACCCAAGAGGCTGACGTAGCTAGCCACTGTTAGTTAGAAAATAAAGGTAAGAAGACATCTCTGGTTGAATGGATGTCCTTAGCTGTTAGTCCCATGGGCCCTGGTTCTGCCCTTGCATGCAAGAGTCATCTCTTCACTATCTGCAGAATTGGTTGCACAGGTAAACAGAAAAGATGGGTTAAGACAGCCCTAGGATTAAGGCTCTAGGATTAAGGCAAACTACCATAAAACCTTCCTAACACTAGCACATCTAAACCATTTTAGTCTCTGTCTTTAGAAATAGCATGGTAAGCAGCATACCTCTGTCTCAGAACTAAACATATGACACAGAAAAAATCAGTACCAATGTCTGCCTTCTCTACTGGTTTATAAATTTGTTCAAGGCTAGACCTACCCTGGTACCACGTCTGGTAAGAAATGTTTGCTGAAAATTCTGAATCAAGTTTGGTAGAAGTATCTCTGCAAGAAAAGTAAGCACCCATTTGTTTGAGAGGGTTGGAGCTCTTGAATTTTTGGCCTAAAACCAAAAATCTGACTTCCATCAATGTTCTTCTCTGCATTTGAATATTTTACTACAAGTGAGAAGTCGAAGCACCCTGCATCTGAACCAGACTAAAGCCCAGGCTGTAGGAGGGCACAACATTTGTCTATCACCATTTGTCCACCTCTGTGTAACCAATGCCCAGCGCAAAGATAGGCATGTAGTATGTGTTCATAAATATTTCCCTGTCGAAAGATGCAGGGATGTATGGTTTTAGCATTTCTGAAATGTCAGTGTTTCTAAAGGCATTTTCACTTCTGGATCCATGTATTGCTCCAAAATCCCACCACTAGGGTTGCACTTCAAGGTCCAAGCCCTGGACCCATAGACCCCTATTTAAAATATAAATATCAGCAGGCCTCACCAAGAAGTAAATTGCACCCCAAAGTTACCTATGAATTATTCTGTAGCATGGAATATATTTTCCCATAAAAGCAGATGTATAGAAGATAATCAGGCTTCTGAGTGACCCATTAAGCCTTTTACCTTAGACATTTCTTAAGCTTCAGACTATGCAAAACCTGAACTCTTTTTTTTTTTTTTTTCTTGTTTTGGGGGAATTTCTCGTTATGTGAGGTCTTGAAGTGGGTAATACTGGCTCCCAAGTCCCAGCAGAAGTCAAGTCCATACCTTCCCTCTCCTCACCTCCAGGCAGCCAAAGCACTGGCAAATCCTTCAGCTCAGGGCTTGGAATTCTTCTTCCTGAACTTAAAATCAGAAGCAAGCAAGACAAAGGCAGAGGGTGGTGACAATTCATTTGAGAAGAAGCAATGTCAAGCATTGGAAGCAAAGGTCCTTGCCTCCAAAAAGTTGTCTGGTGTCTTGTTACTGGAACATTTGGAGCTGTTTTGATATCTGCCCCTTCTCCTCACCAGGTCCCCTATCTATAGTTTATTCTGAGAAACTTCTAATGAATTCCTTGATTTTTTTTTTTGGGGGGGGGTACATTTTTTATTGTTGTTCAAGTACAGCTGTCTCTATTTTCCCTCCACCAATCCCCCCAACCCCAGCCATCCCCACTGATTAAGAGTCTTTACTGGTACCTTCATGGACCAAGACCAAATTGTGTATATTTGGCCTTGAAAAGTAGTAGGAAGAAGTACTCTAGCAAAACTAGTCCATAAGCAGAATAGATTGGTCCCATGAACAAAAAGAGGTTTGCTTTTCCTTTAGTATGAACGCTTACAGATAGACCATTTTGATCAGAAGTACCTGGTCTGAACTTAGAAGAACCATTATTCTGCCCCAAAAGACCTAAGTAATCACTGATAAATTTCTTAGTCACTTTAGCTTCACTTCCCCTAGTTGTAAAGTGAAAGGACTAATCACTTGATCCCTTAAGTTCCTAACATTTAGTATATTATAAATCCAAGGATTGATAAAGGCGAGGAAAAATATTTCAGGACTAGGAGGTATTCTACAAGCCCTTTGTCAACTCAGAAATTTCTAAGCATCCCTACTGTACCCCTAACCCTCCCCAAACATCAGAAGAACAAGAGTTAGCATTATGCCCCCCACTTCTGCAAGGTTCTTGACCTTAGACCATGATCTTGATTAGAAAATGAAAGGCAAGAACCCTGTAATGTTAAAGGCCTAATTAACTTTGTCATTAAATCAAACTCTTCAACTTAACCTTTGGTTCTAGGGAAAGAATTGATGATAGGAAATTCTGCTACTCATTGGAGAGCCATTGTCCATTCTAAGAGATTTAAACATATTACTACCCCAAACACATAGCTAAATATTCTTATGATACATGGGGCAGGAGGCGGCAGGGAGAATGGCCACTGGTTCAGAGCAGGGCTGAGTGTCTGCTAATGTTGAATACATTTCAGCTTTTCTATGGTAAGACCTTAATTTCAGAGATTTATAACCAGTGTAAATCTGCCCTGAACAGAAGCCTGACACAAAATTACTTTGCCCAGTAGCAATTTTTTAAAGTTTTGGACTAAGTGCCTTTTATTCAACTTTACAACCAAAAAAAATTGAAACTAAGCAAAGCACCATAAGAACTACCTTTAGGCTACAAATATTCATACACACACAGGCACGCATACAAACGCATGCTCCCAGAGTTAGCACCGTTATATCTGAGCTCCTGTGGATCAGAGTCCATGTCTCAGCATGGGGCCTAGAAAAGGAGTAGAAGGGTGAATAAATGTTCACTGATCTCAGACAGCCTGACTTCTGAAATACATAGACTCAGTCCTTTGTGTGAAATCACCACCCACATATAATATCTAAGCAGTCATGGCCACTTTGCTCAGTAAATCTCTGTTTGGGGCAGCAGGAGCTACTTATCCAGGCTCAACACTTAAATAAGATTCAACGAGGAGGCCACCTAAGCACACAGGTACCTATTATATGCCAGGTGATACCCAGAAAATCTACGTGTTTCAGAGGCAATAGGCAGGGGAGACATGGAAATAAAAAAGGAAACAAATATATTTTAGACTATCAATAAATAATATGTTAGGTAGGTACTATTCTAAGTGCTTTATACACATTAACTTGTGTAATCATCATCATAAACCCACAAGGCAGTCAATACTGCTTTCCTTATTTTCGGATGGAAAAATGCAGAAAAGTTTAAGTGAATTACTCCAAATCATACAGCTAGCAGGTGATGAAGACAGAATTGGAATCCTAGCATTTACCAACTTTGTGTCATACCCATTAATGCCAAAGTACTATCTCCAAAACAGTGCTGTCACTATTTCAACACCCATGAATTAGTGTAAGAATGAGAATCACAATAGTAATAAATGGCTATATTGATGGAATATGTATTACATCACATACTTTTCATACACTTAATATCCATTAGCTCCATGTTCTCTAATATTCTGATGAGAGGGATGCTTTTATCACCCACAACATACAGAAGGGAAAAAATGAGATGCAAAGGAGATTATGTGAGCTGCCTAATATCACCAGGTTGGTAAAGAGAGGACTGGAACTTGCACCTATATTTGTCTGACTGCAAATCAATATTCAACCCATTTCACACTACTCACTTCCTGAACAATTTCTGTGATGTTTGGACAGAATGCACGATGTTTTGGCCATCATGATAACAATTTCTTATTCTAACTTCTCTCCATGTTCTAAATACAGACCCACTTTTCAGAAAGGGTTTCTGCTCTCCTTCGCATGCCATTCAAAATGCTACTCTACTCAATTCCTTTGTGCCAGGCATTCTTTCCCACTGAGGACTTTCCTAAGCTTACTCAAGCTATTCTAACATTGCAACACTTGGGAGTTTACTCATTATATCATGTATGTCAGTTTTCTATTCCCACTTATCACTGCCCAAGTCCTAGGAGTTGTAAGAGCCTGGAGGGTGGTTTCAAGCAGTCTGGCTTTAATCACAACTCTGACACTTTCCAGCAGTGGGACCTTGGACAAGTTGCTTCTCTACACCTCAGTGTCCACATGTGTAAAATGGAAATGCTATGTATGAGTACCTATTTCATAGGGTTTTTGTGAAGATTAAAAAAGATACATGGAAAGGATTTAAGACAGCATTAGAAAAATAGTGAGGGCTCAATCGATATTTGTTTTTGTTGATGGTGCTGTTTTTGTAAATAGCTTTAGTTTTAACTAATTCCTGCTTCCAGATAGCCTCTGCTTGAATCCACCCAGGACCTGACAGTCAAATTCAGTTTAAAACACCACTTTCCTCCTATTGCTCATTGCCTCAAAAGCTTCCCATCATGCAGTGAATGAAGTCCAAATGCTCACAGTGGGAAACAAGTTCACACAAAAATGGTGGTGACCACAGGATTTCCCTGTAGCTTCCAGGGTAAACTTCAATTTCCTCATTGGGTCTTCAAGTTCTTAGGAAAGCTGCCCTTTTCCCACTGGATTTCTACTCTGTCTCCAAACAAGTCCACCTCCATGCCTGGGATCAATGGTCACTGTACCAAGGAGTCTTGCTGTACTCACCTTGTGGCACTATCCACATCCTTTTCATGCCAAACTCTAATTCCCACCTATATTCACCTAAATCCTACCTATCCTTCTAAAGCTGTGTTTCTAAAGCCTTATTAAGCATCATAATCACCTGGGGAATATTTAAAACACATTGATGCCCAAGCGGTTTGGGCTGGAGCCCAGGCATCTTCTTTTTCAAACACCTCCTGGTTGATTTTGGACACCTTGACATGCATCCAAAAGGTTTATACATCCTCATGATACCTGTCTGTCACTTCTGCTTTCCAATTAATACTCAGAATTATTCTGTTATTTGACATTTCACACAAGTGTGTCCTGCCTCCCCAAATGGACTAGAAACTCTCTTAGGGCAGGATGTAGATCTAACCTGTTTATAAATACTGGGGCCAATGTTATGCACCCCTCTTCTAAGTAACCACGCATGTTTTTGATGTGGGTTTTAGTCTTGAGTCACTGGAGAACATACTTTCATGGCAGGTGGAGATGAATGACACACTTTGGTATTGTCTCGGTGCCCAGCACCCACTGAGCACTCAATAACTACTTGTAGGCTCAAGCGGCAAACTAGGTGCTCGGTAGCAATTAGAAGACACTAAGTCATCAATAAAAAGCCAATGCACATGCTGTCAAACATACACACTATACAAATAACATGAATAACATCATTCCTAGCACATGAGTTTAATCCAATGGACCTTTACTGAGAGCCAGGAATCAGCATACTGAAAGGAAATAGCCACCTTACACACAATGGCAGTGGTCCTTCAGTTTGATCAGGCTCCTATGACATCTAACCATAATCCAGGTCTGTATGACACTATTCCTCCCCACAAGGGCTCTACCTCTCTGTCACCTACAGTTCTCCGAAGGGGCATGTGAACTGAGGCAAAAGAGTTGTCTGGCCAGATGAGCTCCTCAGGCTACCCTGAATCTTTAAAAACAATCGATGCCATGAAGATTAAGAAGTTATCTGTGGTCCCGTAGGTCCCTGAGAAGCAGACCAGCCCAGGACCAGTGAGTAGGGCTAAGGCATTGGTCAGAGCTCTGACCAGAAGCTTCCATCATGCTGGCCACAGGTGCCAGAGGCAGAACTTTAAGATGAGTATGCGATCCATTATCAGCTGCTATTACCATCCTACCATAGCCGAAAGAAAGAGGCTATTAAACATAATACATAAAATAACATTTAGTAAGGAAATCTGGATAATTACTTAGTAAAAAGGACATTGAGTCAGGTTCTAAGCCATTGCCCTGAATTGGGAATGGTATTACTTATGTCTTAAGTTAAATTGAGTAAAACTTCCTAAGCACTCCCTTAAAGAACACCTGTAAGTAATGAGTTGGAATAGCTCATCCATCCTGCTTTGTGCTGCAGTCCTGAAGAGAAGGCCCAGATTACCAGCCCCCCCACAACCCACAGCTCTCTGGGCTGTGCCAGCTCAAGGTGACAAGATCGCCCATGCTAGTGTGCGGTAAGGGTTCCCTTGGTGTGCACTAGAGTTGGTGTAGACAGAGCAAAGCTGAAGCATTCGATTGATAACATATTTTCTTCCCTTTGTTGCAACTGATGAACATTAAAATGCATTCAAAATTGGAGTAGACAGAATATAATGAGAAAGTACACTATGTGGAGAGAACATTAAAGCTCATTACGTTCCAGTAATACCATCCCAGTCACCAAAGCCCATTGATCATCACCATCGCACTAATTCCTTCCCTGTAACTGATGCAGAATTAAAGTGATCTCATCCACCTCACGACTCCAAATATCACTGTCATATTAATAGAAACTCCCAAATTTATATCCTCAGGCTTACACTTCCCCATGGAAGCCCTCCAAATTCAGTTACCTTCTTAACATCTGCACTTGAATGGCTATCAGGGATCTCAAATTTAACAAGTCCAGAAACCGACTTGCGATTAGCCCCAAATCTGCTCATCCATGCCAATAAATGGCATGTCCCTTCTTCCTATTGTTCTTCTGTCTCTACTGTAGCATTTCTATTCAGCAAATCCTTTTAATTCTTCTTTCCAAACATCTAGAATATGACCATGTCTCACCATTCACATGGCAACCACCCTCATCCGCACCTGAACTACTGTGACTGCCTCCTTACTGGGCTCCCTGGTTTGACTCTAGCTTTTGGGCTGGTTATCCCCAAACCACCACCATAGTCATCAATCTGAGTTTAAACTCATGTCAAATTATGTTCTAAGCCTTCCAATGGCTCCCCCAAATCCTAACCAGAGCCTAAAAGTTCCTACACAACCCAGCCTCTGAAACACTTCCCAACTTCATGTGTCATGGCACTCTTCTCTCTTACCCACCTCTCCACACTGGCCTCCTTGCTATATCCCAGGCACCAAACAAGCTCCTGCCTCAACGTTTCGTATGTGCTGTTACCCCCACAGATACCCACCCCATTCATCCCGTCACCTCTTTCAGCTCTCTGCTGAAACACCACTCATCAGAGAGGCTTTCCTCTGTGTCCCTTTATGAACAGCATCCACCACCTCCTCACTCTATTCCCCTCACCACGCCCGACTTGTCCTCGTACCATCCACCACTTCCTGACACAGACATGCATGTTTGTTGTGTCTCCCCCAACATACCACACAGGACAATGTCAGCTCCATGAGGGGACATTTGATTTTTGTTTGTTTTAGTCACTGCTCTTCCCCAACAACCTAGAACATAACAGACCAGGAGTGTCAAACTCATTTTTACCAGAGGCCATATCAGCTTCACGGTTGCCTTCAAGGGTCTAAATGTAATTTCAACTCTTTAACAGTTAAGGAGTAGTTACATTTATACAGTCCTAAAATTATTTTGGCCCTTTGAAGGCAATTGTGAGGCTGATGTGGACCCTGGTAAAAACGAATTTGACACCCCTGTAATAGACCCTCAGAAAATATTTGTTGAACACACAAATGAAAAGGTACATAGCACTCACCAAATGTTAATTGCTTTCATGTTGAGAGGCTGGGCTTCCATTTGGGGCTGACTACTGACATAAAAATCAGTATTCTCTCGCTATATAATTCTACCACTCAAAATTAACCAAGCATCCTTGTACATTTGAGTCACACTGCAGTTTGTAAAGCATTTTTCACATGTAATTATCTCAAATTTAAATGCTTCTTGCTACAACTCTGTGATCCAGGTAGTTCAGACAGGTAAGACCAACAAAAAGGTGTTAACATCTAACCCATGCGCCATGTCCTTGCCTTATACACATTCTCCCTCTTTGGGTGAGATGCTGGCTATACAGATGGGAAGTGAAGGGCAGGCCTTGCCCTGTAAGTGTTCACTGTACTCAATCTGCACAAAGACATGAACAGACATGTACAGGACTTGGGGATGACAAGTCAAACATGCAAGTAAACTGCTCCCAGCAGAGGCATTCCAGGAGAAATAAGATATGTTGGTCCACATCCACTGAGGAGCTATTGGCAGGACGTCTCACAACACATCCATTGCCACCCACACCAACCCTTCTCTAAGTTCTAACACAGAAGCTGAAAGGATAGTAGTTAAAGATCAGAATAACAACAGCTGAACCCTGGCTGCTGCCCATTTGATTCAACAGAGGAGTTTTTAGAAAGTACCAAATGGCCGGTCCCACCCCAGACCCACTGAAGCAGGAGAGCGGTGAAGCCTGAGCAAAGCTCCCCAGATGATTATAAAGGGCAGCTATTGTTGCCAAACACCGTGAAGGACTTTACCATTGCAAAGTGCTTTCAGTTGCATTATGTGCTTTAATCATCCTAAAGGTCTTAGAGGATGGGTGGAGCAAGTATAAATATTCCCATTAGAAAAAAGAAACTGAGACGCTGAAAAAGAGGCTCACTCACAGTCCCCGGGTTATCTAATCAGAGATAGAACTGGAGCCAAGCATGGTTCCAGAAATGAGAAGTGAAGTATGAAGCAGTGCTTCCTAGCCTTAGTTGGCCCAAGAGTAACCTAGGGATCTTGCTAAAATGCCAATTCTGATTCAGCAGATCCAGAATGGAGCCCAAGAATCTGCATTTCTAGCAGGCTCCCAGGAGGTGTTGATGATCTATGGGCTACACTTTTAGTAGCAAGGAACTAACAAACACACACCAGCCATAACTTAACTGAATCCAGTTTTGTTTCTCTACACAGGGAAGGCTAGGAACTTTTCAAAAGCATCCTGGCTTCAGTGGAGGCAACTTCAATACTATATAAGATTTAGTTGGGTCAAGTTCTATACCATACTACACAAGCTGTATACCACAGCCAGTTGGCACTCCCAATCTTCTACCTCTGTGCACCAAATCAATCTTGTACCATTCTGTGAGGCATTGTGCATAACACCCTCATCATCATTACCAACACACACGTACACATGTACAAAGAAAACAAAACTGCCAAGATGTCAACTTCTTCATGAGTCTCATACAACTGCCAAGCAATCCCTCCTGTCCATTCAGAGGACACTGGCATTGGATTCTCATGTCACCAGCAAAGATGCCCTGACCATCATCTGTCACATTGGAATCAATTATGAGCTGACACTGCTCCATTCCCCGTTATTACCCCTTTATTATTCAAGGGTGGGTACACTATTCTGAGGTCATTTTTTAATGTTTGCTGTGCCTTTTAAATATCAGCCACCACATATATAGAGAGATTTCAAATGACTAAGATATTTCATTTTAGCCTTAAATCTTTAAATATACTTATAAATTTTTGACTTTAATAGATTGGCTAATGTCTCTTCCCTCATAATGGAAATAGATCCCAGGCAATACTCATTAGCTCTATCTCCTTAGGGCCCTCTCCTTTTAAGATGACCTTCCATCTCAAGATTCAGCCCTGGGTTTGATCAGCATGACATATACTAAGGTTGCTGGTCTTGAGCCCCAGGATGGACCTGGACTGGGTTGCATCAAGGACAAGGGGGCCATGTTTCCACTCACCTTGAACAGGTTCTTCTCCTACCAGCCTTTGAACCACCAAAGCTGGGACATCTTCCATGTAACTAATGTCTACTTACCCTTCAGGTCCCAGTCTTAAAGTCTTGGCCTTTCCTGACCTGCCCTGCCCAGTTCTCTTTGACGAACCTCTACAACCCCTATTCTGTTTTGTTTCATTTTTACTTAACCTTTACATTTTTCCCATTACCATTTAGTCCCATAACACTCCCCTCCCCACAGCAATCTCACACTGGTGTCCATGTCCATGAGTCCTTTTTCTTTTTTGCTCAATCCCTCCACCCTCTTGGTTCCCCTACCCTACTAGCTGTCATCTGCTCTCCATCTATGAGTCTGTCCCTGTTTTGCTTATTAGTTCAGTTTGTTCATTAGATTCTACATATGAGTAAAATCATATGGGATTTGTCTTTCTCTGCCTGGCTTATTTCACTTCACATAATGTTCTCCAGGTCCACCCATACTGTTGCAAAGGGTAAAATTTTCTTCTTTTTTTTATGGGCGAGAAGAATTCCATTGTGTAAGTGCCCCATAGTTGTTTTTTGAGCCATGCAACTTAACCATTAATTAAACATGACCCTGCAGAGGAAGAGTTCTATCTCCCCAGCTGGGGAGGGCTTGGCCCATTCCATACCCCCTCATGTGCCTGGTTTGATGTTGTGCACAAACAAGTGCTCAGTAACTAACTGCTGACTGACTTTGAAAACTGACAGTGCGTGTACTTGGTACCAATATGCCATCACTGCAAGTCCAGCTCTGATTTTCAAGCAACTTGCCAGTTTTATAAATGTCCCAGCATAACCACCAAATATCACCACTTCTTCCTTGCTGTCAGGTCCCTTTCCTCTTTAACCTAAGTATGATTTAGTACCTAAATTTGATCCACGAAAAAATATTACAATACAAACTTTTCTCCTGAAAGTTCACTGATACCACAAGCAAACAGGGAGGAGCAACTCAAGACTCTAGTGACCTCGACTCAGAAATGTGAAGAATGTCTCCTATGCAAGCCTTGATGGCAACTCCTCCCAATCTGAGAAACTAACTGAAGAGGAAGACTCTATTCATATTTTCCCTAAAAGCTTGAGAAAGGAAAGGCGACTTCTAGTGCTCTTAATAGTGGTCTTAATTTCAGCTTTGAACCTAAGAGAATCCGGCTCATTGTATTTATCTATCCCTTGTATGTACCTCTGACATTGCATCACTTGCTAACATTTTATATTCTTTACCAGGCTGGTCATTAAGTTTCTTTGATAGAGATTGATTTTGTCTCAGCCTCTCAAACTTCCACAAACCCCCTTCAGTGGGGATTTCCATTTCATACCATTTGATACGTGTGTGTGTGTGTGTGTGTGTGTGTGTGTGTAATGGATATCTACATATATATCCATTATATATGTATCAAATGGTATGAAATACCATATATATGTACATATGATGTGCATATACATGAAATACCATATATATGTATATATGATATGTATATATATGGCTCACTCTTTTTTAGAAACTTTGCATTCAGATACAACTTATAATTGATCTTTATGCTACAGCCTAATTTTCTGTGCCACAGTACAAATGAACAGATGAAAAGAAATATTCAACCAAATGGATAGTGAGGCACCTTCAAAGAAGACATTTCCCAACCAGATTGCTACAGAAAAAGCCCATTTTATCCTCATATCTATTTTCTGAATTTTGTCATAGTTCCCATTAGTATTTACTAAAATCTTGACAAGCAAATATTTCATTTTCCTCCTCCTACTGAGACCATATTAAATGGCCACCTCCCAAATTAACAAGATATGATATTACAAATATATGTATATTGATGACCCAGCTGTTATTTGTACATTTGAAGTATGACATCTATAGTCCTATGTCATCAAGCAGAAGTAATTAAGAATAAACAAGTGGGTGTTAATTGGATTTAATGAAACAATCTCCAGTCAGCCTGAGCCTACTATTTGCCTCCTACTAATAATTATGAGCAGTAAACACTCATGCTAATCTCCTTATTCTTACAGAAGCCAAACAGAGATGCAGTATTGACTCAGCTAATGGCTTGTTTTGTCTGCAGTTTACTCTGTTCTAAGCTAGGAAACTCATACTTTGCCAAGCCATCACCAGTTGCTGGGCCCAGACCAGGGATACAATATTCTTAATGACAACATTTCAGTGTATGTCATCTGAAATGAAAGGACAGATATTAATTGAGCTAACCTCCAAATGCAACTGTTTCTGAACATGGGAATGCCAAAAAAATCTAAGCTCTAAATTTGTATTAGTTTAAGCTACTCATAGACCAGGCACTCACTCATTGTATGCCCAGAGTTTCATCAAATGGAAGAATGTTTCAGATGTAACCCCTGGAAAGTCTGTTTTCTCCAGGCCTCTGCCAATACAGAGTGGGGGCTGGCTTTTGCTCATATTACATCAGGAGCCTTTTGGCTGTTGTATGACTATTATGCAGTAGTGAAATAAAAGTGTCTTATCAAGAGTGACCATTAGAAACGTATTACCGGCCATTAAGCAGATGGTTAGATGTTTTTAAAGAGCTCTTACATAGTAATAGAATCCAGAGTCATTGACTATATTTATTACTCTCCCAAGAAAGTAAAAAAAAAAAAAAAAAAAAAAAAATTAAAAAATAAATAAAAAGATTGAATGTTTGTTCCAGAGTGGTTAATTTCATTCTCCCAGGATCACCAGGAGGTCATATGAAGACTCAAAATGGGCAGCTGGTAACTGGGTTTTAAAACAGGCCTCTGAACAAGATGATTAAAATTCATTTCCTTTCTTCCTATCATATAACCCAGGTAGGATTCCAGATGAAGACCCCCTTGCCTGATGATGTGGAATCAGTGTTTTAAAACAGATATGCATCTAGACCAGAGGCTTGCAAACTTCTCCTGTGAAGGATAAGATAGTAAATATTTCAGACTTTGCAGACCGTAAATCACATGTCAAGAAAACTCAAAGCTGAAGTCACAGCATGAAAGTAACCAAGATGATAGTAAATGGACATGGCTGTGTTCCCATAAAATTTTATTTACAAAAACAGGCAGCTGCAGGATTTGGCCTGTGGGTAACATTTTGCCAACACCTGATTTAGAGTACACTGAATCTGCTAGGTTGAGGACACTATTTTGGGGGAAATGAATTCTCCTACCCAGGCCTCCAGCACTGCTCCTTATTTTAATTTACAATTATGAAGATTTCATTTTCTCTGATATCTACACTTCTGAAAATGTGCTTGAATCAATATATTCTACTGCACCATTATTTTCTACTTTTATGTGAAATTTTATTCTCATTTTGGGACTGAATTATAATGAATAGTAGTCAACACTTCCACTCAGCAAATATTGTTACAGAACTTCATTCATAAATACGTTTTTGCTATTGTTTTTGTTTATATTTACATATTGGATCCTACCTAGATCACAGGATCCTTCCTCAAGCTTAAAACTTGCATGCACAGTACTGGGGATTTGTTCCAATTATCCACATCCACACAATAATACCTCCCCACACCCCCCAACACACACAGTCATCTGCCCTTCCACTCACTAGTATAATAATGGAGGAGAGCTTCCACTGAACTCTGCTATGAAATTTTCCATTAATTCAACACCCACCATCCCAAATCTAAGAGCTCTTTAAATCCATTAACGAGCTTCAGTATTAAATACACAAATGATTATGCATGTCCTGTAAACTGAGAAGAAACAGGCTTTCAAGTTAACCAAGAAAAAAAATAAAAATCTGAAAGTAACTTATGGAAGGTCAGAATTCCTCCCTATGCCTCCAATTTGAAAATAAATGTCTCACAATGAATAGCTTGATGAGGACAGGGTTCTGCACCATAGTGAGAATTTTTCTTTTATTTGGCAAGCAGTAAAATCATTAAGGTAATATATCACCATTGCTGCTAACAGAATCTCCTCGTGTCATCTCCTTCAGTGTGCATGCAAGCAGAAGACACTTATCTGTTGTCTCTTACTTCTGGAGGTTGTAAATGTAAGAAAATTGTCATCATTAAATTAAATGTAACGGTCCTCTTTCCCCTTTCCCCTCTCCTTCTTTCACTCTGTACCCAAGCTCGGCCTGACACATACCTTGTAAATGTCAACGCAAAAGTATGTTCTGAAGACCAATGGGCAGAAAGTTCTGATTACCAGCAAAAATTCATCATGTGATACTGAACATATTCAGCCCTGCAGTGAGGGGAAATGATAATTGCTTTGCCGTGCAAGGTAGAGAAGCCGACCTCAAAGTGTCGGTGCCAGTAGTAACATGTAATGAAGATGCGTGCAGACAAAGGCCACTGCTGAGCACACCAGGGACACCATCAGGCAGCCTCACCTCTGAGGCGTGCTGCTGATGGACATGGGCAGCTCTAATTATAGCCTACTCATCACCCTCCAACATCTTAACCCAGGGCAGACTTGGCTTGACACAAGTGGGAATGAGGAACCTCTCTCAAGACCAAGATGAACCCCAGAACGTTCCCAGCTAGGACTTAGAGAGGATTCACACCAGGAAGCCAACCTCTAAGGGACAGAGAGGAAGGAACGTGGCAGCTGAGCTCTGCCTGGACAGTGCCTGGCTGGGGTGCTGTGGAGAATGTGTAGCTTTGATGTCATATAGCTTGAGAGGTCAAAGAGAGAGCTCCGAACAAGCAGCATGCTGAGCCAGCAAGGGGAAAGAGGAGGCTTTCTGACCTGAGGAATTCTGCACAAGTCCTTGCTGTCCATAGGTTGCCAGGGGCTGTCATTGGGCCACAAGGACTGTTTGGCCTTGAGCATTAGTTATGTTATGTAAATTATGCTTAATGAAAGCTCAGCCTTGGTCCATAAAAACTTAACAATGCATTTGTCTTCATTTGAGAGTTCCCCAGCAGCCACCACCTCCCTTTACAGACCATATTAACTGGGCTTTCATGGCGTGTCCCTGTCTTGCACAGCCAGCACCAGGAGCACTGCAGCAGAGACAGAGAAGTTGGCTTACACTTAATAAGACAAATGTGCCATTGTGGAATTGGCATCAGGCGTCCCACGTACTCGTACAGGACGGTGAAGCAGATGCAGCCATGCCCATCTCTCCTCCCCAGGCCCTCTTTATGAACAATGTTCAGATGGCCAGAAAAGATAAAACTTTGTTTTGCATTCCTGAGAGCTGGGTGTCACCTCTGATTCATCTGGAAGCATTTATGAAGTACCTGTACATCCAACGTACATGATACATAGCAAAGTCATACCTCTCTCTGTGCACATGACATGCAGGCAACAGTCTCTGACTTCCCATCTTGACATGCCCATGGCCAATTTTTAGGTACTCTATACCTGCTGTTCTCAGTTATATGCCAATCACCTTTGAAGAAGAAATCTCAACTCCAAACAGTGTTAAAAATACAGCTGCAAGTTTCAATGCACGTTGAAGGAAAAAGGACCTGGAATTATATAACTGTGATAAGAGGAAATTTGGGTTTGTTATGGTTTGAATGTAGTGTTTACAATTATTGAACATTTAAAAAAGTTAAACACCTTACCATTGCCTACAAGGCCTTCCAGGGATGGATCCTTCCTACCTCCCCAGGCTCAGCTCTGTACCTGTTATTCTCTACCCAAGAGCCACACAGGCCTCTTCTCAGTACCATGTGATCACCAAGCTCTGTCTAGTCAAGAATCTTTGCACTTGCTCTTCCCTCTGCCTGCAATGTTCTTCCTTCTTCTCCTTTTCCCAATTAACTCTACCCTCTTCGGCTCCCCGGGGAGACCTCACTTCACCAGGGAAACTTTCCCAAAGCTCCCTAAGTCAAATTCAGTCTCATCATAACACCACGCTTTTTCTGTCCCCAGACCCAGCCCCTGGTGTGAAGTGACATCTGTTTGAATCAGTGACAGCATGTGTGATTCGTTAATGACTCTCACCTCCACTAGACTGTAATCTCCATGTGGACAGCAGCCATGTTTATTTTTCCCCATCACAAAATCCTTAGCGCCAAGGATATAGTAGGCAGCTAAAGCAATTTTTTAACATTCCTACATCTTGATTACTTCTCCATGAATGTGGAAAAATTACCAAGGAAATAACTATGTTCACCTTCATTACATGGGAAGAACAACTGAGTGACCCTAACGGTGATTCAACATTTAGAAAGAGCTACCAAGAGAAGCCAGGTGGCCAGGTGGACTACAGGAGAGAACATCTTCAAGAAGGGAACATCCCTTCCAGACAGGACAGCAGGCAGATAGATCAGCTGGCCTTTCGTAACCCCTGCCATTCCCCTGTTTTCTGTTCTGGCGGCCTGACTGTTCAGCCATGACAGCCACATCTCATCACCTGGTACAAGAGCCTCTCTACTCCAAGAACATGGATTCTTTTGTTTTCCAGGCACCAAAATACAGAAATAACTACAATGAAGCACCAGGCTGGTAAATATTTGTTTTCTGAAAGTCAAAGGCCAAAGTGAATTGGTTGCACTGCCCCAAAGCCTGGCAGAGGAAAGGAAAAAAAAATCCCCAATAAAAAGAGGCACCTGCAAAATTCCTCTCTGCCATCTAGATATCAAAGGAGCTTCATTGAATTGGTTGGTCAGAACTTCCTGGAAAAGGAGATTATCCCAATTTGTTCATCTCACAAAGGAATTGCGTGAATCCTGTTTGACCCCTGTTTTTCCAATCTAAGGTATGAATTTAGCTAGATTTGAAAATGTTTTAGGGCTTACACAGAAATTTGTAAAATGTCAGTGTGAAAATTTTAATTGAGTTATTAGCAATATCTCTTTTTTGAATGACCTTTTAGTACTCCTTATAACATATCACCTCCTTTTACTACCTTCTGGCTGACAGTTTCTAATATATTCCTTCTTCCTAGATGATATCATCTGTCCTTGGGTGGAATTAACTAAAGCACTCTACATTCAGAGGCTGACATTAATCCATAGCCCCAGATTTGTACCAGCTACTGGTATAAACACTGTTTCCATGCACTGGGTTTCAACAATGACTACAAGAAATGCATACTATTCATTGGACACTAATGACATGTAAACAGGAATCAGGATGACAAACAGAAATGATTTTTCCTATTTAATTGGCTTAAATATTGTACTTACTGCATAAATCTAAGGGAATATTTCTAGGTTCACAGGAATTTTATATTTCTCTTAAGAATCCCATGTGTAGAAGAAGCTAACCCAAACAGGAAATTAGAAGGATGGACAGCAAATGAGTTGTTTGTTCAAGTCACTTTCTGATACTCCATAAAGGAAATATGGAAACTACAACCCCATATTCTTCACAGCCCAGACATTTTGCATCATTCTAAGAAATGGAAAAAGTAAATCAATATGGCATATGCCTACACAAAGGTACATTCACAGCTGAGAATCACCGAAGAGGGAAAAGAGAAATAAAACCTCTCCCTAAAAAGCCCCAGTTCCAACGATTCCTCATGCCAACCTCAAGGCACCCGAACCCCATGTCCTGGTGTGGAAATGACCAACACCGACCAGAGCAGGAGGCCCAAATCTCCTCTGCCTTCTCCCAGTCTCTTCCCCCCAGACTTTATATTCTGCTGGACATAGCCTGTGTCCATCAGTGGGGCAGTAAGCAGTGACATCTATAGGGACCTCCCCAGTACTTTCCATCAGCACAACCATGTTATGTAGACTCTGAGGCAGTAATGACCATCATGAATGCCAGACTGCTGACGCAGGTCCCGGGGCACACGGTAGCTGATCATTAAAGTGTGGCAGGAACCAGAGGGAGGAAGAGAGTTCCCAAGGGTTAGGAATCTGCAAGCAGGGTTAGCAGAAACCAAGTACGTATTCAGGAGTTCTGTCCCTTTTCCTGGTACCTCACCACTATTGTATCTACACGCTGCACTTGCTGACCCTTGTGAGAAAATGCCGACCAACTCACACCACCTGCCACCTTGGATGACTAAAGTCATAAGTCTGCTACTGCAATCGCACTGGGATATTGTAACGTTCCCTATAAGACTACACCTCTGTAGGCAGGTAATTGAGAGCTCTCCTGAACAGTAAGGTTACCCCTGTTAGTAGTTACCTGGGGAATGACAGGTGTGTTTCCAGACAAGAAAGTGTCCAAAAGAGCAGACCTAGGTAAGTATGAGAGGAATATATCTGATGGCCTAGATTTGGAAGGTACTATGTATTTAGAAGGGTATTCCTCATGCTGTGACTTCAGGAAGGCATCTACCACATGGAAGCCAAAGGCACCAAATGAGGGCCCAGGTGGACTGGAATAAACTTGATAGTGCCCAGACCCTGGGAGGCATCTAGTCAAGGCCAAATCAGGGCTCTGCAAGCCAGACTGAAGTACTCCACTCCTGGTACTTCCTCAATATCTCTGTTTTCTCCCTGAGAACTGGTCCAGTCTGTCTCATTTCTTCCAGGACAGAGTGAAAAACAGCTTACCCCGGGGACCAGTGTGGCTGCCTTATACAAGGGAAGATCAGGGCAGTGAGATCATCAGTCCCTGCCCTCCAAGAGAGTCCTAACTAATCCAGGAAGGTTCTGAGCTTTGCTTTTAGCAAATAAAGTGACATTTCCTTATACTACCTCCAAGTCTTCAAAACTTACCCATCCTATTTCCCTCTAAGTTAATTTGCCTGTTAGATAAGTCTAATTATTTACATTCTCCAATGAACTAACATATTTCATTCACCCATCTATCCACTTAACCTACTGCCCATTTAGTACAAGCCCAGCACTGTATTAGGTGTGGGAGCTGGAAATGCAAAGAGGATGTAGGCCACGCCCTCCAGGAGCTCAAGTGCTGACTAAGAGATAAGGTGGTGCCACTTATCTTAAGATGGTAACTCTTCAGGTGGGAATTTGAACGGCTGTCACCCAGGGTGAGGCAGATGCTTTGGAGGATGACTAAATCCCACCAAGAAGGTAGATGCCTCCTCTGCCCAAGCATGATGCCAAGCCCCTGCCCAGGACTCCATGTGACAGGAAGAAATTCAGGAAAGCAGTAACAAGAAAGTCACTTTCCCTCAGTGAGGAAAGGGGACCCTAAACCCAGCAGGCAATGAGCTCTACCAGTCCTCACCTTGTAAAATGAAAGGTTGAGACTGTGGTCAAGAATATGAACTGGAGAGTCAGACAGACACAGGTTCTTGGTCTTATTCTATCACCCTAGTCAAGCCTCAGGTTTGCTCACATAGGACAGGTGGCAATCCCTGCCCGACCTATGCTTGTTGTAGAGCAGTGGTTCTAAAGCAGTAGCCTGCAGAGTCAAAGTCACCTGAGAACTTTGAAATGCCCAATTTTGAACTCCATTCCAGACCTCTTAAATGGGAAACACCGCTGGTGGTGGGGCACAACTAATCCTGATACATTTGGAAGTTTGAAGACCAGAGATGTATGAATTAAAAGGCCGATGCTTAGCAAGTGCTTCACAAAGTGCCAAGACTGTAGGAAGCCTGAAAGCATGGTAGTTGTGTCATGCAGCCCTAGGAAAAGGATGTAGAAAAGGATGTGAGGGATGAGTTAATTTTTGCCAGAGGTCAAAACCAAAAAGAAACTTCAAGTGCTCTAGCAGCCTACATCTGACCCCTAACTGAGTATCAAGATGCAGGTCCTTAGGCCACACATTAGGTCCCTGAAAATAAATTGGGGAGGGGGGACAGGGCCTGGGAATCTGCAAGTCTTTATACAGGCATCTACAAGGTAAATAGTCTCTAACTGAGATTTGTGTGTGTGTGTGTTTATTGGTTTCTTTGTGATTTATTCTTTTATTTAGTGTTTATATCTGCATCTACCTCACAATAGTTCCTACAAAGACCCCTCTTTTCAAGCTCTCCTTTCTGACACTTTGGAATAAAGCTTACTTTTTCTCTCTCTTGCTTTGTCTCCCCGCTCTCTCTTCCAACTCTTCCCCTCTCTCCCTTTCTTTCTCCCTCTCCCTCTCTCCTGGATTCCTACACTGGCTTCCTAGTTGCTGGTACCATTTCTAGCCTTCTTTCTATTCTAGTCCATTCTTTCTAATCACTCCCTGGGATAATATGTCTAAAATATAAATCTAAAATTTTACTTCCTATTTAAAAATGAAAAAAACAAACAAAAAGCAACCTTCATTGCCCCCAGGAATGTTTTATGGAAATGAATTCCATGTCCTTAGCTTGTCCCAAAAGTCCTTCCCCAGGCAGACTCCAGCCCTGCTGCACCCACTTCTCTCCAGGCATCAGGCATCACCACCAGGCTCCAGCTGCTGCTCCTAATCAGCCTTTCTCTTCCCTCAGAACAAAGGACCTGTGTCCTTTCTCCATAGGAAGGAATCTCTCATCCTTCTCCAAATTCTTTTATCACTGACTCATCCACCGAACTGTTCACTGTCATCTTCAGTAAGACAAGAGCTCCAAGAAGGAAAGACTGCTTTATGCATAGTCTACACCTTGAAAAATCTCACCAGAATTAGCATGAAGTAATTTGGAGATGCAGAAGCAGCTCTCTTCACTACTTTCCACTTAATGAACTGCCAAGAGTAACCACCACACTTCCATCCCTAAAAAACATGGGCTGCACAGTGACTTCTGGCAGCTACGACACACAGATAACCATTGTCCAACATGGTTGGGGTTGGCAGATGGACGAGTAACTGATACAGGCATGAGAAAGCTTCTAGGCAGAGGTGTACCTGATACCAAATGATTACTCATATTCCCTGCCTATCTGCATCTGTACCATAGGTGTGGCACAGGGATAGCCTGGTGCCCATGGAGCTAACTTGATAGAAAAGAGGAAAGCCAAAAGGTGAGTGGAGCAGTTATACTTCTTTACATTCACCCTGGGGAATAGAGCAAGGAGCGTAACCTTCCACCATTTACCCTTTGCCATTACAACATATTTTTATACATTTGATAGATGTACTTTACAAACTGTAGGTCACTAGGTATTTTGATCACCTGAGAGTACTGTTCAAAGTTTGGTCAACATTTTATAGCATAGCATTGTAGAAAGAGCACTGAATTATATAGTCAAAAAAATTTAGGTCTCTAAAATGTAATTCTGCCTTTTATTAGTAGAGTAACCTTAGGCAAGTCACTAAAACTCTTGGGCCTCAGTTTCCTCACCTGTAAAATGAGGTCACTATTCCATGTTGTGCCAAAATCACAGACTTACTGTAGCATTATCTGACATAACAAAGAGGACTGTGCTTTGTCAATGTAATTCATTGTTCCCATTACCATTCTGACCATTTTAAAATCTTGTCCCATGTAATTATACAGGTATCCAGATACCTTTTCCTTTGCCCCTTTCTGAGAATGTTTATGATGGTACTAAAAACTAAAAAAGCTCTTTAGCGTTTTCATCTTTCAGAATCCAGACTTATGAGATCACACCCACCCTTCTGAAATCTTCTAAGTCTTACATGTGTTTGCATCCTCTAACTCTACTTGGCTCTAAGAATGAGCTTGGACCCTTTGTCTCCTCTCTCTCTTTTACTTGATTCTTTCTTATCGATCAGAGTCATTTACTTATTCATTATCCTAGGGCATGTGTTCACTTCACTGAAGCACCTCTCAATCTCAAGGAGGCTTATTGTGGGTAGGAGGAATAGGATGAGTGAGCAAGTAAGGGAGGGGGCCCAGGCGATGACAGATATGACTCTCTTTAACACTTCTGTAAGTCCACCAACCAGTACACAAAGAAACAAGAAGAGGTTGTTTTGTTCTAAGCACTGGCACACCACTTGGTCATTCTACCCAATCCCAGCACCTCCCTCTCCCTATCCCTCCCAATCCCCACATCAGATTTGATACTATATGGGGACAGCAAAGTCATGATTAGTCACTATTCTGCCACCTCCCTTGCCACTACTCCCTGCTGATGATGTCAGCTAGAAGACTGCCAGAGCTTAGAGAGAAAAACTCACCAATATGATCACAAATCCATTTAGAAATGTATGAGCATGATCAACACACTAAATAATAATTATACACATTTGTATTCCCTGCCAATCTTCATATACAGGGCATAAATGTAACCTGCTCCAAAATGAATCACCTGGTTTGAAATGCCTGAGAGTCACAGTCCTATAACTCTGACAAAGTAAACCACATATCTCATATCATTCGTTTATAACAAAGATATTTCTGTGAATTGAAACTCCAAAGAACAAAGCCAGTTGAAATTTTAAAACATTTGTGCCAAACTTTTCATTATGGGTTATATTCTTTTCAAATATTTCATCAAGCCTTTTTCCTCTCTCTGGTTTAAATCTCAATCACTAAAAGGAATGATTTGAAGGCAATAATGTAGAAACAAAAGGGGAGATTAAACACAAATTAAGCTTTCATTTATACTGTTTTTCCAGACTGAATTAAAGTGATTGAACTAACTTTGGTGTAAAGTAAATTTTATAGCTATTGGAAATGATAGAATGTAAATTAGATCATACTATTTAAATATTTTACAAATAATTGAAATGGCATTCTTATAAGTTATGTTCCAATATTCATGTTCAAACACAGTAGATCATGCTGACTAGTTCTGGATATATATCTTTCCTTTTGCTTGATATTTCTTCCATTACCAAAATGAAACTCACGGAAATTCACACAAAGCTAGGTCAGGGGGCACCAGTTAAGATGTTGTGAGTGAAAAGGCATGATGGTATGATTTAACATTCAATTTAATTCATTCCAACAGATATTTATTGATTACAGGACACTGAGCCAGCTACTAGATACAATGAGCAAGGAACCAGCCTTGTCCAAAGACACTTATTATCTCCCAGGAAGAAGAAAGAAAATCCAAATAAAATTGTTCAGCTTAAACCAGAATAATACATAGCATAACATACAGGAAGTACAGGGAGAGGGTAAAGGAGTGGGCTGGGAAAGACTTTATGAGAAACACAATATTTAAACTGAGTTTTGAATGATGGATAGAATTTACATTAGGTGGAAGATCTATCCATCCTGTAAGAAGGTTGTATAAAAAGAAATACAAGAAAAAATAACCTCAATTCATAGAAACAGGGAAACATGGGTTTTGTTTGGGGACAGAGAACAAAACAAACCAGAAGGAGCTGGATACCTAGGAAAGTAGTGAAAAAATTTTTCAGTCATTCAAACAATATTTGTTGATTATACACATTTCCAAAAGATTTATGGGGGAATAAAAAATAAGCAAGATTACTTCCCTCAAGGAATTTGCATTTAGCAGTTAAGACTAGTAAATAAATAGATAAAAAGTAGACATCAAAAATCACCAGATAGTGGTTTGCAGTGCTTTGTAAATTTAGTGGAGGGACAGGTCACTACTAAGCAATAATGAGGAGAGAAGCCTTAAAGTATGGACATGTAAAAATAAACACATTCGTTCACTAAATCATAGTTTCCTGATATGTTGGATACTGAGCAAAATAATGAAACCAAAGATGAACAAAATAAAGTCTCTGCCTTAAGGAACTGAGCTGGACCGGAACAAAGAATAAAGATGAGTAAGGGAAGATAATATTGGGAAGACAGGCTGGTATCAAACCTGGACAATCTAGGACTCAGAACACAATCAGTCTTATATTGGAGAGTCTTGGGAAGCACTGAAGATGTCCAGGCAGCTTTTAGAAGACTGGCCTGCGTCTTAGTTTGAATCCCTTTGAAAGCAATACCTGATATGGTCCATTCTCCAGTTTGCCTAAGAAGCACACAGAAGTCCTCCCAGAATTGTCTGTCTGAGAGACTAGAGGCTGTGCAGCTTTCCATCAGCTTCAGTCCCCATTAGTTGAAGGTTGCCCCTTGCACTTTGAGGCTGGGTTTAGCTTATACACAGACTGATACAGCTCCTGGGAAGGTCCTGGGGCACAAAGCAGAAAGACTCATGGAGTAACTTGAGGTGAGACACTGTCAGCGGGAATCTGAGCTCCCCTGGTACTGTGCAGTAGAGCTGTCCAACCAAAGGTGGACTAAGGAAAGGCAACAAAGGCCCAAAAGTTGTCTTCTAAAGGCAGGCAGCAGCCTGCAGGCAAGGTAGGATGGAAGGGAAAGAGCCAGGAAAAACACTCATTCTCTCACCCAGAAAAGAGAAAGATAATGGGGAGCTGGATAAAGATGGTGGGACTAGTGTAAAAGGAATGGATATTGAAATTATTGTCAAGGTTTAAACAACTACTTAACTGTTTGGAGTGAAGGAAATACATTACAGATAACTGAGGTTCTAAACCTTTGTGACTAAGACAAGATGGTGTCATGGACAGAAGCTAAGTAAACATGAGCCAAGTAGCTAAGAGAAAACAATACCCAGGAGAAAAATGGAAATATAAAACTAGAGTTTTAGAGAGAGTAAACTGAAAGTCATCAACATAAAGATAGTGGCTGAATTCATAGTTTTGTTATGAAGACTATATAAGAAAGAGAGGGAGAAAGAATAAAAGTTAATAACTAAAGAAACATTGTCATTTAATGAATGGGAAGGGAAAATAAATAATAAGACAGAAGAGGAGAAATCACAGTAAGAAGACAATTTCAGGAAGGAGAGGCCCATCAACAGAGTGAAATGGTGCAGAAAAGGATAAAATAATAAAGGCCTAGAAGCACCCACTGGATGTGGTGACTGAGAAGTCCCTGGAGAGCTTCAAGGGACATATTTCAGTAGAGGCAGCCACTTCCAGGTTCTCACTAACAAGGTTCTAAGGACTAAGGAAGAGAGAGTCAGTCTTTTTTCCAATAGGAATTCCTCATCTAAATCCCTGAATGTGACCTCTGTGGCTATTTTCTCAATTCTCTCAAATTGGTACATTACTAGTAATCTTCTAAATGTACAGAAGTTGCAATCAATGCCTTAGGACAGAGGTCAGCAAACTTTTCTATGAAGAGCCGTATGGTGTCTCATAACAACGTCACTCTCTGGTTGTAGTTACAAAACAACCACAAACAATAACCAAATGAATGGGTGTGGCTGTGTGCCAATAAAACTTTATTTAAGGACATTGAAATTTAGGTTTTATATATTTGTTATGTGTCAGAATTCTTTTTTTTTTTTTTTTTAACTATTTAAACCTTTAAAAAACTGTAAGAAACACACTTAGTTCACAAGGCCCTACAGAAACAGATGGTGGACCTGATTTGGCTTGCAGGTGATAGTTTGCTCTACCTAAGGACATCCGTGCTCCGTCATCACCTGGAGGCCCAGGTCAGAAATGCTGTTAGGCACTTTGAATAAAGAAAGAAGCAAGAGACAAAAAGATAATTGTGTGAGGGAGAGTTAGGATCAAGGATTTGTCTGTGTTTTTAATTAAATTTAGTGGGATGGCATTAAAATTATATAGGTTTCAAGTGTACCATTCTGTAACATATCATGTCTTTGCATTGTGTGCCCAGCGCCCAAAGTCAAATCTTCTTTTGTCTCTATATATCTGACCCCTTTTACTCTTGATTAATCCCCAACCCCCTTCCCTCTGGTAACTACCACACTGTTGTCTGTGTCCATGAGAAGAACTGGTTTTAAGAGTAGGGGAAACACATTCATTGTGACACGTCAATAGGAAATCCTCTTTGGAAAAGAAAAATTGAAGATACATGAGAAAGTGGAACAAACTAGTAGATAAAAATACTAGATGATGAGGGAGAAGGATGCAGGATGGAGGAGTGAGCTGGGTAGAGGAGAGACAGGCAGCTTCCCTGAGATGGAATGTTAGGCAGAAAGTTGGGCTGGAACCACTTTATGGAGGACCTAAGCTGCCAGCTCAAAAAGTTCACACTTCATTAGGTGAGTAATGAGGAGCTACCGAAGGTGTTTATGCTGAGGAGTACAGCCTGGGAATCAGTAATGCACCAGGCTTACCATTGCAGACTGAATAAATAAGCAAACATCCAGTGTATATGTATTTACATAATGGAGGTATGACCAGAATAGAAGAAGCTGAAAATATGTGATAACAGACTCTCTTGCTCAAAAACCTGCTTCACAAATGCATTCTGGGAAGCAAAGATAAGACAAGCTGACATAGTCAAAGACAGCTAGTTCAATATATCCATATATAAATGTGTTCTTGCATTCAAGAATTAAAAACCACATAGAAAGAGCCCATGACCCAGGCTTATAGTAGCTTGCGGTTGGGAGCAGGGTGAAGTATGGTAACCAGAGCTAGGTCCCAGTCTCGACTTCATTATTAACCATGATGCCAGGACAGGTAAATTAACCTCTCTGGGCCTCTGTCTCCTTGGGATCAAATGGGAATTAGAATTTTGTTCCAGGAGCCTTAAAAGTTTGTAAAAAGAATCAAAAGAGCTAGTGAACATTAAATGCTTTAAGAGTATAGCAGGCTATACTGCTAAAACATTATAGCTGAAAAGAGAAAAATTCTATGATATCACTTACCAGAGTAACTTCCCTAGACCTCTCCCTTATTTCATATCTGAATCTTTCTCCCATTGGCAATAGTAAATGATTTCAGTGGGACTCACCCTGTCCAAAAACTTTCTGCTTGGCTGACCTGCAACTTCCATCCTTTGCTCTTACCCTTTTCCTTAAAACCTGCACACCTTTCAGAGAACAGGATACCTTTCCAGAGGTGTGGTCCTGGGATAGAGTCAAGCCATTTATACAGGACAGAGCTGTGTGGGTTGAGGACCCTGAGGAAGACCTCCTAGATGAGATGGCACTTCAGGTGGGCCTTGAAGGTTAGCTAGGATTGGGTAGATGGAGGAGAGCCAAACTTTCTGAGCAGTGGGGCAGTTCAAACTTTACTCAATCCTTTCATCTAGTCTGAACAACAGGATGCACTGGGGGATACGGCCAGAGAGTTGAAGAGGCTCAGGAATAGCGAGCCAATATCAGAGTCTAAGAAAGAAGGAACATGAGAAGATTTGCTTTCTTCTTTGTACAATTCAAATCCTTGTTCTGTTTTTGCAGCTGAAATACAGGAGAGACAATCCTTTAATATTAACAACAATCATAGTTAAGAACAGCCTACCCTGGTAAAACAGTGAAAATAACTCCACAGCCTTTCACTGATACAATGGTTTATTGTTTCCTAAGAACACTCATTTCCCTTAAGTCTTTGGTAACTCTTTGGTCTATAGAAAAGTCAATGTCACCTAGGCAAAGAAACTATAATTAGCCCCATTGCTAAAAAATAACAAAGAGAAAGAAAATCTCTTTCTCTTAGAGATTTCTCTAAGAGAAAGAGATTTAGAGAGGGCGTAGAGAGGTTAAATGACCAAACTGAGGTTACGAGGTACGACTTGTTCTTAGCCATATCTGGTATATATCTCAGTTGAATATGGCATGGACTTAATCTTTAGGTTGGCAACACCCTCCTACTGAAAAGCAGAGCCACCACCTTTTCATACTGACAACGAGGGAAGTAACAAGACAGAGCAAAATCATAGGTCAGAGGTGAGCAAATTGCAGTCCACAGGTCAAGCCCAGACCACCATCTGTTTCTGTGTAGCCTGCAAGCGAAGAATGGTTTATACATTTTTAAATGGTGGAAAAAATCAAAAGGAGAATCATCTTTTGTGGCATGGGAAGTTATATGAAATTCAGATTTCAGTGTCCCCAACACAGACACGACCATCGTTTATCGGAAGGACCATGGCAGCTTTTGTGCTGCCACAACAGAGCTGGGTAGTTACAACAGAGACTGTGTAGCCTATGACCGAGGAGGTTTGCTAGCTGCTGTCATCAGTCATAGATCTGCAATGACAGTAAGAATAAAACAATTAACCAGAGAGGAGAACTGCAGGAGAAAACAGCACCCAAAGTCCTGAGGCCCCAGATTTTATGTATCTCCTTGTGTAAAACAGGATTTAGGGGAAGAAATTCTCAGAGTGCGGTACCTACCCACTGGGTGCCACTGGGGTTCATGTAACAGTTTTATCCTTTTAATTTATCTCTAACCAATCCCCCACCCTTCCCTGCATGCTCACATGGGTTGAACCTCATTGCTTCTAGAAATGAAGATGTGCTGGTGTCAACTCTAAAATCAGTATCTCACTTCTCAGACAAGTGGATATTTATTGACAGGGTGTGGGATAGAGAAAGAAAGGAGAGAGACTGCCTGTCCAGAAGGCAGTAACCTTGGTGGAGATGCAATGTCACCAGCCTAAACCATCATTCTCACAGATGTACAGCATATTATTTAAAGGAAAACAAATATCAGCTACTGAATGTCATGGCAAGGACACATCTCCTGCCTCTTAACTAAACTTATCGGAGCTGCAGTTTAATGTGGTTCCTTTTTTATCCTCCCCTCAAATTCATCTTCCAGGGCAGCTCCTGATACCACCAGCAAACAGTCAAGACGAAGATTTACTGACGTTAGCTTCAAACAGATCTAGATTTATTGACATGTGGGGCTGGCTTCCTTTCTCCGGAGCTGCAGTGCACAGGATTAATTTTAACTGTTCCTCAATGTTCAGTGCTGCTTTGCAAATACTCAAATGCCTGGCTGCTCTGTGGCTTCGTGAGGGAGGCCAGGTTGCCCCAGGAGCAGGATCCTCAGTAGTGGCTGGAGCTTTCTCTAATCAGGCTGATCAGGTTAATTGGCACCACTGAGTTTTTTAATCAGGGGCAGAACTTCTTTCCAAAACCCTTTTTCTTCCTATGTCCTTTAAGCTGTGCCTGCCTCTTTCTGAAATCAGCAAAACCAGCAAGCAACCTCAGTTGCTATAAGAGCTTTCATCTTGTTGTATTAAACCTCCCTACATGCCTACAGACACTATGGTGTCTGAAGCCAGGGGCAGGCAGCTGTAAGCCAGTCTTCTTACAGGCTGACTGTGTTTTCTGAGTCTTGGGCCACAATGTTGAGCTTTGGCCACTTCCTGCGAACACATTTTATGAGCTCACTTGCTGTGCCACAATTCTGTGCTGCCTGGAGCAGGGGCAGCTAGCTGTGCCATGAATGCCCACTGTCTGCAGGAAGGCAAGGTCTCCATCTTGCTTTCCTGCTGGCCCTTCAATGCCCATGCCCCCACAGTCACACCAGGACACAGCATAACACAAAAATGAGTGCAGCCTGGGCACTTGCAAGCACAATGAAGGGGGAAGGCACGGAATAGAAAAAGCCAAGAAATAAAATCTCTGTCAATCCCTTCCTAGCACTAAAGAACAAATTTGCAGAGCTCTGTTAAAAGATTAACTGCTAAATGAAAAAGAGCTACTAGATGTAAATTTAAAAGTCCAAAAACACCCAAGAGGCATAACTATAATTATTGCTGAGGGAAGCTCTTTAAGACTAAAAATACATTTCCATTAACAATCAAAATTAGTTTTCATTGCTTTTTTTCTTGAGCTTTCGGTGAATAACCTTTGATGGTAGTACATGATAATGATTCATTAGAAAAAGTGGATTTGTATTTCAGAAGTATGCACCAAAAAATTAGCCAAGAAATTATTCCTCCATATAAGTCAAATGGCAGAAGGGAACATTTTTAGAATGAGTAATGGCTTCCCATAAAAGCTATCCCAGACATCAGGTACCCACTTGAATATGCTTGGCTAACAGAGTTGACAGACAGATTTTTCCAAATATCCAATGACTTAGAGGGACTGCTATTGTGGTGTAACACCTTTCTCTTTAAGTCCTAAAGAGGTATAAGAAAAAGGCATTATACTGCCTCAAAATCTCCACAGCATTTAATCATCACTAAAGATGCATCTAAAGTGACACATGCAGAATGGGTGAGTAATAATTATTTTTTTCATATTTGTATTTGCATAGAGGAAAATGCACAGGCCTTACCTGTACAAGTTAATCAGTTTTGACAAATGCACATGCCCATGTATAACCACCTCCGTCAAGATCTAGTTTTCTAATTTCCACCATCCCACCAACAGTCTCTTCATGTTCCCCAGAAAAAACCACTGTTCTGATTTCTATCACCCCAGATTAATTCTAGAATGTCATATCAATGAACTCATACAGTAAGTACTCTTTTATGCATGACTTACTTTGCTCAGCATATTTTTTAGATTCAATTTTGATTCATTTTTTTTCCTCAAACTTAACTACATAAAATCTTCAGAGGATAAGTGATTCGGTGGCAAATTTAACAAGCAACAGCATTTTCAGGTAGAGAGTAAAAGGAAGGGGGAAAAATTTCAGGTTTTCCTAGAAATGTTTTAAGTGACGGGAGGAAATGGGAGATTTTTCTTTAAATGTCATACATCACCCTGAAGAGCTCTGGAAATCCTATGATGATTTCTAATTCACTCACCTGTCACAGGGAGGTGTGATGTAATGTTGAGCTGTACATAATTCTTAATGCTACACCTAATTATGATGAGTGGTCTAGAAATCTGATTAAAAATCATTAATTCTGCTAAAGAGCCTCAAAACAAAAATGAATGTATAGAAAGGATAAACTACTTTGCTAGACGGATTATTCTTTGAAAATCTGAAGCAAGACAATAAAAGTAAATTATTTCAAAGGATCACTGCCAAATCGCAAAGTGTAAAATGTGAATGCTGAGTTGCTGGTACTAGGGCAGAATGTGTGGCTTACATTAAACGATGCAGATAAAATACACAACCTTAAACCCAGCAGACACACAGGAAGAAAATGACAAGGGCGAGACTCCCCCGCTCCCCTGAAGGATATGACCAAATAGTAGCACATGCGTTAAATAAAGAGGTAAAATTCCCTGGAACCAGGAATGCAAGGAGCCTGGGGTTCCTCTAGACCTCTGCCTCTCACTGGAACTCACACCCAGAACATCGGAATTCAGAGAGCTGAGTCGTCATGGTGTCCTCCACATTCATAAAGTACACCCTGATTTTTTTTCAGAGCCGCTTCATATCTATTATAGCATCTCATCTGCGCGACAACTTTGTTAGGTGGCATTATTAATAGTTCCCTAAGATTTATGTAGTGCTTTAGACAGAGTATCTGAAGTTATGTCACAAACATCATCTCATCTGATTCTCAATACAGCCCTGTAAAATTGGCAGAGATTTTTACCCCCTTTTAAATATGGAAGTCTTTTGCCGAGGTAGAGAGGCTATTCAGTAGCAGGCATGGGATTGTAAAATGTCTTGTGACTCCTAATCCAGTGTCCCGTGTCCCTACTATATCATGTGCTAGACAGGTATTATTAAACCCTAATGATGGGTGAGAAGACTGAGGCAAAGTGAGGCTAATCCTTAGAAACTAGCTAATGGCAGACCTGAAAGGAAACACTTTTAAAGACAATATATGGGAAAAATAAATTTTTAGGACTAACCTGCAGATCTCAATGAATCACTCCCTTTTCTCTCTAGGGCATATCTTCTAAGTGTCCTTGCCCTGCTCAATCAAAGCTGAAAGTGAAGGTTTATACCTGAAAGTAACTGAGCCTTCCCAATATACTGACCTACCTACCACCTACTCATTAGAGTTCTAATTACTAGCATTAAATAAGCAATTTCTCTATGCCAAGAACATTCTAAGCACTTCACCAATATTATACTTTTAATTCTCACAACAACATTAGGAGGTACTAATATCATCCTTATTGTACAGGGGAGGAAATGGAAGCAGAGAAGTAAATAACGTGCCCCAGGCCACAGAGCAGTGAGCAGTACAGGTGGGATCTGAACCCAGGCAGTCTGGCTCCAAAGGCTATGGAACACTGGCCCGAATTTTCTACTCCAAAGGGTATGAGGGTGACGAGAATGCTCCTAAAATATAGACAGATACAGTATATATATATTTTTTTTTTAATTTGAGAGAGTAGGCTTATATTTATATGTGCAAACAGATTAAATAAATCATGATTACAACAGTAAACATGTAAATTCTGATCAATAACTACTTGCCTTCCCCTCCCCCCAACACTAACAGCTGCAATAAAGCTTTAACTGTAAAGCGATGCACAACCAGCCATAAAAGTATGTAAAATAAATGAGGATAACATAATGAGGGAATCCAACATTCATCTCATAAATATAACATAACGACCACAACTAAAATGTCAGAGAATCTAATAAATCAATATGGTAGGACAGAGCTATCTTTATGTTCAGAATACATAAAAATATATTTACATGCAGGGTTTTTTTTTTTTTTTTATAAGCCACGACCAAACAAAAAAAATTGTAAGAAATTTAACCCTTTGTTTACCTGGTTCAACAGTGCTGTTTTCAAAATTCCATTGGGTTCCCCCATATCCTTTCATGGAAAGAAATGGACTAAGCTTTAAATTTGCACAGAAGGCCTCAGATACCTTGCTCATATGCAAATGTCCTGGAAGGGAGGCAAACAGGAAAACATCCTGAGGGTACTTTGAAAGGATCAATTACAGGCCTTGGTTTAAAATACTTCTGATCATGGTGATTTCTGGAACTTTCTGCTCATTTTATTAGCACCAGCAAACCCTGGGAGGTTTAGTTATTTCCCTGTTAATGCACTAGCGATTGATGTGGATAAATCCCATAAATACTAATGAGGGTGACACAAGTAAATCTCCCCTGAATTAATGAGAAGAGAGCCTCCTGTACTGACCAACGTGCTGCCTAATGACTTGAAATGATGGATATATAAATTCTTCCAGGTTCCCGGTGGACGCAAGCTGCAAAAATAAATAAATATCTTTACCCAGCCACCTCCTCCCATGGGCCCTTCTGGATCTAGGGGGCCTGGTAGGGAGGGAATTGGCCTAAATGGGAAAGGGACAAATGCTTCTTCCACAATGTTTTCCTTAGTGAAATGGACATATCCCAAACACAATACCTCACTTGCTGATCAACTAAATTAGAGAGGTAATAGAGTTAGGAGTCTTCTGATAAAATATCTTGAGACCACATCCAAAAATATAATACTAACTCCTCAGCTATGAAAAACCAACTGATGCTCATACATTAAACTGAGTTCAATAAGTGGGTGCTTTAACCCAATATTTCAGTCATCTATTGCTATATAACAAATGTAGCATATTTAAACAATAACCATTTTATTAGTTCAAAATTCTGTGGTCAGTCCTGCTGAACTCACTGGAAGCCTTCATGTGTTTGTTGTCAAATGGTAACAGGGTGGCGGGGGGGGGGGGGGTAGAATGTCCAAGACAGCTTCACTCATATGTCATGAGCCTGGGGCAGTGACTCAGGGCTGCGACCTCCCTCTCCCCAAATGTGTAACTTGAGCTTCTCTACCTGGCATGTGGATTCTAAGTGCTAGTGTTCCAAGAAGACCAGCCCCAATGTGCACACACTTGTATCCCACACATGCTAATGTTCCATTGGCCAAGTTCAGACTCACCTAGGAGAGGAACTACACAGAGGTGTGAATAACAGGAAGTATGGTTCATTTGGGGCCACTGAAGAAACAATTCACCACAATTAGCACTGTTTCCCTAGGGAGGGTGTGGGGGGCGGGGAACTACTGTCATTATTATGAAAAGTTCTATTGGGTTTTGTTTTTTTTTTTTCATTTCCTGGGCTTTCACTTTAATATTTAATGATCTAGTGTTCTCATAAGTTGCTTAAGTTTTGGAAGTTTGTGTTCAACATGAAAGTGGGGGTACATTGGACAAGAAAGAAAGACATACTCCACAACTTATAAACAAGTAAAGGTTAAATTTTCGTTTTTAAAAATAGAATAAAAATGACTAACCACTGATAACACAAGAAAACATGCAGCCAGTCCCCTTCACTCTGTCTTGATTCTCTTAGCACAAGAACTCCATACAGCACATAATCTGCCTGTTATACACACTTAAAGGACCGTCTGTGCCCTCTGAAAGGACCGACACTATACGTTTCTTCACTAAAGCAGGTGAAGACTTAGGTAGGGGCCCCATAAATCTTGATCCAACAAGTCTGCCCTGAGGATGCCCTATTAATATGACCCTCATTCACTGCAATAACCCCATGGGTTTGGTTAATATTTGCCAATTCTAGCCCACTTGTTGGGTTTCTTCAGTAATAAATAATTTGTATGACATTTTCCATTCTATCAAAGCACATCCCATTTGATGCTCAGCACAGCTCTCTGAGGTAGGTAAGACAAAGATTTATTATCTTCATTGGACCAAAGCAAAAACAAAGCCTGTACACGTTAGTATATAGTGCTAGTTTTTGTAATGGTTTATAGTTAATAAAATGTTCCCTTAGACATTGTTTGTATAAAGATTCCCTAAAGCCATCCTGACAAGTAGATGATAATATTCCTATTAATAGCTGAGATGGAGAAATTAAACACCTCAAAACCAGTAGCAGCAGGCACAAGTCAGTGTCCCAAGTCAGCTCCATCCAACTTCCTCCCGAGCAGGTAACAGGGAGGGTAAGCAATCTGTAGTCATAGAGCTCGTGGCAGAATTAAAATTAGAATCTGGAGTTTCTGGTGGACACCCCCCTGCCAAAAATTATGTTGACCCTTATGCTGCCATTAGAACCTGTAAGAACTATCCCAAAGATAGTGATACGATGGGCCACACAAGCAGTAGCCGGCTTTGAAAGAAGAGCTAGAAACACCAAAGTGATCTAGCTTTCCAAGAACACAGGAACCTGACACAGTCCTTGGGCTGTAGAAACTACATTATGGTGGATGCCATGAGTATGACGTGGAGGCTTCACAAAGCGACGTCTCAGGTGCATAAACTTAACATTGCTCACGCAGTTTAGACACTATATTTTTTAACACTTCTAAAAGCAAAGCAAACACATCAATAAACAGAATAGAGAGTCTAGTTTAATTAAAAATTTAAAATAGTTAGGAAAACAGCCTAAAAACATGGTTTGGGGTCAATTGGCTACCCACTTGGAAAAATATATTAAGTTTGATCTCCTTATGAAAGAATTCATATATAGAGTTATATAGATAAAACTTAAAATATAGATATGTATATATACACAGATATACAACTCCAATGAATCCGGACTTTAAAGATCAAATTAGAACAATCAAAGTTTTAGAAGAAATACAGGAGAATACATTTATGGCCTAAGGTTCAGGAAGGCCTTACACAGGACACAGATAGACTAAAGGAAAAGACTTGTTAATTTGATAACATAAAAATTCAAAATCTATAGGTAATTAAAAGCACCATAAAGTTTAAAGACAATAGATTAGAAGAAAATATTTATAATATTTGAGACAGTGTGGCTATCTAGATATACTTGAACATATAGACTTAAAAGAAATGAAAAAGTAAAAGTCTCATGAGCCAAGAGAATAGTGGGCAAATGTTATACATAGGCAATTCAAAATAGAAAAAAAACAGATAGACAATAAACATGTTAAATGATTTTCAAGCTTGGCAAGAAATTGAAATTTTTAAATGGCAGTGAGGTGCATAATGTCATACCCAACAGACCGTAGTAATTTTTAAAGTGTGCTAACACCAAAGGCTGACAGGAAAATGGGTCAAATGGTACTTTCCACACACCACTAGGAGGAGTGAATACTGATAAAATCACTGTGGAGGACAATTTCATAGTATTCATTACAATTTAAAATATGCATACCCTATGATTAAGCAATTCCATTTCTTAGAATATACCCAGGAGAAACACTTGCACATGTACACAAAAGGCCTCATAACCAGGCCATTCATTACTGATGTGACAAGGAGAAATGCCCAACCACCAAATGTCCATCGGAAAGTTAAAGGCCAAATAAATTTTGGCACATTCATACTATGAGAGATCGTCCACACATCAAAAAGGGTAAGTACATCAACATGTCACGATGTGGAAAGATATCTAAGATACACAACTGAGTGAAAACAAGAAGCTGTCGATCTTATACAGTACTATAAACTCTTTAGTGTGTGTTTATATGTGCCTATGTGTGGGAGCAGATAAATTCACAGGAGAAAGATGACTAAACATATCAAACTCCTTAGGTGGTTACCTTTGGGGAAGAGAGCGGATTGGTTTGAGGACTGAGCTTTAGCAGTTAGCAGTAAGTATGGAGAATGCTGTACTTGTGTAATTAAAATTTAATTTTCAATAGGTAAAGACATAGCAAAGCAAATCCCCCAAATTCTCCAGAAAAGACATTCATAGTCTTTTCTGAAATTTATTTAAAAAAAAAAAAAACACACACAAAAATGCGTAGGTTATAATGGAGGAGGAGGATGAGAACCAACACAATATAAAGCAGCGTACGTGGTCTCAATTGGACTAAGTTCAGACCCTGCTCTGCTGCTGTCTATGGTGTGTAGCTTGGTCAACATCTCAGTTGTTTCTGGCTGCTATAACAAATACCATAGTCTGGATGACTGACTTATAAGCAAATTTATTTCTCACAGTTCTGGAGGCTGGAAGTCTGAAACCAGGGCCCTCTTCCAGGTCATAGACTTCTTGCTGTGTCTTTGCAAGGCAGAAGGGGTGAAGGAGCTCTCTGGAGCCTCTTTTATAAGAGGTCCCTGGTCTAATCACCTCCCAACGGCCCCACCTATTAATACTACACCTTGGAGGTTAGGTTTCAACATATAAATTTCAGGGTGAAAACAAACATTAGAGCAGTCAAGGAAACACTGCAGTTACGTGTTAATACAATGTACTAATGAGTATCATTTTAAAGACTTGTGAATCTTATGATGTGGAATGGATTTGCTTCCTGTGGTGTTTTTATCCCTGAGCTAGAAAAATATGGTTCCCTACATGTGCCCAGCATGTTGTTGCTTGAAGCATTCCTTTCCATTTATAACCTCATTTAATTCTTACTACAATCTTATCCCCATTTCACAGACAAGGAAACAGAGGCTTGAAGATCAAGAGATCATTTTCATCATCACATCATCACTAAAAGGCAAAGCCCTGTGTTGCACCTTTTGCCAGCCTCCTACTCCTCTTGCTAGAAATGATAAATCAATCCTTTGTTTGACTAAAAAGCAAATTCAGCTTCTCTCTTTTATGGGGCTCTCTTTTTACATCTTTTCCTGTGGGGCATCCAAGAGCCTATGAGGAGAGGGTCTTTCCTAGCATTCTTTTTCAGAGTCAAAGTGGCAGGATGAAGGCTTTCTTAACTCTTTGTTACACTGGGCTGATGCTGACTTAACTATTTACATCAGGGCAAAGTTGGGTTCAAACATAGCAAAGCCTCTGCACCCCCCTCACCAGGTTTCTTGGCATATTCTGAGGAAGAAAGGAGAAAAAATGTTTATCCTCTACTTTTCTATCTGCCCAGCAATTTGCTAGGTTCTTCACACGTTGTTTTATTTAATCTTCAGCACAAACCTTTAAGTTATGTACAATGATCCTCATTTAATAATTAAAAAACAAAGGCTCAGAGCAGTTAAGTTGCCCAAGGTTACATGCTAAGGGATATAAATTCAAAGTGTGTGTATTTCCAAAGCCTTGATTATCTCAATACACCAATGTTTCTTTGGGGCTGTGGCAACAAATATAAAAATTCCTTTCAAGCCTTACATATAGGGTGATCAAACAAATCTGGATACTTTTGAGACTAAAAAGTGAGGAGGGCTCATTATTAATAATTATACCAGGAAAACAGGCATAAATTGAGTCTATCCCTGGGAAATCAGGATACATGGACACCCTGATTATGTGCCACGCAAGGGAACATCACCCAAGAAAAACAAGGATGTTCTAAAACCCAGGAACAATAAATGTTCATTCCAGGAGGAGAGTTGTGCAAACGGTCAGGACCAAGCTTACCCTCTACACATTTCGGAAACAGAAGGAAATCCAACAAATACTAGAGCTACTAACTCAGATAAACTCCTCTCCTGCTCCTATTGTGTTTCCAACTACCAACAAATCATTATTGCACACCATCATCATATAATCACAACTCTAAAATTTAAGCCAGGCAAAAACAGGACCAACACAGACACACATGACATCTGCATCAGGGGAACAGTTACCTTGGAAGTCTTGCTCTGTCCTGGAGCACAGAGCACTTGCAGGAGCACACAGGACATTTCTGGATTCCAGAAGCAGATCAGGAAGAACATGAACTGCCTCTTCGTCCACAACCCGTCTTCTACAACAAGCAGAATTGTACTATTCTGGGGAGGAAGCTGCCTCAGCTAGAGGGGCCTTGTTACCTGGATTCAGCAGCTCTGCAGGGGTGCAGGGGATCGGGACATCTTCCCATCCCAGCAGTGTGGAATGGCCCATGGAATCACTGTGAAATTACAGACCTGGCTCCTTTCAAGGATACAACCCAGAACATCTTTGCATTCAGGATTCAATATCCCAGGGAGTAATTGCTCCTTTCTACGTCATGACAATGCTCAATTATACATCATTAAGTCTAGTTTGCAGGATGGGTTATTCAGATTCACAAATTATTTAATGACAACTTACCCCAACATCAGAACCCACTCACACAGGAGAAGGTAGACCACCCACTTTAATACTAGATTGTTCTTTCAGCTACATGGGGATCCCCCCAGCATGCACGCACACACATACAAATACTGCTTTTTTGCATGGATGATTCAGAACAAGCCAGGACACTCAAATTATCACAACTCAAAGAAGGAAAAGAATGTGCTTCTTACAATCCAAGAGATAATTTTCATTTTCCAAGGTTAGCATTTACAATTATTGTATTGGCCACCAGGGGAATCTGGCAGGCCTGCAGCAGATGGTAAAACATTTTTTAAAAAGAGAAAGTAAGAACGCTTTCTCCTTTAAAACTCTATCCCCAACCCACCTCACCTCCATCTGTGGAGCCCATACTAAAGCTACAGTTTGTGGACACTCACTGTACACCTGACTAGCACCTAAGTTCCCAAGAACTACCTGCTACCAATGTCTGTATTCACCCCAATAAAATTGCCATCCATCTCTCCACAGACTCCAACAAAACTCACACACACTTGCCCTGGCCAGTGTGGCTCATTTGGTTGGAGCACTGCATCCCGTAACTGAAAGGTTGCAGGTTCAATTCCCAGTCAGGGCACACATACAGGAGGCAACCAATAGATGCTTCTCTTGCACCAATCTTTCTTTCCCTTCCTCTCCCCCTTTCTCTCTCTCTAAAAGCCATGGAAAAGATGTCCGCGGTGAGGATTAAAAAAATTTTTTTTAAATCATATGCTCAATGGGAAGCAGTGAATTTCCATGTTGAGCTCCTTCCAGATTTGCTAATGATTCAGGGTCACATGTCAAAGCTGGACCAAATTTCTCAAACTACCCCCGGAAGAGAACTTTTTTTGAGTGGGAGGTCAGCATTCTCAACTTCAGAACTTTAGATATGACAGGTAGTGGTCCAAAATGAAACTAATTTACATTTCCTACTGTGCAATTAACCTCTTTCCTACAGAATATTGCTTTTTGAAATGTCTGTTGCAAAATAGGCTCCTAGATTAATGTAATTCCCCACCCGGCTTTTAGCAGAAATTATGTGTTTTAACACCTAACATGTGCAGGTTACAGCAAATCTTAAAGTAAACCTGAGAAGTCAAAGTTTTTGATCACTGTTTTTCCCCCTCAATCTTTAAAACCTTAGTTTTTACTGAAATCAAGTGAAGTTTGGCTTCTCAGGCCCGTCCGGAAGTTGAGTTGAGACAAGATAATGAAATGGCCTGGAGCCCACCTCCAGCCTTCTGGATCCTGCCATTGAAAACCACTCCAGCAATGCCTGTCCCTGTGGGTCTGAGCCATTTCATAAAGATGGTCGGGGGATCTTTTCTAGGGAAGGGGTGAGTTATTGCCCACTCCATTTTGATCCTTCCCAAGGACTTTCCCCAAGGCCCTTTCTGAAACCACATTCACAGATCTCAACTAAAGGGGGACTTCTTGGTTTCCTAAAGCCATGCTACAAAGGTAGATTACTTAAGAAACAATTAGGTGCGTACACAAAGCAATTTGCAGGCAGCCGCACTCCTTCAGCTTTCTAAGTGAAGGGCCTTTCAAGGCTGATTTATAACACTGTCGTCTTCAGAAGGCAAAATAATTAATAGGAGCATGGACTTCTAATTTCAGTGACTTCCAGAGAAAGTGGATTTCATTTGATTTATGACGGCCGGTGACTTTGCATTTTATCAGTTCATTCACTCATTATTTATGCTGATGGCCAATTTCAATGGGTCGCTATCATCTAACTCGCTACTAATCAAAGAGAATTAGGGTTCACTGCATTATTTAGAAGTCGCTAATTTATCTTCAGAACAAGTAGTGAGAAGAGTTTGGGGCCTTCCATAAGAAAAAAAACTGAACAGCTGGCTGAAGCCAGGAAATTTGGTCAGCATTATAAATGAGTTTTATCAGGGGTATTGCAAGTTGACGGTTCTGAACTAGAAGGAAGGAAAGAAAGAAAAGAGGACAGGAGAAAAAAAATAAAACAGAATAAGGCTAGAAAAATCATAATAAACCCCTAGTTGACACTGCAGTCTAATAGGCCCCTTATCACAAAAGGCTTATCTAATCCTGCAACCCTGGGATTTGAGCATCTATATAATGTTGGTAGTAAAATACCCCAGCACCCTTCAGTTTAGTTCAATAAACAAATATGTTTGCACTGAAATAACCAGAGTTTCTTTGTTTCTAATTTTAAAGTCATTTTAATACATTTTAGACACAAGATAATGGATCACATTTAAGCATGAGAAAATTAAGTCCCATCAGCAAGTAATAATACCCAATCATATTCAATCACATTGAATAACAACCGCTACCAAAATGATCCTCTCCGAGGCAAAGTTAAGAAAACGACAACAATTTTGGGAGAAAAAATGCTGTTATTTTACTTTCTAAAAGACCAAACTTTAAAATACTTCTGCATTAACTTCCATAAGGCAATATATTCTCATGTGTTCATGCCTCCAACTTCTGACAATTCTGGTTCCTCTGACCAGAATACTCTTTCCTCAATGCTTACTAAGGGAATTCCTCTTGTCATTCAAATTTCTGCTTACCAAGTCTATCTAGATATTTCTCTCTGCTTTCCAACTCCTTGAACACCCCCCCCCCCGGGTTATTGTCCTAATTGTCTATAGTCTTCAGCAGATTATAAACTCCATGAGAGTAGAAATTAAGTGATTTGTTGGCTGTTATACCCCAGGAACTACATGTATCTGCTGAGTCGATATTGTTAAATACGTTGTCGCTCAGACTTTAATATTTTCTATACCATTCAACAGTCATTGTTGGGAACCGCCCTGCCTGGTTTCAGGAGCTGCAACCCCCCATGGCTAAGGCTGAGTGAGCCACCTTCAGACCATAAGCCACTAAGGAGACAAGGCTTATCTCCCTGGCAGGAACACCAGCTTCTGCTCCTTTTACTTCATCCATAACTGGCCCCCAATGCTTGATCACTTAGCCAGTGATGGGTAAGATTCCTCAAGGGGGGAACGACCTAAGACAGGCACGATCATGGGGAGGCTCTAAGGAAGGATTTGGGGGCTACAGCAAAAGGGGGTGATGAACCCTCACCCCTCAGCTATAACATAGCCTGAGTCCTCATTCTGTCTGCAAGAAATCTCCTAATCTCTTGGCTGCCTTACTTCCCCTGCCTGACTTAAGCCTGAAACAATGCCTTAAGCCTGAAACAATGCTATTGGTGGGTGCCACCCTGTGCTGGAAAGGGTAGGTTCCCTAGTGCAATCAGACTTAAGAAAGAATATGTAAAATCCTCTGAAACCTGCTTCATTTAGAATGCTCTCAATTAAATGATAAGGGTCCAAGCAAGAAGTGAGTTTGTTCCTCAAAGTTTTATAGCTCTTTATCTATCTGACCCTGACTCAAAATAGACCCCCAGAGTTCTTTGTATGCTATCTATTCTTTGATTCTTACTGCCTAATAATGATTAATGAGCTTTATCTGTATTCCTGCCTGCACAAAAGGAGACTAATAAAAGCCCATTGAGGAAAAGGCTCTTGGCCCTTCTCCTTGGAGAGATCGGCCACCTTTCCTCCCCAATCAGATCATGTCTTGGTAGACTTATTCTCATCCGTGGCAGCCAGGGTGGGTGTGGGGCCCTGTGCAGGGAGCTCCCCCACAAGTCATTGTCTCAGTCCAAAGTTTATTACTTAGGAAAACTAGATGGTGTTACATGGGTAACAAGAAAATACCAGTTTGTCCTTCAGCCAGTATATCTTGGCAGCTTAAAAACCAAGGAGGAAGAAAAAAGTAGAAAATTACATCAATTTTTGAATACTTATAATTTTTAATGGGAATACCCACTCTTGAAGCTAATAAGGACCTTGCCAGCTTATTGGGGCAGCTCCAACACAACCCAAAGGGAATAAAGACTCCTAAAATCAAAGGTACATCATTTCAATTTTCATGATAACTCTACTTATTTTTTTATGTCAAGATGGAAATGTCTACCAACCAATATAATCTGTAGAGGAGTTTTTAATGTTTTTAGTCCCAATCCAAACACCCCTTTTTAGTTTAGACTGGGCTCTTCTAATTTATATCCTGCCCGATGGCAGACTCCCAAGGGGGTCATGTAATAAACATGGCCTTATTAAACTGCATAGAGTAACCATGCTGAGTTACGACTATGGGATCTTCTTTAGTATGTACACGTCGTGTTTATCATGTTCATGACCTCAAATAAAGTCTGGGATTTTAGCATTTGTTTCCATTCTATTTCACAATTTATACATTACCACTTGACAGTGTTTTTCTATAATGTGTGGCCACACCAAAATGACACTGTTTTCAACCTTGCTTTCCTTAGGTGTTTGGGTTTTTACCAGACAGAACTGTTCAGGACTTCCTGAAGGCCCATGGACTGCCAAGAATTCCTTGGGCACACCATGCGCACACACACACAAGCACACCTGCATCAGTTAGGGTCAAGGCTAGAAACAGACACTGCTTCTAATATTTACAACAGAAGGAATTTAATGCAGGGAATTGCATATATAAATGATAGCGAAGCAACAGCAAGAAACCATTACTGTCTTTAGGCTGAAGAGACAAAGCGAGGACAAGGTCACCAATGAAGCCAAAACTCTGGCATGTCATATTCTATTGGAATTGGAGCCGCAGCAGAGATTCAGCCCCTAACAGAGAAACCACCATAAGTAGAGTGGGGAGAAGTACCCTGGTTTTCCTTCCTCCTGCCTTCCAGTTTCCTGCCAGGGCATCCCATTGACCAAACCCAATAGGAAGCCAGCTGACAGGGGAACTTGGAAGATGCTGTGGCAAGCAACAGGCCCTTGTGACAGACAGCAAAGTAGGCAAGGGCAAGAATGGATCTGAGGACAAAACAAGCCACATCTCTTTCCCAAAGAGAACATCTAGGAGGCAGAGGAAACTTAGAAAAGAAATGCAGGTTGTTGTTCTACCCTGCTTTTACTTTTCCTCCCCAGTGAGTATCTAAATCTGAGTACATAAGATAACTAGAGAGGCATTAAGGTAACAACTCTAGCAGATAAATTATAATTCATTTGGGGTATCCTAAAGATTTATGAATCTAGTTCTCCTTTGGAATTCAAAACTAAACAGGCAGATGCACATGAAAACCCATGAAGAAGAAAGCAGGAGACGAGATAGCTAGGTCCGGTGCCTAATGCTGGATCATATCAGCAGGCCTTGGCAGACCACAGAGGCATGTTTGCAGGCCCGTTGAATACACAGTGGCCTCAGGTAGAAAGCTGCTAATTTAGCCAGTGAAGCAATGGGCCTCCATTCCACTACCCCAAAGAAAACCCACTCTGCTTCAGCAGTATGTTACAAAACATGAACTGCTATATCAACAGCCAAGTGGTCTACCAACTAGACTAAGAACTACAACTACCTAGGCCCAAGACCCACTTCCTCCAGGAAGCCTACCTTGCTCACTCCAGGTCTACAATAATTTCATTAACAAATAAGCTAAAATTACATTTTTCTGACTAGATTCCAAGATCCTGAGGGTAGAGAACAACATCTACATTGGTGGTGGCTGTTATTATTGTTTTTATTGTAGTAAAAGTACATAACCTTAAAATTACCATCTTAACCACTTAAGTGTACAATTCAATAGTTAAATATATGTGTATTCACAGTTGTACAACAAATCTCTACAACTTCTTTATCTTGCAAAACTGAAACTCTATATCCAGTAAACATTAATTCCTCCTCTTCTTTCCCACACCCCAACCCTCAGCAATCACCTTTCTACTTTTGTTTCTATGATTTTGACTACTTTAGATATTTCCTATGAGTGGAATCATATAGTACTTGTTCATTTGTAACTGGCTTATTTCAGTTAGCAAAATGATCTCAAGGTTCACCCATGTTGTAGCATATGTCAGGTCCTCCTTCTTGTTTAAGGCTGCATAATATTCTATTGTATGTAGAGACCACATTTTCTTTATTCATTCATCTGTCAGTGGATGCTTAGGTTGCTTTCATCTCTTGGCTGGTGTGAGTGCCGCAATGAACATGTATGTGCAACTGTCTCTCTTTGAGAACTTGCTTTCAATTCTTTTTGGATATATACCCAGAAGTGGGATGGCTGAGTAATGTACTAATTTTATTTCTAAATAAATTTTTAGCAACCTCCATACTGTTTCCCATTATGGCTGCACCATTTTTCATTCTCATCAATAGTGCACAAGGGTTCCAGTTTCTTCACATCCTCACTAACACATGTTATTTTCAGTTCTTAGTGGCCATCCTAATGGGTATGAGATAATTTTTCATTGTGGTTTGATTTGAATCACTTATGATTTGTAATGGTCATTAGTATATCTTCTTTGCAGAATGTCTAGTCAACTAACTTGCCCATTTGTTGTTTAGTCTAGGAGTTCCTTATATATTCTGTATACTAACCCCTTATCAGATATGTAATTTGTTAATGTTTTCTCCAAATCTATAGGCTTTCTTTTCACTGTTTCTTTTTCTTTTGATGTATAGAAGTTTTTAAGTTTGATGTAGCCCCATTTGCCTATTTTGCCTTGGGTGCCATAGCTAAGAAATCATTGCAAATTTACTGTCCTGAAGGTTTTTCCTCATCCATCTTCAATTAATTTTTGAGTATGGTATAAAATTAAGGTCTTTGTTCTTTTTCATGTGCACAATGATTTTTGCCAACACTATTTATTTCCCCATTGTGTAATCTGACACCCTCATCAAAAATAATTTGACCATATACAGAAGGGTTTATTTCTGGTCTCTTTATTCTCTTCCAGTGGTTTATATGTCTGTCTTTAAGTCAATGTCATGCCATCTTCATTAGTTATTTGCAGTATGTTTTGAAATGACGAAGTATAAGGCCTCCTACTTCGTTCATTTTCAAAATTAATTTGGCTATTCAGGGTCCCTGATTATGCCACATGAATTTAAGAATGGTTCTTTATATTTCTGCAAAAAAAAAAATGCCATTGGGATTTTAAAAGGCATTATACTGAATCTGTACATTGTTTTGGTGAGTATGGAAATGTTCATAATATCAAGTCTTCTAATCTACCAATATAGGCTGTTTTTCCATTTATTTGTATCTTTAATTCCTTTTAGCAACCTTTTGTAGTGTCCAGTGTACAAATCTTTCACCTCCTTGGTTTATTTCTAAGTGCTTTATTCTTTTTGATGCTATTATAATTGGGATTGTTCTCCTTTGGTTTTTGTGCTATTGTCATCATTTATTTTTGGTTTTGCCTCTATTCTACAGTTAATATAGTGCTTTTCACATAACATTTGATGATCAAAAAATACTTATTGAATGGATGAAAGACTGAACAAATGTATTTGTCTCCAACTAATCTAAAAGGGCACGTTAAGAGGATTGAAACCTCTTTTTTCTTTCCGAACAGTAAGACGACCTTGGCCAGTTCCTTTCAATAATATCAATAATAAAGACCATTTTAGCCTTAGCCTCAACTTCTGATTTGTGTTTGTAAAATCAATTTCACCAAATTCAATGAAAATAAGACTAAGTAAGCCATGACTTCTTTCATTATTTGACTTTAGCCTTTTATTTGATACTTGCTCATTATTCATTTTATTTAATAAGGCTATTATTCCCTTTAATTATTTTGAATGGTTGGTATGAATTTTCTCAGTAATGTAGATAAGATCTGTTGGATCTTGCTGAGTCTAAGGAGAGAAGCTCCCACTCAAAACAAATAAGTAAACAAAAAACACGAGCAGCAGCAATACTACAGAAAATAAATTCATTATCTTTTATTTATTTTTTCAATTATATTTTATTGATTCTGCTATTACAGTTGTCCTGATTTTTCTCCCTTTGTCCCTCTCCACCCAGCCCCCCCAAAGCCCTCAGGCAATCCCCTCAGCATTGTTCATGTCCATGGGTCATATGTATAACTTCTTTGGCTACTCCATTTCCTATATTGTACTTTACATCCTTGTGCCTATTCTGTAACTACCTATTTGTACTTCTTAATCTCCTTACCTCTTCAACCATTCCTCCACACAGTATCCCATCTGGCAAACATCAAAACGCTCTCTGTATCCATGATTCTGTCTCTGTTCTTCTTGTTTGCATAGTTTGGTTTTTGGATTCAATTGTTAATAGATATGTATTTTTTGCCATTCTATTGTTCATAGCTTTGATCTTCATCACTTTCTCAAATAAGTCCCTTTAATATTTCATATAATAATGGTTTGGTGATGATGAACTCCTTCCGTTTTTTCTGGTCTGGGAAGCTCTTTATCTGCCCTTTGATGCTAAATGATAGCTTTGCTGGGTAGAACAATCTTGGCTGGGTCCCTGCTTTTCATGACTTTGAATATTTCTTGCCAATCCCTTCTAGCCTGCAAAGTTTCTTTTGAGAAATCAGCTGACAGTTTTATGGTAACTCTCCTGTAGGTAACAAACTGCTTTTCTCTTGCTGCTTTTAAGATTCTCTCTTTATCTTTAACCTTTAGCATTTTAATTATGATGTGTCTTGGAATGGGCTTCTTTGCATCCATGTTTTATGGAACTCCCTGTGCTTCCTAGACTTGAATGTCTATTTCCTTCACCAAATTAGAAAAGTTTTCTTTCATTACTTTTTCAAATAGGTTTCCAATATCTTACTCTTTCTCTTCTCCTTCTTGCCACCCCTATGATGTGACTGTTGGACCTCTTGAGGCTGCTTATACTTTCCTCATTTTTTTGGATTCTTTTTTCTTCTTGTTGTTCTGATTGATTGTTTTTTGCTTACTTATGTTTCAAATCATTTATTTGTTTCTTGCCTTCATCCATTCTACTGTTGTTTCCCTATAAATTGTTCTTTATTTCAATTACTGTATCTTTCATTTCTGACTGGATCTTTTTTATGCTGTTCAGGTCCTAAGTTCCTTAAGCATCCTTAAAACCAGTGTTTTGAACTCTGCATCTGATAGATTGCTTACCTCCATTAAGTTTAGCTATTTTTCTGGAGTTTTGATCTGTTCTTTCATTTGAGCCATGTTTATTTGTCTCCTTGTTTTGGCAGCCTCCCTGTGTTTGTTTCTATGTATTAGGTAGAGCTGCCTTGACTTTCTGTCTTGGTAGTGTGGCCTAATATAGTAGGTGTCCTGTAGGGTCAGTGGTGCAATCTCCTCTATCACCCAAGCTGGGCACTCAAGGTGTTTCCTTTGTGTGGGCTGAGTACCTCCTCTTGTTGTTGAACCTTGGTTGCTGTTGGCAGGTCAATGGGAAAGATTTACTGAGGTCAATAAACTGCCAGGACTGCCTGTGACCGATGACCACCAACTTCTGTCCTCTATGGAGGATCAGCTGTGCAGTGCCAAGTGGTGGTGCTCTGACATGGTCTGTAGCTACCCACTGGGTGTGCAGGCTCTGAGGTTTCCTGGGTGGCGCCAGGGCAAGGTCAGCCTCCACCTGTGCTTTGCCCAGGACCACTCTGCCTGAGCTATAAAGCAATCTGAGATGGCTGCTACTTGTGCTGGGCTTGAAGATTCCCAGTCAAAGCCCAGCTGTGAATCTAGGGTGACTGCTGCTAATGCCTTGCCTGGGGCTCTCTGGCCTTGGTATTTAGGAAGTTGTGAAGCATGAGCCAAGACCAGCCATTTATATGGAGAAGGAGCTTGTGTGGGCTATAAATTGGGTGGGTCGGAGTCTCAGGGGATCTCCAAGGCAGGTCAAACATGTTAGCCAGGTTGATGGAGTCTCAGATACAGCACCAGCTTGCCAGTTCTATGAGGGGAAGGTTTAGAAACAAGACAATGGCTTCTGCTTGGCTTGAATCCACACACTTCACTTTCTCCCTGTATGCTACTGATGCCTTTCAAGCTGCTATCTCAGAGCTGGAGTCCAGAGGGAGTAAGTCTGAGAAAGTGAGTCTGTGTATGGGTTCTTTAAGAGGAACTACTTGGGATTCTAGAAGTTTCTTCCACTGACTCAATCTCTGCTGGGTTTTGCAGGGGACTTATATCCCTGGGACTGGAACTCTGGGCTCGGGGGCCTGGTGTGGGGCTTGGACTCCTCAATCCTGAGCTATACCTCCTGAATTTTACTCATCATTGATGGGTGAGAGACCAACCTGTTCCACATCTGTGCCTCTACTACCAGTCTGGGTAGATGTGGTTTCTTTAATTCCATAGTTGTCAGACTTCCATTCAACTCAATTTCTGATAGTTCTGAGTGAAGGTTATTCTATATTTTAGTTGTGATTTTGATGTGGTTGTGTGAAGAGGTAAACCATGTCTGCCTATGCCACCATCTTCACTGGAAGTCTCCATTACCTCCTATTTAGAAAGCACCCTTGGCATTCTTATACCAGTTTCCCCATGAAGGTCTTTATGATCCAAATTTAGAGATCCTAAGGATTAAATTCCTGAGGCGGAGCAACAAGTTAAATCAGTAACAGCAATAATACAAAACTTTAGGACTAGGCCCCCAAATTTTACTGTATACCCCAAAATGCTAGGAAATATTAACTAGATAGAATAAGAAAGATTTTAAGCACTGAAATTCTGCTATTACTGTTTCCTCCTGTTTCCAACTTCCTCTCTGCCCCCATGTGGATCTTTTATTTATGGATGCAATGTGAGATGGCCCTTTCCTGTTTTTTCATCTCTCTATCCAACTTACATGAAATTCAACAGAGCAGACCTCCCTGTGACACAGTTACAAAAAAAATGAAGACATGCTAGCAGACTCACAATCCAGAACTCAAAGTGAGGAAAAAGAAGTGCAATAGATGGCCTGATTCCTGGCTAACATGGTCACAAAGCCCCACACCTTTGCAGCTGCTTGGCATTGGGGCCTGAGAGAGAGCGAGAGCGAGAGCGAGAGCGAGAGCGAGAGAGAGAGAGAGAGAGAGAGAGACATGAACGAGAGAGAGAGAGAGAGAGAGAGAGAGAGAGAGAGAGAGAGAGAGACATGAACATGGTCTCATATTACAGTGAGTGTGAGACTGCCGAAGGCAGATGAGAGGCATGGGAGCTGGGGGAACATGGGACTCACTGCTGGCATATCATGACAGCCAGGCAAAAGCTGAAGAGTGGGAGTTTTTGAAACAAATGCCAGTTAAATGATCCATTCAGTTATACTTGATATGTCTGGTATAATATAGCTTGTTCCAGATGTCAAATAATATTGCCAAACCATGCTCACTAATGTGAAAACCATTGTTGCTGATAAGCCTAAGTGTTGTTGAATTTGTACAACAGCCACCCATCTGCAAACAAAATATTACATTAAAAAAAAAAAAAAAAACCTGTGGCTCACAATTTAAGCCAACAAAGGGATTGACTGAAAAATGTAATTTATAAAAAGCAGTTTTCCCCTGAGAAACTTTTTTCAAAAATAATATTTCACATTTACACATTTAAGTTATATTCAATTTTATACAAAAATTATAGTAATTGTCCTTCACCTAACATGAATGTTATAATTATACTTTCAGCATTGCTGTGCTTTAACACCCTGCCATAAGAAAAGTACGCTGTGTTTCCCAACCAACGCTAGAAGGAACAAATAGATTTGCAGCATTTGATGTGACCCCTTTAAACATACAGCTCTAAAATATCCATTGTTCATAAAATTCATAAAGGGCTGTATATGTACATCCCAACTCTCTTTCCCATTCGATATATATGAAAATGCAATTTACTGTATGTCAAATGAAAAATGCAGTTTTCAAATGCATTGACAACAGGTGCTAGTTAAATGATCAGGCACTATTTGTTACCTAGTCCCTTACTCTCATTTGCAGCAAGATAAATTGCATTTTAGAAGAGTAGTGTGATCTAAGGGGTCTTGACATGTTTTTATTGATTTGCATAGGTTATATGCATGTATTCCTGTTTGTAGGCAAATGGTGCCACAAGTAAATTCAAGGCACTGTGCCTGTGTTTCAAGAAAATTGGAGTCATCACGGGGGAGCCAAGATGGAGTGAGCCTGGGTAAAAGAGACACATCCAGCCTGCTGGAATCTCAGAACCTCTATTAAGATTTATAGGCTGTAGGATTCTTTTGGGCTTCAACATTATTCTTAGTAAACCCTTTCTGTCTTCTGTTGTTTATAAAAACTGGCAGCTTTAGCAAAGACAGAAGCTTAAGTTGTAGGTAGCACAATTTAACATAATAGTTCTTGCCTGTCCTCCAAATAGCCTAATGCTGATTTTGCAAAAGGAAAAGAGAAAAGGGGTACAAAAGCCACATGAAACCACATACCATAGGCTGTTGCTCTGACATGGATGGATTTGGCTGTCACTACAGAAAAGCATTGGTAAAATTTGATTATATTTCTAATGTCAAAATTTACTAACTTTTAAGACTCTTGGGTTCCATTTCTCATTTGACTTTTCATTTTGTTATCTCAGCACCATCAGGCCCATCACAGAGAGTAATGCACCAATTAGCCCAGGGAGTCACTCACTCAGAAGGGACTTTTTCATCCACAGGGCCTTCCTATTTCTGCTGCCACTACCACAGCGAGGCTGTGCCTTCCCTTTCAAGAGTCACTCACCTCTTACCACCATCTCCCTTTCCACCACCTCCTCTGCCCACATCTTTCCAGGGCATTTGCATCAGTTTTTAGAATCACAACATTTACAAAGGTATGCCTTACAACATCTCTTCTGCTATAGTCTCATTTTAAATCATGCTGTTATTGATCTTTTCACCAATTTAACCGTGAGGACTATAGGTTAAAGTAAGGAGGACCTTACTTTAAGGTCCTTAACTTCACTGGTGAAAAGATCAGTAACAACTTCTGAACTTCTATTTTGTTTGAATTTCTGCCTTGCCCACAGTAGAGGTCAGATACAAATATTTTAATGTGCCATAATAATGAGCATGGCCTCTGTATGGGGATTTATACTTCTCAGTGCATTCTCCAACACATGTCCTCATCTGACCCTCACGGCTAAGGTGAACAATTGTCATTATCATCATGCTTGTGTCCCTTGGGTTAAGGGAATTTGGCAGAGGTGCATGGGTGACTAGTGCAAGTTTCACAGCGCTTCAAGGTAGAGTAGGCACCAGAACTCAGGACTCCAACCAATGCTTGTCTCCTTCTGCGCACCATGTTCACAATATGGCATATCTATCCTTCAGGATAGATATCTCAAACCCAGTTTCTTTTGTGAATCTTCTATAACAGAGAAAAAACATTTGCCTATCTGTTGATATGTATGTCTTTATTTCAGGAAATCACATGCACTGAGTTAAATACATGAAGATAATGTTCAGAGCTTATCCAGTAGCCAGGTCAGGTCCATAATGGTCAATAACCATGCCTTATTTCTTCCCTGAACTCATTTGTGCATGTCTTCAAAACACTTATAAAAGACTATTTTTTTTTCCAGCATTACACCAGGCCCAAGGAAACAAAGACAAACAAGAGAGGCCCTCTGCCCTCAGAGAATTTACAGGCTAGTGCTGTGGCTTTCCATTTGTTGACCATGATCTACTTTGTATTCAACATAGTGACTCAGCATGGTGTACACACACACACCCCTACACAGCCCTCTGGAAAAAAGTTTCATAAGGCAACATTTAACCTGACCATGTGCAATGCACTATGATACTTTCTATCTTATTTTAGCTGTTGTATTTCATCTATTTACAAAATGCTGTTCCTAATCCTCAAAATTAATTTCACCAACAAATAATGGATCATGACCCACAGTTGGAAAACCACTATCTACTATGATTGTGGACTGACTTAGATTAGGGATCAGCAAACACTTCCTGTAAAGAGCCAGATAATAAATATTTTACACTTGGTGGGCCAGTTGGTAAAGGATATTATGTAAGCACTAACAAGAGAATTTTTTCTACTTGTTTTATTAATAAAATTCAAAATAGGATAATAATAATTAAGTATAATGTTGTATAACACAGGTTTAATAATGAGAAGACTACAATGTATTTATGAACACTGAAATTAGAACTTCATATAATTTTGACATGCTACAAAGTATTATTCTTCTTGTGTCAACAGACACAACTGGTGATTGAGAAAGACCCAGAAATATGTATATATTCAAATAACTGAGGGATATTATATTTAACCATCCCAACATACTATGAGTTTGCTCCCATATCCATCTTACCAATGAAGAAACAAAGGCACAGCAGTAATATGACTTGTCTCAAAGCTCCCAAGCCCAGGGCTAGGTACACTAAACCCATCAAGTAGTGACCAGGCCTGGCTGCAATGGCCGAGAGGTGAAGACCAAGACTGATTCTGGACCAAGGAACCATCTCTCCTCTAGTGGCACCAGCAAAGATTATCATGCACTCTAACACATTTTCTCTCACACCTTCCATGTTACCAAGAAGTGCCAATATCAGCTGCACCTGCTTCTTGTGCCTTGACACAGATAACCTGCAGGAGGCTTATATCTCAAAGTTCCTGAATGGCAATCACTTGGGCTGGAACATAAGTTACTAATGAACCTCATTCACAAATAAGTCTTCATGTCTTAAAGGGTAGTAAGCTAGAAGACAAATCACGCTACCTAAAGTCTTCACATTCACTCCTTACCACCCTGTGCATTTGGCCAAGTGCCCACACAGGGAGGGGGAACAGCAGGGTTCTCAAAATTTGGGTGGCAACATGTTGCAACCACAATCCATGACCGAGGTTCCCGGCATTGGCTGGAGTCTATGTTGTGCATATGTTCTTCCTGCGGGCAATCATTCACACAGACAAAACATAACATTCTGAACTTCAGGTTATATTTATGTTCAATAATAAACTGTAGGAAATCCAGGACCACTCGAAGTTTCCAAGGACATGTGTGCTGCACTGGAGAGTTAGAGGGCCCATGGGAGGAGATGATTAAAACACAGACAGCATGTAAACATGCTATTTTATCATGTTGGTAAGGCTTCAGAAACCAAGCATTACCTCTGGAAAGAATGTGCACTCAATGTTAGTAAAATGATGCTTCTCTTTACTTCAACCTGAATGTCCAGCATTGTGGTCTATAAACACTGCTAAACATGACCCCCAGAGCTAGAGAATATATGAGCATTGTCACAAAACCCTGGCAATGTTAGTACTTTCAACACAAACAGGTCCCTCTAATAGTGGCATGTAGGTCTTTAAACAAGAGCACACACAAATAAACACACTAAACTCAACACACCAAATCAAAGTATATGCAGAAGGCAACAGTGGTCAAAAAGTAAGCATCACAAGTTAAATACATATGCAGTTATCAGGAGATATTTTCTATTCTAAATTGCTTACTGTAGAGTTCATCACTTTTGCCTTAAGGTACTCAAGGTCTTAATAATACATAGTTTGTACAAAGAAAGAGTCAACTGTAAAGCTATAAGTTATTCTTCATTATTCATCAGTAGCTCTGTATTAGAGTTTCTTTGCTTTGGATTTTTTCCCCTGCCTAGTCTGATCTGAAAATGAATAAATAAATAGATAAATACACACACACACACACACACACACACACACACACACACAATGAAAACAGACACAGCTTCACAGGCCCAGTATTTCTGACACTAAATGTGAAGCTCAAGGCAAGCAGACTACAAGGATTTAAGTCTATGATGACAACTTCTGCTTGAAGACACTATAAAGAGAACTCATTGTTCAATTAATCATAAGTCAACATTAATAATAACCTTGTATTTTAGTTCTTTTTAAGAGTTCACAAAATGCTTTTACTTGGACCACATCTGGGAAGAAGACATTACTATCTTTATTTAACAGACATGAAAAATGAGGTTGCAAAAAACAGGGCTCCTTTTTTTGGATGGTGGGCAAGGAAGAGGCTAAGGGATTAACAGCAGCCTGGACTATGCATGGAGGTGAAGGAAGTCTATGAGTGTATGTGGGCCAAGACCTATGCTCTCCAAGGTCTGGAAAGTAGAAAGAGAAGGAATGGAAAGAAGTACACAGATAGAGTCAATGAAGTTTTGCCAATACAAAAAAAAAAAAGAGTTTCTGGCCAACTGATTTCACAAAACAAATTGTAATGCATCACTGCAAAAATTGGATGTATCTGAAGGAAGTAGAATTAAAATGTATCAAGGTCAGAAGCCACAGAACTTTTGACTCTCCAGAAGATCTGGACAATCTGCTAGGTAGCAGGCAGGATGATGGGGCAGTTAGGGTTATTGCAGGTGAATGAAAAGGAAAAATAAAAGAAGTGCCCACTCTAGTTGTATCCCCAAAGCTCACATCATATTATGGGCACACAGGGAGTTGATTTGTCTCTACACCCTCCCCATCCTTATATGCTCTTACTTCTACAGGGAAAAAAAAGTATGTTCAGCAGAATCATAGCACATGCACTTTGTTTGTGCTTATTAAATAAAAAGAAAGGATCACCTTCAACTATATTAATGATGGACTGGTGGATGAAGGATGCCTGTGAAAATTCACAACATCTGTTTGCTCCACTCTCTTCTCAGCATGCTGCACCTATTTCTCATGCTTAATGATGCTCAGCCACTCTGCAAGTTTTACGAACAAATGTGTGTTTAGCCACATTCATCATTCTGAATGAGTGTTCTTGATGAAGCCTCCACTGGCCTGTTTCGCTCTTTCTGCTACACTTTAACAAATGACAACTGCTGTACGTATTTTTCATTTGTTAAAAATAAAAAGCTAAGTGAAGGATAGGCCTGGAGGATTTTTCTCCTTCCCTTTGACTCCCTCAGAAACTTCAGCATGCCATCCATTGCATTTCTACACCCACCAGCCATGGCACTGAAGAGGACATGCTGGGAGAGCCCGCTTAGAATCTTTAGTGTCAGAGCAATACTGGCTGTGCCCTACCTACAGAACCCTGTCTCAGCACTGGATTTTCTCTTTTCTCTGATTACCTACCACTCTTGGAATCTCTATCACACAGCATGATATTTAAATATAGGCCTTTACTCTTCACTGAGCAGGACTTTAAACCAATAAGTTGGCAAGAAATCAGGAAATGCTGTCTGTATAACCAAGAATGGAACATATTAGATCAGAGAGTAGGAAACAAATAAATAGTTGCTAAATTGAGCAGTAGTTTTTCTCTTCAGTCCTCCAGAAAGAAAGCCAAGATGCTTGCTTAGTTTTGACAAACAAGGAGATATTTAGATGATCACAAACTCAGAAGGTTCACTAAAACAAGAGGCTCAACTTTTTCATTCTCAAAACCTGAATTCACAAATTCAATGACCTACATAAATCAGGTCATGTTGGCTAGAACCTAAGCATTCAAAATAGTAAAGGTATTATAATATGTTAAGTAATAATCTTTCAGAATTTATTTTCAAGTGATTGTTTTTATTCTGATCATTTAGTTGGGAGCATGAAAAGCAAAAGAAGATATTTCTCCTGTATTAAATATTCAGAATCATTGGAAATCATATTAAATTCTATCTCATAAGACAATACATTTATCTCTATATTTGCAGTGCTGAATATTGTATTAGTATTTTTATTGCATTTGACTCAGCATGCATTGCAAAACACTTTACAAATGAAAAAATCATGTTATATATTCAGTAAAGTCACATTGTCATATCACCAGTTTAACCACAATGGTTTCTGGTTCTTTCCCCCTCCTGGATGTTATGAACATTTGAAAAGAAGAATGTTTCAGTCATCACATTTAGTTGCTTCTCCCATTCCAACCTTCTTTAAAATGCCCCTGTAATGACAATGGGTTTTATATACTTCATTAACTGAATTGTTAATACATTTCAATGTAGTTTTTTTTTTCCTTCTGAGATCAAGTACCAAAAACTTTTAGGAGGTATCTACTCAACAACAAAGAAGCTAAACCATAGCAGACACAGTTAAGAATTGGTTAAAAGTATAAAAATCAAGAAATTTTGGCAAGAAATCCATCAACATTACACAGGTATTTATTAGGGTCCTACTCCACAGGTTCCCTGAGGACCACCATCCACCAAAGAGCCTTGGAATTCCTGAGCCCTCAAATCCATACTTGTCACAAGCTTGACTGGAGACAGAATAAAAACCACACATTAAAAATATGTGCATATTAATCTTGAACTTGTACCACTTTTGTTCATTCTATTTTGTTTCATAAACTACTAACACTAAAGATATAACTATTGTCATGCAGGCAAACATAAAAATGTTTGACATTTTAAAAAGACCTTCGAACCTGAACATGTTTGGTGCAAATATCCTCAAGCACCTACTCACATTCTCCCTCCTCCATAACGATCGGCCTAGTCACCAGCTCCCAGAGACCATCCTCTCCCCTAAAACACAGGAGGAGTGGCGACCTGTGCCACATACTTTAACCCTGCCCAGCTCTATTGCTCACTGATATTTTGCTATGTCCTCTCTACAATTAGAATACGGCATTACTGAGGACTGGGATCTCATTTTATACTTCCTGTCTATCTCCTATGTTACCTATGCTCAGCAATACACTGAGTACTAAGTCATTATTATCTATATAAATATTGCAGGTCCCCAAGTAACATCCTTATCTTCACTGTTGTTTTGTTATAACCTTGATGAGATGCCATAGAAACTTAACTCTTTTTTGTATCAGTTAGCCTATGGTAAAATTGGTTTTGTTACACATTGTTTTGCTTAAAGTCAGAAAACCTATCAGCATTAAGTGAGGACTTACCAAATATCAATAGAGAGATCCACACATACTCACTTATTATATCTTATAATTCCAATGAGTCTATTTAAGTATGAAGTTAGAGCTTTACTTTATTTATTCTTTCTATACATATTAAACCCTTCCTATTTTAGTTATTATGAGAGATGTAAAGATAAATACATTCCTTAATGACATTATAATGTAACTAAAAGAAAAACATATATGAATACCTACTGTGGCCAAGCCATTAACAAATTAAATGTTGGAAATAAAACAGGGAATAAAGAGAAAGAAAATGGGGCAGAGGTTATAAGGGGGCTAAATGGTAGTGGAAAAATAAAGAGTAAATTTTTTAAAAGATCATTTGGAGAGAGAGGATTTAAAAGGTTTCATCTATAAGAATGGCACTTGAACCACTCCTTGAAGAACAGGGAAGATTGTTAGATGTGAAGGTATGGACAAGAATATCCAGGCAGAGAAGATAACACAATTAAAATTATGAAGGCTGAAAGGTGTGGTGCTCATCTGAGGGCAGAATAGAGATTCCTCTGTTGAAAAACACAAGGTTTAACCTAGCCTTGCAGAAAACTTTAGAAAACTCCTATGGTCTTATTAAAATGACCTCTTATCAAATTCTTATCATCATACTTATTGCCCTTTACAAGCAACAGAAATATTGTATATGAGTCCCCAGTGGCACAGAATCCCAAAGGACAAACTGAAAAAACTAAATTTCCTCTTCTGAATTCTCCTAGACACGGTGCTTAAGTGTTGTGACCTGATTTCTTTCAGGCCTCTGCTTGAGTTAACTTTCCTGTTTCAGTGGCAGAGGGCTTAGCACCCGACACCACCTCTAACTCTCTGGAGTTCTAAAATGTGTTGGCTGCAGCAGCCTTGCCTGTAGCTGCAGGAATTCATAAAAAACCAGAGCATGTTTGCTCCAAAGGTGTTTCTTTCTTCTGTTGGAGATACACGCCTTTGGCATAACTTCTGATCCTTCCTCAGATACAACATCCAGCTCGGAGAGTAGAGAAAACTCTTCAGACCTCAGTTTCTACCATTTAAGTCATCCTGACACCTTAGTACATTAACAGTGATGATGCTTTGTCCTTATTCCATCCAAGTGCCATTTAACAGAAACTATTTGATAACACATTTGCTTTATTGATAGGTGCTGACTATAACAGGTCCACAATCTGGCAAGAACAACAACAGGAAATGGAACAGTCACCTCTAAAGAAACTCAGCACCAAACTGCAGTGCCACTTTGGCTAATTCACTTCTGTTTGACAAGTGGAATTGGTCATCTCTTTTTCAAGAAGACTTTGATTGCTGTGACAGTCCAGAGCCAAAGAACCATAATAGTGGAGAGTCCTAAAGGGCCTTGGCAATCACTATTTAATCCCTTCATTCTACAGCTGACAAAATTGAGGCCCCAAAAAAGCAAAATAGCTTGTTCTAGGCCATACCACTTTTCAGTAGCCCAAGTGAGACTGATATCTAGATTTTCTGATTCCTAAATTAGTTCCTTTCTCTAAACATGTTGTATTTCAGCCTTCTAAAAGTTGGGAAAACTGAAAGGATGACATTGTGGTAGGCTGATTAATACTGAATATGTCCATATCGCAATACCCAGAACTTGTGAATATTACCTTACACAAGAAAAGGGACTTTGCAGGTGTGATTAAGTTAAGGATCTTGAGATGGCAGGATTAGCCTGGATTATCTAGGTGAGCCCAATAGATTCACAATGAGCCGTAAAAGAAGGACATAGGAGGATTCAGAGGAGGCAGTATGATGACAAAAACAAATATGGAGTGACAGGTTTTGAAGATGGAGGAAGGGGCCACAAGCCAAGGAATATAGGCAGTTAGTAAAAGTGGTAAAAGGCAAACAGATTCTTCCCTCAGAGGCTCTTGAAAGAATCACCTCTCCCCACACCTTAATTTAAGACCTATAAACTTATTTTAAACTTTTGGTTTTCCACGACTATAAAAGTATTCATTTGTGTTGTTTTAAACCATTAAGTTTGAGGTAATTTGCTACTATGGCAGTAGGAAACATACAAATTTTGGTACCTAGAAGTGGTGTCCTGCTGTGACAGGCACCTAAAAAGGGGGAAGTGGTTTTGGAATCTGATATGAACAGAAGCTTGAGGAATTTCAAGGAGCATGCTAAAAGAGCTAGACTGCCTAAAGCAGACTGTTAGGAGAAATATTGGCATTGATGACTTTTTTGGTGAGGACTCATAAGGAAGGGAGAAGCGTGGCAGAGAAAACCAATATTCTCTTAGAGAACACCTGAATCATCATGAACAGACTATTGGTAGAAGTATAGACATTAAAGGTGCTGCTGGTGAAAGCTCAGAAGGAAATGGGGAACATGCCACTGGACACTGAAAGAAGGAAGATCCTTGTTGTAGTGGCAGAAAGATGGCCTGAGTTGTGGCCTATGGTTAGGCAGAAAGCACAACCTGTAAGAAATAAAGTTGGCTATTTAGCTGAGGAAATTTCCAAATAAAATGTTGAAGATGCGGCCTACTTCCTCTGGGTGTTTATTGTAAAATGCAAGAAGAAAAAGATAAATTGAAGAACTGTTATGAAAAAAATCTTGATAATTCTCAACTCATTCAGATTCCAAATGGTGCTAAAATTACAAGATACACTGTCAGGAAAGATGCTCTGGAAAGAAAGCCAAGGGTGCAACTGGACAAGCTTAGGCTAGTGCCTCAGAAAAATTAAAAGATTAGAGTATCTATTCACCAAGATAACTCTTATCAGGATTAGACATGTGACTCTTGAATTCCCTCAACCATCTCAGCAGAAGCTAGAAACAGAAACAGCATTATCCAGGAAAAATCTGTGGAGGACCCTCTTGTCTCATGGGATGAATCCCATGATATAATGGGAGACCGCAAAGTTTTTGAGAATGTTATTCCAGCAGAAATACTGACAGCTTAGACTAAAAGGAACAACAAAAAGATGAAATAAAAGAACACTGTCAGGTAACAAAATTCTACAGACAGGAGACAGGCTGATAAAACTACTCAGCTATAACCTTTATGAACACATGCTACCTTCATGAAAACTGAAGGATGACCCACAGGACAGAGCCTTAGACTCAAAGGGTAGAGCTCCAGACCCAGAGAACAGATCTTCAACCACAGAGGATCCTCAAGCGACAGAGGATCCTAAAGCCTAATATACCTTGCCCTGCTGGATTTAAAAATTGCTTGGGATCGGTGAACAACTTCTTTTTCCTTTCACTTTCTCTCTTTTGGAATGAAATATCTAAAACTGGTATCCTATGTATATCACACCATTGTATTTTGGAAGAAAATAATTTCTTTCTAGTTTGACAGGTCCACAAATAGCAAACAATTTTGTACAACAATGGATCATACCCAGAGCCTCATCCACAGCTAATATAGAGGTTATTGAAGATCATGAGATTTGAGCTGATGAGACTTACATGAGATTTTGGACTTGAAGCTGTAATGATTGAGACTTTCAGGGACCTTGGGATAAGGCAAAAGTAATTTTTTTTTATGGGTCATTGATGTAAATCTTTGGAAGACAGAGACAATATATGTACATTGTTTTACTCCACTAAGTTTGTGGCAACCTATTACAGCAGCAATGGAATACTAATGTAGCAGGGAGAGAAAAGGCAATCAAAGGAGGAGAGGGCCTCCACCACAAATAATCTTACTAATGGAGAGATTACAGGCCCTGAGAGTAGCAAGAAACAACCTAAATCTTCTTGCTACACCACCATCATAGGCAGAAACCCTGGAATCCCAGATGCTCCTCAGAGTGTCTTTTATACTGTAATACCTGGTTGCAATCACCCTATAAAACCCTTCTCTTTCTTTTTCCAATCAGGTATTCCATGACATGCCAGAAACAGGATAGTTATGTGTTTTTTAATTTTATTTTTATTTTAATTGTAATTCAAATATAGTTTTCTACCTTTTACTATCCCAGCCCACCCCACCCCCCCCGCCCTCCCCATCTTTCTCTGTTTCAACCCCCTCCTTGTTATTGTCCATGTGTCCTTTATACTTGTTGCTCTAAACCCTTCCCTTTTTTCCCTGAAATTCCCTCCCCTCTCCCCTCTGGTGACTGTCAGCCTATTCTCAATTTCTGTGTCTTTGGTTATATTTTGCTTGTTTGTTTATTTTGTTGATTAGGTTCCTGTTAAAGGTGAGATCAAATGGTATTTGTCTTTCACAGCCTGGCTTATTTCGCTTAGCATATCCTTTACAGTTCCATCCATGCTGTGGCAAAGGGCAGGAGCTCCTTCTTTCTTTCTGTGCATAGAATTCCATTGTGGAAATGTACCATAGTTTTTTGATCCATTCATTTACTGATGGGCACCTAGGTTGCTTCCAGCACTTGGCTATTGTAAATTGTGCTGCTATGAACATTGGGGTGCATAGGTTCTTTTGGATTGGTGTCTCAGGGTTCTTAGGATATAGTCCTAATAGTGGAATTGCTGGGTGAAAAGGTAGATCCATTTTTAGTTTTCTGAGAAAATTCCATACTGTTTTCCATAGTGGTTGTACCAGCCTGCACTCCCAACAACAGTGCACTACGGTCCCCTTTTCTACACACCCTCTTCAACATTTGTTGTTTGTTGCTTTTTTTATGATGGCCATTCTGACTGGTGTCAAGTGGTATCTCATTGTGGTCTTAATTTGCATCTCTCTGATAGCTAGCGATACTGAGCATCTTTTCATGTGTCTCTAGACCCTCTGTATGTTCTCATTGGAAAAGTGTCTGTTCCAGTCCTTTGCCCATTTTTTAATTGGATTGCTTGTCTTCTTAGAGTAGAGTCATGTAAATTCTTTATATATTTTGGAGATTAAACCCTTGTCTGAGGTATCATTGGCAAATATGTTTTCCCATACAGTTGGTTCTCTTTTTATTTTAATAGTTTTCTTTAGCCATGCAGAAGCTTTTTATTTTGATGAGATCCCATTTATTTATTCCTTCCTTTATGTTTCTTGCTCTAGGGGACATATCCATGAAAATACTGCTACATGAAATATCTGAGATTTTCCTGCCTATGTTCTCCTCTAGGACTTTAATTGTGTCACAGCTTACATTTAAATCTTTTATCCACCTTGAATTTATGTTTGTGTATGGTGTAAGTTGGTGCTCCAGTTTCTTTTCTTTTTTTTTGTTTTTTTTTTTTTGCATGTAACTAGTTGTCCAGCTCTCCCAACACCACTTGTTGAAAAGGCTATTTTTACTCCATTTTATGCTGCTGCCCCCTTTGTCAAATATTAATTGACTGTAGAGATTTGGTTTATTTCTGGGCTCTCTATTCTGTTCCATCAGTCTATCTGTCTGTTTTTATGCCAGTACCAGGCTGTTTTGATTACAGTGGTCTTGTAATACAGTTTGGTATCAGGTACTGTGACCCATCCTACTTTGCTCTTCTTTCTCAAAATTGCAGCAGCTATTCAGGGTCGTTTATGGTTCCAGTCACCAGAGGGGAGAGGGGAGGGAATTTCAGGGGAAAGGGATAAGGATTTACAGGAACAAGTCTAAAGGACACATGGACAAAAACTATGGGGGGTGGAAATGGGAGGAGGTGGGGAGGGCTGGGGTGGTGGGTTGGGGTGAGAATAAAAGACAGAAAACTGTACAAGATCAACAATTAAAATAAAAATTGAAAAGAAAAAAATTTTAAAAATAGCACTGTTAAATCGAGACTGAGAGTCAACAGAAATCTGCTGCTAAACCAGAAAAAAAAATTTTTTTTGAAATGTTTGTTCTATATCTGGGAAATATACCATTGGTACTTTAATAGAGATTGCATTGAATCTGTAGATTGCTTTGGGAAGTATGGACATTTTGATGATGTTAATTCTTCCAATCCCTGAATATCGTACATGTTTCCATTTGTTTGTGTCTTCCTTGATTTCTTTCTTCAGTGTTGTGTAGTTTTCTGAGTACAGGTCTTTTACCTCCTTGGTTAGGTTTATTCCTAGGTATTTTATTTTTCTTGTTGCTATATTGAATGGAATTTTTTTTTCTTGATTTCTGCTTCTTATGTTTCATTGTTGGTATACAAAAATGACTTTGGTTTATGGGATATTGACTTTGTATCCTTCTGCTTTGTCAAATTCATTTATTAGGTTAAGAAGCTTTTTGTCCAAGTCTATAGGATTTTCTATGTATACTAACATGTCATCTGCAAACAATGATAGTTTTGTTTCCTCCTTTCCAATTTGGATGCCTTTTATTTCCTTTTCTTGTCTAATCACTGTGGCTAAGACTTCCAATACTATACTGAATAGAAGTGGTGAAAGTGGACATCCTTGTCTTGTTCCTGATCTTAGTGGGAAAGATTTTAGTTTTTGCCCGTTAAGTATGATGTTGGCTGTAGGTCTCTCATATATGGCGTTTATTATGTTGAGGAATGCTCCCTCTATTCCCACTTTGCTGAGTGTTTTTATTATAAATTGGTGCTGTACCTTATCAAAAGCTTTTTCCACATCTATTGATATGATCATGTGATTTTTGTCTTTCCTTTTGTTTATGTGATGTATTACATTTACTGATTTGTGAATGTTGAACCATCCTTGCATTCCTGGGATGAATCCCACTTGGTCATGGTGTATGATCTTTTTAATGTATTGTTGGATGCGGTTTGCCAATATTTTGTTGAGGATTTTAGCGTCTATGTTCATCAGCGATATTGGCCTGAAGTTTTCTTTCTTTGTTGTGTCTTTACCTGTTTTGGGGATTAGAATGATGCTGACTTCATAAAAAGAGTTTGGGAGTCTTCCATCATTTTGGATTTTTTGAAATAGTCTGTGAAGGATAGGGGTTAGCTCTTCCTTAAATGCTTTGTAGAATTCTCCTGTGAAACCATCTGGTCCAGGGCTTTTGTGGGTTGGGAGTTTTTTTATTACGGCTTCAATTTCATCTGCTGTTATTGATCTGTTCAGGATTTCTGCTTCTTCTTCATTCACTTTTGGAAGATTATATTTTTCTAGAAATTTGTCCATTTCATCTAGGTTTTTAAATTTCTTGGCATACAGTTCTTCATAATAATTTCTTACAATCCTTTGTATTTCTGTGGTGTCAGTTGTAATCTCTCCTCTTTCATTTCTGATTGTGTTTATTTGGGTCCTCTCTCTATTTTTCTTGATGAGCCTGCTTAAAGTCTTGTTGATTTTGTTTATCTTTTCAAAGAACAGCTCCTAGATTCATTGATCCTTAAAATTGTGCTTTTAGTCTCTATGTCATTTAATTCTGCTCTAATCTTGGTTATTTCCTTCTGTCTACTTGTTCTGGGCTGTCTTTGTTGTTGTTCCTTGAGTTCTTGTAGCTGTAGGGTTAGGATGTTTGTTTGAAATGTTTCCATCTTTTTTACATAGGCCTGTATCACTATGAACTTCCCTCTCAGGACTGCCTTTGCTGTGTCCCATAAGTTTTGGGTTGTTGTGAGTTCATTTTCATTTGTTTCCAGAAACTTTTTGATGTCTTCCCTAATTTCATTCTTGACCCATTCATTGTTTAATACCATGCTTTTCAATCTCCATGATTTTGAGTGTTTTGGGTTTTTTCTCTTGGGGTTGGTTTCTAGTTTCAGTCCCTTGTGGTTGGAGAAAATGCTTGATATGATTTCAATTTTCTTGAATTTGTTGAGGCTTGTTTTGGGCCCTATCATGTGGTCTATCTTTGAAAATGTTTCATGTGCATTGGAAAAGAATGTGTATTTAGCTTCTTTGTGATGAAAGTCTCTCTATATATCAGTGAAGTACATTTCATTTAGGGCATTGTTCAATGCCACAATATCTTCGTTGATATTTTGTTTGGAAGATCTGTCCATTTTTGGCAGTAGGGTGTTAAAATCCCCTGCTATAATAGTACTGCTGTCTATATCTTTCTTGAAGTCCTCCAAGGTTTTCTTTATGTATTTGGGTGCTCCTATGTTGGGTGTATGTGTGTTTGTAATGTTTATGGTCTTCTTGTTGGATTCTTCCCTTGAGTATTATGAAGTGACCTTCTGGGTCTCTCTTTATGGCCTTTGTTTTGGAGTCTATTTTGTCTGATGTAAGTATTGCTACCCTGGCTTTTTTTTTTTTTTCCTGTCCATTTGCTTGGAATATTTTTTCCAGCCCTTCACTTTCAGTCTGTGTAGGTCTTCTGAGGTTAGTCTCTTTTAGGCAGCATAGGTGTGGGTTATGTTTTCTTATCCATTCAGCTATTCTATGTCTTTTGATTGGAGCATTTAATCCATTTACATTTAAGGTTATTATTGATAGGTGCTTAACTTATTCATTGCGATTTTTTTGTACCTGTGTTTCCCACCCCCCCCCCCTTTTCCTTTCTTTCCTTAAAGCAGTCCCTTTAGCATTTCTTGCAGAGCTGGCTTCGTGGAGGTGTATTCTTTTAGACTTCTTTTGTCTGGGAAGCTCCTTATTTGGCTTTCTATCTTGATTGAGAGCCTTGCTGGGTAAAATAGCCTTGGTTGCAGGCCTCTGGTTCTCATTACTTGGAATATTTCTTGCCATTCTCTTCTGGCTTGTAGTGTTTCTGTTGAGAAATCAACTGCTAACCTTATTGGGGCTCCCTTGTATGTTACTTCCTGTTTCTCCCTTGCTTCCTTTAAGATTTTCTCTTTGTCTTGGAATTTTGCCATTTTAATTATGATGTGTCTTGAAGTGGTCCTCAGTGGGTTCCTCTTGATTGGGACTCTCTGTGTTTCCTGGATTTGTGTGACTTTTTCTCTCATCAAATTAGGGAAGTTTTCCATCATTACTTTTTCAAACAGGTTTTCTATCCCTTGCTCTTCTTCTTCTACTTCTGGTATACCTATCACATGGATATTATTATACTTCATGTTTCCTGCATTTTTCTTAATCCCTCTTCATTCTTTCTGAGCCTCTTTTTCTTTTCTTCCTCTTTCTGGGTCTTTTTTCCTACCTTGTCCTCCAGCTTACTGATCTGATCTTCTGCTTCACTGAGCCTGCTTTTGATTCCTTTTATTGTGTTCTTCAGTTCAGAAATTGTATTCTTTATTTCCTCTTGGCCCTTATTGATAGTTTCTATTTCCTTTTTCATGTTGATATAGTTTGCAGTGTAGTTTCCCTGTAGTTTTTGGTAATTCTCTGTGAGCTCATTGAGCTTCCTGATAACCATTGTTTTGAACTGAATATCTGATAGATAAGTTGCTTCTATTTCATTTAGCATTCTTTCTGAGGCTTCCTCCTTTCCTTTCATTTGGGGATTGTTTCTTTGTGCTCCCATTGTTTGTGACACTCTTCTTGTTAGTCTCTGCTTCTTAAATTTATCTATTCTGACTCCCTGGGTTTATGGTGTGAACTTCTATGGTAGAATACCTGTGAGATTCAACAGTGCAATCTCCTTAATCTCCTGAGCTCACTGCTCTTGCGCTGTCATTTATATTGGCTCTCTGTATGTCTTTGGGTTTTGATTGTTGTTGGGTCTTTCTTTGCTGGGTCCTTCCCTTCAGCTGGTTAACTGAGGATCACTTCGTCTGCCATGTCTTGTATTCTGTTGTGCAGGTGTGGACAGGTTGTGCTGAATGAAGCTGGTTCTTCCATGTGTACAAGGTTTTGAGGATTCTCTCTTGCTCTCGTTCAGTTATTTGTTGTGGGTAATTTCTCCACCTTTTAGGTGTATTTCCATATTGGTCCTGGATTGAGGTTTAGTGTGGTTTCCACTCCCTCCTTCACCTTCTTCCATTGTTATCTGTTTATGGTTTCTTTGTAGGTGGGTTTCCTCTTCCAGCAGGTGTACTAGTGTTCACCGCTCCCACCTTGGAAGTTCTCTGGAGTAGCAAAGTGAAATTTGTCTCACTGTCTCTGTTGTTAGGATGACCCCTGTTTAGGTCTAACTCTGGCCTTTTCTCTACTACAGGTAGTATTGTCTCACCATCTGATTTGTCAATGTCCTCTATAATTTTTGGTCTCCAATTTTCATATATTCTGGAATACCATTGGCTGTTCACTCTTTTCATCAGAAGATTAGCTAGGTATTTCACCCATGGGCTGGGGGAAGTGGACTTTGCTTCCACCTACCTCTCTGCCATCCAGGATAGTTATATTTCATGGTTAAAATTAGGAAGCATTAGACAGCATATTCCATGCTATTTTCAGGTACAAGAGATTGGCTGGGAGATTCCAAAACTATATACCAAAACATTTAATTAATTTTTGTAGACACATCAATAGTTTATAGGACAAAGGGACAAAAATATTTTAAAATGGGAGTTCCATAGGCAACCTGTGACAAGTGGAACCTTATTTATTCAGTAAACTAGAGAGAGAGCAGTGATGTATATAGGATCTCAGAATCCAAGTTCACAAAAGTGCAGGCACCTGAAGCCAGGACCCAAACTCTTGGTATGCACAAAGATCAGCAAGAGAATAGGGTTCAAGTGCAGTAAACTAAAGCAAAATAATAGTCATCTCTACTTCCTGAGTACTTGCTAGGTTCATTGAGCTTAACACAGACCATTTTGCTCACAAGAATCTCTCAAGAGAGGGTATTGAAATGGACACTTAAAGGGGTTGGATGCCTTTTCCCAGGTAATCTTCATAAACAGATAAGTAGCTAGGCTGGGACCCCAAAACACTTCCCACTCTGCCATTTTGCCATATAACTGGATCTAGTGATAGTTGATCAGAGAAATCTGTGATGAAAGGAGTTGGAAAAAGAGAAGTCTTTTGATTGGGCATGGAATGAATAGACATGTCTAAAGGCAATATGACAGAGAAGTTCTTTTCATTATGAACCAAATACAATGGTATACAAGCAGTCAATGAACACCTCTCGACAGCAAAAAGATTTGGCTTTTCAAAAATTTATGCATTCAGCATTCATTCACTAAGTGCTAGCTAGGTATCAACCAGAATTTAATACCCATAAGACAGCATTCCTTACCCCAATGAACCTATGAAAGAACAAAGGGAAGAATTAATTAATGTAATTAATTAATCTTAATCTTCTGTCTGAAAAACCTAAGAAAGTTAAATGAATGTCTCAAAAATGTTACTAACATATTCTAAAGAAGAAAAGGGAATAAATCTATTTTCTTCTTTAAAAAGATACAATTGACCTTGGAGGTTGATTGAAAACAGGAGAATGTGGTAAAAAGAAAGTGGAAAAGTGACTTTGCTCCCTTAACATCCTAGAATTTTCATTTTCCTCAACAAAGAATGATTTTTAAAAACCACTTATCTCAGAACTGAGCCCAACTGAGAAGAACAGTTGCATGGCTAGAGTCATCCCATCAGAACAGAAAATGTTCTCACGAGAACTGCTCATCAGTGGTCCAGCCGCCACTTGAAGTCCTTAGCTCCTCACCACTTGTAGTGTTCAAGCAGGGGACTGATCAGCTATCTGGCTGCCATCAAATGGATTCTTTGGGGCAGGAAGCTAGAAAAGATGACCACATAAGTCCCACCTTGGATTTCCATGATTCCTGGACTCTTGTCTCACCAAAAAGGCTCAGGAGACATTCAAAGAATGTTCATTTTGCTAACTTTTGAATCAAGTGCTAGAGATCATCTTGTCACAGAAACTCTAGGTGATACAAGTTCTCTAAATATAATTGAACTAGTCCTTCACCTTGACTGGCCACAGTACCTAACTCTGCAGGCTGGACAACAGGACCAGCTGACCCCAAAAGACTTCTCTCAGCCCCAAGTTTCCCCACTTCTATGTCTCACTTCTCTGGCTGGCTGAGTAAATTACTACAAGAAATACCTGCCTCAAAGACTTACAATAAAAAGAGATTCAAGAGGACAACAGCGAAGTGGAGCAGCATTCATGAGAACTCTGAGATGAAAATTCCCAGTCGGCCTTAATACTGCAGAATTTACTTTAGGGTGTAAAAATAATACGTACTGCTATATTTCTTCACTTTATTTGCTCTCCTCTGCAGAGATTACTGCTGTGTGCGCAGCATCGTAAGAGTGGAGAAGGTCAGGTTGACAAAACTTCTTGGTGGGGAATAATCTTTAGCCCTCCAAATATATGTGCCTTGCAACTTCCAGGCCACAAAAGCAAACTCTGGTTTGAAAAATGCCAAGTCTCATCTCCAAGGAAAGTCAATAACTTCTAAATGGCCCCAAGATCACATTTGTGTGGTTATAATAAACCATTAAAAACATTAAGGAATAATTCAGAATGAAAGAGCTTTCAAGGTTGTTATCTTTTTTTTTTTCCTTCTCAGTTTTGGCAAAGACAGCAGAAACCTCAGTAAAGCAAAAGCCTGCTAAAGAAAATAGGAAAATGATAAAATTAGAACTGGTTGAACTTGCTGTTCACCTCCAAACAACTTAAGAAAATGATAATATTTATGTAGCAAAAAGATATTTTGCAGCTTCTCTGTAGAAGAAATTTACTTGTTTTCAGGTTAGGGACAGTTTGGGATGTTTCTAAAGAATAGTTTTCTTTTTCATCTGGGGAGCAGTGTCCTCTCAACCAAACATGAAAACAGTTTGAAAGTTTGGGCAGGTTTAAAGGAGACAACATAGGACACACAAGGAGTGCTATTCAACACTCCAGTCCCAAGATTGTACATAAAAGCCAGAAATGAACATGGGTTTGAGGGTATGAAGGCAAAGCGCATTATTCTGTGTTTCCCCCAAATAGCTGCCCATTAACAATGCCAGCACTCAGACTGCAGTTCTAAGAAAGCCCAAACACTCCAAAAAATTCATCCCATCCCGGAATTAAGGCCCCGCTGCAGAATGTTACAACAGCTGGAACACCAAAGATCACCATCTTTCAGACCTCATATGAAGCCACAGCATGATAAACAAATTCAATAAAATTACGAATTGGCAAACTGTTTGCAACAAATGTTATTTCCTGGATAACAAGATGGATAACGTACATTCTGCAACATATGTGAGGAATTATTGAAAACAGATGTAAATGTTCTCAAACTCAAGTCTTTCTTTGGCACAAACCTGAATACATTGATTTTACACTTTGCTTTACAGCAGTGCCCAATGTACCTCAAAGAGTAACCCCTTGTCCTGAACAAAAGATGTTTTAGGAAGACATTTCTGTTGTCCTTCCCTATTTCATAATACTTGTGATGGGGAGGGTATTTGTTCCAAAAGCCCTTCCACATAACAACAAATGAAACTTTGAATCCTTAATGAAAAGGCAAAAGCCAGAATGAGCTGTAAACAGGCCATGAAAATTATATTTGAATTACCCCAGGTCTAAAGGTCCTCTGCTAACACACTGGCACTATAAAGAATGTTCACGATGCTCCCCTACAAGATCCCTTTCAAAACCCAAACCCTTTCCTCTCAGCTAAGTGCCACATCCATATTAGGTCTTTTGTTTTTTTCCTCTGGCCCCTCCACTCACTTGCCTACGTGGCCAAAGCAGCCATGTCACTCCATCCTACCTGCCACACAATCACAATTTTTCTAATTGTAAGGAGAAACAATCTCCTGAGCATGCACAAAAACACACAATGTACAATCATCACATTTTGGAAATGGGGGCTCAGAGAGGTATTTTCCATGAAAAGTAATTTACATTTTTCAGCTACAAATGCATCTTTTCTTCTAAGAAGAATCATCTGTACAACAGATTTGTATCTGAAAATAGATGGCCGGATTTATGCAAAAATGATCTCAGGGGATCATTGCAGAAACACAAAAAAAAGTAATTTTCTGCCAAAATTACACAGAGCACTCACAAGAGATGTTTTTCAAATATGACCACTAAACACATAAAATATACAAATGAAATGGAATTAATACAAAGCAAGAGTTCTATGGCAGTCTTAAATTAAAGAGTTTGGGGATATCAGACAAAACACTGGAATAAAATTCTTGAGAGTTTTATAAAAATTACAGAAATGTCAAAGCCCATATATTTTACACTGAAAAGAATCTCTTCTGCTTTGCAAGGACTGACCTTTCCAGTTTACTTAAATATGGCACAAATTTCCCTAAAATTCCCAAATTGTGTTAATCTTCCTGAATATAAAACTGTTACCATCACCCACAGCAAATTGAATTATAAAACTTTAAAGACAATAGTTTAAAAGAAAGAGCTTCACAGTACCAAAACCGTAAAAGAAATTAGGAAAATGAGACAGACTGATAAGGTATCTTACCATGGACAATGAACTAGGACATTTGCAAATCAAATAACAAAAGGACCAAGGGTCATTTTTAATTACAGTGGACCCTTAAACAACATGGGCTTGAACTGTGTGGGTTCACTTAATACACTGATTTTTTCAATAAGTACATATAATACTATAAATGTATTTTCTCTTCCTTGTATTTTCTTAACATTTGCTTTTCTCTAGTTTACTTCAGCATCAGAATCCAGTATATAACACACATAATATACAGAATATATGTTAATTAACAATGTTATCACTAAGGCTTCCAGTCAACAGTAGACTATTAGTAACTAAGTTTTGGTGGAGTCAAAAGCTATACATGGATTTTCAACTGCACAGGGAGGTTGCCACCCCCACCCTGCACATTGTTCAAGGGTCAATGGTGCTCTATTTTTTTTTTTTTAAATAAGCAATTCCAAGAAACTATGTGTATGTGAACAAAAGCAGAAAGGTAGAATGGAAGGAGCTCTGGGCCAGGGAGTGAAGATACTTGGGTTTTGGGGACCAGCCCTTTATGTAACTAGCACAGGACTTGAGGCAATTAATTAACCTGAGACCTCAGTTTCTTCATGCATGAAGGAAGAAAGAGTTATGCCAAAAAGTCTCCTAAGACTCCCCTAGCTTTAACATCTAATATGTAGCAGCTAAATCACGGTAAGATTAAGCAAGAATCACCACTTAATAATCTTTGAGGAGGTCAGATTCCACCTATCTTATAAGAGTAAGCCAAGAATCATTTCTGAGGCCCCCACAAGCCACATGGCACTTTTTCTTCTATTGGAAGATAGGAAATAAGCTCCATTTTATAGACCGGAAAGGGAGCAGGAGACAGACACAGTCCCACCTCTATTTGTCTCTATTTTGACATTCCACATGCAGCCACTGTTTATGTTGGCTGTCATCCTATGATTTCTACTATAGTTTGCAGCATGGGGGTCACTGGGTAACCTCTGCCTTCAAGAGTCTTATGAGCTCTCAACCCCCAGGCCAACAGTGCCTATGTATCTGGCGGGCTTCTCTGACAGTCTCCAGCACTTGGCAAGAGAAGATCGAAAAGATGCAGAATAATGTCAACTCGAATAGTAATCTGTTAGGTGAATGGTTCCGTTGCTTACTACACAAAAGTAGGTTATGGTTTCATATATCATGTTCAATGTGCAGTAGATATTTTTTTCAACCATTCATATTAAACTGGTGTAAATGTTTTTATTCCTTGCCACATTGCTGGGTGGTAAGCTTGGGCTCTCCCAGGAATTTGTTTGCTTTAAAATGCCATGCATCTCCAGGCGGCCTTCCCTTATAAAAAATGGGCACGTCTTCTAAATGAATTTCCCCTGTTTTGCAGTTAATAACTAACCAACGTGGCAGAAATACACCATGTGTGAAGCCCTGTTTACTATAGGTGGTAAATCACGTGTCTAACATCCTGTAATTCATTCTGAATACTGTGTTCCATTCACTGCAACACGCTTCGCCCTGTGCTGGCAGGCATCAGTAGCACCCAAAATGGGTGGTAAACTTGATTCTGATTCAGGGTCTGTCCTAGAACATGTGTTTATTCCAGAGGGCAGGAGGGCAGAGAAGGAGGGAAAGTGGAAAGGAATTTTTAAGGAACTGTCATGACAATTTGTGCTTAGGAACAGAATCTGTCACCCACCCCATGGCCCCCCCCCCATCCTGCCCATGGCCCTTGACCAGCAGTGGGCCTCGGGAGAAGGCTATGGTGTAGGTAAGGTCAGCTCTGGTCTCTTGTGCCACATGTCCTTGTGTTCCAACTCCCCTTTCCAGTCTTTACAATTCTCTAAAGCTTACACTTAGTCAGCTAAAAAACTCATCCTCTAAGGTGTTGGCTGATAGTTAAAGTGTTAAGATTATAACCCCCTTGAAACTGCCTCTTGTTAATGGAAGCCCTTAGGTCTAAATACCTTAAGGACCCAAAATTATTGAAATGTCCCATGGCGGCTCATTAGGGCAGGTGAGCCTCTTAAGTCACTTCCTACATAGGTGCCGCTACTTAGCAGCATGACTCTGTGTGTCCAATGGAAAACTTTTAGAGATGCAGGAATCAGCAACCATGTCCCCACACTCCTCCACAGGATGGTACACAGTTCCAGCCCTCTCCTCTAACCACAGTCAGTTTTCTGGCTCTACAATCTCTCTCTCCAGGCTTCTAATAGTGAGGCGGAGGCTTCATTTTACCACTTGTTTAGAGAGAATAGGCTGAGGACAAAGGGGAACACATTCCTGAAGCCCCTCTAAGACATCAGGAAAATCCTTGGTTCTCTCTCCTTGCCTGTGGGAGTGACACACGAGGGTAAGACTCAGGGCTTCCGGGACTATTTTAGGTCCTACCATGTCTTTCCTTGAGAACAGAGTTTAGCAGCCTTTTTCTATAAAGTTCCTGATAATAAATTGTTGGGCACTGTGAGACATACAGTCTAGACAACTAGACAACTTTGCTGTTGTAGCATTAAAAAAAGCCACAGACCACATACCACTAAAACATGATTTACAAAAATGGGCAATGGGCCACAGTTTTTGTTGAACCCTGATCTAGACCACTGCTATTCAACAGAGATGCAAGCCACAAGGATAATTTAAAATTTTCTAGTAGCCAAGTTAAAAAGGTAAAGTGAAACAGATAAAAAGTTTTAAAAATATCTTTTATTTAATCTAATATATCCCTAAAATTATTGTTTCAACATGTAATCAAAATAAAAAAGTATTGATGAGGTATTTTCTATTCTTTCTACCACCAAGTCACACTTACAGCACAGCTCTGTCCCACAATTCAACTATTCAATAGGCATGCATGGTTACTGGCTACTATATTTGATAATAAAAGTCTAAATCAGCCATTTCCTTGCCTGTTTTATGCACCAGGTGGAAAAACAGTGAGGGTCCTCCTGAATACCAGAAGGCCACCTGCCCCATCTCCAGAGACCTGTCCCAGGTCACTAAAATACCTAGGACATCAGCAGAGCTGCAGCTGCCAACACAATGAGCCACCAATCACCACATCTCACTGGATAATGTTTAGAAGGTACATTTCCCATAACTGGCAAATTGAAGGCATTGAGAAGAGCTGAATACAAAAAGCATTTTCCTAAAAAATAACAAAATACAAATCTTTTCACTGCTTGAATTTTGCTTCCTCTCCTCTCCTTCTCATGTTACAAATGCAAAATGTTTCCTATTGGATTTACAGGTAGCCCCTTTCCACTAACACCAATAACAAAAACTCTAACTCTTAAAGCACCTCTTTAATTTTGACAACTGGTGGTGACCTCAGTACTAGGGTCCTTGAATAATGTCATTTTCCCATCCCTGCTCCTGTTGTTTAAACATAATCCTCCCACAGACAGAAGTTTGTTTAGGAAACCTTTGTTTCCTAAGGAGGGAGGAAGGGAGGAAGTTGAGAGAGCTTTCATTCCAATTCTTATTGTAATAAAACACCATCAAGACATTTTCTTTCTTTCCCTATGCTTTCAATGTACACAAGATTCTTTTTAAAAGCATTTTCTAAAATGGGCCTAAAGTAATCTTTTCCACAGGAAACACAAGCCTAACAAAACAGCCCTTGTTTCAACTAACATTTTGCAAATAGAGAATAACAATACCTGGCCAGGGTCTCAGGCTTAATGAAATTGGGGAGGTCACACTAACTGTTCTTGTGGCCCCTACTTCACTGTGAGGGGACTTGAACACCCACTAAAGGATTTCAGCATGCCCTACAATGCCAGCCACCATGACATCACTAGTAACAGCAGCTAGTATCCATTTAAAAACAAAAAACAAAAAACCCACCCCACCCCAGTGCAGGGGGAGGTGGAGGGAACCACAGAAGAAAACCAATTCTCCTCTATTTCATACAGGTCTGTACTCTGCCAGTGATGCAGATTAGAAAGAACACTGGACCAGTAGTCAGGAAACCTCCATCCCTGCAAGCATTCAAGAGTTGGCTCCCATTGTCACTTGGTGGGGATGTTGTGGGTAGAGGCAGACACCTTTGGAGGAGAGGATAATCCTGGTCCAAAGCCCTCTCACACCTGAGACTAACACTCTATGATTTGATAAGATCTAACGTCTCTGGATGCTAAGTATTCAAGTCACCCACACACCACTCAGTTTTCTCATCAGTAAATAAGAATGATACCACCTACCTGGAAGGACAGTTTGCAATGAGTAAAAACAGAACACCGAAGGGTGCTCAGCATTTGATATGCTGAGTTATGACAGTTACTGTATATCGTTACCTGTGAAATTAGGCAATGGTACAAGATGACCACTGGCAGAGCTAACCCTACAACCCTTACCCAGGACCTCCAAACCCCCATCTTTAACTCTTTGCTGGCAGTTTGCCTTCCTCTGTTTCATCCTCCCCTAAAGCTAAGGTGGGGCATGTGATCAATCACGGTCTGAAGGACAAAAAGGAATGTTTTTCAGGGACATTTGAAAAAGAATATCTCAAATAAAAAGGGATGCACCAAAGGAAACATCCCTCCCTGCTTTGACACAACCTTGTTGTGTCCATCTGTGATTTGTGGAACCATCACACTCAGGTTATGGCTACAAGGAAACAAGTTCCAGCACCAAGCCAATATGCCAAAGTTGGCAGAAAGATGGAAGAAGATTTGGTCCTTAATAGCAATTGTTGGACCAATCCCTGAACTGCTTAACTTAGCTTCCCTCTTATTTGAAATAATAAAATCTCCCTGCTTAAGCCACTTTTTCTTGAATGTTCTATTACATTATTCTATCTACAACAAGTGTTCTCTAGTTCTACAATGTTCTGACTATAAATCCAATTCCCTAATTTCAATATTCTAACACCCTCCTAAAATTCAGCTTGTTTTACCTTCTCTCAACTTCCTGACAGACACCCAATAGATGCATCTCTTCTCTCTCATACATACCACACCCATCATGTTTGTGTCTTTATATCTTTTACCATTTCGACTTAGAATATGTCCTTCCTGCTTTCTCTTCACTTTCTTCCCTTTCTTTAGGGCCAAATTCAAGTTCCAATCACTCCAAAGTGACTTTTCTGACCACTTCCAGCAGATAGTTCTTCCCTATTCATTTCTATAGCTCTCATAGGTTATATCACATGGTTTATCATAAATCATAGAATCTAGTCTAATTTGTTGAATGAGGAGAGAATTTCTTCATATAACATCCTACAAAAGAGATGATCAACCTACCTCAGATTAAAGAATCTCAGCATCAGACAGTTTGCCGTCTTACAAGAGCAGCTCACCACACTATCAAAATGTTCCTTATATGAAAACCAAATGTGGCTCTTTTAACTGTTAGGTATGGATCTCCTTGGATATTCTGAGTTGAGCTGTGGCCTTGCATTCCCCTCCAAGGCATGAGGACAGAGGCATTCTCTTATTCATATTCATGTCCCCAGAATTTAACATCATGACTCTCACACCCTAGGCATTCAACATATGTGCAGAATAAATGACAGATCTAATAAAGGCCACCATTGCTTACAGTGCCAGGAGTACACCATGACTTAACATGGATCAAATTTTCTCTTCCAAGTTTGTAGAAATGGGAGTCAAAGTTGCTTAGGAACCTATAACAGGTATGTGAACAGAAGATCCATAAGCTCAGGAACCATATTATGGCCATGTTTGCCCATGAACGCATGGCAGCAGATAAAGCTAATAGGGTAGAGGGAGTGAGAGCAAATACGCTGAGGGAACTGAAAGCTCTGCACAACATCCAAGAGTTGAAAGAGAGACATGTGACTCTACAGATCTTTCCAGGCCCTTGTTCAAGTCCCCTATGAGGGCTGGCTAAGTGTCCAGTGTTGGGATTCCATAAGATGACCCAATACCAATTCCCATTTTCTCCTTAGAAAAGATTGAGGAGGTTTCTGTCACTTACAACCAAAGAGATCCATGGCCAAGGCCTTCAGCTAACTCAGTATAAGAGTACTTGTGAGTGTTTAAGAAAGTTGTTTTGAAACAAAGCAGCTGGAGACAAAAGTGGAATGGATGAACCAGAATGCATCAGAAAAACTGAGCTAAGGCAGACCCCTGAGAGTTCCCATGCCAACTGCAACTCCTCTTTGTGCACATGTAGGAAACTGCCCACCATTCTAAAGCAATAAACATTTGAGCAGACCTGTGCTCATCTTATCCCCCACTTCTCCTTGGAGAGTGTGGGTCAATTCCATAGGTGGGATTGACAACAGGTTCTGTTTCTCTGAGCTCACAACACAACACACCAACCACTAGCCTTTATGAGGGTAATCCTCAGCCAAAAAGCCACTCTAGTCCTTGGTTCCTTCTTATTTCCCCTGGAGACCCTGACTTTCCTTTCTGGTGACTCATGTGCTCTCTTGAGCACCCAGCCTTATAAAACCTTTATAGGGCATTGCCAACCAGAGAACTATTTAACTAAAAGATTTTTTAAAAAGTTCATGACGTAAAAATAAGTAATTATAATAACATAATAATAGGCAGCTAGAAATATCTGAAAAGATAATGCCAACTAGTATCCCTTCCAATGATGCTGCATGAAGTACTGTGGGTTCCACCAAATACTGTCTCTAATCTTGGTTCACTCACTCATCATTTATTGAATATTTTCCAGACTGCCTGGGTTCAAATCTCAGTTCTGCTCCTTAAGAGTAATGTAATCTTAGGCAAGTGATTTAACACCTCAGCACCTGTTACCTCTCCTGAAAAATCAACATAATAGCAGTACCTTTTATCAAGCTGTTATAGTGACAATCAGTGAATTAATACATATAAAGTACTGTAAATACATGGCACATAGCACTGAATAAATTTTAATTAGTATATCAACCAAGATAGGATAGATCATGCTACAATAACAGACACGCTTTACATCTCAAATAGCTTAAAACAACCAAGAGCTATTCCTCTCTCATTCTACACATCCAATGTGGATGCACTTGTAGGGAGGCAGCTCTGATCACTGTAGTCACTTAGGGATCCAAGCTAATAGTCTCTAACATCTTACAATGCTGGCTTCCCCCAAAAAGGCATTAGTGTTTATCATAGCATAAGAAAAAGGTGTTTATTGTTTACTAGGTCTTAAATGCTTCTTTCTAAAAGTGGCACAAATCGCTTCTTCTCCCACTGAATTGACCAAAGCAAGGCACAGCTAATCTCAGAGGAAGGGAAATGTAACTCTTCCATATAGACAAGAAAAGAATGGGACTAGAATTATTGGCGAGCACTAATAACATCTACCATAACTATTATTATTACTCTATACTAGGCCTGTGCTTGACATCCACATTCTAGTGAATACTTCCCACTTCTAGATAACTCTGATACGATACCTTTATATAACAAACTAATCAGTTTATGCTGGACATCTGTCTTTTATTTCTGTGTGTGTATGAACAGAATTCATTTTTGAGGCTGGGTCTGGTGAACATCTAAAATGCCAGGTTGTTGGTTCAGGGATTCCATCAAACTGGTTGCTGGTAGCAGGCATAAAAGCCACCTGGTAGTGGCCAAAACTCACATGTTATATTTGGTAGTAATTCTAAATTAGTAGATTACTCCTCCTCTACTTGGAAAGCCAATGGATACAAACTTATTCATGAATAACATTTCTGTGGTTTTGGAAGATATTATTGTAAACAGAAAGATCAATGTTAAGATGCACTTAGGAGCTCCAATAATGTGCGACAATTTTCTTAAAACTACAATAAAAAAGTCAACTGAAACATGAAAATGTAAAGCCCTATTACCTGCATTTCACTCTGTATCATCCCACTTCCCATCATTTCTAACACGCATCTTAAGTGTGCTAATTGGAAAGGCTCTGCCATGTATACAGCTCTGTTTTCCAGATGACAACTGCTTTGCTTTTATCACTAGACTCAATACCAAGAGGGGAATCATTTTCAAAATTCAAAGGGTTTTGATCTGGCTGTGTCAACCTGCTGCCTGCGCTCAGTTGGTATCCTGTCTTAGAGAAAAAACATGAATGCTCAGGCAGTAAGGCTGAGGCCAGAGGCAGGAATGCAGCCCTGGTGGCTGAGTGGGAAAAGAGTGTCCTAAAGATTAAAAACAAAACAAAAGTCAATAACACTGAAAAGGCTGCCAAGTTATTTCCCCCCACCCCTTTAGGAAATATGCTACAAGTGTTTATTGAAAAGAAAATCACTAACTAATAAATCCTAGAAAAGAATTCGGGTAGCTTAAGTACCACCCAAGAATGCAAGCAGAGAGACTTTCTCAGTTTATACTCATTTCTTCCAAAATGACAAAAACATTAGGCAAATGACAGTCGATGTGTGGTCTGGTGAGTGACTCATGCCTATGAAAACCTCTTAGGGGGAAAAATGATAAATCCATGCTTCTGTGAGTCACTCCATGTTAGAGACCTACGTACCACATAGAAAAGTAGGATCTTCAAGTTCAACATCTCCGAGCCCAGGAGAAGGAAGCTCATCACTTTTTTTCCTGCACAAAATGTGCTTCCAAATAACTCTCACACATGGAAGACTGAGGCTAAGGTAAGGATACCAAACATGCAAATGAACACAGAATGCAAATTCAAGATACCAATACTTTCCAATAGTGACAAATGGATTATCTACATGGAGGGCCACATGCTTCAATTTTCACCAAGGTGTTCAACATGATGAAGAGCCAGCATTTCACTCAAGCAGAGCTTTCTCTAGGACATTATCCTGACTGTCCCTTCAACACAACTACTGGAACAAGTACGGTGTGATCAGTGAAAGGGACCAACAAGTATATAACCCTGTCTTCTAGATGAGAGCTTTCAATACACAGTTCATGATGGGGGGATTTGGGGCATCTAAAATTGCATGCAAACTGTATCGATGAGATATGAAAAAACAACCTTGCCCTCACTGGTGTGGCTCAGTTGGTTGGGCACCATCCTGCAAAGTGAGAGGTTGCCAGTTTGCTTCCCAGTCAGGGCACATACCTGGGTTGCAGGTTCAGTCCCTGGTTGAGGCACATACAACAGGCGACTGATTGATGTTTCTCTCCCTCTCTTTCTCCCTCTATTCCCCTCTTTCTAAAAAATAAATAAATAAAATATTTAAAAACACACACAACACAACCTAAAAATAATGTATATTATATAATTTCTGGGGAATAAATTTCTCAAATTGACCTGTAAAGTGAAGAAGCATCTCTTTTTTAGATCTATCCAAAGAATATCCTAATCTCTCATGATACAAACACTACACTATTCTGGGGAGGAAGGGAGGAAGGAGATCTAAGTTTCTTTTCTTTTTTTTTTTTTTTGGCAAGACTTCTTAATTCTGGAGCAGTGGTTCTAAAACTTTATTGGTTTGCAGGGAACTCAGCTGGGGAACTTTGCAAAATATAGTCTCAGCTTCCCCACAAGAGATTCTGACTGAAGTCCCAAGTGATTGACAGGTGTGCTGCCCATGGACTACACTTCAAGAAACTCTGATCAGGTGGTTTCACATCATGGGTCAGGCATTGCAGGCAACTCTGAGTGAACCTCTTTCAGAAGAGCACCTCATGAAAGCAGTGGTCTCCCCAAATCTCTCACTGGTGCTGTCAGCAGCTCTGTTGCAATATTCCCAGGGTGCTAGGCACCCCATACTCTTTTTAGATCACCTGACCTCATATTTTCCTGGCTCAGCCTCTTGCCTATTCCTGTTCTGCTATCATCATCCATGTCACCCAGGTTGTCTATAACATGCCTGACATCCTCACCTGCCTGCCGTTGTTCTGAAGAAGCCTCCATTTGTTCCAGAAGCCACATGGACTCTCATCTAGGAAACTCTGGACTCTACCCAGGTCTCTGCCATTACCACAGCCTGTGCACCCATGCTCACCCCAATCACTTCTTGTCAATCAGCTCTGTTCCTGCCTGGGTTCCCTCTTCACCTGTCACAGAGCCTGAGAGAGATGGAATGAGCACATAACTTAATTAGAATTGAATGAAAATGCCAAGGTATTGGGAAACAGGTACGGGGACAAGATTTCGCCTTTGCCCCCAAACATATAGAGTCTATGTCTCTGAATTTCAAAGTCTCATACTCACCTCACAACTAAACCAGGAAACACAGACTACACAGATAATCAGGCCCTCAAAGAAAGTGTGTGTGAATAATGCAAACAAACAAAATATAGATTCCAGAAGCTCTGTCAATAATTGCTTGCTGGATTCCCACTTCACCATTTAACTATAAATCCATACTCACTAAGGATTGTATCACAGATCATAAATACCTGTTTATATCATGTCACCATGTTCAGAATTGCCCCAGAAAATCATTAACTGGCAAAGAAAGTTTGCAGTTTGGGGGATAGTGGTAATGAAATGTTCCTCTCTACATTTCCTACTCATGGTTGAAAAAGCAGAAAGAAGTCTCTAAATATATATATTTTAGCATGCAATCATAAATATCTACCACCCTTCCCAAAGACACATTGCACGGGCTAATTTATACCAGGCTGCTAACTTTTTGTTTCATGCTACATTGATGAGCTTGACAGTTTTTCGAAGAGTTTATAACTGCAGCAGTGTTGATCTTATTTAAAGAGAATATTAAATCAAATCCCTTGTCATTGGCATAAAATCTCCTATAGCATCAACAGAAGGCAGCAGTTTTCATTGATTCCCTCATACAAAAGACATATGAAGCAGACTGATGCTGCTCTGCCAAAAAAAAAAAAAAATCACAATTAAAGCCCCATGAAAACTATTAGTCATTGTAAAGGTCATCATCGACTTTTAACAGCATCCTAAAGGGAAACAATATGCTTCAACATCAGGGGCAAAGGGAATGAAATACTGCATTTCTAGGATGGGCATAGCAGAGAATACCAAGAAAGCTTAAATACTTGTTTCAAAAGGCAACCCCAATAAAATAGAATTTGCATCACTCAATTCACTGTTCACATTCATGATGAGGAAATTTCCAGGGAAACAGCTGATGAAAAATGCATGTGCACAACCAGATGTGCTCCTTCTTGCTGAATGAGCCAATACACGAAGTGGATTGCTATGTGGCAAGTGGTTTCCACTCCTTCAGACCAGAGGAGGGGCCATTTACTATTCAGAAAGTAGGAAGGAGGTTATGAGCTTTATTTGTGCCAGAAATGAGCAGGCTCACTGCCCTCTCAGGCCCTCAGCTTCCTTACCTGTAAAAGGACTGGATCTAGTTTTTCCGAGTCCTCTCTGAAACAGCAAACACATTTATTTATTCCTGAATGCTAACCCTGATTGTCGAAGTATCATCCTTCTGGATCTCAGTTTCCTTAGGCCTAAAACGGGTGGGATGCTATGTTGAGAAGGATTCTGAATCAGCATCAGGAGCAGCAGCAGGAACGAGTGCCACGCTGATTAATAATGTGCTCCAAGGGTACCAGAAGGGGGACATGGCAACAGCTCAGCCATCTCTTTACTATAAAATGCCAAAATTCTATAAAACCCACCCCAGGAACACTGTAGAGGGAGTCTAACTTACCATCAATTGACCCATCCAAGAGAAAATACTATACTATGTCCTCAACCAAGGCTCTTTACCAAGTTCAGACCTCAGCAAGGGTTGGGGATGTGCTTAGAAGTAAAGTAAAAAAATGACATGAAAATAACCAGGAAGCCAAGCATTAAAATTCTATCCATATACTCACACTTTGGGGCCTTGAGATCTCATAAAAATCTCCTATTCAGAAGGGAATATACTCTTCCGGCCAAGATGGAGGCATAGGTGGACACACTGTGCCTCCTCTCACAACCAAAATTAAGGACAACGAATATTTAGAAACAAGAAAACAACCAAAACTGATAGAAAATTGAACTGTACGAAGTCCAACAACCATTCATCCAGACTGGTAAGAAGGGTGGAGTCGAGGCAGGAAAAAGTGGAGGTACAGACCTGGGAACGCAGTCAGCAGCGGCTGGCAGTTCCCAGATGCGCAGGTGGCAGCTGGCAGACCCCGGGCATGGGGTGGCAACTATGCAGACCCAATGAGGCCGCACAAGGTGGCTGGCTGACCAGGTGGTCCCACGTTCCCATGTGCAGACAATCCAGGTGAAGGGGAAGCAGTGAAAGGGACTGGAATCCAGAAGAGAGCGGAGCAGGTGCCATTGTTCCCTCTCAGACCCCACCCCCACAAACAGTGTCACAACTCAGCGACTGGGCTGTCCCGCACTGGGGAACACCTAAGGCTCCACCCCTCACTACGTAACAGCTGTGACCAGACCAAAACCAAACCCAAACAAAAAAACACCAAAAATGGCTCAAACCGGAGAACAAATGAAAGCTCCAGAGCCAATTCCTCTAAGCAATGAAGAGATAGCCAACCTATCAGATGCACAGTTCAAAGCACTGGTCATCAAGATGCTCACAGAATTGGTTGATTTTGCTCACAAATTAGATGAAAAAATGCAGGCTACAATACGTGAAATGAAGGAAAACGCATGGGGAGCCAATAGAGATGGGAGAAAAACTGGGACTCAAATCAATGGAGTGGACCAGAAGGAAGAAACTAACAACCAAACAGAAAACAAGGAAGAAACAAGAATTCAAAAAAGTGAGGAGAGGCTTAGGAACCTCTGGGACATCGTTAAACATCCCAACATCCAAATTATAGGGGTACCAGAAGGGGAAGAAGAAGAGCAACAAGTGGAAAACTTATTTGAACAAATAATAAAGGGGAACTTCCCCAGTCTGGCAAAGGAAATAGACTACCAGGAAGTCCAGGAAGCTCAGAGAGTCCCAAAGAAGTTGGACCCAAGGAGGAACATGCCAAGGCACATCATAATTACAGTACCCAAGATTAAAATGAAGGAGAGAATGCTAGAAGCAGCAAGGGATAAGGGGACAGTCACCTACAAAGGAGTTCCCATCAGACTGGCAGCTGATTTCTCAAAAAGAGACCTTCCAGGCAACAAGGGGCTGGAAACAAATATTTGAAGTCTTGAAAGGCAGGGACCTACATCCAAAATTGCTCTATCCAGCAAAGCTGTCATTCAGAATGGAAGAGCAGATAAAGTGCTTCTCAGATAAGGTCAAGTTCAAGGAGTTCATCATCACCAAGCTCTTATTATAGGAAATGTTAAAGGGACTTATCTAAGAAAAAGAAGATAAAAATATGACAGTGAAAAGACAGCAAACTCACAGCTATTAACAACCACACCTAAAACAAAAGCAAACTAAGCAAACAACTGGAACAGGAACAGAACCACAGAAATGGAGATCACATGGAGGATTAGCAACAGGGGAGTGAGAGGAGGAAGAGGGAGAATAGGTACAGAGAATAAGTAGCATAGACGGTGGGTAGAAAATAGGGGGAGGGCAAGAATAGTGTGGGAAATGTAGAAGCTAAAGAACTTATGACACATGGACATGAACTAAAGGGGGAGGGGAATGTGGGTGGGAGAGGGTGTGCAAGGTGGAGGGGAATGATGGGGGAGAAATGGGACAACTGTAATAGCATAATCAATAAAATATATTTTAAAAAGAAGGGAATATACTGCTATTTTCATTGAATGTTTTACATTTATTCAATAAGAAATTCCTAAGGACCTACTCACTACAAAGAATTGTGCATACTGGTGTGAGGAAGCCATCCCACCAGGGAGGCTGCATGCATAGTGGTTTAGAGCTTGGGCCCTGGTCTGAAACTACCAAGCTTCAAAACCCAGGTCTTCTACTTGCCAGCTGTGTGACGTTTGACTAGTTAATCAAACTCTCTGAGCCATAGGACTAAGCAAATTCTACATAAGGTAAACCTTGCAAAATGCTCATATACCACCTATTTTACCAACATTGTATTTCTGCTCAGGCCACTCCTCCTAAGTTCCAGACCCACACAGACAACTTCACCCTCTTCATCCTCACTTAGACATTTCAAAGGCACTTCAAAGTCAACATATCAGAAGCCAATTTGTAATCTTTCCTTGCACCTCACCACCACCAAAGCAAAAACAGATCAAAACCCACCTGGTTCTCTAAGCAATCCTTGTCTAAGTGAGTATCCTACCAACCAGACATCTATTGGGCTGCACCATATGAAATTGCTGTTTCTGCAGATCATAAATGTCAATGTGTTGGCAATTTCACAAGGTTTAATGCAATGATTCAAAGCCAGAAATCTAGATGTCATCTCTGGCATCTTTGGCTCCTTCAGGCCACTCTGCCAAGCCCTGCCAACCGGGTCTACTCCTAGCTCAAACTGGGTCTTTTCACTTCTATCTCCACCACCACACTGATCCAAATCTGAATATGCTGCCCTCCTTTTTGTACAAAACTCTGTTCACAATGTTTCCTCTGCCAGAACCATCTCCCCATCTAAGCGCAAACATCTCAGCACAAACGTCACTCCCTCACATCTCAGCACAAACATCACTTTCTTAGCCAGGGCTGTCTTCATGGGAGTACAACCTGCTCAGCTGCACAGGACCCCACACTTGATTGAATGTTCTGTTGTTGGCACCTTAAAATTCTTAATAATTTTAAAACAAGAGGCCCAGCATTTTTATTTTCCACTGGGACCTGCAAGTTATGTAGCCAGTCCTACCCTTGGGGAAGCACTCCTCAGCAGTTCAAATGCCTCTTCAGAATCCCTCATAGAGCCATGTGCCTGTCCCTTTGTGCTACCTGTTACAATCAAGATTTTTACACTGATTTGAGTGACTGTGATGGTTTATTTTCCCCGGTAGACGGTAAGCTCCATGAATCCCGAATCCATGTCTGATTTTTGATTTCCTCTTCATTCCTACCACCTAGCACACAAAGGCTATCAGTAAAATTTGGCTGAATATGTGTTTTTATTATCTCATGTTCATTACCATTATTAGTACCCTGAACCATTAAGGCTAAGAACCAGCAGGGAAGATAGGAAAACTATGCAACATGGAAATGGATAATTCTGACTGAATGCTACTGGAAAAGAAAAAAAAAAACAATAAAACAAACAAAAAAAAAAACCTTCCACCACTGGGAAGTGACTGTGGAGCAGGGAAGGCTTGGGATGGGGAGCCAATACAAGCCATTCCTTGGAGGTTTGGCTGCACCCAATAAGCAGAGGTCAAGGGAGGGCAAACCCTCAAATAGAAGGAACAACATAAACAAAAGGACAAATGGGACGCTAGGAATAGGAACTAGTGGTGGGCAGAACACACGAGCACAGGGACTTCACTGCAGAGCAGAGTCAGTCAAAACTGTGGAAAGTCTTAAACCCTGGTTAAGAAGTTCACTTTTTCCTAAAGTAAGTGTAGAGGTGAGAAACACTGTTTTAAGAAATCAGGGCAGTTCCTTATGAAGCCTTAAAAAGTGTGAACATCATTACTCAAGTAATTGCATAAAGATGATTATTTTTTCTAGCTATACAAAGAAGGAAAAAGTTTGAGCACAGTGCAACACCTTCTTTTTTTGGAACCATATGTTAAAATGTGCCTAATAAAAATATGCTTTCATATTATATACAAATGCACGTTAAGCACGTTATACTTTTCAAAGTGCTTTCAAACACACTGCATATAAATGGCTCTCAGCCACCTTTGACACACCCCTTGTCAATTGATCGAGTGTTTGGTCATCCCAGCTGACATCTTCCAGCTGGTACTACCCCAGAAAGACATTTCCCAGATGAAAGACACATATGTATTTCTCCAGAAGGCAGGAACATCTCATCTGCAGCGCCTGCATCAAAGACTGATACTGAAAAAGGAGGTGTTTATTTTACTCAGAGTTGCAGTTGTGACTGCTTAAATACACCAAGACAAAGGTGAATTTCTCTAAAAATAAAAAGAATTCCCTTTAACAAATGAATAATTCACATATGCCTACATACTGTGTGCCCGTGCAACAGAAGCCTAATTGAGCAACAAAAAAATGCTCTTATTGTGTTTTACAATAGCATCCAAATGTTCAAAAACTGCGCTTAACTCATTACTCAAAAGTATGCCCATTGCTCAAAATGGATAGTTATTTAATTTCAACTTGAAGACTGTAAGAAAAATGACATGCCTCTGTTTACACACTTCCATTTAGAATCAACATAAATACAGGTATATTATGTCCCCCATCTAAGGCAGATCAAAGACCACAGTACCATGCAGCCTTGGCAGTATTCTGCCCCATTCCCCTAGTCTTTTATGTGAAGTCTTGTCATTACATCAACTTAATCCGCTGCCATTTTAAGCCACTGTTCATGAAGCTGAATGAAAAGCAGAGTAACTGGCCTTTAATGTGACGGCGAGCCCTTTTCCAACCTGCCTCCTTTAAAGTAAAAGTTTGTCAAATGCGCAAAATTCCCTTTACAGTTCATTTGAGATGCATAAACAATCCCAAAGACAGGAAAGAACAACAATAATAATTTTCCCTTTTAAAAGCTGGGCTGCTTTAGGGAAACATTGAATTTTGGACCCTCTGCTGGTCGCTGGGCAATGCATGCATGTCACTCTACCCCTCGCTTCCCAGGCGCACCCAGAGCTGCCTAAGCCAAACACTGTCTGATTTGCTGCACCTTTGCATCTCCTCAAAGGCCCTACCTCCCTAACAATCCCAGAGGGAAAAATGCTGTTTCCCTGCCCTGCACCGCATGCCCCTCCACACACAGACCCCAGCCATACGCTTGCTACTCACTCCATCTCACTTGCTCTCTCTACTCACGGGGATTTAGATCAGCAAAGGCAACCAGAACAATTCTTGCACTGCCCTAAAATCCAGCAGGTGACATCTCCACCAGCAGGACGTGTCCTCTGAGAGAGGGGAAAGGCAAGATACAGGAAGCAGAGGCATTTTTAAAGCCTGAGACAGAGAACAGGAAAAAGTGTGGGTCGAAGTATCCCAACGTACATTCTTCCCTCTAATTTCCAATGTCTTAATAAATCGACTCTGGTTCAGATATGGGGACCTCTGGCACACAGCAGAACCAGCATGGCCCATAACCACAGGTATCATTGTAGCCTGTGATTTGTAAGGCATGGTCAGGGATTCTAAGTTGAACCACTTGTCAAGTCAAGGATGGAAAAAAATGAACATCAACAGACAGGTGATCAACTTTACCCTGCTCAGTCACTCAGAATCTTCTGGAAGTGCTGTGTTGCATTAACAATAAAGTAATGAGAAGTCTTCATAGAGACATGTTTAGTAATTATTATGGACAGACTAGAAAAAATCCATAATCCTACCAGAACGTTCATACATCCTTCTATGTTTGCAGAGGAAATTCTCCCCTTACCCACAAGTAGTCCAGATCTAAACATGAACAGTTAACAAGTATGAACATACATGAACAAAATAAACTATGATATTTCTTGAGTTTTTAGGAACACTGCTAAGTTTCATGGTTCATCTAATATTCTAGACAAATTGCTGTGACACCCATCATAAATTATCAGTGTATCCTCAAAGATAATGGAGTAGTCTCAAAACTTCTGTATTTAAAAAATCCAATTATGAAAATACAAACTCAGTTACAAAATCTCTGGTCTTGTGCATGGGTAGGCTTTCTCAAGTCAAATTATTTATGTCCTTGACTTAATACATCTCTCTTTCTCTCACTCTCATTCTAAAACTCTGAATTCAAAAATATCACACACAAGTGGTATCTCATTGTGGTTTTAATTTGCATCTCTCTGATAGCTGGTGATGTCGAGCATCTTTTCATGTGTCTCTGGATCCTCTGTATGTCCTCCTTGGAGAAGTGTCTGCCCAAGTCCTTTGCCCACTTTTTAATTGGGTTGCTTGTCTTCTTAGAGTGGAGTCGTGTAAGTTCTTTGTATATTTTGGAGATTAAATCCTTATCTGAGGTATCATTGGCAAATATGTTTTCCCACACAGTCGGTTCTCTTTTTATTTTAATACTGTTTTCCTTGGCCATGCAGAAGCTTTTTATTTTGATGAGATCCCATTTGTTTATTCTTTCCTTTATGTCCCTTGCTTTAGGGGACCTACATTTACACAATGGAATTCTATGCAGCAGAAAGAAAGAAGGAGCTCATACCCTTTGCAACTGCATGGATGGAACTTGAGAGCATCATGCTAAGCGAAGTAAGCCAGGCAGTGAAAGACAAATATCATGTGATCTCACCTTTAACAGGAAGCTAGTCAACAAAACAAACAAACAAGCATAATATAACCAAAGACACAGAAATTGAGAACAGGCTGAAAGTCACCAGAGGGGAGAGGGGGGGAATTTTAGGGGAAAAGGGGAAGGATTTACAGGAACAAGTATAAAGGACACATGGACAAAAACTATGGGGGGGGGTGGAAATTGGAGGGAGGAGGGGAGGGCCGGGGTGGTGGGTTCGGGTGAGAATAAAAGACAGAAAACTGTACAAGATCAACAATTAAAATAAAAATTTAAAAAAAAATGAATGACAGCTTTGCTGGATAGAGAAAAAAATATATCACACACAGAGGTTCCTTAAGTAAGAATTGATGGTAGCAGAAGTTACGCAAGGCCTCTTTGACTTCCAAGAAAGTAACCTGTCTGGGTCAGTCAATGACCTCAAAAGTCCCTCTTGTCACAATCTCAGCTATGCAATGCCTCAGAATCCTAATCCCTGTGCATAGCCCTAGCCACCACCAACATTCAAGTCCAATTCTACTCATGACTTTTGCTAGCCACCAGGCCAAATTTACTGCCAACTAGATACATGGAAATGTCTACTCCTGCTCGATTCAGATGTTCAGTTCACAGCCATCACTAAATGTCTCACTATAACACATCTTCATTTTAAAGGTTCCTTTACTTCTTCATGAAGTAGTGGGTAAAGCATCTTAGATAAATTGAGTATAGAAAGTCCTTCTTTCTGGCCAGTGGAGGCCTAGCCAATGAATTCCTTCAGGGGCCACTCAGATAAACAACTTTACACTCTCCAACCCTTACTTCAAGCCTGTAACTCATTAAGCCTCAGTATACTAGTGTTAAAGGGATCCCTGGTTCATTTTACAGATGAGAAAACTGAAGTCCACAGGAGATCCTTGATCTCACAGAACACATCACTAAACCAGCACTGAAGGTAGCTTCCTTGACTACTGAGACCTGAAAAACATTTGAGAACAGCATAAGTAAAGACATAGTAGAAGTGGGAAGGAGTTTGTTTCACATCAGAACTGTTCCCTTAACACAGGCCTGGCCTTGGCCTCCTGTCAGCCTCCTGCTCTTCCCCAGTTCCTGTCTGGGCCTGGCCGGAATCTTCACCAAGTTCTCTCAGAACACATTATTCACATGCAGGGACAATTCCTCTCATGCACAGAGAAAATGGCATTCTCAACATTTAGTCTTAACCTAAGAAACCCAAACTGGCTGATACAAAAGACAAGATTTAAGCTATCCATCCTCCCTAGTTGTAATGTGGGCTTTGGCCTGTCCAAATTCTATGAAGTGCCTCCTCTACGAAACAACAAACCTAGTATGAGCCTCACCCAAAGCAAAGCCTGTGACCCCAGTACTTGGGAACAAGAGCACACATAGCCTGGGGCTTTGAACGTGAGGAGTCAGCAAGGGGGAGAGGAGGAATCCTTAGCTGGAGCTGGGAGGAAAATCGAACCCTTGAAAATTGCAAAGTAAAAAAAATGCCAAGAGAGATTCTTCACTGTCACAGCTGCTTACCAGAGAAATCTCTCCTCATTTGGGGATGACATCGGCAGACCTGATTTTTTTGTCACCAGTCACTCCGCACTTGCTTTAATTATGCAGCACACCAACAGAAATTTTCTTTCTGATCACATAAATCACAGTGCTGTGACACCGGGCTCAATAGGCACCGCTAGAACAATGTGGTGAGAGCTATCGACTCCATCGCTCAAGTCCACAAGGTGTATCATTTAGCCAAGAGTGATAATTAGACGCAGAATATACTGAAAACTGTCAATAGGCATGTCAATAGGAGAACTCTTAGCATCTAACACCCAGTGAATCAATGGTGTTTTTCAGCTATAAAATCAAGAAAATGATAGCTTTCAAATGAATGGTGGAAAGGAAACAGGAGCCTCCTTGGGGAGGAATAAAACAGCTCAATTTTCCCTTACTGAGTGCCTCTCCAACTACCTCACTCAATGGAAAAGGTCACAGAACATTACAGCAAAATATCTCTGAAACACGATGTACAACAGCACTGGGACATGACATGCTGCCTGGGCACCCCACTCAGGCCTTGCTGTCTTTGACCTGACAGGAGCAGTGAATGGGTCAGGAGATGGCATGTGGAACTGGAGGGGGAGGAAGATGGTGATTGAGCTGCAGGGGAAGAGTTATGCCCCCACTCAAACAAAAATGATGAGACTGTGTACAGGGGTGGGGGTAAGGGAGTCTGATCTCAAGCACAGAGGAAGTGGGCACTTGGACTGGGGGCTGCTAAAAAGACATCCTCTTAGCAACATTCAATTATACTTCACAATCAAATATTAACAGACAATACCTACATGCTGCTCTAAGTACTCTGCACAAACTACCTCACTTAAGCCTCACAACATCTCTATACAATCTATACAATAGATAGAATTATTAGCCCCACTTTACAGGTGTGGAAACTGAGGCACAGAGAGGTTAATTTGCACAAGGGCACATAGCTAGTGAGTAACAGAGCCAGAACTTGCACGCACTGAAGCTGTGCTCTTACACAAAGTGCTTTGCTGCTTCTCACAATTGCCTAGCAGTACCCAGGTACACCTGCCTTCTCCCTTTTAATGAGAGAAGATGTTAGGTGAACCTGGGTGAAAGGTTGAATGGCACTATGTGTCCCTGGGCAAGTCTTGGGATTCTCTGGGCCTCTGTTTCTTCATATGTATAAAGAGGGTCATAATCATAAGACCCGACCCATGGAGTCTGTAACAATGCTCAATGACCTTACGTACTCTTGCTCATTGCCTGAAAACTATACTGTCATCTTCATTGTACTGAGGTATAAACTGAGTCTCAGAGAGATTCAGTAAAATGACTGGTAGAACCCAGTGGGTCTGACTCTCAGGCTGTTCTCTCCAGCACCACCTTGAACTGAACACTGTAAGAAGGCATTGTGTATGATGTGCCAGGAACAGTGAGTGGCTAGTACACTTGGTTAGTACTCAGTAAATGATAGGAGTAGGAAGGGGAAAGAGCAGGGGAATGAAGGAAAGAGGGAAACCCAGAAGGCAGAAGTAAAAGGAACTGGGGAAAATATACGTTAATGTACACATCTGGACAAGATAGCAAGTAACTTCAGCCATTAATAAATCAAGAGAATGTACATCAGTTGCTAATTCTTATTTCAATCTACTAATATAATATTTTTAACTGATTACTCTTTAGGAGTTTTTAGTATATTAAATTGGTGGAATTTTTACCAAACAAAGCAATACATCTAATTTCAAGTAACATTTATTAAACACTGTGTACCAGGTTCTGAGTTTGGCTCTCTCATTTAATAATGTATGTTTAATCTTCTTTGTTCTTGGAGCTACAACTTGTTAAAAACATACCCTTTTAATGTAATAAAGGAACTCCACCAAAGACACTGTCTTCAGTAAAGTAAACCAGCTGTCAGACCAAGGACAGAAGTGGCAGCCTTATAATTAACTAATCATTAATGGACATTAGCTTGATGACATTTGCAATGACTTACCCAGCAAGGTATATGGCCATATACACACATAATCAAGTACCTCAGCACACCCAGAGCTTCATGCTAGGGCTGACTTCTTTACTCATTTCCTTTCCTGTTATGTGTGTTTTTCCATGCAGCAGGAAAGCCTGCATGCTTTGATCCCAGACAGGGCAAGAAGAAGATCTGGGACACAACTGATTAAGTGTGTAGTATCATACAGAGCATATATACATAGAATGCTCTTAAAAAATAATTGTTTGTCCCAAATCATCATCGTCATCTGTCACCAATAGCAATAGCTCTCTAATTGGTCTTCCTGTTCCTCCTCTTTCCCCCTAGAGTCTAGGACATAAGATAATTATGTCATCCCTCCACACAAACCATCAGTGCTTCCTGTCTCACCCAGAGAAAATGTCAAAGTACTCACCACCACCTATGAGGACCCCCAAATATAAATTTCACTCCAGCCCAATGGCGGGAGTTGCTCTTCCAGCTCATTAATCACACTCCTGCTCAGGGCTTTGCATTTGCTGTTCCCTCTGCCTGGAGTGCTCTTCCATTAAATCCTCCCATGGGAGGCTTTTCCTCATTGTTGCAGTCTCAGTACAAACACTTCCCTCACCAAAGAATTCTTACCTATACATGTTAACATATGCTAACACACACACACACACGCACGCACACACACACACCCTCACTAGCTCTTCATTTCACTCAGTTTTCTTCATGACACTTATCACAAGCTGAAGGTTCTTTACTATTTGTTTATTTTCTGCTTTCTCCACCTATAAAGAAAACTTCAGGAGGTGGCAACTTTGTTTTATTCAATTGCTGAACTATAGCACCTAAAACTACCTCATATGCAATGGGCTTTCAATCTATAATTAATGACTGAATAAATGAGTGAATCCAGATGTACAAGAAAAAATAAAGGTAAATATCAGTGATAAAATTAGTCACTGGTTGGGTCATTTAATTCTAAGTATATTCAAGGAGGACAATTAGAGATTCCCCCAATAAGCATGGAGATCGTTCTGATTAAATGCCCATCAGTAGATAAGTGGGTTTAAAAACTATGGTATATTTTTTCTTCTATTTCTTTTATTGTTGTTCAAGTACAGTTGTCTCCATTTTTTAATTGGATTGTTTGTGTTCCTGGTGTTGAGTCATATGAGTTCTTTACATATTTTGGAGATCAAACCCTTGCCCAAGGTATCACTGGCAAATATAGTTTCCTGTATGGTTGGTTCCCTTTTCATGTTGCTGATATTTTCTTTAGCCATACAGAAACTTTTTATTTTGGTGAAGTCTCATTTGTTTATTCTTTTCTTTATGTCCCTTGGTCTGGGGGACATTATCGATGAAAATACTGCTGCATGGAATATCTGAGATTTTCCTGCCTATGTTCTCCTCTAGGGCTTTTATAATGTTGTGACTTATATTTAAGTATTTTATTCATCTTGAGTTTATTTTTGTTTATGGTGTAAGTTAGTGGTTGAGTTTCTTTTCTTTTCTTTTTTTTTTTTTTTTTTTTTTTTTGCATGTAGCTGTCCAGGTCTCCCAACACCATTTGTTGAAGAGGCTCTTTTTACTTCATTTTATGCTCCTCTCCCCTTTGTTGAATATTAATTGACCATAGACACATGGATTTATTTCTGGGCTCTCTATTCTGTTCCATTGATCTGTGTGTCTGTTCTTATGGCAATATCAGACTGTTTTGATTACAGTGGACCTGTAATATAGTTTGATATCAGGTATTGCGATCCCTCCTACTCTGTTCTTCTTTCTTGAAATTGCTGAGGCTATTCAGGGTCATTTATGGTGCCATATAAATTTTTGAAATGTTTGTTCTATATCTGTGATATATGTCATGGTATTTTAATAGTGATTTCATTGAATCTATAAATGTCTTTGGGTAGTATGAACATTTTGATGGTGTTAATTCTCCCAATCCATGAAAATGGTACATGCTTCAATTTATTTGTGTCTTCCTTAATTTTTTTTTTCAATGTTGTGTAGTTTTCTGAGTACAAGGGCTTTTACCTCCTTGGTTAGGTTTATTCTGAGGTACTTTGTTTTTCTTGTTGCTATAGCAAATGGGACTTTCTTCCTAATTTCTGTTTCTGAAATTTTGTTGTTGGTGTACAAAAATGCCTTTCTGAATGTTGACTTTGTATCCTGCTGCTTTGCCAAATTCGCTTATTAGGTCAAGTAGATTTTTGGTGTTTATAGGGTTTTCTATGTACATTATAATGTCATCTGCAAACAATGACACTTTTATTTCCTCCTTTCCAATTTGGATGTTATTTATTTATTTATTTGTTTGTTTGTTTGTTTATTTTTCTGATAACTGTGGCTAGAACTTCCAATACTACATTAAATAGAAGTGGTAAAAGTGGACATCCTTGTCTTGTTCCTGATCTTCATGGGAAAGATTTTAGTTTTTGCTCATTGAGTATGATGTTGGCTGTAGGTATCTTCTATATGGCTTTTATTATATTGAGGTATGCACCCTCTATTCCTGCTTTGCTGAGTGCATTTTATCATAAATGGGTGGTGTACCTTATCAAATGTTTTTCCACATCGATTGATTAAACCATGTGATTTTTACATTTCCTTTTGTTTAGGTGATGTATTACATTTATTGATTTGCAAATACTGTACCATCCTTGCATCCCTGGGATGAATCCCGCTTGATCATGATGTGTAATCTTCTTTATGTATTGCTGGATGTGTTTGCCAATATTTTATTGAGGATTTTAGCATCAACATTTATTAGCGCTATTGGTCTGTAGTTTTTTTCTTTGTTATATCTTTATCTGGTTTTGGGATTAGGATGACTCTAGTCTCATAAAATCAGTTTGGGAGTCTTTATTCTTCTAGGACTTTTTGGAATAGTCTGAGAAGGATAGGGATTTCTCATCCTTAAATGCATTGTAAAATTCTCCTGTGAAACCATCCAGTCCTGGGCTTTTCTGTGCTGGGAGTTTTCTGATTACTGTTTCGATTTCACTAGCTGTCATTTGTCAGTTCAGGCTTTTTGCTGCTTCTTGCTTCAGTTTTGAAATACTATATTTTTCTAAAAATCTGTCCATTTCACCCAGATTTTCAAATTTCTTGGCATACAGTTATTCATACTAATTTCTCACAATTCTTTGTATTTCTATGGTGTCAATTTTAATCTCTCCTCTTTCATTTCTGATTTTATTTATTTGGGTCCTCTTTCTTTTTCTTGATGAGTCAGGTTAAAGGCTTGTTGATTTTGTTTATTTTTTTCAAAGAACGAGCTCCTAAATTCATTGATCCTTTGAATTGTTCTTTTAGTCTCTATGTTATTTATTTCTACTCCAATCCTGGTTATTTCCTTCCTTCTGTTCACTTTGGGATTTGTTTGCTGTTGTTCCTCTAGTTCTTCTAGACTTAGGGTTATGTTGTTTATTTGAAATGTTTCTAACTTTTTTAGGTAGGCCTGAGTTGCTATAAACTTCCCTCTCAGGACGCCCTTCACTTTGTCCCATAGATTTTGGACTGTTTTTTGTTCATTTTCATTTGTTTCTGGAAATATTTTGATTTCTTCCTTGATCTCCTTATTAACCCATTCATTGTTTAATAGCATGCTACTCAATCTCCATGAATTTGAATGTTTTTGAGTTTTTTCTTTGAGGTTAGTTTCTAGTTTCAGGCCTTTGTGGTCCGAGAAAATTTTGATATAATTTCAATTTCCTTGAATTTGTTGAGACTTGTTTTGGGTCCTATCATGTGGTCTGTCTTTGGAAATGTTCCATGCGCATTTGAAAAGAATGTGTATTTTGCTTCTTTGGGTTCTGTATGTATCAGTTAAGTCCACTTGGCCTTGAACATTGTTCAATGTCATGATATCCTTGCTTATAATTTTTTGGAAGATTTATCCATTGTTGACAGTGGGGTGTTAAAATCTCCTACTATAATTGTGTTACTGTCTATATCTTTCTTGAAGTCCTCCAAGATTTTTTCTTATATATTTGGGACCTCCTATGTTGGGTGTATGTGTGTTTATAATGTTTATGGTCTTCTTGTTGGATACTTTCCTTGAGTATTATGAAGTGTCCTTCTGGGTCTCTTTTTATGGTCTTTGTTTTGGAGTCTATTTTGTCTGATATAAGTATTGCTACCCCAGCTTTTTTGTCTTTCCTGTCCATTTGCTTGGAATACTTTTTCCAGCCCTTTGCTTTCAGTCTGTAGGTCTTCTGAGATGAGTCTCTTGTTGGCAGCATATGTGTGGGTCATGTTTTCTTATCCTTTCAGCTATTCTATGTCTTTTGATTGGAGCATTTAATCCATTTACATTTAAGGTTATTATTGATAGGTACTTATTCATTGCCATTTTTTGTACCTGTGTTCCTCTCTCTCCCTCCCTCTCTCCTTCCCTCTCTCCCTCTCCCTCTCCCTCTCCCTCTCTCTCTCTCTCTTCCTTCCTTTCCTTAAAGCAGTCCCTTTAGTATTTCATGCAGAGCTGGCTTGGTGAAGATGTATTCTTTTAGACTTCTTTTGTCTGGGAAGCTCCTTATTTGGTCTTCTATCTTGATTGATAGGTAAAGTACCCTTGGTTGCAGGCCTCTGGTTCTCATTACTTGGAACATTTCTTGCCATTCTCTTTTGGCTTGTAGTGTTTCTGTTGAGAAATCAGCTGCTAGTCTTATTGGAGTTCCCTTGTATGTTACTTCCTATTTCTCCTTTGCTGCCTGTAAGATTCTCCGTCTTTAAAATTTGGCATTTTAATTATGATGTGTTTTGGAGTAGGCCTTTTTTTTTCCATCTTGACTGGGACCCTCTGTGCTTCCTGAACTTGGGTGGCTTTTCCTCTCTCCAGGTTAGGGAAGTTTTCTGTCACTATTTTTTAAACAGGTTTTCCATCCCTTGGTCCTTTTCTTATCCTTCTGGTATTCCTATGATTCAAATGTTGTCACATTTCAGGTTGTCCTGCAGTTCCCTTAAACTGTCTTTCCTTAAATGGTCTTAATATTTTTTTAGTCTTTTTTCATGCATCTGCTCTACCTGGGTATTTATTTCTACCTTATCTTCCAGCTCTATAATTTGGTCCTCTGCTTCAACCAGCTTGTTTATAATTCCTTCTAGTTATTTTAATTTTAGATATTATATTCTTAATTTCTTCCTGGTTTATAGTTTTTTTTTTTTCCTTTTTAATACTGTTGTAGTTCCCACTCAGTTCCTTGGAGTTGTCAGTGAGTTCCTTGAGCATCCTTATAATGATTCTTTTGAATTCTGTATCTGATAATTTGCTTGCCTCCATTTCATTTAGCTCTTTTACTGGAGAATCTTCCATTCCTTTCAATTGTGGGTTTTTCTTTGTCTCCCCATTTTAGGTGACTATTTCTGTATGTTTCTGTGATTCCAGATGCTCTGCTTTGCCAGCTGTCTTCATAGGCTGAACCTCCATGGTAGGGGTTCTTTGGGACCCAGTAGTGTGGTCTCTTGGATCTCCTTTTCTGGATGCTTTAGGATTGCTCTTTCTTCCATTTGTGTGGGCTCTCTTATTATACTTGGATTTTACCTGTTGGTGGCTCCTTTGTTGTTGAGTTATCTCTTCCAGGAGGTTTACTGGTATTCACAATTCCCACCTTCTCTTATATACTGTTGTACAGGTATTGGTTAACAAAGCAGTATTACCAGGCAACTGAACCTACATCAGCGAAAAGAACCCCCCTACCACATCAGCAGTCTCAACTGCAATTGAACTAAGATTAATAAAGATGAAGATAGATTATAGGTATTATAAGATATGACAAAGGGAAATGAGATGACCAAAAAAGGGGGAAATATTGTTGTGTAATTATAGAGAATTGATAAGAGTTGGGATAAAACCAAGGCAAAAAAAAAGGGGGGGGAGAGCAAAATTCACAACATAAGTAACACATGAAAGGGTGATGGGGACAATAGGGTAATAAGAGGAAAGAGTATACTATGAGGTTTGAAGTAAAATTGAAAAGGTATTAGACCAATGGGAGCAAAATTGCAGAAAAACAGCAGTGTTGATAGCAATGACAGTTGAATGAAGTTTAATAAAGGTGGAATGGGAATAGAATGTTATAGAAAAGCAAAAAGTGAGTATGAGAGGTCCACAGTAAAGGCAAATGATTTTGAGGGGGTGGGGGAAGCAAACTAATAAGGGTAAGGAGTAAAGCCCAGGCTGAGAGAGGAGAAAAAAGGAAGAAAAAAAAAGGAGAGAGAAAACAATGAAATAAAATTTCTTACTCAACTGATCAGAGGGAGGAGGAAGGCAAAATGGAATAAAACAGCGAGAGAGTGTGCTATCAGATTTAAAGTACAAACAAGTAGTGAACAAATAGGAGATCCTTTGAAGAAGTACAACAATAATCATTATATTTCAGTCAACTAGCCACCATTTATGAAAGGTGAAAAAGAAATAAGACTCTTATTAGAAGGGATAAAGAATGTGAGCTGACTTAAAAAGAATGCTTGTGCAAAGTTAGATGGAGGAGAAATAGTGAGAGTTAAGGGTTAGAAACTTGGCATGGTATGAGAGAAAATAAAGTTAACCACAGCAGTAATAAAGCTCAGGAAGATGGCAAAATGGATTAAGACCAGGGAAGGGTACTGTGTGGGATTTGGATTAACAATTGTATAATAAGAAATATATAATCTGAATAAAAAGACTAAAAAGTAAAAGACCAAGAGTAGTATGTTATTTGGAATACAAGTGAAACTAAAGAGAAAAATTAAAATGCAATATGAAAGGGAGAATAAAAAATAAATCAAACAATAAAAAAAACAGAAAAACTAAAGAAACACAAAGATGAGAAATAAAAAAAAGCATGCAAGTTACGAAGGTGAGCAAAGTGAAATTCATCTCAGCTGTTGGTGTTCATCTACTGACTTCTTACTGAATCTGTCTCTGGTTTCTCAGAGCTCCAAGTCTTGTTGTCTTACTCTTGAGGGTGGAGGGCAAAAAAAGCCTCCTACTGATTTTAAACCTGCCAATCTAGTTTTGCAGGCCTTCGGGATCTTGCAGGCAGAGGGTGGCTGGGCTCTGGGTTTTTTCCCTTTCCTGTGATGGGGGCTCAGTCTGTGCTCCACAGGTGTGCAGTTTCCAGCCCATACCCTTAGAGCACTTGCAGACCACACTGTTCACTCTGTACATTTGCACCAAGATTTCCACCTCATTTTGCAAACCTTTGATCTGTCCCTGAAGTGCACTGAGTAGGAGCAAATTACACCCCCTTCCTCCATCTAGCTGCGAGTTCCCTGCAGGGCAGCTCAGTTCACCTATTGAATTAAGTCTTTCTGGGGGCTGCTACCTCTCTGAGCCCCTGCTGCCCCACTTTGATCAATGAAGCACCCCCAGTGGGAGTAAATCACACCACCACTTCTCCCTTTTTGCTGGTCCAGCAACTGCATGCAAGGTTTCTGCACCAAAACTACGGTACATTTACACAAAGGAATACTAGCAGAAAAAAAAGAAGGAATTGCTACCTTTTGCGACAGCATGAATGGAACTGGGGAGTATTATGTTAAATGAAATAAGCCAGCCAGTGAAAGACAAATACCATATGATCTCACCTATTATAAGAGGAATCTAGTGAACAAAATAAACTAATGAGAAAAATAAAACCAAAGACATAGAATCACGGAACAGACTGACAGCTGTAAGAGGGGAGGAGGGTGGTGAGGACTGTTTGAAAGGAGGAGAAGGTGTAGTCAAAGAACATTATGAAGGACCCAAGGACTTGGACAATGATGTGGGGATTGACTATGGAAGTGGGGATGGGGTGGGTGGAGAGGGGTAAAGAGGGATAAATTGGACAACTGAAATAACATAAACAATAAAATATTAAAAAATAAATAAAATAAAAGGCGTAATCATAAAAAATAGAGATAAATTGAGGCAGGGATGCAGCTGAAGAGCCATGGTCACTGGAAGTGGTTTGTATAATCAAAATATCTTAAATCACCAAAAATAGAAGAGCGAAGAGAACATCAGAAGTACCTCTTTATTGCTAGCCCTATTTCCAGACTTACAGAAGAACATAAGAAAGCTATTTATGGAAGTTCCTGTTCTGGTAATAATGAAGTGACTTGTATCACACAAACTACTGCACGGATAAATATTATAAACTCTGGAGAAAATACAAGCAGCATATAAACAAAGACACTGAATTTGAGATCAGTCTGACAGTGACCAGAGGGGAGAGGGGAGGGAATTTCAGGGGAAAAGGGGAACGGTTTAGAGAAACAAGTATAAAGGACACATGGACAAAAACTATGGGGGGTGGAAATGGAAGGGAGGTGGGGAGGGCTGGGGCGGTGGGCTGGGGGGGGAGTAAAAGACAGAAAACTGTACAATATCAACAATTAAAAAAATACTGATAAAAAACAAAAATAAATAAATAAATACACAAACACTAACAAAAAAAAAAAAAAGAAAAGAAAATACAAGCAACAACTAATTGAAAGCACCGAAGAGCTACCAAAGCAGGCAGGAATAGATGAAATTCAATGACCTTTTCAGAAGAAGTGAACCATATTAGGTGATATCTATGTTTAAATGGATTTTCCTTTGAGGCTACTTTGCTGTCTGCACTACACACAGGAACTAGAACTCAAGAAGAAAGTAGTAGTCTCACTGGCTTAAAAACCAGAAGACAGGGTAATCAAAGCGGTTGGAAATTATAAAGGGAAATCCAAGAGCAAAGGAATGACAGGTAGGAACTCTGTATACACCTTCTCAAAAATCCTTAGCTTACTCCTGAACCATGGGTACACAGGAAGTCCAAGTAGCCTGGCAGAAACTAACAGGTAAAAGGCTGAAAAAGTACCACATGTTTCATAAACTGTCCATCATAGGGGAATCAAAGTTTGGAATTTTAATTCTGACAAGGTAAATACCTTGAGCTTTATATTAAAAACCCTAAAGCAAGACATCTTAAAAGTAAAGAATATAACTGAGAATGATGAATTGGCACTAAGACCAGTAGCAAAATTGGAACAGAGCTTCACTGAGAAAGTATACAACCAAGCCTCCCCAAGTTCAAGGTTATCAGACAGTAATATAGCTGCAAAATCAACCTAGAACAGCCCTGGCCAGGTGGCTCTGTTGGTTGAGCATCATCCATACACTAAAGGAAGTGAGTTTAATCCCCAGTCAGGGCACATGCCTGGGTTGCAGGTTTAGTCCCTGGTTGGGGAACATGAGGCAACCAATCAATGTTTCTCTCTCACATCGAAGTTCTTTCTTTTTTCTCTCTCTCTCTCCATCCCTTCTTTTCTCTCTCTCTAAAATCAATGAGCATGACCTCAGATGAGGATTAAAATAAAAAGAAAAAATCAACTTAAAACAAAAGTCAACACTTTTCAGAGGAAGATAACAGAATTCAGCTCTGCAATATATTAACACAATGTCTTCTATACAAAAAAAAAAAAAATACTAGACATGTAAAAATGTGACTCATAGTCAAAAGTGAAATCACCCAAGAGAAACAGACCCTGAGATAATCCAGATGTTTCAATAAGCAAACAAGGACTTTAAAGAAGCTATTACACTTAGCATAATGTTGCCAGTCACAGAAAGACAAGTACTATATGATTTCACTCATATGTGAAATCTAATGAACAAAAGGAATTAACAAGCAAAATAGAGACAGACTCCAGGCTCATAGATAGAAAACAGGTTGACCAATGGGAGCGGGGCTTGAGGGGCCAGACTGAGCAAAAAAGGGAGAAAAAGAGAAAAAACTCATGGACAACACATAGCAGTGAGGAGCGTGAGGGGAGGGAGAGGAGAGTATAGAGGAGATAAATGGTGATAGACAGAGACTTGGCTCAGGGCAGCGACAAAGAAACAGTGTACAGATGATGTGTTGTAGGATTGCGCACCTGAAGCCTATATAATTTTGTTACCTGGTGTCATTCCAATAAATTCAATAAAAAGGAAAAAATAAGTTTTCATAAATATTTTCAAGGAATCCAAAGAACATCACAATAAGTAAACTTATGTGGGGAATTTCAACATACAATTTTTAAACTATAAAGAAATAGTTATATGAAATTCTATAATAAAAGTAAAGTATCTAAAATGAAGAAAAATCATTGGATGGTGTTAATAGCAGATGAAAATATTAGAGGGGAAAGGGAGCATTCAACTTGAATAGATATCAGTAATATTTAAAGATCAATATGAAGAACAGAGAGGAAAAAAACAATTAAAACAAGTGAGTAGAGCCTCAGTCAAATGTGGCACAATGTCAAATGGTCTAATATATGTGTAACTGGAGGCCTAGAGAGTGAAAAGAGTGAATGAATCAAAAATAGTATTTGAACAAATGATGGACAAAAATTCCCCAAATTTGGGTAAAAAATAACATACTGATGAAAAAGACTTCATAAACTCAAAACTGGATAAAAACAAAGATGACCATAGTAAGGCTCTGATAGCAAAAGATAAAAAGAAAATCTTAAATGTATCCAGAGGACAAAGACACTTTAAATTCAAGAGACAACAAAACAATTTATAGCTTGTCATTAGAAACAATGGATATCAAAAATATGATTGAAAAGTATCATTAAAACGACTGAAAAAATAAACCATCAATCCAGAACTTCACATGAAACAACAATATTCTTGAAAAATGAAGACAAAAGAAAGATTTTTACATATAAATGAACACTGAGACAATTCACCACCAGCTGACCATTGCTACACTAAATTTTGCTTAATAAAGTGTTACCAGATGAAAACTTGTATCTACAGAAAAAATGAAAAGTACCTAGAGTAATAAACGTTTACATAAAATTTACTTTTTATTAATTTCTTTAAATATATAATGACAGCTTAATATAAAAATAATAATAATGTGTCACAAGGTTTATTACATAGGTGCAAAAATGAATAACAAAATGGCACCAAACAAGAGTAGAAGGCAAACAGAATGGAGTTAAATGTTTGCAGAGTTTTTAGACTTATATGAAGTTATACCATACTAACTCTCAGTAGGCTGTGAAAAATTAAGTTAAATTGGGGGTGCAGATTTTAATCTCTAGGAAAAAATGTTGAAAAATAGTTAAAAGACTATTACAAGAGAAATTAAAATATGATTAAAAAGCATTTTATTTATCTAAAAGAAAACACAAAAAAATAAAAGCAGATGGGAAAATAGAAAACACCTTACAAAATGGTAGACTTGAGCCTAAGCTTATCAATAATTATGAGATGCAAATGGTTAAACACTATGATGATTAAAAGAAAAGGATCACTAAACTGAATAAAACATCTGAATGCTCAACTGAATGCTATCTACAGAAATGCATTTATAAATACACATAATGTTTAAAAGTGAAATAATGGAAAAATGTATGTACACTCTGGAAAATATAAGTGTAAAAAATGGGCAAAGGACTTGAACAGACACTTCTCCAAGGAGGACATGCAGAGGATCCAGAGACACATGAAAAGATGCTCGATATCCCTAGCTATCAGAGAGATGCAAATTAAAAGCACAATGAGATACCACTTGACACCAGTCAGAATGGCCATCATAAACAAAGCAACAAACAGCAAGTGTTGGAGAGGTTGTGGAGAAAAGGGGACCCTAGTGCACTGTTGGTGGGAGTGCAGACTGATACAACCACTGTGGAAAGCAGTATGGAATTTTCTAAGAAAACTAAAAATGGATCTGCCTTTTGACCCAGCAATTCCACTGCTAGGACTATATCCTAAGAACCCTGAAACACCAATCCAAAAGAACCTACGCACCCCAATGTTCATAGCAGCACGATTTACAATAGCCAAGGGTTGGAAGCAACCTAGGTGCCCATCAGTAAACTAATGGATCAAAAAACTATGGTACATTTATACAATGGAATACTACACAGCAGAAAGAAAGAAGGAGCTCCTACCCTTTGCAACAGCATGGATGGAACTGGAGAGCATCATGCTAAGTGAAATAAGCCAGGCAATGAAGGACAAATACCATATGATCTCACCTTTAACAGGAACCTAATCAACAAAACAAACAAACAAACAAAATATAACCAAAAACACTGAAATTGAGAACAGGCTGACAGACACCAGAGGAGAGAGGGGAGGGAATTTCAGGGGAAAAGGGGAAGGGTTTAGAGTAACAAGTATAAAAGACACATGGACAAAAACTAGGGAGGGTGGAAATGGGAGGGAGGTGGGGAGGGCTGGGGTGGTGGGCTGGGATGGGAGTAAAAGAGAGAAAACTGTACAAGGACAACAATCAAAATAAAGAAAATAAATAAATAAATAAAAAGCACTTGTATAAAACTAAAAAAAATGGTATAACTACACTAACATCAGACAAAATAAACTTCAAGACACAGAAAACTACTCAAGATTTAAAAATGAATGTTACATAATTATTAAAGGGTCAGATCATCAGGAAGACATATAAGTCATAAATGTTTGTACACTTAAATATAAAGCTTAAAAATGAATAATGCAAGAACTAGACATATTCAAAAGGAGAAACTGACAAATCCACAATCATTGTTAGAAAATTAATATGAATCCCTAAATAACTGATAGAACCACATAACAAAATCCAGTAAAGATATAAATTTAAACACACTACCAAACAAATTACTCTAATTAATATTTACAGAACACTATACCAGATAATTGCAGAATGCACATTGTTTTCAAGTACATAAGGTATACTTATAAGAAAAACTGTACATTATGTCATAAAATGTCCCAATAGATATCCAAATATTGAAATAAAGAGTATATTCTCTGAAAACAGAATTAAGTTAAAATTCAATAAAATCTAAGGTATCTAGAAATTCTGTAATAAATGAAAATTAAAATAATTAAGTTCTACAAATTCATGGCTCAAAAAATTACAAGAAGAATAAAAAATATGTGTATGATATATTAATAAAACATAACAGCATAATCTAATGGATGCAGCTAAGTGATGCTTGAGAGAATTATTTACAGCTTTAAATACTTACATTAGAAAATTAGAAAAGTTTAAAACCATAATCTAATTTTCCACATTAGAAAAAATACCAAAGCATATAAAAAGAGCAGGAACCAAGGAAATAAAAAAGGACTAACAATAGAGAAAATTGACAAAGCTAATAGCCAATTCTTTTAAAATATTAATGAAGTTCACAAACCCCAAAGGAAATCTTTATGACCTTGAGTTAGGCAAAGATTTCTTAGATATGACACAAAAAGAATTATCCATAAGAGCAAAAGAATTGACATACTGGTCTTCAGCAATATTTAAAAACGTTGCACTTTAAAGTATACCGTTAGGAAAAAAAGCACAAGACATGGACTAGGAAACAATATTTGCAAATTGCATATCTGATATAGTAATTTTATCCACAAAATATAAAATATACATATAATTCAATAATAAAAAGACACATAACCTAATTTTTAAATGGTCAAAGGATCTGCATAGATATTTCCCAGAGAAGATATATAATTGGGCAATAAACACATAAAAAATTGACATTCTCAGTCATTAGGGAAATTCAAATTAAAACCACAATGAGATATACCACCACACTCACTAGAGTGACTAAAAAAGATAAACAATCACAAATGTTGGGAGAATGTGGAAGGATAGGAACCCTCATACACTGATGATGGGAATGTAAACTGGTGCGGCCAGTTTAGATATCAGTCTAGCAGTTTCTTAAAATGTTAAAGATAAGTGTACCACACAACCCAGCAACTCCGCTCCTAGGTATCAACCCAAGTGAAATGAAACATGCATTAACACAAAGACTGGTATATAAACATTTATAACATTTATAGCATTACTCATAATGGCCCCAAACTGAAAATATCCCATATGTCCATTGACTGATAAAACTAAATGGTCTATAGCCATGCAATGGAACACTATTCGGCAATAAAAAGGAAGAGTACTGAGATGTGCCATGCACTGATGAATCTCAGAGATATTGTGCTAAATAAAAAAGGCCAGAAACAAAAGACCACATATTTTATAATTCCATTTGTCTGAAGTGTCCACAAAAAGCAAATTAATAGAAACAGAAGTTAGTTTATTGGTAATTCAGAGCAGGAGATAGAAACAGGGAGTGACTTCAATTGGCCCGAGGGAGGTTTGGGAGGTAACGAAATGTTCTGCTGTTAGATTGTGGTGAAGGAATATTAGTAATGCAATATTACTGAAATTTACCAAACTGTGCATTTAAAATGGGTGATTTCTATGGAATAAAAATTGTAGCTCAATAAAGCTGCTTTAAAAAAAAAATTGATACACCCCTAGGCAAGAGACTGAACAAGAAAAAAAAAGAGAGAAGATCAATTCAGGAATGGAAAGAGCAATCCTTAAGGAGTCTACAGACATTAAAAAAGTATAATAATGAAATAATGCAAATAACTTTATGTTAATAAATTCAACAATTTAGATGAACCAAATAAATTCCTTGAAAATGCAGCTTAATGAAACTGACACAAAAAGAAACAGAAATTCTCCATAGCCTTATATTTATTAAAGAAGTTAAACTTATAACAACATGTAAAAGCCTCTGAAAAAAGAAATCAACAGGACCTATGGATTTCACTGGTGAATTCTATAAAAAAAATTTAAGATAAAAACAATATTAAATTATACAATCTCTCAGAAAATAAAGAAGGAAAAACACTACCCAACTCATTCTGAGGCTAGTTAAGACACACGAATCTGACTGAAACAAAAAAAGGAAATTACAGGCCAATTTACATCATGAACATAGACTAAACATCCCTTAACAAAATATTAGCAAACTGAATTCAGAAATATGTATAAAAAGGATAAGACATCATAACCAAGCAATGCTTATCCCAGGAAAGCATGATGAGTTTAACATTTAAAAATCAACAAATTACACTCACCATATTAACAGGAAAAAAAGGGAGAAAACCCGCATGATCATTTCTTTCAATAGAAACAGAAAAGGCATTAGACAAAATTCACACCCATTCATGATAAACTAAGAATAGAAGGCAATTTATTCAATCTGATAGAGGGCAACTAAGAAAATCTCTACTCAACATAACAATGATAAAATATTGAATACTTTCTTTCAAAAGATGGGATTAAGGCAAGAATGTCTGTTCTACTTCTACTCACCATTGTAATAAAGGCCCTAGTCAGGGCAATATAAACAGAGACATAAAATTGGAAGGAAGTAAACTTTTTATTCTTAGACAACAAGATTGTTCACACACAGTTTCCAACCAAATTTAGAAATCAAAACCTAGCCCTGGCTGGTATAGCTCAGCGGACTGAGCACAGGCTGCGAACCGAAGGGTCACCGGTTTGATTCTCAGTCAGGGTACATGCCTGGGTTGCAGGCCAGGTCCCCAGTAGGAGGCATGTGAGAGGCAACCACACATTGATATTTCTCTCCCTCTCTTTCTCCTTCCATTCCCCTCTCTCTAAAAGTAAATAAATAAAATCTTTAAAGAAAAAAGAAATCAAAACCTAAAAATACTAAGTGACTTTAGCAAGGTTACAGGGTACAAAGTTAATATACAAATTATCAATTATATCTGTATATTTGATCAATTATATAAAAAATCAATTATATTTCTTTTTTATTTTATATTTATATATATTAGAAGCAAAGAACTGAAAAACAAAAATTTTTTACAATTCCATTATAATGGCATCAAAAACATAATAATGAAACAATTAATGAAATATTTGTAAGACTTTACCTTAAAAACTACAAAACAAATAAATACATGGAAAGATGCAATATTGTTATGCATTGGAAGATTTCATATTGTTAAGGTGTCATTTTTCCACAAATTGATCTACAGATTCAATACAATTTATATCATAACCTCACTAACATTTTTTGTAGAAACTAACAAGTTGATTCTCAAATTTATATAGAAAAGCAAAAGATGCCAAAAAGGCAAAGACTCTTAAAAAGGAATGCAAATTGGAGGATACATACTCCCTGATTTGAAGGCTTACTATAAACTACAATCATCAAAACACTGTGGAATTGGCATAATAATAGAAAACAGACCAATGAAACATAAAAGATAACCCTGAAATAAACCCACACATTTATGGCCAGTTGATTTTTTTAAAGATTTTATTTATTTATTTTTAGAGAAGAAGAGGGAGAAAGAGGGAGAGAAACATCAATGTGTGGTTGTCTCTCTTGCGCCTCCTACTGGGGTCCTGGCCTGCAACCCAGGTATGTGCCTAGACTGGAAATTGAACCTGCGACCCTTTGGTTTACAGGTTGGGGCTCACCAGCCAGAGCTGGCCAATTGATTTTTGACAAAAGTTTCCAAGATAACTGAATGGAGAAAGTATAACTAAAAAGAATAAAGAAAACTGGGACAACCACATAAGCATATGAACAACAATAAATCTCAGTCCTTAACTTACAGATGTGAAAATTAATTTACCATGGATCAAAGACTTAAGCATAAGAGCCAAAATTTTAAAGCTCCTAAAAGAAAACATAGAATATCTCACAACCTCAAGAGAAGCAAAGATTTCTTAGAACACAGAAAATACTAATCTTCCTCTTCCACCCCTCCCGAAAAGATAAATTCACATTTACCAACACAAAACCTGCTGCACATCAAAAGGCACTGTTAGGGAAGTGAAGGAGTAACCCAAAGACTGGAAGAAATATTTTAAATAAATAGATATAGTTACAGATATAGATATCTGACAAAGGACATGTAACCAGAATATATATTCTCCTGCAAATCAATAACAAAAGGAACTCAATTATTAAATGGGAAAATAGTAGTCTATTCACAAAATGTTAAATGAATGACAGTAAACTCATGAAAAGAAAATCAGCATCATTCAGGGAAAAGGGGAAGGGTTTAGAGCAAGAAGTATAAAGGACACATGGACAAAAACTATGGGGGGTGGAAATGGGAGGGAGGTGGGAAGGGCTGGGGTGGTGGGTTGGGGTGGGAGTAAAAGACAGAAAACTGTACAAGATCAACAATTTAAAAAATACTGATTAAAAAAAGAAAAGAAAAAAAGAAAATCAGCATCATTAGTCATCAGGAAAATAAAGACTGAAACCATAATAAGATGGTCTATTAGAATAAATAAAACCAAAAAGACTGCCATCACCAAATAGTGGTAAGGATGTAGAATAATTGGAAATCTCAAACACTGTTGGTAGAAGTATATAGATGGTATAATCACACTGGAAAAAAGTTTTGCCAGTTTCTGTAAACTTAAGCCCATGTCATCCATGCCACCTAGCAATTGCACTCCCAAGTATTTATCCAGGAGATTAAACCAAGAGCGACATAAAGACTGTCACATGAATGCTCCTAGTAGCTTTAGTCATAACAATCAAAACTACTAATAACCATCAACAAGAAAACAGATAATAATTATTATATATTCATATAATGGAATAAGGTACTGATATGTACAACATAGGTAAATTTCAGAAATGCTTCACTGGGGGGGGAAACAGACATATAAGAGTACATACTACATGATCCCATTTATATGAAGTCCACAAATAGCACAGTGGTTTCCTACAGAGGATGTGGGGATTATCTGTAAAGCAGCAAAAGAGAAATGTCTGAGATGATGGAAATGCCCTATATCTTGATTGGGTTACACAGTATATACATTTATTAAAATCATTGAATAGTACACATTAGTTCCACTCATTTCACTTCATGTAAATTTTTCTTGATATAAAAAATAAACACTGAAATAAAATCAAATTTGCTTAGAAATGAAGATTTTTAAAAAGCCAATTGGGTAGAGTATCAGCTAGGATCAGCTCAATTATGCTATGGTAACAAAGAGCCCCCAAGCCTTAGGACCTTAAGTAGTCAACCTGCTGGCCAAATATAGCCTGTTGCCCATCTTATAAATAAAGCTTTACTAGAATACAGTCATGCCTCTTTGTTCACGTATTTTCTATGTGTAACAGTTAAGTAGTTGTGAGAGAGACTATATGACCTGAAAACTAAAAGCCTAAGATAATTTCTATCTGGCCTCTTATAAACAAAGTTTGCTTTTTGACCCCTGACTTGAAAACATAAAGGTTTATTTCTCTCATGCTCCACGTTAATTAGGAGTCCGCTGGGAGCTCTGCTTCATGTCATCCTCAGTGCAGCACCTGGCTGATGCAGCAGACTACCTGGAATGATGCTGGCCACAGTGACAAGGGAAATGAGTAAGTTCTGAAGGATCTTACACTAGCAATTAAATTATCTGGCTCCAAAGCACCACATCACTTTTCCTTACAACTCCTGGGCCAGAAGTATTCCCATGACCCCATTCACACAAGGGGACCAGAAAATACAATCCCACCATTTGTTTATACATGGGCCTGGAAGTGAAGAACTGGGATAGTTGCCAAACAGCACTAACGACCACCACAATTAAACTGAGAACCAATCAGTCCAGGTGTTTATTTCCAACAAACATGCATAACCCTGCTGAAATATTGTCCTACTGGGTAGAAGTTCTAATCATAAAAATTCCAAAAGTTGCCCCTCACCCTTCCCATTGGCTCCCATGTCACTGGAGAGAGCAACCCGGCACTGCTTTCCACACTCGTGGATCTAGATTGCAAATCTGACTAACCATCACCTTCGCATTTAATTTCTTTAATAGGGGTTTGAGTTCTCAAGAACTCAAGACTCTGTGACCCAGACTCTGCCAAACCTCCGAGACCCTGCAGCCTCATCTCTCTCTGCCACTGATTCAATTTTGTCATGCTGGACAGAGCTTATAATGACCCAGGCATACCATACTGTTTCTGGACTCCATCCACTCTTTTGATCCTGTGGTTTCCACTGCGTGGAATACCCTCTCCTATCATTCTCACCCTTGAAGACTCAGCACAGTCATTATCTTGTCCACAGAGCTTTCCATGACCTCAGAGAAGACTTTGCTGCTATTGCATCAGACCCAAACTACCCACAGTGCTGCTACTGCCCCAGACCCAAAGTAGATAATTAGAGTACTGAGCCCATGGGGTAAAAGGACAACTAACTTACTTAGTACTCACCAGGTGCCAAGTACTTTCCTAAGCACATTTCATATATCGTTTCATGTAGTCCTCATAACAACCTACAGATAAGTACTAGTATCATCACTATTTTAAAGTTAAGGACACTGGGGCATAGTTAATTAATTTGTGCAAGGTCCCACAGGTGGTAAGTGGCACAGCTGAGATACTGTCAATAGGTTGCAAGGCAAACTCTTAACCATCCTGCTACCCTGCATTTCAACACTTGAGAGCAGACAGGTCTATCTCCTTTGAGAGTATAAGCAATTCAGCAGCAAAAATCAACATCTCATTCCTTTCTGTACCCCCAGCGCCTGGATCATAGGTATTTAGGTAATAGTAGTTACTTACATCAGGATCTGTTCACATGAAATGAGACCCTGGATTCCCCAAACAAAGCTTTCTGCTAAATAAAATCCTCTTGACTAGTGAGTGACATTTAGGAAGTGGACAGATAATTACCACATATACTTTTTTCTGGATCCCAGCCCTTTCTCCAGGGCTGCTGGCCTACTTGGAAATGGAGAGACAGGAGCAGTCCAAATTACAGATCATTAGAAAACAAGCTATTCTAAGTTGACAAATATCTATCGAATCATTCAGGAACTTTTACAGAATCCTGGCTGTTTGGAAATGTAAAAATTTGACTTCTCTGTTCAAAAAACAGCACAAAGCTTTCCTAAAAGTTTTTCCTTCCTCATATAATCATGCTTTAAATTGTTAATTGCTATAATTATGGAAGATGACATTGTCATGCTTGTAATTTTTTCTATCCCCCTTGGTATTTATTGATGATAAATGGCTTTATTAAAAAATAATGATAATTACCTTGTTTGGTTGTATATCAATATGGTTTCAGTGTTTCTTTATTACCAATTATGGAATTTTATGAATTGCCAAAATTTAGTTCTTTTATTGGTTTATATTCTCTTGGTGGTATAAAAGAGGGGAGGAATTAACAATAATTTCATTCCTTCATTCCCTGACACCACCCCACTACAACCTGCCCCAACTCTGTTAAGAAAGCAGTCTAGTACACTATTCACATGTGGCCACCAGAGGCTATAATTTTTACTGCTACACAATTCTAACAATTAACTGCATACCCCAAAATTCTCAACCACGGGCCAGTGCCACCCCAAAACGTAGAAAATAAAAGGCTCTTCCCCCACCACATGCTTCACAGAATCAGCACCTACAGCTCAAAATGGAGGCACTTCTTGTGGGACCGACATTTAAAATCTACTAAATTAACTACAAGAAGATCATATGGGCAAATAGCCAGTCTCAGTGTTCCCCAGAAGAAAATTCCATTTGCTTTACTAAATACCCACAACAACCATCACAGCCAAAGCCACCTTCCACACAGAAGATTTCATAGCTCTTGGATAGTTCCCTTCCAAAAGATACTCTCCTTGAACCCCTTTTGAGTTCTCTCTGGTTACTCTCAGCCCTTGAAAGGCTAAAAAGACTACACATCTCTTTATCCGTGGCCCTCCACTGGGGTACAGCTCAGCTCATAGTCTCTACAAAACATAAACTGATTCAAATCAAGGACCCAAATGTAAGCTGCCCATGCTCCTTTGCAAACACTGCATTTGCCAGTGGTTTCATAAAGAAGCGAAGTCCTTCTCCTTAGCATCAAGAAGAGGAACAGTATGAGCTCTTAGTACTTGTTGGGTAAGTCGGACTACATTAGGAGGGAGAGGAGCGCAAGGAAAAGAGCATCACAATTGGAATCAGACCCTATCTATCCAAACTTAGTCCATGTTCTTGGCCTCTTTCTATTTCTCAACCTGCAAAATGATTTCAGCAACAACTGCAACTCAGAACTGTCACAAGGACTTAGTGAGTTAAACATCTAACACATACTTACTATTTAATATATGCTATTAGCTCTTTTCCTTTCTTCTAGATTAGTAGTTCTCAAGTGAGGCAATTTTGCTCCCCAAGAAGTAGCGCTATCTGGAGAAATGTTTTGTGATCACAACTTGGGAGGGTTATGCTACTGGCACCATCTAGATGGAGACCCAGTAGCTGCTAAACATCCTACAATTCACAGACTGGCCCCCACAACAAGAATTATCCAGCCCCAAATGTTAATAATGTCAAGACTGAGAAGTCTTGTTCTAGACAAGTATGAAATAACTATTTCATTATGGTTGTTTATTCTCCATATACCCTGTCTCTGTAAATGAGCAAAGACTTACTGAGGACCTACTATGTACAAAGCTCTACTCTAGGCACATCCTTAACCATCTTGTGTATTTGGTTGCCTGCTGCCATTTTCCCAAAGCAACTCCCATCCTCAAATACTGTCCAACCCTATGAACATCAAGCTTTGGCTTCTCCTTTCTTCTCGATGCTGTTCTCAGTGGTCCGGAAGTCAGGCATGCTATGTGTCAGAGCAGAGACCTGTATTAATCAAGCATTCCAAATATAGCAACAGCAGTTTGAAAATCAAAGAATGGGCCTTGGGGACATCAATATTTGCATGTTCATAATAAATACTTAACTACACATCTGTGCAATGTTCAATATAGTTGGAGATGAAAAAGAACATTTATGTTGGTTTTTGTCAACTTCCACAAATCAAGCACCTGATGTGCTAAAGAAATATAAAGCCGAATAGTTGTAAAGATGATTTTTAAATATGTTTATAATATGCATTTGTGAATTGGAGACATTCTTGATTTACCCTGAAGTTTTTCTAAGCATCAATTAGCCTATACCTGCCTCTTGCGTTAGTGGAACAATTTTTCAATCTGTGCATTAACATCCATCTCTTTTCTATCTCATACACACCTCTACAACTCATATTGACCCTGGCTTCAACATTCAAGACTCGGTTTCATATTTTTATTCTTCTCTGTTTATGTACGAGTGCATCTCTCTGTGTGCAGAAGTGAAGCTTACACAGATACATACACAGATTGTGGGGTTACAATCTGCTAGGCTCTAGTGTAAGTGCTTTGTAGTCACCCTCTCATTTCATTGTCACAAACCACTACAGATGCAGATGATATCCCCTTATTTTCAGGAGAAAGAATGAAGGGTTATATAGGTTAAGTAATTGGTCCAAAGCCACACAGCTAAAAATTATCAGAATGAGTATTCACACCTTGTATGTCTGATTCCAAAATCCATGTACTTCACCACTATACTATTAGGAAGAAACAGATCTCCATCTGGTGAATGCTTTTTGTGAAGAGGTAAGCAGTGGGCATACCCTTTGAAGACAGAATATCAGACCATGGAGCATGGGTGCAAGCAAGAAAATATGGGATCCACTCAAATCCACCTCAAAGAATTGCTCATTCATAAACGCTAGCTTGTAAGCAGAAATTCGTATGTAAAAAGATATATACTACCATATAATTGGAAAAGGTGAAAAGAGTAAATGACCTAAATGGGGGAAGTAGATCCAGGCTATGGAATAGAGGGATCCCATACAAAGTAGGAGGACTATGGCAAAGAGGGCTTTGCTTACTCATTATCCATCCCCCTTCCTCCTTAGTAACAATACTCTGATTTTATTCTGAGTGGCAATGTACCCAGCTGAAAGACTGCATTCCTAAGCCTGCTTTGCAGCCAGGGATAGTTGTATGCTAATAAATCTAGTAAATTTTTCACAACCAGCTTACTCTTACCAATTTTTATGATAAAAATTGTCCAACTATGGCCAACTTCAAGCTACCATGTTGAGGTTCACAAAAACTTCTGAGAATGTAACAATTGCCTCTTGCAACCAAGAAAGAGCCAGCTCCAGCACATGCCTAGGGGTAAGCAAAAAGGTGTAAAGAAATTTGTCCTTCCTTAAAAGTGCAATAGACAATAAGTATGGGAGCATTTTCTTTTCTTCTCTCCTTCCTCCTTCCTGCTTGGAGTTCAGATGACATGACTGGAACTCAGCAGCTACTCTGAGCCATGAAGCAACATGAAAAAATGATAGCGGTGCAGAAAGACTGAAGGCACAGACAGAAAGGAGAAGTCTTATCTCTGTTGACCTCAAGAAGCTTACCTCTGGGCTCCGCTATAAGGAAAAAAATAAAGCTCCTATTTTAAGCCACTGTTGCTTTGGTTTTCTGTTACATGCTTCTCAACTAATACAGACTTGGTTTTCACGTCTCTATTAGTTATATCTTTTATAACGAAAATGTTTCATTTTAATGAAAATTTGCAAGTAAGAAAGGGGAAAAAAGCTTAAGAGTTAAGTGGTTGGGCCCTTATAAGTATTTCCAAGTTGCCAATTCTTCTGACAGATCACAGGGTGGCGGTAAGGGAGACCAGGGCAAATCACAGACCTGGCACACAAATCGACAATGTGGACAAGTCATGAAAACTAAAGGGAGAGGCTGGAATCCAACCAAGACCACAAACTGCCAAAAAGATGTCTGACCAAAAAAGAGTCGAAGGCCTCCTGAGGTGAGCCTGGGGCGAAATGCACAACAGGTGACGGGAGCAGCACAGGACGCACTGCCAGGTTGTTGTCTCCAACCCAGGAAAACTCCCAGGAAGGCGGCCCACAGAGAGGAAAAGCAGCAAGACTTTATTTCCTGGCTCACAGCAGGGGGCTCTTAAGGTGCCCCAGTTAAGGGAACCCTAGAGATTGTAAAAAGGAAACAGAAGGCAGAATATCAGACCACAGAGCATGGGACGGAGTAAGAAAATATGGGATCCACTCAAGTTTCTGGGCCCAAACAGGGAACTGCAAACAACAATCTGGTAGCTAGGAAAGTCCTATGGGAAGGAACAGACACTGTTCTTCAGGGTTCACGTTCCAAAGAGGGTCACAAAAATTATACTGAGCGTGACACTTTGCAAAATCAATCGCTTAGTGATTCTTCTGCCTTGTCTTACACAAAATAACTGCCAAGTCTATTTAGGACGCATCTTTGGAGACCATGTCAAGTCACTATGCCCCACATGCTCCCTGCATGCCCAGGAGAAGGGTGTGTGCTGTAGAAAAGGCACTAGGCATAGGCCCCTATTCTTGAAGATGCTGCAATCTAAAAGAAAAATGAGTTGTGCAGAGATAGAAACACCTGGAGAACCTCCATCTATGTTTAAGCATCAGATGTGTATTCAAACCTTAGTGGTTACGAATTCATAGCAGGAAAGGCAAAGAGGAATATAAAAGCCATATTGAGAACACAGGTCTTTGGCTGGGCCCTAAAGAGTTAATATCATTTGAGCCAGAAAAAAATTAGAAAGAATATATCCCACACTGGAAAATGGCAAACAATGGGTGTTAAACAAATACATTTCCAATAATCAAAGTAGTAAAGAAAAGGGAAGTGGGGAGGAGAAAATGACAATACTGGGCACTCATGGGCAATAATGTTGAAGAGAAAAATGTGGAAACTGCTTATTCCTGTATTCATAAATTCAACAAATATTAAGTGCCTGACCACTTATTCTAGGGCCTCAAATATCAAACTTGAATACCTGGAGGCTAAGTAGGCTCCTCCTACTCATTGAGATTATTGAAATTTCACATTTTTCACACTGTCAAAAATGGGAAGATGTTATGAGGAGAAACAGTCCAGATATTTATTTCTAGGCCTCAGCAGTTCATAACTGAAAAAAGGTAACAACCAACCCAGGAGTAATGAGCGTGCCCCAGGGGCTAAGATACTCCTTTCCCAGCATCGTACCCTCAGTGAAGTGGAGGCCCCTCTGTGCTCATCCCAAGTTTCCCAATGTCTAGAGTGCCTTGAATATAGTGTGTACCCAGTAAATATTTACTCGTGGATCCTGCTTCTTGTTTGCAAAAGCCCAAGCAGGGGTAGAGCCAGGGTTGGTCAGTTGTCCCAGGTGCCAGAGAATCAAAACCTAAAGCTAAGTGCACAACATGCATCGCCTGGCAGGTGGCGGCAGATTTCTCACAGTGGTTGATGAAACAGAGGGCAGGGGTCAGAGGCGCTTACAGCGAGGAACATGTAATGGATATTGGTATTTAAAACAGAAAGTAGCCCTGGCTATAAGTTAATGTTTCATATCCAATAAAGAAGGCTAAATATCTATAGTTTTGATAGATTGCTATGAATGAAACATTATAGGGGCTCTTAAACACCTTGCTTCAGACCTTCATTACATGAAATTATTCTTGAGCAGAATCTCATACCCAACATGGCTAGATCCCATTAAGTAGCCAGTTAGATAACGTAGGCTGTGCTTTCTCTAGTAAGAACAAGATCAGGAAGAAGTCTAACCCGACAATTTCTTCACTGCTGCAGCCCAGGAGCAGTGCAAGCCAGAGCAGCAGGAAATGTTTTCTAGAAATTCTCACTGTAGCCATCACACCCCTGCAGGAGATATAGGGTAATTTCACAGGGTCTTCCAAAAAGCAATGCAATGACTATGCTGAGTACTTAATGTGCTTAACATAGTATTAATAATCAAAGGCTTGAGACTGGAGAGATTACAAATCTCCCTCCGTGGAGCACTTGAGAGTGAAAGACCTTTGCTTTCCAGACCCCTCTGAGAACTTCCACAGAATCACCAAATTGGTAAAGATTTCTCTGAAATTGTCTTGTAGAAACATCTCATTATACAAAAGGAGACCAAAAGATCAAAATGGGATAAATTCAGAGGATGGGACGAAGACACAAAGCCCAAAATCCACTAATTGTGTCAGCCAAAAACAAGCCTGAGGGAAAAAACACAAACCTCTAAGAATGGAGAGAACTCAAATGTCCAAAGAACAGAGGTCCTCCTCTGGCAACACCTGCTCATCGACACAAGAGCATACCACGCATGTTACCAAGGCTCCTGTATGTTCTTGCTATGTGCCCACTAGCAGAGACTGATATGGACTTCATCCTTATAGGAGGCACATGGAGTACCTGGATAAGCAGTGTTTTTTAACCTTTGCATTCAGTATAGCATGTAAAGACTATTTACCAGAAGACCCTACAAACCTGTTTCACAGCATGTTAGATAAATAATCCATGTTGTTTTTAAAATGGATATACCTTTTGACCCAGCAATTCCATTGCTAGGACTATATCCTAAGAACCCTGAAACACCAATCCAAAAGAACCTATGCATCCCTATGTTTATAGCAGCACAATTTACAATAGCCAAGTGTTGGAAGCAACCTAGATGCCCATCAGTAAATGAATGGATCAAAAAACTGTGGTACATTTATACAATGGAATTCTATGCAGCAGAAAGAAAGAAGGAGCTCATACCCTTTGCAACAGCATGGATGGAACTTGAGAGCATCATGCTAAGCGAAGTAAGCCAGGCAGTGAAAGACAAATACCATATGATCTCACCTTTAACAGGAACCTAATCAACAAAACAAACAAACAAGCATAATATAACCAAAGACATGGAAATTGGGAACATGCTGAAAGTCACCAGAGGGGAGAGGGGAGGGAATTTCAGGGGAAAAGGGGAAGGATTTACAGGAACAAGTATAAAGGACACATGGACAAAAACTATGGGGGGGTGGAAATGGGAGGGAGGTGGGGAGGGTTGGGATGGCGGGTTCGGGTGAGAATAAAAGACAGAAAACTGTACAAGATCAACAATGAAAATAAAAATTAAAAAAAAGAAATTCTCTGCAGTGTTACTTTTGATCATAAGACCATCTCAATCAGATTTTGTTCCTGTAGTGAGGACAGGGTGGAGGTGGAGCGACTCCTAGTCAGTCACTCCAACGACACTTGCTGTCCAACTATAAATATGGATGTTTCTAGAATCATCTTAGTTCCAAATTCCTCCAACAGAGAAGCTTCCCAAAAATGAAGAAAGTATCTCACCCCAGTATCCCTTCACCATGGACTCCTATATCTAAACAGGTTTCTTCCTTTGGTACTTTTGACCCACTTGAACTACAGCAATATCTAACTTTCTTGACTAATCACTCATTCACAGTAATCACAGTTAACATGTATATGCATATACCACATACATTCTCACAGGCTTTGTTTTTCATATATTAACTCAATCATCCTAACAACACTGTGAGATCAGTATTACTACTATCCCATTTTACAGGTGAGGAAACTGAGGCTGAGGGAGATAATTTACTATCTTGCCTGCAGTCACACAGCAGTTAAGCGGAAAACCTGATACATGAATCCAGCAATTTGTTTCCTTCAGCCCTGCTCTTAATCCCAATGGTATATTGTGTAGATTTTACTTGTTAGTTCTAAAGTTAAATAACATGAACCCAGACGTATAATTCAAAGAGTAATAGTAAGAAAAAACTCTAAATGCTCTTGGCCACATTTCTCTACCATTGCCTCCACCTCACTCTCAAAACTTCCGGTATTCAGCAATTAGCCATTTCTTCTGCCCTCTAAAACATATTTTTGATATAAAAATGACCATAAGAAATCTCAGCAAACACAAAAGGAAAGAAAATAATTAATTGTTTATTTGGACCATGTCACTGTGCCCTTGATATTGACATCTCTGCTCTTAGCCAGGTTTATAGGTTTTGGGTGTTTCACTTAACTGGAAGAAAAGCAAGAGATTAACATTTACTGAGCACTTTCTCCCTATAGGCCAGGTAATATGCTATGTGCTTTCACCCACAAAATTGCCTTTAATACCAAAAGCAATCCCAGCAAAAGTAATTAATGGAATCTTATTTTTAAAGACAAAAAAAAATAAACAAAATCTAGATTCAGAAGGTTAAGTACCAAGGTCAAGGAGACTCACCTAGAACTGATGGCATGCGGATTTAAACCAAAACCTGATCTAAAGCTGAGGCTATTTCTGAGACAGCATGCTGGGCAGTAGATGCCCTATCCTTTAAAACCAGAATCCACTCTTAGATTTTTTTTCCCCTCTGAGAAGTGAGTCTTTACAGATTTACTGGTTGTTAAATGCTACTGACTCTAGCTAATACCCAAATTAACTAGATTCCTTTCGGAGGTTGTAAAATGTGCTACACACTCAACTTCTGAATTTAGCATGCAAGATGATGACCACAGCAGGAAAATGGTGCAACTTTCTTGTTAGAACAATGACGCCTAAAAGCCTATTTTTAATTTCTACCTTCTTTTATGAGGACTACGTGAATGAGGACACACCTAGGATACTGCATATTAATTTCAACAGAGCTAATACCCAAAATGTCCCACCAATTTACTCTTCACTGACAATGTTAAAAGACAATGATTTATGCAGATCAATCATCTCGCTCATCAAGTCCTACCCTGACAGCCAGCCTTCATCATTGCTATTTAAAAGGCACTGCTGACAGAAAAGACCGACTCTTTGATTAAGGGCCCTGTCTGGCTAACCTTTTATTTGAAGAATGATTGCCGCTGAGTGACAAATACTTTTCCATTCATTTCAAGGCAAAGATATTGACATTCAAATTCTCGATGGCTACACTGAGCAGATGCCACTGTTGGCAAGAGGCTTAAGAGCAACAGCAGGTATGCCGTGGCTCTGGGGGCACAGGGAAAAGACTAAAACTAAAACACACGTGCAGGCACTGGGTAAAGGTTCTCAACAAGTGAAAGCTATGGGTCTCTGGGCCAGATCCTCTTTCCTCCAGTTATCAAAGAACATCTGGTCGTAGTTTTGCCCCTACAAAACTACAAAACTATGGGCTCTTAAAAGTGCCCTTGTGTTACCTTGACCCAACTTGGAACTGCACAGGCAGCAAAGACTAAGAGTAAAACTAGGTCAGGAGCATGCAGTTTCCAACCATAAGAGGAAACATCTTTCCCCTCTCCACCCTGAATCTCATCATCCCAGCAGACCTCACACTGAAAGTACTGGCCTTCTTTGGCTGCATAGGACTGCAAGTGACTAAACACAAAGTGGAAGAAGCATCTGAAAAATCACCTACCAAAAAACCCGGTAACATTTAATCCTATATGCTAAGGAGAAAGAGGCAGGGATTGACAGAAACAGAGTAACCATGAGAGACAGAAATTGAGCTTTCAAAAAAAAAAAAAAGAAAGAAAAAGAAAGGCAATTTTTTTCTAAACCATTTCAGTAAATGCTACCTTGGTCAGTACTACACATATATAATATCAACGTATCCTCACAGCTGGATTATTTTGGTTACGTTCATTTCTTAAATGCAAAATATTGCCTTAAAATATTACCTTAAAGGGAATCAGGAAAATTATGGACTAAGGAAGTCTATTCGTGACAAGAGCCAGCCCAAAGCTTCAAGACTACCATACTTTTCAGACCATAAGACGCACCTAGGTTTTAGAGGAGGAAAATAGGAAAAAAATTTGAAGCAAAAAATGGGGTAAAATATTTAATAACATAAATAACATATTTCACCAATGTAAATGTAAACAGAACTCAACGACAGCATTAACAACCATTATTCCTCCCAAATTTGGCAGGGGGGAAAGTGTGTCTTACAGTCTGAAAAATACAGTAAACATTTCCAGTAACAAAATGAAAATACCTCAGCAGGTCATCAGTGATTCCTTTTAAATCTTGCCGACGTACAATGTGTAGGTTTCAAGTGCTCACAAGGGACAGGGTATCTCAAAAACTGTTGCTCTGATGTCTGACAAACTCCCACCGTGGGAGAGGCAGGGGACAGCCAAGACACAGACAGAACGGTTTTGTTACTCTAGGCCTAACAGGCGATCCGAGCAGCAGAGTAGAGGAAGGTAGCAGGGCTCGGAGGGGGGACGGGGAGAGTGGAAACCTGGGTTTGAATCCAATATTTGCTGCTTATTAGCTGAGGGATATGAAGAAAGCTACTTCCCTTCTCTAGTCCTGTTACCCCATCTGCAGAATGTCTACCTTACACAATAACTTGTGGACACGAAACAATATGCATTAAATAAAGCCACTTTCCTTTACCTAAACCCCCTTTTTTTCCCTTCCTTTCTTCTCTTTGTTCACTTGTTTGTATGAGAGAATAATTCATAAGAGGTATGGAGAAAACACAAGATTTACAGTTCCACGGCCAACCTATGACACCTGGTGCAGATACTTACCACCTGTGCAACTGCACAGACTTTGGAAGAGTGACATGCTGAACCTCAATTTCCTCACCTTTAAATGAAAACAGTCCTAATAGCCCTACATCCCTCACTGTGTTACAATGATAAAAAAAGAAATGTTAAAGTACTTTGTAAGTTTTAAATCAATACAGAAATGTTTTCTGTAGTTAATATTTTTCTCAGAAAATCGGATACTCCAACCCATTTTTATTATTTTCTTATTTTTTTCTCCCATCTATGCTTCTCATGGTGAATAATAAATCAATAACCAGTTAATTAATCAGTAATCATCTCCATTCCTTAGAACTATTAGTAGTGGCCTCTACAGCTGTCCAGAAGAAGTACCAGGTAGAAGTGACATTTCTTCCCTAACAAAAATTTATTGGAGGTTATTATGAGACAGGCACTGGGACAAAGAGGTGAATGAAAAATGCAAAATTGAGTTACGTGGAGCAAACAGACAAATAAATGATTTTAATATTGCTGCACCATATAAGTTAAGTACAAAGGATGCTAAGGGTGCCAGTGAGGGAGTGTGTGACTACCTGGGGAAGTCAGAAAAGATTTCACCACAAGTAGTAGACCTGGGTCTTCAAGGGTGAGTAAGTCCTCACCAGGCAGGAAAGGAAGAAAGAGGTCCTGCGGAGAAAAATGAGAGGGACAAAGGCATGGAGGCCCAGGAGAGATCACATGCTCTGGCAGGGACAAGGACAAGTTCAAGACATCCTATAGATTTAAGACTTACTCCTTTAGGCAAAGGGGAGTTTGTGTGTGAAACTGCTGTGATATGGCCCATGGTTTAAAAACATCCTCCTAATGAAAATCAGGACAAACAGTCACTCAGCACCACTCTATGCTAGAAATGGGAGACACAAAAATGAAAAAGATTCTTCTGACATTCCCTCTGGGAGGGGAGCTTGGTAGTCTCAATTGCTTTCAAGCAATACCTAAGGAGCTGCCAAACTGGGGGTGCTGGGTGCCCCCACCCCTCCGGCACCAGCACCTGTGGCTTTGCCTTTGGCCTTGGAACCTGCCTTTCATACCCAATGTGCAGGTGTGGATTTCTACTATTCTGCTTGACCCTACTGTTCTGTTTCTATGGACACTGGGGCAACTATGGATCACCACTCATGGGCTGACAGCTCTGTCCTCTTGTTTCTACCATCCCTCCCTGATGCTAGCCTACTGCTGCTCTGCTTTGACCTGCAGCAATCCTGTGGACAGCCCAACAGCTCCTGAAACCATCTCTAATAGTGGAAAAGTCCCTATACTAAGCCTCTGCCCCTTGCTCCCTCTATGCCCTCCCAGTGAAAGTGAGGCAAAGGTAATGCTATATGTTTACCAAACCTTGTTTCACTCTCTTCTTCCCGCACATACAGAAACACAATTGACAACAATTAGTTTGGATTCTGATGCAAGGAAATAAATGATGCAAAAGGAAAAAAGCCCCTTCCAGGCCTGGCCCTTAAAAACATCCTAGTGCAGACTTTCTGTATGAGTTTCCTAGCTACTATAACAATTACCACAAACTTGGTGGCTTAAAACAACAGAATTTATTCTCCCATTTTGAAGGATAGCAGAAACCCAAAATCAAGGTGTCAGAAGGGCCACAATCCCTCCAACAATTCTAGGAAAGAATCCTCCCCTGCCTCTTCCAGTCTGGCGACTCTTGGCATTCCTTGGCTTGTGGCCACATCACTTCAAACTCTGCCTGTCTTTACATGACCCTTCTTCCCTTTGTGTGTCTATGTGCAAATACCCCTCTCTTTTCTCTGGTAAAGACACAAGTTTCTGGATTTAAATCTCAGTCTAAATTGGCACAATTTAAGATCCATCTCAAGATCCTTAAGTAATTATATTTGCAAAGAGCCTATTTCCAAATATGGTCACATTCTGAGGTTCCACATAGGCATGAATGTGGGGGATTGGAGGTCACTATTCAATCCACTATACCTCCTAGGCATCTTTGTAGGCCTCATGACCAGGTGGTACATCATCAGATGTCAGAGCCAAATTTCTGAATGATCATGTGAAGCAGAGTTCCCCCAATAGTGACCCTCATTAGATGCATAAATGAGCATTAAACAAAACTTCATGGTGTTAAGCCACTAATATTTCAGGGTTAATACAACAGCAGAGCCCAGCCTGTGTGGCTACCACTCTAAGCCTTATGCCCTTGCTCTTCAACCCAAACACTGTTTATGGACCCAGAGCTAACACACAGTGTTTTCATTTGGGTTCATTTTTTTACTCAAAAGCTTTTTTAGGTTGCTCTTGCTAAATGTTCCAGGAATTTCTCCCAGAGCTTGGATTGGCCTGGATGTGACTGTTTGAAAGGTTTCTTATTTTCCCTGGGTAATGTCATTAGGCTTTTGCTGATAACATCACTGTTTTCTCTACTGATCTCACAGGAGAATGTGGTAGGCAGTGTGAGATATCTCTTGCTTTCACTGGGACAGGAGAGAGGGAGGAAGGGGTTGAATGTGGATATTTTCCAGTTAAATTCATCCAAAAGTGCACCAAGAAAAACAGTAGCTAATGTCCCTTTCTTACAGAAGCAGAGAGAGCACCAGATTTTAAAGTCATGCCAACTTTCACTGAAATTTCCCAGCTCTGCAAACTCAAGAGCTATGATATGTTGAAGGTTACTTCCTATCACACTGCCCTGCTTCTCTTACCTTTCTTAAAAAAGGAGTAAACACCACCTTTTTTACAGGGTGGCTGTGAGATTTAAATGATAACTGGATACATGTTTAGCTGAGTGCTCTTATCACAGCAGTTATTGCATGTATGTGAACTTTCTTTGTTCCTCTGACCAGGCCAACTTATTCCCTCTTGTATCATCCATCTTCTGGGGCAAGGTGACAGCTGAATTGGTGTGAAACCATGATCTTTAGCATTGCTCTCAAAGACCCTCAAGCATTTTCTGCCTTTTCTCTAGTTCATCCTTTTAGATACCGCTAGTCCAGGAGTGTCAAACTCATTTCCACTGGGGGCCACTTCAGCCTCGTGGTTGCCTTCAAAGGGTTGAAATAATTTTAGGACTGTATAAATATAACTACTCCTTAACTGTTAAGGAGCTGAAATTACATTTGGCCCTTTGAAGGCAACTGCAAAGCTGATGTGACCCCCAGTGAAAATGAGTTTGACACCCCAGGACTAGTCTATTCCTTGGAAATGGCTTACAAGTTAGTGGATAAACTGACTGATCTCTCTAACCAGTTTAGTTTTATCCTTAAATACTTCATGAGAGCTTATTTTGACCCTCCAGTTAGACTAAAAGCTCTCTGAAGGCAGTAACTATGTCTTACCTTGTTTCTGTAAATCCAACATCAGTGAGCACAATGCCAAACTGATCATGGGTGCTTACCCCATATACACTGACTGACTACAGAGAAAATGGAATGGAAAATTCCCATGACTAAGACAGGATTTGGCCTCTGATAATATGAATGTTCACTAACGAATAGGCACTATTCGTCAGATAACGAACTGAAGTTATCCGGTTAACTCACAGAACAGAGGGAAGGTAGCAGAAGTTGAACCACTTAAGAAACAGAACAACAAGAGGCAGGATTCATCTGCACTCTGCGATTTGGTAGGTCCCGCCATAAAAAAAAAAAAAAAAAAAAAATCAGCTAATGGTCTGTTTGTCACCCCTTTTGAGGTGGATCAGTAAAATGTATTCTCACAGTTGTTTGATAGAGTTATAATAAAATACATGTTATACATTGTACAACATATGTTATATACTATATGAGGTTTGTCCAGAAAGTATCCAGTCATGTAATATGAAAAATAGAGACATTTTGTACATAGGACAGTGGCACCTCAGTCCCCTTCAAAGTGGGCATCTTGGCCCTGGCTGGCGTAGCTCAGTGGATTGAGCGCGGGCTGCGAACCAAAGTGTCGCAGGTTCGATTCCCAGTCAGGGCACATGCCTGGGTTGCAGGCCAGGCCCCTAGTGGGGGCCACGTGAGAGGCAACCACACACTGATGTTTCTCTCCCTCTCTTTCTCCCTCCCTCCCCCTCTCTAAAAATAAAATAAATAAATAAAATCTTTAAAAAAAAAAAATTCTTTAAAATTTAAAAAAAAACAAAAAAAAAAACAAAGTGGGCATCTTGAGACCTCACACAGTTCTCCCAATTGCCATCAGCTGCCCTATCATATCATCTTGAATCTCATCAACAGTCTGAAACCTCTTCCCTTTCAAAGGTGATTTTAATTTTGGGAAAAGCCAGAAGTCACAGGACACCAAATCTGGGCTGTAGGGGGTTGAGTCACCTGGGTGATTTGATGTTTCATCAAAATCTCTGCATGAAATGTGATGCATGAGCAGGCACATTGTTGTGATGAAGCTGCAGATCACCAGTTGCCCATAGCTGCAGCCTTCTGAATCATCTGAATACTTTCACGGAGGAATGTTGAAGCTTAATGCATAATTTGATGCAGATTCACTGCTCTATTGGCTCAGTCATTTTGAATACAACAGCCACACAGTACGCATGCTCACTCAACAGCATCTACCACCCCCACTGACCGGTACAGTGAAGTCGTTATTGTTCATGCATGTGCATTCCAGTCCACTCTCCTTGGCTGCCAGGTTACACTGATGTCACACAAACCATTCTTGTTATATTAACAATGGGTAGATTTTTTTTCTGGACAGATCTCATATGTGTGTTATATATCAATTTGCAATATATATTTATAGTACCTGCTTTGTATCAGGAACTGTTTAAGTGTTTTACTTATATATTAATTCATTTAGTCTTCACAATTCCAGAACATAGATGCCATTATCATCATCATCATCTTACAATTGGAAAACAAATCCAGAGAGGTTAATTTGCCCAAAATTATAACACTAGCACATAGGCAAGTCCTGGAGTCAGATCCTGGCAGTGTGGTTCCAGAGTCCATACCCTCAGCCACTAGGCAACACTGCCTCTTGAGAGAGAGGGCAAGGGTTGGGAGAAGTGAGCCCCCAGTCAAAATAGTATCTGGAAGAGGGGCTTACAAATTAAACAGATTCCAAAGAGACAGCCTTTCAACAGAAGAAACTAGCTGTAGGAGCAGAATCTGGCAGCCACAGATGCAAGGGGACAGCCCTCTATAAGGGAAGAGCTGGTGATAACCCACCTTAATAGTAATAGAAGCCAGATGGAAGCAACCCCCTACATGAATACCTTTAGTCTGAGATAGGACTAACCCCACAGTTAAGGCCTGAATAGCAGCATCAGGAACACACAGCTCTAACAGATTGAAGACAAAGGATATAGAAGGGGCTGGGAACAGTTCCAGAAGGCTTTGATGGGTCTGCTTTGAGCATCACATCTTTAATGCACAAACTGCTAGAGTCAAGAGACAGCCAGCTTTCCCACCAGCCCTAAAAAACTCGGCAACCCATACCCCACACTCATTTACTATTACTGTATAAATCATTTCAGTTTCCTGCAGCTTTGGCCCTCCTCCACCATAAACAGAGTCAACCAGGGCTCCCTGCTTGAGACAGTCATCTAAAGCTGGGAGGGCAAAAGCATTCTCTCCCAGCCTCCTCAGCCCTCATGGGCAATGTCCCCTCCTCCTTAAGTGTATCGGAATGAGCACTATCTGATGGTTGATTCTTTCATCTCTGCAGCTTTGAAAACCTCAAACATTATATCAGCTCTACAACAAAGAGCAGGGACTTCAGGAGTTGACAGCACTGCCATAATTAAAGACGACCATCAATAAGCTGCCATGTTAAACAATGTCACGTTATAGCTGCTCCAAAGCCAACTGTTTACCTTTCAGACATTTCTATGGAAAGGTTTAAACAGGTGCAGTTTGAATCATTCTATAGATATGCAAACAGGAGATAGAAACTTTTCTTCTCTCTAAGACAGAGTATAATGTACAGCATGCCATTACCTTGCTAATAGTGCACAATTGATTTACTCAAGGAAAATAAGTAACCAATAAGAATACAAATCCAACAATATCATTGAAAATATTACAGGGACAGTGCCAAAAATGAAATGGCAAACAATACAAAATTTTCCATTTTAAGTTCCTTCTAGCCCATGGACCTCAGTTTCTCCCTTCATAAAATAAGGAGGTTGCATTTCAAGCTTATGTTGACGTGCAGAACCCATCCCCAGTACAAATCCAGGGTACAGAACAGGGAAGACTCAGGAGTGTTTCAGGGGTGAATCATGGTCCCATTTGCAACACTATGCCCCCAGAATTTTTCTATGACTTAGAGAACCATTGGTCCATATCATCTCTGTGAGTTCTTTCCAGGACCAAAATTTTGTGATTCTGAAGAAAAATAAGAAAGGGGAAGAGAAAGAATAGGTGGAAGAAGAGGAAAAAGAGAAAAAAATAACAAACAACAACAAAACCACTCTATCTTTTATCCACAACAGTTTTCTCAGCATCTAAATAATACTGAATAAATGAAGTCCTGAGTTAGTGACTAATGAAGGAAGTTATCAGTATCTTCTCTGCTTTTCCTTGAGTTTTGGGTAGGGCTAACTATATCAATAGGAAATAGAAAGAGGCAATACTAAAACAATTTGAAGTCTCTGATGCACACTGAACTCTTCAGCTGCGTGCTCACAGCTGGCTCTGTCCCATTCCCAGACAGGTCTGAGGTGAGCAGAAGAAATGAGCTCCTCACACTTTTCCCTTCCCTTGGACTCTTATGTCGGCTTCCCAAGGCATGCAGCTGTCATGTTTCCAGTTCAGTCTGTGTGCCGGAGACCTTTGGAGTTCTCTGGGGCTCCTGAAAACTTAGTCTATTTAAAGACAGACAGGAACTTTGCCCTGGGAGATGCATAAGAATTGAGGTGGGAGCAAGAGGACTGCTCTGTAGAACCACTCAGAAACAAACACCTTTGGAAACGCTGAAGCAGAAACCTCTCAGGGGGATTTAGCAAGTTTACCCAAGTTCAAGAGCTGCTTATCACCTCATGTGTACAACTCATACATGGTGGGGGAACCCCTGGGCAGGAATAACAGTGGCTATGCTTAAGGCCCCACATGTCACATCATGACTCATTATGGTGACCACTAAGGAATTTTCTGATACCTGAGGACAGTCTACGGCCATACCACCCTGAATGCGTCTGATCTCTTCTGATACCTGAGGACACAACACTGTGAGAGTAAGTGTGAAGAATTGTGGCTCATTTCTTTGCAGACTGAATATCTTAGAATTTATAATAAGAAAAAATCTCCAGTGCTTACATTGGACAGACCAAAAGAACTGCAAAGGCTGAATCTAACTTCTTTCTATAAAAACAATATGGAGAATTCTTAACTGATCTAATCTCCTTGCTAGGCCCCTCCCAGTAGGAGCCCCACAAAATCTCCAAAGAGGAAGAGAAAACCATAAAGTGTCTCACTTCTATGAAGCAGGAGATGATGTCTGGTGATGTACAACTGACTAGGGCAGAGCCAAATGAGGGTAAATAAAACCATACTTCCTGCCTGAGGCTGGACCACCTTACCCTCCCCATACTCAACTCCAAACTCCAATGACATCACTCTTGAGAGCTCTGTTCCCCTCTAGTCTGGAGAGCTCCATTTTGAAACAATAACTCTTTATGGAGAGCTTTCATCTCAGCTTAAGTTCTGAAAAATCAAAGATTAATATGTCTGAGATGGAGAAAGCATCCCTCAAGAATGTGGGAAAACTTCCTTGGGTGGTTTGTATTTAGTGGTAATATCTTCTTTAACTTGTCAAATTGTCTTGCTGTTTTTAGAATGAAACCAGATATTTTAAAAAGAAAAAAAGTGTTTGAGATAGGCTACTGATTACTGGTTTATTTTTTGAGTTGAGAAACCACATGGTCTTCCAAGCATGGTTACACTATGGCAATATACTTTGTCATAAATTTACTATATCCTTCTGCTTGTCTATAAAACAGTCTGCTCCTAATCTTTCCAAACTTGGCCTAGATACAAAACTTTTAACTTAAAATATGTAACAATATGTCATAGCTACCAGAAGATTCATGACAGCTATTTCTAAGATACATAATATTATTAATTGTTTTTGAATGTAATTGAACTGTTATGAATCTAAAAAGTATAAAAATGACATTCAGCCATCAACAGTTCTTGAAACATTATATACACAAAGAGAAAAATATTAACAAGCCCAACAGTACTCAATTTCAAAATTATATCCTTTGAAGCCAAAATTACACTAAGAGAAACAGAAAAAGAAGTATGAACTTAAAAATAAAATTGTAATATTTGAAAATATTAAACTTACCTTCAGATAAAAATTAAGTGTGAGCTAAATAATTTTTTATGTTTGCAGAGCTGTCAAACAATATGCAGCCATCTTACACTGTTTAAAAGGCTATGGCTGGAGTGTGTGGAGAGAATCTGCAAGATATAGACAATGATGAGCAGCAGAACAAGCAAATTTACTTCAATTTACTTTGATTCATTTAGAATTTACTGAGCACCTACTATGAGTTTGTACTGAACTACCTATCATGGAAGATAACAGAGAAGATGCAGTCTAAGCTTTAGAGGAGCTTACAAATGTACTTTTATAATTTTAAAATAATGATTAAATACCCAAATGAAATCTCTTGTAAGTAATATGTGAGGTTAGAGCAGAAAGAACTCAATGTGAGCCAGGGTAGTTGAAAAGTCTCCCTATAAGAGCTAGAATTTTTCCTGAATCTTGAAAACTGAGTCATATTTTAAAAGATACAGTGAAGGCCAGAGGTTATTTACAGTTAGAAAGGCAGTTTAAATAATGATCTAAAAGCTGAGACAAATATAACTTGGTCAGGGAATGGTGAACTGAAAGAAGTGGCCCAGACAAAGGCCTGGACCTCTGGTTACCTACAACACAAGGACACAAAAACCATTTCTCTAACCCTTTCTTCTCAATAGTTCCTCATGGCCTGCTTCATCAGAGTCCCACCTGACCTGGAATGCTGAGGTTCCCAGTGTACTTCCCTTACCTAGCTTGCTACACTGGACGCAAACAGAAAGAACCCCACCAGGTTTGTTATCACATGAGTCAAGAACTTTCTTCTCCTAGTTCCAAAGACTGTGCTCATTTTTTTTTTTTGAAATTTTTTTCTTATTGTTAAATTACAGTTGTTCCCACTTTTCCCCCATTACTCTTTCCTGCCCAAACCACCCCCCACCTCCCACATCCAATCCTCCCTCCCATTGTCTTTGTCATTGGGTCCTCTAGACATGTTCCTTGGCTTGACTCTTCCCCTTCTTTCCCTCACTATCCTCTTCTGCCCTCCTCTCTGGTCATTGTCAGTTCTTTATTTTCATGTCTCTGGTTCTAGTTTACTCACTTGTTTATTTTGTTGATTTAGGTTCCACTTATAGGTGAGATAATATGGTATTTATCTTTCACCATCTGGATTATTTCACTTAGTATAATACTCTCCAGTTCCATCCATGTTGTCATGAAGGGTAGCAGTTCCTTCTTTCTTTCTGCTGTGTAGTATTCCATTGTGTAAATGTACCACAGTTTTTTGATCCAATTGGACCTGCCTTTTGACCTGGCAATTCCACTGTTGGGATTATACCCTAAGAATCCCAAAACTCCAATTTAGAAGAACCTATGCAACCCAATGTTCATAGCAGCACAATTTACAATAGCCAAGTGTTGGAAGCAATCAGAGTGCCCATCAGTGAATGAGTGGATCAAAAAACTGTGGTGCATTTACATGATGGAATACTATGCAGCAGAAAGAAAGAAGGAGCTCCTGCCCTTCATGACAGTATGGATGGAACTGGAGAGCATTATGCTAAGTGAAATAAGCCAGGCAATGAAAGACAAATACCATATGATCTCACCTACAAGTGGAACCTAATCCACCAAAACAAGCAAGCAAAATATAACCACAGACACTGAAATAAAGAACAAACTGACAGTAGCCACAGGGGAGGTGGGAGAGGATAATGGGAAGGAAATGGGGCAGGGTGATCAAGGAACATGTATAAAGGACCCATGGACAGAGCCAAAGGGAGGTAGGATAGAGGTTGGGAGGTGGGGATGGCTGGAGTAGGGAGAAATGGTGGGGGGAAAGGAGACAACTGTACTTGAACAATTAAGAAAGAGAAAAAAATCAGTAAAAACAATTAATTAATTAATTAAAATTAAACAAGAAGTTCCTCAGTCATACCAGCCATATTTCAAATCCTCAATAGGTACATGCCACTATTGCCTATTACCATATAAGATGGCACATATATAGAATATCTCCCATCATTGCAGAAAATTCTGTAGGACTGTGCTCATTTTAAGAAAGGATCAAATTGGTTAGAACTGGAAGTAGCCACTCCCTCTTGAAGATATTAAAAACCTTTCTACTGTAGTCTCCCTATACCATCCTGAGGTCAGTGGCTCTCAGCCAGGGGTGATTTTTGTCCCTTAATATATAAAGACATTTTCGTTTTGTCACACACACATACATAGGAGAATGTGTTACTGGCATCTAGTGGGTAGAGGCCAGAGATGCTGCCAAATATCCTACAATGCACAGTACAGTCACCACAACAAAGAATTTTCCAGCCCAATATGTCAATAGTGTCACAACTGGAATGAAATGAATATAAACATTTACAATATTTTCTGAACACATGTATTTTAACAATGCAGAGACATTGCCTTGTTCTTTTTTTTTTTTTTTTTTTTTTTTTTTTTTTGTAAACTTGACCCAGTATCACTGACTTTCAGAAGGCTCAGCCCAAATTCCAAGGTGCTTTCCAGGGCAAAGTTGCCTGATCCATGCAGCCCTAATGAATCCACACCCATTATTCCCATCCCAAAATAAGAATGCACTGAGAAAATAGGGCAATTAGCAATAAAACATGTCCTCTGTTCGGGCAGATGATACACTCACACCTAAACCAAGTCATACCTAGAAATGAGAGGACAGTGAAAGCCAATGCATTTTGTACTTTTGTGCCTTTTCAAAAGCTAGACACACTTTACGCATTTTAATTTTAATAGAAAAGAAAGACAATATCCAAATATTTGCTATTTATGGTTTGAGTTAACATAGGGGAACAAAACTCATTATAACTTGGAAAGATTCATTAATAAATTGACCATTTATAATACTGGTTCCCACTCAAACATGCCTTCTTCCAAGAAGCATTGAACCATGATGATTTTATTAACAGTTTAAGCCTGTCTGATGGTCAAATGTCATATAAGCACCCAGTGCAAATCTTCTGCAAAGCAAAATGGAAACTTCAACAAAAGGTATGGGGTTTCATGAATTCAACTCCAGTGATGTTGGAAAAATGCTCAAATTATACTCAAAACCACTGGTTTTGTATCCTTAGACCAATTGAAAAAGAGAAAATGAGAATAACACAGTAGAAATTTTATGAAACTGAGGACTTCCAGCCAAAATGGAGGAATAGGTAGATACACTTTGCCTCCTCACACAACCAAAATAACAACAACAAATTTAAAAATAAAAAAATAACCAGAACTTCCAGAAAAATCAAACTGTATTGAAGTCCAACAACCAAGGAGTTAAAATAGAAATATTCATCCAGACCAAGCAGAGAGGCAGAGATGGGCAGCCAGGGTGGAGAGGACACAAGGCAACACAATGGCTGGAGGACTGGGGCAGGTGAGGCAGCAGCTGGAGCAATAGGTGGTCCCACATTTGTGTGTGGATAAACCAGGAGGAACAACTTGGGAGCAAGACACACTGTACAGCCCAGGGTACCACTGCAGGGAAAAGAAAGCCTCAAAACCTCTGACTGAGGAAAATATGTTGGGGCTGAGGTGTCAGGAGAAACTCCCAGACTTACAGAAGAGTTCGTTGGACAGACCCACAGGGTCCTAGAACACACACAAACCCACCCACCCAGAAATCAGCACCAGAAGGGACCAATTTGTTTGTAGGTAGTGGAGGAAGTGACTAAAAGCTGGCAGAGCTGAGCAAGCAGCATTGTTTCCTCTTGGACTCTTCCCAAACATACAATGCCATAATGCAGTGATGTGGGTTGCCCTGCCCTGGTGAATACCTAAGGCTCTGCCCCTTACTACATAGCAGGTGCACTGAGACAGGAAAACATGGCCCAAATGAAAGAACAGATCAAAGCTCTAGAAAAAATACAACTAAGTGATGAAGAGATAGCTAACCTATCAGACGCACAGTTCAAAACACTGGTAATCAAACTGCTCACACAAATGGTTGAGTATGGTCGCAAAATAAGAGGAAAAAGTGATGGCTGTGGAAAGTGAAATAAAGGAAAATGTATAGCTAACCAACAGTGAAGGGAAGGAAACCAGAACTCAAATCAATGATTTGGAGCAGAATGAAGAAATAAACATTCAACAAGAACAGAATGAGAAACAAGAATTCAAAAAAAAAAAAAAAAAAATGAAGAGAGGCTTAGGAACCCCTGGGACAACTTCCTCTGGAACAACTTTAAATGTTCCAACAACCAAATCATAGGGGTGCCAGAAGGAAAAGAGGAAGACCAAGAAATTGAAAACTTATGTGAAAACATAACGAAGGACAACTTCCCCAATCTGGCAAAGGAAATGGACTTCCAGGAAGTCCAGGAAGCTCAGAGAGTCCCAAAAAAGTTGGACCCAAGGAAGCACACACCAAGGCATATCACAATTACATTAGCCAAGATTAAACAGAAAGAGAGGATCTTAAAAGCACCAAGAGTAAAGGAGACAGTTACTACAAAGGAGTTCCCATAAGTCAGTCAGATGACTTCTCAAAAGAAACCTTGCAGGCAAGAAGGGGCTGGAAAGAAGTATTCCAAGTCATGAAAGGCAAGGACCTACATCCAAGATTACTTTATCTGGCAAAGCTATTATTTAGAATAGAAGGGCAGATAAAGTGTTTCCCAGATAAGGTCAAGTTAAAGGAGTTCATCATCACCAAGCCCTTATTATATCAAATGTTGAAGGGATTTATCTAAGAAAAAGATGATGAAAAATACAAACAGTAAAATGACAACAAACACATAACTATCAATAACTGAACCTAGAAAATTAAAAACAATAACAAAAATGAACTAAGCAAACTAGAACAGGAACAGAATCACAGAAATGGAGATCACATGGAGGGTTATCAGCAGGGAGGGGGTGGGGGGAGAATGGTGGAAAAGATAAAGGGAATAAGAAGCATAAATGGTAGGTACAAAATAGGGGGAGGTTAAGAATAATATGGGAAATGGAGAAGCCAAAGAACTTATATGTATGACTCATGGACATGAACTAAGGGGGGAGATGCTGGTGGGAGGGGTGGGTACAGGGTAGAGGGAAATAAAGGGGAGAAAGAATGGAACAAATGTAATAGCATAATCAATATAATATATTTTTAATTGAATTAAGGAAAGAAATTTTATGAAACAGTTAAATATCAAAGGATTAAAAAAGTCTCTTATAAAACTGCAAAAAATTTAAAAGTTATCATTATAAAATATAATCAAATATAAAATAAAGGATAAATGGTGCCAGAATGCAATTTTGTCAGAAAAATTATGGGAAAATTAAATTAACAATTAAATTTTTTGTTCAAAGAATTTGAGTATAGTAGCAATTACAATCAGAAGTGGTTTTGATGCAAACTATATACATAATTTTGAGTTTCAGCTTTCAAAATTAAATCTCAAATTTCCCCCCCATATTTATGATTGCATTTTGCTTTCCATCTAAGTTGATTCACCTTAGATGATCCTTCTCCCTTCATATCATGGGCCTCCTTCTGCAGATCCTGTCAACCTGAAGCAATAGCAGAACGCCAAGATGGGCTAAATCCCTTTCAAGTCCCACCTTGTTGCCATACTGGCCATTCCTATAACTAGTGACACTTCATGATAGTGCCCAACAGTTTCCCCCACCTTTGTTTGACAACCACAACTGACTTCATATAACTGACAAAAAGTATAGAGTGGAAGGTATCAAGAAAATCTGAATGCAGAGGCAGAAGGCCCTCCAAAATCCATACCCAAATCCCATTGCTCTTAGAAAAAAACTACAACTCCCAACCAGAGCTTACCAGATCTGAATAATCTGGCCTCTCACTGCCTCTTTGACTTCATGTTAAACCTCTTTATACCACTTGTAACCATTTTTAACTAATCAACCACATGGATCTCTCTTGACTTCAAACTTGTCAAATCATTTTCATACCTTATGGCCTTTGCCCATGGTGTATGCTCTGTCTGAAAAGTTCTTCCCCAGTTCTTTCCATTCTGATACATGAGTCTCAGCATAAATGATCCCTCTTGAGATGACTTTTCTTACCAGCCTATTTAAAGTACCCTCAGTACTCTACATGTACTTAGACAATGTTGAAAAGCTATTGAATGGATGAAGGGATGGATGAGTGGGTGGGTGGGTGGGTGGGTGGATGGACAGATGCACAGATGGATGGACAGGTGGATTTCATTTGCATGGGAAGGTCAGTCAATATCTGCTGTCAAAAGCCATTATTCCCTAAGGCCATTTTCCAAGCAATTGTTTCTCTCCCTTGGATCATTTGAAATTGAATCAGTGAATCCAGACCTAGGCAGGAAAGACTCTGATTAAGGTCACTGCACCAACTGCCAGAGATGGTTCCTTACCATCCATTTTCTCATTTTGTCCTGATTTTCCCAGCCTACATTCCTCTTTGTTTAACGTCACTCCATTACTCACAGCTACCTCCCTCTGGACTACAGCAAAGGACAACTCTACGGAACTCACTTCCTCTTCCTAACTTCCCACAGCTTCCCAATTCCATGCCCTATTCCTTAATGAAATAGCATGGCCTGAGACCCATGCAAAAAGGAGTTACACAAATGTTCTGAATTAGAACTCAGTCACCACCAGCCTCACCTTACCCCCTCATCCCTCTTATCCATCATTCATTTGCCTTTTTCTCCCTCCCACAGCCTTTCCCAGGGTCAGTCTTTTCCCATTATACAATTCTTTCAAAATATAATCCTGTGCTTGAAAAAAAAAACAGCAAGTTTCTGGAAGGCTACACCAGACGTTGTTAGTGACAGTGGCTTCTGGGGAAGGGAGAAGTGTAGGGAAGAAGACTCATTTTTAGGACACTTTTTGTGCTATTTGCCTTTTTAACCATGTATATACAACTATTTTTAAATTATGATAAAATATACATAAAAATTACCACCTTAACCACTTTTAAGTACACATTTCAGTGGCATTAAGTGCATTCATATTCTTGTATAATCACCATCACCATAGATACAAATCTTTCCATTGAAAATTTTTTAATTAAATGTTTAAAAGTGCAATTCTTGATCAAGTAGTCATACAAGACAAAGGCTAGAACAAGAACAACTGCTATGCCTGGCATGAGCAATTAAAAACAATTACCAATACCACTTAGCCATTTTAAATACAAAATATAAACCTCTGGGACATCGTTAAACGTCCCAACATCCGAATTATAGGGGTCCCAGAAGGGGAAGAAGAAGAGCAACAAGTAGAAAACTTATTTGAACAAATAATAAAAAAGAACTTCCCCAGTATGGCAAAGGAAATAGACTACCAGGACGTCCAGGAAGCTCAGAGAGTCCCAAAGAAGTTGGGCCCAAGGAGGAACACATCAAAGCACATTGTAATTACATTAGCCAAGATTCAAATGAAGCAGAGAATTCTAGAAGCAGCAAGGGATATGGGGACAGTCACCTACAAAGGAGTTCCCATCAGACTGTCAGCTGATTTCTCAAAAGAGACCTTACAGGCAAGAAGGGGCTAGAAAGAAGTATTTGAAGTCTTGAAAAGCAGGGACCTACATCCAAAATTGCTCTTTCCAGCAAAGCTGTCATTTAGAATGGAAGGACAGATAAAGCGCTTCTCAGATAAGGTCAAGTTGAAGGAGTTCATCATCACCAAGCTCTTATTATATGAAATGTTAAAGGGACTTATCTAAGAAAAAGAAGATAAAAAATATGACAGTAAAAAGATAGCAAACTCACAGATATTAACAACCACACCTAAAACAAAAGCAAACTAAGCAAACAGCTAGAACAGGAACAGAACCACAGAAATGGAGATCATATGGAGGGTTAGCAACAGGGGCGTGGGAGGAGGGGGGGGTACAGAGAATGAGTAGCATAGATAGTGGGTAGAAAATAGACAGGGGGAGGGCAAGAATAGTATGGGAAATGTAGAAGCTAAAGAACTTATGACACATGGACATGAACTAAAGGGGGGAATGTGGGTGGGAGAGGGTGTGCAGGGTTGGGGGAATGATGGGGGAGAAACGGGACAACTGTAATAGCATAATCAATAAAATATATTAAAATAAATAAATAAATAAATACAAAATATATTTTTAAATAGAGCTTTATCCCACCCCCCAAACACACACACATACACACTTATAATAATGATGTACCAAAATAAATATGTACATTTTTGGTCAAAAAGAGAAAGGAGACATATTTACAGAACAGAATTATGACTATGACAGCAGTCTGTGAAAAAAATTATTAGCTTTATTACTATAAAAGTAGTTTGAATACGAGTCTTCCAGCTGTTAAATCTGATCATCAGAACACTGCCAATTTTTTTTGGCCACACAGTCTTTTTGTGCAGTGGGGAACTTGTTGCAATTAAGGGATTTTCTCACTTCTTAATAATTCTCAGGTTTGGAAGATGTTTCATGTAAGTAACAATCCAAGTAGTGGTATCATACTCAGCTCCTTTTATACAATTTTATAACTTGCTGGAAGTGTCAAAGACTGCCACAGATAAGGGTGGTAATTTTGTGTGACTCTAGTAGCTGTACTCAAAGTCAAATTTCCCCAATCTGACAGCATGAAGACTGAAGCAGACTTCTGATTACAATTTCTGAATCAGAATTCCCTCAAATCCCACATGTCTCATAGGAAATGCACACTTTGCCCATCCCTGATGGGTTCCAGTTTCCATTAAGTCTGACTTCTCTTTGGAGTAAGTGTTCTTTCAACACTGATATCTCAGTTCTAAATTGTAGGCACTGGCTGATTTGAGAAAGGCTAGATATCTGAATAAGAGGATGTCTGAGAGATCTCTCTCAGTTATGTTTAATAATTTTTTAAAAGACTCTCTGCATACTTTTAGTTTATAACTCACAATGATCCCTACATATTTGTCTTCCCTTCCCTTCCCTTCCCTCTCTTCCTCTCCCACGCACAGGCGAGCACACACACACACATTGTACTATAACACAGTTGCTGTTTACATTAAAGAACCCAAAAGAGCCACCTGGCTAACAGAGTATGACAGAACAGTAGTCTTTTCTAGGTTAAGTAAGATTAATCTAATATAATAGAAGCTGGAAATACAAAGGATTGTAAGAAAATATTATGAACAATTATATGCCAACAAACCGGACAGCCTGGACAAAATGGATAAATTCCTAGAAACACACAACCTTCCCAAACTAAATCAGGAAGAATCAGAGAATCTGAATAGACAGTTTACACCAAGTGAAAGTGAAGCAGTAATCAAAAAACTGCCAAACAAACAAAAGCTCTAGACCAGATGGCTTCACAGGTGAATTTTACCAAACATTCTGAGAACTAACACAGCTCCTTCTCAAACTGTTTCATAAAATTCAAGAGGAGGGAAGGCTCCCAAACTCATGTTATGAGGCTAGCATTATCATAATTCCAAAACCAGATAAAGGCACTGCAAAGAAAGAAAATCATGGGCCAATATCTCTGATGAACACAGACACTAAAATCCTCAACAAAATATTTGCAAACTGAATATAAAAAGGCATCAAAAAGATCATACACCATAATCAAGTAGGATTTATTCCAGAAAATCAAGGTTAGAATAATATCTGCAAAACAATAAATGCGATACACCAAAAAACATAATCAAGGTTAAAAATCACATGCTCATACCAATACATACAGAAAAAGCATTTGATAAAATCCAGCACCCATTTATGATAAAAAAAAACTCTCAGCAAAGTGGGAACAAAGGGAACATACCTAAACATAATAAAGGCCATATATGACAAACCAACTGCCAGCATTTACTCAACAGGCAAAAACTACAAGCATTCCCCTTAAGATTGAGAACAAGACAAAAATGTCTGCTTTCACCTCTCTTATTCAACATATTACTGAAAATCCTAGCCACAGCAATCAGACAAGAATAAAAGGCATCCACACTGGAAAGGAAGAAGTAAAACTGTCATTATTAGCAGATGACATGATGCTATACATAGAGAACCCCATAGATTCCACCAAGAAACTACTAGAACTGCTAAATAATTCAGCAAAGTACCAAGATACCAAATTAATATCCAGAAATCAGTTGCATTTTTACATGCCAATAATGAATTAACAGAAAGGGAAAATTTTTAAAAATCTGATTCACAATTGCTACAAAAAGAATACCAGAAATAAACCTAACCAAAGATGTAAAAGTCCTGTACTTAGAAAATTGTAAGACACTGAAGAAACTGAAGAAGATACAAATAAATGGAAGTACATACGATGTTCATGGATAAGAATTGACATCATTAAAATGTCCACATTACCCAAAGCAATCTATACATTCAATGCAATTCCTATCAAGGTTCCCATAACGTATTTCACAGAACAAATATTTGAAAAATTTATATGAAACCACAAAAGGTCTCATGTAGCAACAGCAATCCTGAGAAAGAAGAACAAAGTTGAAGGAATCAGGCTACCTAATATCAAACTATACTACAAGACCATTGTAATCAAAACAGTCTGGTACTGGCATAAAAGCAGACATATAGGTCAATGGAACAGAATAGAGAACCCAGAAATAAACCCATACCTATATAGTCAGTTAATATTCAACAGAGGAAGCAAACAGAACATACAGAACATACAATAGGCTAAAGATAGTTTATTCAATAAATGGTGTTGGGAAAATTGGACAGATACATGAAGGAAAATGAAACTAGACCACCTCCTTACACCACACACAAGAATAAATTTAAAATGGATCAGTGATTTAAATGTTAGACCGGAAACCATAAAAATCATAGAAGAAAACATAGACAGCAAACTCTCAGACATTGCTTGCAGCAATATTTTACTGGATATATCTCCCTAGGCAAGGGAAACAAATAAAAAATAAATAAATGGGACTACATCAAACTACAAAGTTTTGCAAAACAAAGGAAACCATCAACAAAATAAAAAAAAATAACCCACAGAATGGAGAACATATTTGCTGATACATCTGGTAAGGGTTTAATATCAAAAATTTGTAAAGAAATTACAAAACTCAATACCAAGAAAACAAACAATGCAATTAAAAAATTGGCAAAGGACCTGAATAGACACTTCTCCAAAGAGAACATACAGATGTCCAACAGACATATGAGAAGCTGCTCAATGTCACTAATCCCAGAGAATGCAAATTAAAACTATAATGAGATATCACCTCACACCTGTCAGAATGGCTCTCATCAGTAAATCAACAAACAACAAGTGCTTGTGAGGATGTGGAGAAAAGGGAGTACTTCTACACTGCTGGTGGGAATGTAGACTGGTTCAACCACTGTGGAAAGCAGAGTGGAGATACCTCAAAAAATTAAAAATGGATTGGCTTTTCATCCCAGTGATCCCACTTCTTGGAATATATCTATAGGAACCCTACACTGATTTGAAAGGAGATAAGCACCCTTATGTTCATAGCGGCATTATTTACAATCACCAAGATATGGCAGCAGCCCAAGTGTCCGTCAGTAGGTAAGTGGATAAAACAACTATGGGACATTTCCACAATGGAATACTACTCACCCGTGAAAAGTAAAATTTTACCCTTTGAGACAGCATAGATGGAACTGGAGAACATTATGCTAAGTGAAATAAGCCAGTCAGAGAAAGACAAATACCATATGATTTCACTCGTGTGTGGAATCTAATGAACAAACTGAGCTAACAAGAGAAACAGACAGACTCATAGATGGAGAGCAGGATGAGAGCTGTGGAGGGAGGGGAGTGGGTAGAGGGATTTAGGAAAAAGGAAAAAGGACTCATAAACATGGACAACAGTGTGGTGATTGCTGGGGGATGGGGTATAAGAGGACTAAATGGTAAAGGAAAAAATACGATAAAGATTAAATAAAAAATAAAAAATTACTGGACTAGGATCTGGGATATTTACATTCAAATCTCAACTGAAGTATTTACTAGCTGGATTTCTTAAGTAAGTTACAACCTGATAGTTCTGTTACCTATAAAATGGGATGATTATTATCCAGCCAATATATGAGTTTCTTATAGGAATAAAATAAATATAATGCATAGCAGAAAGAGTACTAAGGGTATTTGTACAATAATTTTCCCCTTTCAGTTCTTTAAAGGTCCCACCTATAACGTATATCAATGGGGGAAAATGGGCTGCTCAATACTGACGTCACCCAGCTTCTTGGAGTGGTAAGATGCCGGCCCAGGGGGTCAGTGAAGGCCATAATAGATTCTTTGTGCTGCCATAACAAACTACTACCAGCATCATGGCTTAAAACAATTAAATGTATTCTTCCACAGTTCTGAGGCCAAAAGTCTCAAATCAGTATCACTGAATCAAAATCAAGATGTCAGCTGCGCCACACTCCCTCCAGAGGCACTGGGGGAGTATCTGTTACTTGCCTCGTCCAACTCCTGATAACTGCAGGTACTCCGGCTTGTAGCCACATCACTCCAATATCTAGGGTCAGCATCTTCACGTCTGCTCAGACTTCACTCACCTTCTCCTCTATGTGGGTCCAACCTCCCTCTGCCTCCCTCATGAGGGTGCCTATGACTATATTTAGGACTTTCCCTGATAACCGACAATAGTCTCCCCATTTCAAGGACCTGAACTTAATCACATTTGCAAAGACAATGTCAGTAAAGGAGACACTTAAAGGTTCCAGGGATTAGGGCCTGCCATCTTGGGGACGGGGACATCTTAAAATCTACCTGAAGTATGAAAGACACAAAGGACAAACAGATCAGGAAAAGAAGCTAATCAACAACTTTTCAAAACTGCAAATTACCCCTTGAAACAGAAATCACATTAAGATTTTGGCCTAATTTTCATGGGGGTATGAATGAATGATATCCATCTTCCTGGCTACACAAAACAGTCATTAAATGGAAATGAATTTAGTTTAAGGGGAAAACAAAGCAGAAAGGTGAGGTACCAGAGTACCCTACCAGGTACTGAGGGCAATTAACAAGGCAGTAGGAAAGCATCTGACTCCCAGGGAGGACCTTAGAAGGAAGAAGCAGAAAAGCCTCCCTTTCATTTCCCACGTTAGCAGAGTGCTGTCCTTACATACAGACCGCAGGGAAATGAGAAACCCTGTCTACCAAATGCCATTCTGTGAGTTCATTCATTCACTCCTCAACAAATGTTATCAAGCATATACTATGTACCAGGCATTGCCCATACCACTGGAGATAGACCCACAAAACATACAAGTAAAAAAGCTTCCTCTTGTGAGACCCACACCCTCGTGAGAGTCAAGCGAACTCAGTGATGAAACTGTCTATGGAGGACCTACTATGTGTCAGATATTTTGGTGAATATGACAAAAACCTATTGCTGCACCAAACTCCCTTTGCAGAAGTAGGCTGGTGATATTTCCAAAAAAGTGGTCTGTATCCTCCAAGGTGGACACTCAACCCTCCAGATAATCTATCCTGCAGAAAGTCAGTGCTGCAACCAGGAGCACTTAGACAAGCCCCATCCTGGGGTGAGGGACATTTTTCAGGATACAGTGTAGTACCTGGAATCACCATTCCATACTGCCTTCTTACCTTGTCAACCTCACATGAGATTCTGAGAGCTCCTCCTGTCTATCTGATACCATACTCCATGCTTACCACAGGAGGGTTGCATGATTAAGTGGCATTCAATCTTCTCTCTGGGTGATGTCAGGCTCAACGACATCACCACACAGAGTGGGCACCCAGTGGCTGTTGAAGAATGTGGATGCAGGGGCTGAAGAGGAGAAGGGAAGGAGGCTCCTTTTCATTCTGCACATGAGCTTCTCTGGGTCCCATAAATTCCTCTGCCCTGTATATTTCACTCAGCTGTCTAAATGAGGTTTGCTCATATAGCCACCATGGTGCACAATCGATCATGCCCTTCTGCACAGAATGTTAATTGCATGCCGCTCCAAAAAATAAAGAAGAAGCATACTGCAGTAGCCTTAGAGAAAAAATCAAAACCTTTTTTTTTTTAGAATTTACAATACTTTTTAAATTGCCATATGAAGTAAATAGTCACAAACCCAGGCATGATCCAGCTGCAATCCAGGTGCCTTTTTCAAGGCTAGGTAGAGATATATGAAGAAACCTCTGTGCTTCCATCAATTGTTCCACACAACACTTCCAGAGTCACCTGCTGAGTTGTCTGAATAAAGAAGCTCTGAGCACTCCCAATAACTAGTGTCCTCGGTTAACTCTACGCAAAAGAGCCCATTCAAATTAACCTGGCCTGCAAATCTCTATTTGCATCTGTCAGGAATTGACTCATCTCAAAGGTTGGAATGGAAAAGAAAAAACAGGTAACAAAGAGTCTTCTCCTTCTCCCCTTCATTATACCCAAATGCTGTAAAAAAAACATAAGGCTGGTTATTACCAAAGTAAAATTAAGTAGATGAGTGACAGCTAAAAAGTCTTTATCAAGTCACCATCTAAGTGCCTGGGACCCAATAGTCATGTCTGTTTCAGGTAACCTCATTTTTTTTTATTTTACAGAGGTCACATTATTAAACCACAGATCATGAGATCATGTGCTTAAAGAGAATAGAGATGCTTTGAACACACACACACACACACACACACACACACACACACACACACACCCTCTTTTCAGGGAGGGCAAAGAGCTGACTCCGCAGCCAGATGCTTCAAGGATCCCATTGTTTCCTAAAGGATTGAATGGACACTGTGACAACCACATTGCCTTCCACCACCAATTTTGGGAACACATGAAAAATACAGTATGCTGCTTTGCTGGTATGTGGTCCGAGATGACTCATAAATCTTCCTTTATCTCCTTCGTGGTGTTAGCAGAAAAGGATGAGTTGCTTTTTTCCATCTCATTCTCCCGTCTATCTGTCTGTTAGCCATGCCCTTGAGCAAAGATTACTGATGCCCTGCCTTTGATATATGACACATAGCCCACAGCAGCTTTTCATCAAGTGAATTAACCTGGAAAAATGCAAACCCACCTGCCAGTTGCTTCCAAACTTTGCACAATTCCTTTGTGTACTTCCTCTCTAACATGCATCAGGCAGGAAGGTAGCAAGGGCAAGCTAAAGAAATATGGAAAATTAAGAGAATCTAAACTGGGGGCACAGTGAAGAAACTCACTCACTGGAATAGGCTGCTTTTGCATGAAGACTTTCAGAGAAAGTTTAAATGAGAAACCCCAGCTCAGCCACAGTTTAGAATGCTTTGCACCTGAGCTGGAAAATGCCATCTTCCCCCAGTCATTTACTCTGTGTGGCTGGAATAATGACAAGAGCCTTGGCAGCTCTTGACAACATGGTTACAGAAACTATTTGGTGATTTCCAATCAATAATTTAGACAGTTTGAGCAGGAGCCTGGAGCAGGAAGGAGCAGGCAGATGGGAGAAAAAGAGAGAGAAAGTGAGAGGCTAAGACAGGAGAGAAAACTGAAGAGGAGAAGGGAAAAGCAAGCATGAAATGAATCTATAATCTTCTGCCAGCCCCCCATCCCCACAACTGGAGCTCTATGCAACCAGATTCATTGACAAGTCGTGAAGCCTCCTAATTATTATGAAAGAGTAAGCAAAAACAGTACAATTGATACCTTGAAGGAAGTCTTAATCATGTCCAAACCACAGGTACTTTGGAAAACTTCCGTTGGCACTCCTGCATTAATTCAGTTAGAGAGAGCCGAGGTTCAGAGACAGCCCCTGAGCCATCCAAGGTCATGCAGCTAAGCAAGGTGGGAATAAAGCTGAAAACCGAGTTTTCCAACTCCAGGGTTTATTCCAATACAACACGCTACCACCTAACCACACGGAGATCCCACCCCACCCAAGCCCACCCCCTGTCTCCCAAAAGACCAAGAACATTCAGCCTGACTTAAAATTGGATATAACTCATTGCATGGGGGAATAAGAAAGATTTCTAAGCTGGAACAAAGCTCAATTCTGTGTCTCTTGTTTACCCAAGTAGTAAAGCTTTTCCTTGTTCTCATCCTTGATTCCAAAAATAAAGCAGTTATTCTTTTCAAGGTGACACCCACTGTGTATGACCACTCGAAGGCTTGCGATGAGATCTTGCTGTGATACATTCTTAAAAAAAAAACTAAAACCCAAAGAACCCAAACTATCAATCATAATTTGTGTCCATACTCTAATGTTAAGGGAAAGTTAAAAGGCTTGGGTTTGAGTGCATCATTAAAAATCTGTCTTTGGATATTCCTGGGCTCAGTACATAGGCAGTACAATCTTCTACACCTACATATATATTTGGCCAACAAAACAGGTTTTCTGAAATGGCTCTGAAATCTTTCATTGTCAAGGAAAGATTAAATTTTATTATCCACTCCACTTCCTAAGGAAACAAAGAACATTACTGGATTTTAGAAAGACTTTTCACAAATAAAACATGAAATGAAAGTGGTATCTCGCAGTCATTGGTTAGTTGGAAAATTAAATTATCTAAGACACCCTGTTTCCTGCGCATTTTGGCAAAATTTGAAAATAGAAATGAGAAAAGAAAAACATATGCACACCCATTGACTGATTAAAATAAAACAGACCTCAGTTTCCTCAGGGAATCAGTTTCTTTCCTGCTAGGGAGAAATAAAGCTTCCCCTCCCCTCCCTGCCACAGAATGGTGCCTCCCTGGCAAAGACAGTGGTACAGAGAGGGCAAACAAATTGTATTGGAGTTTCTGATAAATCTGACTGCAGTTGAGACCATACATAGTCATCGATAAAATAGTAATAAATAACATTTATTGAGGGTTTACTATGTGCCAGGTATTCTAAAAACCTTACCTGCATTGTATCATTAATGTCCTCAACAATCTTAGAAGGCAGCGACTCTTATTAACTCCATTTCATAGATATGGAAACTGTGGCTCAGAGAAGCTAAGTGCTTTGTCCAAGCACTGCAGCTGGTTAGTGGGAGAGCCAAGATTCAAACCTGGGTGATCTGTCTCCAAAGGCCATAATATATTACAAGGTGAATGTGACCCACGTTTCTGAATCAACACCTTGCTCAAGTGCCTGGCACTGCACATCTTCATTTACAGGAAAAAGAAAGCATGGTTTTGCACCCACCCAATGTCAAAAAATAACAATGCATAAGCCCTCATTCTGTGTCTGTCCCCTACTCACCTACTGCTCTCTGGGAGATGAAACCTTGAAATCCTTCAAAAAGGTATGCCAAAACCTTAGGGAATTTTTTTATGTCTTTTTTAGGTCACATTTTCCTCACACAACTTCTCAGATATTCTTCCATTTTTTTATTGTAATAAAACATATACATTATAAAATTCAGTATTATAACCATTTTTAAGTGTACAGTTCAGTGGCATTAAACAGATTCACACTGTAACACAACTGTCATCATTATCCATTTTCTGAACCTTTTGATCATCTCAAACAGAAACTCTGTCCCCAATTAAACAATATCTCACCATTCCTCCTCCCTCTATTCATGCTTACTGCCATTCTACTTTCTGTCTCTATGAATTTGACTATTCTACGGACCTCATATAACTGGAAATCATGCATTTGTCCTTTCATATCTTTCAATTTGTATAATGTGCACAAAGTTCACCTGTGTTGTAACAAGTATCAGCATTTCATTACTTTTTAAGGCTGAATAATATTCCATTGTAAGTACATACCACATTTTGTTGACCCATTCATCTGCTGATGGACATTTGGGTTGTTTCTACAATACCTTTTGGCTATGGTGAATAGTGCTGCCATGCACATGGGTGTCTAATACCTATCCACATCCCTGTTTTCAATTCTTTTCAGCATATACTTAGAAGTGGAATCACTAAATCATATGGTAATTCTATGTTTAACATTTTGAGGAACCCTCCTTCAATTTCCAAAACCTGTTTGAGCATTTCTAAGTAGATGGTGAGTTCCATGCAGACAAGAGCCCTTTCCTCAGGTACCATTAGATCCTAAAGCCTAGAATAATAAAATTTTTCACTGAGTGCTCAATGGGTGCCTTTATAAATGCAAATTCTAGTTCTCTGGGGTGAAGGGAAGGATGGCACATACTTATGAAACCCCTCCTATCCACACTGCCCATAATATGACTCAAGTCTACACAACTTTCCCAACTCCTGATTTTATATATTCTCTCACGAACACATACCCAAACACGCATTTGCCTTGATGCCAAAAAGCATCAAAATAATCCAAAGGCACACATCAAAAGGGTTGAAAAATACAGTAAAGCAGCAGCTACTCCACTGATGAATCTGAAGTCTTTATCCATCACCCTCATCCTTCTATATTCGCTCCATCAGTAGTGAGCAGAGAGAAAATCAGAAACAATTCCTTTAAACTTTGCCCTTGCTGAGTTTTCTATTATAAAATATGGGGACAGGGGCAGGAGAGGATGGTGGTGGTGATGGAAGGCTTTGCTTCCACCACTATTCGAATATCAATACCTCTTTTAGTTCATTAATTCATCAAGAGGATATTTTTCAACACATTAAATTCAATTTCAAAAAAAGAATGAGCTGACACAGTCAAATACACATGACCAAAATCCATAGTGGGCTCCTCCGGCTGCCCTTTCCAGCCACTCTCATTCCCATCCTGGGAGTCCAGGCAGCCATTACTCGGCTAATTGGCAGGCCTGAGTTAGGGCGGAGAAAATCTAGCCAGTCATCTGGGCTTTTCATTACTTAAGTGCATTCTGACTTGAACTATATTAATGGGTCTCCAAATTTTAACTATTGATGGCTTTCAGTAGGAATTTGCATTTGTGTGCTCCTGGGGCCCACAAATCACTAAATTCTCACCTGTGGCGAAGACAGCCACGAGGGGAAATTGGTTTCAAAGACAGACAGCAGTGATAATATATGCACTGCACCTTCCTATGAGCAAATACTCATAATTGTCTTCCCCCCTTTTTCTATATTAAATTCTCAACTCTTTACTACATCTTTTAATGAAAGCAGCGACTAAAAAATATAAACATGGATACATAATTCCCAATGAATTGGTCTAAGTGTAACTTGTAAAAACTGGATTAATGGTACAAAGCATGTACTTTATAAAAATAGCCTGTAGAAAAAAGCATTAAGCAATTACAACTGCAGCTCTGAAGGTTCCAATATTATAGGGTAATATTTCCTTAATGTTAGACTTCATTAACCCTAAGATAATCTCTCATAAATTTTGCTGATTTTTAAGGAGAAAAAATAAATTATGTTTATTAAACTACTGAATATGTTTATGAAAACAAGACATAATCTAGTGCCATGAACTTCTTGTCTTTATCTGAATGATCAAGGAGCTCATAAATAAAATATCACATAACAAAGTGAGTGTTAAAATTCATTACTGTAATAGCTATGTTCATGATCTATTTCATTAACACTCCTCCTCTCCTTGGATAAATGGGCTTCTTAGCCTACGAGAGGAAAGCCATTTACAAGACAAAATACTAAGCCGCTTTTTCTCATTTTCCCTTATCTCTTCTATTCCTAACTTTCTAAATTAATTCTTCCCTTAAATCTTATTGTTCCTTCCAGTGTAACTCAAAGCACATTATGGAGAATGGAGAGAAATAGAAGCAAAGAAATGGGTCTACAGAGTATAAGTTAATTAGGGATCTAAGTGACTGGCGATGAGATTTGATGACATGGAGCCCCTAAGTGAATTTAGAAGCTTATCTTCTTAAAATATTTGAGAATAAAATACAAATAATAGACCTGCAAGAAATATTCGGTATATCAAGCAATCTATACAAGCTTAATAATAAACTCCATTTCCTGCTGAACTATATATTGCAGCAACACTGACTGTTTTCCACATACAGGTTTTCTACCCTTTATTTTCAGTGATTTTGCAGGTAATTTTATATGTATAGATGTGTGTATATACATACAAGTACTCAGAGAGAAAGGTGAGTGCTTTCCTATGAGTTACCAAAAATAGACAGATGTGTATATATGGGATTCGAAACCCACGGGTAAAATGTACCAACTCGCATAACCAAGTGGACTTCCTAGCTAAGGAAAATAACAACAGAGCAACAATGGTTCTGTGTCCTACCTTAGCAAATTTGTTTAATCTTAATTCAACAAAGTCATAGGATGCAGCATCCTCTACCCGGAAAATAACCAGAGGATGCTGTTTATGATAATGGCAGAAATTAAAACAGAAGTTTACTACTGCTGAGCTGAAAGAAGGCAAAAATCCCCACATGAATATTAAACAGTGTAAATAAAAAAGAATCCACTTGTTTTTATTCCAAATTGCATACCAATTTATCTGCCACTGAGTGTAAAGATCACATTCACAAAATTCTACATGGATGTGCCCTGGCTGGTGTGGCTCAGTGGATTGAGTGCTGGTTCAATGACCTGTCTAGGGCACATGACTGGGCTGTGGGCCAGGTCCCTGGCAGGGGGTGTTTGAGAGGCAACCACACGTTGATGTTTCTCTCCCTCTCTTTCTCCCTCCCTTCCCCTCTCTAAAAATAAATAAAATCTTTAGAAAAAATTCTACATGCATGCAGATAATAAAAGTAATAAACTCAATAAGCATTTATAGAGCACCTTCCTTTATGAGGCATGTGGTGCAGGTGAAGATGGATTCAATGGCCTAAAGAAGCTTCCATTCAGGGGGCAGAGGCTGGTAGTTGACTCATTACCCTATGCGATACAGTGGTCAATACTGTACTGCAATGATAACACAGTTAAGGGAGTGAGCAATGCTGACCAAGCTCTAACCAAGGCTATATGGATGAGGTGACATTGAGCTGGGTCTTCAAGAACAGAAGATAATTTGATTGAGAAGATCACAGCTGGAAAGAATTCCATGGGAAAGGTTCCTCACAGCAGGCAGGAAACTGGACACGAGAACTTAGTTTCTGACTGAGCACTAGGAGGGTCCCTATGTGGAGACCCTCCTAGTGCCTGGTCCCTACTAGGAGAGTTACCGCATGGAGCAAAGCTTCCCCTCATCCCAAATGTTGGCTGGATTTTGTGTGATTGAGAAATAAACTTCTAGTGTACAAAGTCCCAGAAATTTGGTTATAGCGGTTAGTCTATTGTGACTAATACAGCACACAAATATGTCTCCCAAATCATCCCTAATTCTCACCTGCTATTCAAGAGATGCTGGGAGATACCACATTTGGGAGCAAGCAGCACTCCTGACACTCTTGCACTATTTTTCCTAAATTATGAAGTGTGGGTCTGACAGTACCTCTGGTTCACATTCAGGCTCAATTAAAAAAAATTCTCTTTGAAGAGAGACCCACAAACTTAGGTCTGAGTGAAGTGCTCTGTTTTAAGTAAAAAACTGATGATTACCAAGGACTTACCATGTCTGAAGCACTGTTCTCAGTACTTTACATGCCACATTAACTTGTTTAATCCTCAAAATAGCTCTATTAACACCTTCATTGTACAAAATAGAAGCAAAAGAGGTTAAGTGACTTGCCCAAGGTCACATAGCTAATAAGCAGTAAGGCTGGGATATAAATGCAGGTATACTGACTTCAGAAAAATCACATGTGGCAGAGATTACTGTATGCTCACCAAAATCCGTTTCCTCTACCTCCTGAGCATACTGCTACACCATATTTCCCAGCCTCCCTGTAGTTAGGTGTTACTATATGACTGAGTTCTAGCTAACAGAATGTGAAAAGTGGTATACACAATCTACAAGCCTGGCCCATAAAAACCTCCCATACGATCCTCCACATTCTTTCCCTTCCCCCGTGTGCTGGCTGAGTGAAAAGGATCCAGTAGTGAATTCTGAGGTCCCCAGGAATGGGTCAGGGGAGTTGGAAGGAAAGGGGAATGGGGTAGAAATTGTCTGGGTCCCTGAGTCACTGTGTGGAGCAGAGCTTCCCTCCATTGCAAATGCTAGTTGGATTTTATGTAATTGAAAAATAAACTTCTATTGTGTAAAAGCCCAAAAATGTGGTTATAGCAGTTAGACTACTCTGACTAATACATGGCACAAATCTACTTGCTGAATCATCCCTCTGGCCTCATCCCCTAAATGACTGAGAACGTAGTTTCAGAGTCACTGCCAAGAATATCACAGTCTAGCAAAGTGATGAATGGTGTGAAATAACTTGAACCAGAGTTGAAATCTAGTCCCTCCATTTTACTAGCTGTGTGTCCTTGGGCAAGTTATAGAACATTTCTGTGCTTTGGAGTCCTAGATATAATGTCTACTTGATAGGATTGTTGTGAGAATTAAGAAAAAATGTACATAAAAAACTCGTAACAGTGAAGTCCACATAGAAAGCAGCCATAATAATATCCTGATTATTATTAAGTCTTTCACAAAATGAACGCCTGTATCAATTAGGATCATGTTCAGCTGCATAAAATAAAAACAAAACAAAATACTAAGTTATCAATGACCTAAATGAGACAGACGTTTATTTCTCTGGTACATAAAAGAAACCCAAAAGAAGGCAGTTTGGGGCTGGTATAGGGACTCCAAGAAGTCATCAGGGACACAGGTGACTTCCAACTCTATGCTCTGCTCCAACTCTATACTATTCTAGCATGTAGTCCTAGTCCTCACTGTCCAGTTATATCCAGCTCCACACAGCAGAATTAGAGGAAACAAAAAAGATAAAAACCACCCTGTGTCTTTGAAGAAGACATTTAGGAAGTCCCATGTAACACTTTCATTTAACCACCTGGCCATATCTAGCTCTTAGCTGCAAGAGAAAAGGAGGTAACAGTATACACAGTTAAAAAAAAACAAGAATTTTGTAAGTAAAAGGATGAAGAGCAGGTCTGTGGGAAGCAACCAGAAGTCTCTGCCCTGGCAAAAGAATCAGTAAAAGAAAGCAAGCTACTCTCCCTCACCCAAAGCTCTGATAAACTTTGAAGAAAAATTCCTTTAGAAAAGCAAACACCCAGTACATATCACTGCACTTTCTACTTCTGCCTCCCCACTATCCATTCTCCATACACCAGGCACAGCGATATGGTAAAAATGTAAGCCATATCCCAGTTAAAACCTCTGAAGTTTTCCCACTGCAAATAGAGTTAAGGAGGGTGGATATTATTTGTAGCATAAGGTGCCACCTGGCCTGGCCCCGTGTACCTCTCTCGACCCCACTGCGCACCATAGCTCTCTGCTCTACACAGCAAAGCCTGCATGGCTTTTGCTGTTGCTTCGGTTGAACCCTGAGCATTCCAGCTGGTGCCTGCTTAGAGCCTTTGCACTGTCTCTTTTCTTGGCCTGACTCTCACCTCTCCCTGATCTTCCCTTGACTGGCTCCTTCTTCTCACTCTGGTCTCAGCCTTACACACCATCTTATCAGAGCTTTTCCCAACCTCTCCTCTTGCCCTGTCACATCCTACCTTACATACAGCACATCATCCTATCTTAAGTGTCAGCATAGCACACACCACTATCGGACGTTTTCTTGTTTATATATTTGTTTCTTTCCGTAGTAAAATTCATGTTCCCATTAGAGGACTGTACATCTAATTCACTGTTCAAAAAACTCCTCCAGCCCCACCCACTGCAACTTCTGATCCTCATCGAAGTAGACATTCATTCACTGAACAAACATTTACTAAACACCTGCTCTGTGACAGGTGCAACCACATGGCAATGTGATATTGCCCCAACCAAAGCCCATTTTTACTACATAAGCTACATCCACAGTGACACTTCTGCTTCAATGACATTCATTTAATTAAAAGGGTTTTCTTTTCTGACACTCTGAGCACAATACAATGATGTTCAAGGAGTCTAGTAAAGTGACATGCTGAATCTGTGTTAACAGATGAAAGGAGAAAGTTAAGCTTGTTTTTATGGTATCCTAAGAACCCTAAGTGAACAGAAGCCAGAGATTTTAAAAAATTGTCCAAGAACTTCTGGCCAAGATGGAGGCGTACGTAGACACACTGTGCCTCCTCGCACAACCCAAATAAGGACAACAAAAAATTAGAAACAAAACAAAAAAAACAATCAGAATTAACAGAAAATTGAACTGTATGGAAGTCTGACAACCAAGGAGTTAAAATAGACACATTCATCCAGACCAGTAAGAAGGGCAGAGTTGGCGGCCAGCAGAGAGGGGTCACGGCAGGAAAAAGTGGTGGCTCCCAGGTGTGCAGGCAGTGGCTGGCTGACCCCGGGCATGGGGTGGCAGCGGGCAGACCCAGTGAGGTGCACAAGGCAGCTGGCTGACCACAGTCACACATTCGAGTGCAGATAAACCAGGCAAAACTGGGGAGCGAGGCAGACCACACAACCCAGGGTCCCAGCACCAGGAAATAAAGCCTCAAACAATTGAAAACACCTCTGGGGGTTGAGGTGCTGGGAGAGACTCCCAACCTCACCAGAGAGTTCATTGGAGAGACTCACAGGATTCTAGAATGTACACAAGCCTGCCCACCTGGGAACCAGCACCAGAAGGGCCCAATTTGCTTGTGGGAAGTGGCAGAAGAAACCAAAATCTGAGATAGAGCAGAGCAAGCACCATTGTTCCCTCTCTAACCCCTGCCCCACATACAGCGTCACTACCCAGTGACTGGGTTGTCCCTCCCTGGTGAACACCTAAGGCTCTGCCCCTCATACATAACAGGCATGACAAGACAAAAAAAAAAAAAAAAAAAAAAAGGCCCAAACAGAACAGATCAAAGCCCCAGAGCCAATACACCTAAGCAACCAAGGGATAGCCAACTTATCAGATGCACAGTTCAAAGCCCTAGTGATCAGGATGCTCAGAGAATTGGTTGAGTCTGGTCATAAATTAGATGAAAAAATGAAGGCTACAATAAGTGAAATGAAGGAAAATACACAGGGAACCAATAGTGATGGGAGGAAAACTGGGACTCAAATCAATGGAGTGGACCAGAAGGAGGAAAAAAACAACCAAACAGAAAAGAAGGAAGAAACAAGAATTTTAAAAAATGAGGAGAGGTTTAGGAACCTCCAGGACATCTTTAAACATTCCAACACCCGAATTATAGGGATATCAGAAGGGAAGAGGAAGAGCAACAACTTGAAAACTTACTTGAACAAATAATAAAAGAGAACTTTCTCAATCTGGCAGAGGAAATAGACTTCCAGGAAGTCCAGGAAGCTTCCCAAAGAAGCTGGACCCAAGGAGGAACACACCAAAGCACATCACAATTACATTAGCCCAGATTAAAATGAAGGACTGTCAACTGATTTCTCAAGAGACCTTACAGGCAAGAAGGGGCTGGAAAGAAGTATTTGAAGTCTTGGCAGGCAAGTACCTACATCCAAAATTGCTCTATCCAGAGAAGCTTTCATTTAGAACGGAAGGGAAGAAGATAAAGCGCTTCTCGGATAAGGTCAAGTTAAAGGAGTTCATCATCACCAAGCCCTTATTGCATGAAATGTTAAAGGGACTTATCTAAGAAAAAGAAGATCAAAAATATGACAGTGAAAAGACAGCTAACTCACAGCTATTAACAACCACACCTAAAACAAAAGCAAACAACTAGAACAGGAACAGAACCACAGAAATGGAGATCACATGGAGAGTTAGCAACAGGGAAGTGGGAAGAGGAGAGGGGGGAAAGGAGAGAATAAGTAGCATAGATGGTGGGTAGAAAATAAACAGGGGGAGGGCAAGAAGAGTTTGGGAAATGTAGAAACTAAAGAACTTATGACACATGGACATAAACTAAAGGGGGGGAATGTGGGTGGGAGGGAGTATGCAGGGTGGAGGGGAATGATGGGGGAGAAATGGGACAACTGTAACAGCATAATCAATAAAATATATTTAAAAAATTGCCCATGAATTCAGGAACACATATTTGCACTGGATACAATCTGCTATTTTTTTATCTTTATTTTTTTGTCCTTAAATGATTTGTGGATTGTTTCTTTTTTTATTGTTGTCCAATTACAGTTGTCCCCATTCCCCTCCCATTACTATGCTCCACCCTACCCACCCCCACCTCCCACATTCATCTGTATTGGGGAGTATGTATCCTTCACATACATGCTCACAGAGATGTTCTACATAGGACGTCCAGAGAGGACAACTCCAAGAAAAGTCAACAGCAACAGTCTGTGGCTCCCAGAGACTCTAGGCAGATCTGATGATGTGGTCAGAACATGTAGAAGATACAGAGAAGTGGTGGGGAGAGGTGGAAGGAGAGAGGACGGTGGTGAAAAAAAAAGTTCATGCTAGCTTGAGGTGCCAGGAAAAACAGGAGAAAAGGGAGAAAAAAAAGGGAAAAACAAATCAAAGAAAGAGCAGTTATTAAAAATGCTGAGTTGAAAATGTTTCAGATGGCCTCTGACATCTAATAAGTCATCTGTCTTTCTCAATACAGAAAAGTCATTACTTACTAGTGAACTAATACCAGCAACTGTGACAAGTAAAAACAACAAAGCCCATAAAAATATAAAAGTTCACCCCTTGCAGTTAAACAAAAAAAAGAATGTATTCAATTTTTCAGATGAAAAACATTTGAAGTGACTGAATTTATTGTAATGCAACCTGTATTATATGTTGGGAAATGAAAAGGAAAAAAATAGCCACTGCTCAGCCTGTCTTCAACTTTCCTTGGGAAAAAAGAATACAATACATTTTTTGAGAGCATGAACTCTTCATAGAAACCAGTCATAAATATCAACATGGCACCCTGGCTACAGACCATCAATTCTCATAGCAGAGCCATGAATTAATAGCACCCTCTGCCCTGCCCACCAGGACCCCTATATAACCAGCTCCTGAAAGGGTATAACCTAGGCCTAAAGTGCAGCACGAGGAATTCAGGTCAGATAAGGGAAGAACCTGAGAGCCTTCTGGCTAACCAGAGGCATTGGCAGGGTTTTTCCTCCCTGGGAGTAGTTGAAAGCAGTGTGTGCATAATCATAAGCACACCAGGCAAAATGACAGCACAAGGATGTCATCAAGGGCAAAGGGAGCTTTGCCTTCCCATAGCCATAAATGTCATCACCATTCTAGGATTCATCTCTGACCCCTCTCTTTCCTTCATCCCTGTAGCCAATCCACCCACCAACAAGCACTGATGTTATATTACAAATACAGTGTGATCTCTACTGCCTTACATCTTACTGCCCACTCCCTAGCTGACACCAGCCCATCTACCACAGAGGCTGCTGTGACTACACTGTAATGGGACCCTCGGCATCTATTCTTGCCTGCCAAATTTCCAACTAGAAGCCAGCATGGTTTTGAAAAACACAGATTGGATTCTACAATCCCACTGCTTAAAGCCTGTCATTGACTTCACTGGTTTCCCATACTTACAAGCAATTCTAATCCTTGCTAGGCTCAACCATCTCTATAGCTGGCCCTGGCCTCCACCTCCTCTATCAGCATTCTGCTTCTTATGTTCCTGGCCAGGCTCTCCAGTCTCCTTTCTCTCCCTTGAATTTGCCTGGGGTTCTTTTCACCTGCTGTTCCTTCTGCCTGGAAACACCTCTCCTGAGCTTCTCACAGCTGTCTCCTCACCATTCAGCTTTATGCTCAGGAGTTGCCTTTTTGAAGAGTCCTTTCCTGGCCACAGTATCAAAAACAGGCCTCTTCCTCACAAGTTACTCTCTATCCTATCACTCTGTTTTATTAGGACCATAGGAAATTGTCTCATTTATAAAACTTTTTATTAATCTGTCTTCCCCAACTATAATGTAAGTTCCTCAAATGTAATGTCTCCATTGGCCTTGTCTGCTGGTGTATTCTCAGCACTTTCAACTAGCCCAGCAGGTGCCTGGCATCAATGTCTGTAGAATGAATGGATAAGTGGCATGAAAGGGTTATAAAGATAAATGGGCCCCTGGAGATTATCCAACTCACAACTGCACCCACTTCACATATGAAGGAAGAGATACACACAGAAAATAAAACCACCCATCTTCAGTCACACTTTACACACAGCAGAGTACCCTTATCCTATGCCACCTGTCCCTTTTCCTGCTGCCCAGTCTGAAAGTCTGAATCACATACAATCTCCAACCACTCCTAACAGGCAAAGAACAACTCAAAACTTGAGGAAGAACACTACACTACTAGGAGAATCACAGAGGTGAGGTGAGGGCAGATAAATGGTAGCTGAAAGTGGCTCTTCATCATACAATTCAGACCGGAACTGGTTTCAGAGTTGTAGGATCCAAGGCAAACCACAGGAGCAACAAACTCTTAACCAAAAGAACATCAAAAGAAAAGCAGCACATGGTTTTAACACAGGAATTCTCTACCGTGATCCTGGACTGTCAACCCTAATGAAAGAGTTACAGAGAGCTCCGAGAACACACCAAAGACAAGGGCTCTGGTCCTCACTCTGCTTCTGACTCTCTGGTATAGTTGCTTAACCTCCCTGGACCTCATTTTGGATTAAATCAGCCTGGTCCCCAAACTTGTGTCATTAATAAATACTTTCATGACTTTACTATATTCAGGGATAATATATGTACTATTCACTGTATATTTTAACTTCAAAAATTTACTTTTACAATAAAGCTATCTTCAAAATGAAAGTCAATATCAATTGCCAAAGATATATTGTATTTTGCCATGTATAATGCACATGTTTTACCCAACTTTTTGAGATAAAAATAAGGATATGTGTTATACATGGGTAGTATTAATTCTGCATCTATATAAATGTTTTAAATTACTTTATTTATGCTTATGCATTAAAGCTGTAACTCTAGAAAGTGATAAAGATATCCATATGCAAAATTATACCCTGGAAGATGATAATCAGTTTTGTTTCTAAATATAAATAAATAATTGAATTAAAACAAGATTTTTTTTCCCTGAAAGTTTGAGCCAAAAATATGGGTGCACACTATACATGGCAAAATATGGTATATAAAACATAAAAACAAAATCCTATCATTAAATTGTAGTTAACTACTCTTTACTGAAGGTTCGGAGCCTCAGACCTGATCTGTTTTAGAAAAAAAGAACTTATCAAGGGTTAGGAAAGTATCAGAGATGCCAGAAGCAAAGTGGTACTCTTTCCTAGGTGTCATTCAAAGGGTCAGAGAATTGGAAAGGGAGTTCATGCTGACCCATACCTTGTCTTTGGGTGATCTCAAACCATCTTGCATTCTTCTAGATGTATATTCCACTTTGAAAAATACTAGTTTGAGCACATGATCTTGAAGACCTCCAGTTATGACTACCTCTCCATGACTGAAGGTCGCTGTGTATGATTTCTTAAGAGAGAGACAAGATCACTGTGGGGGGTAGGAAGGGCCTAATGGTTATGACAGTGACCACAGTAATAACAGCACTGATATTTACGTGATGGGTAAAGTGTCATGCTATGTAACTTAATCTTCACATCTTTTCTTTGAGGTAGACAAAATTTCTTAACAATTTTATTAAGGTACAATTGATAACACATTAAAAACCTCATGTGTGTTTAATATACATAATTTGATGAGTTTGTGAATATTTGTACACACATGATCACCACAATCAAGGTAATAAACATATTCATCACCTCAAAAAAATTCCTTGTGTCCCATTTTCCTGAGATTGATACAATTATAATATTTTTATACAGAGAGAAACTTAAAACTTATCCACAAAACAGAATTTTGCTTGTTTTAACATAAAACAATTAAGATTATTCAAATTTTCCCAAATTTTTTGTCCATGAGAGTGACACAGTATGTTAAACTACACAAATTCCCAATGTTTGGTTCTCTTTTACCTATAGAAACAGCCCATTTAATATATTCAATCTAATACATTTTATGTTGGCACCCAATACACAAAATAAATACATACATACACACGTAGAGATTACAAGTATTCCAATATGTATATGTAAATATACGAAGTCTGTCCAGAAAATCTTCAACCACTGTTAATATAAGGAGAATGGTTTGCACAACACTGATGTAACCTGGCAGCCAAGGAGAGTGGACTGGAATGCAAATGTGTGAACAATGATGACTTCACTGTACTAGTCAGTGGGGGTGGCAGATGCTATTGAGCGAGCATGTGTACTGTGTAACTGTCACATTAAAAGTGACTGTGCAAGTACAGCAATATTCAGATTCAAAATTTGAATCTGAATCAAATTTTGTGTTGAGTTTGAACATTCCTCCATGGAAACTATTGGGATAATTCAGAAAGCCACAGCTATGGGGAACTGGTGATTGGCAGCTTCATCATGACAACAAGCCCACTCATGCATCTTGTGCAGACCTTTTTGGTGAAACATCAAATCACCCAGGTGACTCAGCCACCCTGCAGCCCAGATTTGGTGCTTGAGACTTCTGGCTTTTCCCAAAACTGAAATCTTTGAAAGAGAAGAGATTTCAGATCATTGATGAGACCCAGGAAAATACTATAGGCAGCTAATGGCAATTGGGAGAACTATGTGAGGTCCCAAGGTGCCTATCTTGAAGGAGACTGAGGCATCATTGGTCCTCTGTATAATGTTTCTTATATTTTGTAGCATTTTCAGTAAATGTCTCTATTTTTCATTTTACATGAGTGGATACTTTCTGGATAGACCATATGTATGTGTGTGTGTGTGTATACATATGAATGCATATATCTAACACAAAAGTTGCATAAACCAATATTTATTTTAATTATGTACCATAATTAAATTTTGTAGTAGCTTATTTTATTTTAAAAGACAGAAGTCATATGAAAAATTTTTAAATTGAACCCAGATATTTTCTATTGTTTTATTTTTTTATGTTTGTTATAACCCATTAAACTAATTTTACAACTCACTAATGGATTGCAACTTCTGGCTTTAAAAATACTAAATTAATGGAACTCTAATCATAATCAAGAAAATAACAGAATCACCTTGAACTTGATAAGGGCTGGCATTTCATGCCATCTTCCCAAGTTGCAAAGTGATGACAAGCACAGGGCCTGGCTGTAAATGTCTGTTGGATAAATAAAATTCCTATAATTGGATTTCAAGAGTAAATATCAAACAAAAGAACATATTATAATGAGTTCATATGTACGAAGGAAATACAAGGAAAAACAACTTTGATAAATGTCTAATTTTTTCTTAAATTACAAAATAATAGTCAAAGCCTCCTATTTAAATATGAAGATAAATACCAAAAGATAGTTTGAAAAATTAAAGGTGGCTTCCTGTGGGGAAAGGATTTGGAGCAAAACAAGAGTAGGGCATGAGGTAGGCAAGACTGCTGGGTTTTTATCATGTCTTAAGCATAACAGTACTATTGGTCCCCAAGTTTTTTAAGATTTTACTTATTTATTTTTTAGGGAGAGGAGAAAGGAGGGAGAGAAACATCACTTGGCTGCCTCGGGCACGCTCCCCCACTGCAGACCAAGCCTGCAAGCCAGGCGTACGCACCCTGACCAGGAATGGAACAGGCAATCCTTCACTTGGCGGAATGACACCCAGCCAGCTGGGCCATGCAGGTCAGGGCACTGTTTGACTTTTTAAATGGCATTCATTTTTCACTTTGGGAAAAAAATTATTTGATTTAAAAAATTTAATTTTAGTAGCAATTCAGTATAGTGGATTGAACACTAGACTGGAACCTGAACACCTGTGAGCCTGGGAAAGCTACCTAAATTCTTGGGCCTTCACAATCTTCTCAGGTAAAACACAAGGTTAGAGTCTGAAGTTTCCTCTACAGCCAGTATTTTAGGACTCTACGACCATAAAATATCTGGTGGGATTCTCAGATCATTTTAATGAGGAATACCCCTTCCAAGATCAGTCAAATGGTAAAACTTCCCCATCTAACACACAGAAAGCCAGACCAAGCCTAGTGATCCCACAGCAACTCAAGCATTCCCAGTGCATCTCTTCACTTGTGTTATTGCTTCTTGTCTGGTCCCTATCATATTTCAAAAGTTATGATTTTATGAATCGTATTACTTTTTTCATGTTAACCAAGTGCCTTTCTTGGAGTTTTTTGTTGAGTGTTGTTAATGTAGAGGCAAAATTTATTTGACTAACACCATAATTAAATCTCTTAGCAGCTGCATTTTATTTTAGAAGATAGGAATTATATTGAACACTTTTTTATTGAACTGTCATTTTTATCTTAACTGTGGCTTAACCTCATAATCTAATTATTTTTTCTAAACCTACTATACAGCTAATAAAAGATATGAAAAATTAAATTACATAATAAAGCATATAGCAAGTATACTATCATGAGACTCTCAGATTGAAAAATGAGCATGAACTAATTTACACTGTTGAAAAGCTATGTTTTTAACTCATATTTTAAAAAACATTTAAAAAAATCTTTAAGTGGAAAAATAAATCAGGCTATTCTAATTCCTGTGTATACCTTTACAACCAAGGTTAAATCATCATAATGTTATACCAGTTTTCAGTTGTGATGGAAAAAATCAACCCTGTAAGACCTACTGGTCAGCTACCTGTCAAAGGGATTTGTAAAAGAACTGCTCCCTCTTCCCACAGCCCTCACTTTCAAAGCATTTAGTTTTCAACTCTAATGTAATACATGTTTCTTTTCTTCCATATTTTTTCTTAGGGTATATCCTGAATGCTTCTATGCTCAATAAGGGCCATGTCAAATATAAGCATAGCACACAGACCCCCCAAAACACCTGCACAAGTAAGTATTTTGAAAATGATTGTTATGATGATAAAATAAAATGAATTCACAGTAGTAATAATCCTTTTGGGCTGTTGGAAATCCATTAAGCAATACCTTAGCTCAAGAGTCATCAACACCTCCAACAAACATTTGTGAGAGCCTTTGCCAATAGGGACACCCTTGCTGCAGGCCAACAGAAGCCCCAGGAGTGTCTGCCTGTGCCTCCCCAATTTGTACTCAGATTTTTCCAGAGTCCTGAACTCAAAAGCTCTGAATTTAGTAATGATAGCAGACAGTCCCCTCTTCATAGCTATTTGGATGAAAAAAAATGTAAGTAATTTTACAATTTATCCCTTAGGTGCAGTGAACACAGACCACCAGATTAGGTGCAGGGAGGTTCAGGGGGTTGGGGTTTTGCATTTTGGTTTATTTAAATCAAACATCTCCACCAGTCTGAAATCAAATCACTTATTTAATAACCTCTCCACTAACCCTTGTGGAGAACCTACTCTGTGTAAAACACGGCATGGCATCAGGTCCAATGAAAGGCACAGAAAGCATTAAATAAACACGTCCCTGCTCCCAAGAGAAAAATTGTCAATCTAGCTGAGGAGGCCTCAGTATAAAAAGACATCAAATACAGTAACTCTACAGTGGAGAAACCTGGCAAACAACTACCTTAAATAAGTGATGGATGTTAACAGAACCAGTTGGAAGCCAAGTTGATATCGTGAACACTTGAGGTAATGTGATAATACCTCTTACGCGATAATTTTCCCCAAAACTCATAACCCCAATATAATCATGAGAAAACAAATCCAACAAATCCAAGTTGAGAGACATTCTGCAAAATTCCTAACCAGTACTGTTCAAAATTGTCAAGGTCTCGAAAAACACCGAGAGGCTAAATGACCACACCAGAGGAGACTAAGAAGACTTGAGAACTGAATGCTAGGTGGTACTGGAGACCCTGGACTGGATGCTGGAACAGAAAAAGAACATTAATGGAAAAACTAAGGGAATCTACATTAAGTCTCGAGTTTTAGTTAATAATGTTCCAATGTTTTTTTCTTAAATATGACAAATGTACTAAGATGATGCGGAATGATAACAGCAGGGGGACTAGAATGGGATTAGGAGTATAGAGGATCACTCTTGTACTGTCTTTGCGGATTTTCTGTAACTCCAAACTCCAAATGAGTTTCTCTCTCTTGCTCTCACTCTTTCTCCACCCCTTCTCTCCCTCCTCTCGCCCCTCTCTCTATATAGATATTTATGAAGAGAAAGAGAAATGAAGAAGGGAGGAGGAGGGAGAGAGAGGGGAAAGACTAATAGATGGAATAAAACTTGTCAACAAGTGGTACAGACTTTTTATAAAAGACTACATTTAGGTTGAATATTATGAAACTGCCAATATTTGACTTTTTTGACCTACAAACCAGCATTTTCATATGATTCAACCTAACAAATTGCTGCAGGCTGGGAAGACTTCATGATGAAATGGACCTTGTTATGCCAGATATGAAAGGAACAGGAAGTAGCAAGAAAGGACACACCCCAGGAGAAGTGAACGGCGTGAGCAGAGGGAGACATGTGCAATGTGGTCAGAGACAGGAGAGAAACCCTCCTGTGCATGAAGGCAGGGAAGTGACAGAAGATGCTGGCAAAGGAAGGATGTTGAGCAAGGCTCTAAATTTTAATATATAATAATGCCCAGCCTCCAGTGACCAGGAATGTCCTCTGGAAAGGACTGCAGCCACTAGTGGCAGTGGCATATGAGACAGTCCTACTGCATCGATGGCCTCATTTTCTAGCTCAGAGCAAAGTTCTAGCACAACGGAAAGATCGCTGAACTGGAAATTGGAGATTAAGTCCTAATTCTGGCTCTGCCACTAATGGGGTGAGAAACCCTAAACAAGTCCCTGATTCTGTCTCAGTCACAGATTCCCACCCCATGAAGGAGGGGAGTGGAAGAGTTGCTCTCTAAGGCCTCTTCCAGCTCCAAAATGCTAACTCCAACATGAAGTGAAATACGTTTTCTGGCTCTCAGAAGCAACATGTGGTTCACTCAAGTAAAGAAAATGATGCAAGGCCCATGAAAGCAAAAACACAGAGAATAAAAGGGCTGTTTTTTGAATACACAAGAGTCTATTCTTTTATGATACATGTCTAGACCCCTCTAAATATTTAAACAACAATACTGTACCAGTATGAAAACTCTCTAAATCAGGCTCTGCGGTTAAGGAGGATATATGAACAGATGTGATCTTATTAAGGCCCTAATGTAACTCACAAACAATTTGTCATATCTGACGGGTATTGTTAAATTACGTCCACCTGCCAGAGGCAACCAGAGAAATTACCAACTGCCTTTACTCTACTTCTCCTCGAAATTCCCTAAAAAGCTCCTGTGGATGTGTCCAGGATATGTATTTTTAAAGCACTAACCTAATTGTCACCAGCACATAACAGCCAATGTCTCACAATTCCTTTTCATGTATATTTTATTATGGGCCCAACTGTTTCAACACCCTAGTGGTTCAACTTTAATGTAGCTCAGGAAACCCCCTAAGTAATATCACAAAATGCTTAACATCTGTGAAACTTGGACTCCAAAATGTTCCAATTTTTTCTTTGGTTTGGGAGGGGCATACAGGGTTGGGGGGCGTGCCGGCCAGGGTTTTCATTAACAATTGTACTCAGGCTCACAGTTTTTCTTTATTGCCTCTCAGGCAGGAAGGACATTTCAGATTTACCTTACTAAATGCTCGGAATTATTTCAAACGAGTGCCATACTTGCTTACAATCAATTTAAAATGACCCATACCCATTCTTCTCTCTAAATGTTTGCCTGATCTTTCCTTCTTGCATTACATGATTTCAATTAAGTAAAACAATGAAAGGAGAAAGGAAAAATGAAGTGTGAAGCATGTGGTATATTTCCCAAGCTATTTCTAAACTTCTCAGAGCTCTTTGGTTTCCAGTGATGTTTGAAATATTCTTTATCCCACTAAGGAAAGGATGAAAAATTGATCTCCTCCAAACTTCAAATACTGTATATTTCCACAACTGCAGACTGCGGGAAGGGCAGGCAGGCTTAGGAGTTACCAGACCAAACAGCAAGCCATTCTCAGAGGGCCCACAGCTCATCCCAGGCAACTCCACAGGCAGAGTGTGTACATAGAGTCATTAGGAGAATAAATACCGGCTCCACTTCTGAGAGAAATCAAATCAAATCTCAGAAAAAACTGAACATGGAGTCAAACCCCAGTAATTCAGATTAACCAGGAGGAAGGTCAGGTTGGATCAGACAAGGCCTTGATAGTATAGTTCTGTGTGTATGTGTGTGGTTTTTTTCAAAATGAAACTTTATTCATTTCATGATTCCCCCCAGCTCATTCTGCCAGCTTCCCTTGGCAGCCACCTCCAGCTGCCTGTCTCCCTTGTGCATGAGCCAGGGGTCTGCTCACTAGTCTCCATGCAGACCATAAACGTCCCATCTTTATGCTGTTTGCTTCTGCCTGAATGCCCCATCACCCATTGCCTACTTGGTAAACTCCTTCTCAGCTTTCAAGACCCCACTTCAAATGTCACCTTGCCAACAGAGTGAAGAGCACAGATCCACCGCCCCCCCCACCATAGCACACTGTGCATACCTATAATATAGTAGAGCTGTTCTCACCCTGGCCAAGTGGTGTTCAAATCACCCAGAGAACTTTTCATTAAAACCCCATTCCTCACACCCCTTCTCTGGGGTAGTGCCTGAGCATGGGTATCACTTAAAAGCTGCCCAAGTGGTATAATGTGCGGTCCAGGTTGCAAACCTTAGGTACAGAACTTATCACACTGTTTAGAATGATTTACCTGTACCCCACGAACAGTGGGCCCTCAACAAAGGCTTGTTGTAGGCAGGGACAGAGGGCATGAGTCTTTTGACAGGCTTCTCTACAAATAAGGAACTTCGTGTAATTCCAAAGCATTTGCCACCATGTGGCTTTCCATCGGCATGTAACTCCCATCCACCTCCACAAGGGGTAACACACCTATTCAAAAGCAGGGGAGGACCCACCACTCAAGCTCAACTTAATTTTCCATTATTTCCCTGACACAGTAGGCTCTTTGCCACTTTTGGGCCCTTGCCCATTCCTCTCAGTCAGGTCTAACTGTACGCCTGGTTTAAAGTCTGCCAACCATTTCCTCCCTCGAAGCTTTCTCCTGCCCCACCTCCCAGGGTTTCACTTTCCCACTCAACTCCACTTAATGTAACACCTGTTCTAAAGTGCCTTCAGTGGTTAATGAATGTATGGTATGTGTATGGACAACTTTGCTGCAGAGAGACTGAGCAACATGTATCTTACAGAGATTTTCACCTCTTGCCCATAATGCAGAGCTGGACATACAGCAGGCACTCCACATGTATTTGTTATAGGACCCATCCAGAGCTGGCCCTCTTCTTTCCAGGCCAGGTTGTGGGACTAAAATTGTGCTGCTCTAAAATACCCACACCATCATCATCACACTAAATATGCCTGTGGTGGATGGAATTCTAAGATGACCTCCATAACCTTTGCCCAGTGGTGCCACTTCCATGATTGGTACATGGCAAAAGGATTTTTCAGGTATAGCTAAGGTTACCAATCAGTTATCTTAAAGATACAGAAAATTATCTGGGTAAGCCTAATCTAGTCACATGAGTTCTTTTTCAAAAGCAGAGATTTTCTCTGACCAGTAGCAAAAGGAGAAGTCATACAGATTTGAAATGTAAGGCATAGTCAGCACAAGAAAGATGTCCAATTGCTTGCTTGAAGATGGACGGGAGCATGAGGAAAGAGTCTCAGAGCACCCTTCTAGAAGCTCGAAGAGAACCCTAGTAAAGAGCTGGCAACAAAATGGAGACCTCAGTCTTGCAAACATAAAAGCTGAATTCTGACAAAACCCTGAAAGAGCTTAGAAGTGGATTCTTCTTAGAGCCTCTAGATGAAAGGTGTAACTGAATGCAGATCCAGCTGCCTGCTGCTACAAAAGCCAATACTCAAAAGGCAGGTGCTGATGTAAAGGATAGTGGTTTATTTGCAGACATTGACCATCTGGAAGACAGGGGCCTCCTGTCTCAAAACCCATCTCCTGGAAGATGGGAGACTCATCTCAAAGCCCATCTCCACCTCTCAGTGGAGGCAGAGGTTTTTATAATGAGGGAGAGGGGAACAGAACAAAGATATCAAGGGAGGGGGTTGAAATGTGCAGACAAGCACAGTCCATTGTGATAAGGCAAGTGATGCTTGACTGTGTATCATCTTGGTTTAGTGATCCTGGCTTCATATCATCCTCACTTCACATCATCCTGGTTCCATGGCTGAAGGTCAGCAAATCTCCCAGAGCTGGGATGCCTGCAGGTTGGGTCTATATCTTTTAATGTTAGTTCCTATGATTCTTATACAAACATGTTCTTCATGTACAAGCTACATATTAGTCAGAATCAGCACTTGCAGAAACAATGTCAAAAGAATGGTGGGGGCCATTCTTTTGGTTGGGGTGGGTTACAATATCCCACCATTACAATTTTCCACTGTTACAAATGCACATCACCTAACACCTTGATTTCAGCCTTGTAAAGACCCTAAGTGGAGACTCTGGGCAAACCAGCCCAGATTTCCCAAGTTACAGATAAGAAATGGGTACTCTTACAAGCCAATAAATTTGTGATAATTTGTTACAGAGAAAACCCCAACCTCCTTCCTCAAACTAGTCAAACAAGAGAAGTCCCTCTCACAAATTAAGAAACATATAAATGTATAAACATATAAATAAACATTAATAAATGTTTATCCTGATTAATATATATTCCACATATATAAAGCAGATGCTTCTGAAAGGGTTATAAGTACTAGAACAGCAATTTTCAACCAGTAATCTACAGGAATGTTTAAAACATGTAGTAGTCAGGGGCACTGACCTCTTTTTCCCTTAGACTGTGAGATAAAAAAATGACTACAGCCAACACAACAGCTGGCTAGTGTAAATGAATCAATATTACGCCCATTTTTTGTCTGATAGTCAAAAAATATATATTTTGGCGTGCCACGGAGTTTTAGTAATTAGTTTATGTGTGTCATGAGTGAGAAAGGTTGAAAATCGTTGTACTAGACCAGTGCAAGGTACTCTCACTAGGCCTCCTGAAATCCACGCATACATTCTTTTGTTCCATTGAGAAAGGAGGCAAAATGTCATAAAGGCTTCCATATTAAGTGCTATTAATAAAAGTCATTTATGAATTATGAGAAATTGAATAATAGATCATGTCATCTGTGCCAAATGCTATTTACTGAGCACAGTCTGTCACTGACCAATGGAAATTTGAATTCTTAGCTACAATTCTGAGCCTGATAGCTGGAAGAGCACAAAACCAAGCACAAAACGAATACTCCATCTCTTTCTATGCAGGGTTAAGGGCACCTGAATGCTCATGCCAATTTCTTGGGAGTCTAGTAATCTGCTGCTTCTTAGTCTCCACCTTTCCTGCTAACGGGCAACAGGCAGGTAGTTACAGATGGGCTCTTAGTGGAGCATTCCCTCTGTCCACTCTCTTTGTGGTCTCCCAAAATCCACACATCATGAAGGACCCCTGAAAGGTCATGTGAAGTCATCCTCAACCACTTTCCCTAAGGCTGGGGGAGGATGAGGAGCCCTAACTGCCAAGCCCCACCAGCCTCCCACACTGAAAGATAATGCCATGGGCACACACGTGCTTCCCCAGCAGCCCCTCTTATGGTGACCCAGCGGTCACCTGCCAGGCCACCGCCCCTCAGCCGCAGGCTCCTGTTCGTCTGCGTCAGCATTTGTCACAACCTTACACTTCCATCATCCACAGGGGAAATTGATGTCAATGGCATGGCAAAGGAATGTAACTACAGCCTAGTCTAAAAGCACGCATTTATTTTATTTTATTTCAAAAATGTATGCATTATGTATTGCTGTACATAAATGTTTTTATAGAGCCTCTTAAATGATTTACCATGAGCTATGTGTTGATTATAATCTCTGCTTATTTAAGAGAGCCTTGTTTACCCCCCTAGTAGTTAGTACATTGGGACATGTTTCAACTAACAGTGACACCAGTAAACAAAAGTTACTGATCTACCTCATGAGTTATAAAACTTGTAACATGCTGTAAACAGCTCTGTCATTTTATTTAGCATATTGCATTGTGTGAGCTGCCTTATTTATCTAGTTGTAAATCTTTATGTATCAAAAATGCTACAGAAGGCACAACAGATAAATTACAGACAGACACTAACATCTGACTAGTTAATCAAACAAATAGGACATGTAACAAAGAGAAAAGCTATAAATATTGACAACAAGCTGCTTCAGTCACAAAAACATTCAATACTTCAGTTCTCAAGTGTGAGTTTTATATCAGTCCCCTGGAAACAGTTTGTATCCTCCAATAAATTTTTACAGTTGATTCACCTGCCTGATACCCCTCAGCCATTTCCTTCAGAAGCTGTCAAACCCGCCAACGATAATATATGGCCCGACCAACAAGAACAGCTGTAGCCATTCTCTCTGCAGGTTCTTGCACCCTGTTCTGCATAAAATAATACATCAAGATTAATTGATTTCCCGTCACTCTCACAGAACAGAAAATTAATTTTCATGTAGCTATTTTCCCCAGCATATGAATTTTGTACATGGCAAGTAATTTAAGTTTTTAATTATTCATGAGAAAGAAGGGGGTGGGGAGAAACATGATAAAGTAAGCTTACAAAAACCCCAAGGCCAATCCCTGGGCCTGGGTTTGTGCTGAGACAACAATAGCACTCACTAATGCCCATATAAATAATATATGTATTAACATACATCTTAGTACAACACCAATTTCTCTCACTCTGACCCAAGTCTACCAGGTCACCCTGCGATACTCTGTCAAAGTCGCTGTGCTGGTTACATGTGACATGCTGTGGGAAAACACAGAACATGTCAGCCATATTGAATTGACCTCTGCCCACCTCTCGGCAGCGGCCACACAGCCCAGGCAGGATTGGAGGTAATTTAACGGTCAGCCTGTGAGTGGGACCAAGCAGAAGTTGCTAATCACCCAGGTGCTACCTCAGCAAGTCTTCCATTTGCAGGTGCCACGGACTTGTGAACAAGAAAAATGAAACCAGAAAATAGAAAGAAAGCATTCAACTCGCTCAGGCCTCATCTTTCACCGACTCTCAGCAGACCAGCACCAGAAAAACTGTCTCCTCAGAAAGGGAATAACCACAATGTGAGCACCTCCGGCAATCAAGTATATTTGCTAAAACGCCAACTAAAATGCTCCCACAATACCTCCTTAGAAGCTTCATTGGCATACTTCATATAAACTGCAAGATAGGCAAATGCGTGCAGCCTGCCTCAAGTCACGGAGCTGGAGCTAATACCGTGAGGACCTTGTGCCCCTCACACTGCGCTCTTGGCCACTGGGGTCAAGCATTTGGAGTCACTGATTATTTATTGATGACTTCCTTTGCCCTGAATACTAAGATTTAGTGTGAAATTAAGAGATCGCTACAAACAATTGATCTCCCAGTTAAGCAGACTTCGCCAGCGCGATTTAAGAATCAGGGAAAGAAGAGAATCTGATCAAAAACACCAAACTCATATGGGACAAGACGAGTTCAAAAGTGAGGCAAGGAAGGAGAGGGCTCTCTCAACCCAACAAGAAGCAGAGAGCAAACACAAACCAACTGTTTCTGACAGGACAACCTGCTTGAGTAACCTGAGTAAGGAGCTCTGACTTGGGCATACCCCCCTTCCCCTCAAACACCCCACCAGCAGGAAAAGCGCTTTGGCAAGGAGACGAGCTGAGAAGGTCAAAGCCAAAAGTGAAAGAAACTCAAAATAAGTCATAAAGAAATGAATTTTTCTCTGGAAGGATGAGAAGACACATGGTTGGGAAAAGGGATTAGGTTTGGTGAATTTAATGAAATACTGACAAAGATGCAAAAGGGGAAGTTCCTTGGAACATCTTTTCTTAACAGCCCATACAAACGGCCACTCTAACTCAAAACCAAAGAATATCGGGAAATTGTTTCTGACTTTAAAGTAGCCATGCCTCACACTGGAGACTGGAAGGAGGCTGTGCTGCCAGTGTTTCCATCGTAAAGCCTGTTTCCCAGTAGCCACTGAAACCTGTAAGAACTCACTTCCCAGGGAGATTGGGCCCCCATGCAGCAGCAGAGTGTGGGTTATTTTAATACTGTTTCAGAAGAGGGCTTTGGGATTCTATTTCTATCATCTTGATGGCCCCAGACAAAGGGGTAACATGATACATCATGTCAAGTAGCTAATTATTAGCACTGAAGACCAGCTAGTTAACTGAGGCTCTGTTAAAATTAAAAGGAGGGGAGGTATTCTCCATTGTTTCATGAGATGTGCTTAAGTCTTTGTGCCTCAGACTTTAAAAAGAAAATAAAACAGGATGAGGAAATTAAATATAGCATTGAGACCCCAACAATAAAGGCCTTGCTCAACTGCCGCTAACCAAACCCAGATCACAGTGCTGCGAGGTGGCCCAGTGCCAAGGAGCACGTCCCGGCCCTCCTGACCTTCGGATGCCTGGGGCCACGTGTCTGGGATGGCCTCCCAACCATCCTGCCTGGTGGTGAAGGGATGAAATGACAAGGCCCAGAAATGCCAGGGAAATTTTTAGCTAATTATTTTTTACTGATGAACATATTTGACACACGCCTTACTTTGTTGAGAATTCTGCCATACTGCTAGATTAGAAAGGCTTTAAAAAGGCAAAGCAGCAAAGAAGAGCTTATCCTCTCAGGAGGCTGCGGATTTGGTTTGCTTCTGATGGTTGATGGAGCTTCAGAAAGGCAACCTAGGGAGTTGATCCAATGAATCAACTCTGGCAATCAGAGTTGTACTTGAGCCACAAGTGTGTGTGTGTGTGTGTGTGTGTGTGTGTGTGTGTGTGTGTACAGAAAGGGAGACAACATGGAGTTTGAGGAAAACCTTAAGTATTCAGAATAGCTCCCAAATCTGCACCAGCCAAGCACCCAGCCCAGCTCTGGGCTCCCCACACAACCAAAGGTGCCATCTGCATGGCAACAAAGGTGCATTTCGGTTTATACCTGTTAGTAGGCTTTCTCCATCTGATGGGGAGGAGCAGGTTTGCTTTATTTCACTTTGAAAATAATCCTATTGAGAACATAAATGAACTCATATACATAACATTAAAATATATATGTGTGTGTGTGTATATATATGCAATTCTGTAACTAAAAACGTAAAAAACTTCTTGGAGTCGATGTTGCTACTGGCATATCTTAAAGGTCTTTGTCTCTGTAAACTCAATTGAGTGTTTCTATTTCTAAGTCTGGCAAGAGGTTCTAATTATTGTTAGAAGCCTAATTAGCATTTAGTATTACATTACAACAACTGCAGCAAAATTGTACCCATTCTCCAATAAACAGTATTCACAGTATGCAATCAAGCCGCTGTACCGAGCAATGAGAATTAATAGCACCGCACGACAATGGTAAATCCTCCATCTCCTGCTGTGTGTGTTTAATAATTTTTCACTCCTTCCAGATTGTTCCCATCAAGCACAATTCCCAAGGTCCTAATCAACCACCCTCCCCATCAATACTACACAGAGATCTGAGCACTGAAAATTATCTGCAATTTCAAAAAGTGCTTTGTTGCATTATTAGGCCACTGACCTAAGAGGTAATGGGTAAATAGTTTCTGAAAAATGTCCAAAGCACAACATAAATTAAAGCTTATAGTCTTGCCTGCTGTTCTCACCATAGCTATAACTGCAAACTATTACGGTTTTTACACAATATTCCTAACTATAATTTTACACCATAATATTGGTGCAAAGCGCCAAATGTTCTGCTTTCACGTGCCTTGCCTTCATTTACTAAACAAGGAAAGCTTGGGGAGGAGGCTGACACAGACAGTCCTTTAGAATTCCTGTGGCCACACCTCCCCCACTGTCTTGCCCCTCTGCCCAGCTCCTGGCCCCTCAAAAGTTTGTTAAGTAGTACCTAAACATTTCACAGCAGACAGGGGTATGAGACTTTAAATGCAGCAGTGTGTTTCATTCTTTCTGCATCTCACACCCACGTGGATTTAGGGTTTGACGTTTCTGAGTGGGCCTGGGGATGGACTACGGAATCTCAGCTGAGGGTGTAGTTTATGGTATCTTCTGTTGCCTAGTGACTGATGACAAGCACAATAGTGTCGCACAAGCCCAGGGCAGAAGGAGAAACACTGTCTCAGCAATCAGAGAAGTGTACTTTGGGCTAACATGAAGAGAAGTTTTTGACCAAGGAAAATGGAGCCTGGAGCTTCAGATCAAATCACAACAGGATGCAGGAGCAAGGGCCTCCCAGTGTGGCTAACCCAGAGGACACCATAGCAATCGCCATCAAGAATACACAGCAGCACTAATCCAGGAGTTTGGGAGGGGTCTTGTGGCTGACTACTGGTTTGTTTCACCTCACAGTGAAGAGAAAGGAATTTCTGACAGCTCGGTGCAGCCTAATGAAATAAACAGCCGAGGGCCTTCTCAGACCAAAGCTAGATGTGGGACTGTGTGGTTGGCCACACTTTACTAACGAAAATACTTTGTATTTTGTTGCTATACATCAAAACCCCTCAAAATAAAAGATTCCACAATACTGGCAAACTAATGCCATCAATTTCTCAAGACTAATGACTTACTGAGTAATAAAACCAAGTTTTATTCCACATCATAATACTCCTCAGTCACAGAGTCACTTATTACTAATTCATTCAACAAATATGTATTAAGTGCCTAGCTCTGTTCCATACACTTGGGATACATGTTGACCAAGGAAGGAGATGCTTTTTGCCTTTGTGGAACACGAGTTCCAGCCTGAGGTAGGCAGATCATTTCCAATTATCCCAATAAATAAGACAACCACACATGTTGGAAAGGGGTAGAAGGCAGAGCAGAGTAAGAGAACAGGAGCTTTAAAGAGGGATGGTTGCAATATTCAAGCAAGTGGCCAGGGCAGGCCTCTGTGGGAAGGTGATATTTAAGGAAAGACTTAAGAAAAAATGCTTGATAAGAGGTTTTAAAAGTCTTGAATTTTTCCTGCTAATTCCAGGAAAACCCTCCATCCTAATTTCTTACTCCATAGTCTGCCGGGCTGGTTAGCACACACAGAGTGACCAGGCTTCCCTGCAGGACAGTAGGTACCAACAGAAAAAATCTGTCTCTCCTAAGAACAGACTGGCAGAGGAAAGGAAAGGGGGGCTGGGTGAAAAAGGTGAAGGAATTAAGAAAAAAACCCACTTCATAGACAGACAACAGCATGGTGAGTACCAGAGGAAAAGGGGTTTGAGGAAAGGTGAGAGAAAGTACAATGGGGGAAAATGCTGACGGAAGAAGACTTGACTTCGGGTAGTGAACACACAGCACAACATACAGATGATGTGTTACAGAATCATGGCCCTGAAACCTATATAATTTTATTAACCAATGTCACCCCAAATAAATTCAATTTTTTAAATATATTTTATTGATTATGCTATTACAGTGGTCCCATTTTCCTTGCTTTATTCCCCTCTGCCCTGCACATCCCCTCCCATTCATATCCCCTCCGCTTTAGTTCATGACTATGGGTTGTACATATAAGTTCTTTGGCTTCTGCATTTCCTATACTATTCTTACCCTCCCCCTGTCTATTTTCTACCTACCATCTATGCTACTTATTCTCTGTACCTTTTCCCCCTCTCTCCTCCTCCCACTCCCCTCCCACTCTCCATGTGATCTCCATTTCTGTGGTTCTGTTCATGTTCTAGCTGTTTGCTTAGTTTGTTTTTTTTTTGTTTTGTTTTGTTTTCATTTTAGGTTCAGTTGTTGATAGCTGTGAGTTTGTTGTCATTTTACTGTTCAGATTTTTTATCTTCTTTTTCTTAGATAAGTCCCTTCAACATTTCATATGATAAGGGCTTGGTGATGATGAACTCCTTTAACTTGACCTTATCTGAGAAGCACTTTATTTGCCCTTCCATTCTAAATGACAGCTTTGCTGGATAGAGCAATCTTGGATGTAGGTCCTTGCCTTTCATGACTTGGAATACTCCTTTGCTGCCCCTTCTTGCCTGCAAGGTCTCTTTTGAGAAATCAGCTGGCAGTCTTATGGGAACTCCTTTGTAGGTAACTGTCCCCTTTTCTCTTGCTGCTTCTAGGATCCTCTCCTTAATTTTAATCTTGAGTAATGTAATTATGATGTGTTTCAGTGTGTTCCTCCTTGGGTCCAACTTCTTTAGGACTCTCTGAGCTTCCTAGACTTCCTGGAAGTCTATTTCCTTTGTTAGACTTCCCCAGAAAGGGAAGTTCTCCTTGATTATGTTTTCACATAAGTTTTCAATTTCTTGCTCTTCCTCTTGTCCTTGTAGCACTGCTATGATTTGGATGTTGGAACATTTAAAGAAGTTCCTAAGCCTCTCCTCATTTTTTTGAATTCTTGTTTCTTCATTCTGTTCTGGTTGACTGTTTCTCTTTTCCTTCTGCTCTAAACCATTGATTTGAGTCCCAGTTTCCTTCCCATCATTGTTTGTTCCCTGTACATTTTCCTTTATTTTACTTTTCATAGACTTCACTTTTTCCTCTTATTTTGTGACCATATTCAACCAATTCTGTAAGCATCCTGATAACCAGTGTTTTGAACTGTGCATCTGATAGGCTGGCTATCTCTTCATCACTTAGTTGTATTTTTTCTGGAGCTTTGATCTGTTCTTTCCTTTGGGCCTTTCTCTTTTTTGTCTCAGAGTGCCTGTTATGTAGTAAGGGGCAGAGCCTTAGATGTTCACGAGGGTGGGGCAACCCACGTTGATGCATTGTGATGCTGTATGTGGGGGAGAGGTCCGAGAGGGAATAATGCTGCTTGCTCTGCTCCCTGCCAGTTTTCAATCACTTCCCCTGCTACTCACAATCAAATTGGGCTCTTCTGGTTCTGATTCCTTGGTGGGAGGGTTTGTGTACATTCTAGAACCCTGTGGATCTCTCCGACAAACTCTCCTGTGAGGGTAGGATTTTCTTCCACAGGTGTTTTCAGTCAGAGGCTTTGAGGCTTTATTTCCCTGCACTGGAACCCTGGGTTGCTCAGTCTGTCTGCTCCCCAGTTGTTCCTCCCAGGTTATCTGCACACAGATGTGGAACCACCTGCTCCACCAGCCACCACCTCACCAGCCCTGGTCCTCCAGCTGCCACCTTCCCACAAGTCCTCTCCACCTGGCTGCCCATCTCCATCCCTACCAGTCTGGATGAATGTTTCTTCTTTAACTCTTTGGCTTTCAGACTTCCATACAGTTTGTTTTCTGTCAGTCTGGTTGTTTTTTTTTTTTGTTTTTAAGTTTGTTGTTGTCTTTCTTTTGGTTGTGTGGGGAGGCACAGTGTATCTACCTATGCCTCCATCTTGACCAGAAGTCAATAAACTCAATTTCAAATAAATTAATAATCTGTATCTCCATTCACCTTAGTGTCCCCAGCCATGAGCACTGTCCTGGCAATGAGTAGGTTCTCCACATACATTCACTGAGTAAATGAACACATAAGTGAATCAACAATGAGTAGGTTCTCCACATACATTCACTGAGTAAATGAACACGTAAGTGCATCTATTGTCAGAACACCAAGCAATTCCCTAAATATTGGTATAATTAAGATCTCATGAATAACAAATTACTTCTCCCCAGCTGTATGCAGACATAACTGATATATAACATTACATAAGTTAAAGGTATACAACATGATGATGTGAAATACAGGATCCAGCAGAAGTAACTCCTGCTTGAGTGTGGTTGGTAAGGTAATAAAATGGATATAATAATTTATAATTTTGAGTATTTCACCTAAAATGTCATATAGGATGCTTGAGTTTGATATTGTTATGTTGTAGAATTACATGCTTATGATTTTGTATGTGGAGGGGGATTTTATAATGAAAGATTTTGTACTAAAAATAGGGGTGTTATTTGTGCCAGACCCTGTATGTGTATATTATGAAATGATTACTACAATAAGGTTAGTGAACACATCCATCACCTCACATTACTACAATTTGTATGTGTGTGATAAGAACTTTTCAGATCTATTCTCTTAGCAACTTTCAAACATGTAATACAGCTTTGTTAACTATAGTCACTATGCTGTACATTACCTCCCTGGAACTTATTCATCTTATAGCTGGAAGCTTGCACATTTTGACCACCTTCACCTATTTTCCCCACATCCCCATCCCGAACCCTGGGAACCACCAATATACTCTCTGTTTCTACGAGTTCGGTGGTTTATATTTTACATAAAGTAATATCATACTGAATTTCTTCTTTCTCTATCTTATTTCACTAATTATAATGCTCTCTCGGTCCATCCAGGTTGTCACAAATGGGAAGGAAATCTTTATTTTTATGGTTGAATAATAGATAGATAGATAGATAGATTCCATGCCTTATCTATTGCAGATAATGCTGTGATGAATTTGAGGATGGAGATGTCTCTTTGAGACAGTGATTTAATTTATTTCAAATATATATGAAACAGTATAACTGATAGATTATGTCTTAGTTATATTTTTAATTTTTAGAAATCTCCATAATGTTTTCCATTGTAGCCGCACCAATTTACATTTTCACCAACAGTGTATGAGCATTCTCACCAGCACTTGTTATTTCTTGTCTTTTTCATAACAGTCATTCTAACAGATATGAGGTAGTATCTCACTGTGGCTTTGATTTGTATTTCCCTGATTAGTGATGCTGAGTAGCTTTTCATGTACCTGTTGACCACTTGAATATCTTCTTGCAAAAATGTCTTTTTACCTGGCTGGCACAGCTCAGTGGGTTGAGTGCAGGCCAAAGGGTTGCTGGTTCGATTCCCAGTCAGGCACATGCCTGGGTTGAGGGCCAGGTCCCCAGTGGGGGCCACATAAGAGGTAACCACACATTGATGTTTCTCTCCTTCTCTTTCTCCCTCCCTTCCCTTCTCTAAAAGAAAATAAATAAAATCTTTTAAAAGATGTCTTTTTAGGTTCTTTTTCCCATTTTTAACTGGATTATCTGGGGGGTTTGCTACTGAGTTGTAGGAATTTGTTACATATTTTCATATTAACTCCTTATTAGCTAAATGATTTGCAAATATTTTGTCCCATTCCATAGACTGTCTTTTCATTTTCTTGTGTATTTACTGTGCTGTGTAAAAGAAAAAAAGTAAGTTTTTAATTTAATGTAGTCCCACTTGCTCATTTTTGCTTTTGTTGCCTTTCCTTCGGTGTCATATCCATGAAATCATTTCTAAAGCAGTGTCAAGAAGCTTATATTTTTCTCTAGGAGCCTTATGGTTGCAGGTTTTACATTTAATGTGGGTCTTTGACCCACAATTTTGTGTTAACTTTTGTTAGCATTATAAGATAGGGGTCCACTTTCATTCTTTTTAATGTGAATACCCAGTTTTCCCAACATAATTTATTGAAGAGATTATCTTTTCCCTATTTTGGATCCCTTGTCAAATATTAGTTAACTACATATGCATGGTTTTATTTCTGGACTCTAAATTTTGTTCCATTGGTCTATATACCTGTTTTTATGATAGTACTATACTATTTTGATTACTATAGCTTTTTCAGGAAGTGTGACCCCTCCAACTTTGTTCTTCATTCTCAAGATTGCTTCAGCTATTTGAAGTCTTTTGTAGTTCTATATGAGTTTTAAGATTGTTGTTTCTACTGTGTGAAAAATTGATTTGGAATTTTGATAGAGATTACACTGATATCTTTGGTTCACAGTCCGGTGCTCAGTCCACTGAGCCACACTAGCCAGGACAAGAATATAATGAATCTATAGATGGCTTTGGGTGATATAGATAGTTTAACAATACTAATTCCTCCAATTCATGGACATGCATATCTTTTCATTTATTTGTGTCTTCAATTTCTTTCATCTATGTCTTAAAGTTGTGAGTGTACATATCTTTTACCTCATTGATTAAATTGTATTGTTCTTGTTGGTAGAAAATCTTTGTTTTTTTGAAATATTAGATGAGTCTAATCAGAATTAGCAATTTCAATAGTTGCTAATCCACAAAGCATCTGTGCAATGCTTCTCTCTAGTGAAACAATCTATGTAAAAGCATTTTGGAAACCATAAGATGCTATGCAAATGCAATGTATTATTAACATCATCAACTTCTTTACTTGATCCCATTGAATTTGCAGAAGTAGCTTATATATTTCAGCTGTGATCAATTGCCCACCATGGGCATGGTGGGGAGAGAGAAAGAGAAAAGAGGAGAAAGATTTATTTTTCCTGTTTTTTAGCTTCCCCTGTTCCCTCTGCATGTATGCCTGTGATATAATACAAGCAAGTTTTTTTCTCAAGCATTAAGAAGTAGTGCTTTCTGGGTTTCCAGTCAAGATAGAGGCATAGGTAGACATGCCTCACCTCACTGCACAACCATAAGAAGGAACACAACTAACTTAAAAACAAAAACCACCCAGAAAACCACCCAGAAGTCCAACAACTAAGTATTTAAAGAAGCCATATTCATCCAGATGGGTAAGAGGGGTGGAGATGGGGAGTTGGGGCAGAGAGGACTCCGTGTGGCTATGGTGAGCTGGGGTTGGAGAGATGGTGGCTGGCAAAATGGGCAGCCTCACATTCACATGTGATGGATAAAAATCAGGGGGACACCTTGTGATTGAGCAAGCCCAGCTCCAGGCCAGACCACATACCTCAGGGCTTCAGTGCTGGGAAAAGTAAAGCCACATAACTTTTGGCTGTAAACCCAGTGAAGGTTGGGCCAGCGAAAGAAACTTCCCGCACATCCACAAACCCACCTATCCTGGAAAACCACAATCAGGACAGCAGCTGAAGGGGCACCAATCACATAAGGGAAGTGGATGAAGTGACTGGAAATGGGGTGAGGGCCATGCAAGCTCCCAGAAGTCAGCGAGCAGCAGCATTGTCCCCTCTTTGATCCCTCCCACACACACAGAGCCACAGTTGTCCTAAACTGGCAAATACCCAAGGCTCCATCCCATAGGACTTAACAGGTGCTCTAAAATGTAATCAAAGCATCTCTACCTAGCACAAAGACACATGGAGGCTGCCAAAATCAGGGTACAAAGAAATGTGGTCCAATTAAGGAACACAACAGAATCCCAGAAAAAGAACTAAGTGAAGTGGAGATAGCCAACCTATCAGCCACAGAGTTCAAAACACTGGTGGTCAGAATGCTTGAAGATCTAACTGAATATGGCAAAAGCATAAGGGTAGAAATGAAGGCTCTACTAAGGGAAATTTTAAAAATCCACAGGAAACCAGGAGTGAAGGAAAGGAAGCTGGGATTCAAATCAATGATTTGGAACATACAGAAGAAATAAACAATCAACCAGAACAAAATGAAGAAACAATAATTCAAAAAGAAAGAAAGAAAGAAAGAAACAAGGAGAGTTTAAGACGACTCTGGGACATCTCTAAAAGGGCTGACATCTAAATCATAGGGATGCCCAAAAGGAGAAGAGGAAGAGCAAGAAACTAAAAATTTATTTGAAAAAATAATGAAAGAAAACTTCCCTAATTTGGCAAAGGAAATAAACATACACATCCAGGAAGCACAGAGAGTCACAAACAAGTTAAAACCAAAGAGGAACACACCAAGAAACATTTAAATTAAAGTGCAAAAGGTTAAAGTTAAGAGAATCTTAATAGATAATGACCTTCTTTGTCTCTTTTGACCATTTTTAGCTTGAAGTCTATTTTGTCTGAGCTAAGCATAGCTACCCCTGCTTTATTCTGGTCACTATTTCCTTGAAATACATTTTTCCATCCCTTTACTCTCAGCCTGTGTACATAAAGCTAAAGTGAGTCTCGGAAAGCAGCACATTGGTGGACCTTGTTTTTCTATCCATTTAGCCATTCTATGACTTGTGGTTGGAGAATTTAATCCATTTATATTTAAAGTAATTATCAATAGGTAAGAACTTACTACTGCAATTTGTTCATTGTTTTCTGACTATTTTCTAGATCCTTTGTTCCTTGTTCCACTCTCACTGCCTTCCTTTGTGAGTTGATACTCCAGTGGAAGTATGCTTTAACTCCTTTATTATAATCTTTTGTCTATCTGCTATGGATTTTCCTTTGTGGTTACCAGGAGACTTATACAAAATATATATGTAAGAGTAACAAACTCTTAAAGCTTAAAGGAAATTAAAGATCTTCAAGTACTCAGTATGACAAGACAGATCTAGAGCTGAAGTAATATTTTCAGGACCGGAGTACATCCCTATTGAATACCCATCCTATGACTTTTCACTGCTCACCAGAGATGAAGCAGCATGACAGGGGATTTCAGAATTTGACAATTCTGCTTTACTTTTCCAGCATGACCTTGGTGGTGGTTGTCTCTGTCCCCATGAGGGTGATCTCATTCTCTTTCTCAATAACCATTGGCTATGTTTCCCTTTTGGTTTAACCCTATTATTTTTATTTTTCTTACTCTTCATATCATCTGGATAAACCAAACATAACATTTGATACAAGCAGAAAAGTAGAAGACAACAAAATGCCCTAAGTCTATCCAATCAGAAGAAGAATGAGGCATCTATCTTGGCCTCCTCCACTAACATGTAAATCCAAAAATCATCTCCCTTGTGTTTCCTGGACACCACAAAGACCTGTGTCTGAAAGATCCATCTCCAACTTTCAAATGACAATTCCAATGATGTATAGAGAGCTCTGGTTAACCCCAACATCCTTATGCTCCTCCACCTACTCTAACCATAGTTAAGTATACAACACATTAAAAGATTAATCTGTTTCATAGGGAAAACTACATCCCTGAGTGAGAAACATCAGAGTTTTGTTCCACCCATTGATGCATTCATTTGTTGATTCCTGTATGTGTGAGGTTGGAGAACTGACACTGAGACTTTGGCGTATTGAGATGATGCACTAACCAATGGAGTTACCTGTCTAGGACCCCGAGTGCTCATTTCATCAGTTCCTGAGAGATTTTTACACACGTTTAAATTTGAGATGACTGGTTCATTTATTATTAACACAAATCCAAGTCTAGGGTGATTTTTATGCCTGTGATTCAGGAAACATGGGCTTCTCCTTAAATTAGGAGCCATGAAGCATTAGTTTTCCACAGTGTTTCTTTATCTCCAGGTCTCAGGTCTGAGCTAGAGGAGACCCCTTTCCCAAGCCTGCTTTAGCCTACACTTCGGACTGTGCCCCTCCCTCATGGGATACAAAGTCCTCGAGGGCCCAAGACCACTCCAGAATGCACCCTCCACTTTGTAAGGTTCACTTTGGGTATCCAGAACTCTGAAATTCTCTGCCTAAATGATCGAGAACCCCACTTCCAGGGACTGAATATCCCTGGTCCATTCTACAAAAGTAAACCAGTGTGTCCAATCCTAACCTGAAAGATGGCTATTTAAGACAAGCTGAGGGTGCACATGCAGTGTGGACAGGCAGGCTCATCCACACACACAGCAGAGGCTCCCTACAGAACAAGACAGAGGCAGGGACGCAAAGGGAAGAGGGGTAAACTAAGGACTCAGGACAGGGTCTCCCCACTTTACCATATTTCAGCTTAAAACTCCAAGGAGGTGAAGAATTCTGACATAAAATCTGTAATTTCAAGTAATTAATGAAAGTGTATTTGTCATAATAAGAAGACAGAGCATATTTTGTTTAGCATTTTTAGCTTCATTTATAAATTTAAATATTTAGAAATGCGAGATATGGGCTTCCATTTGTACTCTTGCCCAAGAATTTATAGATGTTAGTGTTACTGTTGATATTTAGATAATAACTAATAAAGGAAAGGGGAGCAAAGGGAGTTATACATTTAGCTTAATAAACTGGGGAGCATGAGTCTGTTTGATTCACCAGCTTCTCTCCCCACAGGATCACAGCACTGCTCTGCCAAGAGGATTAACACTCTTCTCTTTGCCCCCTCTAATACCAGACTTTTGGGAAATGCAGTGGGAGGTGCTGGACTATAGATTCCTGTCAAAGTATGAGGTGTAAGCCTATCCAAAGCCCATGAAAATTTGGGAAGTTCACTGGTAAATTTTAAAATGCTTCTGGTCTTTTCCAAGCCCAATTAATATAATCCCAGGGGAACAAAGAAGCATGCGCTCTCTCACTCTCTCTCCCTCTTTTTCTCTCCCCCCCCCCACCCCATTAATGCACTTGCCACATGTGCTTGCATACCCTATCTCCATAGTTAGTGGCCTTAGCAGCCATAAGGCCTGATGACCCCACGGATTCCATATGTAGGTCCCAAGTGGGAGCCTCAGTACCTCAACACAGCAATGGATTGCAGCTGGGAATGAAAGCTAAGCTAGCTGGATGATGAGAAAGACTAGATCAAACTAGCCTTTGCATGGCACAGTATCTCTGAACATTAACTCTGTTTCTGGCCCTGATTTTCTATGATGGAAAAGAGGTAGATTGGGACATTGAAAACCCAGGAAGCAGCTTCTATTCCACCTGAATAAACTATGCATGAATCCTTGGAATGATTTCCTCAAAATCCTGTGGAGGAACCTAATTTCCATCGCAACATTGGGGGTGAATCTGATCATTGTCCCAATGTTTTCCCCATTGTTTAGCACTCCATGTCAATTAACACTTCCTTTTCAAACACAGGTATGCCCCCTTTTAAGCAAACACAGATTTATACCAAAAGCACATTTGAGAGTAGGTGCTCCCTTTACTAAAAGATTCCATTATTCAGCAAACTCCCTTGATGCATATGGTTGAACTAACTGATAAAAATTTATTACACACACACACACACACACACACACACAATCTCCCAAATTCATCTTTTCATGTGTGAAGTAAAGGTGTTAGGGGAGAAAACCTTACATGATTTCCCCTTTACTATTACTTGTTTTCTAGACAATATTTAGTCACCCTAGGAAAAAATAGAAAATGCAGGTCAACAGAAGAAATGCTATAAAAATCATCTCTTACAGAACCTGGCAAGATGAGCACTATTAGCATTTAACAGTGCATGCACTTCATACTTGTTTCACCTTCATTACATACATAGGTGTTATGTAAAACATTGCATTCATGTTTTTCATGTGAAAACAAATACATTGGTGGCTAATTTTTTTAAGAATTATGTCAGACTACAAGCAATTTTCCAGTACTACCCATGTGACAGGAAGTCCAAGGTTAATAAGACATGGTTTCTTTATTATACAGAGCTTGTGCTATAGTTGAAGACACCAACAAATAAACCAACAATTACATTACAATATGAAAGATGCTTTACCACAAATTATAGAAATAAGTATAGAGGATTCTATAGAGAGTCCAGAGATAGGAAAACCTTTTTCTACCTGGGGAATGACGTCAGGGTCTTAACAACAGTAATATTCAGAATCTGGGATTCCTATTCTCATTCAACAAATACTTATTGAACACTTACTGTAGGCCAAGCACTATTTTAAGTATTTGGTTTACAGTGGTGAAGAAGACAAAGTGCTACACTCATGAAACTTTCGTAGAGAAACAAATTTAGAAGCAGTATCATACATTCCCCTTGGCTAATATACAATAGATGCTCAGTAAATGGTTGTTGAATGGATAAAGGGAAAAAAAGTACGTAATGAGCCCTCCTCTTAGCACTCCTGCTTCAAAGGCAGCTATTGTCCTTGAAGATAGCATAGCAGACAGCTTTGAAGTTTCAAAACATAACCTGGTATATATGCTCTGTTTCACTTAAAAGTATGAATCCAATAGGCTTAATCCAAAATCTAGCTCTGAATTGTGTTACCATGTGTTGTATTTGATTTGTATTTCCATCACTATCAACCCAAGAATCCTTATATAGACACCAGCAATGTACATGATTTATAGCAAGTCAGTCAAGGCAAAGCCTATAGCTTCCCTTCACGTTTTGACATTATCAGATTACTTCAGAAGTTGGCAGTAGCTACCATAAGTAACAAGCTGTCAGTGTAAATAAATCACTCTCTCAGAAACAACTGCTAAAAAGTATAGATCAGTATGAGCAAAGGTCGGCTTGGACTTCTAATTTTCCCCTTCCCAACAACTCTGCTTCTGCTATATATTTAATTTTATATAGAAAGAAAAAAGTTAATTTATTGTTTTTCTTTAAAAATAATTTCAGCCTTAAGATCCATATAAGAAACTCTTGTCTCAAAAGGAAAGTTGTGGTTCTTGTGTATAAATCACAATGCAATAAATTTACAATCATCTAGAGAAGCCCAAGATACGGAGAACAATGGGCAAGTACTGTGAAGAGCAGCAACCCACACCAAGGCAATTTAATATCCTTCTAGGATGGAGTGTCAGGCTGCTGAGATAAGAGGGAAGCAATAGATGAAATCCACCTGGACTGCAGTGGTGCTCATGCTCTCTCGCTCTCATTTTCTCTCTCTCTCTCTCTTTTTTCTCTCTCTCCCCCTCCCTCCCTCCCTCCAGGATACAATACAATCATCAATGAGCTAGAAAACCTAACCTTAGTAGTCCTGAGAGTGTTGGAGCTCTCCACCCAGAATGGAATGTCCAATGTCTGCACCAACTAGAATGGAGAGGGATAACTGGTCACCACCCTAAAAAGGTGAATAGTGGGACCAAAGCCACTGTGCATCTGCTAATGGGTCAATGTTGGAAGAAGTGGCACATTATTGTCCTGGGAGACACTAAGTAGAACATGTGTGCAGTAACAAGGAGGCATAAACCGGGTTCTAAAAGTCCAAGGGACAAATTCTAAAACATGTCCCAGAACAAGATAAATCTTCATGTGAATAAGAGAAAGACAGTGTTCTATAGAAAAACCTGAGTCCATATCATCCCCCCCAAAAAAGGCATATGTTACTAATTTAAGTAACTGCCAATGATGGTGTGCGTCATCATTTTAGGCAGAATCTGACAAAAAAAGTGTTTAGCGATGCATTATGAGAAAATTAGGATGACCCTGGGATGGTTGAAAGCAGCCAGATGCACAAGGCTGAGGATCCACCCCATCACTCTGTTTGGCATGGGTCTGTCTACAGCGCCCCATGCTTCTTCAACCACGATACGCTGCACAGCGATGGCAGAGAGAGTCCACGGGAGTTAACACCACCCATGTACATAGAACCCTCCCACCCTCGTTTTTAATGATTTAGTTTCTTTGCCTGCCCTTTCCACTCCAAGCAATTAAACACTTTTGGTCTCTGTGGCCACATGTAAATTACTAAAGGCAGTTGAGCAATTCTAGAATCCACTAGCTCACAGAAGGAGTCCCCACTCCTGGGCCTGCACCACCAGAAGATGTGTATAAAATGCCCAAAGACTCTCACATTGCCCAAAGGACATATAAGGAGTTCCTGAGAGGGCAATGAAGGGTGAACCTGGGGACTTGATGACTATCTTATTTGGGGGGGCTAAGTCCAACTCTGCCACAGCACCAGCAAATGAACCAACCTTCTGACTTCACTGGGCACATGGAACTACATGATTTTCTCTAGCTGAGTAGTAAAATTTAAACATTTAAGTGTGAGACCTCCCCCACTCTTTCCTCACACACACACAGACCTACTTACCCAACCTATCCAAAAAATACATTCTCCGCCCCCATTAGCCACCATCCCCCGATGTCCCTTTCTCCACCCAGGCTTGATCTCCCCTCACCTCAGCCCCAGAAACTCCGCATACCCATTTGCGTGTTGTACCTACCATGTAAACTACTCCCCAGCGCTCCTTCTCTTCCATGCTATGATAGCACCTCCATCACAACCCATACAGTAACTTGGCCTTCTTATACTAACATTTGCCACTCATTAAAGTTTCAGATTAGCCTTTCTACCCTTCTTGAGGATATGGACCATGTTTTCAAGTTTCTACTAGCTCTGTATCAGCAGCTGTCCCTACACATCCACACACACAGCACTTCTTAAAGTACAGAAAGAACTAAGCATTTGATAAATTTTTTAATGACCACTGGTAATTTCATGATGAAAGGTTATATGTTCCTACCACTTTTCAGTGTAATAGGTTATTATTATCTGGGGTCCCCTTGTATAGTAACTAGAGATGTTGTATGTTTATGAGGAAGATTGTACAGATTGGTGTCGAGGAAAAAAACAGTCGTTGGAGTCAGGCCAAAATTTCTTTCTCTCCCAGTTTCACAGATTGTTGGCTACGTGTCTTCTGACAAGCTATTTAACCTCTAAACTTCAGTTTCCTCATCTGTGAAATTGGGATTATAATATCCTCAGAGGACTATTATGAAAAGTAAATGATATAATGTATAAGTTATTGTCTGCTTATAGTAGACATTCAAAAAATATGTTCTTTTCCTTTTCCCTCTTATTAAGGGAAAAAAATCAAAAATAGCCTTAGTGCAAATTTGAGTCAAATGCTCCCCCAACAAAAGATAACTCCAGGAAACAAACCCATCTAAGAAGCAGACTGAAACATAACACATAGCTGCTAACAGACAACATTAGCATATTTAGTGGAGACAGGTATACAACAATAAAATTAAATTAGAAGAGCATCATACCATCACTAGAAATGTTCTTTTTCAATTTCACAAAATAAAAATAGAAAAGAAATTAACTGAGGGAAATAGAAACACCCACAGATTATCATCTTCCTTTGTTATGTAAAATGCCTTCTAAAATCATATTTGAAGAATTTTTTTGCATTGTCACGCTAAAGAACATGCTTGCTGGTTAAAATAAACATTCATAAAATATACATGATGTGGGCACATAATACACATTTTGAAAGACAGAGAAAAATAAAAGTAAGCTGTAACCATATGCATGTCCTACTGTAAATAAAGCCTGTGACCTTTCCAAATGAAGACAAGAATATAACTCTTCTCCCAAATTTCTAATATGATGCCCTAACACTCAGATTTCCTGCAATAGATATTTGTTTTCAACTTTAAGCTGTTGAGGTAGCACTCTTTACATTCCCTATTTGTCTTCCGTGGTCAGCTGAGCTCAGCTACCCAAACACACATACAGACGCTCAAAGGACAGATTTGTCATGCTGACCTTTCATATCTCCTATGCTTTTTAACTGATTGAGATTCCATCCCATGGAAACATGCACACAGCATCATCCCAGAGGAGTGAAATCAGGTAAAGGATGGCAAAGATAAATACCAGAGAAGCAAGCTAGAACTTGAATGCAGGGAACATCGTTCAGAAAATTATTCAGAGGAGGAAAGCTAGCTGAAAGTTGGCGAAGCAGGCAGTGCACAATGCAAAATTAGCCAGTGACCTTTACTGGACCATTCAAAGATCAAAGCAATTTGTAAAATGGGACTTACCAAGCGCCCTGTGCTGGCCTATATGTAGACTAGAACCCTGCATAATCAAACACTGAGAAATCAGCAGAGCAAAAATATCTTCCACATCTGAAAGCACCTGAGTCTATTATTGTGCCCACAACCTGATCACTAACTTGTGGGTGGGGACTTACTGATGTCATTTCAAAAATCCTAAAACACGGCAAGCGATATACCTCCTACTCTGTGGCAGGCTTATCTTGTTGGACAACATGAGCTTTCAATCTATGAAACCCCAGTCTTCCAAAGGAAGGCTAAAGAGCTACCTTGGTTGTATTTAAAACACTCCAGAAACCTCTGTATCACAAATTTTACCCCCTGTACTTTCCCTTCACATGATGTGAGAGCTTCTCTCCCAGTAGGGGACTTGGCCATGAGAAATGAGTGTTTTTTTCCCTTTTGCCAGTAAGAAATCTTAAGACCTGGTGTAAAAACCACTCAGGCATAACAAGTTATAGCCCAGCGGGTACACTGATTAGCTAGGTTCTATAACCATGAAGTCAACAATAATCTACCTACATGCCCTTTCTGCAGGTGGTTGACCTATGAATGCTAAGTAAGTCAGCAACAGTTCAGCCGAAATTACATTGGAGAGCATTATGCGTAAACATGAATGCTCCGGCTAGTCCTTTACTATACCCCTGGGACTCCAGAACTGCAAAATAATCCATTACCCCACTCACCACCAACCCCACTGCAACTCTTTTCCTTTTCCATAGGAATTATCCCCAATGTAACTGCATTCGTACTTGAGGTGACTTCCCCATGAATATAGCCCTTCCTGATTTCAGCTGTGCCTTCTATACAAGGAGGAGGTGATAAACTGCCCCTCCACAGTACATAAACTTCAGGTTGATTTTTTTCCAGAAATGTTGACTAATCACACTAAACTGCTTACACTCTCTTCATAGTCCCCCTGGAGATATCCACCACACACTGGAAATCTACCTCCCTAGTGTATTAGACCACAGGGCAGGGGATACATACACACACATTTTTTTCCAATTTATGAAGGTGAAAACATATAGCTCAAAGCCCCTGATTTAACATCTCTATTGTAAGAGGATAGAAATGTCCCCTAAATTTTGCTAAAATAAAAAGGGCTTTAAAAATCTAGCTAAAACCCCCTCCCATCCAGTCAGACAAGAAGGGTAGATAGAGTCCTTGGAAATTACTATTAAAATTAATATCCTATTTCACTTTTTTAATGGCTTGGAATTTATACCCAGTTAGACAGAAACAACCAGAAGGATAGTGTATCTCTTAGATTCTAACAGGAAAAGCTGAATCTGAATCTGTCCTTAAGAAAAGCCATTACCTCCTCTGAAAGCAGCAGGTACAAGGCTGAGTAACTGGTCCTAATGAAGAGTCTGTTCTGACTTTGGGTCTACCACAACTGTGTGGCCCAGAGTGATTTACACAATCCCTACTCAAAACTGGTGTAGAGGCCTAACAATTCATAAAATCATAAATTACAAATCAATTACTAGAGATGGAGAAATTGATTTACGCCCAGGCCCATTCACTCCCAAAGTGGGAGACCCTTTTATAGAACCCCTTGAATCAGAGGAAACCAAGGAGGATCCCTTGGGCCATTTCTGCTGCCCCAGCCCTTTCTTGCAAACCCATCACTCCTCCAAGTCTCATTTTAATCCCGTAGCACCCACCTCAGGAAATGAGCTCGGGATCGCAGGAGTAAACTGAACAAACAAAGATAAAACTGTCACTGGTCTTTAGAAGAAAGGGGCCTGGATTCTCCCAGTTCCCAAAATCCAGGTGAAAATGGAAAAACACTATTAAATATTTAAGACATTGAGCCAGACATCTCTGTACATGCCCGCATGCAGAAACACCTGCACACATAATCTACATTTTTAGGACTCATCTGACATGATTTATGAATAACATTTTTTAAATTCATCAAACATGCTGTCTCTAAATTTCTATAGCAGAGGAGTAGCTTTTCCATTCATTAAAAAAAGCAAATATGTCCATTCTATGTTTGAGATGATAAAAGTAAAACCATCCATTTTGGTATAGCCCTGGGTTCTGTGCTAGAGCTAGGCATCTACAAACAGGTGCAATCGGGAGGAAATTCTACCCCAATCACAGGCTGGGGGAGCCTCACACTTGTCCACCCTGTGGCTCCATTCCCTAAAACCAGCAGTACGAAACAGCCAGTGCTCCTCTCCTCCTGAACTTGCTGAAACTGTCTTCCCGGTGGCTAGAAACAATACAGTGGTCCCCCTTTAGCCATGGTTTCACTCTTCACAGCTTCAGGGACACAGTCAACGGTGGTCTGAAAATATTAAAAGGAAATTCCAGAAATAAACATTTCATAAGTTGTAAGCTGCATACTGTGGTGAGTTGCACGATAAAATCTTGCTCAGTCCCGTTCAGTCCCACCTGGGGCATAAATCGTCCCTTTGTCCAGCATATCCAGGTGAGTATATGCTACTCACCTGTTAGCCACATAGTAGCTGTCTTGATTATCAGGTGAATGTTGTGGTATTGTACTACCTGTGTTCAAGTAACCCTTAATTTAGTTAATAATAGCCCCAAAGCCATTCACATAATTTATTACAGTATATTGTCATAACCATTCTGTTTACAGTGCCCAATTTATAAATTAAACTTCATTATAAGTATGTATGTATAGGAAAATACATAGTGTATATAAAGGTTCAGTACTATCTGTGCTTTCAGGCATCCACTGTGGGTTTTAGACTATATCTGCCTTGGATAAGGGGGGACTAATGTACGAAAAACCACTTATCTTAACCCTCACACAGGAGAGTATTACACTCCTCGTTTTAGGGATGGGGCAACTGAGGTCCAAAGTGAATAGGCCATAAAGGCTAGTAAGAGAAAGGTCTGGGGGCAGAAGCTCACCACCATCTAGGCCTCCTGCCTCCAAATGCCATGGTCTCTCCACTACACCATGCTTCTGTTTAAGTCAAAGAAAATATCAGTATTTCTCAGGCTGTATAGCTGAAAAGAGAAGTCTGTCCTCCCATACCTCAGATAAAATTTAAAACTAAGAGAGTCAGTGGCAATGCGAATGCTACTACTAGATATTTATTATGTTGCAAAGCTTGAAAACGGTCAGGAAGATAGAAAAGTTACTTTTTTCCTAAACAAATTTGTTAATGGGTAGCATAATGGGGAGCCCTGTTTGCTGGTACTCTGTGAAACGTCTACAAATTGCCTCTGCAAAGCATTATAGGTTGTCAGACTAATGTAGTTGAAGATAATTTGGCCTTTCAGTGAATTGAACCTCACAGCACGATTACACTCCACAACCAAGTAGAGTGTCACAATTATTCTTTCATGCTGAATTACCATATAATGTCATGAGTCTACCTGTCATAAGTCCTGTAGCCTGGTTTGAATTTTTCCCTAAATCTATGGTTCATGGCAAAAAATAATAATAATTTTTTTTTTTGCTTCTAATGAAAATCTGATTGTTTTTATCAACAACAAATTTCACAGCAAATCAAAGGATATGCTTGGACAAACAATCCGATACTCAAGGTTAAAAAACACACAAATAATAAATTGCTGGTGTGTCATGTTCAATTTTTACTACGGCATTACACTGCAATAACCATAACAGGATCTAAATTGTTGTCAGAACATTAAACAAACCCCCATACTTCACAAAGGCATCCTGTCTGAGTAATTCATACAACGGAAACAACTATCAAATTTTCCACTGTCCCACCGCTACACTATACATCAGTGCAATTTTATGTATTTGGACAATTCGTTGAATAAATTACTTCCATCCTGCCTGCTCTTGCCACTTCTGTTAAGAGTCATATCAGTTTTAATTGTCTTTCTGTCTATATGGAGCCACTGTTTTCCTGGTCTTTTCCTGTGCTATTTCCTGAGCACCAAAATAAACTATAAACACTCACCAGAGCTGTGTGCTAGGGACATGCACTTTTATCCTACAAGAAAGGGTTGTCCTGCCAGAGGTCAAGGGCCTCTTCCCTCTCCTGCTGCATGACAGTTGTTGAATGTGTGTTGGGAGCATGAAAATTCATGGTGTTTGTGTGAGAGCATGGTGTCTTTTCAACATCATAGCTCTAACTGAAAGCTAAAGGTATCCAGGCCCCCACATTCTGCTCTGTTTCTGTTTGATGGGTTACTTTCTTGGGTCGTTACAAGACTTAATCTGCCATGGGAAATGGGCTCAGCCAGGGTTCAACGTCCCCAATTTCATTCATAGTCAGAATCCAGGCTGTTGACACAGATTACCAGGAAGTTCGTGGCAAACCCTGCAATCTGTTCCCTTTCCATTTGTTGCTCCCGGGAAAATGGCCAGCCCACCTTTCCAGGTTGAATGCTCATGCTGAAAGTACAGCTGTACAACAAGTAATACTACAGTGGACACAAACAAACTTTGTCTATACAAGGTGGAGCTAATGACTTTCCATCATGTTTCTCAATGCCTTCCATACTGGATAAATTGGCACCGCTGAAGGGAATCAGATCAATTAGATGAACTCTGTTTCCTAAATGAAATATTTTTAGCTTAGTCTACAGTCCAGCAAATATACAGGGTAAAGGCAAAAGAAGATATACAGTGGTTTGTATGGAATACAATAATTAATAAATAATAATACAAAAAAAATGAACTTTGTTTCACATACTCATAACTACAAACCTACTTTTGCTCCACCCTGTATTTCTTTGGCTGAGGTCAATCTCCCAGGTCAAATAATTTAATGTAAATAAAATGAGTAAAATCTCCTAAACACCTCAAATAACTTGGGTGCTACATTAAAATCACTCTATCACCTTTGTCACCGTAGCCAAATAAATAACCACACACTGAAATCTCATCGCACTGGCTATTTGAAGCCTGATACTGCCAAAGAAACCATTGTATAGTGAGCTACTTTCATTGTTTCCAATAGGGAGCTCCCTCTTGTACTGGCTCAAAACACAGATCCACTGTAAACTCAAAACTGCCCTACAGTACCGAGTTGGGTCTGTGGCTCCCCGTGGCTCTCTTTTGTCTCTCAAGGTGGCATGGCAGAGGGGAACCCCACTCGGAGAGGTCAGCTCTGGACTTGGTGCTCCATGTCAACTCAGTAGCCTTGCTGGGTACTAGAAAGTAAGTTTATTTATAACCCCAAAAGCAATAATAAACACAGAACTATGATTTACTCTGAACCTTCCTATTATTAAAACACTTTGTCTTACAGTTTTATTGATTTACAATCTGTCCTACTTACTTTTTTAGCATCTGAAAACAATCAAGGCACAAAGCTGCAAAATGTTTGGACATTAATTGTTAGGAGACAGCATTTTATTCCAGGCAAGAGGTTTGAGGCCTCGACAGCAATGCATTCTGGTACTGGAATGATTTATGGTCTTGTAGCAATAACGATGCACCAGGGCCATTAACATATTGGCAGGCCCCAGGATGGATTAGTGGCATTGATTATTTCATGGGCCACTGATACCCATTTGTTACGAGGAGCTCAAAGATGGCCTCTCCCTAACTGAAATCTTTTTATGAGCAGACAGCATTTTAAGTATTAGAAACCTGGGATTTGGGCCATTTTTTATAATCTTGCTGTCGCCTCACCTTAGTATGCAACCAAGAAAAAAAGTGTCAAAAATTAAAGTTCATTCTTCACCACCAGCCTTAATTCCTCAACTCGTCATAACCATGTCTTCTTTAAAAATTAATGATTGCCAGCATTTAGCCACTGGTTGTTGCTATGAAGATCTATGCAAAAAGCAAGGATCCCTATAGAGTGTGTGATATATGGAATACTCTTTATTACTACAATAAAACTTACTGACATTTCAATACTTCTGCAAATAGCATTATAGTATCAATCTTCTGAATTAGGTTGAAAATTAAGTTGTAAATTAAAAGAAAGTGTACTTTGGAATACAACATGATATGTCACCTAGAAGAGGACCTTTGTGCATAGCTGAGCTGAGCTGGGGAGCAGAGAGATGAGCCCGGTGCCTCGGCAGTGCTGCTCGCATTCTAAAGATCCAGGTTCCACCAGAAGAATTCATCCAGAAACCCTAATACTCCATCACTAGGGACATTTTCTTTCACTGTAAAAAGTCAAGGGATTTGACAACAGCCTTTCACAAACACAACCAAACCCCAAATCTTAATATAGTTTTCTCCTTTGCCACATTTTTGCCATAAATTTCAAGTAGGAAACCTATAGAATAATAAATGCATTATAAAATACACAGAAATTACACATACATTATGCTTGTAATGTGTATACGCTTATATAAAAATTATTTCCTTCTCTGTGTCATCAAATACAAAATTACTCTTATCCCCTCCAACCCCCAGTCCAGTCTTCAAAGGTTCTTAGGGCAGAGAGCAATCCAGGGCCGTAAGTGCCAACTCCCAAAGCTTGAATAGCTTAGAAACTATTAGGTTCGAAGGCTACTGTCACATACTGTGAATTACAAACAGCCTCAGATCAGAGCCAATACAAAATGGTTATGCAAAAGACTAGTGACTTTCAAGTAGGTATGTGTTGAAAAGTCAAATGTCTTTAATCACTTCAACCTATCTCCCATAGCATTCTCTGTATCCACAAGATAAGACTGGATAGTTAAAGCATGGCTGTGGTAGTGATTTGAAATATCTTGATGAAAATCCAAACTAACTCCTGCCCACAGTGTTTCCCCCTGACATGGTTTCTCGTGCTTCCTTGCCTATTTCTTTAGACTAAATGCTATTTCAGGGAGGCATCTATTTCTCCTAGATCCCTTCCCCACCCACACATACACATCTTTCAGGGGTTGACACACACATCTTTCAGAGGTTGACACATACTGGGTGAGGGAAAGGAAGGAAGTTTCATTTCAAGAGCCAACTCTGGTCACCTGGTAAGTGCCAGGGTGTGATGAGAAGAATTCTGAGGCAGATTTTTGGCTCAACAGGAAAAGGTGCCACAGTTAATTAGCCACATGAGCTGAGAGCACATGCATGGAAGATGTGGTCCAAGTTCACATCTCTTGAATTCAGAAGTCACAACACAAAAGGGCAGAAAACTGTACTTGAACAACAATTAAAATTAAAAAAAAAAAGAAGTCACAAGACACTTTCCTTAACTAACCTGAAGACCACTCATTTAAGCTAGATAAAGACTAGACTTCAAAGGTATTTCTGCTCACAGAATGGGCATAGGAAAACAAAACCTCTTCTCCCAGAGAGTTTTAACATAGACTATGGATCAAAGGGCTTAGGACCAAAAAGAATCATGAAATGGCCTATTCCAGTCCGTTTACTTCATAGATGGAAAAACCAGGACCCATCATTAGGTGAGTCACATACAGTCACATGACTAGTGATGGAGAAACCAAGTTCTGGGTCTCCTGGACTTATGCCCTCTCCGCAAAACCACAAGGCACCCTTTCTGCACCAACTTACGTGCTGCTTATTTTTCCTTCCTTCCCATGTGTGTAATTTTCACATTTCACTAAGGTTTGATATATTGTTGCAGACTTCTCAAATTTTGGATTATATGGTAAGACATAAACTCAGTAATTTTTATCACTGCAAATTTAGGAAAACAATCTTGGAGTATGATATATGGTAACTCAGCGTTAAGTAGAAAACAACACCTTCCTTGTTAAATTTTGAATTTTAGCTTACGTAGGGAAGAAGGCATTGTAAACGTAAACTTGAGATGCACAGAGGTGCTTGCGGTTTCAGCCTCTATTTTATGAGCCCTCTGCATAAACCACCCAACATCAAAATACAGGGAACATAACCCCCTCAAAACCCTTAAAACATCTCCTGCCATATCTAGCTTATAAACTAATTGGGAAAGAGGACCTTCCATTTTCCATGGAAATTAAAGTTCTCACAGACTCTGCAGCTCTCCATGATGGAGCCTGTGGGCTACCCACGCAGATTGAGCGTGGCCTTCCTCGGATGACAAGGAGACGGGGTTCCGCCCTCATTACTCAGCCAGCAATTTTAAAGTGCCGTGCGCAACCCTACTTTCTCCCTCAACATCCAGAAACAGGTTTTCAGATTCCCTGCCTCCGGCGAGAACAATACATGACCACCTAGAAGAGAGCTTCTTTTCCATTTTAAAGTTAAAAATTGAATCCCCTATGGAGAATTTCTCCACAACTTGGAAAGAGCCCATGGGTCATCACTAGAAAACTTAAGGAACTGAAAGGAGTTCTCCTGTAGGTCTAACTATTTGCTAAAATGTTCATCTTTTTTGTTGTTGTTGTTGTTGTTGTTGTTGTTCACTTCCTGGTTAAGATGGAGCCACCAAGCACACCAGAAGAATATCCTTCAAGCTTCTCTTTAGGCAAGTAATGGTAACCCCAAAAGCTCTTCAGATATCATTTTGCAAATTATTGTTATCTTCACATTACTCTGGACTTTTGCCAAATTTCCTATATCCTTCTTAAGCTGTGTAGTCCAGATGGCATTACAGGGCTGGGTGTTAATTGAAGAACAGCTTAACTGTTTGGACATGTCATGCATCTATTACCCAATTGTCAATCTTGTAATGTTTGCTATATGACTATATCTTTGGAGAAATGAATGCCAAATGAAAATTAACCCTAATCTATTCCACTTTTTATTCTCTTAGGGATCTTTCTGATGATTTGTTAACCTGCTTCACTTTATTCTACAAGCTCAAGTCAGTCACATAATCAAAATTAACAGCCAAGATCCAAGATGGGAATAAATGGTTATTGACTGAGATACTTGTCTTCTTTGAGATATTTATCCCTGTTGTCTGCAACGACCGCTCATAAACGTAAGTGTCAGTGTGGCTATGGGTACAAAGAGCACACACTGATGGAAATGATTCTCAATGACATATATTGTTCTCATATTTCTAAATTCCACTTTTAATTTTATATACTTTTACTAAGTACTTGCTCTATTTTTATAGTCAGACCTTACTAAGTCACCTAAGACAACGGGGATTTTGAAAAAAAAACTAAAGCTGAACTTTTTGCCCTATTCCTGATGGACAACCAAGCCAGGCTCGTGACAGTGCTTAATAAAATTTCATGTTGACTAAATAAAAAAATAATGGTACATTGAAAAAAATGTTCTCAATTTTGCATCCTCCCTGCACCTGTACCCTCTGCCGTGTGATTTTGAAATTCCTACCGCTGGCGTACCAATCCATAACCCAATGACGATGACCATGACCACTTCATTAGGCTCATGGAATGTGAACTGAAGTTCTGAGTCTAAGACTTAAGTACTCATATATTTCCACTGCCCCTCCAACATCTGAAATGAGAAAAGCTTCCCTGGAACATCCACTGGTTCCAGACAAAACAGAGACACAGGGAGGAGAACAGCCCAATCAATGTGCGGATGTGCAATGTATCCCAACTGATCTGCAAATCTTTGAGTGTGGTGGTAACTACTCGTCGGTGAATGACCCTAGGGGTTGGAGTATTTTGTCAAGAGAAGCACTGTGGTAGTTACCGTTAATATGCAATAAGTGGTGCAAATAAGACTGCAGGGTCATGTTTAACTACCTTGTGAAAAACTGTCCACTTATACAGGAAAAAAGTTTAGAACAATTATAATGTATTCTTTCGAGTTCATTTAACATATCTGCTAAGAATTTCTCCTTCTTCACTAGCCGAGGACTACATTTTGAGACAATAAAACATTTTAAAAACCTAAAAATTAATTTTCTGTCCAATAAGTAGGACAAAACTTGGCCCCAAATATCTGAACTACTGAAGTTTTACCCAGTGGTCAAAGAACACATGCAGAGGAAGCAAATAATGAATGAAGGACATCCATAATCCCCATCAGAAAAACTGCTAGCAGGTGCCCATTTCCATGAGCTCCTGGTCCTTGAGATGAACATATGTTCTCTCTTTGGAAGGGCAGGATGGTAACGTAGAAAAGATCTGTGGTGTGACTGAAGAGCAAACTGAAGTTGTGTGGTCAGATCAGCTAGATGAGGCATCTAAAACCACTCATCAACCGCCCTGTCTCCTGGCCCATAGATGTCATGCAAAGAGAACATTGAAACAGAGCATGCCCAGAAGACACCAACTGCAGCAGGAAATTCTTCCGCAAGCACCTTCATTTGCCATCAAGGTAGCCTCTGCAGCTTGACAATAAGGGTCATTCCGTTAAAGGCAAGTTTCCATTTTATATGCTCAAGCTTTCTGTGGCAAGATCCCACAGTTCCCTAGGAAGTGTGATTTACCATTTCATTGCCCTGTTTTTATAGGGTTTGACTCGGCAAATGGAACTGATGGAGACCTCAACCACGATTCACTGGGTCCCCAGATATAACTGTAGATTTACAATACCTACAATGTCATCTTGTCACACTTGTGTCTTCTCATTGTGCCCCTGGAAGGGACTCCTTAATGCTTCAGCTGAGCTCTGTTGGCTCCCACTGCCCCCCTCCCAAATTTTTCCTCCTCTGAGCCCAGCTTGTCACTCCAGAGATCACAATCCAGGAAGCTTTATAAGGATTTGATGACTGCTGGTGGGGGCAAGGTGGTCGTGAGTGGGAAAGTTCATTCATGGGATGGCTAACAAGTTATTACAAGGAAAGAAGGAGGGGATGGGAAAAGGGAAAGAAGAAAAAGTCTGCTCTGAGTCACGTTGGTGAAATTTTTCACAGCTAATCACACACAAGACTGATTCGCTGCTCACTTTGCTCTGCTCACTCATTTTTCATATCATACTTTTCACTGGCCCATCAGCCTGTTCCACCAAGGTCAAATGAAGGGAATGATAGCATGCACACCACACTGAGATTTACTATAAATAGAGTCACTCACCTTTTATGTGAAACAAATGAGCTCCTGAAATCACCATTTATGAAGATGGACCTGAGCAACAGTCATGTGAGGAGACAGCAGGGGAGGGGGACTCAGTCTAAATGGCACCAAGGAACCCCTGTGGTCTTCTTTCCTGTGCACAGAATATAGACTGTGCCTCCCCACTAGCTTGAACCTAACTCTATGCAAGACTTTTAATCAATGTCAGAGTTATAGTTCTGCCTTTGTTCTATTTTACAGAGTCAGAGAGGGTCTTTCAGACAAGGTAACATTAGAGCAGATCTTAAATCAAATGCAATGGACAAAGAAGACTATTCCAAGATTTTTATAGCCTTTATAATGCTTTAGGTTGCAAGTAATAGAATACACAACTAAAAGCAGCTTAAACAATAAGGGTTTAGCATATAACAATAAAAGGAGTCCAAAGGTAGGATGATTTCCAGTGTTAATTCACCAATTTGTGATATCACCTAGGATCCAAGTGCTTCCCATCATTCCATTTTGCCACCCTCAAAGTAAAACTTCCCTTCATAAGCAAAAGGTAGCTGCTACAGTTTCAGGATCACATCCAGTGAAGGTTCTTTCTTTGTTAGAAAGTAAACCTTTCGCAGAAGCCCCCACTATACAGCAGATCATACTTCATGACTATTGGCCATGATAGGATCACATACCCATGCCCAAATCAATCACAGGAAAGGAGAATAGAGCTGATGACTGCCTTTAATCAATCATGGTCCACTCTGTGAGACTGAGGAGGAAGTACTTTCCATGACATGAAGGGTCTTCAGTGACACAAAGGGTTAATTACATGAACAGGGCTCTGAGAGCAACCACAAGGGGGACTGAGGTGGTTATTGTGTAGGTAACTAATATATCTTCCAAAGACGAGATTGCATTCCTACCTCAGGATTTTGTACTTACTGTTCCCTCCACTCCTCCCACTATCTCCATGGCTTTCTTTATCACATCTCTGAGATCTGTGCTCAAATTTTAAGTTATGCAAGAGACTTTCTCCAACCACTCCATCTCAAAGAGCTGCACATTTACCCTCATCATTCTCTACTCTCGTCTTCCTCATAGCTCTTACCAGCATCATATGTGTGCATGTATTTATCTAATAATGGACATTCAGTTATTTGTAGAATAAATGAATAAAGAAGTGAAAACCATCGGTATGCCTCACCTTAGCCTTACTCTTTTATTATGTTTGCCATGTCAGCGTAACAGATCTTACTCTTCCCTACTTTCTACCGCCACCACATTTTGCTTACATTATCCCCCTCCTGAATATTCTCCTCAACTTTCCTCTGCTTATTTAAATCCTGTCTTTAAGGACCAGCTCTATTTCCACTTCTTCCATGAAACCTAACCCCACATGACCTCCTAATAGTACTTTCAATTGCAAAACTCGTGTTACTCCTTCCCCAGTGTTTTCCTTAAAGCCAACCTGGAACTGTAAGTACCAGTAGATCTTGAGTCACTTGACGCCCTTTTTTTATAACTGAGGAAACTGAGTCCCAGAGATGTTTTGACCTGCTCAGTAATAGACCAAGTAGAACTTGTACTCGTATAGATAGTCCCTATTAGATAATTAACCATTACTAAAATTGTAGCAGAACAATTTCCAATTGGCAATTTTTTTTAATATTTGCTATATCACTGGGTGTTTGGGAAAATGATTATACAACTCTCCACTGATAAACACAGATTACTCTGACAGACTCCCAAAATTGGAGTAAGTCTCAACTGAACAATAGAAGTCCTCTTTACCCTTCTTCTGTCATGGCTCTGAGCTCACTGATGGAACTGAGCATGAAAGTAGAGCTGACATTAAAGAAAAATAAAAACTGTCAGGGGACAGAACACTGTGACAGAGAAAGCTGCCAGTTACCCGACATTTCTAAGTCTTAGTATCCTCATCTAGAGAGAATGGAGTTACACTAGATTGACTACCTAGCAGGAGACCTTTCTTAAAAAAAAAAAAAAAAAAAAAAGAAGAAGAAGAAGAAAAGAAAAGAAAAAAAACTGATGTTAAAAACCCTAGAAGAGAACTGCTCTGGTTGTAGTGAGCACTGCTGAAAGCCTGACCCTTTAAGCTTCTTGTTTACCCCTGCTGGTGCCTTCACTATTAGCTGAAACTTTGGGGGTATCTTTTGTAACACTGAGATACAATAATTCTAAAATAGATGATTATGATACTAGTAATACTAATAATATTCAAAGACTGCCATGACATAATGAAGAATTTATACTCTCTAAGGCTCTAGAAACATTATTTGTATGGGGCAGACATTTGTTTTCTAAAACCATGATAAGTCAAGTATTCATAAACCAAGAATGGATGGATGGATGGATCAATGGATGGACAGATGGACAAACAGACGAACAGATAGCTGAAAAAGAGGAAGGGAAATAAAAATGGAGGAAAGGAGGGAGGAAGAGGAGGCAATTTAACTTTCATTAACTTCAAACAATAATGAAATTATCATTAAATTGCCAGTTAGATCAAAGTTTATCAGTTATATTTACATAGGAAAAAAACTTCAGCATAAACACCCAAAGAACACCAAAACCCATGCCTCCACTAAACATCATCTTTTAGAATTATTAATGATATGAGCTTATGTTCAAAATACATATCAATACCTGCAAAAGTTGCAAAATCAGATTATGGAATGATTCTGGTTTCCTAAAATGTAGTGTTTATATGTTTGTTTTAAAGAATGGTAACACAACAAAATGTTAACAGTGATAACTTCTGGGTGGTTGGATTATAGGTAACTTTTTTCCCCTCAGAGTTTTCTGATTTTTTCAAACTTTCTATGGTAAACATATATTGTATTTGTAAGAAAAATGACACTGAAATAAATTGAAAGACATAAAACAGTATTGAAGTGAACCTCCTTTTGTTTATTACCCATCCAACTTAAGACTCAAAAGTCCAAAAGATGTGGAGTGGTGCCCCAGAAATATCCAAATGCACTCTAAAAGAACACAGAAAGGAGTGGGTGTACTCCTTCTGGGCCACCTGTCAGAATCTCCTGAGTGCTTCTAAAATAGCAAATACAAATTCATTGCTGTGGACCTCATCCCATCTACCTATGTCAGAATCTCTGAGGATGTGGAATTCAGGCACCTGTATGTACCCTGCTTCTGGGAAGCTTGATTCCTATATATGTGCTTTTAAATAATCTGTGAAGATCATGAAAGCTAGAAAAAAAAATCTCCCAATAAGAGCAAATAGAACCCAATCCTCCTTGACCTGCCTCCACAAATCATAAATCCATACTGGAGAAGAGATACCATTCTGTGCCAAAAGTTTCCCAGAGTTGCTTTGGAGACCCCAAGTTTCTACCTTTCAAAAAGGACCCAAATGCTATGTGACCTGTTACATTGAGCTGTATCTCAGGGCTACATGCGAGCCAAATTTAGTAAACTTAATTTTATCACTTGTCAAGTTTTTCAACCTTTGAAAAATTACCCAACACCAGGATTAATATACAGTTTAGTATCCAAGCGGTTAGCCAGCTCTGAACTCATATTATCCCACAATGATGCGGATGTGCACCTGAGGGTGGTGCGGCCGCCAGGGCGCCACAGCCTTTGGTCCGCACTAGACATGTGGGAGTGAGCACGAAGACAAATCCACTTGTGAGCATCGCCAGAGTGATAGATAATCTATGCCATATCTGAAAATATGTCTCATGGATTTCCATGTAACAGAAAATTTATTAATTTCATTTTTTAAATCCCCATTCATCATTTCTAGCAAGTCAACAGCCCTTCTCCCAAGACCTTCCTTTAATTGTCAAGGCAGCTGATACTGCATTCTGGAGGCCCTGAAGAGCAAAATTTCTTAGAGCTCTGTTGTTACTTCACACACCCAGTCTTTGTGGAATGTGAGGAGAAAAACAAATGCACTCTGGAGATGTCACAAGAAAGCTATCTGCCTCAAAGTCAGTGTGAAGACATGTAAAGCAGCACCCTTAAGGATACAAAATAATTTGTAATAAAGAGAAAAAAATCTCAAGGACTGTTCCTCTTTCCAGACCATTTCTTTGAGGGCAAAGGGAAGGAGGCAGAGAGGAAAGGAGAGAGGGGGTGGGAAGGATAGGGAGAAAGGGGGAGAAGCAAAAACCAAACCTCATTTTTGGATGGAAAATAGATAAAGGAAGTATTACTCCATCAGCATCAATTCTAAACTACAAAGTTTCCTTCAATGTATTCCAACATATGGAAGAGACGTCCCAAGCTCCATAAGGTCCCAGGTTCCTTGAATGTTCCAAAAACACAGTGGCTCATTTTTAAACTACCACACTTAAAACTCGATAGTTTTAAGTTGGATATGAATTAGCTTTACAGTTTCCCAATGTTTATAGTGTGTGTTTGTTCAGATTTCTCTTTTAGAATTTTACTAACAGTAATTCTTATCAAAGATTTCTAGATCAACTGATCTTCAAAAATCACTTTCTTTAATCATACAAGGAAACAAAATCCTAACTATACATTTGAGTATTGTACTGAATTATAATAATTTGATTTATCCTTTATTGCTTCATGCAATCACTGGTTGTATTATTAAAAAAAAAAAAACAACTCACATAGCTTTTGACTACAGACTCTTATTTTCTGAAATGACCATTTCATAAATAGTAATATATACAATACTATATATTTTTCTTACAAGGGGGAAAAGAAAATTCACCTCTTTTGTCTCCCAGGGTTTTTTTTTATAAATTTGATTTTATTATGGCAAAAATACTTAACATAAGATCTGTCCTATAGCATTCTTCGTCTAAACTAACATACTAGGGGTTTAGATTAGAGTATATTTTCTGCCTTAAAGTAAGCTCTTACGTGCATTAACTATTGAGTCACTCATTAATATATACGGACCAGATGAAGGTGGAAAGCCAGAAGTTTTTCCTGCACAAAGGAGGCACCCATTATCCTCACTATCTCATGCCTTCATAAAGCAACAGCAGATCTCCTAGAAACATTTTCGAAAGGAGCAGGTAAATATTATTATTTACTACACTAAAGCACAATAACTGATTAAGGTAAATTTAGTGGAAACATTAAAATAATGGCAGGGGAAGAAAATTTATTCTGCAGAAACACTGTGTGAACTTATTGGAAATAATCAACAGCTCAGTTTGAATTAAATGAATGTGACTGAATGTAGTGGGGTGGGTAGGGGAGGTTGAAAGAGAAAGCCTGGCATACACTAGCTGGGATCTGCAAGCTTCCCTCTGCTGTGGCTGGGAGAAAAATCTGCAAAGATGCAAACAATCCTTGGGTGTTCAGTTAGCAGTAAGTAAATTGCTGTGGGAGCTGAAGGCGGGCATACTTTAGCAGGCAATTCCTCTCTGTCTTTCATTCTGTTTGTCTGTGTTAAATTCCCCCTCTGCCCTCATCCATTCTCACATCCAGTTCCCTGCTTTGTCCATCCATCAATCCCCTCACTTTGTCAGTGCTGACTTCATCCTGGCTCTCACAATCGAGCTGCAGCCATCCCGAGGCCGCGGGGGAGCCCCCGCCTGCCACCGCCTCTCTGCCTCCTGATCTGCTGACGGAGGGCCCAGTCGGCCGCTTGTCGTTTTCTATTGCACAGGCCAGCAAAAACACTAATACTCAACCTGATTTCTATCGTCCTGCTTTTCACCTTTTCTATTGAGAGGCACGGAAGAGAGAAAGACACAAGGAGAGAGAAACGCAGAAGGGGGAGAAGGGAGGAAGGGGGGCTGGTGGATAATGGAGAGAGATGTTTGCTGAATTTTCTACAACAATTTGCACACTGGTCAGGTGGAGGCTCAATCCAGCTTCCTGTACCACACATCAATAGAAATCACAGGGAGAAAATGTAGCACTAATTAAAGGTTGATAAGCTGTAGTCAAGTGCAGTTTAGGGGAAAACCAGCAGACTACCCAGGCCTGTGCAAGCCCAACTCTACACAGCTCTTTCATTGCCAGCTTAGGATGGACATGTTGCAGTGTTATATATTTTTTTAAAGATTTACCTTCAAAATCAAACAGATAGGCTGGGAGAAAAACAGTAGATGATCGTTTTTATTCAAAAGATCATTTGCAAAACATTTCACATGTTGGGGTGGGGAGCTTACTAAAGAGGAAAATAGTTACCTAGCAACAAAACTATTTTAAAACATTCTTCAGTGCATTGCCTGATTGTGTGCTCTTAATTCAAAGGTGTATAATTCTGAGCACCTGCCAAATTAATAAACTATTGCTTCCCTGAATTCTAAACTCCTGTTTTCCCCCTACACAGTGCAAACTTCACAATAAGCCTTAATCAGGATGATAACTTTTCAATGCTACACATTTCTTTAAATTTTACTCTCAGAGTGGAAAACAGAAATTCACTTGAAATATGGACAATAAAATTAGTAAAGCTATTTATACAACTATGTTTAAAATGACTTTTGAAAAGGAGCTCAGTGGAATAGGTTTTTCCTGTATAGGGTTATAAAAATGTTATTGTAAATAGTGGTAATTATTACTAAGATTTGGAAGGTCCTACTACCTGCAAAGCATTTGTAGATAATGGTATTTGATCCTTGCAACAATTCCTTCTCTGGGGGTTACTTTCTCCAGGGCTCAGTACCCACTTTGGGGAACTGAGAAAGCTGAGATGAAGCATTTCAGTAACTTTCCCCAATTCATACCACTGGCAAGTAAGGGCATCAGGATTTAAAAACAGGTGTTGGAATGTGAGTCTTTGTTTAACAGATGACCAAATCCTGTCACCCAGTCCCAAAGTGTCTGTAACTAAAGAAAAAAAGCCTGAAAGATCTACTGGGATAAAAATGACAAAACCAAATCAGTTTTTCTCTCCAAAGTGTGACCACAAAACATTGAGATTGATGTTTAAATTTATCACCCCAAATTCTTACTTAGGGATATTATTCACTTCTTATTCAGTGAAACAGATCGACTCAGCAAGCAAACCAAGAGAAATTCCCAGAAGGCTCTGAGAAATGATAGTGATGTAGGAACAAACATGATGCCTTTCAAGGCAATGACTCTGAAGAGTGAAGCACTCACTCAGATGTTGAAGTTTGGGTGTGTTTGTTAGGAAATTAATCCCAGGATCCTGTGGCCACACCTCATAGCACTGTAGATTTGGGAGGCAAACTGCAAATCACCAGCCCAGGCAGGTGAAACCACAACATGAAGAGAAAAGAAGAGGGCTGGAGAGCCAGCAAGACCTCCCTGCCTTCCAGTTTTCACTCCCAGCTATTGCCGCACACCTAATCCAGCACCTTTGGCCACAGCTCATTTCTCTTTCCTTTTGTTCCTTGAACCTACATGCCCAGATGGGCTGAGGTAGTGACAGAAGAAAGCAGGGGAAGTGAAAAAAAAAGGCAGCAGTAAAAAGTCTCCTCTGTGGTGCTACTATACACATCAGACATCTCTAATTAGACAGCAGCAAAATTTTATTAATAGGATGGACATTATAGAATGAGCTTGTTATAAATGGGCCCTGTCAGGGCCTTATTCAGCTACCAAATGAGTATTCTCAGTTCAGTGCTCTCATCTGAGGCATCACGCCTAGTGCTGGATAACAAATGATTGCTATTAACCGTATTGTTAGTAATGATGGCTGAAAACAAACAAAAACCCATAAATAACAGTCTACAGAAAAATTAACCCATAAACTTGATAGATATCCAGCTGAGAAATAATAAATGACAATTTGGGGCCTGCTGGGAGAAGCTAGTGGTTTTTGTTTTCCTCTCTGTCATTAACACATTTTCTGTGCTAAAAATTAGATTCTGATATATAATTATCAACGCTCCCAGATATTAATTCTGCTATTGCTCCCTCGGTTTCTATTCTGGCTGAGCTATAATGTTATTCACAGATTACTCTGAGAAAACACATCAAACACTTAACAGAACAGGTCAAAGTGACAAGCAGCTTCTGCTGACAACATCAACCTGCACTGTCTTTTTTTTTAACCAGGTACACAAAACAAATTTCTCATATTAATTAACTAGGGTTCCCTTCCAGCCACAACAGGCCTGTACAATGTGATGTGAGCTAAGCAAATCTCCTACTTCTCTAATGAAGGCGGCCAAGGGAAGCGAGCAGTGACAAAATTATCCTGCATTTATGACATTCAAATCCACATTCATTAATGTCTTTCAGGAAGGAGACGGGGTTCAAAACAACTTTCTACCTGCAGAGCAACTCTCACCTTGAGCCCCTTCCTCTCAAAAGGCTGAGTGGAAGGGCAAGGACATATGCACATAATTAAGCACATGAGCAAGAGTCCTTCCCCAAAAGGAGCCTGAATTTCACCACAGAACCAACTCAGCAGTGTCACTGAGGAGGACTGTAATTTCCCAAATGCCACGACTTCCACACAGTTAACTGACCTTGACTGGGATACAATCTCACCCGTCAATGGCTTATACTCGTCAGGGACCACCAAGAGAAGTGAAATTCATCAAGCTCCTCCAGGGACTGACCCATATCCCATAAGCAGACAAATATACACACATGTGCCATACTCTTCTGCACATATGTAAAGTCTTTTTAATATATTTTATTGGTTATGCTATTACAGTTGTCCCATTCCCCCCTTCACTCCCCTTCATCCTGCACAGCCCCTCTCACCCCCATTGCCCCCCTTTAGTTCATGTCCATGAGTTGTACATATAAGTTCTTTTTAAAGAGATTTATCTAAGAAAAAGAAGATAAAAATATGAACAGTAAAATGACAGCAAACTCAAAATTATTAACAACCACACCTAAAACACATATGTAGAGTCTTCATCACCCGTATTTGCATTATCAATTCAATCTACTCCACAAATTTCTTCAACTGCTATCTGAAAATTTAATTTCAAAGAAAATTAACAGAAGGAAACTTTTTTTAATCAAAAAGATTAAGGTACCCAATTTAGAGAAGGCAAATTACTATGTTTGGTTAAAACTAAGATGATGCAATTTGGCAATGCAAATAAGTGAAGAAATAGCAGGTATGTGATCCATTTCCCAAGCCTGTCCATCTACCAGAGAAAAAGAGGCAGCAACTTCCTATCCCTAAGCAAATACCTTCAAATACAAGCTCTTTACCAGTTAGGGGAATTAAACAGGAAAATTCCTTAAAATTAGCCCATATGGCCAAGCCTCAAACACAGAAACAAAAGAGTGTGAGGGGAGCAAGAAGCAGAGAATAGGAACCCTGGGTGAAAATAAAGAATGCTGAGCTCCTGCTATGTGAAAAGCAGAAAGAAAAAAAAATGGAGGCTTTCAACCACCAATTTAGAAAACCTTGCTAATTCCAAACAGTTGTGGGATGTTCCCTTTTTTTATTCAAGCTCCATCAAGGACTGGGGCTGGACAGCCACGTCAATAACATTTTTGAGACTGGATTTTTAAAAATAAGCAAATGACTTCCATCTCCATGCTTTGTTTTTAACCCCCATGCTTCATCCCCATGAACGCATTGCCTCGATGACAACAGCCTAAACTGCAAATCCCTCACCTCCCATGCACTCCATTTTCTCAGTATCTGGCATTGCGATATTAAATAACTATAAAACTAGAAAGCCAAAATAACTAAATCACCTGGCAGCCAATTTCTGAGAGTTAAACCACAAACCCGGAAAATGGTGGAGTGTGTTGAAATAATGTAAAGGAAACCCATAAATTCAAACTTTATGTTCTGTAAAGAACAAATATGAAAAAGGCATCAAAATAATGAAAGATTGTTTATGTATTCTGGCATGAAATGGGAATGTGTTATGAGAGAGAGAGCAGTGGTGGAGACAGATCGACGAAGCTGACAGTGTGGTATTCATCCTGCACGGTGGAGCAGACGTCCCGCTAGTGGCAGTAGACAGCGCAATAAATCAAGGGCTCTCGAAGCTGTACCTACAGCTTATTACATCCAAGATGACAAATAAATAATAATCCCTGTCAGAGCGGCCCTTTGCTCAAGGATTGAGCCTGAAACCTTTGGCTCATCACTCCTCATCTTAAGTGAAAACACTAGAACTAGGGAATTGGAGGCCACGGTTTGCTAAGCTCATGAAACACAAAACAAGTGGGACCTGGGAACTAGGACTGAGCAAGAAAGGTCAAGAAGGAAGGAAGGATAAACATTTAAATAATCTTGACCAAGAGGGGTCAAAGGCAGTGGAATGAATGCAGGTTAACATGTCCTAATCACCAGTGGTAGAAAAAAATAGCCTGGCACTTATTCCTTGCCCCCACCCCTAATAGGGAGAAATGTCAGGCTTTGGTTTAAACAATGTATAGGCAGGCAAATAGGCCGGGCAAAGAGATGCTGGTAGCCAAACACCAGTGACTGCCACCATCCCAACACCTCACTACCCTGTCTACCCTCCTGTCTTATGTAAGAACCATGGAGGATGGTGGAAAACCATCCTCCCCATGTAGTAATTCCAGCTCTCTCACAGCCTCAAAGGAGACGAGACAGTGCCAACCAGGGCCAAGGCAGGAGGAAGACTAAGTCACAGAGCCACCCATGTGTTTCCCTGCTTGGTGACTTCAACACCTCTCATGTGTGGCTCTCACTGGCTTTTTAATGTAGAGATGATAGAGAACCCTGCCTCTGAATATATTGGGCATTCATGGGCATTATGACCTTGAACTTGTCCCCTAAACTTGAGCATCCTCAGTTTCCTATTGTTCCTGACTGGTTTGGTGGAGGGTTTCTCTGAGGGCCCTGAATAGTTCTTCTCGAACATCCCTCTGTCTGGGTGGGCTCTCCACTTACAGCAGTCCCCAGCTGGGCTTTCCAAGAGAGTCCATCTCTTCTCCCTGCCTGAAACATCTCCCATTCCTTTGCCTCAGTGCCTTCAGGAAAATACAGATAGGGCCAAAAGGGCCCTATTAGACTCCAGCTCCCCCAGGTCTCCTGCACACACCAACCTCCATCCTAACAACCCCTGACTATCCCACCAGCTACCATTCAGCCAGCCCACTATAATCCCCACCACACCTAGGTATTAAACTATTCTACGCTCATCTTACAGTATAGTTTAAGATGTGTAGTTTACATTCCCCACCAATGTCTCACTTAACCACACTTCCTTAGACAAAGGGTGCATAGCAGAGTGGAGCAAACACCTACTGTGGTAAGGTAAACCTGAGATCAAATTCTGATTCCATAGAAGTTGGATGACTTCAGGTAGGGCACTTAACCTTGCTGAGTCTCATTTTCCTCCTCTGGGAAAAAACCTAGTGTTACTAATTCCTAATCCACAAGATTATTTTGAGATTAACTGAGATCACATGTTTAACAGTTCCTGGCATACCATACATGCCCAAAAGATGCCAGTCCCCATTCCAGTTTGCCTTTTCCTCATTTCCTATCATCCACTAAAGCAGAATCAATGATTTCATCAAAATGACTCTAGATCTTCATGAGTCTTCAAAATATCAAGAAGTCTCTACAGAAACACAAACTTCTTAGAAAATAATTTGATCCTAGAGAAACTACATAGCCGAGAACTTGTAAGAAACCCATCTAAGGCTTTTAAGAGGTTTGGGGCTATAAGCAGGCAAGTGATTCAATACAATGAGATCGCCTCAGCTCAATAATTCTATGCCTAGAACTCTATTCATGAAAAAATAATTCAAAATATGGAAAATTCATATGCATAAAGATATACATTATACAGTTATTATGGTAAAAAATCATAAACAAACTGAGTAGCCCATACTAGGGTTTACAAATACGTTTAAAATTAGTTCTAATATAGAATGCTTATTTGAAGGAATAAATATACAGTCTTCAAAATGATGGTTATAAAAACAATGAAGCAACAGGGCCAAATGCATATTATGTAACACGAAAAACGCTGTCACCTGTACCTCTTGCAAAGTGGTCCCAGGTGCAGCACTAGAAGCAGCCAGCATAGATTCAGTTTGGCTTCGCCTGGGAATCTCCAAGCCCAACACAAGTAGCAGCCATCTCAGACCACTTTATAGCTCATGCAGGGTGACCCTTGGCAGACACAGGTGGGTGCTGACCTTGGCCTGCACCACCTAGGAAATCTCAGAACCTGCACACTCATGGACAAGTACAGACCACAACAGAGCACCACTACCCTGCCTCCATACAGTTGATCCTTCATGGAGGGTAGAGGTTGGAAGTGAGAGGTCACAGCCAGTCCTCGCAGCTGACTGGCTTGGGTGAATCCCTCCCGTTGATCTGCCAACAGCAATCAAGGCTCAACTACAGAGGAGGATGCACTCAGTTCACACAAAGTGCGCACCTTGAGTACTCAGCTTTGGGTGATAGGGGAGGCTGAGCCACTGAACCTTACAGGACACCTACTACATTAGGCAATGCTACCAAGACACAGTCACGGCAACTCTACCTAATACACAGAAACAAACACAGGGAGGCTGCCAAAATGAACAGACAAAGAAACATGGCCCAAATGAAAGAACAGATCAAAACTCCAGAAAAAGAACTAAACGAAAGGGAGCAATCTATCAGATGCAGAGTTCAAAACATGGGTTATAAGGATGCTCAAGGAATTTAGTGAAGAACTCAACAGCATAAAAAAGATCTAATCAGAAACAAAGGATACACTAATTGAAATAAAGAACAATTTACAGGGAAACAACAGTAGAGTGGATGAAGCCGAGAATCAAATCAGTGATTTGGAATGTAAGGAAGCAAAAACAACCAACAGAACAGCAAGAAGAAAACAGAATCCAAAAAAAAATGAGGATAGGGTAAGCAGCCTGTGCAACAACTTCAAGAGGTCCAACATTCACGTCATAGGGGTGGCCACAAGGAGAAGAAAAAGAGCAAGAAATTGGAAATCTATTTGAGAAATAATGAAAGAAAACTTCCCTAATTTGGTGAAGGAAATACACATACAAGTACAAGAAGCACAGAGAGTCCAAACAAGATTATGAAAAGAGGCCCACCCCAAGACACATCATAATTAAAATGCCACAGATTAAAGATAAAGAATCTTAAATGCAGAAAAAGAAAAAAAAACACTGGTTACCTATAGAGGTACCCCCATAAGACTGTCAACTAATTTCTCAAAAGAAAGTTTGCAGGCTAGAAGGGATTGGCAAGAAATATCAAAGTCATGAAAAGCAGAGACCTACAGCCAAGATTGTTCCACCCAGCTAAGATATCATTTAGAATCAATGGGCAGATAAAGAGCTTTCCAAACAAGAAAAAAACAAAGTAGGTCACCTTCACCAAACCATTATTATATGAAATGTTAAAGGGAATTATTTAAGGAAAAGAAGATGATCAAAACTATGAACAATAAGCCCTGGCTGGTGTAGCTCAGTGGATTGAGCGCGGGCCTGCGAACCAGAGGATCGCGGTTCGATTCCCAGTCAGGGCACATGCCTGGGTTGCAGGCCAGTTCCCAGCAGGGGACACATGAGAGGCAACCCGTACATTGATATTTCTCTCCCTCTCCCTCTCTCCTACCCTTCCCCTCTAAAGATAAATAAATAAATAAATAAATCTTAAAAAAAAAAATATGAACAATAAGATGGTAATAAATACAAATCTATCAACAATTGAATCTAAAAAAGAACCTAAGCAAACAAGATGAACGGAGACAGAATCATGGATATGGAGAGCATTTTCATGGTTGCCAGAAGGCGGGGGGGGCATGGGGAAATGGGTGAAAAGGTGAGGGGATTAAGAAGTACAAATAGATAATTACAGAATAGCCATGGGGATATAAAGTACAGCATAGGAAATGGAGTAGCCAAAGAACTTATACACATGGTCCATGGACATGGACACTGGTGTGGGGACGGCCTGAGGGAGTAGGGGGTGGAGGGGGAAAATGAGGCAAAATCAAGACAACTGCAATAGCATAATCAGTAAAAAATAATTTTAAAAATAAGCACAGCAATGATATCCTTAGAAAAAAGAAAAAGAAAAATGCTGACACAAAATTGACACTGGCTCTCATTTTAACTGTGCAGCATTGTGCCTCTGGAAAAAGACAAAGAATACACGCAAATTATAATAGTACTAGTATGACAGAATTCTAAACAATTGTTTTTATTCTTTCATTTTTCCAAACTTCCTATGATTGTATTTCACAACACATTAATTTAAGAAACAATTTTAAAAATTCAAAAGTAAAGGAGTTAAATGAATTAAAAATTAGAAATGTGAGGATAAATCTGAAAGCTACCAAGATTTTTAGGCTCCCACTGCTTCCTATCATCCAAAACAGCACTGTGGGACCTTCTGTAAGACAATGGGCAAAAATGGAATAAAAGCCTATTTGAAATGGGCTTCTGCACCACCTCATCCTCCTTTTCCAGTCATCCCTCACATGCCCTTACAGCTAGTACTGTACCATCAGCCATGGTGGCTTCCAGCCTTGTAGCCAACGTCACTCAGCCCCTCCCCCCATATTCTTAGCTAACTCACTTCTAATGAGAATACTCCAGTTTTCAAAGTCTAAAAGTTTGAAATTCCTCCTGTAGCCCCTTATGAGATCTTGCTAGCTACCACCCATTTAATGTTCAAAAAAATCATTTCAAAAGAAAGCTATTGAGGGTAGTTGGAAATTGGGCAAGGAAGTACGATGAAAACATAGAGAAATCATTGTTCTGTAACCATCCCAAGTTCTGAGTCCCCTTTCTCACCCAGACTGAGACTTCCAGTCTTTGGGTGTGCCTCCTTTCGGTATCTCATTCCCTGAGCTTCATGGGGGAAAGTCTCACTTTGAAAATGAATACTGCAATGTTCATAAACATTCCAAAACAAATAACTTGCTGATATTTTATAGATTGGGATTTTGTTACCAGAAGACAGGTGCGAAGCCTGTCCTTTTATTAAAAAACAAGGAAAAGAGAAAATAACACTGGGTGTCTTGTTCTGTGCTAAGTGCTTCAGTGGGTACTTTAACTCATTCAGCAACAGCAACAACAAATTCAGGAGATGGCCAGACCTTTGCCAGCCCTCAGTGGTTCTTCCATCATCTAGGTAACGACATTCTTTTTAGGGTTTATATTTATGCCACTTTAGTTACAGAAACCCTTTACTTGCAGCTGTTTGAATTCAACGTCTTAATTTATTCTCCTTGTATTCCCCTTTCTCTCTCCTCTCTCACTGCTCCTTTGGAGGCACACCTAGTCCAGTAAACCAGTTCACAGTTTACAGATGGGAAAAGTGAAGCCCAGAAAGGTAAGGAACTTGTCCATGACACTGAGCTGCTGTTGGGGCTCGAACTGGTGCTCAGGCTGCTGGTCCTTCCACTGCACCATGCTGGTTCCAATGACTGGTTTCCACACAGCAGAAAGGAAAAGGTAACATCTACACATTATTTTCTTTAAAAGTAGGAAAGGTGGTCCTATGTGGCCCACATGACACCAAGGCTCTCTCTACCCCCGAAAAAGAACTAGCTCCCTCAACTGAGGCTCAGCTCAAAGTCAGCAAATGGTCACCAGGGACCTTTGTGGGGTAGGGGAGGGGTATCACTGCACCATCCCAAATTCTTAAAGCACGCCACTGTCCAAAACTAATTTTTAAAACACATCATTTGAGATACGTTTGAGTTCACTGTCTTAAAATGGGTTAACTTAACAAAAGATATGAGTAAGAAATAATAATGCAATCATTTAACACAATGTCACTGTTTAAGGTTTTTTAAAAAAATAAACATGGCAATTCTACTAATACATATTATATACATTTACAACAATGCAAGAAAGCTGAAAGGTGGTTATTGTTGAATTGAAAAAGTCCCAGAATCCCACTAAGAAAATAATGTGAGACAATAATGCATATTTCAGGTACCCACTATAACTGACTTAAATTATTATGGATGTACTTCATACTTAATTACCTTTCTAAAATATGCCGGGGTATTTTGTCATGAACTCTGCAGAGTCTGCTGTACCTCTACTAAATACTTCTCTGAAATGCAAACCCTTTGCTAATGTTTTTATTTGAATAACTTATTACCCAATATAGCAAGCATCAACACATTTTATAGAACCAGAACTTGGCTCTCTGAAATTCCTCCTACCCTAATGCCAGTCACTGTTGGGAGCATTTAGTTATAAATTGTCTTTCAATAAAAGTAAAAGCTCCCAAAACAACAAAATGAAAAGACACAGCAGCTTAAATCAAGGGAAGTCAATTTCCACATGCCGATCCTAAATATTTCATGGCCCTATTTTATTCTGACATTTGTAGATGACTAAAGTGTTACAAAGGAAATAAAATGCTGATTAAAGAGTTCACTGTCATAAAGGTTACTGAATTGTAAATGGCCCTTTCCATCTTCCTGTTAATAGGTACCCAGCTGTAAACATCATGAAGGATGTGACGGGAGGGCGGCTTCCCTCCTTTAGGAGCTGTATATACATTAATCACTGAATCACCAAGCCATGCTTAATTGCAAGCTGTATATCACACAAATCCATGGTAAGTAGAAGGAAACTCATTATTGCTGCTTCATAACTACTGGGTACTTCTCATTTTAACCTCCTCACACCTGGGACACTTCGTTGCTTTACAACAGGCATGCAGAAAAGGTATTACACCACTAATTACAGCCCACACTGGCACCTCCAGCTCAGCTGCCAGCAAGAGAAAACGGAACTCTCTCGGATCTGCAGCTCTCCTAGGCTTCTGCCTCACTGCTGCTAAGTCAGTTGTTATATGTGACTTCTCACCCCCACCACAGCCCCCTCCTCCCTGTTCCCTTCTGGGGACAACATGTTTAAATCCATTACTCCTTGAGAGTTTACAGAACTGTTTAAATGATAAAGAAAAAACTGCAGTATATTTTGCTTTGACAAAATTATTGATTTAAATCCCATACAATAGCACAATACTATTTAAAGGTCAACCCAAGAAAAATGAGTTTACACCCCAACAGAGCCAAGCTTATCTGTCATGAAAGTGTAATGATGTGTTTATTCCCTCACTAGGGTGTATATATTTTTCAGGAAGAGATAACAGTCTACTTGCAGGTGAAATCTGCTCTTAAATGGGAATTTCAGGAGATATTTACATTTCAGATGGTGGAGCTGATATCTAAAGCCCTGAGACCTATTTCTGTACTTACTAGTCAGATGAGTATTTATCTTCACCACCTAAAAATTATTCATCTCATGCCCAGGTCAAAAACGAAACATACACTTGAAAACTATAACCACAACTCATATGGGAATCTTTAAGAAGCCTAAGGCTGCAAACAATGAAGAGGTTGCCACGATAACTGCCTCTCTTGCATTTTTGTTTCTCATCTGCATTTGAAAAATATGGCAATAGTGTTCTAAATTGATTATTTCTAGAAATATGTCATTAAGGAATCTACATATTTGTCCTGTCTTTTTCTTTTCAAAAAGCCATACAAAGATGTACGATCTACCCCACCACCTCTACCAATACCCTTGCCCAGTTGGCCTCTATGGGTTCTCAGACATGGGCCTCACTGGGCTGGGGTGAAGGGAATGAGGTGTTACACCCTGCATCCAGGTCACCACACCTAACAACCCTGGCCCACTGCCTCTCTGTTGAGCTCAGTTGAACCAGTATTTATTGGATGTCAGGTACCACGCTAACTGTGGGGGTACAGTACCACCTCTCTTGAAAAGCTTCATCCATTCATCTGGCAAATATGTACTGAGCCTCTACCATGTGCCTAGTACTGTGCAGTGGCCACCCAGAGATGATGGTCTTATAGGGCCAACAGACACTGAATACATTATTACAAGTGAAATAACTATCCTAAAAGTGGACATTTAGGATGCTAGGGAAGCATAGAGCAAGGGAAGCAAAACCAGTCAACAGGGTTCAAGAAAGGCCTTACTTAGGAAGTGACATTTAAACTGAGACTTGAAGGACACAAAGGTATTAGCTGGATGAAACAGGAGGGTGGGGCGTGTGAAGGCAGCGGGAGGAGCATGTGCAAGGAAGGACCCAGAGACCAGACAGTCTTCTGCAGCAAACAAACAGAGTAGCATGTGATCTGGCCAAAGGGTATGAGGGACGGAAAGAAGAAAGTGCTGCCCGCAGTAGTAAGGGTTGTGAACCTAAAGAGGACTACTGGAAGGTCTCAAGCCTGGGAGTGGCGTGACCTGGGGCAGTATGGAAAATGGACCAGAAGTGAGCCAGTATTACTGCTGGAACTCCCCCCACTGAAGGTTATTAGAGCAGCAGGACTAGTTAACAAAGGGGCCAATGCCACAGTTCAGCGAACAACACAGAAACCCCCTACTCCATTACCACCAGTACACAAGAAGTACATTCTCAAGAACTGGCCTTTATTCTCATGTTTGAAAGACTGAGCTGACTAGGCTTATGATTCAACTAGGAGGGTCTATTCCCCTTTTCACAGGTACAGTTTGGCTGGTTAGGGATTAAAACAGCTCAGAAATCCTCATTATCTCCTTCAGCACCCATCTCCCCACTGGCTATTTTCTTGCCCTTATTAGCTCTATCAAAAGATGAGCTGGAAGAGACAGCACTTCCAAATCTAGATAATTTATTGCAAACAGTTGAAGTAAAAGCCACTCTTCTGCCTTTGGTTAGAAAGAAAAGTGAAGTGATTGGCTAAAATCAGGCTGGAGGGTTGTTGAAATTTAATTCATCCAGACGTCTCCCTGTTCCTCACAGTCATGGGTGTTGGATCCTCGGTTGTCTAAAAATTAGTTAGTGTACAATTTTATTTCTTCCAACACTCCTCATGGTGAAGAGGAGTTGATGTTCATGAATCTTCTATGGTTCTGTCATTGGCAGATCCTCATAGCCTCTCATATTTAGGCCAAAGCCTAGAGCTACCTGCCTTGTCAGGTGAACTACAGGCAAGCTGATCACAATCCCATAGCCCAGCCCTCCACATCCCCTTCCCAACTCCACCACCACCATCGCAGGCCAACACTGTCACACCCAGTGCAGGAACCTTCTGCCTTCTCAGGTGTCCCTTGTATTGCACCCCCTGGCTCTTCCTTCTCATCCAATGCCAAGGACATGTCAGCCCTACATGATCACTGCTAAGTCCCATTGGTAACATTCACAGGTTCCTAAAGGGTACCCTTCAGGAAATTGTGAAATGGACAATTCTAACAAGCATGCTTCTTCACAGGATGATGGCAAAGTGGAAAGATCATCTGTTCTGGAATTAGGTACCCCTAGGCCCACGGCTAAGCCCCACCAACGCCCATGCTTCCCAGGTCTACAGCTTAAACTAGGATTCTCCATTTCTTCATCATCCATCCACACTTTCATCCATTCATTTGATAAGTAGTTACTGGATGCCTACCATGTTCCATGAATTTTCACATTTATCTCATTTAATCATCACAATAATCCCTTAAAGAAAATTCTTTAAATTCTTTTGATCATGCATCTCAATATGTTAACTATTTATAAAGTATACATACTTACCATTGTACCAATGCATTCATAAAACATAAACAAAATAGGCACTTTAAGTATTGGAAAGAATATAAAGACTTTAAATGTAATTCTACTCATTAATAATGTCAAATTCTCTTGAGCTCAACAAAAACATAGATATTATATTTTATATAATATATATTAATATTTTTTCATTACAGAGATGTTATATTTTTATACCTCACTGTGTTTTTAATTACTAGCGCAATACTTTGTGAAAAATCAACTTAAAAGCATAGTTCTAATTTCAGTTTATTTTACCCTTGATTTTGATAATTGAATCATAGTCTTAAAAGTTATTTAATACACATTAGTTTCTTGTGGCATAAAAGAAAATTTATTCTGTCACAGTTCTGAATGCCAGAAGTACCACCGGGCCAAAAATCAAGGTGTCGGCAGGGCCACAAGCCCACCACAGGCACTAGAGGGGAATCTGTTCCTTACCTGTTCAAGCCTCCGCAGGTTGCTGGCATCCCTTGGCTTGTAACCACATCACTGAGATCTCTGTCTCTCTGATCACCACCACTTTTTCCTCTCCTGTCTGCATCATATCTCCCTCTGCCCATTGCATAAAGACACAGGGGATTGCATTTGGGGACTACCCAGATAATCTACGATAATCTCACCATCTCGAAATCCTCAATTTAGTCGCATCTGCAAAGACCCTTTTTCAAGTCCTCACGGTGGGGTATTAGAAAAGTTTTCAATTAGCAATCATTGCACCTTGGATAAACCTCATTGGCTATGATACTGTCACTGCTCAAAGCTGCAAAGACCCTTTTTCAATATAAGGTAATATTCACAGGTTCCAGAGATTAGGACCTCATACCTCTAGGTGGCCATTATTCAGTACCATAGTGCATAGGAAAACAAACTGATCACTGGCTGAGTTTATTAAATCATGGTACACTTTTTCAATCTCATTAACCAGTCATGCTCAGATTGCTGTTTAAATTCAGTGGGTAAATTTCCACAGTTCTTAATGTCAATTATCCAGAACATGCAGCAATTTTGTATTTTTCACAAATGAATTCAAAACCTACTAAAATTCCTTCTTTTAAAAAAAAGATTTTATTTACTTTTTAGAGAGATACGAAGGGAGGGAGAAAGAGAGAAAGAGAAACATCAATCGGTTGCCTCTCACACACCCCTAATCAGGACCTGGCCTGCACTCCAGGCATGTGCCCTGATTGGGAATTAATCTGGCAACCATTCAGTTCACAGACTAGCGCTCAACCCACTGAGCAACACCAGTCACAGCTAAAATTCCTTCTTGAGAATACTTCTTAAATGGTCAGAAAATTCCTTTTCTGAATTTGAATAGTATTCAGAGATGAGCATTTTTATAGATGATACACCTAGACAGCTTTTAGCAATGAGCTCACATGATGATGGAAACCCTTCCAAACATCTGCTCTCAAAATGTTCTCTCCATAGTATAAGTCCCTTTCAGAAAGCATTTTCTCACCTGGTAGGCATTAGGACTGAAAACAATTAAACAAGCTTGAATTTTTGTAAAAGAAAAATGGGGAACACAAAATTATAATTTTTTATAAAAAAACAAAAAGCTCTTGAGTTCTTTATCATGACATAATCAAGGAATCTCTGTTGGAACCAAAGGTGTTTATTCAATCCCCAACTCATAATCAAGTATAACATAAAGGTTCTGATATTTGAAAATTTTTTAAAAATAAAGTTAACCCCATCACTGACATCTTGTAACCAGAGACTAATTAAACTTGCAAAATGCTGAAGCCAAAAAAGAGGAGAAGGCAGCACTGTGACCTGCCCTGAGAGAGAACTCCCAGGTGGCCTCTGGGAGAGGGGCCCCCCACTGTGTGTGGCACGTGCTAATGTGGTAGACACCTGCACCGGGTGAGGGTGCCAGTGCAGTCCGAATATTAAATATTGGTCTAGTTTATTCCTCTCCCAGTTTTCGATTATAAAAATTGGAAAAAGAATTCTAACACTGTCTTCCAGCATGCCAGTGGTTCTCATGATATATTCGCTGGGCTCAAGCTCCTCACTCTAAGGACCATTGCCTCTGGGTTAAGGGTGAGTGACTGTCTTACACTGGTGAGGAAATGAAGTTGAGAGAGGCTAAGGGAGTTGCCCCAACAGCACAAAGAGCAGGTGTCAGAGCCAGCATTTGAATTCAATCTTCTGATTCCATGGCTGAACCTCACTCCACTGCTCTATAAGTCCTCCCCTCACCTATAGGAAAGGTGAAGAAGGTGGATCAGCAGAATGGTTCAAACTCCAGTTCTGAGTCCAGGCTGCCTGGATTTGACCATGGTTCCATCACATCCCAGTCATGGGACCTCAGGTACATTAGACTTCCCACTTCAGTTTTCTCATTTTCAAAATGCAGATAGTAAGAGTATTCCAGAGGGGAATGGTAGAGAGGAAATGAATTAATTCATGTAAAGCACTTAAGACAACGAGGAATACATAATAAGGACAAGTAAGAAGTCAGACATTAGTCATGTAACAATACCTATTTGGTAAGGCTTTCTATGGAGCATGAGAAATACACACACATATGTGTACACACACAAATACACATAATATACAGAGAGAATGGGGGGTTGCTCATGCACCTGGAATATAATTGGTACCCACTGAGCTTTTATCGAGCTTTTGTTTTTAATTTTGAATAGATTATGAGGGTCACACAAAGTCATAAAGCTGACAGGTCCTCCACACAAGCAAGAAAGCACCTTACTGAGGCCCTGCAGGCACACCACCCTTTGCCATACCTTTCACACAGTTTAGCCACTTACAAACCCAATGTCACAATTCCAGGCTGTGAGTTCTAACACATGCCTGCTGATAAATGCTCATGTCCATAATTCTAACCACAGGAAAACAATTAATACTCTTCTAACAAGAAGGTCTAAGCTGGGTCTATTATGAAGATCATTTGAAAAGTATAATCCTTTATCTGTTAACAAGTAGATTATAAGGTTTTCTGCCCCTGTCTAAAAACCTGAGTCAATGCCCCTGCCCTCAATGTCTGAAACGAAAACCTGAATTTGTTTCTTAAGAAAGTGAACCAGTAGACAGACATGTCAACCAAAACTTTGTCTTTTGACTCTGGTGAGTTACAACAAAACAGAACAACATACCATTGTCCAAATCTAATCATATTTCCCTTACCTTCTCAAAAGTAGGGAAGGGGTATATATTATGAACAAATAAATCAATAAACATTTTACTCGGTGGAGTTCCTCCAGATCTCACCTCCTTATACTGACTCTGCTGGACATCCCATCATTGTCTCAACATCACCCTAAACACTCTGCACCATGATTGTGGAATTTGAAACATGCATTCAAATTCTAGTACTTCAAATAAAAATCAAGTAAAACTGTATTCATAATCAAATACCATCTGCAGAAAATGATGCAATGGTGGTCAAGGAGGCTGGAAGGAGGAAGCCAAGAAGCTAGGCACAGCCACTGCACCTGAACAAAGCAAAAACTGTCAAACAAAGTACTGAGGTCAACAGACAGGAAGTTAAGACTTTCCTGACCAACACATACAGGATTCACAGCAGTCTGCACAAAAACTTGAAGCTCCCAAGATTACAGGTGAGAGAGATAGAAGAAAGCACATTGGATTCAAGACAAGAAACCTGGGTTTCCATCCCTATCTTGCTCCTTTCCAGTGCTGTAATCTTGGGAAAGTTATTTGCCCTCTCTGGACCTCTTTTCCTCCTCTATAAAAGTGAGAGAGTTGAACTACCTCATTTTTTTCCAGAAATTTTTGACTCAATTTTTCTAGACCTCTTCAGTCATCACCAAGCTGTGTGCTGTTAAAGCTAATAATACTTTTCTTATGTTCAAAGAAGGTTTTTAATAAGTACCTGTTCTGTATATCCAATCAATACTTTTAAAACTGTTTACTAAATATGTCTAGTTCTACCTACTTTGGGTAATAAGGTAAGAATGGGGCCCTTGTGACAATGAGCTGTGGTATATCTTCTTGCCAACAATGTAAGACTCTTCAGAGCTCTCTCTCTCTTTGGCTCAGTGTCCAGCGGTGTTCCAGATGTCAACTGCTCTTCAATCTTGAGTCCCTGTGTGACTAAAATGATAAGAGCCCCTCTGTCAACCTACAATGTACGAGAATCATAGCAAGAAATACATCTGCATTATTTTATACCTCACAGATTCTAGAGTTATTTGTTACAGCAGCATAACTTAGCCAGACCTGATTAACATAACAGGCAGTCTAAAATTAAAATTATTGTTATCCGTACTTAATTGTACAGTACTTACTACCTATAATAAACAATCTCATGTTTTTATAACTATTTGTATTTCTCCGGGTAAAGCAGGAACCATACACCTGGAGTTAATGACTCACTTTTCTAGGTATATGTCTATTACTCCAACTTCTCAAAGGGTCTCCTGAAAAGAACAACAACCATCTCAAGTAAGAATAAAAAAAGTAAGAACACAGAAATCACTTTAGTTTAACGAGTAACTCTCTGATATCGCAGACTCTTAAGAAAAAAAATAAATAACCAGGCCATAGAGAGACATGGCAAAATGTTTTAAAAAACAAACTATGGTTATAGATAATGTAATACTGCAGGTTAGGGTAGAGAGAGTTTGGCTACCAAAATCAGATGAAAAGAAGACAGGCTACCTCCTACATTGGCTCTGAATGTGAATTACAAAAGGCTTCAGGTCAGTTAACAAGAACTACTGAAGAGAAGAGGAGAGGGAACAGCTATAAAGGATGAGTTTGTGAGGGCCTTGTTAGAAGGGAAAGGGGGAAGAAAAGAACAAAGAGATACAAGCTTCAAGATTAAATTTTTTAAAGAAAATCTCTGAGGCAGTAGAAATGCAGAATGCTCGATATCGCTAGCTATCAGAGAGATGCAAATTAAAACAACAATGAGATACCACTTGACACCAGTCAGAATGGCCCTCATAAACAAAGCAACAAACAGCAAGTGTTGGAGAGGTTGTGGAGAAAAGGGGACACTAGTGCACTGCTGGTGGGAGTGCAGACTGGTACAACCACTATGGAAAACAGTATGGATTTTTCTTAAAAAACTAAAAATGGATATACCTTTTGACCCAGCAATTCCATTGCTAGGACTATATCCTAAGAACCCTGAAACACCAATCCAAAAGAAACTATGCATCCCTATGTTTATAGCAGCACAATTTACAATAGCCAAGTGTTGGAAGCAACCTAGATGCCCATCAGTAAATGAATGGATCAAAAAACTGTGGTACATTTATACAATGGAATTCTATGCAGCAGAAAGAAAGAAGGAGCTCATACCCTATGCAACAGCATGGATGGAACTTGAGAGCATCATGCTAAGCGAAGTAAGCCAGGCAGTGAAAGACAAATACCATATGATCTCACCTTTAACAGAAACCTAATCAACAAAACAAAGAAACAAGCATAATATAACCAAAGACATAGAAATTGGGAACAGGCTGAAAGTCACCAGAGGGGAGAGGGGAGGGAATTTCAGGGGAAAAGGGGAAGGATTTACAGAAACAAGTAAAAAGGACACATGGATAAAAACTATGGGGGGGTGGAAATGGGAGGGAAGGGCTGGGGTGGTGGGTTGGGGTGAGAATTAAAAGACAGAAAACTGTACAAGATCAACAATTAAAATAAAAATTTAAAAAAAAAAGCGAAAAAAGCTAGATGGTTAAAAAATGTATAACTTTCAAAAAGCATAAAAGAAAAAAAGGGTAAAAATAAAAGCAATTATATTTTAGTCAATTGATAGATCATTTGCTATCTCAGCCTTTTGGCAAAATGGTGTAATGAAAATAAATTTAATAGATAAAATATTTATGGAAACTATTTATGATTTTTTTAACATAGAGTCAAACCCCTGTAGGATATTTCTTGCTTTAAAAATAGCAAGACACACCCCCTATCTTGTTGGTTAATCACAAAACTGCTATTTGACAGAGAAATGGTAGATGATCTCGACTGTCATCTACTCAATAGCCACTCGTTGGGTACCAGATGTACAGGCCTGGCTTACAACAGGCAAATCGTGGGCCCAACTCACCCTCAGTGTGCAGACACTGTGGCTCTCACTGATGGAAGGATGTGCCGATGAATTAGCAGTCAGACAGCGACTGTCATTGGTAATAACTTCTTATTATGTCAAGGAATTTACATGCAGATCAATGTGAGCAATGTGCACTTGCTTATCCCCTCCATAAATCACTATCGATTGCCACACCAATTCCTCGCCATAATTAGGAGCTATAGACAGGGTTGCAGCATTATCTTAAATACTGTGTCACTACCCTCCATATATAGCTGGCATCACAAAACTCCCGCATTGCTGCTCTTACTACCCATGGCACTGCTTCTGTTGTTATTAGGGTGAGAAGTGGGGGAGATAAGTGAATAAAACGTCCCTATGCGCAACATCTACCTGAGAGATTCCCTGTACCCTATTAGAGATTTAAAAAATGGGAATTTCTCCATATCCATATTGAATTCCTGTGTGCAAATGCAAAAGTTGGCAACATGCTGCTCTTAATCTGATTTATGCACCAATTTATTTTATACATTAGGCACACTGTATGCAGGCTGACTGATGCATAAAAATTTCATGCAAAAAAGGACTCACTCCCGTGCAACTGCCTTTCAGTTATTATTACCTCTTGGGGTTCGCATCCCACAGTGGGTAGGACAAATGACTCCACATACCAAATGCACTTTACCCACTGTACAAACATTTTGATCTGTTTCTATTTCCTCTCAGCTCCAACTCCAGAAAGCTAAAAACTCTCTATCTTAACTTTCTTAAATCCTTTAATGCTACTAAACACTCACTTACGCAGAGAACTTCTCTCCATGTTCACTAACTGCATTTTTGTATAAACACACAAACACGAACAACAGAGGCAAACAAATGGAGACAGACGGACGCATACCCACAACACACCTGGGTATTTATGGTTAATTTCTGTTGCTGTTAAACATTTTTTCTCTACATTTCATAACCACTGTGCATTTTGCATTACTTTTCTAATTACCTTCACAGGGGTATGTTCTCCAGAATATTAACAGCAAAAATCCAAACAAACAAAAAAGCTTTGGGGGTAGGGTTTTAGTTAGGGAAAAAGCAGCTAGAAAAAGCATCTTTCTGTGTTTTCCTTTTATTAGAAGTCTCCTTTCATCCAAGAAATATGGAGCCTGAAATAAATTGTACCATCCTGCTTTTTTTTATTCAAATCCTTGCCAGAGCTAGGCAGTATGCTAATGAAAACAGGTTGATAAATGACTCCCTGATATTTTCCAGACATTTTTCTCTCAGAAGTGCTCTAAACTGATGTAGCTCAAAGAGAATAAGGCGCATTAAGTCATTATATCAATTTTTGTTACCCAGATACTTCAGTCCCAGTTAAGCGCTGACAGCCAATATAAAACAAGGCAAGGGCATCATACGACTCCATCGATCAAATCTTGTCGTAGATAGATTGCCTATTACACAAATAGAACTAGCGGATTCAGTTTGTAGTTTTATGCTCTCCAATTAAAGGATAACAGGGTACTTTCCCATAAATCTGCTAATTGCAACTGAATTAATTTAACAAATTTCTCCAAGCACAGAGGAAAAAGCGATTGGTTAAGCTAATGTAAACTAGCACAGGTTGTCACAAAGAGGCTCCCATAACATCCTTTTGCTATACCTTGATTGGGCAAGGTGTCACAAGTATTTAGCTACATGGTGGTTCTCTGGCAACAGACAGCTGACAAGCATAAAACATTGCACAAATAGGAGATAATTTATTTGTGGTACTTTTTTCTCTCCCTTACTCCCCTCTCTCCCCGACCGGAAGGATAAAATAACTCCCTCTTTGCATCTAATTAATGTTTCTCTCCAAGTGAAGCTGTTTTTTCTAAATCAGAATTACACCAGCTACAGCTCTACATTACAGAAAGGGGTCCCTCTGCGCCACTCAGCCAGCAGTAGGAGTGATGGGCAAAAACAGAACTGCCTATTGCATTTCAAAGGAGGAAGTAGCTTAATGCTCCTGAATAGGGCAGGGCAAACACAAGGCAGGGCATCCGCTCTCACAAATTCAAATACACAGGTAACCGTAGCCCAAGGCCAGAATCAAAGCAGATGATCCCAAGCCATAAAATAATGCATTACAGGAGAATTCTTCAACTGCCGTGGCCAACCTGCGGGAGGTGGAGCTGAGACAACTGCACAAGCCCCGTGGTGATCTCAGGGCAGTCCCCTGCCTCTCTCCTCGCTCCGCCACATCTCCACCATGCCTCAGCCAGCGACCCAGGTGTGCAGGTGACATTCACAACGGCCTCAGACAGCTAAAGGTAGGGAACTCAGGTGAGGAGGGGGTGAGAAACGGAAAGCATATTTTACAGATTTGTTAAAATAGGACAAATATTAAATATCTTGTCCCATTGTGCCCATATTTTTAGACTGGGTATTTTAAATTTCAGCTTGCAAAATACAGTTGCCATATCTGGAGTTGGCAGGTAACCTCCTGCCAAAAGGAGATAGAGTCGGGTTCTATAAGAAGTGATGGAGCCTGGACGCCGTGGAGAAGGGAGGTCAAGGCAGCAATACCCGGATGATGTACCTCCCCAACTCAGACTAAAGGCAGGTGTGTCCAGCACCTCTCTCTCCTCTTGTGATCACAGGTTAAAGCTTCCTTGCTACAAAAACTGACTCTTTTTTTACCAGGGAGGAAAATCTTGGGGTATACCCTCTTTTCCAAAGCACATTTATAATTATCCTGTATATCCATCTGTGTTTCTGCTGAAAGAATGAAGCCCTGCCATGTCACCCCAATTTGAAGGTAAGCTATTTAAAGACAAGAACCACATGCACTTTGTACCATAGGCTAGGATTAGCAATAACACGGCATGTTGCCTCTGGGTTTGCAACATACACAACTTTAAAACTGGCTGAGTCATCTGGCCAAGGGGTAAAAAGGTTCTGCAAAGAGAAAGAGGGTGTGAGTTGAGTCCAGGCAGGAAAGTACAGGGTATACATTCCTATATATTGTTAATTTGCCCCTCTATACCTAACCAGAAAGAAAACTGAAATATGCACAGACAGAAAATAAAGTTACATTCTAAGTTATATATATTCATGTAAAAATGCTAGATCAAAGTCAGAAGACCTGGGTTATAGCCCCAGTTTTCCCACTAAGTAGTTGTATGATGCTAGGATCACACATAACGATTTCTTCCTCATCCACGAAAGGAGAGTATCAGGGTCCCACTCAGAACGAGATCCGATGAAAGCTGGGAGATCTAGCCACTATTTTGCAAAATGTGGCTGCATGTGAAATCAAATTCCAGGGTACCCCGGCATTTTTTTTAACAGAATATAACATATCCTGCTGCACTGAATGTAGTAAGGGTAAGTATTGTTTTTTGACACTTCTGATTCAGTTATGTAAATATATGTGTGCGTGCAAGCTATAACAGGAAATATATTCCTTAAAGTCAGTCAGAGTCAAAAAATGAAAGCCACTAATTCAGTGCCACCCAAGGACTGAACACAAAGGTTCCATGGCTCTGTCATCACCTGTTCACACGCAGGGTCGGTTGCAGGGGCTGGGGAACTGGCGAGCTGAGGCTCTGAAAGGACTGGTGCAGAAGGCTTCTCTCCCAACAGCAGCTCATCAGTCATTCCTGATGAAAATGACAGACTGAAAGTCCCCTCATCTCAGGACAGACTCATGTCTACATAAGGATAATGAACGGATGCATTTCAGAGAGGTCTCCAGCAAGGCCCCCTTTCCAGTTGGTGTGAGTAGTGAATCAGGTCAGAATGAGAGGTCTCAGTCTGCCGCACACACATTCCCCCCTACACACACTGCTCACACAGAACCTGAACACCAGGCACCCGGAAAGGCACAGGACTCCTGCCAAAAGAGGTTCTGAGAACATGGGCTAGCCATCCCATCAATTGCAGGACAGGTATTTCATCCATCACTTCGTGATTCACATGCACGCAGAAGCAATGGCATGGACTTGCTCTCTATGAAGGACCTGAGAAAGGATAGCCTGAAAGAATCACGCCAGCCGAAAATACCTTGCTGACCACCTCTCAAGAATCTACCTAAGATGAGGTAGGACCTATGAGTAATTCCCCAAATCCTCCATTTCTCCAGTTATGTTGAGCCTACTGCTGAACAATAATTTTTACTGTACCTTGTTACGTACGAGTTATGATCTAATATGCTGGTTGGAGAAAATCTACAAATAAAAAGTGATTTCTTATTACAAATATGTTAGTTTGAGTCTAAGCTTCTGGAGGAAAAATACTCTTTTAGCTAAAATATTTTCTATTATTTGAATACCTCCTATATGAAGATGCCATAAGGGTTATGGAACTTGGTTTATGGAAGATGTGGAGGATATGATACTACAAAAATAAACAACAGAAGAGCAAAGATGAGGAAAGTAAATAAAGGTTCTGAAAGGTATCCAGCTAACTAGCCAACAAATAGTTATTGCATACCTACTGTGTGTTGGTCACTAGACATTAGAATACAGATTGAACGAAGTGGGTATAGTCCTTTCCCTCAGTAGCACACAATGTGGTTGGCAAGAGAGCTGTTAAGTAAGTTTTATAAATAAACCAGCACAGTGAAGGAAAAGCAAGAATAATTAAGGGGCTTTGAGTTTGGGGGTTGAGACCTAAAGGATAACTGAAAGGGCAGGCGGAGAGGGCAAGCGGACTTTCCTCAGGCCCCCTGCCACAGCCTTCCCCATCCTAGCCCTCCGCCGCCTTCCCCTCACACCAGCACATCTCCATCAGTCAGCCTCTAAACGCTCTCCTACACCCATGAGCTGCAGTCAGGCTGCCTCCTCTTGATCCTCACTGACCTTCTGTCCTCCTGAGGCCAGGCTCCTTCACATCTCTCTACCCCATTGTTCCCTCAGCTGAGAATTTTTTTTTTTTTTGGTGGGGTGGGGGAGTTGGAGTTTTTTTGTTGTTGTTGTTGTTGTTGTTGGGGGTTTTTTGCAGCATTCCAGATTTCCAGCTTGTTCAGGTTCAAATCCTAGCTCTACTTCATAGCTATGTGCCCTTGAACAAATATTCCTGTATCATTCCATGCCTCAAGGTCCTCATCTGTAAAACAAAGAAGACAATGGGCCCTACTCCGTGTGTTTGGTATGAGGATTAAATGAGATGATACATGTAAAGCACTGAGAACTATACTTGGCATGTCGTAAGCCACCAACAAATCTTAACTATTATTGTTATTGTTTTTGTGGTTGCCACTGTTTGTTTACTACTTTGTTTTCTATGTTCCACTCTCTCATTAAAGAGCCAGATCAAACTGCCCTTCTACTGCAAAGCTATGCAGCCATCCTCTAGCCAATATGTCCCCTACAAATATATTACACTTATCTCCATCATAGCCTTATCACATATCACTGAAATTCTTTGTGTGCCTCTTGGAACTCTGGACCCCAAGCCAGAGGCATCTTACTTATCTTGCTTCCCCTAGTGTCTGGAAATCAACAAACTCTCAAAGAACACGTGAGAAGACAGACGGATCAATGGAGTGGCCAGATACATGGGGCAGCCTGGAAAACTCACCTTGGCCCTCCCTCCTCTTCTAAGGAGGTATCCCTCCAAGTACTTGAGCAAATAGGTTGAAACCCTCCCAGCCACATAGTGACTTCTGGCCCGAAATGTCACTGCCCATGCTGACCATCATTTGAAGAGCCACTTGGGGAGTGAACCTGTCCTTCGGAAGCCAGGACAACTGTCCATAATTTCAAATCCTTGAGGAGAAACATACTTTCTCAAAACACTTCTAAATGCTATGAGACATACTTTTTAAGGCTCTAGCTAAAATGCCTGAAAGTATCTTCCTAGTTACTGGTATCATTACATATATAGTAACAATCCCAGAAGCAGGGTGTGGCTGCACTAGCTCTATGTCCTGCAAACTCAGGGTCTGTGCTACCTGAACTCAAAAAAGACTATAAAGTCACATTTAAGTGGCTCACTTAACTACTAGAATGAAAAAAGGTCCAATCTCAAAACTGAAAAGGGAAAAAAAAAAAAAGATTACTACTGTTTGGTAGGAGTTTATTATGTAAATAAATAGAGTGAATGTCAAGTAATACAGATGCCCAACCGCATCGGCACAGTGATGAGGAAGAACTCGGGAGAGAGTGGGGAACCTGTTCTCTTTGCTGGGACCAGACACAGCATCTCCTCGACCTCTTCCCCTGTTTGCAGCAGCCTCACTGAGCCCGGAAGCCCGAAGCCACAGGCTTCAAACCCTGATGTGCCATGAACCCTTTTCATGGCAGGTCTTGGTGGGCCATTAACCCCCAAATAATTTCTTTATGGCACATTCTTCCCTTTGCATGCCAACATGGCCAGTTCCAAAGTCCCTGGAAAATGCTTCATCTCTAATTAAAGTAGGAGTTGATAATGTCACAAGAACTTTGAAAGCAAAGTTGGACCAGTCTGAAATAGAGTTGATGGTGGGTTGGAACAGAGCCTTCAATAAGCATCTGCATCCTAAAACTGCTTCATAGGCAACAGTTTGAGTCAGATGGCCATTGTGAACCCACAAGTCACTGCTTTGCTCATTTTTTATAAGACTTAAGAATATTTGGCTAAGAACTTTCTTACTATTAGCCCTTTTCCATAGTAAAATCTAAAATTAAAGGCAGGACCCCCTATAAAATAGCCACGGATATAAAATTCATTTTGATGACAATTACCGAAAAAAGAAGGCAGGCAGATGTAAAAGATATTAACAATTCCTCCCATCATATGTCTCAAATCCTAGGCATGAGAAAGATCCTTTGACCTAACTCATCCTACAGATTCTATTAATTTTAAAATGTTCTCAAAGAGATTACATGGTCCCTCTTATAAATCTACTTTAGCATTTCTCTCACTGGCTGATAGTCTTGGGGGCAAGTAGAGAAGACATTGATAATCCCTCACAAGGCTGTCTAATTTATATTTTAACATACCATTACCTACCAAAATATTTCAGCCAAACTAGAAAGGCAAAACTTATTTCTTCTTATCGCTTAGTACTAAAACCAATCTCCAAATATCCTTAAAATTATGTATATGTCTATCCCGGTAAGAAACAGGCTGACAGACACCAGAGCGGAGAGGGGAGGGAACTTCAGGGGAAAAGGGGAAGGGTTTAGAGCAACAAGTATAAAAGACACATGGACAAAAACTAGGGGCGGGTGGAAATGGGAGGGAGGTGGGGAGGGCTGGAGCGGTGGTCCAGGATGGGAGTAAAAGACAGAAAACTGTACAAGAACAACAATTAAAATAAAGAAAAAATAGAAAAGAAAAAAAGAATCATAAAAATCTATAAACTGGGGGTGCGGGAGGGCATTACCGAATGGCAACGAGCCCCTCCCTGCGTGCTTCGGACCATTCAGAAGCAGCGCCACAAGGGGAGGGACTGAATCACTGGCACTTTGTAACCCCCATGCTCAGCACTGTGTCTAGCATATAGCACGTGCAGAATCAATCTTTCAAGAATGAAGGAAGATCTTCTTAGGTGTGTCTCTGCCAAGCCACAGATGCCTAGAGCAGGACCCTTCCACACACACATGGCCACAGTGGTAATAAACTCTAAAAAGACACAGGCCTGCTTCAGCCGCCTTTCATGCAGGGTGAAGGAGAGGAAACAAACACTAACCAGGAACCTTGCCTGACACCAAAAACAGAGTGCAGGACATTTTATTCTCCATTAATTTGGATGTACAGTATTTCTCTATGAGTACTATAGCACACAATGTTCTTATAAGGTTATGAACTGGTTTTGCATCGCTCCATCACTAGAATTTAATACTGTACTAAGTGTGATATATATCAGCCATGATTAATCCTGCCCAGTTCTGCAGCAAGTTTCTATAAAAACTGGCTTGAAATACAGGACTCTTAAAGCCCTTGCCAAATCTGCAAGGTGTGATATTAACGCAGCACCAATCCAGGCGAACATGTCTAACTTATGCTGAGACTATCTACACATTCCCCTTTGTGCTCTGTGAGCAGCTATTTATCCTATCACCGAAGCCTAGAAAATTCAGTGAGTGCTGCTCTTGCCTGGTTTACAACAACATTATTAATACTGCACAACAACAAAGTAAAATTACAGATAAAAAACTGAATAGGCCCATTATTGTTTTTAGAAGGAGCTAAAGCAGCTATATAATTTCTCTGGGCCTCTAGAAGTCTCACCCTGGCAAAGACAAGACAAGAAATGCACACGGCAGCCAACTAGCCACCAGAGCTCAGCTATGAGTAAATTCCCTCCTTGAACATCGTGAATTAAAGCAGATGAAAGTTTTAAAATGTCAGGCGAGTCCCTGGGGATGGATATGCTTTATGTTTTTTATACAGTGAACATTAATTTCAAATGGAAAGGGAAAGCAGCCCTCTATCTCCAGCCATTTGCTCCATTTTTTCTTAAGTTCCACGTGTCCACTTATAACAGACCAGTCTCGGGGGAATTGATGCTTCGCTGAGTCAAACACTTGGAATCAAGGTAAAAGGAAAGTCCTTGTAAGGAAGAAAATAAAAATCCGCCATCCACTTCTGAGAAGCAGCCCCAATATGGAAAATTTGGCATGGAGTTAGACAACCGAGGTTTGAATCCTACCTCCAACTCTTTCTAGGTGTTTGGTCTTTGAAAAATCTAGCTTCTCTGATCATTAATTTCCTTCTTCACAGGGCTATCAGATAAATTAAACAAAATAGTAAGTGTGTATATACTATGTAATATACAGTGTCAATATGCACACATATATACATATGTCCATACATATCCATGCATATATTTGTGTGTATATATTTGTGCATATCTTACTTTTCAGGTTGTTGCTTTAACTCTTTTAACAGCTTTTAACCTTATTTAAGCTCTATCATGCATTCTGGTTTTATTTAACTGTTCTAGGAAGGAAATAAAATTGCCATTCATTACTCATTCATTCACTCATATATACACACAATACCGAGGATCTGTTTGTTATGTGCCAATTCCTTTGGAATCCAATAGAAAATGGGATGCTGTCTTTGCCCCTGAGGAGCTCACAATTTGGAGCAGTGGTTCTTTCCATATGGTGAACTGTAGGTGAAATTCAGAAGCCTTGTCTCCCCATGTTGGTCAAGCAATCAGTTTGACAGCATGATGATAATGGAACAAATAACTGACCTAAACCCTCTGACTTAGAAATGCAAAGACCAGAGGGCCCATGATAATTGGGATTATTGCACAGCTAGCAGTCATTCCCTGACTACCTCACCACGGGCAGAGTTTACTTCTCTGGCCCACTGATGCTGGTCCTAGCCATGAGACTTGCTCAGACCAATGAATTCAGCAGTGTAACATGAGCAGAGGCCCTACATGTGCTCACATCACACTGCAATTTGTCTTGGCTCTTGCAGTCAATGATTTACCATAAGGGGCCTCAGGCAGCCTCTACTCCATCCATCTAAGCCTCAGAACAAACATACATTGAACAGACCTAAAGCCAACATGCAGCCTGGGGTCAAGGCCAGGTGCCCTGCCACCTGGAGCAGAGTGACCCAGACCAGATCAGTCAAACCACAGTCAACTTGCAGAGCATGAGCAAGAAAATAAATGGGGTGGTTTCTTAAGCAGCATTATTGAGGAAATAGCTGACCAATGTAAGTTCTAAGCAAAATCCCAACCAGAAAACAATTACTTCATCAAAAGCAATTTGGTACAACTTAACTACTGAAGCATTAAAATGAGATTATGGTACAAAACATGCTTTTCATGGTCAAATCAATCATTCCATCTCAACTCCTCTGTGCTTGGTTTCATCTCTCTCTGCATTGAAGAAAATTAACAAAAAATAAGTTGATCTTTATGAGTATGACTCAAATCAATAATGTTAATTGGGCTCCTGAGCATAAGATAAAATGACTTCAAATCAACAAAAGGTTAATATTGCTTTCCCTTCATGCAGCACCACGCATGATAAATCTATAGTGGTCTGAAATTTCCAATTTCATTAACAACACATTTAACATGCTAACAGGACAGGACCATTTTCCCCTAAAAAATGTTTTCTTAGTGCCACCAGCAGGTTAACTGAAGGTTGTAAAGCATATCCAATTTGTGATTAAGTCATACCTGAGTAAGAATGGGGGGAGAGATACTCCATGATGATAACTTAATTTAAACTTTAATTTTATTATCTTCCTGTCCTACCTACTTCCTCATGGTAGTCGAAGGAATTACTGGACATTTTATTTTATTGGCTATTTCATTCTAGTTAACATTATTAGCTAGCAAAGGGGGGAAAAAGTCATCCAACATTCTTAATGAGCATACACAGTACGTAAGGAGGTGTGAGATGTGCTTGAGAGGTAGGAAGAGAGGTTTGAAAAAATGTGAACCAGCATTACACGGTTCCTGTTCTTAAGGAACTTTCAGTCTGTAATGACATATTAATGGTTAGATAGCCAATAATAAAAATAATAAAATAATATAAAATAATATAAAAAATAATCCACATTAACAAGTCATACAAACTAGATGATTGTTGGCTATCTTCCATTTATCCAGCTCTCCTACCTTCTTTCTAACATCTTCCTAGATTTCCCCAAATTTGGTTGGTATGCAAATAACTTCATTCTCCTATCGCAGAACAAGGTCCAACTGGCTTAATCCCACAAGCAAAGTCCACGGCCCCTGGCCACAGTGACTGGTTAAAGAATAGAATACAACCCTGCCTTAGTCCCTTCTGTTTGCTATAATAAACTACCACAGACCAGGTGGTTTAAACAAGAAACATTTATTTCTCACCATTCTGGAGGCAAGAAGCCTGAGTTCAGGGTGCCAAGCATGGTCAGATTCTAGTGAGTGTGCTCTTCCAGTTTGCACACTGCTGACTTCTTGCTGTACCCTCACATGGCAAAGGGAAAATGCGAGAGATCTTTGGGGTCCCATTTATAAGGGTGCTAAACCCATTCAAGAAATTTCCACCCTTGTGGCCTAATTACCTTCCAAAGGTCCCATCTCCTAATATGATCACATTGAGAGTTAAAATTTCAACATATGAATTTTGGGAGGACGCAAATAGTTAGTCAATAGCAGACTCTTTTTAGACTTACTTGGTCAATGAGACTCAATTTGGTGAATTTTGTTCAAGCCTACACGAACTGAACTTTATCCTGCTGGATTTGAATCAGAACATAGACAGTCTTAATAACTAGGCGCAGCTACCTTGCAGTGGAGCAAAGCCCCCCAGTAATAGATCTTTCATTGAGGAAGAGCTGCTGAGAAATGGAGGGAGAACAAGACTGTTTCTGGCTCATGCCTTACCTGAAACCATCGGTACAATGAGAGCCAACACTGACTCTTTTTGTCCTTAAGGCAGTTTGAGGTATGGTTTTTTACCTCTGTGATTTACAACTAAAAACATCCAAACTGAATATGCAACAGATTTCCAAAGAAAGATAAATTATCGTGGGCTAGGAAAATCTAAATAGAATCAAAAGAGGGAGTAGGATTTATCCTTGAAAAATGGATAAACTGTAAGTTACTGAGGAGAGGGTAGTGGTTACAGAATAAAACAGAATGGGGGAAGAAAGCAGGCCTGGCAACCTAGACAATGCCATCGGAATGGTAGTCTGTGACTTTCACTGTCTTGTTTAATCCTCACAAATACTTTACGAGAGATGCATGACAACTGCAGAATGCAGAGGGGAAAGAGAATCCCAAGAAATTTCATGGCTTACGCGATGTCACCGAAGGTTGGTTTAGCCTCCCGAGGGACTGGACAAGAATTCTGGATCTGCCGTATATTTGGCGTATGAATCTTTGGCAAGTTACTTCAACCTCCCTGAACCTCACTGTCTTTGAGTTAGGTATAATAATAATGGCTACCTCTGAGATTATGAAAATGAAATAAAATAATGCATAAAAGTGCTTACCACAATGTCTATTGCAATGTATATGCAATGTATATGCAATGTATATGTAAATAGACATTGCAATGTATATGCAATGTCTATTTAAAAAGAAAAAGAAAAAGTGGGTTAGGATCTATAACCACAGTATAGGAGAATCAAGACCAGTGGGTAGAAATTACAAAGTAAAAGCTTTACATCTTTAGGCTTAACATAAGAAATAGGTTTCAAACACTTAGTGCTATCTAGAGACATGCTGGATTTCTTCAAAAGGACCAAACCTCCATTTCTGGAGCTTTCCACGCAGAAAAGGAGGCGTCTCCGTTTAAAGACACCATGGCAGGAATTTGAGCATTAGATGCACAATTTAAGGACTCTTTCATCATGGAGACTTACCAACCCTGTGAGGTACCACTGTCCTGCCAGTTGAATTACCAGTGCAGCCCCAGACTAAAGATTACCAGGTTTTTTCCCCACCTTTTTCCCGTCCTCAGTCCTTAACAAGGCTCAAAATCACTCTTACATTAAAGAAATGTGATACAAATTTGACTGGACTCACTACACCCACACTATCCTCCAATATTGCGAAAAGCTAATTTCAGCTGTCACTTACTGGAAGTAAAATGACAAATATCTGTAATATCTGTCAGGTTATGAATGCTTTAAAAAGAGTTATGCAGCTGTCAACGTTTTGATGACATTAACAAGAGAAAAGTAAACGAAAAAGAGGAAACAGCATGTCTGTGGAGTACTCAGTTGCCAAACTTCTCTATTACTTATATTAATAAAAATCAAATTACCTCTATAAAAAATGCAAACAATGAAGACTTCTAGAGAAAACTGATAGAGGCAAATCTGTTAATAATGCTGCCAATTCTACAGATTAGATCATCAGAATTAGCTTCAACATCTCAGTAGAAAGTGACTAATACTATTAAGGAATGTGAAGTCTTTACTAAACTTTTCCTCACTGATGGCATAGGAGTGAACGCGTAACACCCCTGGCACAGAGTCACCAATCTTCTTAAGAGCTTCTTGTCATCTTGGAAGGCAGTGAATTATTGCATATAAGTAGGTCACTATGCTTCCCATGCTGACTCAAAGAGTCCTAATTTATATCCATTATTTTGGAATAATTATTAATAAAGCTTGCTAGTGTGGATAATGAATTATGATGGTATGTATATAGAAACATGTCTATCATACAAGTGTGTGTACACATGTACATGTATGTGTGATTCTATATGGGTATGGGTCTGCGTACATGCGCATGTGTACATATGTGTATGGATGTGCAGAGTGTGGCAAAAGTAGGTTTGCAGTTGTGAGTACATGAAACACAGAGTTTATTTCTGTATTATTATTTATTACTTGTATTATTTTACATACAAACAACCATAACCCTACTTTTGCCACATCCTGTGTGTGTGTGTGTGTGTGTGTGTGTGTGTGTGACTCTTTTCTTCCATGTCTAAGTGGATCTGATCTATTACATAATTTATCTTTGGGAGACAAACACCACACTTTACAACAAGAATTTTCAGAGTTACATGATATTGATTTTTTGCCATCCAATTAGACCAAAATAAATATGGGAGGCAAAAATAACTTTTGTTTCTTTCACATTTTTATTTGACTACATTAATCACATATAAACTGAATAAAAAACAAAACAAAATAATAATGAAAAACAAAAATACGACCACCAACAAAATGACCTCTTGGGAACAGGGATACATGGTCCAATTTTTAGTTTAGGAGGTGTTTTTAACTCAGTGGGTAGTTAGCCACAGTTAAGACTGTAAGTCAAAATCCACACTGCTAATCATTAAAGTAGTACCTGTTACTCCAATATTCTGCTGATTCTCCAATATCAGAGAAAGAGAAAACAACAAATAAGAATAATCAGTGTCAAAGTGGGGTTTCCTCTGTGGGCTTGACTGAACACTTTTCACATAAAGGGTCTAACTGTCCTTAGTAATATGGACCCGTTCTTTCCATATGCATTTTTAGGTACCTACTCAGTCTAAAGGATAATATACATTGTGGACTCACTAAACTGTGCTTTCTTTAATAAAATAACTGAGGAAAGCCCAACAATTAAAAATGAATGGGTCTTATTTTTTTAATGTTAATTTATCTCTATACATGACTTTTGACCTGGGACATCTGCAAGCTATATTTTTTAAATATTCATGAAAAATTTCCCCATCCCTCTTCCAGATTCAGGAAATTGACTCACATGGGAATTCTGACAACCAGCCAACATCCCTCTGTTAGCATACCTCCATACCAAGAACATCTAAGCCTCTGCTCGGTCTGTAAATTAAGCCATTAACAAACACAGAGGTTGGGAGGAATAAAATGTCCTGCAACAAATTAAATTCCACGTAGCATAGGGCACTGGCACTATTCCATGGAAATGAATACATTTTGTGACAGACAGACTTCTTTTCTCCAGCACATTCCAGAGACAGCATGCTCTTTTTGGTGTTCCTCATAAATCTGAGGAAATTAAAAGTTAATATGCCATGATATTTTTATTACTGGCCCTAATGCAGTAAATATGCAAATATTAGTAAAGCTAGAGCTGGTGGTACCACAGGACAAAACCTCAAGGCTCTCACAACTTGGGCTTTCTGGAGCACTAGATGCCAGCGTAAAGCCTGAGGCGGCAGATGGGAATGCGAAGAGCCACACTCCCCCCAGGGGGGAGATGGGTTGATCAGAGGCCTGGTTTTGAAGCCATTCTTTGACTGCAAAACTATAATGATGGAGTGTGGGAAACTACTCCTTTGGGGTATTACTTCAGAGAGGAGTCATATAGAAATGGGGAAATGGTAGTTAAAAAACAGAAAGGAAGGTGGAAATGTAAGTAAGGAACCAAAACAAACAGAGGTGCGAACATTCACTGCCAAATGCCATCATGAGACAAGGAAAAGACACCCCTTAGGAGGACACAGAAATTCTATGGACAACCCCAAACGTTGCCTTGGAAATGAAAAGTAATAGTGAATTTGTGTCAGCCTGTTACAGGGAGATGGTGCGATGCAGCCAGGTGCAAAAAGAAAGAAACGGTTCCCAGCGAAAAGGGAGCCTTCCTCCTCCAGTGTCTATCTTTTCAAATGGGAACTGGAGAGAATAAAAATGGGGAGAAAAACGCCACTACGATTGGAAGAAATCCCAGAAGTAATTTTCATCCAAAGTATCTTTAGTATAGGAAATTTGTCCTGCAACATCTCATTCAGCTTCTGTTTAGACACAGGTTAGTTCCAGACACAAATGGAAAAGATTGTCCAGAAATCTAAGCAATTCACTTTCTGAGATCAAAGAAAACACCTTCCTTAAGTCAAATGTCCCATAATGGAGTAAGACCAAGAAACCAGTGTAGGTGCTGGTCAAACATACAGCTAAGCCTGGAGTCAAAGTGGGGAACCTGAGATCCTTTACCCAGAAAGAAAGCACGTTCTTAAAGGGCGTTAAAGTCCCCCATCACACCTGGGAGTGACATCAACCAAAACCTTTGCTGCCTAGAAGATTCCTTATCACTGAACATTCAGAACATTTCAAAAATGCTTGTCTAAGCATCATTCTTTGACCCAGCAGGAAGGCCTTACAGCCACTGTGGGCTGTGCGTGTACTTTGGGCATCGCTGGTCCAAACTACAGGAAGCAGCTCAGACTTTGAAAAGGCTGCCAGGGTGTAACCCACACTCCCAAGGAGGCTTCCACAAAATGGAATGACTATGCCAGTTCTACAGAGAAAGATTAAGAACTGGAATGAAACCTTAAAAACTAACTGGTGTAGTCCTGGCCAGGTAACTCAGCTGGTTAGAGCATCATCCTGGCATGCCAAGATTGTGGGTTCAATCCCTGGTCAAGGCACATACAGGAAGCAACCAGTAAATGCATAGATGGGTAAAACAACAACTCTCTCTTTCTTTCTTTCTTTCTCCCTCTCTCTCTCCCTCTCTCCCTCTCTCTCTCCCTCTCTCTCTCTCCCTCCCTCTCTCTCTCTCTTTCTCTCCCTCTCCCTCTGTCTCTCCCCATCCCATACCTCCCCTTTCTCTCTCTCCCCCTAAAAAATACATAAATAAATAAATAAATTTTTAAAGCAACTGGTATAGATGGTTTTTCAAAGTGTAGGTGGTCAAATCAATTTAATGAGTTGTGATAAATATTTTTAATGGAATAAAAAGGACTAGATAAGCCCAGCTGGTGTGGCTCAGTGGATTGAGCCCTGGCTGGTGTGGGTCAGTGAATTGAGTGCTGGCCTGCAAACCAAAGGATCACTGGTTTGATTCCCAGTCAGGGCACATGCCTGGGTTGCAGGCCAGATCCCCAGTTGGGGGTGTGCGAGAGGCAACCACACACTGATGTTTCTCTCCCTCTATATTTCTCCCTCTCTTTAAAAATAAATAAATAAAATCTAAAAATAAAAAGGACTAGATAAAAATGCAATGGAAAATACCAAAGTATATCATCACCTGTAGTAAGCCCAAACCCACATACATGTGTAAGCGCTAGAGTACAAAGTACAACGTTTATCTTTAGGAAGGTTGTAGGGTTTTTTTAAAAAGTTTGAACAGTTTCCTGCTGCAACCCTCTTGTTTCAAAAACAGGTCCTCTGCAACCCACAAGATGTATCCAATGTTGCTGGTAGTTAGTGACAGATCCGGGCTGTATCCAGAAAGAAAAGATCCAGCCTCTTAGAACCAGCCTGTGCTGCTCTGTGACGTTAACCCTGTAAACATCTCCTAAGCCATTAAGGTTGCACACACATCCTAGTCATAGCTGAGGGGCCTCCTCATAGCTCAAAATTTTCTTCCACAGGTAGACTTGGGTCAAGCTCCAGGCCCACCCTGCCCATTTGAACAAGGGAATTCCCATTAGCATAGGTTACAGTTGAGCAAGGTCTTGGCTTCTTTTAGGAGATAGTTTCGGAAAAACAAATTCTTTTGGATCCGCATGCAATATTTCCCAACCGAGAAGAGCAATTAGTAAATGTACAAATTAAAATTTTGCTCACACACTGCCACTTCCAGAGCTGAGTATGTATTTACTCTAAGTAAAACACGTTGCCTTCATTTGTGTCAGTCATGCCTATAAATAATAGACTTTATTTGAATTCCACAGCTCCCTCTGAATTCCACTCTACCGAATTTAACAGGAAGAACATAATGTTCCACCAGCACTTCAAAGACTGAAAACTGTGATCAATACACAGGCTTGCAATCACACCAACACTGATTTATTCTTCACAATGATGCTGAAAGGAAAAGGCTATGCACTGACGTCCCAGTCCTTCCCTTAGTAAAAGAACGTCACCATCATTGTCGTCATCATCATGGTCATGTTGTAGAAACCATGATAAAACTTATATACGCCAGACATGGCCCTAAGCTATCCTGTCCTGCCTGCTGCCCACCCAACTGATTCCAGCACAAACTGGGGACTTTAGCTCAGAGACTTCTGTCCTCAGGTCCTCAAGCCCCAGTAATCCTACTACTCTACACAGTTAATAAAAGCAAAGGCAGGAAGTCAAGGAGACCCTGACCCACAAGACTCCCTCCTCCATTATCATGAAAGTGCCCTCATCTGGTCAGTCCCCTCTGAACTGCCTGTGCTTCTGGGTGAACAGGGAGTGACAGTTACCTGAGGAAGGGGGGGCTCTTTAAGGAAAACTTTACTCGACACGGAAGGCTCAAGCAGAAACGTTCTCTGGGTGATGACACTTATTTAGATAAAAATAATATTCTCCAGAAAAATGAAACTCTAGGTTCTCCACATATTTATACATGGAAGCCCTGAAAAGAAACCTGCATGAAACATAAGAAATTGGAGCTTTCAAACATGTTGTTTCCACCTTATCGTTCTTATCTGTTAAAAAAATACCAACAGCTGCATTTAAAGATAAGGGAACAGAAAGGGGTTGTGTATGTTGCCCAGATGTTTCTGAAATCTGTTCCCTGTTAAACTTATCTTTCCAGAACTAAAGACACCTCTAATCTTTTCTAATGGCTTAATCAAATGAAATAAATGGCTTGGCATAATATCTTCTTTAAAATTTACACTACAAGCCATGTGCTCATGTTCACACACACACGCATGTGCGCCCACAAGCAGGGATATTTTTAAACACTTATCCAAGGGAAAACTAGTCCCAGCATTGAAATATCATTCACATAATATATTTTCTCAAGGACAAAAGGCTGGAATACAAGTCAGTTACACCTTTAAAATAGTGTTTCTTTTTGTTTTCTTAATCATCTTTACAGAAGGTAACAGTTCCTTTCCTTCATTACTTTAAACATTCATCACATTCTTACTATGTGTCTAGCAGTGCATTGAGAGAGAAGATGATAAAAAGAAATAGACAAATGATACAAATAGAAAGACAAAGAATGGTTAGAGAGATAAAAGATGGAAAGTAGTAAAGAAGGGTTGTATAACGAGTGAGGAAAGAGAATAAAGAAAGAAAATTGACTATCTGTCCAATGGAGGTCCCAGCCCCTCATAGCGTCCCTAGACACAAAAGGGCAGAGTGCAAAGAAAAAATATTCTACACCCAATTTGTCACCCTTCTGTGAGCTAGCTTCACATTTCTACTCAGCAATTCATCATTCTTGAACACAGAATTGAGAGTCAAAGGGCCCTCAGAGAATGCATGGGTTTACATCCATGTTTTGCCCTGAGACTAGGGGCCACCAGAGGGCCGGGCCCAGGTCTAATCAGAGGCTCAGAACAGACCCATCCTGCGTAGGCACAGAGCAAGGGCTCTCATCTTTCAACAACTCATATTTTTTGAATAACACAGTCAAAACTTACAACACCAAATACTATGTTTTCTCAGCTGAAAAATGAAGGTATTAAACCAGGTGACCAGCCAAGGTCTTTCCTGGTTCTCACAGTGTGTGAGCTACCATTAGGCCAGGACTAAGCAACTTTCAGATTTCCCTTCATCTACATTTTAAAAGATGAGGTGGCTTGGGTAACAACTCATGCCTCCAAATGACTTTACCCTCCACCCTACAGCCCACTCGAGAGGTTCCATAATACACATCCTTAAATGAAATTGGAATCCTGCTAACACAAACTCTCTTTTATTAAAAAGATACTCCAAGCCCTGGCCAGGTAGGACAGTTGGTTAGAGTATTGTCCCTGCACACCAAGGCTGAGGGTTTGATCCCCAGTCAGGACACACACAAAAATCAACCAATGAATGAATAAATAAGTGGAACAACAAACCAATGTCTGTCTGTCTCTCTCTCTCCAATCAGTAAATTAATTTTTTTAATTTTAAAGAAAAAGCATACACTGAGGAAGCATATGTCTTCTGTCAGATCTCACACCACATACCAGTGGCAAGGAAGCAGATGATGAAATAAACTCTACCTATTTTCTATATCATTCATTTGATAGCATCATTTAATCTCTTAAAACCAATTACAGTCTTTATTGGCAATAAAGGCTAACAGTGGGGATTATCAGGCAGCCCCCGGGGTGGAACGGAGAGCCATCAGAAGCCAATGGTGAAAAGAAAAAATGCAAGCAAGCTTCAAAGCAAAGAAAGGGCCAGAAGGCCCCAATGGTTGGAGCTAATGATTTCTACAGAAAGGAACTGTACTTTGAAGGAGAAAACCAGTGCCTTCAAAGAAGTCTTTTAGACAAGTGCAGAACCTTTGAATCATTATTGTCACTTACCTATAAAATTTCAAAGGGGCCATCCTCTATTTGCCAAGACCGCCACCCTTTTGGGCTTATCTAGGGGAACCACGGATCTCAAAAGGCCACTCATCTCACTATAAACACATTCTTCCCTGGCGACTGTAGAAGAAAATAAAATAATCTGCTTTAAGATTCTGCTAATAAAGTTAGAACCCATTAATTTTAAATCTGTTTCTTAGACATGTAATAGGTTTACGTTTCTTCCAGGGTTTCATCACAGAGCAGCCTGAGGGAAATGGAACCAGTGCAAATGAATGAAGGGGTCTACCAAGGCCATAAAGGAATAGAGTAAATTAGAAAGTTCTTTCTTGTAAAATAATAATAATAATAACTAAAGAAGGAATCAAAGGGCAGCAATAGAAAGTCCTTTTTAAAAAATGATTTACTTCTTAAGCCTTTATCATCTCTTTATGGCACAACTAATAAATGTAAAATTGTGCCTTTTGAAAGTGAGATAGAAATATTCAAGACCAGATGCACAGGAGACTGGGTTTTCTTACAGATGTGCTTCTTAAAGGCAAGCTCAAGGATATCTACAGTGTCAAAGAAAACTCAGCACAAGGACCTAACGATAAATCCTTGGAGACAGACCTGGACCATGACGGAGGATATCCTAGTGTACCTGAGCGGTACCCTCCACACATCAGGCAGGATTCAAGTCAGAGGGTCACAATGTCCCTAAATATTGAAGCTTAAGTGATGGGAACATGGGGTTTTATTATACTGATAACTCTCTCTACCTTGTTATGTGTTTGAAGTTATATGATTTATGTCACCATAAATTTGAATTTAAACCTTTTTTAAAGGTTGAAGGGCCAATAATTTCCTCACTTGCCTCTTCTTCAAGAATGTCTTTCTGGAAGCCTCTGATCTAGAAACCCTGTAAAAACTCATAACCTTCTCAGCAGCAGTCACCACCATGGTAACAGGTCCAGAGCTAGACAACTTGCCTGACCAGAACCAAGAGATTTACTCCCCTGTATTGTGAGTGAAGTTCCAACTCGGGAGAGTCTGCGTAAAAGAAGAAAGGTCATGTTAAGGTGGAATGGGAACACACTGATCTGCAGTGAAGAGTGCAGAAAGCAGAAGGGGGAAGAGAAGCGCAGTGAAGAAGCGCCCAGCTCAGCCCCACTCGCTCCACCTCAGCAGGAGGCCCCACCCTGTCACCTGCCCTCGGGGCATGTAAGGTTCCTTTATTCATTCACTTCCCTGCCCTCCTTCCTCCAGCTCAGCCTGATTTCAGCTCTTCACAAACAAAACCAGCCTATGCTAATACACACCCTTAAATGAAATTGCAATCCAGCTAACACAAAATTTCTTTTATTAAAATAACACATGGAGCCCTGGCCAGGTAGCTCAGTTGGTCAGAGCATCATCCTCATGCACCAAGGCAAAACTAACCCCAGTCAGGGTAGAACTAAGCGAGTGACCTAAGTGTCTCAAGCTGGATAAATCAGCACCTAATGTAAGGGCTGCCTTCTGCCACCCTGCCCCGCCCACCCCCACCCCCTGCCCACCGCCCCCCCCACCACCATCCCAAAGGCTTCCTTGAAGTCAAGATAAAAAGAAAAACAAGCAAAATGGAGATAGACTCATAGATGGAGAGTAGGATGACAACTGTGCAAGGGGGGTGTTTGAGGGTGGAGGGATCAGGCAAAAAGGAAAAAGGACTCATGGACAACAGGGTGGTGATTGCAGTGCGGGGGAGGTCATGGGGGTAAATGGTAATAGAAAAAAAATACAATAAAAAAAACTGGAGGAAGAGAGAGAGCGAGATATTCTCAATACCCATTCTCTGCTCCAGAAACACCCTTAACTTCAACAGACCTGCGGACTTTTTTTTTCCATGCCTCACAATTTCTTTCTGGAATCTAGAAGGGAAATTCATTCAGCAAGTGAAAACTAAAAAGCTAGTAATGTTTTCGTATTTGTCTTTAAATTTCGAGTATTAAAAAAGGAAAGCGATGTGCTGGCAAAGAGAGGTGAAGGTGACTACAGCTCTTACAGCTTTCTTCCCTTTTGCTGTTCCAGACCCTCTGGACTTCCACAAAAAAAAAAAAAAAAAAAAAAAAAAAAAAAAAAAGAACCTGCACATTTCAAAGTCACTTTAGAGCTTACAAAGTAAACACATATTACAAGTTATTCATTTTTGCTAATAAAGATTTTTCTTTCCTTCCTAAAGGTCATTTATACCCTTGATATTCTGAGAACAAGTGGCCAGTGACAAAGGGGGAAATTACTGACAAGACTTTATAAAGAGGCAAATATTGCTTCTACTATTACACCAAATCTACTTAACATCAAATAATGTTTCATTAGCTAACAAGACATTTACTTTCAATGAATGAAAACTATAATAAAGAGTTGCTATATTTTTAAAAAGTAATGAATGTAATTTTTGCTCTACTTTACATTGCCATCAAAATGGGCCTTAAGTGGATTTCTCCTCTGCTCCTCTTCTTTAACTACTGTAATTTATGCAGATAAATGTTGGGTGAATCGCATCAAGAACACCATTCAGATTGCTACCCATAAAGTACTTAGCTATCATTTTCTTTTTCTCCTATTTATATGTCTTTATATTACCAAAATGAAGCTTCCAACATTAAAAATGATATATTGTCACCAAAAGTACTGAGGCGTACCACTAAATAATAAATTATTAGTGTTTGAAGGTTAAAGCCAAGTTTAAGAGACAGCAATGCTTTTGTTATGCCAGACTCCTTTCAAACTGCAGTCAACTGAGGGAAGCTTACAAGTGACAAAAACTGATATCCTGCTAACACTATCAGCCTGCAGATTTACTGCAAAACGCTAAAGTATTGTCAAGGGCAGATCAATGTTTGTGATAATTCACAAAATAATTTGGCTGTATATAACAGACATAATGTTGTGTGGCTCAGAAATGCAACCCTTGGTGTCTAAACACAAACATGATCTGGCCATGTGGGGTTTCTCCGGCCTTCCCAGAACCTCAGCTCATCAGGGACTCCGGTGAAAGGACTGGGACAGGCTTCATCAAGGGGACTCTCACCTTCCCATTCCTTTACCCACCTCCCCCTCAGAGGGGAGAAAAAAGATCTATGCACACTCTGGAAAAGCACTGCTCCAACGCTTTTCATTTCCAAGTGCAGAGCCCAACGCCAACAGTGTGCCCCAGCAACAGCAAATTCATTCTCTCAGAATGGGGGACACCAGGTCACACATGCAAAGGCCTGGCAAGCAGAACATACCCTTGTGGGGATCCCAATTGCTACCTAAGCGGCTACGCAGTGGGGAGAGGAGAATACTGATAGCTGACGGCATGCTACTCGTCAGCATCTTACACCAAAATGGAAGTCCTTCGGAGTCAACACACTGCGTAAGTGCTTATGTGCCACAAAAGACATTTACAAACTTGATCCCCAACTTCGTCCTAACTATACAATGGGAAAGAAGGAATCGAGCAGCCTCCAATTGCATGAAGACAGGGAGCAGAGTGTTCAGCACATAGTAGATGCATTATAAGTATCTGTTGAATAAATTAGCAAAGCAGCAACTTCCAATTGATTTTATTCTCTGGAGTTCTCACATTCCTCATTATCACAAACCTTATACTAGAACACTTTAAGAAAGTTGAAGTTCTGTTTTACTACCTATGCATTGCTAGATCATTAGTTAAAAGTAAATTCAATTTTAAATGAAGTTTAGTTCGAAGGTTCCTCTTCCTTTCAGTAATTCATTCATAAAAATATTTTTTTATTGAGCACCTACTCTATGTGAGACATCATTTCAGGATATAAGTACAAGAGGGGAAAAAAGCAAACAAAAAGTTCTGTTTTCATGGTATTTACATTTGGAAACAAGTCTAAGAATGGCAATACAAATCATTGACCCAAATGTTCACTGACAGCCAGCTCAGGTCTGTCAGACCCTGATACTTAGTTAGGACACACCGTCACTGAGGCAAGACTGAGAATCTTCAATATGGCATCTCAGGCAGCCACTTCCACTGGATCACAGCAACTGATCAAGATGGAATGTGTCTGCCAAGATTCCATGTAAGTACAAAAAAATTGGCACACAGGTCCAACCCACAGCAAGATCCCAGTCTATTTGAAGAGAAGGGCCTTTTACAAAAAATAATAACAACTCCTGATACAAGGATTGGGGTGGGGGATGAGTGCAAAGGAAGTGATTCCAAAAAGAATGGTTCAGATCACAAACATCATTGGCAGGGGTCAATTTGCCAAAACACTACTGAAAATTAAGTTTGGGGGCCCTTCATTTGAACCAGCTGTTTCTATGGCCCTGGAGAAGGCCCCCAAAATTTTGTGTTTTGGGTTTTGTTAGATATAACAAAGAGAAAAAAGAAAGGAATGACAGTGTTAATAATTACTGTTAGCAGTTGGTGTCATTTTTAAGGACCGAAATGGGCTTTCTTCTGAACTATCTATTCATAGCAATGTTGCCACAGGCCAGCAAGTCCAGAAAAATCCTACCTTAAAAATGGACAGGTAGACATACTAATTAAAAATAAAAGTATTAAGTTTCTTCATCAGCAGTTAAAATAAGGATTTTGGACCAAACCACTTCCATGGATCCTACCAGCTCTCTGATTCTAAGCAATACAGACTCCAAAACTCCATTAACTGAACACCTGTTCACCCACCAACAAAGAAAGAGCCTGGCAGGAAACCTGCACTTAAATTGAAACCAAACCCTACTCAATAAAAGGATGCATACACTTTAACCTGTATTTTTAAAGTTTATTCTTAGTGGGTTATGAAATCATTAGAAAAGGATATATATTACCAAATGTAGAATAGGAATGGGGGAAATGGTAGATAACATATATTGCATTAATCCAATAAGTGTATTTCTAATGAAAGTTATATTACAGCATACAGCTAATAAAGAAGACATTCACCTCACAGTTCTATGCCCCTTGGAAAATAAAGCATTCCAGATTTTCACATCCACAGATGCCGCTCCACTTCTTCATCCCAGCCAACGTCCAAAAAGTCTAACTGCAGTTAACTTATCTGACTGACTGATTGAACCAATACTTATTTCTCAAGCCAGGGTCCACAGATGTATCCTTGGGAATCTACAGACATGAGAATTTGATAATTCTAAGTTTAGGTCCTATCATAAGTTAAAATAAATAAACAATTATGAGGTCTAATTAAAAACTGAGAAAAAGAGAGGGAACTAGATTCAGAGATGCTAAGAATTCTTTGGGCTCTGATAGTTTCAGATATAACTCTATAGCCCTTTTCCCAAGTTCAGAGCAAATAGGAAGTGAGAAGGGCAGAGTGCGGCTCTGTAGGTCACTGGGATGGTCAGAATGGTCCTGCAGTTAATATACATGAGAAGTGCCCCCAACTGGAGCCTTAATCTCCCTCTAAGTTATCCAAAAAACTATGTGATTCTACACACATGACTGGCTGAAAGAGCACCTTATCACAGAGTGCAACTGAATTGTTGAAGGTTTTTTTACATATAGCTTATAACTCTTCCCTTGCCCTGAAAATTCACAATTAAAAGATTTTTTCATTTGAATTAGGCTTTTGTTTTCTCAAACTATTTAGTAAATGGTGAGTGAACTGACTTAACACCAAGAAAATAATAAAAGGGTTGACGTGTCACAAGTCCAAAATCTTGTTTACATCTCTAGATAGATATAAATTCAATTTTTTTTCAGATTTTAGAAAGGTTTATAGTTTGTATACTGTATATAAAATAACAGTGCTAGAACATGTTCATATTCCTGCAATGAAAGACAGTGATGTTCATGCTATAAAAGCGTAATTTTAAAAAAGGTAAAATCATGACTCTCCTATAAACATAAAATGAACATAAAAATATTTAGCTGAATTCATTAATTAACTGGTAAGATCCTGTACCAGTTCAAAGGAGAATCCCTAGTATCACAATATACAGGCAATCAGGAATGCTAAAGTAAATTTACAAATAAATACTGGTATCCACAGGGTAATAAACAATTGTATAATAAGCAACAGCTCATTTGCATTTCAATGGGAAATAGTTTTATTTGCATTATTATCAGTTTCCTATAACTTTCAGGTTTATAAAATAGCTCAAACAGGTAAGCAAGAAGGATGCCCGAGACAGAATATCCATGAATCTTTGCTAATTTCAGTCTTTCACAGTGTTTACTGACATTACTAAGCAGGCTGAATAAAGATTAGTTTTACATCACTTCAGCTCAGACTTCATTTCAAGTTTGTCACAAATTTGTTTCAGAACTTCCGGATTTTGGTGGTCAGTTTCTCATGAAGAAAGTGAAAGGGTTTTGTTATCACTTTAACCACAGTGTCTTATGAGGTTTCCCGTATGAAGAACAAACATATTTGGGGAGCAAACGTTAAAGAATGAAGACAATACCTTCTGTCAATGTAATGACATATCGGAGTCGAAAGAACATCAGTGTATTCTCTTAGCTTACTAGATTCCAGCCCCACCTGTCCCATTAAGCAGCTGGGACAAATCACCTGTCCTCTCTAGGTCTCAGTTTGCCCAGCTGCAAATGTCCAGAATACTACCTCTGACAACAGAAACCTCAGGGACCACGACTTGGCAGAAGAAACTATTCCATTCAGCGCCAAATAAAACCTTCAGGCTCCACTCCTCTGTCAAATCCCAGTCCAAAACTCCTTTCTTCTATGGAGGCTTCTTTAATAAATCCAGATCTGCGTTCAACTCTAGCTTCAGGAAGTACTGGCTGGGTGACCCTGGGCAAGTTACTAAACCTCTCACAGCTTCAATTTCTATATCTGTAAATTGGAAATAACTTCTAAATCTAAAGAGTGGCTGGATCTTTCTGGACTCTCTACTTCCTTACTTTTTCTTCTAGTGTTTCTAATATCACATCTTCCCTCAAATAAATTATATACAGTAGAAACACTAAGAATTTATAGTTGAATACACTTTTTTCAGATATCCAGGTAGATGTTCAGTGTACATATCCCATTTTCTGTAAATCGGGTACCATGCCTTCAATTTCATTTCATCTGCCCTCATTGTGAATATATGAACCTCCCTCTCCCTTTCTTCTGCTAGATTCTCTAATTCATCCTCCAAACCTCAGCTCAGGAATCACCTCTTCCATGTAGGCTTCCCTGATACCCTCAGATTGCTTTAGTGCCCTTAGGTGGAGCTTCTACAGCAGCCTATACCCTTTCCTCCTAACCCCTCCTCGAACATCATAGAACATAGTGTGTTGTAGGTCCAGGATCACTATGCTCCCTGTTAGAACACGAGTTCCTTCAAGGAGTCAGAATATCACCCAACTTTGTATCCCTAGCACCAACCCCAGTGCCTGGTGCTCAATATAAAGTTTTGCAGAATTGAATTCAACTCCAAACGCAGGATTTGCCCATTGTAAGTGAGTAAATGATGTCACCACCTCATTATGCAAGGAAAGGAATGGAGAGGTTTCTCTTACTTGGGATTTGCTGTTGTCGGTACCAGAAGGGATAGCACATGGTTTTGCAGTCCCCTGGAAGAAGGCCAGGGCTGGTAGAAAAACAAGAGACACATAGGAGCCAGTCAGCTCAGAGAAAGAACACATGAGTCAGCAATGTAGACCAAACATAAAAACAGCCACGTTATCTAGAGTGAAGGCTGGGCTAAGTCCCAGAAGCTAGAACAGCATTGGCCAAAGTATACTTTATGGACTATTAGACCCACTGGAGGGTCCCTGATAAAAATAGTTCATAATAAGAGAGGAGTGGGAAAGATGACAAGCCCTCCCCTTAGATGTATCCATGAGCATCTGAGTATATTCTACAGTTATGACAAGTGTTGAAGTTTATTCTACTAAGAGCTTCCCCAATAGTCTTCATCATACAACCCATCCTTCTCATGATATCAGTCACACCATGTTGTTGGGAATATGGGTCAGTACTGAGCGCAGTTAGATCTACATGATCTACATGGGGAACACACAGATAACAAAGCTTGAGCAGCACTAAATGATAGACCCAGCCAACAGACCAGAACCAAGGCAAGAAGACCAGAGATGGGACAAGGTGGGCAGACTCAAGTTCAGAGCAGTTAATCTGGTACTACAGAGGGTCCTTCTTCAGAGACTCAAGGCGGATTCCCTGCTTAGTTATCCCCTTCTCTCCAGGGCTTGAACATAACAGTCTGAAATGATTTGGTTCCAAAGATGAGCACCAGTAGAGAATGAAAGTGGCCAAGGTGAGCAGAGCAGACTTGAGGTCTTATACTGTGGTTTTCAACCCCAGCTGAATATTAAAATTACCTGGGGAACTTTAAAAACTACAGCTTTCCCAGGCTCCCACCCAGGCCAATTAAATTAGATATTAGTAACCAAAGAATCTCTCCTTGCTAGACAAAGGGCTTTATAGACTTCTCATAGGAAAGGCCCACAGGCCTATCTCCCATTGTAGCAAAGCTGGAATCTTCTTACGAAAGAAGCAGAGCCCTGGCCCAGTGAGAGTGGGGTCCCAATGAGGCTTCAGCCCACCTTCTATCCCCTTCATAAGAGTTCTCTATGAAAAATGCCACAGATTTCCACCCCCCTCCCCTCCCAGAAAATGCCATTCTAGCCTTTTCCTAAAAATAGCTTGGCTTTCTTGAAGGGGGTCAGACCCATGGCCCTCAGAGAGAAAAGCACAAATACAACTCTTGCCAAACCAGGCTATCAACACTTAAATCAGGCTGCTCTGAAGCCCACACGAAGTTTCAAAAACAAGAAGAGTCTTCTATAAAGGGTGTAACAGCAGACCATGGTTATACAAGGCGCCTAGTTCCAGTTCTCAAAAAGCTTCATGTCCAAAAGTTCATATTAATTATTACTTTACCAAATGAAAATGAGTTATGTCTCTCTGTCACTTCAGCCAGGATGTTCTCCGGGCTGCCAAAAACACGCGCATACCCAAATACCAAAACTATGTAGGGAAGGCTACAGAACGTCCTCACCAGAGACAAGACAGAATTTTCACTTCATAAATCAGCGAGAAACTCTGAGAAGGCGGCCAGTTGAAAAGACAAGCTACACTGATGAAATATTTTCTTAATTCACTTCATTCAGTGTAATTGATTCCTTTTTTTTACTTCACGAACAAGTAATTTTTAATGTAAATAATAAAGTCAGTTAACCGTGTACTCTTATTGCACGTGGAATGACAAAGTTTTTATCTGAATTAATTAGGTGATTTTTCACTAATACAGATTTGTTGCTTTTACTTAAGACTCTGTTTTTAATCAAATCCCTTCTCACCCTGCCCCTCACCTGGCTATTAGATAAATGGAAACAATGGAGGTTAGTTATAATGTGTTTCCAGGTGTGATTCTTTCCAAATTATTACAATGGCAAATGCCTTAGAATCAGTATCAAACTACCCAGCTTCCCTTGGATGGGAGAGTATGCAGACTATATTTAGAATGTGTTTCAAATTTATTTCATCCCTGGGTCATCACTGCTAGGAGCGTCAACCAAAATTTTAACATGTTTATTATTGCCACACAGCTTTGCATACTGTAATTCCCACTTTTAAGTGTAAAATTAATGACAGTGGGTAGAAAATTCAACCCATTTTGCTTGAGAAGCTAAATTTCTCTGCTATAAGAATAAAATATTCAACCTGGCAAATAGAAGAGACCCTCAGTTTCCATTTTCCCTAGATCCCCATCCTACTTAGGAGGCTAAAGGAACAGTGTAGGGGAGAACAAAATTACTTTCACCTCCTGTAATTTGTCTGGTGTATTGGAACTGAGAAGCAGTCTTATGAAACCCAAACCTCCATGCTGCTGCTATTATTATTACTATTACTATTACTATTACTATTACTATTACTATTACTATTACTATTACTATTACTATTAGAGTTTTTGAGCACTTCATTTTCTTTTGGGGTAGAATTTTTTAAGCTCTTTTAAGCAAGTTTTTATGAAGTTCAAAATTTTTTAAGATTTTATTTATTTTTAGAGAGGGGAAGCGGGGGAGAGAAAGAAACATCAATGTGTGGTTGACTCTTGCACACCCCCTACTGGGGACCTGGCCCACAACCCAGGCATGTGCCCTAACAAAATCAAACCAGTGACCCTTTGATTTGCAGGCTGGAGCTCAATCCACTGAGCCACACCAGCCAGGACAAAGTTCGAATATTTTTAAAAGCCTCAATTTTACTATTCTCTCCATAGGAAAAGCCAATCTTTACATCATGTGTTTCCTTTGCCCAGATAAGGGTGCCACATTTGTGTACTTGATGTCACTTTTGTGAAAATTCTTTTTGTTTCCACTCATCAAAACTTTACCAATCCAGCCAGAGGGGGAAAAAATTATGCGTACACACACACCACACACTCCTGGAGGTTACAGTCTCTTATGGTAACTCCAGGCTTCGAGATAGGACTGTAGTTGTCATCAGTTGTCTACCTGCTTGCTGCTCAGAGTGGTCCAGTGACCAGTAGCACTGGTGTCTCGTAGGAGCTCCTTGGAGATGCAAATGCTCAGGTCCCAGCCAGACCACCTGAATGAGCAACAGATTCGCATGTGTGGCAAAGTGTAAGAAGTGCTGGTCTAGTACCAACTCCTGCTTAACGGTCAGAAACAGTATCTTGTCATGGAAGTTCATTCTGCTGCTTCTCAGATCCCTCCAGAGTCTAGGCCTGAGGGATTACAAAACCCTAGCAGAGGCCTTTACGGTTTTCAGCAGAATAAAGCAGTCATTCCTCAAACCAGACAACAATCGAGGAAGCTGGGAGAAGTGCCGAGGGGGCAGTGGCAGGAGTGGCCTCCCCCGCCCCTGAGCCTCAACATAGCAGAGTCATTAATTAAGATCCACTGGCTGCTGGCAAAGCAGTCACTCTGGCGTTGCCTGTCTGCCTGGGACTGGCGTGAGGTGTGAGAATCTGGGTAGCCTTCTCCATGGCTCTGCCCTGCTGGCGTTGATTGTGTATGATTAATGATTTAAAGGAATAAAAAGAGAAAGGTCAACTTCTGAGTTCAAGACAGAGCAGCTACATAGGGAGTAATTAAGATACTTGTGTAAGCATGATTAATAAGCACAAACTGGCACTCTGGGAAGTAAACAAGATGCAAGCAGATGGTTAGCACGGAAAAGGTTTTTTTTCTCTTTCCTAAAAGCAATTTTTCAGCAGCTTGAAACTTGGCTTGTGAATTCTTTTCCTCCCCCAAGTCTCAAAAAACTCATTATCTCTACAACCTTAAAAAAAAAAAAAAAAAAAAAAAAAAAGCCTGTGATGAACCCCTTCAATGCTCACTCATTCTTATTTTCAAAAAAAAAAAAAAAAAAAAAAAAAACCTTATTATTTTATTTTTACAGATAACTAGAGTTTGCTTGTAAAATGGATGCACCTCATCTTTGTTTCTTGCTGCCTTTTATGTCAGGCATCCCATGAACTGCCAAGCCTGACAAGGTGGTCCACTGCAGAGTCTTTTAACTCCCACCACCACTCCTCCCCCCGCCCCTCCTGTCCTGTGATGGGCAGAACAGAGGCGTCAATGGTGGCATTTCTGGAGAGTGCTGGCAGGCAGATGTCAGAGCCGTCCGGCAGGCGCCCCTCACGAACACTAATCAGCCCTGGTGTTCTTTTACAATCCATATCTAATTCGCAAGTTTCATTCTTTCTGAAAAACAATTACTAGGTTTTGAAGTTCATTGTGCATTTACTCAACTGTCTCTTCACATTAACGTAAAGTGAGAACAAGAAAAAATAGAGTCAGCAGGGAAGGGACAGCAAAAGATGTTAAGAGTGGATGAAGGCTTTATTTTAAGAGTAATATAATTACACATGTGTGCAATATTTTACAATAAATGAAACGCAAAAGGTGCATCCTGTACCTTCAAGATAATGTGTGTGTGTGTGTGTGTGTGTGTGTGTGTGTGTGTGTGTGTGTGTAAAATGAGAGAAAGGAGCAGGGGGGGAATGACAAAGAGATAGAAAAGAGAGACACACACACACTGCTATGAAGATGGGAAGAGAACAGGAGAGGTCATTTATGACTTAGGAAAACAAAAAGATTCTCCCGGGACCAAAAACATAAGGTGTGTGTCTTACTTATCAAAGAGCAATGTATATGTATATGTATATGTATATGTATATGTATATGTATATGTATATGTATATGTATATAGTGCAACGACAGAGCATGCAGACTTGGTTTCTTGGTTTTCTCCCTCTGCTGAAAGAAGATAGGGGAAAGGAAAGAAAAAGGACAGAAAGACCAAAAAAGAGAGGAGAGAGGAGAGAGGAAAAGGAAAGAGGAAGGGCAAAGAAAAGTAAAGAAAGCTGGTCTCCAGCAAAAACTGGAAGAAGAAAAGGTACACTCCAAGAAGGTGCCATAAACCTAGAGTGCCTGTCTTGAATTGCAGGTCTTTAACTTCCTGAGGTAAGCACTGGGCTGATAGCCCCAATTCTCAGGCTCCCTGCTCCTTGACAGGGCAGTTGTGAACTTTATGTCAGCAAGTTGCCATTGGGCCTCTCCAGGGCAGCCTCAGGAAAGAGGCCAGGTCTGTTTGTCATTCCTTGGCCAGCCCCCCAGGCCATTCATCTCACTTCCTGCCACTGGGACCAGTCCTGCAGAGCTTCTCCCCGCAACAACAGACAACAGTTCAGGCCCCAAACCTGAGTCCACATTCCACATCACTCAGCTTATCATCCCTAGGACTGAGGACGCTGAACTTGGGCAAGAAAATGGCCATAATCAGGTGGGTGACTGTATTCTCCTCTTCGTCAGCACCACAAAAAGACCCCAAGACTCCCTCAGTAGAAAATGCTAATATATAACCACCACTATGTTTGGCCTCATGCCTCAATTCTCTTACTTTCCTTTTATACTAAACACCTTAGTCATTCTTAAGTCAGCATTTGCCAATGGTATTAGAAAAATAACTACAAATGTTTGGAATACTCTATATTATTCAGAAAGAAATTGGGTTTTCTCCTGAAGAAAGCCTCAGTCCCTTTAAGATGCTAACGTGCTCTGTGAATTGTCCATAGAAGGATATAGCACATCATTTCCCAAACCAACTTAACTTCAGAAGCTACTCCATCTCCAAGAGCTAGGTTCCATATGGGCACTTTTTGAGAAACACAACCCTACAGCAAAAAACAAACAAACAAAAAAAAAACCTCTTTGCTGTTTGAGAGTAGTGATTAATTTACCCTCTATCTTTCCCTTCCCTTTCCTGAACATGCAAGTCTCACAAGATTTGCCTTCAGAGATCTATTTTCTACCCATTGGATTACTTTTTCACAAACCTGCCCACCTTCCATTTTTTTTACATTCCCTTTGAACTCTGGTAAGCAATTCCAAAGCTCCAACAAGGATCTCATTCATGCAACATGAAGTGAAAAAGACTTTGCCCACCACACTTCCTTTAATACAGCTCTGGGTTACACTGAAGTTTTTCATCCCACATTATCTGCAAGTGCAAGCTGAGGTCTCTCTCCGAATAACTCATATCCATCACTTTATTTGCTCCCAAGTCATTTAGGAGCAGTTTGTGGAAAGTGTAAAAAAGTCTAAATACTGTGGAGCAAGAAAGAAGGGGAGGAAAGGAAATGTCCACATTTGGCAGAGTCCACATTCCCAGCTCACATCTGCCTCTCTCAGGACGTACTATTCAGAAGGAGACTTCAAAAACCATGGCACAGTATAGACACTGTTGTCCTCCATGGCCTGAGCAAAGAACAGTAAGAAAAAAAAATTTAAAAATAGAAAAATATATATGTTCTCTTCTTTATTAGAGTCCATTCTTCATCAGAGACTCATTACCCTGCTCCTAAACTGCTTAAACAGCCTCTCCAGTCTGCCTTGCTAATTCTAGTCTCTTACCCTAGAATCAAATTTGAATACCATTACAGGTCTAATACCACTTCCACCAAGTGTCTGTTCTATTCAAACACACACTTCATCTTCACAACAATCCTAGGCACTGTTACAAGCCCCATTTTACAGATAAGAAAACGGAAATTCAAAGAGGTTAAGGTCACACCACCAGAAAGTGGGGAGCTGAGATTTGAACCCCCAGCAGTCTGGTTCCAGGTTCCACGTTCACTGCTTGCCTGGTTGCCATTTTATCGGGCCCCACCAACTGTTCAGTCACAGTTTCCCACTGTCCCAGCACATGGTTATCCACCCTCCATATTCCACTCTCCTCTCTAACCATTTTCCCAGGATCAACTCAAGTGCCACCACCACGAAGGTCTTTCCAAATACCACCGGCCTGTCCTGTCCTGTCCTGTGAAGTCTCATAGCATAAAGTCCTATCTCATACAGCTTAGTGCTAAAGGGCATTATGGCTTGTATTTTTTAATCTCAACTAGATTATAAACTCCTTGAGGCTCCAAACAGCTGCCAACAGGCTGAATAAATAGGTGGATATTCCTCTACTGCTATCCAGTCTGGCCCTTATGAATCTTCCCACTGCTGCCAGTATATTTTGACCGTGCCAGGATTTCCCTGGTACAAAGCTGGACTCCAAAATTTTCTCCCACACGCCGCTCCTCTCCAGCCTAAGCCTCCATTTTATTGTCTCTTGGGCTGGCCCACAAATTGAAATAGAATATGATGCTTAATTTTACATCAACGCATTAAGCTGCTTTAAACACTTCAATATTCCCCAAATGTAGTTAAATATATGAACTTGCACTTAGAGTTGTCAACAACGCATTGACAATTTGTTTTATAGTTGCATGTTAATCTACAATCTGTTTAATGTGATCCAATACATTATTCGGGAGGGTGATATATAAATTTAAGTCTTAGACAATGAAATATCATTTAGGATTAAGACACTAATCTCTTAAGAGAAGAGATGCCTACTCACAAAAGCAAGCAGTTAAGCAGAGCCCCTGTGCATAAACAGCACCATTGTCTCCTGCACCAAAGAAATGGGCTCTGGGGCATGCCAGTCCTGGAAACCAGGAAAAGGAGGAGCAAAAGTGACCTTCCTTCCCACCCCCAAACAAACACTCCCTCATTAAATCAGCCTCACAAAAGAGTTAAAAAGTCACTAACCCAAAACACTATTGATTACTACCTCTTCTTCCTCCCCAAAGTCCTCATCAGTCAGAGCAGCAATGGCAACAATGGGTAATTCACATAATGCAACCATATGAAGAAGGTATTCTTGTTGTCCCCACTGTGAAGATGAAGAAACTGAGGCACAGCCAGTAAGGGACATTGCTGAGCCAGGCTGTCCAGCTCCAGAACTGGTGCTTGTAGCCACTATCTACTCTGCTAATCATCCCACACACAAAACCTTAGTCTTCAGGATAATTTTCAGGCCAAAGATTGAAAGACCACTACCAGTTCCTTGGGATAAAAGCATTGTTCAATAAATACTTTGGAACGAAATACAGTGCAAGCTAAAATGAGTAATTAAAAGCAAATAACAACAAAACTAAAAATATAAGATATACATTGCCCTAAAAAAGTTCACAATTAATAGATGAAATGAGGCAAATATACCAAAAGAAATCTGCAGAAGGCCAATAAAATGCCATAAGATGGGTCAATGAGGAAAACTCCTGTAGTGAAGCTGACAGCCTGGGTTCTGAAAGGGACTGGGATAGAGACAGATGGGATGAAGGAAGAGTAAAGGTGAAGGAGACCCACACTCCACGCAACATTCAAACCAAGCACCCTCATCCAGGTCCCAAGAAAGAGCTAGCTTAAGTGTCTGCTAAAAAATGTCACTTACCAGTACATAAGAGACCCCACCCACAAACTGAGATGCTGCAAGATGTATACCATTCAAACAGAGACCCAACCATAGCCTTCTCCCTGCCCAGAACACACACAAATGATCCCCTGAAAACAGACATCAGTCACTCTGGTAGAACATGTCTCTCCACAGAACCCAGCCCTACCAGGAGCTCAGGTCCTGGGTTCACCATGACTGATTCCCACATAAGGACATGAGCAGATGCTTCTTGCCTTGCAGACGCACCTAAAAACCAACAAACTCTGGCATGGCTGGAAGCACTTGAGGTCCTCCAGGATGTGAACAGATGGTCTCCACGTGGTCAAATAAGCAGTAGGTTGGCCCAGCAAGGTATCTGCTGAGGAAACTAGCAATCCCAAAGGATGGTCAACATCCCATAACTATGCCCAGCATAACCTTTATCAACTTTGTGCTTCACTGTTTGGAAAAGATATAGATTTCAGAAATGTCAAAATGCTTAGAGAAGTGTGGTGATAAAAATGAATAGGCTGTTTGCTTTCCATATTGACATACCCAATTTCAGACTGTCAAAGTGCTTTTAGTTATAATAGGAAATGTACAAAGTTAGCTTTGCTTGTTTTGACAACCATAAAAAAGGTTTATCAGTTAGGAATACCCGTTAAAGTGCCAAGGTTTCAAAGTAAAAACTGGTGCTAGCCAAGTTCTAACATTATTAATGTTTTTGTAACAAACAAACATAACTTTTCAGATAATTCCTATTGCCTTAGTGACAAAGAGTTTTGGAAATTTTTAGCAGTCCACCTGCCAGAGATTTCTGTTACTTTTATGCAATAAATCAAAAGAAGTCCATAAAAAACTAGAACAAAGTTAACTTTACTGTTTAGTTTCTAAAACAAAAGAAGTGACACATGACTTCAAATACTGCCGTTGTGATTTCAAATCCCTGAGCTTAAGGATTTCTTTTCATTTCTCCTTCCTGTCTTCTGAAATTCATGCTTTTTTCATTCTTGTTTTAATTGTTTCAAGTATATAAAATTCCCACTGTTTTCTCTGAAAGCTCTTACAAAGCCACTGGTAGGTTCCCCACTTCATCTTTCTTTGAAGCTGCGTTACTCTTTGGAGACACTGTGTTCACATCTGCACAGAGCACAACGTTTAGCTTTGCCTCCTGTGCAAAACTCCAGACAAGTGGTTACTAGCAAATCTTCATGCCAGCAAATCAATGAATTAAAGAATAAAGAGAAAGAAAAGAGATAGCAGAAGGGCAAGGAGGGGACAAAAGCCAAACAATAAACTAGTCCAGGTATTTTTAAAAATGGAAATGATGTAGAATGTCCCATTTATAGAGTTGAAGGCTAAAATGGGTTACCTCTATCTCCACATTTGTTTAGCGAATATTAATGCACTCCTGACTGAGCACTGTAGGTGGTCCCAATTCAACTTCCATGAACTGAGCAGACTAACATTATCTCAGTCACCTCCTGGACAACCCTATAAAGATGTAGTATCTCCAATGTACAAATAAGGCTTCTAGACAGTTGCAAAACCTGCCTATAGTCATACAGCTGGTAATTAATAAAGCCAAGAACTGAACGCTTTGCCTCCTCTTGCCGAGACAATCTAATCCAAAATTACAATTACTCCATAGCCAAGAGGGAAATCTTTCAACCAAGATCTGCTTTCCAGCTTCGAACGAGCTGTGTCCCCAGCCAAAGAAATATGACATTACAGACAATGCCTCATCACGAAGGGCAGTGCACTGACTGTGGGTGTCGCTTCGACACTGGGGAGCAAACATCCCTGTGAATGACAGACTGCCTCTACTAGGCAAATGCTGGACAACTACGAACAGCCTAGCAGACGTAGAGAAGGCTGCGTCGCAGAGAGGCAGACAAAAGGGGATATTCAGCAGACACCAAGGATTCAGAAAGGAACATTAATGGCATTGTTTTAAAATGGTGTTTACATTTTAAGCTTGATGTTCTGTGAAGCCAATGCACAAACATAGAATGTTGAGCTCAAGTGGCAAGGAGTGTATTTTCACATACAAATACAAAATACTTTGAGTTATAGCCTAAAACTAAATAAAACTAGTCCATAAAAGATTAGTAATGAAACAGTTTGTAAGTTAAAATCCTGTCTAAATGGCTCCTTGATAAGTATATATGTATGTTTGTATCTCTCCCAATCACAGTGTGGGGAATACCCCCAAAATCATATTTTCATCATGAAATTATCTTGTACACAACTAGATATTTACACTGTTACCCTACAACTCTTCCATACACCTCACTTCTTCAGCAAAGGGGCAAATGTAATTAAATTTAATTTAGATTCCTCTTCGATCAGACCTGACTAGATCTACCTAAGCAAGAGAGAGATAGGAACTGAAAAATTTGCCTTTTCCTTCAAGAACCAGACCCTCACCCATCACCTCAAGTGACAATTAACAGTTTCCGCAGCACGTTATATGAGAAGAACTAATAAGGAAAAGGAATCGAGGGCAGGCTTTTCCCTTCATGGTCCTGTCTGAAGCTTAAAAGAAAGTCTGAACACTAATGAATTCTGAATTCATGTCAGCTCAATAGAGAGCAAAGTCTTTTATCTTCACCTGGAATAGGAATGAAAGAAGAAAAGCCCAACAGTTCATCCACTTCCCCTAAAATATACTCTGCATCAGTCCTATTCTTGGCTGGATGAGCCTGGAGTCTGTTAAAGCTGGAACAGGTCTTAGAAACTGCCTTACTTTAAAAGGAAGCAAATCTGAGCCCAGAGAAGTTAGGCAACTTGCTGAAATTCTCAAAGCCAGTATTTAGAACCAACAGCCCTGGCCTTGCGTTACCACTGCTCTAGTAAAGACAGGAAATAAAGTATTGGCTTCACTCCAAATGGTAAAGAGTGTTTGCCTACTTTTTTTCTCCAAGTGCTTGTGACATTCTAAATCAACATATGAAATATGTGTAAACTAGAGACAGGCATTAATGGGCTCAGAAAGAAGTGATCAAAGGGGATCCCATTTCCACAGAATGCTTCCTGGATGAATAGAAAGAACGCATTCACATACATACACATGCCCCCAGAATGCGTGCCTGTAAGACCCAGATATGGCCTCTCCCATGTACTTCGTAAAAGGAACTCACCAAAATACTCTGCAACAGAGGACAGCTGAATGAACATTTTAAGAGAAAGTCCTAGGCCCAAAAATTAAAGTTCAGGCAGATCAAAACCCAAGAGAAAAGGCTTAATGCTTCACAGAACTATTCATAGGCAAATTGAAAGAAGCAGGACTTTATCAGACAAAATACTTTTGCAAAGCACTGTGATATAGTAAGGAAAATAGCTAGTTCCCAACTAAGTTTATCTGCTCTGACAGCTTCTGTCTTGGCCAGGCAGAGGTTGAATGTCTACACAGTGAACACAAAGATAACCTACAGCGGCTACACATCCCCATCCATTTGCCAAAGGTCACTAAGGATTGAGCATTTTGCTTCAGTGCCTCCACTAATCCAAAGACATGCCAATCTGCTTACTGTTAGACAACATTAGGAGGTTTGGATTTTACTTATCGGGGGATGTCGGACTCACTTTGTCAGAACTTGGTGACTATTAGCACAAGGCTGAGTGACTGTGGCTGCAATGAATTTTTAAAAATTATTTGGTTTTCGGATGCCCAGGAAAGAGGCTGTGACTAACAAGATGGCGGTAACTATTGTTGGACAACATTCCATTCTGAGAACATAAAAGCCGAACAGTGAAGCATTGAGAAATTAAATTCATGGCCTGGAAAACAAGCCAAGATTAAAAAATGTCATGTTGATACAGTAGGTGCTCTTGAGAGTAGGGGGGAAGATGTCAGAAACTGAATTGATTGCATTTTCATAGCAATGTTGTGTGATGGAGGTGGAGAAGGGTCAAGTGTATCGATATCCTTTAGTACTTTAAGGGCACACAGCATATCTTTCATCAAAATTCTATAGAATGTAAAAATCCACCATTATACAGCTCAAAATTTTCAGTTACCAGCGCCAGTCAGACTCTTCCCACAGAAGGCTGAGCAAGATTAGCTGGGTCCCATGACTTCCTTTGGGACCACCAGGAGATGCTCTTACCAGCAACATTGCTTTCAATTGATGGGCAACTTGGAAGGATAAAGGTCCCCGTGTTCCCTCTTTTGATGAAGCTTGAAAACCTCCTCCTGTCTATGTCTGAGCAAACATCATTGCCAGTTCTCACAAACCCTAACAGGAGTTAACATTTCTCCTTGAGTGTCCATAAATAAATGCATGAATGAGCTTGCTGTTTGAGGTCACCAGACTTCCAATAGCCTAACTTCCAATTCATCCTAACAAGAATGAAATTTGGAGAAATTCCTGAATGAATACTCAAGGGCTCATAACAGTTTGCATAGTCCTCAGGGGTGAGTGATATCCTCACCCTTGATCCCTTAGAAAAACATTTTCTGCCCGGACTCATGAGCTGGAAGCAGACTTGTTCATGAGCCCAGGTTTGGGGGCTCGCTGATTAATCTCACAGCTTGTTGGCACCTTATGGGTATGTCCTGTCTCTAGCCATACAAAACCATTTTGTACAGTGGCACAGAGAGCACAGAAATCCTATTGTGAAAATATCCACAAGACAAGGGAGAAGGAAGACCCAGGGCTTTCCCAAGATAAGAGGGGAGAATGCCAAGTGACAAAGAGAGGGAGAAAATTGGGTAGAAAATAATGAAGAAAACTTTTGGAGCTGAGTAGCTACTTCTCTTTTCGTAACATTGCAAATGACACGAAGATGCTCCCTTGTCCTGGGGAGAGAGTAGGCTGTCCTTTGATGCTGGGGCAACTGTCTGTAATGCTGATGAGTGTTCCCTCTGGCCCTGTTTGCCCACAATGGGGGCTCATCCTGACCCCATCCTCACCTCTAGGCCGACCTTCTGTTTAGTCATGAGACTGCAGGAAAAGGTTCATCTGAAGGTCAGGAAGATGGTGGCCCTCACACCCACCCGAAACCTGAGCCTTCCTATTGGGAGAAGGCCCTCCCTCCTTCTCTCTCTCTCTTTTTTTTTAAGAGACTGAGAGACATTTCCATATCTGCTTTCTCTTTTGTCTTCAAAATCACCAATATCAGCACCTTTGTTTATGTTCAAATAAGAGACTGGGAGGTGTTGTGACCTGTTCCATTGTCACAGTCAGGATTAAAACCAGGGTTCCAATTCCAAGACTAGGGGGCTAAACTGTTCAAGTCTGCTATCCCCAAATCCTGCAATGAATGGAGGGGAAACTAAGTAATTTTAGGAGAGCATAAAAAAAATAGATGGGTTAGACAGGATGAAGCCTTCTTTCAGAAAAACAACTGTCATTGTACAGCCTAGTGCACTGAAGATCTGAAGCTTTCAACCACCAAGAACCTGTTTCTCCATCTGTAAAATGGGGACATGCCCACTGCCCCAATTAGACACAGCACCAGGGAATACCTGGAACCCCCCCTTACGTGTGTTAGGCACTAAGTAAATCTTAGTTACCTGCTCCTTTCCCAGAGGAAATACTTTCTGTTTCTAACACAGAAGGTGAATGGCTCCTTTCTTAATTGTCAGATTTGCCATGAGGTAACTGGCAGCTCCCTTTGATTTTAAAACTGCTCTGGATGTTTTGCCCAGGCAGGCTCCAGAGTCTTCACAGGATTTGAACGCCAGATGATGTATTTATTCTCACATTCCCTAAGTATACCAGGACCAAGAGCCACATATCTGCATATGCAGAGCATGAGAAAATCTGAGTGTGAATAATCAACTTCCTGCAAGAGGCCCCTGCCCAGTCTCTACTTAGACAGACCAAAGAGGACATAGGCAAGGTTATTCTTTTTCTAGGGTTTCTGTGCTTTGATTCTCAAACAGGTAACACTGATCCATTTATCAGCCTGAGCTATAAGAAAATACACAGCATCCTAGGAAGAGGTGACATGGTAGAGTAGGAAGCATCAAGTTTTAGGGATGGAAAGCCTTGATTAGAGCAACAAGTATAAAGGACTCATGGACAAAAACTATGAGGGGTGGAAATGGGAGGAAGGTGGGGAGGGTGGGGGTGGTAGGCTGGGGCAGGGTAAAAGACAGAAAACTGTACAATATCAACAATTAAAAAATACTGATTAAAAATAAAATAAAATAATGGGGAAAAAAAAACCAAAAAAAAAAAAAAAAAACCCCAGCTCTGCTCCTTACCATGTATGAGGAACAAGTTCCCTAATGCTTAGCCTTCTTTTCCTCATCTGTTAAATGAGGAGAACAATATCTGCCTAACAGGATGGCTGTGAAGATTGAGTTAATGTACATCCTAATGTAAGAATTATGAGAAAACCGAAGTATCACCCCCGGAACATAAGCAGGCTCCTTTATAGCTCTAGACCACAGTTGCTGGGTAATACAGAGGGACATCAAGCTCCCTTTCTGCAAAGTCTAATATTTGAAGGTGGCGTAGAAAGTATTCTTTCAACGGCCTATCTTCAGACAAACAATATCTGATTCCCCAGGACTTACCCTCATTTTCCTGGATCTATGGCTTAATGAGGAAAGGAGTAGATGGCAGCAGAAACTGGCAGGGCGGGGGGCGGGTTACAGATCAGAGAGGGAGAGAGGTCACTGAAGAATTAGGGAGTGGCCATCTTGCTCCATCTCTAGGTCTTTGATCTTGGGTCCCTGAGATATCTCATTAACTTTATAAGTCCTCCACTTATGCTTAAACTACCTCAAATTGGCTACTGTTTTCATGTAATAAAGTCTTGACCAAGATATAAATCCAGAACTCAAGCCTGTATATGGATCACAAAATATTCTTGTCTACCCCTCCTCCTACCTGCTGTCTTCTTTGTCAAGTCAGAAAACACCAGTGGGATGGCCATGAACCACTGGGCTCGGCCAACTCCTCCTTCAAGAGCATGCCTCCCTTCCTCGCCCCGCTCCCCACAGTCACCTCAGCCTGCTCTTTCAGACAAGTCTCATTCCCTGTGCACACATGCACACACACACCACTTCTGCCGGGGCTAATTATGCAAACAGCCAATGGCAACTTGCTGGCATTAGAAGCACGAAGTTGGCACTTCCCTCATACATGGTCCCCGGCCAGTGTGAGCCCTCATGGTCTCCTTCACAGAGCTGGAAACCACCCATAATTACCTCTATCACAGCCAAAGACTTAGCAACAATAGAGCTTTTAAGTCTTTAGGGTCTTTTAAAAAATTGGACACGGTTGCAAGTGCTCCAGCTCAAAGTTGCACTTTGTGCAGCCTGCCTCCAGACACATTTTCTATGGCTTGTTGCGGCTCGTGAAGAAGGGTGAGGATAAGAGACAAGACAGGCCCCAGAAAAGCTTGGCAACAAGGACAGGGGAGATTCTGGAAAAAAAGAGGCATTGGGCAAACTCCATCTCCCTAATCTGCATGGTGACTGCCAGCCAAGTTTGCTCTCAGAGCTGTGAGAAGGACCAATTAATTTATCAATCTGCACCTCTTTCTGCCATAACATATTTCCCTCTTGCCAACAAAAAATGTGTCCATTATCAGGCAGGTCCCTGTCCTCCTAAGCAGCCCATGCGGCTGTATAATTACACTTCTTTCCTTGACAACTTGCATGATTGTTTTCCTAACAGTATATTACTTCGTTAGTACTTTCCAATATACGTTATTTTTAAACTGTCACTTTTGCCCAACTCATCCCAATTCTCACTCGTCTGTTTATCATAACAATCATTAATAACTGTCAGTCCACGCCATCAATGTAACGAACTCACTCCCTCATTAGCATGTTCTAGCATTTGTTCCGTAGAGGGGGCTGATTATTTTTTACAACAGGCCAAGCCAATTACTTTAGTGAAATGGAATCACATTAATCAAAACTTAACAAGGTGGCAAATTTAAAGATATCAGATTGCAAAAGACAGCATAACTAATATGTCAGTGTCAGGGGTAGCGTGTAGGTATGCAGCAGCTGTACTAAATATATCTCTTCGTGCAGGCCACATGAATTTTGACGTTTCATATGATCTGACAACTACCAAAGTGATATTATAGAAGGCAAGAGCCCGGTGCTGCGTGGCTCACGATGACTTTTGTAGATTCTGGCAAGGGCAGTATGAGCCGAGAGGAGGTGGAATAGGGGAGAAGAAAGTGGTGGCCGTGCCGATCCAGGCTGGCAGACGGCAGTGGATCATGTCTCTCTGTGCCAAGGCATTTTCTTTTACACTTTAAATGATGATAGTCATCCATCACCATCTGACAACTGCATCAAAACCAGCTGCAAAACATGCAAAGCCCAGCAGTCTAAAATATGCTGACATGACCAACACAAAAACAGATTATATATGGGTATGTGTGTGTGTGTGTGTGTATACATATATCTTTACACAAATGTATGCATTCATACACACACACACACACACATTCCATAGGGAAAGGATGTGTGGGAGCAGAGGAGATCAAGAAGGAATGGGGGTAAGGGTGGACTATAAAATGTTTAGGAGTGGAGAGAGTAAAGAAAACACCAGGGCAGTGAAGGAGAGGGAAGAAAAATGAGAAAGGGAACAAAAGAAAAGAATGAAAAGGAGGCAGAAACAAAAAAAGGGGGGGGGAGTAATGAATGGAAGGAGAGGGCAGGGAAAAGTGGGAAGAAAGACAAGAGAGAATAAATACAAGTTGCTATCAGTATTGGGAAGGAAGGCAAAGCAGAGACTCTCTTACAAGGAGCTGATTCTACCCCAGCTGCATTTCTCCAGTTCAGCCTCATCATTCTGCTTTACTGCCCATGCTTTGGTCCAAGCCTTTCTCACGTCTTGCAAGGGAAAGACACTGGGTTCCACGCAGGTCTCTCCGGTCTGCTTCTATCCGCTCAGTCAACCTGTACTATTGTCCTTCCTCAGCCCATGCCTCTTTGTGACCCATAGGATCAAGTCCACTTGGACACCTTTGCCACGAGGTTGCTCAAAGCTCATTTTATAGGGGTGGGCAAAAGTAGATGTACAGTTGTTTGTATGGAAAATATGTAGGTTATGATTATTACAGTAGTTTTATCAACGCTCAGCTTCATGTACTCACAACTGTTAACCTATTTTTGCCAATCCTGTACCTTCCTCCCACCAGCCTACTCTCCTCTCTGGCCTTTTCTACCACTGAGTAGTTCAAATCTCTGCCTTGACATTTATTAGCTGGGTGACCTTGAATAAATTATTTGACTTCTCTGAGCCTCCATTTCCTTACCTATAACAATGGAGAAAATATTACTTACAGCTCAAGATTCACCTTCAACAGCCAAACGAAAACCCACTAAAAAGCACCTAGAAAGATGTTTGACACATGAGTAGGTATCATTCTTTACACGAGTCCTTGGCATAGAGACTTTGCGTTTATTCCTCTTTTTGGTCAATGCTAAGCCATGGAATTATTGGTATGTGAAACTGAACTGGGGTAGAGCCCTTATTTGCAGTTCTCACTTATGAGGTTTACACCCTGCCATTCATTGAATAAACTAAGGAACTGGTTGGCTCCATGCAGAGGACAGAAGATGGTCAACATGATTTGCAGGGCTTTCAGGGGTGAGCTAGCTTGAAAATGCACCATGGGCCAGTATGATACATCTGGATGATTCCTTCCCTGAAGCCACAACCCAACTGGTCCAGCTACCCTACTGTTATTCTATTTAATGGAGCCTGTTTATTTATTTACTCATTCTGAGGAAGCCCAGGACCAGGTACAACAGACTGGCAAAGGCTCCGTTGTACAATGTGATTAGATTCAGTTATATCACACAGTTCATGAAATTGCATTATGATTCATTTTTACAACTTAAATAGCTATTTGGTTGGGTTGCCAGGTTGAACGTGATGAATGTGTATGATAAAGCAGAACAAAGAGAAGGGCCAGTGCTTATAAGCTGAAACATTAGTCAGTGTATTAACCCCTTCCCTTCTTAATTGTGATGCCTTCCTGAGGGCAGATGTCCCACGGTCACCCTCCTTCAGACCTTATGTCTGGTATCAGTCAGGTCTGTACCTCCGCCAGAGGTGACAATTTCACCTTCTCCTCACCAAGGAAAAATATTTCTCCAAAAGTTCACCATCCTTTCTATTCTAACCCCTGTGTGGGGAGAAGAGAATGAGCCACAAATGTTTAGTGGTCATACTTCAGAATCCAATCACCGCCCAGATCCCCAAGTACATTCTGGTCCTTAGTCCTCTGTGTCAAACACTTAACTCATGTCCAAATTAACACTCATGGCAATCCTGGTGAGACATCAGCATGCCACCTAATTACCCTCAAATCACAAGAAATAAAGTTGGACTGAAAGGGAATCGCTGCAACATAAATTTCAATTAAAACAACTCAGGGGAAAACATAACAGGAACTGCGTCTCTCGTATCAATGTCTGTCACACCACATACGAAACTGTTCTTAGATTATACTCCTTAGATAAGGCACCATCTATTTAAGCACATCCTAAAGTAGTCTTCCAAAAAGGTCAATCATCACTTTGTAAATTACTATTTTTTGAAGAAAACTGGATTTTCATAGTAAAGAATCACAGAATTTTGATGTTGGAAGAGGTCTTAGCAAGTAACTCTAGTGCTGACCCATTTTTAATCATTCACAGAAAAGAAGCCTGGGTGTGGCTTATGTTCCAAAGATGGCTGCACCATCTCCCCCAACCGATATGCTCTTCTAGAATGTGACCTTGCTATTTTCTCATCAAGAGGTAGACAAATTCACCTCCCTCTGGATCTAGGCAAGCTTCTGTTACTTTCAGAGAGGACATGGAAGTTACATTGCAGGACTTCTGAGGCCAGGCCATAGATGTGATGCAGTTTCTCTCTCGTGACTGAAACACTTATACATGCTTGGAGCCCTAAGCCACCATAGAAGAAACCCCTGAGGCAGCCACATGGGAAGGCCGAGTATAAGGGCCCAGTCAGCAGTTCCAGCCTTCATGTCATCCTAGCCCAGAGGCCAGGCATGTGTGAAGCTTTCAGATGATTCCAGCAGATGCTCCAGGCCTGTGGACCACAGACAACGTGCTCCGCTGTGTCCTATCTGAATCTCTAACCCGGAGACTCCATGAACATAATAAAATGGCTGTTTCAAGTCTCTGGGTTTTAAGATAATGCAGTGACAAATAAGAGAAACATTGGTAAACCTGGAGAAGCAAAGGCCAAGTCAAAACCAAACCCAGGTCTGCTGATTTAGGTTTAGAACTATTTTTCCTTTACCACTCTCTTCTGCTGAGGCTTTTGCACAAAGCAAGGTGCACCTGTGCCACACACACACCAACTTACTATACCAGTAAATAAGGTAGGAACTGAGAAAAGCTTATCCCAAACCTCATTATATGCACAGGTTTTCACTACGCTTGAGACTCTCACATCCCCCAAAGGACCAGCCAATGGAAAACATACATTCACCAGAAAGAGCGAAGGCTCAGTATGTGGGCATCCAAATAGAAAAAATATATATGGACCATGCGGCGGTCACTGACATTCACTGGCCCAGTTGATTTTTTCCCAAGTATAAAGTTTCCTGAAAACAACCACTGCCCCAAGTTGAGGCCCTTATATCACACCTCCCACAAATTCCATTTACTTCCAGCTTGGAGAATTATCAACAATCCCCTGACCTGGCCTCTGGCCATATGGGTCCATGACTTAAGTCTGGATACTCAGCAGGAATGTTGCGAGGAAATGTCTAAGCTGAGTGAACGTAGAATTTGCGACTGACACTCAAACAGATAGAGATGATGATATTACATTTGAGTCTTAGTCTTCTTTTCCTGCCTCCCACATGACCCTCCACATGGTGGGACGTTTTCAGGTTCACCCTCTTCTCTTCCAGCAAATGAATCTGCTGAGAATCTCGGTTTCTTCACTAGCTTATCAGTCAAGAAAACCCAATGTAATGGTCTCTCAAGAAGACAGACCTCTGAGTCAGCTTCTCCTTGGAGGTAAAGAACATCCTCCTCCCCCAGTTTGGTACACCAAGGAATTAGGAAATCAATATACTTTCTCCCCAAATTTTCCATGGCATTTTCCTGGATCCAAAATGAAACCTCATGGTCTGACAGAAGAGATTTATTTTTTGTCGATTTATTTAAATGAAGTCTTACAAAGACAGAAAAAATAAATTACACGTACTCATTTCAGTAATTGTCTGTATGAAGAACAAAAACCTATTTTAAAATAAACTTTCTAATGAAAATAACTTCAAAACAAACTTTAAAAAACTTAACTGTAATAATAAATGTACATATACATTATATACCTACATATACACAAATTAGTACATGATTTGCATTCTCAAAATCAAGACCATCCTGGACAATCTGAGGCGTAAACGTACCACGCAGGTCTGCTCCAGCAGGTCAGAGAAGGACTGATGGCTTCTCCTGCCACCAATTAACCAAAATATAAAACTTCATGCATCTTTCTCTCTTTAGCTTCCCAATGGCACACTGACACTTTCTCCTCCCTTAGGCAATTCAGTTCCTTTTTCTCAGCCCAAGTTTTTCCCTTGTAACACACCAAGAGAGATACAGGGATTCGTCCAATGTCAGAGCTTAGCAGGAACTTACCCAGGTCTCTAATTCTCAATAGATTGTCCTTTTCACCCATACCTCCTTGTTTTGTTTCCTTGATTGCTCGTGTTCTGCTGCTTCACATCCTCTCCATTCGGGCCCTAATAATGGCTGCAGTGCAGTAAGGCCCAGGAGACACTGAGCCCAGAAGAAAACTCTCTTCCCTCTGCATATCAGTGTAAATTGTCCCGGCCCCAAATTAAAAACTCCCCGCTCAGCCTCTCAAATACCAAACTGGAAAGGGAAAAGGACAAAAATATCCCTACAAGGTTTTTAAAAATGACAAAACTTCCCTTTGAACTCAATACATAAAGTCGCTCAAGGACAGAGCCTGCAGCTTTGCTCTCTCAGACATTCTCACCTTGCACCAGACATTTCCCAGGCCTGACCGACGTGCAAACAGAGTGGCTGCAGATGTGAGAGGGGCCTCTAATTTATTTCCCTCTCTGATTTATTTTCCCCCTGCACATCACTTTGGTATGACAACAATGCATAATTCGATTACACATGATATATAAAATCATTGCAGCTGTTCAGACATATTCACAGCAAGAGAATTTCAGATGCACATTCAGCCACAGATTTGCAGACATGCACACACACAGTCAGCTTTCGTGACTCTCCTAAAGTCACACAGGGAGAGGAGAAAACAAAAAATTGTTCTTCCTACTGATTAGGTATTTCCAGCTTTCCCTACCTGCATGTCTTTCCATAAGTGCAGAATTAAGAGTACCTCCTTAAAAAAAAAACATCCAAAGAAGGTCTCATGGGGAAAAACAGCCTTTTGGGGTAAAATGGTAGCAGCATGACAGAAAAAAGAGTGTACCACTTAATTTTACTTTAAGATGATGCTGTGAAATCAGGTACATTTAATTCCCTTTTAAACACCATGTAAAAGTTTCTCTCCTGCCTGCTCACTCTGTGGGCTACATACCATGCCAAAGATTAATCCCTCAGGAGTTTTTTATTTCCTATTCTGCCTATCTTTCATCTTCACCCCAGACTAAGCAGATGGATGTGAATTCAAAGTTTTCTGATCTTTAGCACAAGTTATGGAGGGTTATCTTTGGCTGTATATCTTTCCGCTGGCAGTGCTCCCTTGGTGATGAAGGATTAACCACCCCAGCTGTCTCTTCCCAGAATGATGCAGTGCCGTGCTCCTCAACACGACAGCATCACTTAATCTTAATGTCCGCTCTCCGAGCGCAGCCGCGCAGGACAAAGCCAATCAACATCAGATGCCACCAAGATGGACCTACTGCTTGGCCCTGGAGTCTCTCACCCTCTCACTCCTATTAATCAACATCATCCAACCCAATCCCAGAGTTCACTTCTCTCAAACCACAGTTAGACTGAGCTGGGGTCCATGTTAACCACCTGAACCACGTGGCAAAAGGAGGGGTGGTGGGTGGCAATCAGCGCAGCAGGCACCCAGCATGCCAAGCCATGTCGCCGAGAGAGTCCTTCCCTCTGCCCAACTTCTCTCCAGTGCCAGCAGCAGTTCTGGAGCCCTCGGCTCCTCCTCACACAGTGAAATTCACCCGTCTGGACATAACAGAGATTATCTTGAATGAAACCTGTCTTTCAGAAACCCCAAAAGAGCTTCAAGAAAGACATGTTTCCATTCACAATCAAACTGTATTATGTACACTTTCCTGCCCATCTCCACACTCACCAGCAGCTGGGCCTAACACATTTGACTTCCTTGTGCACAAGAACACTGGGTCTCACCCCAGACAGCACGAATGGAAAGCCTGACCCTATCAAAAAATGTCCTGCTTGTGCAGCTGATATATCCACAAATGTGTTTAATCCTTGCTAGTCTTCTATCCTCCCACCTTCTTCTTTTTTTAAGTTTATGTATCACAGGTGGAGAAAGCAAAATGGTACTCTCATCTTTTTCCCTAGCTTCAAACAATTACAGTAATGTACCTCCCTTTTCTTTCTTAAGGAAGGGAACAAAAAAGTCAGCCCAGATCTCAAAGGCAAACGTAATAAAACAGTAAATTATTGCTAGAGTTTACTAAACAAATGCAACCTAGTTAAATTTGGAAAAATCTTCACTTTTGCTTACATTTGCAATTTTACTGCTGAACTACTGGTATTTCTTACTTATGCAACATTAAAATGTATAAGAAATCCTCTTGTGTGCTATATCCAGCATCTACTCTTGATTTATAATACCCAATTTAGGGGGGAAAAAACACAACTAAACCTGATTTAAATCACAGATTACTCTGTAAAACACAAGCAAGGAACTATTCCAAATCCTAAATGTAATTTAAACATATTTATATTTTACAGTGATATATTTTCCCCATTCCTTGTCTTACGACTGTAAACTTTCTATAATTATATAAGCAATTTCCCTAAGGTCACAGCATTGATCATAGTTATAAATTGCTAAAGTACAGCACACAGTGAACAGTAAAATACATGCTGGACATCACAGTTTCATCAAATCAGAAATGGGGTAGGGGAAGGAGGGAGAGAAGTAAGAATGGAGATGGAGAACAGGGGGAAAAGTAACGAACAAATCTTCAAAGAAGTCATTACACAATGTCACATTCCCTTCTCCAAAGCCATTTGGAACACAGATTTTACAAACTGTCCTGACTGGGCTTGGTTTAATTTTTGCTGATATTCTTAATCCTTTGACTAATACTCTGAAAACCATTTGAGAAGGAAGCTTGGCAAACAAACTATTGAAGTCACTCGGTTAAAGCACATGCACTCATGCACACGCACACGCACACGAGAAATCCTACACCATTACAACTGCTTTCTGTCACAAACAGTAGTTCTCAAACTGTGTTCCTAGGAACCCTTAGGTTACATAGTAGTATTCTCTGGGCAAAATAGGTGAGATTCGGGCTTCCCACTCATTCTTTGACCAGAGCAACTTCTCTGTCATCTGTTTCCTCTCCTGGAGCTCTGCGGGGAAAAAAATCTTACTTGCAAAAACAGTTTTAAAGGTTGTAAAATAAAAAAGGATTTGGACACTACCCCTTTTGATGGTGCCCTAATGTATGGCATCTAGAAGAAGTCACATGAGGGTCTCCAGTTGTCAGTTTTTCTGGTGTTTCGGGCAGATCTTCCCTTAATGAGAGAGGATGTGGCGCTCTCCGCGCAGGATGAAAATGGGGTTGCTGTCAGGCGTCTCCAGCGCCCAGGGTTCCAGCCAGACGGGCTGACAGGCTGGTCACCCCTGATGGTTAACAGTGCTGCACTCCACTCCGGGCAACTGCCTATTAGGAAGACAGCTGAGACCCAGAGGGGAGGGACAAATCAGTGTATGGCAGGCACTGCCTTCCTCAATGTAAAATAAACTTAAAAATACCTTTGTTCTCTGAAAGCCTAAGAACACAGTGGTTCAAATTTTTCCTTCAAGACATTTTCCCAGGAAGGCTCGACATCTCTGTAGCTCAAGATCCTGATGTAGCAATCTGAGAAAACTACGGAGCTCTTAGTGCCTGCCAGGCCTGCTTTCTAGGAGGATGGCCGTGAAGAGATTGATCTCCTCAAGCAAATAATGTCCCCCGTGTCCCCTCTATGCTGTACCCCTTCTCTGTACTATTACTTCTGCTCCTCTCCCTCTCCTCCTCTCTTTCTCTCTTTCCCTCTCTCTCTGTCTCTCTCTCTCCATTTCCCACTTATTTACTATTGATGGCTCCCAAATAAAGCATATCTGGCTTCCTGCAACCTGACAATTTTCTCTGACCAGAGGTAATGTTCACAATGTTTAACAAATACAGTGCAGGCTAAAAAAGTTAACAGCCATTCCAAAAAAGGGACTAAGTCAATGTGTCTTGGTCCCAACACCAAAAGAAAGAGCAGCTGTGCAGTTTACCACTTCACTTTACAAGCTCTGAAGTCAGAGTTCAAATCTCCACTAGACCTCTTTCTTCCTGTAGAACCTTAGAGTACTTGACTCAAATCTGTCTCCTCTCTGTTTAGTATGCATAATAGCTCCTACCAGTGAAAAGTAAATGAATTACTACAAATAAAACTAAAATGTAGCATAAATGCTCAATAAATTAATTAGATACTGCCTCTTCATTTAACTGTTTCTAGTTGGTTGGCTGTTTTCTGTTTGTTTGTTTTTGTTTGTTTGTCATTTAGATTGCCTGGATGTTTGACAAGTCCCCAATAAATAAGTTAAAAAAACAGAAAAGCTCTGCTGATTCTGATGTTTGATTCCACTCTGGGTGGACTGGGTGTGGAGCGACACCTCCGGGAGGATGAATGGCAGGTGGTGAAGGCTGTGCTGTGGGCTATCACAAGAGACACGGCAGGGTTAAAAGGCTCTTACTAAATTTTTATCACTTAATCAGTTTTTAAAAATCACTATATCAATTTTTTAAATTATGCTTATAAATTTATCAGAGCAAAGCTTAATACAGTATATGAAAACTATTTTAAAGGCAATTAAAAATCACCTGTAATCCTCTGGCCCAGACTGTGATATTTTAATTTCACTGAGAGCTTACTACATGCCAGCATTGTGCTGTTTCAATGTACCGCCCCTTTTAATCTCCCCGCTCTTTGGGTAGCTCACTGAGGCACAGAGCGGTGAAGTGGTTCGCTCCAGGTCCCATCACCACACCACTCCTCAGTAACGACACCAGCATTAGAGCCCAAGCCTGACTCTAAAGCTGATGCATAGGCGTCATACAAGATTATTTCTCAGAAATAACAGAAGTGCACATTTTGATATCTTTCCTTTGACTCCTTTTCCTAAGCATAGAAAGGAAGATAGGTAAGTTGGTAGATAGATGAATGGACGTAAAAAAAATTCTCTTTGAATCATTTAAATTTTTACATACGATTAATCAAGTATATAATTGCTTACGTATTAAAATATATTTATAGATGTAACATATATTAAAATGCAATTAGTTCAGGTACAAAATCTTCAGTCCTTAAGAACCCTGAATTTCTCAAATGAGACAGTCCCTACGTGAGCAAACCTTACAAATCTCAAGCACAAGTGCTTTTCTCTCCAGCTTTAACCTTTGCAACTTTGGACATGGCTTCCTAAATACGAGTAAACAGACTGCAAAACAAACTCAAAACCACAGCCCATGGGTTTCTCAGAAAATAATAAGGCAATGTAGATGAAACATCAAAGAGAAACTAAAAGTCCCAGCTGGTGTGGCTCAGTGAATAGAGCACCAGCCTGTTAACCAAAGGGTTCGATTTCCAGTCAGGACACACGCCTGGGTTGCAAGCCAGGTCCCCAGAAGGGGTGTGTAAGAGGCAACCACACATTGATGTTTCTCTCCCACTCTTTCTCCCTCCCTTCCCCTTTCTAAAAATAAATAAATCTAATATTTTTTTAAAAGAAAAAGGGAAAAAACTTGAACCTGACAACATGCAGGGCTAGGACTTTTTGTACAAATATTTTAATTAGAAAAAGCAGGTTGGGGTATCCCGCCCATTAAATATCAAGAATGGTCAACTCTTTTAATCCTTCAAATCAAATGTCTCTTTTTACATTAATTTCTATAATTGTAAAACCAGAAACGTCCCATGTGGGGCTCATTCTTCATCTCTTTTCTTGTGGGTGCTGGTGGTGGAATTGATCATGGATAGAAATTAGGCTCACCTGACACCTGTTTTTCTTATGGTCAGAACCTTAAATTGTATTCCAGCAGGGAGAGCAGATAGATTTAAACCCCTCATAAAACTGAACTGAGAGTCTTTGAAAACAGAATCTACTCAGCAGTTGACAGCCTCAACTTCTCAAAAGTCACTAAATAGAGGTGAAGGCAGGAAACCAGGCTGAATCCATCATGAAAGGCCAGATCCTGCCCTCAGACACTCAGGCACAATATCCAGGGCTCCAGTCCACCCTGGCCTCAAGCTGGCATCTAAGAAAGTTAAATAATCATAACCGCTGGCAAAGAGCTCCTTAAAGACAGCTGAGACCCAGCCTGTCACTCATCAATTACCGAGTTTGCTAATACAAAACGGAAGCATGGTGCAAAAGTCATCAGAGCCTGTGTTCCCCTTTTTCCATTTCCTGGGAACTACCCTAAACTAGTCCAAATTTCTGAGACATGCACAGCAAAGCAAGTCAACAACTCCTTACATGTCCCAAAAAAGAGCACCAAGGAATCTCATCAACCTTTTGGAGTTGGGAAGATTATCTTTCCAAGGTTTTCAATTTAGTGAATTTGGGGTTGGGGTGCAGGGGGAGATCCTTGTTTTTTAAAAATATATTAATTATCCCATTACAGTTGTACCAATTTTCCCCTTTGTCCACCTCCACCCACTACCCCCATTCCCTCCAACAACTCCCCTCACCCTTAGCTCATGTCCATGAGTCATGCATATAAGTTCTTCAGCTACTCCATTTCCTATACTGTTCTTAACATCCCCCTGTCTATTTTGTACCTACTAATGCTTTTGTGCTTCTTAATCCCTGCATATTTTCCCCCATTCTCCCTTCCCAAATGTTAATCCTCCAAATGATTTTCATCTCTATGATTCCATTTCTGTTCTGCTTGTTAGCTTGGTTTTTTAGATTCAACTGTTGATAGTTGTGAAGTTATTGCCATTTTAATGCTCATAGTTTTGATTTTCTTTTTCTTTGATAAGTCCCTTTAACATTTCATACAATAAGGGCTTGGTGATGATGAACTACTTTAGTTTTACTTTGTCTGGGAAGCACTTTATCTGCCCTTCCATTCTAAATGATAGCTTTGCTGCACAGAGTAATCTTGGATGTAGGTCCTTGCATTTCATGACTTGGAATACTTCTTTCCAGCCCCTTCTTGCCTGCAAGGTTTCTTTTCATAAATCACCTGACAGTCTTATGGAAACTCCTTTGTAGGTAACTATCTCCTTTTCTCTTTCTGCTTTTAAGATTCTCTCCTTATCTTTAATCTTGGGTAATGTAATTATAGTGTGCCTTGGTGTGTGCTTTCTTGGGTCCCACTTCTTTGGGACTCTCTGAGCTTCCTGGACTTCCTGGAAGTCTATTACTACTTTAGCCAGATTGGGGAATTTCTCCTTCATTATTTTTTCAAATAAGTTTTCAATGTCTTGCTCTTCCTTTTCTCCTCTGGCACCCCTGTGATTCAAATGTTAGAACATTTAAAGTCATCCAAGAGGTTTCTAAGCCTCTCCTCATTTTTTGAATTTTTGTTTCTTCATTCTGTTCTGGTTGAAATGTTTACTTCTTCCTTCTGCTCCAAACCATTGATTTGAGTCCCAGTTTCCTTCCCTTCACTGTTGGTTCCCTGTACATTTTCCTTTATTTCACTTTGTATAGCCTTCACTTTTTCCTCTATTTTGCAACCATACTCAACCATTTGTGTTAGCATCCTGATTACTAGTGTTTTGAACTGTGCATCTGACAGATTGGCTATCTCTTCATTGCTTAGCTCTATTTTTGAAACTTTGTTCTTTCATTTGGGCCATATATATTTTTTGTATTGGCACACTTGTTATGTTATAGGGGGTGGAGCCTTAGGTAGTCACCAGGGAGGGGCAACCCACCCTGCTATGTTGTGGCACTGTATGTCAGGGAGGGGTCAGGAAGGGAACAGTGCTGCTTTCTCAGCTTTCAGCCAGCTTTCAGTCACTTCCCCCACTACCCACAAGCAAATATGGCCCTTTTGGTGCTGATTCCCTGGTGGGTGGATTTGTATATGTTCTAGGACCCTGTGGGTCTCTCTAATGAACTCACCTGTGAGGCTGAGCGTTTCTCTCACTGTTGCAACCCCCACAAGTTTTTATAGCCAGAGGTTTTGAGACTTTATTTCCCCACACTGAAACCCTGGATCGTGTGGTCTGTCTCATTCCCCAGTTGCTCCTCCCCATTTATCTGCATGTAAATGTGGAACCACCTGGTCCACCAGCCACCACCTTGTTGCACATCCTCTCCACCCAGCTGCCAATCTCCAGCCCTTCTACCAGTCTCAACGAATGTTTCTTCTATAACTCCTTGGTTGTCAGACTTCCATACAGTTTGATTATCTGAAAGTTCTGGTTATTTTTTGTTTTTCAATTTAAGTTTTCCTTCTTTTCGTTATGCCAGGCAGCAAAGCATATCTACCTATGTCTCTATTTTGACCAGGAAGTCCTCTTTGCATCCATCTTGTTTGGGACTCCGTGCTTCTTAGACTTGCATGTCTATTTCCTTCACCAAATTAGGGAAGTTTTCTTTCATTATTTTTCAAATAAGTTTTCAATTCCTTGCTCTTCCTCTTCTCTTTCTGGCACCCCTATGATTAGATGTTGGTACATTTGAAGATGTCCCAGAGGCTCCTTAGCCTATCTTTGCTTTTTTTTTTTTAATTCTCCTTTCTTCTTGCTGTTCTGATTGATTGCTTTTTTTCTTCTTTATGTTCCAAATTGTTGATCTGATTCTCAGCTTCATCCCCTCCACCGTTAGTTCCCTGTAAATTTTTCTTTATTTCACTTAATATAACCTTCATTTCTGCCTGGCTCTTTTTTTATGCTGTTAAAGTACCCAATGAGTTCCATAAGCATCCTAGCAACCAATGTTTGAACTCTGCATCTGATAGGTTGCTTATCTCCATTTCATTTAGTTCTTTTTCTGGAGTTTTGTTCTGTTCTTTCATTTGGGCCATATTTCTTTGTATCCTCATTTTGGCACCCTCCTTGTGTTTGTTTCTGTGTAGTAGGCAGAGCAGCTTTGACTCACTGCCTTAGTAGTGTGGCCTATTGTAGAAAAGCACACTTGTAAGTTGTATGGAGCACAGCCTTAGATTATTGCCAGGGTTGGGCAACCCATGGCAGTGCTCTGTGGCTCTTTGTGAGGGAGGTCTCAGAGAGAGGCCAATGCTGCTACCTGGTCCCTAGAGATTTGCCTGGGAGGTAGCTGTCTCCCAGCACTTGTCCTGATGCCAGTCACTTCAATTTCTCTCTATATACCACTGGTGCCCTTACATCTGTTGCCCTCATGCTAAATCCCAGAGGAAGTGAAAGTGCTAAGTCTGTTATTATCCCTTTAAGAGGAATCTCCTAAGAATACTGCAGTTTCTTCTACCACCCCAACCCTCACTGGTTTTTACAACCAGAAGTTATGGGGACTTATCTTCCTAGCACTGGAATCCTGGGCTGGGTGGTCTGGTCTACGGCTGGGATCCCTTGCTCCTGAGGTATCCCTCCTGACTTTTATCCACCGGACATGGATGTGGAACTGCGCACCCCACACCTCCATGCCTCTCTGCACCACTCCGCTGCACATCTCCGCATTTCGGCACCTTTCTGTGCCTCTCCACACATCTCCACGTCTCCACCCCTCCTACTATCCGATGAACGTGCCTTCTTTAAATCCTTGGTTGTTAGACATCCATACAGCTTGATTTTCCAACTGTTCTGGATGACATTTGTTTTGTAGTCTAGTTGTAATTTTTTCTGTAGTTGTTCAAGGAGGTGAGGCGTATTTGCCTATGCCTACACCTTGACCACCAATGTAGTGAATTTAAACTACTTGGAAATATGGCCATTTTCTTCATTTGCTCATCTTCTTTTGCCCTCTTCAGTAATATTTAATCTTTTTTATATAAAGCCTGCATTATTCCTCACTAAATTAGTTTGTAGGCATTCCTTACTAATACTAATTTAATTAAGATCTCTTATTTTTCCATTTTGCTATCTGGATTTTTCTATATATTTTGACTACTTTATATAACTCTAATTAATTCAATAGTTTTTCAGTTAAGTTTCCCAGATTAGCAATTACTTCGCTCAAAAATAATGTTACTTTTATCTCTTTCTTTTCATTATGTATACCTCTGTTTTCTATTCTTATCTTACTGCACTAACTAAGGCAATGATTGCAAACTCAAAGACCACAGGGCCAGGCAGGTAACTGAACTGAGTGAACTGGGCCAGGAGAATAGCTGGGTGACCTGGAGAATGTGGGTGTGCGTCTAAACGTGGCAGCTGGCACTCTGTTCTGGTTTTGTGCTAGATTCAGGAGTACAGGCTTCATCTGGACAGGTTCTTCAAAAGAAGCCAGAAATAAGGATTTTTGGGGGTGAAACCTCCAGTCCTTTAAAAATTCACAACTGAATTTTTTAAATTTTAAGCATAGGGCTGGCCAAAATAAAATTCTTTAGGGACAGATTCAGCCCAAAGGGTGACCAAAAAGTTCCAGATCAGATCTCCTAAAATTTGAAAAAGTGTTAAATTTAAATCATAGTGAAGTGAATACTCTTACCTCAGCCCTGACTTTCTCTAATATTAGGCCACCAAAGAGAATGTTTGCTTTTGACTTGAGGTAAAGAGTCTCTATCATAAGTTTCTGTATAATGTTAGTTTATCATGAATATTTTGTCAGAAATGAATTTTTGATTCTATTAAGATGATTTGGTTTTTTTTTTCCTTTGACTCTATGTGATTATCTATATTAACAAATTTCTTAACATTGAGAAAGAAAAAAAACCAGAATATTTAAAGTATACTGGGGGTGAGTCACACCGTACCTTCAAAGAAAAAATTTAAACAGTTCTTTCCTAATTTTTTAACTGCTTGGTTTTATTTTATTGGCCCAACCCTTAGCTGTGACTTGCTTTCTCACCCAAATCCCAGCAATTTATGCTAGTCTGTCAAAATCCCAGTCATAAAACTGCCAGTGACATCATCTGTTCAGAAAAATGATTCACAACTGGACTCATCAGCAACTCAGTCTACGCAGCTAGTTTTGAATTCCAAAGCAATTCTACACCACAGTCCACATTAGTATTCTTAAATCCAGTTTGCTACCGTTTCCCAAGTCCACTTTGATACAGTTCACTCTTTGGAAAGATGTTAGAATGACAAGTTTTCTGGAAACAGGTTTTTTGTGGGGGGACAGTATTAAATAAAAAAGATGTAACTGGCTTAAGACAGAAAAGACATTCATTGCATGAATGTAAAAGCATCACTAAACTTGGCTTACAAAATTGTTAATTATGTATTTGACAGTGAAATATCACAAACAGCTGGGGCTAAAGAATACAAATCCACACAGGGAGTGGATAGGAGTGGGAAAAATACACTCAGACAAACACCATCAAAGATGATGTTTAAACTCAAATCTCTTCTGCTATAACGACTACTAACACCTGCATAGTTGGTTACCTACCTCAACCAAAATTCACAAGACTCAACCAACCTCTCTATCTCCTATTCCCAGGCTTCTAAATGCAGGCTTTAAATTGGAAAATCTTCTCCCCCATTTAGAAAGCCAGGCCACTGTTTGTGGCCACCAGAGAGAAAGAGCCAGGCCAGAATCTAAAAGAATGTGTGTACCGGGGCTGTGAAAAGAAAAGCCATCACTTTGAGAAGTTTGGATTTAATTTTTTCAAAATACATAAACAGTCTCAATGCCTTGGGAGGCTACTTCAGAGAACCTCCTGGAGCCTGACATCCCATCTCCTCTCAAACACAGGCTCAGGGCTCATCACGTTCTCTGCCAGGAATCTGCTCTCCTGGGACTCCTCCCCCAAACCACAGGGAGGAGCCATAGTCAGAAACACTCACATGGCCATGTTCACAAAAGTCTCAGCAGCAGAGTCAATGACAAGGCAAAGCCCAGACCAGACATCTGGGAGGTGGGGGGGGGGGGGGGTGCTGCCTCCTGACTCTGTGACACTGGGAGGAAAGATTCTTAGCAAAAAGAAAAATCTTATTCCTTAGGGACCTCTTCAGCAGTTCTACGTTGAAAGGAACACAGGCTCCCTCTACAACTGTGATAAAGGCAAACTGGTTCTCTCCCTACAAGACGTATCTGGTGGCAAAAAAGAAAATCAGATCTTTCTTAAATTCTCCAGTACATTTTAACACTTAACTTGAGTGACAGTCTGAAGGGTATAAGCTTAGAATATTAAATATTTCTATAAATGTTAGGTGTTCTAATATGTTTAAGAGTTTATTAGTAAAACCATTCCTAATTACAATATCTTGGCTAGCTTAAGAAGATAAATTTCTAAGTCCAAACATAAGAGTCTTCTGTGGAAAAAAAAAATCACAAGTGTCCCCTTCTTTTTAGAAAGAAACGTGAAATATCCTTATTTCTCTGCTCTCAAGTATGTTTAGAAAATGCTGAGAACAACCAGACTGTGATTTAAGTTTCTCTGAAAAGACCACCAACTGACAACCCAATTCCTTCCCCTACTAATCTTCTCCAAAGATTTCCATATCTTGGGCAAAGGTTTGAGGCTGATATTCCCTCTGACAGCATCTCAAGCTACCTCTAAGTATGAAATGCACCAGAGTACCTAAGCTTCCAAGGAGGGCACCAAGGTCACTCTGCTCTGGGACGCTGCTGCTGCTGCGATGTGGAAGAGCAGAAACATAAAGGTTACTGATGGGCAGTAGAGGTCTTGGAATATTTGCAGCCCACACAATCACAGGGGAAGGGCCCATACAAGGAAAGAATACATTATAACAGCCAATACTGATTTTAAAAACCAAACCAAACAAACAAAATCATCATCCCAGGCACCTAAAAGCAATGTGTCCAGATGCCAGAATAAGGAGAATCAGTTTAGGGTGGGTCAATGGAAACAGCTTTACCCTCCAGAAGACCATGGCAAAAACCACATCAATGCCAGTCAGAGGAGATCACTCTATTTTGCAAAATATAACACTGTTTCATTGCAAATCTGTGGAAACAATGTCACAAGGGCCAAAGGCTGTCAGTTCGAGTCAAAGAAAGCCCATTTCAGTGTGGCGCTGATGGCCAGCGATGTCAAGGCGAATTACACCCCCACTCGCTGAGAGAGAAATCAAAGTCGGGAGAGGAACATTCAGCTGGAGACACACCCACAGGAGTTCCGAAAGCCAGCACTCCTTCCAAGCTGTGCTAATCTATCACAGGCTCAAACAAAGGATGCAATTTTTCCCATCAAGAAATGGAAAGGACTGGTGACGGGGTAGCCCAAAGGGAACTTAGGGAACTGTTCTAAAGGCCAAGACTCCCCTCTTGCCACATGTGGGAATGGGGGGAAGGTGCCACAAGGCTCACTCACTCACTGGTACCACCTAAATATAAAGAGAGAGTAATAAGCGGAAACCAAAAGGGACAGGAACCCGAAGGAAGAAGTGGAGCTCTGTCTCCAGGTTGTACCAAGGTTCCAAAAGCTACCTGAGCGAAGCTGGTAGGTGGTATAGAAGGAATACACAACTTGAAGTGAGAGATTGTGAGATCTTGGGCATATCACAAATTCTCTGAGTCACATTTCAGTTACAACCAATGAGCATCATGGCTAAAAATTTGTTCTGTAAAAAGAGGTCAGATGTGGGAGAAAAAAGAAGTAAATCTTATACATTACTTATTCCAAATAATGACCAAAACCAAACATGCTGGATTGGAGGGAAGCAGACCCCAACTAAGCAAACTGGGTTGGTATTCACACTATCAGGCTTAGGGGCCTGCTTCCCGTGGGGAGAGCAGCAGATCCTCAGGTTCCTTGATACAGACCCAACAGTGATTAAAACTGCTGATTCCAATGTGGGGGCTGCTCAAGTTTTTATTCAGCCTGCAGGTGGAAGAGGAATGGTGCGTATGTGTTCGTAACCTAAGAGGAAAAGGAAGAGAAGGACCTTCTCTTTGTGTCTTCTGAGTGCTAAGCACTGTAATATACATATATATGAGTGTGTTTATGAACTCCCATGTAATCTTACCAGTCGCTCACTTTTTAGATAAAGAAACTAAGGCTCAGAGAAAAATTATAAAACTTCCATCACACATTCATCAATACGCCTAGTTATTAGATGTGACGGTGATTAAGCCACTAAGACCCTCATGGAAGATTTCATCTTGGGACTCTGACATCCTTTCTGGAAACCCAGCATACCTGGGCCTTGGAGCTTTCAGCCTGGGGAAACGCCTAGCCATTGCAAGATAACTATCCATGGTATCCTCGCTTTCCTGAAACCCAATGAGAGAGCAGCCATCTTGGTGTTGGGCTCTCTCCCAAAAATCAGAGGTGAGATCTGTCCCTAAAACTGACAGTCCTTGAAAGAGCAGGAAAGGGAAAAGATGGCCCCCTTCTCTGCAATCCACCATTCACACACACACAGCCCCTGTGCATTGCAACAAAACCAGCAGATTCTCCCTTAAGGATGAAAGCCAGGGAGCGGTCAGCCCAGCCAGGAGGAAATGCAGCAACAAGGGCCACGGATCTGCCCACCCCACAAAAAGGGATCATCCTGGGCCCAGTCCTTCCATCAGGCAAGTTTTAACTTGGGATATAAAAATGAAAAAGTGCCTTTGTTTAAAACCTTCCTGAAGTTTCTGATCACGATGATTTATGTAAATAAAATGTTAAATTAAAATGTAGGTGTTAATAAAATTACATATATGATGGAATGGCTGTTCTTTTTAAAACTGATCTACAATAAATTCTCTAAATTCTGATTGCAGGTGATTCAGGCTCCGAAAGCTTTGCCAGCAACAGCCAGCAGAGGTCTATTACTGAAGTGGTGTTAATACAGCTATCATTGCCAATTCAAAGCAGATAATAAAGGACTGACACATTTATTATCATTATTAATTAACAGTTTTCTAAGATGGAATTAAATCAATATGCTGCTCTGATATCATTTTAACTAGTTATGCAAATCAAACATTTAGAGCCCATGAACAGATATAAATGCCATTCAAAATTCACTTCACACTTATTACTGTAATATCAGAACTTTCAGGCTTTGCTAGTAAAAAAAAAAAAAAAAAAGGACTTAATGCTCATTTAATTACACTCAGACATAAAGCTTATGGAATGAAAGTTGAAATAGCTGATTAGTGAGGAAGTCATGGTAAGGCCGTAACACTCAGGACAGACGAGACGATGATGGGCAAACGTGGGGCTCTGCGCGGAGCGGCTCGGACAGATCCTGTTCAAAAGAATAATGATGTGTGTAGGACGATGTGTTTTTAAGGTCACAAAGCTGAGGACCCTTTCTCAACTCTAGAAAGGAGAAGGGGGGATGGACAGGAAGAAAAAGAGAAACTGCGGGGGACGGGGAGCCTGGAACTCTACATTACTAACTCATCATTTAAAAATAGAAAACTGCCAGGTTCTATTTCCCAGCATTCCAGCATTTCTTCCCAATTAGATGGTGATGATGATGATGATGATCGCAGAGCTTTTTTCATGGGGAATGCTAATTCCACCTCCCAGTCTTTCTTATCAGATAAAAGCAGGTCTGCACACCCAGCACAGCTATCTGAAGAGTCACCATGAGTCAGAGTTCTTTGCTTCTAGGTCCAAAATGGGCAAGAACAGATGAGGAAGTTTTGACACAGAGATTTGGGTTACTCATCTGCAAAAGCAGCTGAGCCCTGAAGGTGGGCAGCACTAAAAATACTACCAAAGGGATCTGAACAGGCTGCAACTCTGCAGCTATTTGGACAATGAGGAGGCTGTCTTGGGTGGCTGAAGGCAGTGATGCCAAGAAGCAGTATGAGGGACTGAATGACTTCCAAGGTCCCTCTGGCATAGAAGTTCTAAGCACTACTCAGATGGCTTTCTGGAAACCAGCCAGCATGTCCACTGTCAGTGCCACTGAACAGAAACAGAAGTTCTGAGGAGCAAGAGTGCTCTGAGGTTAGCTCATGGTCAAACTTAAGGCCTGGAAAGGAGCAGCCAGAGTCTGCAAGCACGGCCTGAGCCACGGCTCTGGATTTCAGTGGGGTGCTTGAGTGTTCCACAGGCACTCCCTGGCCTTCTAGCTAGCGGAATCAGGCTTTGGATATTTTTATGAAAAGAACAGAATTGTTTCTATAGTTTAAGTTAGTCTAGGCAACACCTCATTCCTCCTTTTTCTCCAAATCATATTCCTGTCTTCTCCCAAGAGGAATACATTTGATCCCTTGTGCAATCAGTTTCAGAGCCAGAAAAATGAGCAGTACACACACCGACAGAAAATGCACTGCCGTGACACAAAAGGAACAATATAAAAAGGAGAGAATGAGGTTTTATTATTCTTTTTACACCTTCAACCCTATTAACTTAGCATCTCAATGCTCATGTATTTCTTAGAACACATGAAGCTCAAGTCACAGACCAGTATCCATCATGCTTCACTGCCATTTGACAATGAAATTTGGACTTCCGGCCAAGATGGAGGCGTAGGCAGACACACTGTGCCTCCTCTCACAACCAAAATTAAGGACAACAAATATTTAGAAACAAGAAAACAACCAGAACTTATAGAAAACTGAACTGTACGGAAGTCCAACAACCATTCATCCAGACCGGTAAGAGGGGAGGAGTCGCGGCAGGAGAAAGTGGAGGTGTGGACCCAGGAACGCAAGCAGCAGCGGCTGACAGTTCCCAGGTGCACAGGCAGCGGCTGGCAGTCCCCGGGCCTACAGGCAGCAGCTGGCGGACCCCGGGCACTGGGGGGCAACTGTGCAGACCCAGTGAGGCCGCACAAGGCGGCTGGCTGACTGACCAGGTGGTCTCACATTCGAGCGCGCAGACGGTCCAGGCAGAGGGGAAGTGGCGGAGGGGACTGAATCCAGGAGAGAGTGGAGCAGGCACCATTGCTCCCTCTCAGGCCCCACCCCCACATACAGCGTCACAACCCAGCGACTGGGCTGCCCTGCACTGGGGAGCGCCAGAGGCTCCACTCTTCACTACATAACAGCACGCGCGCGTGCGCAGATAATCCAGGTGAAGGGGAAGCAGCAGAAAGGGCCGGAGTCCAGGAGAGAGCGGAGCAGGCGCCATTGCTCCATCTCGGACCCCGCCCCCACCTATAGCATCACAACCCAGCGACTGGGCTGCCCCGCCCTGAGGAACACCTAAGGCTCCACCCCCTCACTACGTAATAGCCGCGACCAGACTAAAACCAAAACAACAACAACAAAAAAAAATCCCACCAAAAATGGCTCAAACCGGAAAACAAATAAAAGCCCCAGAGCCAATTCCTCTAAGCAGTGAAGAGATAGCCAACCTATCAGATGCACAGTTCAAAGCACTGGTCATCAAAATGCTTACAGAATTGGTTGATTTTGCTCACAAACTAGATGAAAAAATGCAGGCTACAATCCGTGAAATGAAGGAAGATGCATGGGGAACCGATAGAGATGGAAGGAAAACTGGGACTCAAATCAATGGAGTGGACCAGAAGGAAGAAACTAACAACCAAACAGAAGACGAGGAAGAAACAAGAATTCAAAAAAATGAGGAGAGGCTTAGGAACCTCCAGGACATCTTTAAACGACCCAACATCCATATTATACAGGTACCAGAAGGGGAAGAAGAACAGCAATGAGTGGAAAACTTATTTCAACAAATAATAAAGGAGAACTTCCCCAATCTGGCAAAGAAAATAGACTACCAGGACGTCCAGGAAGCTCAGAGAGTCCCAAAGAAGTTGGACCCAAGGAGGAACACACCAAGGCACATCATAATTACATTAGCCAAGATTAAAATGAAGCAGAGAATTCTAGAAGCGGCAAGGGATAAAGGGACAGTCACCTACAAGGGAGTTCCCATCAGACTGTCAGCTGATTTCTCAAAAGAGACCTTGCAGGCAAGAAGGGGCTGGAAAGAAATATTTGAAATCTTGAAAAGCAGGGACCTACATCCAAAATTGCTCTATCCAGCAAAGCTGTCATTTAGAATGGAAGGGCAGATAAAGTGCTTCTCAGATAAGGTCAAGTTCAAGGAGTTCATCATCACCAAGCTCTTATTATATGAAATGTTAAAGGGACTTATCTAAGAAAAAGAAGATAAAACTATGACAGTGAAAAGACAACAAACTCATAGCTATCAAGAACCACACCTAAAACAAAAGCAAACTAAGCAAACAGCTAGAACAGGAACAGAACCACAGAAATGGAGATCAGATGGAGGGTTAGCAACAGGGGCGTGGGAGGAGGAGAGAGGGCGAAAAGGTACAGAGAATGAGTAGCATAGATAATGGGAAAAAAATAGACAGGGGGAGGGCAAGAATAGTATGGGAAATGTAGAAGCTAGAAAACTTATGACCCATGGACATGAACTAAAGGGGGGAATGTGGGTGGGAGAGGGTGGGTAGGGTGGAGGGGAATGATGGGGGAGAAATGGGACAACTGTAATAGCATAATCAATAAAATATATTTAAAAAAATAATAAAATAAAATAAAATCTTAAAAAAAAAAAAAAACCTTCAGGCACTACAGTCCTGCTCTGGGAAGAGGGAAATGTACCTATCAGGTATGAGTAGTGATGGGGGCAGACAAACGCAAAGAAAAATGACTGGAAAGATGTTAAAAAAAAAAAAAAAAAAAGTATAACAGCAGTCCACTCAGAAGTCTGCTTATGACTTATAATTAATTGTTGTCTTTGTGTTTTGATGGATTTTTCAAACCTTATCCATGTCCATTCTTCTACTGAGGAATATTTACTGAGGCCAGGTACTACAGGATGCTGGAAACACAGTGATTAAGACAGACAAGGTTTCTGCCCTCCCGATGAAAACAAAAGAGGAGACAAAATCAAACAAGCAATTACAAACGAGATGATCTGTGAGGTCTTTGAAAATCAAGATTTACAAAGCCTTACTGTTTAATTAGTATTCTACACATCTTTCCTAGGTCTTGAATAAATCTGAAATGTCAGAATTTGGAGTGTTCATGTCTTCCTAAAATGGGAAAGGAGCCACGCCATGTGCCTCAGGCTTGAGAAATCACTACATTCCCTGCTTCTTCATGGTGGAGGTGGAAGAATTCCATCAGTAACCAACATCCAAGCACAAGGCAAACTGTAATGAGTACCCCCTACCTGCTCCACCCTCATGCTAACTAAGCTTTTCATGAGTATTTCCTAAGGGCACAGGCACCTGAGACCTTCTGCCTTCTCAGTCCCACTTAATTAAACAGCCAGACTCAACAACCCTGTCTGCAGCCCAAATCTTCTCCACTTCTAACTTTCCATCAATTCCAAATGTGAAGCAAAATTGCCATTAATCATCCTCTTTAAAGATTTTGATCTTTAAAACACACATAAACACACGCCTTTTTCCATATCTTCAACTATCTGGAGAATACAGAACCCAGAGGACCATTACAGTGGAGAAGGTTCTAAGGGAAATCCCTACACGTTGTCTTCACTCCCCTCCTCCCACTCCCCCCACCCCCACAGAAAACTCAACCTCTGGTTCAGAAATAATATGGAAAAATAGCTCTATGTTTGAAAACTAATGTGTGTAAATTGCTATATCTGAGTGTAAATGTTAAGAACTCATTGGTAGGTAAAATACATAGATATTAAAATGTAAACTCATCCTGGTAGGTCACTTTAGGTGGCAATGAGATTGGTTGTTTGCAAGGATAAGCACTGATCACCTGTCCCCCCAAACCAAACATGGTCTTTGACCACAATGTCATGAACTGATGCAGCCGACCTTCCAGGAGGACCAGTAAGTGAAGCCTCTAGCCATGAGGAAACCATCACCTCAGTTCAAGGAACAGCATCAATGGCAGAAACTAGGGACAATGCCCGATGATTGAAGCTGTAAGTAGGACATCCACCCTAGATGAAATTGCAGAAACCTAGACTGCATTGTTGCAGTCAACAGAGAAGAATGAACCTTCCAACCCCAGCCCATCATCTTCCCACACCAGTCTAGCAACTGTTGCCACCACATAAACGATTGCACCTTTCACCCCAGCATCCCTCTCTTCCCTGGCTGTGGGTACCCAGGGAAGCCTACGGATATCCAGGGAAAGCCATGGATAGTGGAAGACTCCCTGCCTCTGCTTCCCTGTCTGCACCGCAACCTGCTGAGCAGTGGTTTTTAGGGCGTGTCATTAGAACAGGAGTTGAGGTGCACATATCCAAAACTTCCTGGGACCTACTCACCCTGTTCCCTAAACCCTTTCCAAGAGGCCCTTCCTCCCTAGCAACTTAACAATACCAGCCTTACATCAGAGACAGCAGCTCTTCTCTCCTGCAGTCCTGTTTCTCTCTCTACATGGCGCCACATTCTCTGCCCAGGAGGAGCATTCCCTTTGGCCTCCTTGGCACAAGAAATCACTGAAGGTTGAAAGCAGCAAGTAAGCCTCTATCTTGTCAAAGAACTGAGGTGGGGCGGGGGGTGTACTATCACCATGTGGGACAATCAAGGAAACTGGTTCTTGTGATTGATGCGGTTCCAACTGGGGTTGAAGTGTGATGGTGCACACTTCATGTACACAGGCATGTACAAAGGTGAAAAACAGCTAAAATAAAGCATCGTCTTCTCTTCAAGTTTTCTACAAAATTAAAAGTGTACAGTATACTAACTAAAGGCACAAGATTGTTCTAAACTTCCTCCATCTGATTTTTTTTTAAGTTAAACCTAGAGAAGAAAAAGAATAGGAGGAAGGGGATGAGAGTACTGAACTCTTGTACAGAAAGGAGACAGAGCAGATATTTGTGTTATTTTTTAAACCTAAAAGGAGAAATTAACAAAGTACCACAGAAGATCTCCAAATTAGAGTGAGATAGGTTTTCAGCAGAAGGTGAGCAAAGTGGGGTGTTCACCTGCTTGAGTAGCCAAGGAAGATACAAAATTACTTTAAAAAAAAAAATAGGTGACACTTCCCCAGCTCCTTCCAACCCCACAACATCCTAATCTACTAGCCTTGAGCCAGGACTAAGTCTCCTCAGCCTAACTGCATTGTGTTGGTTAAGAGCATGGACTCTGGATCGTTGCTGCCTTGATTCATATCCCAGCTCCCCCACCTTTCAGTCAGAAAAATCACCTAAACAATCTGTGCCTCAGTTTCCTCATCCTCAAAATGAGAATGGTGACAGTCCGATCTCAGAGTGTTGTTATGAGGGTTAAATACAGTTGGCACACTTACTTAAGCTCAGAACAGTGCTTGTAGACGGCAGACTCTCAACACACCGTTAACTACCAGCAGCAGCATCACTGCCGTCACTGCCGTTTTGGAAAAGTCCTTTCCCCTCAAGCTTTAGCCCGCAGCAGCAATGACCCCACCATCACTGCTGAGTACCTGGCATTTGCAAACCTCCCAGGGCTGGGGGCAGCTATATAACCCTCATACAGAATTATCCTGATCAAACCCATGAATGTGCAACCTCCACGAATGAGATCACTTGAAAGCAATTTTGAGGGCTTGGTCCTTCAACTCTTTATATAACCAATTTATAGTAATGGAGCTTCTTTTTTGTTGTTGCCCACAAGTCTCCTGGACGGTTATTAGTGCTGCCTTGCGTAGGAAGCTGCAATATGATCCTCTGACTAGAAATACTGGCATAATTTATGGCATTATTACTCCTCTGAACTGAAAGCAATTAATTACCTGGAGCAGGATGCACAAGTGAAAATTTATCAGAGGAAAGTGATGAAAAATGTGCCCACCACTTTAAAATAATAGGTGCTTAATGGTTTTTTTGTTTGCTGGCTAATCTCAGGCATCTTATAAACAACTCCAACCCAGTTATCAGTTGTGAATTCTACCCCCTCCTCCTCTTTTGCTCCTTTATATTATTCTATTATCCCATATCTCTCTTGAGGACAGGAAGAAATGTCTAAAATATTCACTTGAAAGCCGAAGGGAGACGCCATTCCTCTTCTGCATGGTAAAATTACTAATATAATGTAGAAATATGTGATGATATATATTCATATGTTTATCACCCATGTTGGTAGTACAAATATATTTGCCTGACTAATGTCTCCTTTTCTCTATCACAGCATTTTACTTTAAAACTTATAAAACTCAGACTAGATAAAAAGACATTCCATGGGACATGTGTATATTAACTATTGTCTCCAACACCTTGTAAGTAACATTCATAAAACCTGCCTTGCAAAATCCTCAAGTACAGTCTCCAACAATGTTTTCCACCAAGCCCTTCCCTAGTCTTTCTTCTGTTACTGGCATCGACCAAGATCCAGAAAGAGAGAGGAAACAAGGCCAATCATATGTTATTGTTTTATTTATAAATTTCATGCACATGTGAAAGATAGAAACAGGGCTAAATTCATGATATTTGTTTCTACTTTTTGGAATTATTCACGTCTGTATGATTCCGTAATTGTTTCTTCTATAAAGTTATTGGAGTAATTTTGCTCCGTATATTCCCGATCAATTCCCCCTCTCAAGGGCACAGTTGAAAAGTGATATTTGAAAATGGCCTCTGATAGATTGCATGGTTAGTCAGCAGCAGAGACAAACAACCTAATCCAGCACAAATTAGTTCGGCTGCCAGCAATAGTTTTATACAAAGATGTAAATTATGTTGTCAAAATCGGTCGCTTTCTAGCTTGCTGCTCAGCTAACAAGAAACCACTTTGGCTGATAAAGATGAACACTAAGCTTCCCTCTCTTACAAATTTGCAAATCTGCCATTTCAGCATTCTGTTAGCCACAAACAAACAGCCAGCTATAATTGCTTCTTTTCTTCCACGGTGGTATTTTTTTTTTCCTCGTGCACTGTTCCTTCCCGGATGCTCTTGAAAATAACAACAAAGCCCAAAAGCACCACAACAATAAACATCAGCCACCCTCAGACAAGAATTTAGGGGAAAGCGCCGCTTCGGCACCAGTGCCTCTCACTGCCTTACTTCCTTCCTTCCCCCTGGTACCGCCCGCCTGGCCGGTCAGCCAAGGCACTCTCGGTGTGCAGACCCGACAATGTCATTCCCCGGCACTGCTACCTCGAGGACTGAGAAGGCAGAATAAATTCTTGGCCTTAATGGAAATGGAAATATTCTTTGAACAGCTTTGAACAAGGATTGTCTTTGACAGTAGCCCATCCATTCTTCTTTATTTTACAAGCTCCCATTTCGGAGAAGGGAGCAAAGCAGAGCAGACTTTAAAGGGCCCCACGTAGAAAGCCCCAGCAGGCTCCCTGCATTAAATTGGAATCAGACAGATCTTATTCTGGACTGAAAATAATAACGCATTATAACGGTAATTATATCCAGCATAAGTCAAATAAATAAATTATAAATTACAATTACCCTTTAAAGTTGCTAGTTTCGCTGTTTGCTTTACAATTAACTGCAGGTGCTTCTACATGTTTTATTATGGTCCCAAAGTTATATATTTGAGAGAACGGTGCAGATGATTCCTGTTTATTTGTTAAATTAAAGCATTGTTGGTAAAATTACGGCTTAATTAATATTATGGGTACTGTGTAACAAAACAGTTTACCTTGTACATAATTTATTTCCACATGCATATCTCAGCCAGACCCATTACAGCTCTAAGGCAGCTAAAATAAAATATTCCTCCTTTGCTGGCATTTTTCTAAATAGCAGTTCACTAAATCAATATTATTCACTTGGTATTTTTAAAAGCAGTGTATCTTAATAATTACACAGCATTAGAGTAGGCAATAATTTTACTTGCTAAGCATATTAAATTTAGCAAACCATCAGTCAAATAGTTTGTTCTTTCTCAGAATGGGTAAGCAGTGAGTGAGTTTGGAATCATGTTCCTTTGGTATAAATGTCACATAGAGTTTAAGAATGCGTCAGTGACTCCCTGAGCCAGCCCAGCACTATATATCTTTATTAGTTTCAGTGGTCAGTGCAGTGACCAGTTGTTTATTCTCATTACTCAAGACAAGGTGAGCCACTTGGTAGTGACTGCAATCACGGCTAAAAACATATGACTTTGCAGAAAGTAAAAACTGTAGACAAGACTACATGCACAATGGCCTGGATGCCTGCTCAGACGGGGAGCTTGGGGGAAGGATGGAACAGAATTAAACACACACACACCATTTTGTGTGCATGAGCATTTGATCTGTCTTGCCTCTCTTATCTTTGGGGCATCTTACATGTTTTCATTGCTCCTAATTCATTGTAAAACACCATTAATTTTGTATTTGTCCCGTCTTTGTTCATGTGTGCATTTATTTGTTCTTTCTCAAGCTCAGAAAACACCTTATGGAAGGGAAAAAGGATACCGTCTCCCCTCCTGTGCTATCACCTCTAAATAAAGTAAATCCCCCTTAAAAATCAAACTCCATTCTCTTTCATAAACACACACACGGAGTTTTATTAGAAAATCAATTCATTCACTGCATAAAACCAGAGCAGGTGTGTTTTACCTGAGCTGTAGGCAACTAACTGCCAGCACTATCAGGTCAACGTTTGACTGATGCATCTAAATATGCCATGGCCCCTGGATCATGCGTTTTAGGTAAATGGTTGAAACCCTCTTTATAATAAAGAGGAGGAAAAGTAGAGAGAGGTGGAAATCAGCCATCAGTGCCATGAAACAGCCTCTCAATCTGCAAAGGAGGACAGTAGCCCATACCTTCTTCATTGTCCTCATTCCCTCTCTGCTCAGAGGCAGCCCAGAGTTCTCCCTTCATGGACCCCAGGAAAGGCCACACTGGGATCAGGCCCCAGCAGAACCCCAGAGAAGCCTTTCCCTCATCTGCGGGGGCCGAAGCCTAACTTCACACACAGGTAGTTCCAAAGTGCTTATAAACTTCAAAGAAACATCTTGATGGCCTTCTATGCCCAGAGGGTATATACAAATACCTAGTGGTTCACTCAGCCTCCTCCTCATGGTCAGCACAAATCTCTTTCCTCCACTGAGTAATTCTCTGGGTATTTGCTCAACAAATGCCAAGGTAGTAGGCAACCAATAGTGGGCGGATTAGCTAATCAAACAATGGAAAAGGGATACCTTCCTGGGAGAATGAGAACAGCACAGCAAGTTGGGGGAGACAAGTCATTCAATACAACCTACCAACAAAACAGATTTTCCAGTATCTACTCTGTGCTGAGCACTGCACTAGACCCTATGGAGAAAGCATAAAATGGGATACATGAGTGAAAAAGGAAAACCACAAAGTTCAAAGTTATAGTTGAAAATAACAGAAGAGAACCCACAAAGTCATAAGGATGAATTGCCAAATGAAATACCCACCCAGCAATTCCTACAGGAGTAACTCACAGTCACTAAGATGGGGAGCTTAAGGAAGGAATTACAGAGAGGGTAGGACTTGAAGTAGGTCTTGAAAAGCAATTCAAAATTGGAGTTAAAGAAAGGGGCCCTGACTGGTGTGACTCAGTGGTTTGAGTGCTGGCCGGTGAACCAAAGGGTTGCTGGTTCAATTCCTAGTCAGGGCACATGCCTGGGTTGTGGGCCAGATCCCCAGTGGGGGCTGCGTGAGAGGAAACCACACATTAATGTTTCTCTCCCTCTCTTTATCCCTCCCTTACCCTCTCTCTATAAATAAATAAAATCTTTTTATTAAGGGAAGATGGCCAAGATGTGCAATACTGCATGTACTACAGACTAGAGAAGAGGGATTTCAAGGCATCAATCACAAAGAACCACATCTGCTCACCCAGGATCAAGCACACAGTCATGTAAAAGTGGACCACCCTGCATTACTGCTGTAAGAAATCCCACCCCCAGGTAAAATCCACAGCAGAATATCCATTAGCAAACTCCTCAACCAGAGACCCATTACACCTAGGTTATCAAGGCTGATAACTTTTAAACAAAATGTTCTGTCTACATTGAGTCTTAAGTGAAAGTAGGTTCTGTTTTTACATATGTGCCTGAACTGTACACCTATTTCATAATAGGTAGACCTCATTCAGTATTTTCCTTTCCTGATACCTATAATCAAGATTGAGGTAGAGCTCGAAAAGTAGAAAATGACTGGCCTCCCTGATGAAAACATGAACAAACCCATGCCCCATCTGTGAACATGCAACTGTCCTTCCAAGGACAGGTAGCATGCACTCTCGGCCTTTACTCTCAAGCACTTCTGGAAGGACTGTTCTGAGTGTGCTGGCCCAGGACTCTTACCAGCTGCCACAGAACAGACCCTGCACCCAAAATAAGCATAGTAACACAGCATGGCAGTTAAGGTGGGCAAATGTTATCAGAACAAAAGACAATGAAAGAAAGCAAGGAAAGGAAAAAAGTGACAAAATTACTGAATACACTTACTAGGCACTTGAACATACATTTGCAGATGAGGACACTGGGGTTCAGGTTACACAACTTGCACACATGGATCGTACAGCCCGCAGGTTTGCAGAGGCCACTGTGAACCCAGATCTATTGACTCTGAAGCAGGTGCTGCCCTTCCCACCTTATAGCTCAAGGAGAGCTACTCTCTGATAGTGAGCCAGTATGCAGGATCATTTTCAGAAGAGGTAGACTGTGATGTTGATGAAAGGTTCAGAGGAGATGAGGTAGAAATAAATGCTAGGGAAGTAACATTGTGACATGGGTAGCTTTCTCTCAACCTCAGCTCAAGAACAGAAAAACATTTGGAGCTTAGTGTGTTCAAACTCCACTCTAGAACGTACATCCCCTTAACACAGTAATGAACTACAACTCTTGATATTGACTAAAGCTAGTAAGATGCACTGCAAACCCACTCAGGAGCCACAACCATAGACAATGGGAGGAAAATTTCCCTAATACCTGCATGTAGTTTTCCTTTAAGAGTATCCAACAGACACAGAAAAGAATACAACAGAAACAGGACAACAGGATGGGAGACATGTATCTCTGTATCTATCCACAGATAGATAAATGATAGATAGATATCTACATCTATACATGAGTGTATATAATGTGCATCATGTATTATATAGTGTACATTATATATAATATAGATCACAAAGATGTCTACACAAAGATAGGAGCTTATGGTGGATAGAGGGAGAAGAAAATGGAGAATTAAAGAGAACAAATCTTGGAAGCAAATTTTTCCATCATTTTTACAGTGCTGTTTCATAATGAATATAGTATTTTCATGGGTCTGGAATTGCGAAGGGTAGAAAAGACCAACTTAGAGTCAGGAGAGACTCAAGAAATGTTAAACAACAATACAGCAGGTGAATTGCATTATAAGACAGCAATACAAGAGCACTTATAAGTCCATGATTAATTCCTAAAGAACATCTCTTAGGTGAGTACAGTGTGATACTATTCACAAAGCTCCTCCATATTCATCAGCTCGTCTGATCTTCCTAGGAGAGGGAGAAGATGCTTATCTTCACTATTCTTGTCTTCTAGCCCAAGTGATAGAGGCCCAGTGAAGAGGACTTGCCCACAGCCAGAATCAGTCTTTGGTACCATTAGGCCTTCCAGTGTTGGCTTCCATCCTGGTGCTTTCTCTTCCAGAGGAGCCAGAGGTTCAAATATGGTGGGACTGTGGTTCAAGAATTTATGGAGGAAACAGAAAATGGCACTTGACCTCAAGAACTGTGCATGACTGAGAGAAGGGAATCCATGCAATGACTCGGAGACAGAACAGAATAAAGAAAGATGGGAAAGAACAAAATATGGTTCTGAAGTGGTGAGACTGGTTTAGCTGGAGCGATGTGTGTAGACAAAGGTATAGCAAGAGAGAAGTCAAGAGAGAAAAGACTGAGTGGAGCATTGCATGCCAAGCTAAAGAGACTGAGTTCTATAAGTCAGTGGAAGCCAATGAATGACTCTGAGAAGGGAGACGAACATGATAAAAGCAGTATACTGGCAGAATACGATTTACTTAAAGGGTAGATTTAATGCCACCATTTAACACAGAAGGGGCAACAGAAATATACTGAATTGGCCACATTCTTCCAATAAAAGTGAGACACAGGCTACCAACTTGTTTTGATATCAGGGTGCCACTGGGTGCCACCAGGTACCCTCAATTAGCCAAAGGCTCACTTCTTCCACTTTGAGCAGGGGTGTCAAACTCCTTTTCACCAGGAGCCACATCAGCCTCGTGGTTTCCTTCAAAGGGCTGGATGTAATTTTAGGACTGTATAAATGTAACTACTCCTTAACTAGGGGCAAGGAGCTCAGCCCTGCCACTGGGATGAAACAAGGTGGAAGCCAGATTCGGCCCACAGGCCTTGTGTTTGCTACCTGTGACTTAGAGGTTATAACTAGGGGATCCTTTGCAGCCTCCCCAGTCTTCTCCTCCCCACCATGCTACCCACCTAGAACTGTCTAAGATCAAGATCTTACGTCGATGCCTCTCAGTATCAGAATGCACAGGCCTTGGAGGTGACTGCCACTAATCTGATAAAGGGACTCAAACCAAGGCCACGATGGCAACCAAAGCAGCACTTTCTCAGAGACTGTCAGCACCTTAACCCAGTGGTACCCAACCCCTGTGACAGGCCTGGCTCATCCCTAGTGAGTCAGGTTCACTAGGTCTAGGACAGGGCCCAGGGAGCTACATTTTTAAATGCTCTCCAGTTGACTCTCATGTTCCGACAGCTTTGAAACCACTGAGACTCCATTGAATAGAGATTGTAGACACCTTGAGAGAGAGAACATGATGATATGCTCCAGCCTTTCGAAGTCCCTTCAAATAGAACCATGCAAGAGGTGCTCTACAAGCCCTCAGCATGATGTCTCAGACATTCAGATCTCCCCAATGTCTAGAATCATGCTGTAATGTTATTAGATTCATACGCTTAGACCTATCTTCATAAAAACCTCATTAAATTGGAATTTGAGATCATTCAGACCCAACCCACACTAAAACTGACTTTGTACTATTAAGCAAAGGAATTAAACATAGTAAGGAAGATAACGAAGAACACGTGTGTGTGTACATAGTCCCTGATTATCTGGTGGTCTGGACAGTAACAATTTTTGCTCATCTGAGTACCAAGTATAATTTTCATCATATCTCTACAACAGTCGTACTACTATATATGTAATATTTTTCTCTACTATTGGCTTATTTTTCCTACTAATTCAGAAACTAAAACATAAAAGTTGTATTACAATCATAAATGGATAGCCAATATTATTTAAAATAAATAGAAATCTCCTTGGTTGGTGTGGCTCAGTGGATTGAGTGCTGGCCAGTAAACCAAAGGGTCACCAGTTCGATTCCCAGTCAGGGCACGTGCCTGGGTTGCAGGCCAGGTACCCAAAACGGGGTGCATGAGAGGCAACCGCACATTGATGTTTCTCTCCCTCTCTTTCTCCCTCCCTTCCCCCTCTCTAAAAATAAATAAATAAAAGCTTTAAAAAAACTAAACAAATAAACAGAAGTCAATCATAAACATACATAGCTATTAAAATTGAAAAGGTCTATTCCATGTAGTACCTAAAATTGTTTCCTATACCACCCATGATCCAACACCTTCAGAAACACTGATCTAGATAGAATCCACCATCTCACTTGACAGAAAAAGGAACTGACATTCAGAGAGGTAAAATAATTTGACTAAAGTCACGCAGCACCTAAGTAGAAGCATAACTCTGGTTTCTTGATTCCTTGCTCAGAAATGTTTTTTTCTACACCATGAATATTCAATCAATGCATTAATAGCACATCACTGCCATATTTTCATTAAAAGAAATACCCTAAGAACTCTGGTTGGCAATATTTAAGAATAAAGTTCAAATAACTTTGTTTATATCTGAAAGTAATTAAGGATTTTTTCTTTCTAAAAAGACTTATCATACATCTTATTAATTCTTATGCTTCCCGTTGTACCAACAATTTTCAGTTTTCAAGCAAATTTCATAAAATTGTATTTAAAATAACACTTGTGTGCTCTTTATTTGAGGTTGGCCTGCATGTTTTACAAAAAGCTATGAATATTTTTTTAAGATATTAGTATAGTGAGCAGTCGGACACCGCATATATGACTCAGATAAGGTTCGTCACTGAGAGCCAGGAAGCTACTGCAATCTGTGGGGTCTCTCTTCTCAAGTCCAAGTCCTCAGGTAGCAAAGATGAAGAACAGGACAATGGCCATCCCTCATCAGCCACCAAGATTCACCGAAGTTGACTCGGTAGCATCAACTGACCATAAGCCAGGGCTGTTCTTGAAGAGTTTGCTAAGCAGTGATGGAGTCCCTAGATCATAATCAAAGTTTAGTAATCACCTCCGCATGTAGCAGCCAGCCTTCTCTTTCCCCAGGCACTCAACACAGATGGTCCACTATAGGCACATTCCTCCCATCTCGCTGTATCCTCAGGTTATAACAAGAATACCTAGACCACAATTCCCCAAAAAAGAAGGGAAAAAATCAACACTGATATCCACAAAACCTTCTTGTAAATTAAATAGTGCATGATGAGTAATACAGTTATTATTCATTTAATACATTCCCATTGTGTGCCCCATGCTACACTGTCAGATAACTGTATAAAACATAGATACTGAAGAGGCAATGAGAGTTTGGGGTTGGGTCCCCCCACCACCACCCATCAACTTCTACAGTGGGGGAAAAAAAACACTGGAATGGGCTGAGTGGTAGGAGAAGGGAAAAGATAGGAGAAAAGGGAGATTCTGGGAGGCAGAATGAGGGAGGAGGAAAAAGTACTAGTGTTTCTTTCTTCCCTTTTCCCCCCCAGTCTGTAGCATGAAAAAACAATGGCTTTTCTGAGGCACAGTGCAGACAAGGCAGCTCTGAAAAAAACTAATGGTTGTGATTAATGACAATGGGCTGGAGGAGAGTAGGGACACAGCCGCCACATACATCATCCTTTCCCGTCAGTCTCTGCTCCTCCCTGCCCCTCTTCCTCCTACCAGAGAGGCATTATAAAAACGTCTTATCTGCCTGGACACTTACTTTAAAGCTGCAATCACAGCTAGACCCCCACCCAAAAGAAAAACAAAGAGTGAGAAAGAACAGCCCCAAAACAATGGCGCTAGAGGGAGGCAAAAAAGGAAAGAACAAGAAAGAAGGTTTGGGGGCCGTGCAGAGAGAGAGAGAGAGAGAGAGAGAGAGAGAGAGAGAGAAAGAGAGAGAGAGACAAAGAGGTGATAGGGTGAACAAGAAAATGGCATGTAAAATAACTATAAGATATTCCAGGGGAAAATGTGCAGGCTGTAATCATTCAAGATTTCAGCAACTTGACTCCTCACATGCTGAAGCCACATTTTCAAGGTCTTATCTGCCATATGGTTCCCTGTTTGGATGATTTATTAGGTGTAGAAAGCACACTGATAAATTTTACTGCATTTCCCTGAATAGGCAACCTATGGTGTCAATAACAAAGCTCAGGCGACTTTAATGAAAACTGCAAGCACCAAAGGGTAACCATTTATTTATGAGTCGCTATAGTATTACTAGGACAAAATTTATCTTCCCTTCTCACGCACTCTGTAGAAACCAAATCTGGTCAAAGTAACAGAGATCACATCCATATGTCAGTGCTTTGCTAACATCTCTCCTGCATGAAACGCTGGCTGTTGCTCTGGAGAAATTGTTTGGTGCTTTCAAGTGACCCATTTTGCATAAGAAATCTTATTTTTATGAAAAACAAAAAACAAGGCAAAACCTAAAGAATTCTGCAAACACTACAGCCTTAGCAACCACACTTAAAGGCAACAGTGGAATCCTCTCATTCTTCTTTACCCAGAAAATGGGACAGCTGCCCCAGGGGGTAGGGATGGAAAAAGGGAAGGTGGTGTGCAGATGAGGAGGAGGGATTTGGGGATCTAGTCCAAACCATAAATATTTTCAATTTACCAGTCCACGCAACACTGTTCCCCTCTCTCCACTCTGTGTCTTAGGACACCAGGCATTTAATAAGTGAAAACCTACATTCTCCACTCATTGCACAGTTTCCATCCTTGCCCATACTGCCTCTAAAATGCCTCTCTTCTTTGTGATGGGCTATCTGCAAGCCTGATGCATGCGTTATTTTTATAACAGAGGAACAATCCAACTTTTTAAAACTCCAAAGGCAGGAAACAAATGAACCAACTCAGAGCGGGGAAAAATTGTAAGAAAGGGGAGGAAAACCAGATAGCCCTCTCTCCATGTTTAATCTTGAGCCATGGTTAACTGCTATAACAAAGTATTTGGCCAGATTTTCAAGGCTACAGTTTTCCCCACTTGTGTAACATGTCTGTCCTGAGTGAGGACAGCCTTGCCCAGGAATGTCAAAAGAAGGAAGGATGAAGAAATTTGACCACAACAGTATACATTTGAATGATGTTATTAGCACAGCAAACCAACAAAAGCAAAAGCAAAGTGAAAAGGTCAGGCCTAAGCAAATCTCAACCTTCATTTCTTTTTCCTTTCTTTTTATTTTTTTTTTTAATCCTCACCCAAGGATATGTTTTTATTGATCTTAGAGAGAGTGGGAGAAACATTGATGCAATTGATCGGTTGCCTCCATTATGCGCTCCCCCCAAAGACCCAACCCACAACCTAGGTATGTGCTCTGACTGGGAATCAAACCCACGACCTTTCAGTTATGGGCTGATGCTCTAACCAGCTGAGCCAGCAGGCCAGGGCTCAGCCTTCATTTCTTTCTCACCAAAACTAATACTCTAAAAAATTCTCTCACTAGATAATTTTACCCAGGTTTGTTTCACTTTGTGCTTTTTAATTTCATATGGCTTTTTCTTTGTGCTACATCAATATTTCTTCTAATATTTCCACATTGGGAGAGCACGAAAATGTGGGCTTATGCTTCTCAATCCATGCTGTTGCCCTTCTACATCTATCACTTCAAAAAAAGTAAATAAATAAGCAAAATCTTTGGACATCAGAACAAAAAAAAAAAAGGTAGCATTTTAGATAAAAACCTCTTTTTGTGTCTTACATAATAAACAATTAAAAGTCATCTTAATCGGTTCAGTTACTGCCATGATTGATTTTAAAATCTGTTTAGTAAAATCACATCCATTAAAGTTTAATGCCTTATAAGAGATCATTCATGTATTATAGCAGAATTAAGAGGAAATAGGTGCTGCTTGGGCTCTGACCATATCTTTAGAGTTTCTCAACCAGAGAGATTTACAAGAATATTCATTATTGCCTAGATTGCTTTCAATTCGGCCACTGCTTTATTAAAAGAGGTAGGGCTAAGAGCCCAGCATGGTTCACAGCACATTCAACCAGCCGCATTTTCAGTTTGCTAAACATTTCAACCAGTTTTCAGAGGCACTGGCATAAGTAAAACCTCACACTTATTTATCTATATACTTTTCTCTTAATTTTTAATCCCCTGAGTATTTCCAAAGGAAATCTAATCCACATAAGTCATTGGTACTTAGCTCACACCAAATAACATTTGAATGAGTTATGCGCATACCTAGAAGTCCCATCACCCTTTTCTGTTGGCATCTGAAAGCCTGTCATTTGGGGGAAACCCCATTCTGAGGAGAATTAACGAATGTGAACCTCAAGGCAGCAAGAAAGTACTAGAGGATAAGAGAAGGGGGCTGAAAAAAACAAATGGGAAATGGGGAAGTCATTCAGCCAGGGACACCAGGGCAACAGGAAATCTCCTTTTGGGAGCCTGATAAACAGGACCAACTTGTATAGTTGTTCAGGCAGTTCAGCACACAATGGTGTTTGGCCAAGGGGACAGGTGGAGACTGAAATTCAGGCTGCTCTCCACTTGGTTGAGCTCAGGTTCTGGCCAGAGGCTGCATTTACCTAGACAAACAGGGTCCCTTTTTCTAATTCTTCTAAAGGCACTATACAGGCTAGCTGCTGATAAAAATCACATTAAAAAATCTGAGTGAGCTTTAGTGGAATCAAATATTGTATGATTCCACTAAAATGAGGTACCTAGAGTATTCAAATTCATGGAGACAATGCGGCTTGCCTGGGATGGAGGGAGAAGGGAATGGGATTTGTTGTTTAACAAACAAGGAGTTTCAGCTGGGGAAGGCAAGTTCTGGAGATGGCTAGCAACGATGAGTGTACAACCATGTAAATGTACTTAACGCCACAGAATTGTACGCTTAAAATGATTAAAATGCAACTTTTATGCCATATACATTTTACTACTATAAATAAAAAGAAAAGAACCTAAGTCCACCGCTGCCCAGCTACACAGCACTGTGGGCCCTGGAATAAAGAGACTGCTCTCAGATGGACTTTCCATGCCACTGGTTCCACTTGAGAGTGTACGGGGCTGTGCTCATCACCACCAACATCCAGCCATACACTACCTGTTCAACCACTACTCCTAATGCCTGTCTTTTGCATCCAAAGGTCGCTAAGGAGCCAGGGCTTCTCTCTGGGGAGTCCTTGCCCCCAAAGCAACAGAATCCTCAGTCAGCTTAGGTCTCAGCTAGCTGCCTCCCTGTCCCTGGCTTCACCCCACCCTAAACTCTGTAAGAACAGAGGCATGCTTTCACCCAAGTCCACCCCCTGACACACATACACACAGAACAGTTCATTACTTCACACACTTTAAGTTTCCACCCATACAAGGCCAACTCAGGAAGAAGAAAAGTTCATGACTCCTATAATTTGTGGTAAAAATTTCTTCTAAGCTGGGCCAAAGAAAGGGTTCGCCGTGAAAATTCGCAATGTAAATAAGACTTGAGGGGAAAATGTTCAACCAAAGAGAGGAAATTTATCTTAAATGTTTTAGTTCAATAACATATTTTATGGCAATTTTATTGCCAATTATACACACATTAAAGAAAACCTTTTGTGTCAGGACTGGAAAACCTGGTCGTGCCTCTGCCGCGCCAGCAGGAGCCAGTCCCATAAAATCCCACTAAATCGAGTTCAAGGTTTCCTCATCCACAGGTTTGAACAGAGAATTTCCAAGGTCTTTCTGGACACCATCAGACTATGAAATCCAAATAATGTATTTTGCAAATTTACATATAGCTCTGTGTGTTTGTGTGTACATGTAATAATGAGGTCTGCTCCTGGGTAGAAACAATTGGTCAGTTATTTAGAAATATTTTCTATATGTAAAAGTGGTAAAGCTGGAACTACATAGTAGTGATGGTGGCATAACATTGTGAATATACTAAATGCCACTGAAACATATGCCTTAAAATGGTAAACTTTATGTTGTGTGTATTTTACCACAATTTTAACAAGTGATAATGCTGTATTTTATTTAAAACATTAAGTGTGCTCACCACTTACTTCCTAAGCGGTAATTCAGTGCAGTTTGTCCAAGCTAGTAGGATTCCACAGTATGAGAATATACTACCCACTCCTCCCAGATGGGCTTTAAATGTAGGCCTGAGATCTGGATGTGTTATGCTTGGGCAAAGTCCTAGAAACTGGGCATTCTTTCTGGCCAAAAAAGTATAAAGTCTTCACCTTCTACCCTCTAGAAAGGCCATGTCCCTGCCTACCAGTGACACTCCTGGTAGAGAAGGTAAAGGTGGCTGTTGATGCCTGTTCCCATAGAAGGGCCACACAAAGCCATCATATTGGGGGCCCAATACTGCTTGATGCTCACACAAATGCTTCACAACTGCATAACTCATCACAGCACACACTCAGGTCGTCTCACTTGGCCCAGGGTGGGGCTCTTTCCAATGTACCATGTTTTGCCACTTATAATGCACACTCACGTTTTTGTGTGCATTATAAACAGGCTTATTATATCCATTATTATATCCCTGGTATGCATTCATTATACCCATGTATAATGTACATCCTTATTTTCCCCTCAAAAATTTGGGCAAAAAAGTGCACGTTATAAATGCCATAATATGGTACCACACATGTCCACAAGCCTTAAACTGTAACAAAGCTTCTCATCCCAACTTTGCAACTTTTAAAGGAAATAAACTGCTTCTATGAACTTGACAATCAAGAATTTTCTTACAAAGGAGAAAGTTGCTGAGTCCTCTTAAGATACCACATTTACTCCTTCCAGGACTAGGAACTAAAGGGCAGAGATTGACAACTAAGAAGATGGATGGTATGGCCACAGATATTACTCAAGTGAAGTTCACTGATCATTATTTTTAAAATGTCACTCCCCCAAACTGGAGCTTTCCGTCCCAATTAATTGCTTCTGACAATAACCAGAGCCCTGACACTTTATTCATGAACAACCCTACAAATGAAGGGGCTATGCCCTGACCAAGCCCACTCCCAAGCAGTGGCTTTTTGCCCAAGCCTCCCCAGACCCCCTGGACATCACTGGTTCTGGATCTGTAGCACAGATTTATTTGCAGATGACACAACCTCCTCTCATGGCTTTTTAATAAGTCCATTTTGTGGAGTAAATACTGAACTGTCTCTAGCAATTCAAATCTCTGAGCATTTCTTTGGAGCTTCCTGTTGTCAATACTTGAGGCTTTATTCCTTGATTCTAACCCCACCTCCCAGCCTGGAGAAGACTGACTCCATGTCACTGGCATGACACAGCTGCTAATTGTCTCCAGGGCAGCCCTGTTTCGTTAGGTGCTATGCTAGATTAATTGTGACCTGTGAAAGAACAAGGGAAGGCTAACGAGAAAATGGAGGTGGGGAGGCTCTTTGAGGGGGCAGCATTGAAAAAAGTGAAGGGTCACTGCAGTCAGACAACAGCTGCTGGTGTTAAAAATCTCTGGAGACCAAGGCTTCAAATGTGGCCCTTGACCAAGAAGGAAAATCCAGGCAAAATCAGTTAAAGGTTCTTTGGAAAAAACAGTCAATGGAGCGGGGCCAACTCTAGTGTGAAGTACAAACTTGATCTGCCCCATTATCTTTAGCCTCAAAGACCATGCTCCCCACTTCATAATTACTGGCCCCCACTATTCTACTGCTCCCAAATCAAGCAACCCCCAATTTGTTGGGCACAGATGGAAGACAAACTTGGGTCCCTATCTGGCTAACTGGCTTTTTAACAATTCTGGCCTCTTTGTGGTTGGGTGCCCACCAGAAGCAAAAAGAGAGCTGGTTAAAAATAGAAATTCTTGAGCTCCACCAAAACCCACTGAATCAGAATCTACAGGGGTGGTGCCCGGGAATCTCTATTTTTTTTTTTTTTTTTTTAATTTCCCTGAGTAGTTCCACTGCAGCCAGTCTACAGATCAGCATTTGGGAACCACTCAGTCACCCCTCTTGCTTCCATATGAGGAATAAAAGCCAGTGTAGTCATTATAAGACCTAAGCAAGGCAGGGGTTTCCATTAAAAAGGAAAAAGAGGCTCACCTATAATGCTTTACTATGTGTTTACAGGTCACTGGATATGAAGAAGAAGAAGAAGGCTAAAGACCTAATGAGACAGTATATTAAAAACTAAAACTGGAGGAACTAGGAATAAATTAAACCATCACAAAAGTATAACCTGCATCAGGAGAAAAATGTATTTTGGTATAAAGACATTCCAAGCAATATATAATACATATTACTTAAAATGACTCCTCATCTGTATTAGCTTTAATGATACATAATTAAGACAATGAATCCACTGAGGGAAAAATATCACATAGGTCAATTTTGTTATTTCAAATCTACCAGATTAGAAACTTGCAGAAATTTTAACAGACATTTACTTTCCTATGATATGTCAAGAAAAGCTTTGTTCATTACATTAAAAAAAGACTGATAGAAATAGTTAAAATCTTGAAAAATAATAAAAAAGCAAAACAAATCTTATTTAAAAAATAGTTAAAATTCATGAAGACAATGGGGTAAAAGATGCAGGGAGTAAGAAGTACAATTTGGTAGGTACAGAATAGACAGAGGGTATGTTGAGAACAGTACAGGAAATGGAGAAGCCAAAGAACTTACATGCATGACCCATGGACATGAACTATGGCGGGGGGGACTGCCAGAGGGAATGGGGGTACCGGGTGGAGGAGGTAAAGGAGAAAAAATTGGGACAATTGTAATAGCATAATCAATAAAATATATTTTAAGATATTTTAAAAACTCATGAAGACAGTTTTGAAATGTTTTAATAACTTTGGAAGAAGCCATTTATATAAAATTTTACAGTATGTGCCCAGTATCTTTAACTAGTCATTAAAACTGTCCTAAGAGAAGATGGAGGCATAGGCAGATACACTGTGCCTCCTCGCAAAACCAAAATAAGAACAAAAAATTAGAAACAAAAAGAACAACCAGTACTGACAGAAAATTGAACTGTATGGAAGCCCAACAACCAAGAAGTTAAAATAGACACATTCATCCAGACCGGTAAGAGGGGTGGAGTCAGGTGGCCAAGGGGAGAGGGGTCACGGCAAAAAAAGCTGTGGCTGGCGGACCCCAGGCACGCAAGGCAGCAGCTGACAGACCCTGGGCGCGGGATGGCAGTAGGCAGACCTAGCGAGGCGGCTGACTGACCAGGAGGTCCCACATTTGTGCATAAATAAACCAGGTGAAACTAGTGAGTGAGACAGACCACATAACCCAGGGCTCCAGCCCAGGGAAATAAAGCCTCAAAACATCAATTGAAAACACCTGTGGGGTTGAGGTGCTGGGAGAGACTCCCAGACTCACAGGAGAGTTCATTGGAGAGACCCATGGGGTCCTAGAATGTACATAAGCCCACCCACATGGAAATAAGCACCAGAAGGGCCCAGTTTGCTTGGGGAAAGCAGCAGAAGGGACTGGTATCTGGCAGAGCAGAGCAAGCACCATTGTTCCCTCTCTGACCCCTTCCCCACATACAGTGTCACAACCCAGTGACTGGGTTGACCCACCTGGGTGAACACCTAAGCCTCCACCCCTCATACGTAAAAGGCAAGATAAGACCAAAAAATGGCCCAAAGGAAAGAACAAATCAAAGCTCTGGAACAAATACAACTAAATGATGAAGAGATAGCCAACCTATCAGATGCACAGTTCAAAGCACTGGTGATCAGGATGCTCACAGAATTGGTTGATTTTGGTCACAAATTAGATGAAGAAATGAAGGCTACAATAAGTGAAATGAAGGGAAATGCACAGAGAACCAATAGTGATGGGAAGAAAACTGGGACTCAAATCAATGGAGTGGACCAGAAGGCAGAAAGAAACAACCGAACAGAAAAGAATGAAGAAACAGGAATTCAGAAAAATGAGGAGAGGCTTAGGAACCTCCAGGACATCTTTAAATGTTCCAATATCCGAATTATAGGGATACCAGAAGGGGAAGAGGAAGAGCAACAAGTGGAAAACTTATTTGAACAAATAATACAGGAAAACTTCCCCAATCTGGCAAAGGAAATAAACTTCCAGGAAGTTCAGAAAGTTCAGAGAGTCCCAAAGAAGTTGGACCCAAGGAGGAACACACCAAGGCACATCACAATTACATTAGCCAAGATTCAAATGAAGGAGAGAATCCTAGAAGCAGCAAGAGATAAGGGAACAGTCACCTACAAAGGAGTTCCCATCAGACTGTCAGCTGATTTCTCAAAAGAGACCTTACAGGCAAGAAGGGGCTGGAAAGAGTATTGGAAGTCATGAAAGGCAAGGACCTCCATCCAAGATTGCTCTACTCAGCAAAGCTTTCATTTAGAATGGAAGGGGAGATAAGTGCTTCTCAGAAAAGGTCAAATTAAAGAAGTTCATCATCACCAAGCACTTATTATATGAAATGTTAAAGGGACTTATCTAAGAAAAAGAAAATAAAAAACATATGACAGTAAAATGACAGCAAAATCACAATTATTAACAACCACACCTAAAACAAAAACAAAAACAAACTAAGGAAACAATTAGAACAGGAACAGAACCACAGAAATGGAGATCATATGGAGGGTTAGCAACAGGGGCGTGGGAGGAGGAGAGAGGGGGAAAAGGTACAGAGAATAAGTAGCAAAGATGGTAGGTAGAAAATAGACAGGGAGGGCAAGAATAGTGTGGGAAATGTAGAAGCTAAAGAACTTATGACACATGGACATGAACTAAAGGGGAGGAATGTGGGTGGGAGAGGGTTTGCAGGGTAGAGGGAGTGAAGGGGGGAAATGGGACAACTGTAATAGCATAATCAATAAAATACATTCAAATAAATAAATAAATATCTTAAAAAAAACTGTCCTAAGAATCTCTATGATAGTCTTTGATACCTAATTTAAATTACTGTATCAATTTGGAAGCTACAAAATCAATTTTCCACAAAATATCATTTGGGCTTCACTAACCCAAACTGGCCTCCTTCCTAATTAAATTAAATTCATGGGGTTTTATTGTAATACACGGTCAAATCAAATATAAACAAATTGAAACTTCATGCTATTTTGGATTATCATACAACCCCTTCCCTCCATTAGCAGGGATGACCAGAGGTTGCTAGTACAATAAATATTTAATGGATGGTAACACTGTCCCTTGCCCCCAGAAACAGAGATGCAGACACAAACATAACTTCAGATCTATTTGTAACCCTGCTCTCTGACCTCTCTCTTGCTTGTGGCAAATAGTGAATTTTCCAAGTACAAAGAGAAATGCCAATCGACTCACTCAAACCAAACGTAAACAAAAAGGAAATAAGAAAAAAGAAATGGAAAAAAAAAAAAGACTGCAGCAGCTTTGGGAGAAGCCGTCTCTGTGCCAAGAGATCATCACCTCCTCTAAACGCTCCCAGTTCCCCATAACATTTGAAATCCAAAGAACAGTGGAAATTCAGGACCTCAGGTCAGGCACAGAAAGTCTGAACTACCATGAGCTAACAGGGAGAACTGAAGCAGCCCAGAGCGGGCCCTCTGCACTTAACAAGAAGCTAGGAGTCAGTGAGAAAATGGAACTTCGGTTTTAAAAATAGCAATTTGTTTTCTTTTCTGGCTTTAATACCTTCAGTACACCATTGTTTTAGAGGCACTTCAGGAGTTCTGATATTTTCTTTCCACTTCTGAATCAATGGAGAGGGAATTAAACCACATTGTAAGAGGTCTGGCATCACCTTCTCATACACTTAACACAGACATGCACGCATGAGCACGCATACATGGGGCCTCAGTTTTGTTTTATTTAAGACAAGTAAGTCACCAGAAGTGAAATTTTCCTATCTCAATGTTTCAAAAACTGGGGTTATTTGGAAAGAGGATAAGACTGGGAAAAGAGCATTTAATTACCACCAGGCCATCTTTCTCCTTCAACTATTTACATAATGATCAAGAACATGGACATTTGAGCCAAAGAGATTCAGATTTCTGTCCCACCTTCACTTCATCCTCTTGTGTGACCTTAGAAGGTTAACTAATTTCTGTGAAGTCTGCTTCTTCATCTTTAAAGTACAGGTAATTATTTTTATACTAATCGCTATTGCTCCATCCTCATCATCCCAGCAGAGGGGGCTACAATGTGCCCAGAAAGAATGCTTTAGGACAAGGGCCCCAGCTGTCAGCCTCAAACCAGATCCAAGTGACCTCTCCAGGTACTTAACCACTTCCTTTTCTTGTCTCCCCACTGCTGAGGAAGAAAATGTTTAATTATGCCATGGTATGAAAACTTTCTGGGTATTATTCTGTTTGGGGCAAACATGAAAAGCTTTGGAGCATATCCAAATGGAGAACAGGCTGAGTCTTCTCAAAATAAAACTGGAGTCTGCTATAAACTCAGCGTGGGACAGACTGTCTTCTACATGGGAACAGCTACTATTGGCTAAGCTATGTGACATCTAACCAGCAACAGGAAGACCATCAGGAAGAAAGGACTCTCTGAAGAAGACACTCATACCCAAATTCAGAGAAATGGTGGTCAGGACTGAGAATTCAAGTCTTTACATACTCAGGCCCAGGACTTTTCCACTACACAGTATTTAGTCATATAAATTGGGTAGTATTTCTGGTTTGTTTCTCTTATCCTAAAGAAGTTGTCCTCAAAGAATTTCTCCTTTTCTATTCGATATCACCAATTTCTGTAAGTAACATATCTTGTTACAGTTCCCAGGACTCATTTTCAAGGATAAACTTCAAGATAGTTATTGGGAACCCTAACTCTACCCAAGAAGGCAATGGTAAAGATTAACTGGGAGATGGAAGAAGTGCTAATGGTGAACATGGGCACTGAAAATGATTGCCTCCTTATTCAGGCAAAATTCTCTAACTGGGTTTGGAGGAATTCAATTAAGCCCTTCGGAGGGCTTAGTCTGGGGTCCCAAGGATGGTGATGAGGGTAACCCAAGAATCTCTGAAACTAACTGTAAACTTTTATGTTAGTGTATATTTTCTGGGACAAATGGCCATAGTTTGCATCAGATTCTTAAATATTTTACCTTAAAATATTAGAAATCACTGTCCTAATACAATTATTCCTTCTCTTTCTCTAAAATTTTAATGCCTTATGCTTCATGTGAATTTCACAATATCTCCTAACCTCCATTCTCCTAAAAGTACTTTATATGATATTTAGAATTAGTTCAATAATGTTTTTGAAGACTTTTAAAAATACTTAGACCTCACCCTGGCTGGTGTAGCTCAGTGGATTGTGCATGGGCTTGCAAACCAAAGATTCACTGGTTTGATTCCCAGTCGGAGCACATGCCTGGGTTACAGGTCAAGTCCCCAGTTGGGGACACGTAAGGGGCAACCACACATTAATGTTTCCCTCTCTTTCTCCTTCCCTTCCCCCTTCTCTAAATAAATAAATATCTTTAAAATAATAAATAAAATAATAAATACATAAATAAATAAAAACACTCAGACCTCTATCATAAATTTGCAAGTACTGGCTAGTAATTACTGGCAAAGTATACTGGTGGTCCTGGGTTACGCCATTCACCATAATGGACAAAATTCTTTTCAAAAGTACATTCTTATGATCCAAGATGGAGGCAGATTAGGTGGAAGCTAAACTCACCTCCTCCTGGGACAAAACTGGAATTACAACTAAATTACAGAACAATCATCCTGAATGACCAACTGAAGACTAGCTGAAGAGAAGCCTTATAACCAAGGATTTACAGTAGAAGCCACATTGAGACTGGTAGGAAAAAGATTATCCAGCAAAGCTATCATTTAGAATGGAAGGGCAGATAAAGTGCTTCACAGACAAGGTCAAGTTAAAGGAGTCCATAATCACCAAGCCCTTATTATATGAAATGTTAAAGGGACTTATCAAAGAAAAAGAAGATCAAAACTATGAACAGTAAAGTGACAGCAATCAACTATCAATAACTGAACCTAAAAAACAAAGATGAAACAAACTAAGCAAACAATAGAACAAGAACGGAATCACAGAAATGGAGATTCCCATGGAGGGTTATCAGTGGGGATGCCAAGGGGGAGAATGAAGGGAAAAGGTATGGGAAATAAGAAGCATAATTGATGGGTACAGAATGGACAGGGGGAGGTTAGGAATAGTGTAGGAAATGGAAAAGCCAAAAAACTTATATGTACAACCCATGGACATGAACTAAGGTGGGGTGGAGGGGTTCTGGTGGGAGAATGTGTGCAGGCAGAGGGTGATAAAGAGAAAAAAAATGGGACTACTGTAATAGCATAATCAATAGAATATACTTTAAAAAAGAATAAACTCAAAAATGAATTAAAGACTTAAATGTTAGGCTCAAAACCATTAAAATCCTAGAAGAAAACATAGGCAGTAATATCTTGAACATTTCTCATAGCAACATTTTTTTTGATATATCTCCTTGGGCAAGGGAAACAAAAGAAAAAATAAATGGGACTACATCAAAATAAAAAGGTTTTGCACAGCAAAGGAAACTATCAAGTTGAAAAGGAAACCCACTGAATAGGAGAACAGTTTTGCTGATACATCTGACAAGGGGTTAATATCAAAAGTTTATAAAGAACTTATAAAACTCAACACCAAAAAACCCCAAACAATCCAATTTAAAAAATGAGCAAAGGACCTGAATAGACACTTCTCCAAGGAGGACACACAGGTGGCCAACAGACATATGAAAATAGGGTCAACATCACTAATCACCAGAGAAATGCAAATTAAAACCACAATGAGATAACCTCACACCTGTCGCAATGGCTATCATCAATAAATCAACAAAAAACTAATGCTGGTGGGAATGTGGAGAAAGGGGAACCCTTTTGCACTGTTGGTGGGAAGGAAGATTGGTGTAGCCACTGTGGAAAGCAGTATGACATTACCCCAAAAAATTAAAAATGGATGGAACTGCCTTCTGACCCAAAGATTTCACTTCTGGAAATTTATCCAAAGAAACTTGAAACACTAATTTCAAAGAATATATTCACCCCTATGTTCATTGCAGCATTATTTCCTAATGGCCAAGATTAGGAAGCAGCCCAAGTGTCCATCAGTAGATACGTGGATAAAAAGAGCTGTGGTACATTTACACAATGGAATACTACTCAGCCACAAAAAAAGAAGGAAATTTCAGCCTTTGAGACAGCATGGATGGACCTGGAGAGTATTATACTAAGTAAAACAATCCAGTCAGAGAAGACAAGAGCCATATGATTTCACTCATATGTGTAGTCTAATGAACAAAATGAACTAACAGGCAAAATAGACACAGACTCAGATGGAGAACAAGCTGACAGCTGGTGCAGAGGTGGAATGGATGGGGCTGGGTGTATGTGTGGAGGGATTCAGCAAAAAAAGAAAAAAGAGAAAGAACTCATGGACAGGGACAACAGTGCTATAATTGCGGTGGAGATGGGGGAGGTGGAGAAGGGTATGGGGGGATAAATGGTGATGGATAATGACTTGACTTGGGGAGGTGAACACACAATACAGTGTACAGATGATGTGTTGTAGAACTGTGCACCTGAAAGCTGTATAATTTTAAGCAGTATCACCCAATAAATTCAATGAAAAGGGAAAATAAATTTTTTAATCTAATAATTAAAGGAGAAACGTGCTTTGAAAAAGTATATTCTTAATGATAAAATACCCTAAACTTGACTCAATTTAAAAGAGAAACCCCAAATATGAAATTTTTGTGATTTTCCTTCTTCAACTGAAATCTGCTTTATGAAATACTGACTTTTTAAAAACTTTAAGGTCAGTCTGACTATATCCAGAATGTAAGATCCTGAAATATATAAGCCATTGCTATTAAGCACCAAGATATAAGTAGAAAGCTGGGTTACTATATAGTTGAAACCTAACTATCCATCATAAATACCTTCAATACATTTGAAATAGCAGGGTGGACAGGTTCTCTCACACTGAGGGTCATTTATGAAGCGATCAAAGTCTGTGGTGGGAAAAAAAGTATGAAGAGGGACAGGGCTTTATAGGATGAATAACTTTTCTCATTCTCAATATTTCTTATATTCTTTTACAACAAATTGCTTGGCTCTTGAAAACAGACTCATAAAAGAAGTGAAATATATTTTTCTATCCTGAATCTAAACTTTTTTTAATAGATAAAGTTGTAATGACCCTTTCCAAGCAATATGAGCCAACACTTCAAAAATTTCCATTGTTTCAAAGACACAAATTACTCTGTGCATCTATATCTATCAACTGAATGAGAAAGGAAAACACATGAAAGTCATTTGAAAGACGTATCTCCTAGGAATTATGCTTGGAAGCTGGAAAAGCCCAATAATCCCCCTACCCTAGATAAATAGTTTTCCAAACGATTAGGGGACCCACAAGGGAACAGAGCCAAGCACTTGAACATTTTAAGAGACTCCATATTAGACATTGGGGAAAGAATCCAACCTGCAGCTCCTCTATAGGCCAATGTCTCTGTGACACAACCCTACCTTGAGTGGAAAGGAATGGAAACAAAACAGTATCTTCAAGCAATTTACACACAATTCAAATGGAATTTCTCCAAGATCAGAAAATTTGAAGTTCATTCTGTCCATAAAAAAGGGGTTTTTCCCCTTTTTTTACAACAAATAAAATTTAGAGAAAAAAGCCATTTCTTAGTCACTCAAGATCGAAATCCCTCCTCCAGAAACCACAAGTCATGAGTGACAGTAACTATACATCATTTGGAATATTTGGGGATTATTTTTTCCTCCTAATAAGCAACTCACAGGGTCTATGGCCATACCACCTTGAACACATCCTATCTCGTCCAATCTCAGAAGCTAAGCAGGGTTCAGCCCGTTTAGTATGTGGATGGGAGAAACTCACAGGACACACTTTTAAAAGTATCTCAGGAGCCCTACTCCGTTCTTCCACTAGCAGCAAACACATGGCATATGATCTGACTTAGCATTGTGTTAGTTAAATCGGGATTTAAGGAAACTAATAATAGTTCAATAGGGTGATTATCAACCACAGAAGGCAGTATTCTGAAACAGTAAAGAAATCACAGAGAGATGGAAGACATGACTTGGGGTGGTGAAAACATAATACAATATACACATGATATATTCTGCACTTGTACACCTGAAACCTGTGTAATTTTATTAACCAATGTCACCCCCAATAAATTCAACAAAAGAAAAAATTAATTTTAAAAAATCACTATTACAGTATTTTTAATCAGTCATAGTACATTTTGTTTGTCTGATATTTATTCTCATTAAAAAATGGACCACTGACTTACACTAGAAAAAGAAGAAATCACATACAGCATTTTTCTCGTGGAGAAAATAAGTCTTTGCAGTGGATTAAATCACTTTCCCTAAGAAAGTCAAAATTCATAGCTTCATGGAGGAAGAAGATGGTATAGCATATTCTAGAAAGACCCTAGATCAAATCCTACCTTTGCCTATTGACCCTGTACAAATTACTTAATCTGAGTCTCAGACTCATTATTCCTAAAGTAGTAATGATAATAGTACCTAACTCATAGGGTTGTTGCGATGGCTAAATGAGACAATGCATGCAAACCACTAAACCACTAAACATAGCATCTAGCACACAGTAAGCATTCAATAAATATTAGTTTAGCTATTGTTATTACTATATTTTTAATTACCAAAATCAAAGAATGGAAAGTAAGACCCTAATGTTTCTTTCCTTATTCTCCATGTTATTCTTTTCTTTTGCCTAAAAATTCCTTTCTTTGTTCTTTCTTTCCACCAAAAAAAAAAAAAAAAAAAAAAACCCAAAACAAAAACCACCCTCTTTCTTCTGGGGAAGGCAAGTATTACAGCCTCACAGAACATTTTTAAAGTGTCCATTTTTCCCATCACTTTCTCAGGAACTGGATTGTTCTGAACATTTTCATTCTCTCCTTACATCTTCCATCCTTGTTCTCAAGGGGTCAAATTAACAAGGGAATCAGCATTCTTGTTCCCTACTTTAAGAATAAGAGTCAGAATTCCCAGTCTAGAGATGCCCCTTTGAACAGCTGGAAGGCATCTCAAACCAACAGGCTAGAAAGAGCAGCCATTCATGGAACAAATAAGTGATTTGCATTTCCAAGGATGTGGGGAAACATATTAGTTATAATTAGCAAACATGCAGAGTCCCCATGACAGCTTCACTTTACAAACCCTTGAATGTTTGACAAGAAAAGGTCATGTTTTGTAAAATCCTCAAAAGGTCATTCAATAACAAATCACATGAATGAAATCGCAAGGGTTCAGGGAGGTTAACAGAAACACCACAGGCAGTAAAGTGCGTTTTCAAGGTAAACAAGGAAAGAGGGAAAGCGGCCTTCCCTCAGCTCTGGAAGGGGAGAAATAGAAGCAATCTCTAATTTACCAAACACTATAATTTCAAGACATTTTCTCTGTACTTGGTGGTTTAACACTGAATGTTATTTCTCATGTTCAGCTCACTTGGAGGATTATCAGGTAACAGCCCAGCAACATTTCAACAGTTCTTCAAAAGGTCTAGGCTGACCTTAGCCAGGCTTTCTTTTATATATTTTATGTAATAAATCTCATAAGTGGATTTCACTTAAAACAAATAGGTGGTTGCATACCTGGCATGCACATACCGACCCCACGCCCCACCATGGAAGGTCCCCATGCAGCACCCACCCCCCCCCCATTCATAACCCCCAAATCTGGAAACTTAAGCTCCAGAGGCCTTTTCTTCTGGCACTTTGACCTGTTCATGACCTCTTTCTTCCCAGGTCTATTTTCTTCTTCAACAAGAGCCAGCCTCACATTTCTCAAGTCAGGAATAACAAAGGCTTGTTTATATAGGGTAATTTAGCTGCAGGATCAGTGGGGAGGCAAGAGAAGGATGTTGCATCTGATCCAGAGGTGGAAGGCACAATTCAGATGTGCAGAGCCCACAGGTTGAAGGAGGGCTCCTTAGGGGCAGGGCCAGTGGGCTAGCTGCCTTCCAGAAAGCACAGCCAAGGCACTGGGGGAGGGGTGGGAGCCGGGGATCCCCTAAACTGCCTCAGACTTGGGCATGTCCTTCACATGTAGGGTATTGGATGTTAAGATTAAAAATGCTGTACAAAGACATGCTAGAACCTGAGAAGTTAAGCAGACAGGTAGCACAGACCCCAGATTCCCTAGACAAAAGAGTTACTCATCAGAGCCCTTGGAAAAAGCAGCAGCATCTTAAGGAAGAAGCGCGGAACAAGAAGTTGGCAAACCTAATTAATACCTGGCTTGCTCAGTGACCTTGAGCAGATTCATTTGACTTTTCTGGGTTTCATTTTTCCCATTTGTAAATTGGGGTAACACTTCTCCTTACTCACTTCCAAAGCTAAAGTAAGGATAAAACAAAATAAGAAATAACTAGAGAAAGGCACGTGTTGTTTTACACCATCAAGGACTTGAAGTAGCAGTCCTGACTCCCTTCACCACTCATTTCTACATCCTACTTCAGCCTCAGAAACAACCACTGAGAAACCACTCTCTAGAGTCCTGCTCTGCCCACTGTCATAGCCATGTGTAGCTATGTAAATTTAAGTTTTAATTAAAAATTACATAAACTTTAAAATTCAGTTCCTAAGTCACAGTAGACATATTTCAAGTGCTCGATAGCTACACCTAACTAGTGGCTTCCATATTGAACAGTGCAGATACAGAAAATTGCCATCAGTGCAGAAAATTTTATGGGGCAGCACACTTAGACCTACCTGCTTTAGGTGGAGGACAGACATGCCAACCTTTTCCTTGCCACCACCCCACCCTCTCCATGGACATCTGACTTTATCTCAGCCTCCCACATCCCATATTCACCCTAAGACCATCCGCCAGATACAGCCCTGACTGATCGTTCAAGCATGTACCTCTCACCCTTACATTTACCTGCCTACTATAAAGCCCCACCAGTTTGGTGAATGTTTGATCAGAATGACGATCAGAAACAGGACACCTCACTTTGTCTTCCTTGCCAACTATTTTAGCTTATTTGCCACGAGTACAGGGTATAATTAATATCACACAGGAGCCAGCATTGTCATTTTTCAAATCATTTCCCTGGAAATGTTCTACACCTCTTAATGGCCCTGCTAATGCTGTAGCTGTCATGTTTTGGACAGCTGCACTTTTACAAGACAAACTCTGCAGCGCCAGGAGCCTCTCTGCAGACTTTTTAGCTCAGAGGCTCAGAGGCTGTGAATGCCAGCAGTAATGGCTAGATGGAAATCTTTGATTAATTTTTTTACCTCTTGGTGCTGACTGCTTCTCAAGTGTCACCTTCCCAACTTCCATCTCCAGCCACCTTATCCCTTCATGCCCTCCTCCCTTTGCCACCCACCCCACCTCCTCTCCTCTATGCAACCTGATGGACAGGGGATGAGTGAAATAGGCCGGAGTCATACAACTGATTAAAGCCAGGACACTCTGCCCAGAGGTGCTAAGGTTTAAACATCAGGATGGAAGCCAGGCTTCCTTGCTAAATGCCCACATGCTGAAAAAGTAGGGCCCTTCATACCTATTTAACTTTATTTCAGAAACAAGCTTACTCTGCCTTGGCTGGTGTGGCTCAGTAGGTTGAGCAACGGCCTACAAATTGAAGGGTCGCCCGTTCAATTCCCAGTCCAGGGCACATACCTGGGTTGCAGGCCAGGTCCCCAGTAAGAGGTACACAAGAGGCAACCACACATTGATGTTTCTCTCTCTTTCTGCCTCCTCCTCTCTAAAAATAAACAAAATCTTAAAATAAAAAAAAAAGAAAGAAAGAAATGTGCTTACTCCCCCCAGATAACTTCTAGCAAACTGTCCAAATTTTTCAACATACTGAGTATGAATGAGAAAGACTGGGAAGGGAGGACAACGAAAAGAGGGTTCTATCTGAAGGGGCCCAGAGCCATAAACAAAGCAAATAAGGACAATCTGAACCACACTAAGTATTCACTAAGGGACCTGAATGAAGACGCTTTTAAAAGAGATGGAGAAAAATCACCAGAGTGTTTTAGGTAGTAACAGCATTCAGCTACTGCTTTTAATTGGTGGAATTTTTTTTTCTTTAAATAATCAGTTTAAAGTAAAGGAGATTGTTTGAGTTGGATGTCATCGTTAATTCTGCCCAGAAAATAGAACTACATTGTCCAACCCTGTCCAGAAAAGTCCTCTCTGCTGAAGCCTTGTGTTTTAAGGGGAGCTAACGCAAGATCTGTCTGAAAAGGGAGCTAAAGCCATGCTAGGGAACATGTCTTTCTTTTTTAGGCTAAATAGAAATGTTGCCTCACTGCTCCTTTAATACTGTGTTTATTAGTGATCTGTAGCCCATGGAGAGATGAACACACAACTTCCTTTCATGCTGTGTCTGCAAAATGCTACAGAAAGTTGGACTCATCAGTGAAGCAGCAGGTCCCTTGGTTGAAACCAGCCTGGCCAGAAAAGTGACATGAACAGGATGCTGCTAAACATGCACAATTCAAAAATACACACTGAATTCTCTTCTGCATGATTTGCTGCCATTTAAAAGACAATAAACAGCAACTTTAGATTGCTAACAACGTGTCATTTAAGGTTTGCTGTTGCTCAACATCAAGAAAAATCAATGCCGGCTCTACAGGGGCAGCACACCCCAAGAACTGAGCTCCATTTCAGGTCTGTTTGAACTCATTTCCTTTCTCCATGGCTGCCCCCTTGTACTCCCCCTCAGGCGTCCCCTCACAGCAGGCTGACAGCTTGACACATTGACAGCTCGCACTGAATGACAACTGATTTGTACAAATTTCAAGCCTTATAAATCTACCTGTCACAACAACAACATAAAAGCGCCCAGGCCCAGCAGGTAATTCAGAAAAAGCTTCCCTTGACAGCACTTTCTGAAAAGCAATGGCGTGCCTCCTGCCAAAAATTTCAACTATCATCCTTGTATAACTTTGAATAAAAATTCAGGGCCCATTTTCTTGCCAACAGGCTACCAATCGTCTTATTTAAAGATTAAAAAGAGTGAACGGGAGAGAGGAGGGAAAAAAATATCCACACAATTTCATCTTATACTGATATGAAAGTAGCACCACCTGCTACGCAAGGATTACCACGCCGTTTTTCTCTCCGGTGCTCAGAAGGAGTAAATGAGTGAGGCTTTTTAACGGTATTTAAACAATATCCCAGATCGCAGGGGCTGCACCTCCCAGAACCCTCCCCACTCACCTGGGGCCAGTCCTGCTGCCAGAGCAAGGTGGTTTGACTGGCAGGGAGCTGGGAGGCAGGGGTCTGGGGTCACTGGCTGTTGTTTTAAGTAAAAGCACTCCAAGATTTCTCGGAGACAAAGGACCTTCACATGTCCAGAGCCCCTCTCTTCACTTTTCTTACTAAAATGATTAAACTATGTCAAGGTAAATCTTTATCAAAATATTATTTCATCAGTGCATCTTTATTATAAAATTAACTGAAACTGAGAATCTGAACTTGGTTTTTAGGCATGGTTTTATAATTATAATTATAACACAGGAAAAAATCTTCTGGCAAAATAAGGTACTTAAAAGTAGAAAGAGAAACAGATAGATACTAAGCACATGAGCATTTAAACAGGAAAAAGAAATTTACAAAAAATAATTTATCTTTATTGCTACGATTAGCCTTTCTGATTCTATTCAACAAAGAAAAAGGTAGAGCTGAAAAGAGGATGGGATAATTGTTCTCATGTTCTCATTTGCTCGTGCAAAATCTCTCAGTAGACTCATAGATGGGAAACAAAGTTGGTCTTGCCTTTGTGGATTTGTTGTGAGTACGTGTTGAATGGAGATGCTAAGGAGATTCCTAAGACAACGAAACAGGTCCAAAACCGAGGGCTGAGTGAGTATCATCCAATTGACTGAACTCAGAAGCAACGATTGTGCCACCAAAGCATCCCGTCACAGAGCAAGTCACTTGTTCTCTTCAGCAGGGGCCATCCAGTGTAACTGAAGAACTGGTACTGAATTGCCATTTTGGTTCCAAAGCCTGGCTTTCCCACTTAGGAGTCACGGAGCTTTGGGCCAGTTCTGTTGACCCTTCCTGTGCTTCAGTTTCACCATCTCTGCAACAGGTACCATAATCACATCTGCTGTAGAATGAAGATTAAATGCCTATGAAGAGTTTTCTTCATAGTAAAGAATGTGTTTATTAATTCATTCACATAGATGGATATACAGATAAAAACAGTTAAAAGTGATAAGTGGTATAGAGAAAAAAACAGAAGATCATAGCATTAGTATTATTAGTACTCTCTTCAAGATGTCAGATATAATTACTTTTCTCCCATGCAGTGTAAACTCCCAATGTAGTTTTTTTAAAAAATAGGAAATCACACCCTTAAAATGTAACTCATTTGGCAAAAACATGCAGACAAGAGATTGATGTAGCCAGAGTGAATTTCTTTACAACCTGATCTTTTATAAATTCTTTGTCCACTCCTTTAACTTGCTTCTTCATTAGCTTCTGACTAATAAAACCGTCCAGGGAGTGCTATAAAAATATATATAATCCAGAAGCACACAATGCACACTGTCTTCACACCATTCATCACTCAGCAACACTATGAATATGTGAATTACAAGGGGAGATAAACAACATATGCACACACAATATACATACAAATATGTAAACACACATAAATATACAAAGAAAGAGAATATTTTGGCCCCGAAGTATAGCTGATGCATTAGCTGGCTAATCTTGAGACTGAGATTAAAGAACAGATTAAACTCTGCGATTTGCTGCAGAGCCCACCATCAACATCAGCTGAACCCTAAAATATAACTAAGATTAAAATTATCTAAACTGTAGGAACTGATATCCGCTTTGTAACATTCTTGGTATTATCCTTCTCAACTTCGTTAATGTCAAGACTGACAAGAACGAACTGAACTTCAGATGCCAGCAGGGAACTACAATCAGCAAATCCATTATTTTGTAATTATTTGTACAACCAAGAGCAAGTGTTTTGATTATGAGCCATTAGTAGCCATTAGTAAATAAAATTGAGTTTGAATTTTACAAACATGTTTGAATTTCAAAAGATTTATAAATCATGCAAAGAAGCCAAGATCAAACTAAATTTTTATGTAGTAAAATAATTGATAAACCATAAAGCAAAACAACTGTATGTCAAATCTTTGTAGAAAGAGATGGAGAAAAATCCAAACTACTACCCACAAAATTGATACGAGAATGATATATTACATTAACTAAACCAGCCTTCTTTTCCCCGTTTCATCAACTGTAAAGTGAACATAGAACAGGTGGGTCACAGAGAGGAAAAAACAAGGAAACTCAGTTAAAGTTCATCTTCAAACCCATATCCACCCACAGTTAGTAAATTAGATTATTCCTGCGTTAACCCTTCTCTTCTCAACAACCCATGTTTGGCCTAGCAAAATGACTAATAATACTTTTGTTTACTATTGTCTTCCCGACATCAATCACCAAGATTTAGCAAACACTGTCTCAGATATGCTGGGATCCCTCCTGCTATGACCAATTAAATAACAGATCACTCAGTGGAGAGCTGCAGGACTGACAAAGGCAAAATCAAGTACAGTGCTAGCCAGATAAGTCACGCATTGGCCCACTGAGAGTTTGCATAGGAAAAAAGAGTTAGGAAACATCAGATGCAAAACACATGGTGTCTCTTATGTGCCTTTCATATTTGTATGTTGTGACTATTTGTTTCCCATGCCATAAAAAAGAGCAGTGCTTTCAACCTGTTGGCCTTTGGTGCCTACAAAGGTTTTTTTGGTTTTCTTTTTCCTAAGAGGTTCCTCACTTTGCTTCTTGTTTTGTCCATCTCAATAAGGGTCAACCTTGGAATCTCACAATGTCATCCACCCTTCAGTCAACAGTCCATGGAAGCTGGAAGCCTTTAAACCAAAAAGTAGTATTTCCTTGTGACCTGGAAGAAAGCACCAACTACCACTCACTAAGAAAATCCCTTGGCCTTTGAGCAGCCACCCTGTGCACCAGACCTATGCTGCTTTGGTTCAGGAGCATTCTACATTGCCCATCAACAGGTGTGCCCGTGGTGACCAAAGACTAAATTTTCCATCCTTCAACCTACAACACTTTAGAAAGAGTGACTGAATTTCTACTGCCCGTGGATTTCTGTCTACATTTGCTGGAACAATAGGACCAACCTCACCCAATGTTTCCCAAAGAACAAACGGTCACAAAGACAATTTCCTGGCACATGAGATCATCTGAGACGCACACATGAGTCACCATGGCCTCCTCAGCTCCACTTACAGAAAAGTCCAGTGTGTGAACCCATAATCTACTTAATCAGGAGCCGCCCACTCAGTCTGAAGGCCACCAAGGGAACAGGCATGGCTTCTCTGGCGCCCCCAAGGGGAAAAATGGGAAGGCTGGCCAGGAAATAAAGGCAAGGGGATCCACACATCCTCTGTCTTGAACTTCCATGGAATCTGTAAATTTTTACCACTTAGGACAAATCATGTTATTTGTAACTGTCAGAGGAAGGAAAATCTGTAATTGTTAAGGGGGATGAAGCCTGTGCAAATTCTTTCCCGTGCAAAGTGAACAGTCAATCACTTTTATAAGGACAGCAACAACTGAAACTATCCATTCGTATACTTTCCTTTAGTCAACAATATTACCTTTAGTAATCTGGGGAATGTGCATCTATAAATTACAGAAAGTGTTATTGCATTGCTGAATAAACAGCAACATTTCCATCAGCAGCAGCGGTGGCAGCCCCACAAAGGTATAACAAACAGACTCAATCATTTTCTTGTCAAGCTTTGCAATGACTGCAGAGTTTACTGCTGGAGATAATGTTGCTTTCCTCAGCATTGTGCTCCAAACTGCAAACTGCTTATTAAAACAAAACCTCTTTTTCGGAGCAGCATGAGTTGGATAATCACTTATTGCAGTCAAGAAAAAACAGGTTTGGTGCCCAGAGGAGGTTAGCGATCAGGCATATGTGTTAACATTTGGTTGTTAAAAACTGGTTAAAAAATAAATTATCTGACATTGGGTTGGGGGATGGAAGATGTTAACCTATTAACATCACCACCCCCACGTTAACTATTTCCCTCGTGATGTCATTCAGTTTTTGGATGTGTTTCAAAGTACTGAGCTGGAGTGCTTGATGGAAGCTCCAGCGGCGGGGCTGGGAGGAGGAGGAAAGGTGAAGATGATTATGAAAGGAAACCAGAAATGAAACGCAGCCTGCTGGTGAAATGAAGGCTTCATGGCAAGGAATCTCTGGAAGGAAGTGTATTCCAGGGGCAGGAGAGATGACTGAGGAAAGGAGCAGGAGGGAAGCCAGTAAACTTTAAGAACTAGGCATTTGTGACTAAACTATTTCTGAAGACAGCACTTGTTATTACTCTCTGAAGAAATCGCTTGACATAACTAAGCCAGCAATAGCACTGAAAAACCATCCTCAATTTTTCCCTCGCTTAAAATAGATTGACAGCCATTTTACTGAGCCTGAGGAACAGGTACACTGAGCCAGAGCCTGGAAGGCCCTGCTGTGTTAGGAGAGCTGCTCTGTGAGGAAACCATTATTCCTGACTATGGAATTGCTGCCCCCATACTCCTCCATGGCTTTTTTTTTCCCATGCCCATTAAAGATGAACTGATATCAGAGCCGATACACCCTCTGCCCTTGGCCCACCCTTCCTCTGACTCAGTGCAGCCTATCATCTGTGGACCAAGGTATCAGCTGTGGAAGAGGAAAGCCTATATACTTTGGCTGTCCTTATCAGAACAGGAAACGAGACTTTGAAGACTTTATTATAACTTTAGGCAGCATCTAAGCTTTGACTCCTTCCACTGCTCTAAAATGAGAATGAGTCGAAAAGGAAAAAGAAAACGACACATGTAGAGTGGAAGGGCAACTCCAGTGTCTGTCACCTAACACAGGTCAGCACGACGCCACGTTCCTGGGTGGGTCGGTCAGTCCCAAGCTCCCACCACAACTCCTCCTGCTTTAAACCTGCAGAACCATGAGCTGTTTCAACCCACCTCATTCCTCTCTGCCACCTTAGGGCCTGATATCATGCCACTCCCTCTGCCTGGAAAGCTTTTTCTTCCTTTGCTTGGTTCATTATTCACATCATCAGTCACTTCCTCAGAGAAAGGCCTTCCCTTACTGCTCAACCTAAACCAGCCCCCCTACAATCCCACACCATCTGCCCTGCTTTTCTTTTGACTTCCATTCAAATCGCTACCTCTACCTGAGATTATATCATTTATGAATGTTTATTCCTGTCTCCTGTGTTTACGGTTTGCCCCCATCAGGAGAAGATGAGCTCCATACCATCAAGGACTTTATTTTATTCAGAACAATATCCCCAGCACCTAGAATAGGGCCCAGTGCCCAACAGGTACTCAATAAATATTTGATAAATTGCTTTAAAATTATTCTGTAATTGCAGAGAAAACAGCCTTATGTATCAGAAACCTCTGTCAGACTCAAACAACAGTTTCTGAGTGCAAACAGTGACTCCCTATCATGAGAAAGACTATGAAGAATCTTTTTTACAAGATGATAAATCCAATTTCATAAAAATCAACTGAATATAAAGCAAATTTTTTATGACAAAACACAAAATAAAGCTTAAAAAAGGTAAAAGGAAATCAGAAGGCAACCAAAAAACATTGGGAAAATGCAACTTTATCACAGAAAATGGACTGATCAGATACAGACAAGGCACACACAAGCATATGCAAAATGAAACACACACATGAAAACATTCATGCACACACAGTTACAAAACGCACATAAAAAAGATAAAAATCCAATAGAAAAAAAATGGACAAAGGATACAAAAACACAGTTCACAGAAAAGGAAACACAAATGACTCAAATATATACAGGACACTTAATCTCATCCATAATGAGAGAAAGGTAAATTAAAATACTGACAAACTTCTTTTTACCTACCAGACTGGCAAGAATCCAAAAGTTTAATAACACACTCTGTTGGTGAGGCTGTGGGAAAACAGGCATGCGCCTAACGCTGCTAGTGAGGTGTAAATTAGTTTAACTCTTAATGAGGGCAATTTGTCAATATCTATCAAAATTACAAATGCATATGCCCTTTGACCCAGCAAGTCTATTTCTGTAGGGGGGGGAATATATATATATATATATGATCTGTGTATATATATATAAAATCTGTGAAAATATATATATATATATAATCTGCAAACATTCAAAAATGATAGTTTATGGCCATTGATTGTAGCTCTGTTATAGTGAAAGGAAGGGCGCAAGCACTATGTCCACCAGCAGGTGATTGGATAAACAAATTATGAATTTATACAATGGAATACTATGTACCTATAAAATATTAATGAAAAAGCTATGTACTGATATGGGAAATAATTTTTGTTAAGTGATAAAAACCAAAGGGCAAAATAATATGAACGGAATGTTATGCTTTATATAAATGGGAAAGGAATAACACATATGGTAAAGTCTTCACTTAATGTTGTCAATAGGTTCTTGGAACTACGGCGAAATGATGTATAATGAAACCAGTTTTACTGTAGGCTAATTGATATAAATAAGACATAAGTTCCTATGACATCTCATCAGTGGTATCATGAAACAAAATGAAATGAAGCAATGTTATTCCAGGGTCTGCTATATTTAATTTTGGTTGTGGATACAAAATTTTGAAAACTGTGAAAAAATATAAATAGAACCAAATACAATTACTTTTAGGGTGAGAACCAGAAAAGCTAAGGAACAAAATGGGAGGAAAACTTTCCATAATCTTTTATATTTCTTAAGTTTCAAATTATATGGGAGTATCATCTCTTCAGAAATTAAAAATTTTTTTCCTTTATTTTAATTGTTGTTCTTGTACAGTTTTCTGTCTTTTACTCCCATCCCAGCCCACCGCCCCAGCCCTCCCTACCTCCCTCCCATTTCCACCCTCCCTAGTTTTTGTCCATGTGTCTTTTATACTTGTTGCTCTAAACCCTTCCCCTTTTCCCCTGAAATTCCCTCCTCTCTCCCCTCTAGTGTCTGTCAGCATTTCAATGTCTTTGATTATATTTTGCTTGTTTGTTTGTTTTGTTGTTTAGGTTCCTCTTAAAGGCGAGATCATATGGTATTTGTCCTTCATTGCCTGGCTTATTTCACTTAGCATAATACTCTCCAGTTCCATCCATGCTGTTGCGAAGGGTAGGAGATCCTTCTTTCTTTCTGCTGCATAGAATTCTATTGTGTAAATGTAGCATGGACCCTAGGGCACTGTTGGTGGGATTGCAGACTGATACAACCACTGTGGAAAGCAGTATGGAATTTTTTAAGAAAACTAAAAATGGATCTACCTTTTGACCCAGCAATTCCACTGCTAGGACTATATCCTAAGAACCCTGAAACACCAATCCAAAAGAACCTATGCACCCCTATGTTCATAGCAGCACAAAATACAATAGCCAAGTGTTGGGAGCAACCTAAGTGCCCATCAGTAAATGAATGGATCAAAAAACTATGGTACATTCACACAACAGAAATTAAAATTAATTAAAAAAACAAACCTCCATTCACAGAGTGTTAGAGTATTTTAAAAGTCAAAAAGCACAACTCAGCTTGGAAAAGAAAGACCGTAAGTGGGAAAGAACTCACATGGACTGGGCAGGAAAAGCAGAGATGAAAAGTTTCTAGGCATTTTGGCCTTGAACTGACCAACAGATTACTATAACACACAACTCAGCACACATTTGACAAAAAGACTGCAGCCCCAGTTGGTCCATTTTCTTTCTTCGGTCACCCCTTCACTTTCTGGATATTATGATAGCACATTCCTGGTCCTCTCTCTGCCTTGTCTCCAGTCCTCACTGTGATGTCTTGCTTAACTCCCTCCTCCTCCCAGCCCCAGCCCTCTGTTCTGCCTTGCCAATAAATCTTCTCACTTTACCCCTCTAATACCCCAGAACTCACTCTTAACCCCACTCAATCTTCCTTCTCTCAGATCCTGCTGGGTTCACAGCAAGTGTCCAGACCAGTAACATGGTACTACCTTGAGATTATCAGAGAATAAAAGAAGATAAAAGGAAAATGGTATCTAGTTTCACTAAGAAAACATAAGCCAGTATCCTTTATCATTTCTCTTTATCCAGCACTCAGTAGTACACAAAGAGGCCTTAGAGACAAGGTTTTAGGGGTTGGAGAAGAGATAGCCAGCATGCATTGCCTCTTTTAAGGATTCCACTTCAGCCCACTGCCCTGATAAAGTGCACCAGGGGACACTTTTACTCACAACCTTGGCTGACGGGGGATATGTGGGCACTCAGTTGAAGAGTGGCCATGCACAGGGGCCAGCAACCTATCATATTAGGTTGGAGCCCAATTCTGTCACTCAAAGTTTCTGATTTTAGATTCCTCTCTGCTTCAAGTTGCCCTAAGACTTGAGCAGTATGTCATCGATTGCCTTAGTCATGGAGTTTCTCACAGAACCATCAACAGAAGACTGTGGTTTACTATTAAACACTCTAAAGAAATGCCACTTGATCTATTCATTTTACATAACACAACCCATTTTGAATAAAGTCTAGGTAACCATATGTGTAATTAGCAAAGTGTTTTTAAATGTGTACGTTTAAATAAAGACTTCAATTAAAAATAACAATGTATCATCTTGGCATATTATTTGTCTTCAGGGACCTTTAAAATATACAATGTGTTCCCTTAAACAGAAAAAAATACTAGCCTGGATATTATATTTCTAACATTCTTTACAAACCATTATCAAAAGCCACTATGAATGTAAATTTCTGTTTAGCCTATATGCATCCTGCCCCAAATTCTATATCACTGGAATCCAAATGAACGAGATTTCATCATAGGTGAAAAATAAATCTTGACAAGTATGTGACACAACTAAAACTTTCATACTCTGCTGATGGAAATACAAGCTGGCACCACCGCTTTGGAAATCTGTTAGGCAGCACACAACAACGAACACCACGTACACTCTATGACCCAGCAGTTCCATCCCTCAGTGTGTATCCAACAGAAAGGGGAATGCATGTTCACCAACAGACAGACAAGAATGCTCATAGCAGTACCATTCGTAATAACCAGAAATGACTGGGAAACAATCCAAACGTCCATCAAAAATAGGAGAGCTTTTTAAAAATTTGGCATATCCATACACCTGAATGCTATATAGCAATAAATGCATGAATCATTGCTACATCAATATGAATTATATCTCACAGATATATATTATTGAGCAAATAAAGCCAAAAACAGAAGAGGAAATACTATAGAATTCCATTTATGAAAAGGTATAAGATAGGCAAACCCAATCTCTGCTGTCAGGGGACAGGATATTAGTCAGTTCCCCTTGTTAGAGGAAGGGGTTCCAGTAGTAAGGAGCTTCTGGTTCTGGGTGTCAGCAATATTCTTTATCCTGATCTGAATGCTGAATGCACTGGTGTGCTCACTTTGTGATAATTCATCAAGCTGGGCACTTAGGATTTGTGCACTTTTTGTATGTTATACATCAACAAAACATTTATTTAAAAATATTTAGAAAAATTGCCTGCAATTACTCTTCAAAGAGTCAAGTAACTGAACTGCTGCCTGAAAATTAGAGGGACCCTTAATTCCTATCATTAGCTCCTGACGTGTCCAAATGATTCTTTGGCTACTTGTTGATAACGGAATCAAAAGACACTAATCTCATTATCGCCTGTCAGCAGGCGCTGTCAGAATGCTGTTGGCCATTAGTCACCCACTGCTGCAATCAGTCCGAGACTTGCAAAGCACCCAAAAGGAGACACAGAATACTGCTACTTTAGTTCTTCTCTTGTCTCACCTTTCAGCAACCTCAAGCCAAATCCTTCATACCTGAACCCCCAGGCTCCCATCTCCAAGAAGCCGTCCCAAACCTCTCTAGCCAAAACAGAGCTCCAATTTTCTAAACAAAATTCTTGCATTTGTTCATGTACCCATCCATCTATCTACGCATCCATCTAAACATTTCTTGAGAACTCACCCATGTACCAGAATCTGTGATCAAGATACAAAATTGAGTAGTGTATTTCCTTTCCTTGAGGTGCTCACAGTATTTTATGTAAAGCAGACACAAAAACAGTATTATAATGATAGACACATATACAGAGAATATTAGGAACATGGGAGAGGTAAAGGTAAGCCAGTTTGAGGCAGCAGTAGGGGGAGGATGGAGGAGGTTTCACATAAATATGCTTTAAAGAATGAGTGGAAGTTGGCCAGTCATGAAGATGAAGATACCTCCTAGCAGAGGGCATCTCATGAATAAAGATACAGAAATGATAAAAGGTCTGGTGTGGAGATGTGGGTGCTGGCATCTGGGAAACTACAGGCAGTCCCATATAATCAGAGAGTAAAATCTGGGGAAGAGTAGGCACAGGGAGAGAAGACCACAAAGGTCTTTGCAAACCATGTGAAACACAAATAACTTTGGGCCAGAGAAGAGCAGTTACTATGGGTAGTGAGCAGGGGAAAGGCAGGGTCAAGTTTGTCATTAAGGAACTGCGTGGGAAGTGGAAGGGAGAGAGAAAGAGGCAGGGAGATGTCATCATAGATGTGCTTGAACCAAAACACTTGGAGTAGGGCTGCAAAGGAGAAAAATTCAAGAAGTGTTTATGTGCTAAAATCAGATAAACTTAGTGACTAATTTGGTGTGGTGTGAAAGTGAGGTCGGAGAAAGAAAAGTTGATGAGAACTGACAGACTGGTCACAGCAATTGAAAAAAAAAATGAAAAAATACAACAGGAAGATGTGGTTGGGTGGACAGAGGGAAGGTGAAGAGGTTGGCACTGGAGGCATTAAATGTGAGGTGCCTGGAGAACTTCAGGGAATATGTTCAGCAGGAGAGTTAAACACCTGAGTCTGGAAGGAAGGAACTTTGCTTAAAGGTAGAGATGGACCCATCAGCACACACTAGAAACTGAAATCCTAGAGTGTATGGAATCACAGAGTGCACACAGTGTGCAAGCAGAGAACTGAGGACTCTGGGTGACACAAACACTAAGAAAGGACTGGAGGAAGAAGGGTCTATGAAGAGGACAGAGGAGGAATAGGCAGAAAGGTCACTCGGTGAATCAGAAAAGTGTGATACTTATCAATGTCACAGCAGTGGAGAGTTTTAAAATATTAGTGATGAATTAGTAGTCCCAAATGTAGAAGTCCAGGAAGTCACTGATGGCTTCAATGACAGATTTGCTTCCAACAACATGGTAGAGGAGGCTGGTAGCAACCGACATCACAACCCTCTTAAAGAAATCTGGATAAAAGAACCTGCCCCTAAAATTTCAATAGACAGCAGAGCTTGAGGGGGAAAAAAAAACAGAGAGAAAAACTGCCAAGCAAGAGAACAAAGACTGAAATCCAAGCCTACACCACAGGAGTCTATGACAATATCAGACCTGGATATAAACCCTAGGATCCAGGTGTTTAATACCCTCAAAGGGATAGGACTTGTTGCTATGGGCCCACACAACATGGAGAACTGGAACTAAGAGTTCTACATAAAGCTGAATATCTAGGGACTGATATCTATCTATCTACCTATCCATCCATTCATCCATCCATCCATCCATCCATATCAAGGGGACCAAGAAACTTTATCTACCAGCCCAGGATGCGTGCTATTTCTCAGGGCTCTGGGCAGAGGGGAAAAAAAAGTCCCATGCAAGAAACTACAACTCCAAGCCCACACTACCCGAAGTGAAGAATTACAGTATTTCAAATCCAAGCTGAAAGACTGGTGCTAGAAAGCTGTTTTTCCAAAACAGTGCTCCTTCCACAACCTAGGACCCAAGTGACGACCCTTGATAGATATAAGCTCACAGTAAAAAGAAAATTATAAAAAACAAGTAAATAATTATGAGGGAGATTCAGCCAATCATAAGTAGGAGAATGGAAAGCTATTAAAAACTATGGAAGGCCATAAAATAAAAATTCAAAAGGTTTAAGAGCCACTATTAAATAAGACGACACTGCAGAAAAAAATATTTAGTTAGCCCTCAAAATTAAAATTTTAGTTCTCAACATTAAAAATATTTAGTTCTCAAAATTAAAATTTCATGTATGATCCCAACAGGTTATCATATAAAAATTAAAAGAGAATTTGTGAAATATAAGATAAATATTAAAAATTATTTAAAATTCAACATGGGGTGATAAAGAAATGACTATATGAAATGAAAGACATGTGGCAAGGGGGACGGAATCAGACCCATGATATAATCTAATAGGAGTTCCAGAAGAAATGAAGAGAAAAAATGGGGGGAAGCAATAAACCAACAAAAATAATAGCTGAGGATTTTCTAGAACTAGAAAAAAATAAGCACATAAAATATTACCTTGAGTCCTGAGTCACTGAGTCCTAAGGATTTTAAATAAAATAAAACCACACATTGATTACATGGTATTACTATAAAAACTCTCAAAGCAAGAAGAAAAATCTTTAAAACGAGAGAAGAAAAGGATTATGCTCAAAGAATTAAAAGATTTAGAGCAGATTTCTCACAACTAACAGTAAATTATAGAAGACAATGAAATCTCTATCCATCTGTTTGGTTGGGCTACCATAACAAAATATCATAGACTGAGGTGGTTTAAGCAACAGACATTTATTTTCTCACAGTTCTGGAAGCTAGAAGTCCATGATCAAGGTGCTGGAAAATTCAGTTTCTTTTGACAACTCTCTTTCTGGCTTACAAGGCTGCCTTCTCACTGTGTGCTCACAGAGCTTTTCTTCTGGACTCATGCAGAAAGAGACAGACAGACAGACCCGGCATCTCTTCCTCTTCTTAGAAGGACACCAATTCTATCCAATTAAGGTCCTACTCTTATGACCTCATTGAAATTAATTCCTCCCTAAAGGTTCTGTCTCCAAACACAGTCACATTGGAAGTTAGGGCTTCAGCATACAAATTTAGGGAGGAGGATGAGGACAAAATTATAACAACATCTTCAAAGTACTGAGAGAAGAATAACTACCAGCTAGAATTCTATACCCAGATAAACTATATTTGTTCTTCAGGGTAATGCCAAACTAAAGACATTTTCAGACAGGTGAGAAAATTCCTACACCTAAACTATCACTAAGCCCTGGCTGGTGTGGCTCAGTGAACTGAGTGCAGCCTTCAAACCAAAATGTCGCTGGTTCAGTTCCCAGTCAGAGTACATGCCTGGGTTACATGCCGGGTCCCCAGTTGGGGGTGGGCAAAAGGCAACCTATCGATGTATCTCTTGCACATCAGTGTTTCCCTCCCTCTCTTCTTCCCTCTCTAAAAATAAATAAATAACATCTTTTAAAAAAAAAAGTTAAACGGTCACTGAAAGATCTATTAAACTTAATGGCACACTAACTGAAACTAGAAGGAAAGAGCAGAAGAAACAATAAATCAACTAAATTGATAAAATATTCACTCAACAAATATTGATTAAGCACTCTAATTCTATGTGCCAGGGTCTGTTCTATTTGATGGGGATGTTAACAATAAATAAAACGAAACCCCTTATTTGTTACATATAATCTGGTAGACAATGGTAAGCGCACTGAAGAAAAATAAAGCAGGAAAAGAGGATGGAGGTAAAGACAGAGGTTCTATTCTATATTGTTAAATCTATGCATTGATTATTAAAAAGAATAATACTGGTGAATTGTGAGACTTTAAAAATAAAGATAACTTCTTTGAAAACAAAGGCAACAAAGATCATTTGGATGAGGTAGGTTTAGGAGGCTCAGAAATTAATGCTGGGAACCGCAGTCAAATTTCAAGGCTCTTTCCACATTTCCCCTCTGCCACCCTCAATATGCCAGCTTATCCCCAGACTATCAGACCCTGTAGCAGTAAGATAACTAGAGTTACAAAAGTTCTTACGTAGACTCAACAGAATCTAGTGGAAGAAGCAGAACCATCTCATGCTCTCATGTATCTCTTCTTAAGAGCAAAGACACCTTTCCCTGAAGCCTCTTGGCAGATCTTCCCTGTGCTCATTGGCACAGACAGTATCCATGCCCATCACAGTAAACCAATCACAAGCAAGGGAAATAGGATCCCAATACTGGTCTTAAAACAATCCATATTTAACCCCTGGAGCTGGGTGCAGGTAACATGGAGAAGGACAGACACCTAGGAAAATATCCCAGCTTTTCTGGCAAGGAATAAAGCAATGCTCACTGGGAAGATCACCAACAATGTTTGCCCCACCTGTCATTTGCCTCAAAACTCACCATACAGTGGTTACTATGTGACACTATGAGCACACCTCCATGCATGCAACATGGCAGAACATAACCGTAGAAATTTGAAAAACAGCACCTTATGTTAATCTAATTCTCTTACAAGTCCAACTGCTTTAATGAAAGCCCATACATGAGTCATTTGTATGTTAACCAATCTACACCTTTATTGTGCTAATTCAATAACCAAACTATAAGGACAACAAGACCATCCAACTACCCCCCAAATCAATCCCTAAAGATGGTGGATCAGAACACTTCCCATACAGTAGGCCAAACCATGGTCAATTTATGTAGATATTTAAAGCTTCCCCAATGCTCCCATAAAAATGCTCTCTCTTCAGGCTACATAGACACTTCTTAGGTGAGATGTCAAAGAAATGTGCCTTTGACTGAAGACCATTTCCAGATTACTTCAACATTATCAGTTCGGAAAAACATTGTGGAAATGCCTGGCTAGAGTGGGTTAAATGCTTTCATTTCTATGAGAAACTGAAGTTATTATGGATTTTTAGAGCCAAAAGGAACTTCTCAGAGACTATTTAACAGGACTCCCTCATTTCACAGATAAGACTTTATGCAAGTCAATAGAACCAAAGCTGGCAATTTGATAAAATATTTAATCCAAGAGAAACCTTTTAAATATCTTTGTTATCGCACTGTCTTAGGAACAGAGTATACATTAATTCAGCCCTTCTCAACCTCTGTGGCAAAGTCACAGACCCATATTTTATATCCAATTTCAGGTTGTTCCTGGGCCCCCTGAAGCTCATCTGGGAACCCTAGAGCTAAAATTCTCTCCCTTTGATATAGTTAACACACAGAGATAATTATATTGAGGTTATAGTTTCCCATACCACTATTTAGATGTAGGAAATAATTTCATGGTAGCTCCTTCTTCAACATCTGCTCATCCCGTTGCATCTTACCCAGTTAATACAAATTCAAGAAATTCTATCCATTTGAAAAGCTCTCCAAGAAAAAGAGAAGAGCAGTCCTATAATGTAAGGTGGACAGAGGGAAGTCCTTGCCCTCTTTGCGTCCAGCACTGTATCCCTAGGTCTGGCAGAACTCCTAACAGAAGGTGAGCCATCAATAAAGGTCTTTAAGTAAGTACTAGATCAATGGAAAGCTTTTAACCTTTCAAGATACTTACAAAAACTATTATCTTAAATCCCTTACCATCTAGGAGGGATCTGTTTGATTATTAATCCCATTTTGTAGATGAGGACATGTGAGACTCAATAACTTGCCCAAGGTCATGGATCTTATTAAGAGCAAAACTAGGGGTAATGGCTGGGTTTCCTTATTGGTGTTTCCAGCTGTTAGACTGGCACACAACAACATTTTTTCAACTGGAAATGACCACACAAATAAAAGCTATTGTTAATATATTATGTACCTTTCCAAAGTAAAACAGAACTTTCTTGTGGATTGTCTGCTCATTTTGAATTATCCATGCTGCTTCATTCCACTAGCCAGGACAAAAAGCACTGGGTATGCCTTTTAGGGGAAGAAAAAAAAAAAAACCAAAAACCTGCCTCTGTATACATGAGCTATCCAAGCAGTAAAGGCATAAAAATGAGGTTTTCCACTGGCTAGTTGACCATAGCCAGCCTCAACAGTCCTCAAATAATCCTGAGTAACTTTCACATCACCTTGATCTAATTTGTGCTTAAAAAGAAAAAAACCTAATCCCTTCAACTGAGCATAATCGGAAGAAGAAAACAACAAATGTGTGATTTGTCTCCAGGCTCTTTACCAGCTTGGATCACTTTCCAGCTCATTTTAGCTGGGTAAATAATAGCTTGATATGTAGCACCTGCTAAGTGAAATGAAAATGGAAAATGTTTTAAAGAGTTTTCACTTAATGTCTTCATACTACTGTAAATGTATGAAAATTTTATATCCAGGTTTTTATTACTGTTGATTACTAAACTGACGGGGAAAATAATCCAAGCTTGTGCATTAATGAAGTATGATTTTTTCTAAGTTCTTTTTTTAAAGAACAAAGCAAAACACAATTAAAAGGTAAAAAGCCTCCCCAACTTTTAACTCTTTAAAGATTGAACATAGAGATCAGATTTTTTTTCTTACATGTTTTCTTAGCCACTTCACCCTTGTCTAGAAAACGCACTGTTTTCTTCCAACACAGTGGCTTGCCCAAACCCAGCTTTGCATTTTCAGGTTTGCTCCCTCAATACCATCACTTTGTCCCTCTTCAAATAAAAGTGTTTTCAGCACCTTCAGAAACATGCCTACCAATCCAGAGAGCTATGACAAAACAGAGAAAGAGAGAGTAGAAAGTGAGTACCAAGACTCGTGGGCAGATGCCATGACAGCAGATGTGCCCTTGGGAAATAAACAGTGCCAACAATAATCCAAGTCTCTCAAGAGTGGGTTTGGCCCCACTAGTAACAAAAAAAAGGAGCCCAGCACCCTCCCACCAATGCTCTCTTACAAATACTCATGAACGACTTGCTTTAGAAGCTCACATTCATCTAAGTGGGGGTGTCAGTGGTGGAATTAGTCACACCTGTCAGTGAATAGCAAATTACAGCTGTATAGACACAAGTGAGTTATTGGTCATGGGCTACAGTCTCCCAGGAAGCAAACCATGCAATTTCTGCTGCTTCCAGGCTTATTGAAAGGAACTTAAACTTGCAAATGATTAAGTACCTTAATTGTGTCATCTTAAAGCATTCATTACCATAACCAATACCTAGGGGTTGCAAGAAGCCCAGCTGCCGCATTCAGATGTCTGACCCTAAGTTGCAGCAGCCATGCCACCTTCCACCCTACTTCCCCCTCATCATCAGATCCTGTGTGTGGATTCCGGCTTCTGGATATAAACTAGTTAATGGAAGAGACACCCCCAGAAACAAAAGATTCTGACTCCCCATCAATGTTCTTTCCCTTCACCATGTTGTTCCTTTGTTTTGCTGTATCAGGAAAGGGGAAGTTAGGGGAATAAGTATGCGGTGTGTTTAATGGATTTTTCCCAACATTTAATTTTGTGAACTCAGCTCACGTTTACCAAGTAACTGCTAAAAATACAACCCTATGAAAGATGCTGGGAAAGATATAAAAAATAAATAAATACCATGGGGTATGTGCCTTCAAGGACATTATATTCTGGGTCTGAAGGCAAAACTTAAATCACACTTAGGATGTTCATTCACCAATATTTATTTACACATTCTACGAGCAAAGCATTGCCCTAAAAGTCTTCAGAGAAACTACTAGAAGACAGCAAATACGCTCCCACTGAGATGGTTACTAAATAAAGCTGGACTTGAAAGGGACCTCAAAGACAACCCAGTGAGCTCTTCACACTCAACCACATCCTGGCCAAGAGACTACTGTGCTCTCCCTATCTACTTCCAACTGGAAATGTAGAGCCCAGAACAGAACACAATATTCTCAGTGTGGCGTTCCTCCTTTTTCAAGAAAATTTGCTTCTGTAATTAAACCAATAATCTCCCAAGGCTCTTAAACACTCATATTGAGATAATGAAAGATGCCAAATATAACTTAATTTCTCACACCTTATCCTTATTCTGGCACTTTGCTTTAACAGTTGATTTGGGTGCCCAAGTACAGGTATAATCTTCTTAAATTTCATTTCTTCTAATTTGGTGATATTTTAGCTGATAAAATATTGTGAGACCATAATTCTATTATCTGATGCTGTCATTCACAGTTCTGTCTCCCACAAATATGACAATGTGCTTTCTGTGTCTTTACCTAAGTCACTGGTAAATATTTTCGACAAGAGCCAAGTACAAAACCAAGCTCTGTGGGGAACCACAAGAAACATTCTTCCAAACTGACATGGCTCCATGTAGGTGCCCTCTTCTGGTAGAGCTGCTTGGCACAAATCCAGTATTAAATGCCTTTCTGATCCGCAAATGCATGATGCTTAACACATTTTTCTTATTGGTTATGTTGAAAAACAAAAGTAGATCACATGACCTGATCAATCCACAATGAATCCAGACTGACTCATAAACTGATGGTTCACTATCCACCCCTGTAATAATCTGTATCAGAATCTCATTCCAGATTCCAAAGGCCATAGCTAGCTACCAGGGGAATGCCAAAGATAAGAAACAAAACTTCAGTTTGGCCAAGCATAGGGCATCTGTAGGAATAATAAGGAAGAGACTGGGATCTGAAGCTTGCACTCAAGAAATTCAGAAAGTAATAAAGAAACAATGAGTGCTTTGGTACAGCAGAGGTGCATCAGTAGAACATCCAGAAAGAACAATTTGACAGTGGAGGGCAAGAGAGGTAGATGTGGACAGTGGCTAGAATTTTAAAGATCAGACCCTTATAATGGTTCAGGAAAGAGGGTTAAATAACTTGACTAATTAGTAAATGAGAACATCAGAATACATGGCAATCACAGAGGTATTACCTGGTGACTGATGAGACAAGGAAGGAAGAAAGGGAAGAAGTCAGTAATGATAGTGAAGCATCCCCAGCCCCCAGGGGTGTCACTGTAAGAAGGGCCAGAGGAGAAACTGCCTTTGGGAGCAAAGGAAAAGATAAGTTAGTCTGGACAGAGTAATCTTGAGGTTCCCAGGGGACATCCACTGTCCAGAACTCAACCAGAACAGTGGAAATAAACCTTGGGAGAAAGATAAAGTAGACCTGGAGACAAACTGGAAATATCTCTATTTTGGAGTTGACAGGAAGAAATGAGTCAGAAAATGACCCAGGGAAAGAATGGCCAGCAAAGTGTAAAGATGAGCTGGTTACACCTATGTAGAGAAGTCAGAGAGAAGCTTTGAAGAAAACCATGTCAAATGATAGAGTCAATGAGGAGAAGGATGAGTAAGAAGTGGCCATTCAATTTTATAAGGCCATCTAAGGCCTTTAAGAAAGAATATTAGCCTTAGCAGTGTTTCTCGGACTTTAATGGGTCACAAATAACTTGGAGATTTTGTTAAAATGAGGACTCTGACTCATTAAGTTGGAGGTAGGGCCCACACTTAGGCATCTCTAACAAGCTCTCAGAGGATGCCAACGGTACTGGTCCATAGACCACACTCAGAAGACCAAGACTGAGGGGTGAATAAGAGGGGAGCATATGAAGGCAGTGGGTGGAGACAACTCTTTCAGGAAGTTCAGTAAAGGAGAAGGGATGAGTGATGGAATAGGAATATAAATTGTGAGTGCTGTAGGAATTAAGAATCATAGAAAGAAGCAATCAATAGTGCTCTTTTTAAAGAACTTCTCTGTGGGCTAGAAGCTCACCCTGAGAGCTTTGATAAGTGTGCTAAGGGAATTCAGTATATGATTTCAGCTCCTCTGTTCTTCCATTTTACTAGACCCAAGTGATTTAAAGTTTAAACCTGAGTAGGAAATGTAGAATATGATGATCAGCAAGAAATTAACATACTCCTCCATGATTCTATTCATTGGCTAGTTAAACATCCCATTAGCTGCCCTGTTCTCCTTCCATTATACTTTCTGACTAGAGGACTGCACCTATAATACAGTTCTCTCCCATACTTAAGCTCCAAGCCCCTCTAACTCATCCACAGATGTTTAATTAGAACTTAGCCTCTGTTGGCAGATTTTTATCTTTGGAAATGCCCCTGGCTGTGCCAAAAGAACAGGTGAACCCAAGGATTGACCGAAACACTCTCACTAATGCAGTCAAACCAGCACCCAGATAAGAGGCAGAACACAACAATTTCAGGTAAGAGGCAAAGCACCCTCAATGAATCACTGAGATGCCCCTAGTAATCCCCCAGTGAAAGCATTCAGCTTTCAGCACATGTCCTCTGACAATTGCCTGAGTGCTTTTAAATGGAAACTGTGATTTAAGGAACTTTCATATTATCTTGATACACCCTAGAAAACAAAATCATCACCACAAACCCACAAAGAATGTCTGATGTTGCCAAAGTCACATGGTGGTCCTGAGACAAGTCAGAATTGCACAGAGAACCTCCCCATTTAGGTGGTGCCAGAGCATTTGTTTCTAGAGTTGACCAGAAAATCTTTCTGAACCATTTCCATTCCTTGGAATGGGTTGATCCCATTCCAGAACCAAATGAATTGTTGAGAGAAAGGGTTCCATAGGAGGGGACCTAAAGGATATCAAGAAAAAATACCACATCATCCTAAATGCACCAATTTAAAAGTAAGAACAAAGATGCAAAAAATCATCCTTCCTGACACTTATGTCATGGAATCAGAATGTTACCATCTGGATAGGCCTTTATAGATCAGAAAAGGACCATCTATAAAGCTCATTGAAAATACAGATGCTCAGTCCCCACCCCATACCACGGACTTAAATGACCCAAACTCTCCAGGGGTGTCCAATTAATGTTCTTTATTTACAAGATCCAGAGAATTTAAATGACTTTCCTAAGACCACAGATGTTTAAAGTGATACACTACCACCTCATTTCAAAAGGATGTAAGGCAGAAGTCAAAAGGCTGATAACATGCTATCAATGACTTTATACTCACTCATCAGCTTTTTTCCATGGTGCTCACAAGAGAGATTATTAAGCAAGAGACGTAAGAGAACCTCCTACATTGTATACAAACCAAAATCTTGCCTACTTCCAGAACCTTCTTACAAAAAAACTGAAGTTACAACACACTAAGGAGAAATAGTCCCAGGTAAGGTATACTGCCACTAAAGGAGGGTTAGAAGAAAAAGATGTCTGCCCCTATGGGGAAGAGAAAGAAAATCCTGTTCAGATACATCACCTTGCATAGAAAGGTAGAAGGCAGAGGCCTGTTATCACTGGAAAAAGAACAGGAAACACTCTGCCACCCAAGAGCCCCACCAATATGAAACAGAAAAAGACTCATGCCTCAGGCACACAGGACCTGCCTAAGACTGAGACTGAAGCAAAATAACAGAGAAACCCTCTCACCAACGCAAGCCTCCCACTAAGTAACAAGGAACAGTAGTCTCTCCCTCGATGAAGGACAAGGGCATAGAGAGAGACCCAGTCTTTGCTGTAGACACATGGGGACCTGCTGAAAGAAAAGGATGGAGTGGGAACATGAGGAAAACCCCATTTCTCCAGGGTCCCCAGTAAGCACAAGGTAGCAACAAGCCACCAGTGGAGGAATTTAAAGTCTATCTTACAACAAAAGTCAGATCCAGCTCAATTAGTGACTGCATTGACTCAACCACCCACACTACCATCCCAACATAAATATTTCCATTTCCTGTTATAAATAGTACCTACTTCAGTCAGTACTGTTCTTTTACACACATTGTACAGCATTTACTTTTTTAAAAAGTATGGGACATACAAGAAGCAAAAAAAAAAAAAGAAAAAAGACTCTTGGTGAAAAGACAAAGTAGTCAACATTACCAGAAACAGAAGTGATACAGTTATTGGAATTAACAAACAAGGGACTTAAAATAACATACTACTGTATTTTGCCATGTATAATGCACACTTTTTGGCCCAAAGTTTTGAGGGGAAAGTCAGGATGCACATTATACATGGATAGTACTAATTCCACATCTCTTTAAATGTTTTTAATAATTTATTTACGCTTATATGTTAAAAGTGTAACTCTAGAAAGAAATTACAACATCTGTATGAAAAATAATATCCTGGAATACGATAATTGGTTTTGTTTCTAAATATAAATAAGTGAATAAGTGATTGAATTTAAAAAATTAAGATTTTTTTCCTGAAAGTTTGGGCCCAAAACTGGGTGCAGGTTGAGGTCTGCTAGACCTGGTCCTGCAAGGGGAGGATTGGAGGTGGAGTCAAGAGAGGCAGGGGATTCACAGTTTGCAATCTGGGGATGCATAGGGAGGGGAAGAGTCCTCAGAGGGATCAAAAGATGTTTCTGTTGGGGTGCAGGGAACAGACAGATGCTGATGGGGTGGGGGAGAGTGGAGGAGGATTTGGTAGGTAGAACAGGTCTGGCAGATCTGTACAGCTCAAAGGAGGCCTGGATGTATGGGACTCCACTCGCCGAGACACTGACAGTAATTGTCAAGGTCTGTGAGAATTTGAGGGTCAAGTGTCCCATTTTCTGGCCAAATGGACCCATTATTCCTCTTATATTGAGGCCAGACCATGTTACAGAAGAAAATAAGTCTCTTGGATTTTAGGTCCATTTCTAAGCCCATATCTTTCAGACTTTTAAGCAGACACCCCAAGGGAGTATTGCTGGGAGGCAGCAACTCGCCCCTGCCCATTATGAGGAATAAGATTGAAAGGGGGAAAGGAGCAAGCCCAACTCCCTGCCCTAGGACAAAGGAGGAGGCCCCCTACCCTCGAGTGTCCTAGGGTCATGACAGAGAAAGGGAGGAGAAGGAGGAGGCGTCCCACCTTCCTTCTCACTCCCAAGGGTCCAGGACCTGGCAGGCAGCGACCCTCACCCAGCACTTGGATTTTTACGACGTTGTCCAGGACAACAGCAGAAGAAGGAGAGCACCCAGATGAGGGAGAGGGACATACTCCTACCCCTAATTGATTTTGCCGGTGTGGATACGGAGGTCAGGCAAGTGGGCTTCCCCAATCACGGTCCTCCCAGGTTTTGGCACCAAAATGTTATAAATCTATGAGAAATAGAGGTGGGAGGAACCAGGTGATCTGATCCAAGCGCCTTTATTTGATGATGTGCTGATAGGCAGGCTGAGTCGGTGTTGACTTCAGCACCAGGAAAAGGCAGGAGTGGGGTTTTTAAAAGAAAAAGCACGGGGTTTGTGAGGGGATAGGGGAGGGATTGGTCTCTTGTTCTTCCAGGCAGGTGCCCAGGGTTCCAGGATGTGAGCCTGGACAATGGGTTAGGTAAAGGGCTGGGCCGTTCCCAGGTACAGGATGGTCAGTCTGGCCACCAGCTATTGTGGCTGGTGCAAGGTATCTATTGTGCTCGGTGGGAGAGTTTCGATTAAGCTTCAGGCTACCAAGCCAATCAGGACAACTGAGTCATAGGCAGTCCAGAGGGTTGGAAACTGGCCTGGCCTGACTGGGTCATTAGCAGTCTGGGGGTTGGGGATCTGGCTTGACCTTTTCACGCAATACGCATAGCAAAATACAGTAATTTGTTTAAGAAATCTGTAGGAAAAGGTGAACATCATGCATGAACAGATGGGTAATTTCTGGAGGAAAATGCAAACTATAAAAAGAGCTCAATGGAAATCATTATAAAAACAATTTCCTCAATAGACCTGGCTTGTCAGCAGAAGGGTAGCAGCAGAGAAATGCACTTAGGAACTTGAACATAAGTACATAAGAAAGTATCCAAACTAATAATGAAAAAAAGTGGGGGAAAACAAGACAAGCATCTAAGAATGATGGAATGAGATCAAATAGTATAACATATATTTGGAATCCCAGAAGTAGATGAGAGAACAAAAAATAAATGTCTGTAGAGATAATAGTTAAGAATTTTCCAAAATTAATGAAAAACATCAAACTACATTTCAAAGAACCTCAGAAATCCCAAAGCAAGGAGAGGCTGGGGTGGGGGGCAGATCATATACGCATCATAGAAAAACTGCTAAAAAACAGAGATAAGGTAAACATCTTGAAGGCAGCCAGAGGAAAAATATAAAGAGAACAACAAAGCTGAGAATGACATCAGACTTCCTAACAGAAAGAATGCAAAGCAGAAGAAAATAAAATGGCATCATAAAAGTCCTGGGAAAAAAGTGTCTATAAGAAATCCCATATAGAGTGACATTATCTTCTAAAAATGAAGGTGAGATAAAGAATTTTTCAGACAAACAAAAAATGAGAGAATTCGCTGCCAGCACATCTGTATAAGAAGATGTTAAAAATATCTTTATACACAAGTCTGGCAATAGAGGAAAAATGTATCTACACAAAATAAAAATAAAAAGCTGCAGAAATAGTAAAAATGTGGGTAACATGAAATTATTTCTTAATTTTAATCTCCTTAAAAAATAACTGGCTCTGAAATATATATTTATTTTGAAAATAGGTTAAACTAGAAAAATTTGAAACTTTTAACTTTCTTTTTAAAATAAGAGAATAGAAAAACATTTCCCTGGTTTAAAAAAAGATAACTCCTGCCTAAAGAAAAATGCTAACATGGAAGACAACAATAAAACAAAGGACAAGAGAAAAGAACTGTAAGTATACCATTATAAGATTCTTAAACTATACATGAAGTGGTATATTATTTCAAGCTAAATTGTGACAGGTTACAAATATATACTACACTCCCTAAAGCAACCACTGGAAAAATTTTTTAAGTAGAAAAACATAGAAGCCAATAATAGAGGTAAAATAGAATCATAAAATTTACAAATAATCTCCAAAAAAGGCAGGCAAAGAATGAAACAGAAACAAAGAACAGATGAGACAAATAAAAAACAACTTGCAAAATGTTAGAATTAAAACCAATTATATTGATAATGATATTAAATGTAAATGGCCTAGACATTCCAAGTGAAAAGATGAAATCATGAGATTGGATATGAAACAAATCCACTATAAATATAAATACCAAGCTACATTAAGAGCTAAAGACAGATATGCCACACAAAAGTTGAAATCTCTGTAACATAACACAAAGTAGACTTCAGAACAAAGAATATTTTTAGGCACAAAAGAGTTAATTCATCAAGAAGACATAAATATGTCTTCCAGCCAAGATGGAGTTATAGATACACTGTGCATCCTCAAACAACCAAAAGAAAGACAACAACAAATTTAAAAACAAAAGCACTAGAACTTTCAGAAAATTGAACTGTATGGAAGTCCGACAACCAAGTTGTTAAAGAAGAAATATCCATCCAGACCAGTAGGAGGGATGGAGACCAGCAGCCAGGGTGGAGAGGACTCAGAGAACGGTGGCAGCAGGAGGACCAGGCAGTCTCACATCTGTGTGGATAAACTGGGAGGAACAACTGGGGAGCAAGACAGAACAAGCAACCCAGGGTTCCAGCCCAGGGAAATAAAGCCTCAAAACCTCTGACTGAAAAAACCTGTGGGGATTGAAGCAGTGGAAGAAACTCCCAAACTCACAGGAGAGTTTATTGGAGAAATGCACAGGGCCCTAGGACATACACAAGCCCACCCATCCAGGGAATCAGCACCAGAAGGGCCCAATTTGCTTGTGAGTATCAGGGGAAGTGACTGAAAGTAGGGGGAGAGCTGAACAAGCAGAATTGTTCCCTCTCGGACCCCTCCCCCACATATAGCATCACAACACAGCCATGTGGGTTACTCCGCCCTGGCAAATATCTAAGGCTCTGCCCCCTAACTACAAAACAGGTGCACTGGGACCAAAAAAAAAAAAAAAAAAAGGCCCAAATGAAAGAACAGATCAAAGCTCTAGAAAAAATACAACTAAGCAACAAAGAGATAGCCAACCTATCAGATGCACAGTTCAAACACTAGTAATCAGGATGCTCACAGAATTGGTTGAGTATGGTCATAAAATAGAGGAAAAGTGAAGGCTATGAAAAGTGAAATAAAGAAAAATGAACAGGGAACCAACAGTGAAGGGAAGGAAACCAGGACTCAAACCAATAGTTTGGACCAAAAGGAAGAAATATACAATCAGAACAGAATGAAGAAACAAGAATTCAAAAAAATGAGGAGAGGCTTAGGAACCCCTGGGACAACCTTAAACATTCCAACATCTGAATCACAGTAATGCCAGAAGAAGAGGAGGAAGACCAAGAAATTGAAAACTTACTTGAAAAAAATAAATAAAGGAGAACGTCCCTAATCTGGCAAAGGAAACAGACTTCCAGGAAGTCCAGGAAGTTCAGAGATTCCCAAAGAAGTTGGACCCAAGGAAGCACACACCAAAGCACTTCATAGTTACACTACCCAAGATTAAAGATAAGGAGAGAATCTTAAAAGCAGCAAGGGAAAAGGAGACAATTACCCACAAAGAAGTTCCCAAAGACTATCAGTTGTTTCTCAAAAGAAACCTTGCAGGCAAGAAGGGGCTGGAAGGAAGTATTCCAAGTCATGAAAGGCAAAGACATATATCCAAGATTACTCTATCCAGCAAAGCTTTCATTTAGAATGGAAGGGCAGATAAAGTGCTTCCCAGACAAGGTCAAGTTAAAGGAGTTCATCATCACCTAGCCATTATTATATGAAATGTTAAAGGGACTTATCTAAGAAAAAGATGAAGATGAAAACTATGAACAGTAAAATGACAACAAACTCACAATTATCAACAACTGAACCTAAAACAAAAACAAACTAAGCAAACAACTAGAGGAGGAACAGAATTACAGAAATGGAGATCACATGGAAGGTTACAGCAGGGAAGGGGAAGGAGGAGAGAGCAGGGAAAGGTACAGGGAATAAGTAGCATAAATGGTAGGTAGAAAATAGACAGGGGGAGGTTAAGAATAGTATAGGAAATGTATAGAAGCCAAAGAACTTAAATGTACGACCCATGGACATGAACTTCATGGAGACTACATCTCAGATCGGCCTACACAACAAAGTATACATATGTCCAATGTGTATTTAGATTTCTTTTATAGGTCAGACATCACAAAGATTAAAGTACTACAAATTTTAATAACATTAAGGTACATAAAAATGTTTTTTTATTTGCAACAGACCACCCAGTATCTGGTTCTGAGTTGTCCTCCTTAAGAGCACAGAGCATTCAAAAAAGTCTGGGAAGCAGAAAACCACCTGGGGAGACTTTGTTGAAAATAAGACCTCTCCTTCATTATCTTTCATTGTTTATGATTTTGCAGGTTGTCCACACAAGAAAGAATCTAGCAAAGGAGAAACCATAGGCTGGGTCCTAGACTGCTAGATGCAACTCCAGTTTAGTAAGCAAAAGAGCTCCTCTGAATTGGTGTTTCAGGGTTCTTAGGGTATAATCCCAACAGCAGAACTGCCAGGTCAAAAGGCAGTTCCATTTTTAGTTTTCTGAGGAAATTCCATACTGTTTTCCACAGTGGCTACACCAGTGGAGTGGCAGGGGGAAATGGAGGCAATTGTACTTGAACAATAATAAAAAAAAATTTTTTTAATAGTGTAAAAGAAGGTTTAAGGTTTAAGTAATACCAAATCAGTAGAATTGGGTAAGATTTTAGAATCATGCAAGTAAATATGCTATATGTACAATTATAAATACCAACAAAATTATCTTCCATGATGTTTGTAAGACTTGGAAAAATAAAAAAATAATAAAAGAGTTCCTCTACCTTGGATGGGGAAGGGGCTCCCTGATCTCTTCCTTGGGCAAAGCCAGAGCACAGAGGGGGCCTTGCTGCATAGAATGAATGTGCTGGCTAATGCTGCCAAAGCCTTACTGGTTGCTGCGGGGGGAAGTCAATACTGGACACCCTTTTCATTGCTAAAGGTGAATCTGAAAAAATATTAAATGCCATCCTGCTTTTGAAGAAGAATCTTTGGAAAAGTTCACAACATTTTTACCAAACCCAAAATAACTTTCTTAATTATCTGCTAAAGGGCTCCCAACAGGCCGCCTCTAGAGAAACATTTGTCCTCTGAGTGTTTTTTCTCTTTTAAATGCTGTCTTTCACCACTGTGTTTATACTTGCCACAAAGATATGGCATGATTAATGCAGAAAAAATAAATATTAAGAGCCTTACAATCAAATTAAGGAGGGCACTTGATAAAATGAGTCCCCTTCTTGTGAGTAATTTGAAAGAATAACTGTTTTTCATTACGACCTCAGCTCCCAGCAGGTCCTGTATAAACCAAGCCAGCTGTGGTTCAAGAAAAGGTCCAAAGGAGGACCCACTCAAGGCGTGGATAAATCACAATTGTGATCACAGACCAGGTTTCTATCTTTTTTATCCCCCTTAATAAATTGGGCTTGACCTGAAACTCCAAGAAAGTTAATTTATAACAGCCAATTTTTTTTACATCACAGCTCACCTTTCTTTTTCTTTTAAATTTAAACCATTATGACAAATGGAGATTTATTATATACCATAAACACATGTGGCTTGAGCACTGATATTTAGTCTGGAAACTCAGATGGGGCAGTAAGCTGCTGGCAAATTCAGGAAATGCCACGTGATGTTCCTGAAAAAGATGAAACACACACATTCCACAGCATTTACTGTGGCCACTGTGGATTCTGGCCATTGTGTGGGCACCACAGACCCAGTGCAGGCTGTGAAATAAAAGATGATTCAGCCAGGCCAGGGAGAGGTACTGTCTTTCAGAGCCACATTCTCCCAAATCTCAGCTAAAATCTTCACAAGGGTAACCAGAGTTTTTAATTAGAGATGAGCAAAAAAAGAAAGCTTCCCAAGACATTCCTCCAATGTTGGCCTGCCCCTCACATAACCTTGCAAGTGGTTGGTCCCGAGACACTCAGTAATGCTGCAAGAATCATTCAGAAACATCAGGCTGGATTCACTGATAAGTAACCAGAATCTTGGTGGAAGGTGGACTGGGATTTTATTTCCCACCATACTAAGTCTGAGATGAGATGCCTGATCTTTTTCTCCCTTCTCTTAGCCAGGCTGCAATGATCTATTCCTCTTCAACTGATAATTGTTATAATTCCTCACCAGCAATGAGTACTACGTGATTTACCAGCTAAGCAAGGAGGTAACATTAACTGGTGGTTAAAGATGTGAACTTTGGAGTCAATCCTGGCTCTGCCACTTCCCAAATTTTCTAAACCTTGTTTTTCCCATCCACAAAATGAAACTACTAATAAGTACTCTGTGTTTTGTCAAATTCACTTATTAGGTAGAGTAGTTTTTGGGTGGAGTCTATAGCAAGAGACATAAAGGAAAGAATAAACAAATGGGATCTCATCAAAATAAAAAGCTTCTGCATGACTAAAGAAAACAGCACTAAAATCAAAAGAGAACCAACCATATGGGAAAACATATTTGCAGATGATACCTCAGACAAAGGTCTGATCTCCAAAATATATAAAGAACTCACATGACTCCACTCCAGGAAGATAAACAATCCAATTAAAAAACAGGCAAAGCACTTGAACAGACACTTCTACAAGGAGGACATATAGATTGCCCAGAGACATATGAAAAGATGCTCAACATCACTAGCCATCAGAGAGATGCAAATTAAAACCACAGTGAGATACCACTTCACACCAGTCAGAATGGCCATCATAAACAAATCAACAAACAACAAATGTTGGAGAGGATGCAAAGAAAAGGGAACCCTAGTGCACTGTTGGTGGGAATGCAGACTGGTGCAGCCACTGTGGAAAAGTGTGGAATTTCCTAAGAAAACTAAAAATGGAACTGCCCTCTGACTTGGCAATTCCACTGTTGGGATTATACCCTAAGGATCCTGCAACACCAATTCAAAAGAACCTGTGCATCCCAATGTTCATAGCAGCACAATTCACAATAGCCAAGTGCTGGAAGCAAACTAAGTGCCCACCAGTAAATGAGTGAATCAAAAACCTATGGTACATTCACACAATGGAATGCTACACTGCAGAAAGAAAGAAAGAACTCCTACCCTTCATGACAGTATGGATGGATCTGGAGAGTATTATGCCAAGCAGTGTAAGAGAAATACCGTATGATCTCACCTATAAATGGAACCTAATCAACAAAACAAAAGAACAAGCAAAATACAACCAGAGATATTGAAATAAAGAACAATCTGACAGTAATCAGAGAGGAAGAGGGAGAGGAATAATAGGGAATAATGGGAGGGGCCATCAAGGAACATGTATGAACGACACATGGACAAACCCAAAGAGGATAGGTTCAAGGGTGGTAGGTGGGGTGGGTGGAGAGCAGGGCATGGTGGGGTGAAAATGTAGACAATTGTACTTGAACAATTAAAAAAGTACTGAGTGTGTCTTTTGGGAGGATTCATGAAACAATATACGTAAATCATATAGATGGTCATAACGCATTATTAAAAATGTACAAATCTTCTATCATAATCTAATCAGTGGCATAATAGTAAAATAGTTAATAGCTATCAATAACTACCATCATTAAAAAAACACTTGCCATATGTGTAGGTTTTCTCCAGAACTGCAATAAAATTTCCATGAGGCCAGAACCTCCATCTTTACTCTTTTTCTTGGTGATGGCTCTCAGGCACAAGAAACTTATTAATACTTGTGGACTTCCGGCCAAGATGGCGGCATAGGCGGACACACTGTGCCTCCTCTCACAACCAAAATTAAGGACAACAAATATTTAGAAACAAGAAAACAACCAGAACTTATAGAAAATTGAACTGTACGGAAGTCCAACAACCATTCATCCAGACCGGTAAGAGGGGCGGAGTCGCGGAGGGAAAAAGTGGAGGTGCGGACCCAGGAACACAAGTAGCAGCAGCTCGCAGTTCCCAGGTGCTCGGGCGGTGGCTGGCGGTCCTCGGGCGCCCAGGCGGCAGCTGGCAGACCCCGGGCACAGGGGGGCAACTGTGCAGACCCAGTGAGGACGCACAAGGCAGCTGGCTGACCAGGGGGTCCCACATTCGCGCACCCAGACGGTCCAGGCAGAGGGGAAGTGACGGAAGGGACTGAATCCAGGAGAGAGCGGAGCGGGCGCCATTGTTCCCTCTCAGAACCCGCCCCCACATACAGCATCAAAACCCAGCGACTGGGCTGCCCCACACTGGGGAGCGCCTGAGGCTCCACCCCTCACTACGTAACAGCACGCGCGCGTGCACAGATAATCCAGGTGAAGGGGAAGCAGCGGAAGGGACCAGAGTCCAGAAGAGAGCGGAACAGGCGCCATTCTTCCCTCTCGGACCCCGCCCCCACCTACAGCATCACAACCCAGCAACTGGGCTGCCCCGCCCTGAGGAAAACCTAAGGCTCCACCCCTCATATGTAATAGCTGCAACCAGACTAAAACCAAAACAAAACAAAACAAAAAACCCCACCAAAAATGGCTCAAACTGGAGACAAAATGAAAACCCCAGAGTCAATTCCTCTAAGCAATGAAGAGATGGCCAACCTATCAGATGCACAGTTCAAAGCACTGGTCATCAAAATGCTCACAGAATTGGTTGATTTTGCTCATAAATTAGATGAGAAAATGCAGGCTACAATACGTGAAATGAAGGAAGATGCATGGGGAACCGATAGAGATGGAAGGAAAACTGGGACTCAAATCAATGGAGTGGACCAGAAGGAAGAAATTAACAACCAAACAGAAAACAAGGAAGAAACAGGAATTCAAAAAAATGAGGAGAGGCTTAGGAACCTCCGGGACATCGTTAAACGTCCCAACATTCAAATTATAGGGGTCCCAGAAGGGGAAGAAGAGCAACAAGTAGAAAACTTATTTGAACAAATAATAAAGGAAAACTTCCCCAATCTGGCAAAGGAAATAGACTACCAGGAAGTCCAGGAAGCTCAGAGAGTCCCAAAGAAGTTGGGCCCAAGGAGGAACATTGTAATTACATTAGCCAAGATTAAAATGAAGCAGAGAATTCTAGAAGCAGCAAGGGATAAGGGGACAGTCACCTACAAAGGAGTTCCCATCAGACTGGCAGCTGATTTCTCCAAAGAGACCTTCCAGGCAAGAAGGGGCTGGAAAGAAATATTTGAAATCTTGAAAAGCAGGGACCTACATCCAAAATTGCTCTTTCCAGCAAAGCTGTCATTTAGAATGGAAGGACAGATAAAGCGCTTCTCAGATAAGGTCAAGTTCAAGGAGTTCATCATCACCAAGCTCTTATTATATGAAATGTTAAAGGGACTTATCTAAGAAAAAGAAGATCAAAAATAGGACAGTGAAAAGAGCAAACTCACCGCTATTAAGAACCACACCTAAAACAAAAGCAAACTAAGCAAACAGCTAGAACAGGAACAGAACCACAGAAATGGAGATCATATGGAGGGTTAGCAACAGGGGAGTGGGAGGCGGGGGGGAAGGTACAGAGAATGAGTAGCATAGATAGTGGGTAGAAAATAGACAGGGGCAGGGTACGAATAGTATGGGAAATGTAGAAGCTAAAGAACTTATGACACAAGGACATGAACTAAAGGGGGGAATGTGGGTGGGAGAGGGTGTGCAGGGTGGGGGGAATGATGGGGGAGAAATGGGACAACTGTAATAGCATAATCAATAAAATATATTTTAAAAATTAAAAAATAAATAAGCAACCTAGATGCCCATCAGTAAATGAATGGATCAAAAAACTGTGGTACATTTATACAATGAAATTCTATGCAGCAGAAAGAAAGAAGGAGCTCATACCCTATGCAACAGCATGGATGGAACTTGAGAGCATCATGCTAAGCGAAGTAAGCCAGGCAGTGAAAGATAAATACCATATGATCTCATCTTTAACAGGAACCTAATCAACAAAACAAACAAACAAGCATAATATAACCAAAGACATGGAAATTGGGAACATGCTGTAAGTCACCAGAGGGAAGAGGGGAGGGAATTTCAGGGGAAAAGGGGAAGGATTTACAGGAACAAGTATAAAGGACACATGGACAAAAACTATGGGGGGGGGTGGAAATGGGAGGGAGGTGGGGAGGGTTAGGGTGGCGGGTTCAGGTGAGAATAAAAGACAGAAAACTGTACAAGATCAACAATGAAAATAAAAATTAAAATAAAATAAAATAAAATAAATAAATAAATAAATAAATAAATAAATAAATAAATAAATACTTGTTTACCACATCAATTCTACCATTCAAAAAACAAAACACCTTTATTTGTAAATTAGTAACTAGTGAAAAATACAGATAAAAAATAAAATAATCTTTGATCCCAACACTAGAAATAACGAGTTAATATTCTGATATATAGTTTTCCATTCTTTTTTCTATGCATACATACATTTGTTTTAAAGCACAATTGGCACCTATAGTGTATGCACTATTTCATAACTTACATCTTTAATCTTCACCTGAGGATATGTTTATTAATTTTAGAGAGAGGGGAAGGAGAGAGGGGGGAAAAGAGAAAGAGAGAGAAACATTGATATGAGAGAGACATCAATCAGTTCCATCCCATACACACACCCTGACTGGGAACTAAACTTACAGCCTAGGTGTGTGCCTTGACCTGGAATCAAACCCACAACCTTTTGGTGTATGGGATGATACCCCAACCGAGCCACCCAGCCAGGGCCATAACCTACTTTTTTAATTTAAGAATGGTTCATGGATATTTTCCTCTACCATTAAACATTCATCAATAACATGACCTTTGAAGGCAGCATGGTATGCCATCCTGTGGTTAAATCCTCTATTGTTCTCATCCACTATCCTGTAAGTGGAAAAATTCCTGTGATACTAAAGTCAGTAAGACCATTAAAACCAAAAAATGTGTGTGGAATCGCCTGGCACTATGCCCAACACTGGTCAACACTCAAAAAATATTCTCTCCTTCCTCTTCTGTGTCTGATGTCTTCAAACAAACTTCAAGATTCTAATTTCCACCCTGAAATAATACTCTTCAGCACTAAAAGAACTGAGCCCCAAGACTATTTCCATAAATCTCCCACTCATTTCCTTCAGTTCCCACTCATTTCCACTCAGTTCCCAGCACAAGTTTTTGGATCATCACAGAGTCTACATGAGTTTTATGGTCATTATAAAGGATAATCCTACTTACCTACTCTTGTGTCCTTCCAGAATCCAGAGCTCTTAGACTGGAAATTTTGTCACTAATGTCTCTCTAATTATTTCAGATATGGTTGATTTTCCTTCAGTCATACTTAAGTTGCAGATCATGAAAGGAAGCTTAATATTACAAAGAACATAGAACTTGGGGTCAGAAAACCTGGGTTCTCATTTCAACTTTGTCATGTGCTAGCTGTCATCATTTTACGTAAAAAAAAAAAAAAAATCTCCCTTTCTGGGTCTCAGTTTTCTTATCTGTAAGGTGGAAGCTTTCAGCAAAAATAATCTCCAGATTCACTGTGTCACCATCTTTAGGGCAGTGACCAATTTATACATCAACGGTCATTTATTTACTAAGGTCTAGTGGAAATCAAACACTAGTCTAAAGGTTTTGTCTTATGACATAATATGGTAATTTGTCCCATTTAGCAGAGAAAGAAACTGAGGCTTAGAGAGGTTAAGCAACAAGCCCAAAGTCATGCAGTATAACCATTATCTGAATCTGAGTGTATCAAAAACCTGTGTTCACTACCAGAGAGCTCTATACTTCTCAAATCCTTTTAGTTCTGGGTACCCCCTGGCCGCTCCATACTCTCAAAAACCCTTGTTGAGGAGAATTCTACAAAGCATTTAAGGAAGAGCTAACCCCTATCCCTCACAGATTATTCCAAAAAGTCCAAGAAGATGGAAGACTCCCAAACTCTCTTTATGAAGCCAGAATCATCCTAATTCCAAACCAGATAAAGACGCAACAAAGAAAGAAAACTTCAGGCCAATATTGCTGATGAACATAGACACTAAAATCCTCAACAAAATATTGGTAAACCCCATCCAGCAATACATTAAAAAGATCATACACCATGACCAGGTGGGATTCATCCCAGGGATGCAAAGACATTACAATATTCACAAATCAATAAACGTAATACATCACATAAACAAAAGCAAAGATAGAAATCACATGATCCTATCAATAGATGCAGAAAAAGCATTTGATAAGGTACAGCACCCATTCATGATAAAAACACTCAGAAAAGTGGGAATAGAGGGAGCATTCCTCAACATAATAAAGGCCATATATGAGAGAACTACTGCCAACATCATACTCAATGGACAAAAACTAAAAACTTTATCACCAAGATCAGGAACAAGACAAGGTTGTCCACTTTCACCACTCCTATTCAACACAGTATTGAAAGTCCTAGCCACAGCAATCAGACAAGAAAAAGAAATAAGAGGCATCCAAATTGGAAAAGAGGAAATAAAACTGTCATTGTTTGCAGACAACATGCTAGTGTACACAGAAAACCCTATAGACTCCACCAAAAAACTGCTTGACCTAATAAATGAATTTGGCAAAACAACAGGATACAAAGTCAATATCCAGAAATCAAAGGCATTTTTGTATACCAACAATCAAATATCAGAAACAGAAATCAGGAAAAAAAATTTCATTTGATATAGCAACAAGAAAAATAAAATACTTAGGAATAAACCTAACCAAGGAGGTAAAAGACCTGTACTCAGAAAATTACAAACACTGAAGAAAAAAATTAAGGAAGACACAAACAAATGGAAAAATATACCATGTTCATGGATTGGAAGAATTAACAACAAAATGTCCATATTACCCAAAGCAATTTATAGATTCAATGCAATCCCTATTAAAGTACCAATGGCATACTTCACAGATACGGAACAAACACTTCAAAAATTTATATGGAACCATTAACAACCCCGAATAGCTGCATCAATTTTGAGAAAAAAGAACAAAGTAGGAGGAATCACAATACCTGATGTCAAAATGTATTACAAGGCCACTGTATCAAAACAGCCTGGTACTGGCATAAAAACAGGCACATAGACCAATGGAACAGAATAGAGAGCCCATAAATAAACCCAAGTCTCTATGGTCAATTAATATTTGACAAAGGGGGCAGCAACACAAAATGAAGCAAAGATAGCCTCTTCAACGAATGGTGTTGGGAGAACTGGACAGCTACATGCAAAAAAAATGAGACTCCACCACCAACTTACACCATACACAAAAATAAATTCAAAGTGGATAAAAGATTTAAATATAAGTCGTGACAACGTTAAAGTCCTAGAAGAGAACATAGGCAGGAAAATCTCAGATATTCCACAAAGCAGCATTTTCACTGATATGTCCCCTAGAGCAAGGGACATAAAAGAAAGAATAAACAAAAAGGATCTCCTCAAAATAAAAAGCTTCTGCATGGCTAAAGAAAACAGCATTAAAATGAAAAGAGAACCAACTATATGGGAAAACATATTTGCAGATGATACCTCAGACAAGGATTTGATCTCCAAAATATGTAAAGAACTCACACGACTCCACTCTAAGACAAGCAACCCAATTAAAAAATGGGCAAAGGACTTGAACAAACACTTCTCCAAGGAGGACATACAGAGGGTCCAGAGACATATAAAAGGATACTCAACATCACTAGCCATCAGAGAGATGCAAATTAAAACCATGATGAGATACCTCTTCACACCAGTCAGAATGGCCATCATAAACAAAGCAACAAACAACAAATGTTGGAGAGGGTATGGAGAAAAGGAAACCCTAGTGCGCTGTTGGTGGGAGTGCAGACTTGTGCAACCACTATGGAAAACAGTATGGAATTTCGTCAAAAAAGCTAAAAATGAAAATTCCTTTTGACCTGGTAATTCCACTGCTAGGATTATATCCAAAGAACCCTGAAACACCAGTCCAAGAGAATCTATGCACCCCAATGTTCATAGCAGCACAATTTACAATAGCCAAGATCAAAAAACTATGGTACATCTACACAATGGAATTCTACACAGCAGAAAAAAAAAGGAGCTCCTACCCTTCGAGACAGCATGGATGGAACTGGAGAGCATTATACTAAGTGAAATAAGCTAGGCAATGAAAGACAAATACCATATGATCTCACCTTTAACAGGAACCTAATCAACAAAAGGAACAAGCAAGCAAAGTATAGCCAAAGACATTGAAATTGAGAACAGGCTGACAGTGATCAGAAGAGAAAGGGGAGGGGATAATGGGGAAAAATGGTGAAGGGTTTACAGTAACAATTATAAAGGACATATGGACAACAACAAGGTGGGGTGGAAATGGGGGAGGGAGGTGGAGAGGGCTGGGGTGGTGGGGAGGGATGGGGGAAGGCAGAAAACTGTACTTGAACAACAATTAGAAAATTAAATAAATAAATAAATAATGCTTGTTGATAAATACATTGGGTTTTCCATCTCAATTCATGGACTCTTACTGAGAGCTTGGTTCTATGTGTGATTGTGTTAAACCATATTGACATTTGGCACCTGGTAATTTTTTTGTATTGGGGAGCTGTCCTGTGTATTGACATTACAGGGTGTTTAGAAGTGTCTCAGCCTCTGCACACTAGAAACCACCCTTCCAGTTGTGACAAAATTCTTCCCCTTGTTCCACTGGGAACCCACTACTCTAATACAAAACACACTGAAAACAAAGGACAGACAAGCAAAATAAAGCCTTAGCCTAGTACCTATAGAATAGTAAGAATAGAAATGTAATCAAATAATTACATGAACTTCTAACACATCCCTGCTTTAAAAATACCTGACAGAGTACGCCCTACATAAGAATAATACTACAACAGGGGCAGTAGGAAGTGTTACTACTCTCACCCCATTATGTAAAGCAAGGTGAGGGCCAACCCTTTTGGTGCTGAGACTGGGAAGAGGAAGAGGAAGAGGGAGTTTCTCTGTCTCTCTCTCTGTGTGTGTGTGTGTGTGTATGTGTGTGTGTGTGTGTGTGTGTGTGTGTTACAGACAGTGAGAGAGAAGGCATCCTTTATCCAAGTTTGGACCCTGACAGTGTTCTCCAGCAGAACTGATGCTATAATGGGGAGGTTCTCACGCTAACCAACAGAAGTCCATTTTGCCTAAAATAGTACTCTTTTGCAGAAGTGTCTTTTGTGACATAGCCCAGAAACCTATCATCATTTATACTTCCATTTTGTAAGAGTTTAAGTTCTAAATAGGCACTACCAATTAACAATGAATATTGGAAGTCAGAGACTAGATATAATGTAAATAACCGCCACCAAATCTTTTTTCTGTTCTTCCCCTAGAAGTTCCCATTTGCATTCATGTCTCCTTCCTCTTATGTTCTCCATCAAAACTTACATATCATGTCAGTATAAACAGACATGCACATACATACATGCAAACATACAGATTATTTTCATTCTTAAATAAACCTATAGTTGAGTTTTCAGGGTTCATTCTGGCACTGTTTTGAAGTTACTTCTTGGTGGGAAACTGTATTTAAACAGAAGTGGAGTGAGGGACCCAAACTTTAAATATGCCAGAAAGCACAAGCCATAGTGGGGAAACACATTCAGGGACCCCTATATTAGTAAGATTCTGTCACTGATGGGAGTGAAAATCCAGAAGTGCTATAGATCATAAGGGACATTTCAGCTTACCATCATATTTTAGAGACAAAATTACATTCCAGAAAGGGGAAAAGGGGAGAAAGGAGGGAGGAAAGCCACATAAAAGTTCTTAAATATATCAATGTCCAGAAATGGGAAAGAGAAAAAATAAAAAGAAACCTTTGGAGAATTTTTAAAACATGAAATAAAATATCTATCTCATTTCAGAATCCTGGAGTAAATAATATTTCTGATGCCCCCATAGAGAGTCAAATCCAGCCAGCAAAACAAACACAAATACAAATAAATACCGGGCTAGCGAATTAGGGAGGTACACAGAGGAATTTAAAAATAGGATGAGGGTTTTGTTCAGAAATGGGATCCTTCCTCCCTCCACCTACCCCTCCAATTTTTTTTCTTGAAGTAAAATCCATTATTTTGAAAACACCATTTGAAATCCTAAAGAAATAACAAAACACAGTATTGTGGTATTCCAAAGTAATATCTCTTGTTTATAACCATATAAATTTAGCCCCTGGCACTACAGGGCTTATATAATAGAATAGAGTTATTTTAACAGCACCCTGTTAAAGAAGAAGCAAAATGTTCAGCTCATTTTCTCCAGTGGGAGGGACACATGGCCTCATGTGAGAGAGAGGGAACATGCCTAAGTCATTACCACGGGAAAGCAATCCGTCAAAGCCGGGTCGCTCTGGCATGGCCAACACCACTGGCGAGATCACAGAGGCAGCCTCTGCTTGCAATTACCAGGGAAGGACCTTGGCTCTAGGCAGCCTGCTATCAATTACTACCCTGGCCTCACCGCTTGGACTTGTCAATTTCCCAGTGTCTTCTGTTTTGTAACAGTAAGAAAAAGGGCTCCTCCTGACTGATTCTTGGAAGTTTCTCATGTGTTGTGTCACTCCTCAGTGTCATTAACAATTCAATTAAAATTTCACAGTACACAAGCAGGCAGCGCCGGACAGGGGCGGGAAGGGGCCTGATCGAGCAGATTTCCGAAGGGCCTGCAATGGGGCCACGCCAGATCAAGCGAATCCAATCTTGAAATTTCTTTGACTTCACAAGTCAGGCTTGCATGTGTCTCCCATCTGACGCGATGCTGGCTGTCATCTTGGCAAGATGACATGTTTGATGTTCTCACCCTGCTGGGGGTGCAGTGACGGAAAGGAATTTCAGGCTAACTAGAAACAAAATGTCACACATTATTTCACTGAAAGTTTTAGCTCCATAGTGGACAATTATAAATATTCATAATCAGCTCTATTAACCTACAGTGAGTTCTAGAAACTTCTTTTTCACCACTGGGTTTTTTCATTGGGTCCTCCTATTTTCTTGCTGTTCAGAAAGGGGCTGTCTCTAAGAATTTAAAGACAGAGTGTAAATCACAATTAAATTCTTCGGGAAGGTGGATGACTGGGAATGCTAAGACAGGATGACTAGAAACAAGAAAGACTCACTAGCTACTGTCATTATTAACTCTGTGAAAGTGCAAACACCCCTTTGTCTCACTGAACGATGGAGCTACACATGCTCACGTGCTTTTAACGTCCCAAGGGTTTAGGGCAAAACCGAAAAAAAAAAAAAAGTTTCAGGCTTAAGACTTCTGAGGCAGCTTTCTCTCTAACCCTCTCAATGAGTTTAGTCATGCAAGGAAAGATTCTTTAAAGTTACCAAAGACTTTGTTTAATGCCCAAGAAAATGCAGACTGTCAGCACCCTTTGTCAAGTTTTGGTGGCTTAAGTCCATTCCCCAGTACACTGGTGACCCTCCACCCCTCATTCACTAGTTTCTTTTTGACATCAAGCACTAGATAATTGTTTGATTTCCTTCTAGGTAAAAGGAGATTAAATGCCCAGATGCAACAGCTGACACACGAAAGAGAAAATATAGTTTAACCACCATATTTATCAAGATAATTTTTCTTCCACACCCTGATTAATAACATTAGTCAACATCCCCTTTGGCTTGAGGGGAGAAGGAGTGGAGAGAAACATGTCCCCCTCAAGAGTAGCAGAAACAGGAGTTGACAGTTCAAGGCAAAAATGATTTGCATGTAAATTCTGATCAAAAGCATGTCTGCACCCTGAAGTTGTCAAGTTTTGCTACCAATTTGACACCTAAATGGGCTATAGCAAAACTTGATTTAAACTGAGGAGGAAAAAAACATGGCAACTCAATTACCCCTTAGCAGATCGGATCTGGCAGCTGAGGTCAAACTTTTCACCCTGCCGTTACATTTCTCAATACCTGATGCTTTAAACAAACACTATGTATTCCTCCTACAATCCTGGAAGAAAATGCATTTCTCAGGACTCCCTACCGTGCCCCAGATTAAAAAATAAAGTTTCACTTGTGTGGGATCTGGGTCCATTTTCTCCATGTAAATTTCTGAATAAATCAGGACTTTAAAAATGGCCTTTTACACTGGGAAAAATAGTCTCTGCATTAAAAAAAAAATACTTATGGGGAAGATTTGTGGAGTCCTAAAAGATGATTTAAAAACAAATATTCCCATAGCATTGGAGGGAAAACATTGACCTGTTTTTAGTTTGCTTTTAATATATTTCATATTTGAGCTTCAGCTGAACAGCACATTAATTCAGCAGGGAGAACAACAACTAGCTAGTTCCAAATCTGCTCCAAATTTATGGAGGACATATCTCGTAAGGCCCTGGGACAAAAGCTCAAATGCAAGAAAGACCCAGTCTAACGACCCAGCTGGCCTCTGGGATCTCCATCCAACCAGAATTTGAATGCTATAGTCTCCTGAGCCATTTAATCCCCCCAAGAACTCTCATTCCTGCAGCAACTTTTTAAACCAACAATTATTTAAACTCTTGCAGCTCCGAAACTGCTTTTTTCCCTTTGTTTTAAGTTTTATTTCCCCAAGTTGGCTTTAAGCTCCTTCTACAAAAGCAAGGAGTTTATTGCCTTTGCATTCACCATAATTCCTGGTACTCGTTATTGAGCAACCAAGTAACGTGTAGAGAACTGTCTCACATGTAGCCAACAAACACACTGAGCATTTACTAGGTGCCAGGCACTATGCTAAGCCCTAGAGGCCCAAACATGAGTACATAGTTACTTATAAATGGAAAGACAATCGCATATAGAGCTAATTATAATAAATACTGTAAGAGTAAGTAAGATTCAAAGTATGTAAGAGCAAATTTAACTGAGGAATTCATTCTCAGAGAGTAACGTTTAAAATTACTCTGGTGACTGACACTTCATCTATGTCGACATCCAGTGAATGGGAGAACAGGAGTTCCAATGAAGTGATAAGACATTTCTATAGAAGAAAACAAGGTGAAAATAGGAAAGCCTGTTCAGCCAGGCTCTAGGTAGATGAAGACAGTAAGGTCACAGAACAAGAAGCCTACAGCTACACATGTAGGGCAAAAGTGCAAAACCATATTCCCCTTATACCTGGCCTCCCTGTAAGCCCACCATGCCAACCCCCAAGCTTAGAGCTCTCCCACCATTGCTTTCTCTGACGTGCACTGGCCTTGATGTTCCTCAGTCATACCAAGTCTGTTCTGGCCCCACAGCCTTTGCACGGCCTTTACTGTTTCTCCTGCCAGATTCCCAAAACCTCACACAGCTCAAGCCACCTCATCAGCCAGTTCTTCACTTAAATGCCACTTCTCACATCAATTTTCCCTAATATCTCTATCTAAAATAGCCCCCACATTTACTTCTGAGACACTCTAACTCCTTACACTCTGCTTTATTTTCCTGGCATATGTCACTATCTGAAATTTTATTATTTGTTTATTTCTTTCTCTGGCCCCCTCATTGGGTTGTAAGCAACCTGAGGATCAGAACTATATCCCCAATTCCTGGCATAAAATAATGTAATAAATATATAGTTAACCTATTAATACTCATTAACACCCCCCAGTGCTATTAAGCTAATACCCATGAATTTGTGTTATAAAGAAAATTAAGGCACAAAAGCAAAATCACCACAGACCCTGATTTCTAGGCCATTGCATTTAGGAACAAATAAAAATATAGGAATGGATGCAAATGGAGCATTTTTTTGAAATTTAAATATATACAGGGGAGGGAAATCACTGACATACAAAAAAAATGCCATTTATCAGAAATCTCTGATATCTTTCTGAAAAGTATACATTTTTTGTATATTTGCTTCCCACAAATCACCACCACACAAGGGGGAAACTATGTGGGAAGTTATGTTCTGCTTCTGAACATTTAAGCATTTTTATCAATATCATTTGCCAGTATAAATATTTTCCCCATAACTTCATATTTAAAATAGGAGTACATCAACCCGGGACTTATAATGTGCAAAGGAAACAGTTCAGTCTAAGGTATTCATGACTTCAGTCATTCTCTCATAAAACAACAGATGAAATAAAATGTATGACATTCCCAAAGAGGGAGTTTCTCATGTAATTCATCTTAAAATGCAATGTTCTGTCATCTCAAGTAACACTTACTGAAAGCAACCATCAATACTTTTTGTCAAAAGCCTGTACTCTGTGTAAAATGTTCCATCAATCTCTATTTACATAAAACAAAAAACTTTCAGTGTGCTTCTAACACACAGCCATGGAGCATCTCCACCTCCAGTTTCCATGCTCTGCTGAAAAATAATTTGACTGACACCAAAAAAATAAAGACGACCCTTTCAAGGAAAGCTTTTAAGAAGGGAAAGGCTACAAGGGGAAACACCTTACTTTGTTGGACACATATCTAATTGGAAAGAGATGGTTTTCTTTTTTAAATCATATGATATCTTTTCTCTTAAAATAAAAAGTCCATTTTGCTGGGAAATCAGCCCAAAAAGCTTTCCTTCAACAGCGTGCAAGCAACAATTACCAACAACTAAAGGCGGAATAGCACCCTGCTGATTGTAAACTTGAGCGTGCAACCCATGTTACTCTATTCCAAGCCAAACATTTTAGTTTAAAGTCCTATAGAATGTGAACATCACATGAGGCTAGAGAAAGGTCATCACCTAGGGGTGTTTATAAAACACACAAATTAAGGTATTAGCCTTTCACCTTGAAGGTCTGAAGATCAAATCCCAGCTTAGGTAACAAAACAGAAAGCCTTCCCAGCAGTTCTTTTCCTAATACTTGGTTGTTGAAAAAATGCAGACCCTTTCATCTGACCCAAGTTGGCTAGGGCCTAGATGAGAAAGCTAAGAAATTGCAGGTCAAATCCAAGAAAAACTATTCACTGCCCATCAGAGACATCTGAACTTCACACCCAATAACCCTTTTTGCCATTCTTCATCCGACCCCCATGACTTGAACAGTCTAGGGTTGAGGATAAGGCAAGAAACAAAAATGCCACTTACATTTTTAAATCACAAATGTAAGATCCATTAGAAAATCATTCAACCTTTCCTAATTATTCCTTGCATTTTCTCACTATCTGAGCACCCCCTATGTGAAATGCTTGGGGCAGCGGGGAGTAAGGTGGCCAAAGGCAGCTTCAAGTATTGCTGTGGGGCCTTAGCCACACCACTGCCCCCTCTGAGTCTCTGAAACTTACTTTCTTCACCTATAAAATAAGAGAGCTTGGCTAGAATAGTGGCCTTCAAAGCATGTTCTGCAATTCCCAAGGAGCAGCAAAGAGTCTCAAGGGCCTTTTGGAGGGAGGATGAAGACTGAGCAAACAGTCTCTGACACAGCAGCTTCATCATTAACGCACTAACAAAGCTGAAGTCTTCATTTGTGACCATGTCCTTAGACCTCAAAGTCCAATAAAGTTTACTCTCTACAACCTTACACTGTGGTAGAGCAGGGACACAGATACAAACTTCAAAGCAGGGTGATACATACCAGAGTTTGGGTTGAAGAGGATGGAGAGAAGAATATAACTCAGTCATGTTCACATGAGAGGCATGTGGACCACCAGGGCATAAACACAGTTAAGATGTTCAGAAGGCAGAGATTAGGACTTGGAAGAGGTGGAAAGGCCATTCCACAGAGGGCACAAACAAGATGAGCAGTGAGCAAGCAGAGGCAGAGCCTGGAAGCATGGGGAATTATGGGGTCCCTCCAGAAGAAGAGAGGCAAAATAGAGGTGACTAAAAAGAAGGATCTTGGGCAGCAGGCTGAGAATTCTAGACTCCTGGGCCCAGGATACACTCATCCCAACCAGTAATGAATGTGAATGCCCACTGAGTAACCTTGGAAAAAAGCACTTAGAAAAAACCTTTTCAGTGCTTTGAATCACATCCACAAATCCTATAAACATGTGTACAGATCTGAATTTCTGCCCTTAAGAGCCTGGCTCAGGCCTCTTATATTTGGTAGTCAATATAGTCTTTGATAACAAGAATTATGAGGATAAATTATGTGAGGCATTGTGCTAAGAGCTGTACAGTCAGAGTCTCATTTAATCCTGCAGCCAGGGAGGTAGGGGTATCACCCTTCTATAGGGGAAAAAATTAAGGCTTAGAGAAGAGACTCAGTAACTTGCCTGATGCCACACAGCTGGGAAAACTCAGAGCAGAACTCAAACTCAGATGCACCTGACCCCAAACCCAGGCTCTCAGCTACACCTCATTATGATTCCCAGAGGTTGGGTCAGAGGCAGCAGAAAGGAGAATGATGCCTCTCAGATGATGGAAAGCATGTTTCCTTCGGGAGGTTACATGTTAGAACAAATGATGGACTGACAAGGCTTTGAACCAAACAGGATAATCCCTCCCCAAAAATAAGAAACACAAAGGAAAAAGAAAGCACCTAGAGTGATGGCGGAAATGGCCTCTTGAATAGTTTGGACTTAAAATTTCATTCTTTGCTTTTGTTCTTGAGTTGAACCTAATGTAGTGAGTAGCTGAAATACCAGAGCTTTTTTGCTTTCAAGAAATCCTAAGCTTTAATCATCAATGATTGGTATGACACCTATTTTATGCTGGGTGCTATGCAGTATATGATGAGGACATGGTTTTGTTCCCAAGGTTCTAACAGTTAAATGTTAAGCAAGGCTTGAACATATACAGTCCCTTCCAATGCTACAATAAAAGAACAGCTCATTAAAGACCAAAGGAGCTAGACAAGGCCTGAAGTAATTTGAACTGGCCCTGAAAGGATGGTTAAGAATTTGGTAGGCTAAAAGGAGGCAATGTAGAGGAAGCAGGGTAGGAATCTCAAATGGTGAGACTGACGTGGGCAAAGCCAGGTGAGGGAGAGAGACAGAGGGAGTCCAGTGCAGCTAACGCAGAGAGACAAGCAATCAAGTCAGACAGCAAGGAGGTGGCTTTACCTTGCATCACAATTCAAGTCACCATCCAATCCAACCTCTCATTTTACCTGATGCATTATCAGGGTCATACAGTCAGTATGGTAACAAAAATGGATCAGAATCACCCTAATAGCTGCCTCCCAGGCTGGTGCACATTTCACTCTACCACAATGCCTCCTCCTAGAAGCATAGCAATGTTTGTCCCTCTAAGGGCAGAGGGCCCAGGAACCCAGGAGAGGTCAGTTCCAATGGTAAAGATGCATCCACTTCAACTCCATCCAGAATGCTTAATGGACCCCTATCTGATTTTTCTTTAGCCACACCTAATTTCTTCTAGGGTTTCATCCTGAAAAACCCTTGAATGATGAAGTTCCCTTCAATATCACTTCAGGTTCCTCCAAAATGACCTTAGGGTTCTTTGATCTGGGTCACTGCTTGTCTTATTCCCAAAATGCACCATGAACAGAAAATAAATTGAGATGGGAAAATAAAAGAGGAATAAAGTATCTAAATTTGAGGTTTTGCCTTTAACAGAGGAACTCATAACTGAAATAATGAATTTCTAAGCTACTGCTGACAGCAAAAAGAAGACTAGAGTGAAAAAGAGTAAAAGAAACTGAAGGAAAGACAGGGATCTAAACTGAAATTCTAGAATAGAAATCAGAGAACAAAGACTTACTGAGTATTTAAGGTTGTCAGTGGGATATCAATATTCAGAATAAAAACTCAAGTGAAATCTCTGAGAATATTTCAATCCTGGTACAATCCTGATAAGAAAAAGGTACTGAAGAATAGGCCAAAGAAAGCAACAACAATAGCAAAAAAAAAAAAAAAAAAAATTCACAATAATGAATTTTTAATTAGAAAAATTTTTTAAAAAACAGACTTTTATCAAAAAATGTGAAAGATTCAAAGACACATTCACAATAAGTTTTTCTCCCATAGGAATAACCAAGTCCCTTCATAGTGGACAGAAACATTACCAAATAAATACGGTTTCACTTATCTGGGGTTTGTGTTTGTGTTTGTGTTTGATGGAGAGCATGTTTCGTGAAGGTTACAGATAAAAGAAGAAATCCTGGTATATAGTTTAAGTTTTTACTGACAAAACTTTCCCCTAAATATGACCTGCATTACCTGTACAAACCTAATTAAATTTAAAAGGGAAGGGAAAAGGAAACATGTCCATTTCCTTAAAAGTCCTATTTTGGGACTTCCAGCCAAGATGGAGGTACAGGTAGATTCTCTTTGCCTCCTTGCACAACCAAAAGAAAGACAACAACAAATTTTAAAAAAAAAATCAACAATTAAAAAATACTGATTAAAAATTTTTTAAAAAGTGAAAAAAAATAAAAGCCCACAATTCCTTGCTTTAAAAAAAAATAAAAATAAAAAATAAAAACAAAAAAAAATATGCACTTTCGGCCAAGATGGAGGTGTAGGTAGACACACTGTGCCTCCTTGCACAACCAAAATAAGGACAACAACAATTTAGAAACAAAAAATAACCAGTACCAACAAAAAATTGAACTGTACGGAAGTCTGACAACCAAGGAGTTAAAGTAGACACATTCATCCACACCAGTAGGAGGGGAGGAGTCAGGTGGCTGGGTGGAGAGGGGTCTTGGCAAAGCCGTGGCTAGTAGACCCCAGGTGCACAAAGTGGCAGTGGGCGGACCCAGTGAGGCAGCAGATTGTGGAGGGCCACAGCGCACAAGGCAGCTGGCGGACCCAGAGTTCCCACATTTGTGTGCAAATAAACCAGGTGAGACTGGGGAGCGAGACAGACCGAGTAACCCAGGGTCCCACCGTGGGAAAATGAAGCCTCAAAACACCGATCGAAAACACCTGTTGGGGTTGAGGTGCTGGGGGAAACTCCTAGCCTCACAGCAGAGTCTGTTGGAGAGACCCATAGGGTCCTAGAACATACACACAAACCCACCTACGTGGGAATCAGCACCAGAAGGGCCCAATTTGCTTGTGGGAAGCAGGGGAAGCGACTGAAAGCCAGACAAGAGCTGAGCAAGCAGAATTGCATATCCCTGGGTTGTCCCACCCTGGTGAATACCAAAGGCCCCATCCCTTACTACATAACAGGTGCACTGAGACAAAATATATATGTATTTGGGTTTTATATATATATATCCCAAATGAAAGAACAGATCAAAGCTCCAAAAACAGGACTAAGAAATGAAGAGATAGCCAACCTATTAGATGCATAGTTCAAAACACTGGTAATCAGGATGCTCACAGAAATGGTTGAATATGGTTGCAAAATAGATGAAGAAGCGAAGGCTATGCAAAGTGAAAAATAAAGGAAAATGTATAGGGTACCAACAATGATGGGAAGGAAACCAGGACTCAAATCAACGATTTAGACCAGAAGGAAGAAATAAATGTTTAACTAGAACAGAATGAAGAAACAAGAATTCAAAAAAATGAGGAGAGGCTTAGGAACCTCCAGGGCAACTTTAAACATTCCAACATCCAAATCATAGGGGTGCCAGAAGGAGAAGAGGAAGAGCAAGAAATTAAAAATGTATTTAAAAAAATAAATGGAGAACTTCATTAATCTGGCAAAGGAAACAGACTTCCAGGAAGTCCAAGAAGCTCAGAGAGTCCCAAAGAAGTTGGGCCCAAGGAGGAACACACCAAGGAACATCATAATTACATTACCCAAGATTAAAGAGGAGAGACTCTTCTTAAAAAAATTATTTTACTGTTGTTCAATTACAGTTGTCTGCATTTACCCCCCACTGCTCCCCACCATCCCAGCCAAACCCACCTCCCTCCTTTGTTTCCATGCCCCCCCCTTGGTTTTATTCATGCATCCTTCATAGTTGTTCCTGAAAACCCTTCCCCCCATTATCCCCTCACACCTCCCCTCTGTTTATGGTCAGATTGTTCTTATTTCAATGTCTCTGGTTATATTTTGCTTGCTTTTTTCTTTTGTTAATTAGGTTCCTGTTAAAGGTGAGATCATATGGTATTTGTGCCTCACCACCTGACTTACTTCACTTAGCATAATGCTCTCCAGTTCCATCCATGCTGTTGCAATGGGCAAGAGCTCAGAAAGAGAGAATCTTAAAAGCAGCAAGAGAAAAGGAGACAATTACCTACAAAGGAGTTCCCATCAGACTGTCAGCTGATTTCTCAAAAGAAACCTTGCAGTCAAGAAGGGGCTGGAAAGAAGTATTCAAAGTCATGAACGGCAAGGACCTACATCCAAGGTTGCTCTATCCAGCAAAGCTATGATTTAGAATGGAAAGGCAGATAAAGTGGTTCCCAGATAAGGTCAACTTAAAGGAGTTCATCATCACCAAGCCCTTATTGTATGAAATGTTAAAGGGATTTATCTAAGAAAAAGAAGATCATCAAAAATATGAACAGTAAAATGACAACAAACTCACAACCATTAAAAACTGAACTTAAAAAAAAAAGCAAAAACAAACTAAGCAAACAACTAGAACAGGAACAAAATCACAGAAATGGAGAACCCATGGAGGATTATCAGTGGGGGAAGGGGGAGGGGGGAGAATAGGGGATAAGGTACAGGGAATAAGAAGCATAAATAGTAGGTACAAAATAGACAGGGGGAGGTTAAGAATAGTATAGGAAATGGTGAAACCAAAGAACTCCTATGTACAACCCATGGACATGAACTAAGATGGGGGAATGTTGGTGGTAGGGAAGATGCAGGGCAGAGGGCAATAAAGAGGAGAAAAAGGACTTCTGGCCAAGATGGAGGCGTAGATGGACACACTGTGCCTCCTCTCACAACCAAAATTAAGAACAACAAATATTTAGAAACAAGAAAACAACCAGAGCTAATAGAAAACTGAACTGTACAAAAGTCCAACAACCATTCATCCAGACTGGTAAGAGGGGTGGAGTCAAGGCAGGAAAAAGTGGAGGTGCGGACCCGGGAATGCAGGCGGCAGTGGCTGGCGTTTCCCAAGTGTGCAGGCGGCTGGCAGGCCCACAGGCAGCAGCTGTCCGGACCCCGGGCACAGGGTTGCAACTGTGCAGACCCAGTGAGGCCGTACAAGGCGGCTGGCTGACCAGGTGGTCCCACATTTGCATGCACAGATATTCCAGGCAAAGGGGAAGCGGCGGAAGAGACTGGAATCCAAGAGAGAGTGGAGCAGGCGCCATTGTTCCCTCTCGGACCCCGCCCCCACATACAGCGTCACAACTCAGTGACTGGGCTGCCCCACACTGGGGAACACCTAAGGCTCCACCCCTCACTACATAACAGCCACTACCAGATTAAAAACAAAACAAAACAAAACAAACAAACAAAACACCAAAAATGGCTCAAACCAGAGAACAAATCAGATCTTCAGAGCCAATTCCTCTAAGCCATGAAGAGATAGCCAACCTGTCAGATGCACAGTTCAAAGCCCTGGTGATCAGCATGCTCACAGAATTGGTTGATTTTGTTCACAAATTAGATGAACAAATGCAGGCTACAATACGTGAAATGAAGGAAGACGCATGGGGAACCAATAGAAATGGGAGGAAAACTAGGTCTCAAATCAATGGAGTGGACCAGAAGGAAGAAAGAAACAACCAAACAGAAAACAAGAAAGAAACAAGAATTCAAAAAAATGAGGAGAGGCTTAGGAACCTCTGGGACATCTTTAAATGTCCCAACATCCAAATTATAGGGGTCCCAGAAGGGGAAGAAGAAGAGCAACAAGTGGAAAACTTATTTGAACAAATAATAAAGGAGAACTTCCCCAATCTGGCAAAGGAAAGAGACTACCAGGAAGTCCAGGAAGCTCAGAGTCCCAAAGAAGTTGGACCCAAGGAGGAACTGCCAAGGCACATCATCATTACATTAGCCAAGATTCAAATGAAGGAGAGAATTCTAGAAGCAGCAAGGCATAAGAGGACAGTCACCTACAAAGGAGTTCCCATCAGACTGTCAGCTGATTTCTCAAAAGAGACCTTGCAGGCAAGAAGGGGCTGGAAAGAAGTATTTGAAGTCTTGAAAGGCAGGGACCTACATCCAAAATTGCTCTATCCAGCAAAGCTGTCATTTAGAATGGAAGGGAAGATAAAGTGCTTCTCAGATAAGGTCAAGTTCAAGGAGTTCATCATCACCAAGCCCTAATTATATGAAATGTTAAAGGGACTTACCTAAGAAGATAAAAAATAGGACAGTGAAAAGACAGCAAACTCACAGCTATTAAGAACCACACCTAAAACAAAAGCAAACAACTAGAACAGGCACCTTTAACAGGAACCTAATCAACAAAACAAACAAACAAGCATAATATAACCAAAGACATTGAAATTGAGAACAGGCTGACAGTCACCAGAGGGGAGAGGGGAGGGAATTTCAGGGGAAAAGGGGAAGGGTTTACAGGAACAAGTATAAAGGACTCATGGACAAAAACTATGGGGGGTGGAAATGGGAGGGAGGTGGGGTGGGCTGGAGTGGTGGGCTGGGTTGGGAGTAAAAGACAGAAAACTGTACAAGATCAACAAAATTTAAAAAATAATAATAATTAAAAAATAAATAAAAGTGAAAAAAGAGGAGAAAAAAGGGGACAAATGTAGTAGCATAATCAATAAAATATATTTTTTAAAAATGAGTCCTATTTTGGGGAATAATATCCTTCAAAAAAAGCCAAGCTTGAATTATTCAGACATTCTGTGGTTTGAGTCAAGGTCTTTTAAGCATTTTCCATCCATCAGTAGTTGCAGGTTGGGAAAAAAGACAGGAATGTCATAACTCAGATGCTATTCCAGGGCTTTGTACATGGACTGACACAATGTTCAAAGTCAGCTCACCCACCAAGAACACGCATTTTGGAAAGCAAGTTCTTGACTTAAAAGCTAAAGATTAGAAACTACTATCATCTTCCAGAATCCCCCTGGACAAAAACATGTCCACATACTGCAGAAAATGCTCAAAAAATTTTCCAGAGTTAAGGTGACTATAAGTCTTAAATGACACCCAGTTCAGTGGTACAAGGTTTTTAGTGGTTTTTTTTTCCTTAACTTCTGTTTTAAGTACTCTACAAGACAGGAGATCTCAGAAGACTAGTGCCCACCAAATGTGATGGGCACCTGTCTTGCACAGCAATGTGTACCCAATAAGAAATACAAAGTTATTTGCTGACTTGCACAGAGTAGCCACAGGTTTGCATTAAAAGTACCTCTCACTTGAGTATCAGAATCACTTCAAATGTTCAAACTCATATACCAAGGTCTCTATGAAGTACCTAAAGTAAACCACATGTGAAGCAAGTCTGATGGTGATCAAGAGATCATGAAGACAGCCTGGTGATGTAGGAATGGCCAAAAAAGAAAGACTGAAACTAGGTTCTTGAGGACATCAGCTAAACCACTGGATTAGCCTACCCTGAAACCTAGGCAAACGCCTAGCTAAAGATTTCCTTTATTGTTGAAGTCAACTTGAGTTTGGTTTTCTGTCCCTGGTGATATAAGGAGTCCTAATATTATGTTGTGCATATTGCATGTATACTTTATTATAATATTTGCCCTTTTTATTCCATGGTGATCCTTTCCCTACATTCCATATGTCAGTTCCTCCAAAGAGCTAACACTTCCAGTAGCAGTTGTTACTCTCTCTGTACCCCATGGAAGTTGGCTGGCTTTCCTAGTGATAAAAAGGGGCAGGGAGAGCTTCCTTGGCACCACACTACTACAACTGCCCTGATCCCAGCCCTACTTACATGGGGCACCAGGCTCCCCAAGTTTTCTATTCCAGGATTTTCCAGAGAGTTACATCCTTACGCAAGACAGACAAGAAAACATAGATATTCAATGACATAACTTGTAATTTACACTAACTTTAACCAAGCCAGCTGGAGAAACAATAGGTATGAGTATACTCAAAAATCTCTCCTATATTCAGACCCAGAGGAACTCATTTATAAATAATTCAGAATTTTTTATGCACAAAGTCAATGTTTTTTCTGCTGCACAAAACCCTTCCATACTCTGTTGTTGGCCTTTCCCAGAGGCAGATCTAAATAGACCATGAGTTGCTCCACCTCTAATTATGGTTGATGTCATTTTTGTATGAGTTTTACACATTAAAACGTTATGAGAAGCATATTTGTTAGCTAGATGGAGAGTAGTACATGACCATCTGAACCTTTCCTGAAACTGACTTTAATACTGGCAAACCCCTACTATGTTCTGTTGTCCCTCCCCCCCTTGCAGTTGAAAGAATGCAGAATGTTCCACAGTTTTGCAGGTGGTCTCTCTTTCCCTAAAATCTCACTGACTGGGATACGTTTTTTGAGATTTACCAACCAGGTACATTTCTTTTCTACTTACTATAAAATAGATCCTTCCTCTGATCAATAAGGCACACTCAACAAACATGGCTGTGTTTTGTCTTGTTATTAAAACTAGTCATCTGAGGCTGGTCTCTCTCATTAGAGAGTGAGCCTCTTGAGGGCAAGGACAATTCATCTTTAAACCCCTGTAGTGCTTTGAACCAGGCATCCTACTAAACAAACCAGCAATTTTCAAACTTGATTGTGGATGGGGATCAAGCACAGAGCTCATTAAAAGTATAGATTTCTGAGTCCCCATCTGGGAACTCTGAGCTACTAGTTTTGGGGGTGAGCCTGGGGGTCTGCATTTCTAACACAGCGAATCTGACTGCCGCAGGCTGTCAACTGCACTGAGAATCACTGAAATAGGCCCTCAATAAGAAATTTTTGAAGTGAATGAGTACAGGCACATTATTCCTTCCACAACCAGTTCTTTCCCTAGCATACACTCCTGAGGTTACTTCTTGAATTGTCACTTACAAGCTCTTGGAAAGGCAAGCCCAACTCTGGCAAACCAACCTCTCTCCACAGCAAAAGAGTGCTCTTCCCAAACCTCTTCCTCTACCCTCAAAATATGTCAACACCCACTCCCAAAAATTACATCTGAGTACCCAGAGCCTCAAAAGCTCAAAGACAGCAAAAATTTCAGTATTCAGCACAGAACAAAAAAAAGGAAACTGAGGCCCTGGAGCCAGTATGAAATCAGGCAACCCAGAATGCCTTCGTAACTCTTCCCCAAGATCTTTGGGATCTGGCTCAAAAGTCAAACTTCTAGCAGGAGGTCAACAAATGAGATGTTAAAAATTTAATGACAGCAATGAGACAACTAACAGCCCAATAGGTCATGAGAAGGGGCATTCATTTCCTTCAAAAAAGTGTTTTTAATCACCTTGTGCTATTCACTGCCTGGTGCTTTTCTGAAGCCAATTCCTGTTGGCCCAGCTGGACTCTAAGTTCCCTGAGGGCAGAGAATGCACGTCTTTTCTCTTTTATTGACCTCAAAGTTGAGAAAATGCTAGGCACTTAAAAGAGTCTATAAGAGAACAAAGCAAAGTAAGAGGGCTGGCTTGAGAGCCAGAGAAAACTGAGTTCTGACACAATGTCATCTTTAGTGCCTGTCGAGCTTAGGACTAGGCTTCATACAAACCAGGAATCATCATTGACTCTTGGCTCTGTCCTCAACTTCTACCACGGAGCAAAGAGGAGTGGGAGTCTGGGAGAAGGGAAGGTCTGACTGTTGGGACCCTCACGTGTGTTCCCATACATACCCTTTGCTGACCCTTTCTAAAGGGTACATCACAGGGACTCTATAAGAGGAGAAGGAAAACTTTAGTTCTATAGTCTCTTTTCCAGGGCCTTTGCTCACACAGTTCCCACTGCCCAATTGGCCTCCCTTTTTTCAGGGTAACTCTTCATCCTTCAAGACTAAACTCCATCATCCAGAAAGTTTTCCCTGACCTCCTGACTATGTTAACTGCCTGCTTTGCTGCACCCACAGGCTGCTGTACCACTTCCCACTCTAGCACTGATCATGCTGCATTTTATCTGTTCGCCTGCTGGGGAGCTCCATGAGGACAGAGTTCATGGTTATCCTCAAAAGACTTGTCCAATGCAAGAATGAATGTTACTAAGCCTACATTTTCTCAGTGTGAAATAGAGAAGACAATGTTTAATTTACAGGACTGTTGTGAGGATTAAAGGTTATACACGCACACGCACATACACACACACAGCCTAGTATAGTCAATATTCAATAAAGCTAATTTATTATAATTTCATTGAGATTCCTCATATTGAAGTATTTATTACCAAAAACCCATAGTGATGGAACTGAGATTAGTAACCAAATTCAACATAAAGGGCCTAAGTGCTACACCAATGGTTTATTTGAGACTTTCTGAAGGATAGATCCCTGAAGCCCCTCTTTACATTCTGCTTCTAATTTAAAAAAACACTCAAATACAAAGGAGAGGAGCATTTACTTTTTGTCCCAAGTAGCCCCATGTTATTTCCCAGTCTTTGTAACCATTACCTGAAACCAGGGGTCTAATGGGAGAGAATGCAGAGAAAAGCTGTTCCCACAGTGAAGAAATGAGGCACGCTGATTTATGAGGCAAGATTCTAAAGGAGCTAAATACACACAGCTTGGCACAGCAACTGGTGTGAGAAATGGGGGGATGCCTTTCACAGCCAGGAAACATCTCGGATGAGTCAACACTAAGGTCAGCAGTGGGAAAGGGGCAAAAAGCAGGTCCCTTCATTCTGGAAAGAACTTACAGGAATCCTGTCACTTGTCAACTGACCTAAGGTGCTGCAGGCATTTCTGTCTTTGAATTCCTGCAATTCTGCAATGCAATTAACAACTCCCCTTTTGGGATAGTCACAAGTAAAGCAAGACTCCATGGAGACTCACTAAGAATTCCCATCCATCACTCTCATTAATCAATACATGTTTAATTTTTTCAAATTATAAAAGAATCATTGTAGAAATTTTGAGATGTATGAAATGTACAAAGAGGCAGACATAAATATCTATAATCCCACTGGCATGTTTCTCTCAAGGTTTTTAAGTTTGGGTTTTTATATTTTTCAAATTTATAGATACATAAAATATCAAAAAAATTTCCTCATAGTTTGTTACAAACCTATACTCCTCCTTTCTTATTTCTCTTTCCACCATCTCTTTGGGTTAATACTATTGACAGTGTACTCCATGTTTCCAATTTACAAGCAAGTATTATCTCTTGATTTTTTCCTACAGCTCACTCTTCCTGTGCTATACACACAGACCCTGCCTGTTCACCCTTCCATTCTTCCAATATAGCCACATTGTACTGTGAGCTAGAGCGTATTTTGCATTCATAATTATATTCTTCATATTATAACTATGTAAGATGTAGAAAACAGATTTTTCCTTTCCTGAACATTTTCTATTTTCCCAGAAGTTAACAATCATCTACCAATAGTTCAATACTAAATTCTACTCAATTTTTCAAGCCTCCTCTCAAAATATCCATATGTACCAGGTATTACAGCATATCCATCATCCTGGAGAAGTAAGTCTCTCTGAATGTTTTCTCTCCTAACCACTCCAAGCCAATGACCCTCCCCTGGCACACAGCTGCTGTCCTGAGACCTTCCTTGTCCATCACCCTGGAGATGCCCCTCCCCTCTCCAGATTGAAGGACATCTTCCTCTTTCTTGTTTACTCTCTTGTTTTGATGGAACACCCCCCTCCAGGAGTTCCTAAGATGGTAAAATTTGGAGGACTTAACAGACTTAATTCATCTACCTTCAATCTTGTCTTCATCCCATCTTCAGTTTTGTTTGGCTGATGACATACTTCCTGATTAAATATCATTTCCTTTCAGAATTCTGAAGGCATTGCTCCACTAGCTTCCAGTGTTTCTGTTTGGAAGTCTGAAACCCCCTGAGTCCTGATTTTTATGTGTGACATGTCTTTCCAGTACCTAACAATCTGAAATTTCACATTGACGTGTAGTGGTTGTAAGTCCATTTTTATGGTGGGCACTTGGTGGAATCTTTCAATCTAAAACCTTATGGTGTTTGGTTCTGGGAAATTTTCCTGAGATAATTTATTTATTGCTTCTCTCCTTTTTTCTCTGGAGCTCTAATTATGTGGATGGGGCCTCTTGAGCTCTTGCTTTAATTTTTTTCCTCTCCTATTTTCATCTCTTTGCCTTTTCTTACTCTACTTTCTAGGAAAATTGCCTTCTTATAGATTTTTTCATTTCTGCTTCCTGCTTTTTATTTTCAAGAGCTCTTTTTAGTTTCCATGTATTGTTTCTATAACATCCTGTTCTTACTTCAGGACATTATCTCCTTTTATCTCTCTATGGATATTAACAAGTTTTCTCTCTTATGATTTCTTTTACTCACCAAAGTCCCTGGTTCAATCAAGTTTCTTTCTTTCTTGTTTATTCTGACCTCTATCATTCATGTTTGAGGCTTCTCACAGATATCAAGCAATTCTTAGGTTTCTGCCCATAAATGGAAATGGAGAAATAAAAATTGACTGAAATCCCTGAAAATGAGGAGGACTTGTTATCTGGAGCTTTTCTACAGGGTCATCTGGCTTGACCATTTAGTTGAAAACTTCAAGTTCTCTTCTGCAGCTGGTATCTCCCCAACCCCTGCTTTGGGGTACAGGCCTGACTACCACAGTCCTAGGAACCAAGTAAGTGAAGAATGCTATATGGGGATGAGGAGTGTCTCAAAATCTGCTGTGTCTATGTTTAATTAACACACATATTAAATTAATATATTCTGTTACCTGTTGCCTATAGTGAAACCCTACTGTCACGAGTGCCTGGGGTCCCCATATTCAGAGATCTTCTGGTTTGGTTTTTCCACAGAAGAAATCTCCAGCCTTTTTCCAGAGTAGGGGAAGAGTAGTCACCAGGCTATATGGAGTTGTGGAGGGCACCTGAAGTCCCACAACTTCCAGGGGCACTTGAGCCACCAACTTCCAGGCTTTGGGGGAATTATGTTGTATAAATCAGATTGGTTCTCAGCTTTCCCTCCTGCTAGTTTAGGGTTCAATTTTCTTCACCCATTTTTCAGCTTGCAAAAATCTACTGCTCATATGAAAAGATTCTCAACACCACTGGTTATTAGGAAAATGCAAGTCAACACCACAATGAGATACCACTTCACATCCACTAGGATAGCTATAATTTTTTAAAATATATAACATAACAAGGGTTGGTGAGTACATGGAGAAAGAATTCTCATACATTGCTAGTGGGAAGGCAAAATGGTTCATCTCCTCTGAAAAATAGTCTGGAAGTTCCTCAATAAACTAAACATATAATTATCTTATGGCCCCCTCTTTTTCATTCCCAGGTACACATCCAAAAAAATTGAAAACAGTGTTCAAATGAAAATCTGTACAAGAATGTTCATAGCAACATAATTCATGAGAACCAAAATGTTGAAACAATCCAAATATCCACCATCTGATTAATGGATAAAGAAAATGTGGTATATCCATGCAATGAAATATTCAGTCACGAAAAGGAATAAAGTACTAACATATGCTGCAACGTGAATGAACCTTAAAAACATTATTCCAAATGAAGACGCTAGACACAAAAAGTGACACATTTATGACTCTGCTTATTTTATTTTTGTTAAATTCACATTCAAGGACATGTTCACTGATTTTTTTAGAGAGGGGGAGGGAGAGAGAGAAAAACAGTGATCAGTTGTATCCCATATGTGCCCCAACCAGCATTCGAACCCACAACCTAGGTATGTGGCTTGATCTGGAATTAAACCAGCAAGCTCTTGGTTTATGGGATGATGCTCCAACTAACTGAGCCACATGAGCCAGGGTTGTGACTTCATTTATGTGAAATATCCAAAGTAGGCATACTCATAGAGACAGCAAATCAGTAGATTCCAAGGGCTGAGAAAAGGGGAGAATGGGGCACAATGCTTAATGGGTATGGAGTTTCCTTTGCTGGTGATGAAATGTTCTGGAACTAGATAGACATGGTGGTCGCACAACATTATGAATGTATTTAATACCACTAAATTGTGTACTTTAGATTACTAAAATGAGAGACTTCCAGCCAAGATGGAGACATAGGTAGACACACTGTGTCTACAACCAAAAGGACAACAACAATTTAAAAACAAAAAAGAATCAGAACTGATAGAAAATCCAACTGTATGGAAGTCCGACAACAAAGGAGTTAAAGAAGACACATTCATCCAGACTGGTAGGAGGGGCAGAGACAGGCAGCCGGGTTGAGAAGACTCAACCCTTGCCTTGCGGCAAGGCAGTGGCTAGAGGACCAGGGCGGGCAAGGTGGCAGCTGGCAGACCCAGCGAGGCAGCAGATTGTGGAGCAGGGTGGGCAAGGCTGCAGCTGGCCAGCAAGGCAGCAGCTGGTGGACCTGGCAAGGTGGTGGTTGGTAGAGCAGGCAGTCCCACATTTGCACACAGATAAACCAGGAGGAACAACTGGGGAGCAAAAAAGACTGCCCAACCCAGGGCCCCAGTGTGGAGAAATAAAGCCTCAAACCACTGACTGAAAACACCTGTGGGGGTTGAGGTGCCAGGAGAAACTCCCAGCCTCACAGGAGAGTTCGTTGGAGAGACCCACAGGGTCCTAGAACGTACACAAACCCACCCACATGGGAATCAGCACCAGAAGGGCCCAATTTGCTTATGGGAAGTGGGGGAAGTGACTGATATCCAGCAGAGAGCAGAGCAAGTGCCATTGTTTCCTCTTGGACCCCTCCCCAACATAGAACGTCACAACTCAGCAACGTGGGTTATCCCGCCCCTGTGAACACCTAAGCTCTGCCCCTCACTACATAACAGGCCCGTCAAAACAAAACAAAAAAAAAATGGCCCAAACAAAAGAACAGATCAAAGCTCCAGAAATAATACAACTAAGCGTCGAGGAAATAGCCAACCTATCAGATGCACAGTTCAGAACACTGGTAATCAGGATGCTCAAAGAATTGGTTGAATTTAGTTGCAAATTAGATGAAAAAATGAAGGCAATGATAAGTGAAATAAAGGAAAATGTACAGAGAACCAACAGCAATGGGAAGGAAACAGACTCACATCAACGGTGTGGACCAGAAGGAAGAAAGAAACATCCAACCAGAAAAGAATGAAGAAACAAGAATTCAAAAAATGAGGAGAGGCTTAAGAACTTCCAGGACATCTTTAAACATTTCAACATCTGAATTATAGGGGAACCAGAAGGAGAAGAGGAAGAGTAACAAGTGGAAAACTTATTTGAACAAATAATCAAGGAGAACTTCCCTAACCTGGCAAAGCAAATAGACTTCCAGGAAGTCCAGGAAGCTCAGAGAGTCCCAAAGAAGTTGGACCCAAGGAGGAACACGCCAAGGCACATCATCATTACATTAGCCAAGATTCAAATGAAGGAGAGAATTCTAGAAGCAGCAAGGGATAAGGGGACAGTCACCTACAAAGGAGTTCCCATCAGACTGTCAGCTGATTTCTCAAAAGAGACCTTGCAGGCAAGAAGGGGCTGGAAAGAAGTATTCCAAGTCATGAAAGGCAAGGCCCTATAGCCAAGATTAGTCTATTCAGCAAAGCTTTCATTTAGAATGGAAGGGCAGACAAAGTGCTTCTCAGATAAGGTCAAGTTAAAGGAGTTCATCATCGCCCAGCCTTTATTATACGAAATGCTAAAGGAATTTATCTAAGAAAAAGAAGATCAAAAATATGAACAGTAAAATGACAGCAAACTCACAATTATTAACAATCATACCTAAAACAAAAATAAAAGCAAATTAAGCAAACAACTAGAACAGGAACAGATTCACAGAAATGGATATCACATGGATGGTTATCAACAGGGGAAGGGGAGAGAGGGGGAAAAGGTACAGAGATAAAATAGCATAGATGATAGGTAGAAAATAGACAGGGGGAGGGCAAGAATAGTATAGGAAATGTAGAAGCCAAAGAACTTATATGTATGACCCATGAACATGAACTAAAGGCAGGGAATGTGGGTGGGAGCAGGTGTGCAAGGCAGAGGGGAGTGAAGGAGGGGAAATAGGACAACTGTAATAGCATAATCAATAAACTATATTTTTAAAAAACACAAAAAATAAATTACTAAAATTGTAAATTTTCTGTTGGGTATATTTTTACCACAATTTTTTTAAACATCTTTTGCTGGGGCCTCCACCCTTACAATCTCCACATCCTATGAGTTTGTGCCTTTTTTAATCTTTTTGCTCCCTTTTACAGGACTTTGGGGAAAAATAAAAGATTCATGGGTAACATCTGCCATTCTTACCCAGAAGTCTAGCTATACATTGTTTAAAATATGAAATCAACAAGAATTTAAAGGGTAATGGAAAATACAAAGCATTGTAAGGCCTTACCCTACCCCTTCTAGAAGTTTACATTCAAGTTCGGATTTAAAAAAAAAATTTTTTTGCTCTATCCAGCAAACCTTTCATTTATTTTTTTAATTTTTATTGCAATTGTTGATCTTGTACAGTTTTCTGTCTTTTAATCCCACCCCAGTCCTCCCCACCTCCCTCCCATTTCCACCCCCCATAGTTTTTGTCCATGAGTCCTTTATACTTGTTCCTGTAAACCCTTCCCCTTTGGGAACAGGCTGACAGTCACCAGAGGGGAGAGGAGAGGGAATTTCAGGGGAAAATGACTTTTAAAAAAAATTAATGAAAAGAAACTATACTTTGAAATAAATTATTGTAGCCAGAATACCTTAAACAATATGTACCATAGAGATCAAAGGAAAGGGTTGTAGTTGTTGATACTGTAAAAGGCCTTGCAATAGGCACTAAATTGAAGCTGGGTAAGAAATAACCTAAGAAAAGATTTTCCTAGTAAGTTGGGTAAGAAATAAGATAAACAGGAAAACACAAATATGTTTAGAGTATGGTCAGGAGACCAGCTGGTCCAGTTTGTAATGGACCAGTTTATAACTACATTATAGGGGGGGGGGGAGTGGTCTTGGGTCATACTGTTAAGACTTTATTTGCTTATGTGACCTTTTCTTAAAAAAAAAAAAAAAAAAAAAAAAAGTTCTCCAGATACATAGCAAGTCAGGTTAGACTGTTTACACTAGCCAACCCATTCAGAGCCCTCCATACTGGACTTAATCTGAGGCATTTCCATTTTCAGCTCCAGAAGATAAATGGCCCAGATCATCGTAAAATGCATACTCCAAACTGCTGCAGGGCTGCAGGACTTTAGTGCCCTCAGCATGATGGGCCTGGGCTTACCCACATAACTTTCCAGACTTCCACACAAAAGGCACTCACATCTTGCCCATCATTCTGATTCAGCCCTGGAGATGGGAGCAAACAATGACTGCTGACTGGTAACCAAAAGGCCTCTGAAAGCTGAAAATGCTCTCTCCTTCCCAATTAAATGAAAATATCAGAAAAATCATAGTGTGAATGCTGCAAACCATGGGTGGTATGCAGATTTCTCAGTGAGCCTGAAGGAAAGGTAAAAGAATCACCCACACCTCTGTATCCAGCTATGTAAGCCAAAAATTCTATCTATGGCTTTTTCAAATTTATGTTGGATTTTAGCCACTTGCATCTGAAAGAGTCCTGATTAATATGTACCACCACTAAGCCCCAACACCCAGAGCTCAATCATCTTATACCTAAAAGTTCTAGTTTCCATTAACTCAAACTCTAGTTCCCATTAATTCAGCTAGGCTGTAAGATCTTTGGATATCTTTATGTCTCCTCCCATCAACTTGTACATCACAAGTGTTTAACAAATGAATGGATGGATGGATGGATGGATGGATGGATGGATGGAATGAAATTAAGAAAAGGAAAACAGAAAAAACATAAGACAACAAAAAATAAGACAAAAATACTAAAGTTTCTGCTTAATTTCATAGTTCATCTTTTTACTGTTATAAATTCCTTAGAATAAGATTTCTAATAGGTCTTCATAGGTCTTCATCTAACAACTACAGTGGCCTTGGTTATAAAGGAAAAGTCATCTACCTAGAGAATTTCATTAACCTATATCAACTTCCCATTTCCTATGACCCTGGGAGAGCAGAAAAAAGAAAAAAACAATGTCTAATGTTTTGAGAGTCTCTATATAAGCCACCGAATTAAGTGTTTTATTAAGTATTCTCTCATACAACCAATCACCAGGGTCCTTAGTTGCAGGTAGTATTTAGTCTCCATTATACAGATAAAGCATCCAAAGAAAAGTTGAAAATCTTGCACAAGGTCATACAATTGGAGAGAGAACAGATTCAAACTTGTACCTTTCTGGCTCCACATTCCACTGTACCTTAAGGTCAGTTATTTAAATGGATAAAGGCCTATGTGATATGAATTTAGGCCCCCCGTAAGACCAATCTCCAAGAAAATGTCTCTTCCGCTGAGGCTAGAAATTCTCCTGTAAATTCATTTTTTAGATTTCTATAATCCAGATCCCTCATTCACAATCTTACTAATAATAATTTACATTTGCATTATCCCTTCATTATTCATGAATCACTTTAACATAAATTCTTTAGCATGGTCTGTACAGCAACCACACAAAGCTGGTATGTTTATCCCCATATGGCAGATGAGAAAAGTGAGGCTTGAAGAAGTAAAGAAGCCTGTCCTAAGCAAAGCTCCCCACTGGTGGCACCAGAGTTTTCAGGTGCTTCTTCTACACACAAATCATAAACTGGAATGAGGGCTGACCTTGTATTAGATAGTAAGAGGACCAGTACACCTCAGAAAGTAGACAGAAGAAATGCTGCCAAAAAAACGGAGGTAGAAAGCAAGGAGGCTAGAGGCTAACTCTACCATCACCCAACCTGCCCTGGACTTGAAACTGGACCAAGAGGCCTGGGTGTTATCACTAGAGTTCCCACATATCCTGGCCTGAGACAGTCCTGGATTATGTCTGTTTTCCCAACATAATAATTAATAGCTGCCTCTTTCATTTTCACAAGTGTCCCGGTTTGGACAATAAATTATATGGTCACTTCAGTTATTACCCATGACAGGTAAAATTAGGGGTGGTCCCCATAACCACCATCCCTGCACAGCTCTCAGCTATGTGTGTTTTGAGTGCAATTGAATCCCCTTTCTTCCCACTTTAGTTGAAATTTTAAAAATGACTACAGTAGTTCACACAGAGGCCCCTGGGCAGCAGAACTGGGCACCTGGTTGTTCAGGCTCTTTTTCTCCTACAGTAATTACTGGTTGCTCAGCAAGCTTAGCACCACCACCCTCATAAGCCACCATGTAATTATGGGAAGGCTTGAAAGAAGGATGCCCTCATTGCAACACAGGCTTTTCCAGAACACGTGCACACATGCTCATGTGCCTGTTCTCACAGGCTCTCCACCCAGGGAGAGCCAGTAGTAGCAGTAACAGTTTATATGTAGACAGCACTTTACAGTTTATGAAGCTATTTTACCCATGTTACCCCATTTGCTCTCCAACGCCCTCACGATGAAAGAGGGCAAGTAATATAAACTCTGATTTATGAGTGATGTAACTAAGGTTCGAAGAGGAGAAGTGACTGTCCAAGGCTGCACCACTGGCAGAAGGCAAAGCTGAGACAAGAATGCACACCTGCTAATTAATGTTCAAATGCCCTCTGCACCAACTACATGCACTCAAGCACCTGTGCTCAGCTCCAAGACTTCTTCTGTCATGGGGAGGTCAAAGGGAAAGCCCTCCAGCCTCCACTGTCAATAACACTTACAGGATGTGAGATCAGTCACTCAGCTGTCTCTGTGTCCCTCTTGCCCCAGAACTTCAGCCTTCTCTCCACCCTTCCACACACTTTTTAAAAATTTTTGCTTCATTGCAATTCAGTTAGTGTTTAGTAAACAATCCCTCTATGTTTACTTCCAAGGTAAAATAAGTCTTGGCTTTCTCCTTCCAGGAGTTTTATAGTTTTGCATTTTACACTTAGGTCTGTGATCCATTCCTAGTTAATCTTTGTGAAGAGTGTAAGGTCCGGATTTACTTTTTTGGATGTCCAGTTGTCCCAGCACCATTTGTTGAAAACTATCTTTGCTCTATTGTATTGCCTTTACTTTTCTGTTAAAGACCAGAATATTTATGTGGGTCTATTTCTAGGCTCTCTACTCTGTTGCACTGATCTTTCTTTTGCCAATATAACCCTGTCTTGATTACTGTAACTTTATTATAAGTCTTGAAGTTGGGTAGTATCAGTCCCTCAACTTTGTTATTTTCCTTCAATATTGTGTTGAGTCTTCTACCTGTCCATATAAACTTTAGAATCAATTTGTTGACATCCGCAAAATAACTTAATGGGATTTTGATTGGGACTGCATTGAATCTATAGATCAAAATGAGAAGAACTGATACCTGAACAAAATTGAGCCTTCCTATCCATGTACATATAATCCCTCCCCATTTATTCATCTCTTCTTTGAAATCTTTCTTCATAGCTTTATACTTTTCCTCATATAGATCTTGTACATATTTTGTTTGATTTATCTAAGTATTTCTTTATTTGTTGTTCAAGTACAGTTGTCTCCATTTTACCACTCCCCTTCACCCCCGCCATCCCCACTCCCCACCCTTGATCCAACCCCTCTTTGGTTTTGTCCATGTGTCCTTTGTACATGTTCCTGAAAACCCTTCCCCCTTTTCCCCGAGTTATCCCCTCCCACCTCCCCTCTGTTTACTGTCAGTTTTTCTTAATTTCAATGTCTCTATTTTGTTTGCTTGTTTGTTGTCTTCATTAGGTTCCACTTATAGGTGAAATCATATGGTATCAAAAAACTGTGGCACATTTACACAATGGAATACTATGCAACAGAAAGAAAGAGCTCCTACCCTTTGCAACAACATGAATGGAACTAGAGAGCATTGCACTAAGTGAAATAAGCCAGGTGGTGAAAGACAAATACCATATGATCTCACCTATCTCTAAGTATTTCATGGCGGGGGTGGGGGGGGAGGGGTACTAATGTAAATGCTGTGTTTTTAATTTCAAATTCAACTTGTTTGCTGATGGTATATAGAAGAGCAACTGACTTCTGTGCATTTACCTTGTATCCTGCAACCTTGCTATAACCATTTATTACTTCCAAGAGATTTTTGTCAATTCTTTCAGATGTTCTACATAGATTACTGTGTCATCTGTGAACAAAGATAGTTTTATGTCTTCTTTCCCAATCTATATACATTGTGTTTCCTTTTCTTAATTTTATTAGCAAGGACTTTCAGAAAAATCTTGAAAAGCAGAGGTAAGAGGGGACACCTTTTGCCTTGCTCCTGATCTTAATGGGAAAGTTCTGAGTTTCTTACCATTAAGCATATTACAGGGTATTTTGCAGATATTCTTTATCAAGTTGAGGAAGTTCCCCTATATTACTAGTTTACTGAGAGTTTTTTTATCATGAATGGTGTTGGATTTTACCAATTGCTTCTTCCACATCTATTGATATGATATCATTATTCTTCTTTAGCCTATTAGATGGAATGGATTACAATAATCAGTTTTCAAGTGTTGCACCAGCCTTACATACCTGGGATAAATTCCACTTGCTTATGATGTATAATTCATTGTATATATTGTTGGATCAATTTGCTGGTATTTTGCCAAGAATTTTTACATCTGTGTTCGTGAGAGATACCGGGCTATAGTGTTCTTATAATTTTTATTTGACTTTGGTAATAGGGTAATGCTAGTCTCACACAATGAGTTACAAAGTATTCCCTCTGCTTCTATCTGCTGAAGGAGATCATAAAGAATTAGTATTTCTCCCTTAAACATTTGGTAGAATACACTAGTGACCCATATGGGCATGGTGCTTTCTATTCGGGAAGGTAATTAGTTCTGATTTAATTTCTTTACTAGATACAGACCTATTCAGATTGTCTATTTCTTGTTGTGTGAGTTTTGGCAGATTGTATCCTTCAAGGAATTGGTCCATTTTACATAGGTTATCCAATTGGTGGGCACGTACTTGTTCATAGTATTCTTTCATTATTCTTTTAAAAGTCCATGAAATATCTAAAGATATCTCCTCTTTTATTTCTGATATTAAATGATTTGTGTCCTCCCTCTTTTTATCTTAGCCTGGCTAGAAGTATATTGATTTTATTTATCTTTCCAAAGAACCAACTTTTGGCATCATTGATTTTCTTTATTGCTTTCCTGTTTTTAATTTTTTTTAATTTCTGCTCTAATTTTTAGTATTTCTTCTCTTTGGTTTACTTTGGACTTAATTTGCTCTTCCAATTCCTAGTTTCCCAAGGTAAAGCTTAGATCATTGCTTTCAGATCTTTTTTTTTCTAATAAATACATTCACTGCTATAAATTTCCCACTAAGCACTACTTTTGTTACATCCTACAAATTTTGATAAGCTGTGTTTTCATTTTTATTTGATTCAATATATTTTTATATGTCCCTTGGGATTTCTTCTTTGACACATATTATTTAGAAGTGGTTCAATATCCACGTACTGTGGAATCTTTCAGCTATCCTTGTTACTGATTTCTAGTTTAATTCCATTATGGCCTAACAGCAGACATTGTATGATTTCTCTCCTTTTAAATTTGTTAAAGTGTATTTTATGGCCCAGAATGTTATCTCTCTTCATGAATGTTCCATGTGAATTTGAGAAGAATGTGTATTCTGCTGCTAATGGATGAAGTAGTCCACGGATTAAAGATATCCATTACATCCAGTTGATTGCTGGTGTTGCTGAGTTCAACTATTTCCTTACAGCATTTCTGCATGCAGGATCTGTCCATTTCTGATACAACTGAAGTCTCCAACTACAACAGTGGATGTGTCTACCTCTCCTATAGTTCTATCAAGTGTTGACTCATTTATTTTGATGCTGTTATTAGGCACATACACATTAAGGATTGTAATATCTTCTTGGAGAATTGATCCCTTTATCATTTTGTAATGGCCCTCTTTATTTCTAAAAACATTTATCCCTTTGTATTCCCTATTATGAAGTCTTTGTCTATAATTAATATAGCTACTTCTGCTTTCTTTCAATTAGTGTTAGCTTGGTATTTCTTTCTCCATTCATTTATTTTTAATCTATATGTGTATTTATATTTAAAGTGAGTTTTCTTATAGACATGTAATTCAGTCTTTATGATCCACTCAGACAATGTGGCTTTTATCAGCACATGTAGACCATGGACATTCAAAGTGATTACTGATGTAGTCAGATTAATATCTACCATATTTGTTACTGTTTTCTATTTGTTGCCTTTGTTCTTTGTTTCTATTTTTGTCTTCCATGCTTGTTCTGCCTTTTGTGGTTTTGATTGAGCATTTGTACGAATCCATTTGCTCTCCTTTCTTACTATATCAGTTATACTGCTTTTTACATTTTTAGTAGGTCCCCCTAGAATTTACAATGTGCATTTATAACTAATCCAAGTGCATTTTCAAATGACACTATACCACTTCACAAGTAGTGCAAGTACTTTATAGTAACAAAATAATCCTAATTTCTCCTTTAAATCCCTTGTATCGTTGCTGCCATTTCACTTGTACATAAGCATATATAGTGAAATGCAGTGTTGCTGTTATTATTTTGACCGAATTATTATCTGTTAGATCAAGTAAGAAAAAGTTTTTATTTTATATTCATTTATTCCTTCATGGTCATGTTAGCAGCAAACAGAAAACTTTGCTTCTTCCTTTCTAATTTGGATGCCTTTTATTTCTTTTACTTGCCTAATTGCTCTGGGAAGGACTTCCTGCTCTAGGTTGAATAAAAATAGTGAGAATGGTCATCCTTGTCTTGTTCCTGATCTTAAAGGGAAAGTTTTCAACTTCCACTATTGAATATGAGGTTAGCTATGGGCTTATCAGATGTGGCCTTGATAACATTTAGGCATGTCAGTCTCTCTAATTTCAGGGGCAGCAGTTTTCCCTTTGACTTCACTTCTCTTATAGATCCAAATAGAGTCATTGATTTTTCAATTTGTTTGGCTTTTTACTTATTATAGTGGACTTCCAAACTTACTACATGCTAGACCAGAAAGCTGAAATCTTTTTTTCTTAAAGTAAAATGTACATTATATAAAATTAACTCTTTTAAAGTTAACAACTCAGTAGCATTTAATACATTTACAATGTTGTACAACCAAAACATTTTCATCACCTTAAAAAGAAACCACATACCACACTGACAGGTGTGATTCAGTTAGTTGGACACCATTCCGCAAAGTGAAAGGTCACTAGTTTGATTCCCAATCAGGGCACATGCCTGGGTTCTGGGTTCATTCCCCAGTCAGGGCACGTACGAGAGACAACCAATCAATGTTTCTCTCTCACACTGATATTTTTCTCCCCCTCTTTCTCCCTCCCTTCCTCCCTCCCTTTCTGAAAGGAAGGAAGGAAAGAGAGAGAGAGAGAAGAAAGAAAGAAAGAAAGAAAGAAAGAAAGAAAGAAAGAAAGAAAGAAAGAAAGAAAGAAAGAAGAAAGAAAGAAAGGAAGGAAGGAAGGAAGGAAGGAAGGAAGGAAGGAAGGAAGGGAGGGAGGAGAGAGAGATAGGAAGGAGGGAGGGAGGGAGGGAAGGAAGGAAGGAAGGAAGGAAGGAAGGAAGGAAGGAAGGAAGGAAAGAAGGAAGGAAAAGAAAGAAAGAAAGAAAGAAAGAAGAATGTGAGAAAGAAAGAGAAGACAGAGAGAGACATAGAAAAAAAGAGTAAGAAAGAGAGAATGTGAGAAAGCAAGAATGAAAGAAAGTAAGAAAGAGAGGAAGTGAGAAAGAGAGAGAAAGACAAAGAGAAAGAAAAAGAGAGAGAAAGTGAGAAAAGAGAAAGAAAGGGAGAGAGAGAGGAAGGAAGAAAGGAAGGAAGGAAGGAAAGAAGGAGGAAGGAAGGAAGGAAGGAAGGAAACCACATACCAATTAAGCAATTACCCTCTCTCCTCATCCCAGACACTGGCAACCACTAATGTACATTCCATTTCTATAAATATATCCATTCTAAATATTTCATATAAATGGAATATAAAATATGTGACCTTTTGCACTTGGCTTCTTTCACTTAGCATATGTTTTTAAGGTTCATATATGTTTCAGCATGTATCAGTGCTTTGTTTTTTAGGGTTGAATAATATTTCATTATATGGATATACGACATTTTGTTTATTCATCTGGTTGATAGACTTGCTTTGCTTTTTTCTAAAGTTTTCACGGAAAGGCCCTGTCACCCTCATCAGGACCCTCTCAGGCCCAGCCACTCTGACCCCCTACACATTCTAAACAGACACTAGAAATGATCATCTTCTCCCACACTTCCAGATGAGGACATTGATCTTCCTCACACCAGAAACAAGGTAAAGTACATTTGGAGACTGACATTTTGAAGTTTGGTTGTTAGGTTTATTTTTATTCAGAAAAGTAGAATCTTCTCTTGGGAACCAAGAAGGAGAAAGGAAATAAAGCAGGTAAAAAGGTGTAGCCTTTGAATCAACTGTGTAATGGGCAGGAGTAAAGCTAAGTTGTATAGTTCATTTTCTGGAGAACAAAGAAACCCCCCCTCCAAAAAAAAACAAGAATAATTACCTTTAATTGTAACAAAAGTTAAAGTGATTCCAGAAGTTCAAGATGACTCTTGAGAAAACTACCTAGAGTAATAAATAGGTCCACTTTAACCACCTACTATCTTTTTGCCCTTTGTTGTAGGCAGAATAATCCCACAAAATGTCCACACTATAATCCCTAGAACCTGTGAATGTTACCTTACCTGGTAAGAGGAATTTTGCTGGTGTAATTAAATTAAGGATCTTGCAATGAAGAAAATATCACAGGTTATCCTGATGGGTCCAATATACACACAAGGTTCCTTTATAAGTGGGAGTACAAGGATCCGAGTCAGAGAAAAGATGTGAAAACAGAAGCAGAGGTCACAGCAATGCAGGCACAAAGCAGGAAATGTGAGCAGCCCCAGAGGCTAGAAGGGTAAGAAATCATTTTCCTCTAGAGCTTCTAGCAGGGACATAACCCTGCTGACACCTTGATTTTAGCTCCAGAAGACCCAGTTTGGACTTCTGACCTCCAAACTATAAGATAATAAGTTTGTGGTAATTTGTTACACAGGCAATGGGTGATTAAAATACCCATCTAAAATACCTAGCCTTCCTGCAGTTTACCAACCAGTCACCAACACATAGAAAGGCACTCAGCTAAGTGGATGTTCTCATGGGAATGGCACTTGTTTCATGAGAAAACATGATGTCTGTATGCAAGAAAGTCATGAAATCGTCAGAATGTAACCTTAAACTTATACAATATTATATGTCGATTATATCTTAATAAATCCTGGAAAAAAGAAGAAATAAAGAAAGGAAGCCAGCACATGTATATGGAAGAGAAAGAGAAATTGACATTAAGAAAGAGAGAGCATGTGCACATAAGGAAACCTGGAATTAGAAGAAAAATTAACCCTGAAGTTTCTAATACTTGAATAAAGTTTTTTTTTTAAAGCCTTAAAGATCACAAATATGTTATATCTGCCATAAAACATTTCACAGAACCTTCAAATCAGATGAGCCCCAGTTGAACTACATGGGGTAATTCAACAAGCAACTACCCAATGTGGTAAGACTCAGAAAATGAAGTTGCTATTCTCTTAATTTTCCAGTTATATGAATTGGATTCTCTCTACGGGAAGAGAATCAAACTCCCCCAACCAAGAAAACCCCCTCTTCCACGTAAAAACTGATATGATAAAGATAAAACTTGGCTATGTAATAGCCTCACTCTTGTTGCAAACCATCTGTCAAATTTTGTTTAACAGGTAGGGTAAATTCAAGAGAAATAAATAACAGTTTTCTGCAAACCCTCATGTCCACACAGGTATACTTTAAATGAGCTATGCTTGACATAAAACACACACACACACTTACTTTCTCAATTTCCTGGCAATGCACTCTTGCTTAAATACACAACCATCAAGCACAGAGAGAGATGCAAATCATTCCTCCTTTTCCCCTCCTCCCTCCTTCCCTCCCTCCCTCCACGTTGTTCCTTTGGGAACTCAGACTAAAACCAGTTCTGCTCAGTCCCAGCTGCCAGTTCCCAAGAATCCTCACAACTCGCCCTCACAACTGTAGTCCTCCTAAAACAAACAGCACATAAATCAGCAACAAAAACTAACTCAACTCTGAACTAGCCCATTCCAACATTAATAGTGCCTTTGTTGTCAATAAACCTATATTTGACTTCTCCTATTTTTATGTGTATTTTATTTATAAGTTACTAATGCTTTTTCTGGAGCAAAATTGTCAAAATAATAGTCTGCACTGAGCCATACTTCATCAGCTGGGAATGGGGAAAAAAAAATACAGTTCAAATTGAGTCGAGGAAAGAGAACTATTAGCTGTGAATATTTAGGCATTCCCCAATTCTGCCTCATCTCCAGTGCCTACACTTTCAATCCCAGGTTCCAGAAGGAAGCCAGTACTATGTGGACTTCATGCCGCAGTCAGTCAGACAGATCGAAAGTGGAAGTCACAGCTCTGAGGAGCCATTCTATCTGGCTGCGAGTATTCTACAGAGACAATAATATTGATGTATTTGTCCAAACTGGTGGAAGTGTAGAGGTAGTGGTAGTAGTTTTATACTGAGAACCCACTGAAAACCAGCTATGTGACAGAACTCTTCAGTCCCTTGGAAATGCAAGGAACCTCTAGAAGCAATAGTTCTCTCTTCCCCAAACTTCAGAGTAAGCTAGGATTTGGTGCTTGTGGGACGAGATAGAGTAGTCAGCTGCTTGCAGAGAAAAGCAGAAGAGGAAGAAGCCAGGATTTAACATGAAGTCCCCGTCCTTTTTCGGCCCAGAAACCCAAAGACCCAATACTTTTCTTGTAGGGAGCTCTCAATCTAATGGGTTTGGAAGATGAAAGCCTCATATGAAGAGAACAGGGGGAAATGATGACAATTCAAGTGTCTTGAACCATCTGGCTTAAAAGAAGCTTTCTCCTCTGATCCCTGGTTCAAGAGGTTCAAAGCACAGGCTAATTTTACAGAACTTGGGAGATGGTGGGAACTGTTATATCAACAGGTAACGTCTGTCAGCCTGAGTTGTGGAGATCAGCCTCTGAAATGTCAGGGCCTTCCCAAAGCTGGGCCAATTTACAAATAGATACATGGGGTCTCCCACCTTCCAACTATCACAGTCAGGTTAGGGCTGGGCAGCGGTAAGAGCAGGAAGGCACCCTGAGAGTTTGTTTTGTATAACCCTTCACTTACACGCTAAGAAAACAGTGGCTTACAATCCTACAACATGTTGAGAAGTGACTTTGAAACCAAAATCCTGGTTTCCTCACTCCTCCTGTAGTTTATCTTCAATCCATAAGTGGGGCTCCTCCAGAAGTTGAGAGAATAGGTGCAAGTGTGGGTGCAGTAGAGCAGAGGAGGACAGGAGGCTCTGCTACAATGCCAATGGCCTTTTTTCCTCCAGGGACCCAGCTAGGAAATGAGCAGATACAAACTCAGGCCCATTGCCTGGCTTTTTAGGGATGTACGTGGCTATTCTGGAAAAGGATGACCCACTCTCCAGGCTGGTCCTATGTTTCCTGGGCTTGCTCAGCCCCTTCCTCTGCCCTCCTTCTGCCTCCATGGCCAACATCCCCACCTCTTCCAACTTTGCCTTCAAATCAGCTTCCTCCTTCCCCACAGGAACTGCCACACAGAACCAGGAATTTAGTCAGCCAAGACAGTGAACCCAGACTAAAGAGAACCAGTGTCTGTGGGTACAGAGGGTTTCAGCTCAAAGCTGGAAGATTTCACCTAGCTAAATCACGCTTTAGGATTCAGATCAAATTCCACTCCTTCCTCCAAAAGCCTTTCTCATATCCTCTGTGTTTAGACATCTTGCATCACCCCACTCCCTCCTAGTGCTCTGAAGTAATCACAACAGCTAATACGTCAGAAACAAGTTTTTGTCCAGAATTGTGTAAGATACGGGCCCCTTCTTGGGGACCTACTAGCATCCATACTTTTCTTCACCTCTGACTCTCCTGTCCCCGGAGCCCAGGAAATCTTTCCCTGGTATGCAGAGTCAGCCAGTTCTCCTATCATCATGCATTCTTCCAAACCTTTTTCTCATGCTCGGGCCTAAACTTTGAAATCAAAAGCCAGGATTAGACTCTCTTTCTCTGTTTTCTACCATGCCATCATTGTGGAAGAAAGTAAACATCAAATACCCAAGCTGACAGGAAGGACAAGGGGTGCCAAGAAATGTAGATGAAAAAATAGAAGCAGCTTAGTGATGATCACATACCCTGTCGCATGAACATTTATTAAGTGTCTTTTCTGTGCCAGGTACTCTGCCAGGCATTTTCATTTCTGTTCTCTCACTTGAGCTCAGAGCAACGCTGTCTCTATGTTGCAGAGGGGGAAAAAACAGACTCAGGCTATTGATGACTTCCTCAGAGCCACACAGTCCATATGCTCTCTGTCACAGACAGTGTGCAGGCCTCAAGACTGGGCTGTGAGCTCATTCTTACGCAGAGTAGCAAAGCAGAATTAACGGTGAGGGGCCAACTTTGAACCCCACCACCTACTAGGTGAGTACCTAGTAGCCAACCACTCTGAACCAGTTTCCTCACCTGCAAAATAGTAATAAGAACAATATATACACATACATCCCTCCCTCCCTCCTTCAATCAATTATTGGAGGGTTCAATAAGTTACTACCTGCAGAAGTAGTTAGAATTGTGCCTAACTCAGACTGGACCTCTAATCAATGTAAGCCATCATCATCATCATTTTCCCAGCCAGGTTAGGGCAGGGCAGCCAATGGTGCAAAAAGTACTGGTGAGATTAGAGGGGAGATTCTTCATCAATACAAACATACTCATCTGAGAGGGATGCATTACACTGCAATGGTCCCCAACCTTTTTGGCACCAGGGACCGGTTTCACGGGAGACAATTTTCCAGAGACCAGGGTGTGGGGTGGGGTTGGGGGGGGGGGGGGCGTGGTTAGGATGGTTCAAGCACATGACATTCAAGCTCACCTCCTGCTCAGCTCCTGGTTTCTAACAGGCCTAGACTGGTATCAGTCTGCAGTGCAGAGGTTGGGAACCCGAGCATTACAGGATGACTCAGCTCCTAGTGGTTTTTGTCCCCTGGGCTTTGACAAGACAGACACTTTGGGACTCCGCATTTTCCCTACCCAACTTCCACTTTACACATGCATTCTTTACTCTTTCCCAACACTATGCATGCTTTAAAAATTGCATAGTACCTCACGTGTGAGAGATTTCAGCTCTACATTGTCCTCTCATTTTGACTACCAGCCTCCTGAAGATGTGCTAGATTCAAGTCCATAAGTACAATTCCTCAGTTACCTAAAACTGGAGATGTAACTTGTAGATGGGCTTCCCACCATCAGAAAGCTGAGCTTTCTGAGTGGACACCAGGAAAGTAAGTAGCCCCCGGAGTTTATCTGTTTTGCTAGTTTCCTGCTACTCATCACCATAAATGTTGTTAGTTCTCTCAATTTTTATGAAGATCTTGTAACACAAACACCTGATCATGCTTTAAAAATAGATACAGTATCTTAGATTAAGATGATCTATGACAAATATTAGTTGGCAGGTAAAGTAAAACAAGTCTAATATGCCAATCTCTTAATATTTCATTTATGTCTATGGAAAAACTATGAATTCATTTTGCCCTGGTGAACCACATGAAACAGGAACAAAAGTTTAGGTTCTGGACAGCAGGGAAAGAAGGGACATGTCCGCACATTGACAACAGAACGTGAGTAAAGACAAGACTGAATAGTTTTAGGAAACTGTTCACAGTACAAAGCCCAGTCTTTCCTCAATTCACATCATAAAAATTTATAGTCTTCTACAATAAAAGTGAGTTTAAAGGCTAGCAAATTCAACCCTCTTTGTTTTAAAGATAGGGAAACCGAGGCCAGAAAAAAGTGAACAGATTAAGAATAGTATAGGAGATGGAGAAGCCAAAGAACTTATATATACGACCCATGGACATGAACTAAGGTGGGGGAATGATAGTGGGAGGGAGGGCGCAGGGTAGAGGGGAATAAAGGGGAGGAAAAAAAAATGGGTCAATTATAATAGAATAATCAATAAAATATATTAAAACAAAAAAAAAGAAACTGAGGCCAGAAAAATGAAGTGACTTGCTCTGTATCTCAACAAAAGAAAAGTGAGTAGCCAATGAAGATAAGGAAAATAATTAAGTGAAAAGGAGGGCTGATCTCATACAGGGAAACATGAATACCAATCCAAGTTGTGCCACCAATCATGCTACCTTGTCTGGAAGAAATTGGCAGCAAATCACAGTGTCAACAGACAGCAGAGACACCCCACTGGCTGTGACCCTTGGTGTTTTCTATATGCAACCTTAAAAGTAGTACTATAGATACCAAGCACACACTGCACAACTGTACCAAAACATTGTCTGTGTTAGCAGGAAGTTGAAGAGAATTTTCACTTACAATATGCACTTTGAGTTTAATATTCACTTCTTTTCTTTTTCCTCCCGGTAAAATTGCTTAAGTGTAAGTTTAACATGCACACACATGCACATGCAAAAGGTCCAACCTCTTTGGCCTCAGGGTTTCTGTTCCCAGGCAACACTGCGCCAAAGAAGGGGGATGTAAGCCAGCAACGGTGGCCCATGAGGGCCAAGAAAGAGGGCCCGAGCACTCCCATTGTCACCACCCTAAAACACCTGGTCGAGTCTGATTAATGAGATGAGGACCAGATGCTAAAAAATGTCTGCTAAATTAAAAGAAAAAAAGAAAGAGAAAAGGAAAGGAAACCAGAAGCCTGCCTTTAATACAGTGCACTTTGTTATCTGTAATGTCTTTCAACCACAGATAACAGAATCAACCACATGGAATCTAAGATGCATGCCAGGTGAAAAAACATCATAAAGACATAATAAAAAGTTCCACCAGTGCCCATAAATTGCTGGGGGACTGTTACAAGGGCAGAACCATAAATTCTTGATGTTTCCCAAATTAGAGGGTACCAACACGTACGCAGATATATTTGTGTGGGTAATTGAGGGCTAAAAATCTTACATTAAACACAGCTACCTCCTTCAAACGCTGTTAGGGGAGCCTCCAACATGCACACACATACAGCACACACTGTAGGAATTCAATTTGGAAACCATCATCTAAAGCACAGAGGAGAACAGGAAAGTCATATTGCTATAATGCTTAGATTATCAATCATCTTGACAGTTTATTGGCTTTATCACCACACATACCATTAAAATGATGTCTGGCCTAGACTGTCAGGAGCAAACATTAAACAGACCAGGATTAAAAAGCAGATCCCAAACAGCACTCCAGTCAAGTTTCCCTTCCACTCTGAAATTAGTTAGAGCTGACTAAGAAACTGGCGCTAGACTTTGAAGAAATATACAGCCCAAAGGCTGCGAGTCAACTCAGACCTGACGAGCTGATAGGTAATGTCATGTTATGGCAAATCTGACTCTCCTGAGGTTGATTTATCACGTACTCTGTGCAACAGAATGATTGCTAATGGTGGAAGGGAGAAGGAGGGCGGGGGGAACACCATAACTTGCCTCTTCTTGCAACCAAAGGCTTGCATCTAAAGGGTCAAGCCAGCTCCCTGAAGTGGGATAGGAATGCTAATAAATTCACACTACTGAGCAAACATATTAACATTACCCCCACACAGGTTATTAAAGTAATTTTACAGATTCAGAAGAACTGAATAGGCAGCAGAAGAGACATTCATAATTCAAGAGCTCTAGACAGCGAAGGAGTTACGAACCCTATACGTTTTTAAAATGCTTCTGCATGTGTTACTTTGGCAAGGAAATCTCAACACAATTAAAACTATACTAACACATCAATAGGGCTCAATTGAGAGCTGTGTACCTGCCTTTTACTAGGCCAGGGCTTTATAGATGCCTCAGGAAGAAAAAGGAAATGGGAAATTCACTGCTAATTAAAGGGAACTTCTGTGCCTAAGGAAAAATGGTGGCATTTCTAAAATATATATAAAAGAAACACATTTTCAAATATCTGCCAAGGGCTTGGCGTTTTCACAGCCCCTAGAACTGTTCTGTGTTTGTTTGGAAGTTACAGAGCCATTCTGTTTGTGATTAATAGTTTGCTTTCCAGTACAAATAAGTCATTAAGAAGGGTGGGGTGGGGTGCAGAGAGAACTGACAGGATAGGAACTGGCTCCGAAACAATGCAAGTAAGAAATTTAGACCACATTTTCCAACTTTTTCACTCCCCTGCTTATTTACCCAAGTGGGGTCCCATGTCCTCCCTGCCGGGTGACTTCACCATGACCCCTTAGGTAAAAACACTCCTTGGGACACCACATTATAGGCCCTTTCTCTTGTGCCTTTCCTGCAGGCAGGCTTGTGGGTACATCAGGAACTCAGTTAACTCACCATTCAGCAAAGGCTCTGGAAAATGACAGGCCAAAAGTAGCCACAGGGCATGAAGGAGCCGCTTCAGCAGTGCTCGAGCCCTCACTGGGTTGCCCCTAACTACCAAGATGTCTCCCAGTGGGCTGTGTCACCATTTTGTGATACTTCAAACAAGCTTCTGTTTCCAAGCAGTAGCATCTTGTTTTGTTGGTTATATGTTGGGGAAGAGGTATGACACTATTTACCCAGAGTGGAGACATTCCTTGTACATAAGACATCACCAAGAGGGGGAAAAAGTGATGACAGAATACAAGCCTTGTTCACAGCTGAGCAAACACTGAACTTGACACCTGAATGAGCATCTGGGTTCGGGAACCCACGCAAGACCCACCCACATCCTCAAGCATGCACACACCCAAGGGCCAGGAGGGAGATAACTAGGGGAAGGGCAGCCAGCATCCAAGCTCCTCCCACCAGAAACTTCCTCTGCCATCACCTCTGGCTCAGACTTCCAAAGCACTTTCACTATCAGTGAGGAGGAAACCTCCCACAACCCATCTTCCACTCACCCGCCCAACCAGGAAACAGACAGAATCTCCACTTTCACACTCCAAGACATCAAGGCACCAAGAGCTTCAAGGGGAGGTATGTAGCAATCAGTCAGTGAAATCATTCATCATGGTCACTGGGGACAAGCCAAGGAACCAACATGGTGCTGAGCTTTGTCAGGGACAGACGGGACTCCAAAGAGCATGTCTTTGTCTCCACGGAGCCTATAACCAATGCAGCTAGGGGACATGATTGGCTTATCACCAAGTAGACAGAGTTTTTGCTCTTTCCACCATCCCCTGAGCTTTCTTTCTTCAGGGCAGGAATCATGTCTCATTGATCTGCTGTAAAACAAACCAAGAAACAGATACCAGATATGAATGAAAAAATAAATGAATGATTATTTTTTAATCAAACAATAACACAAGCAAAGAGTGAAAAAGCAGAGCTGTTAGTTGGCTTGGAAATACCAGCTTTGCTGCCAATTCAGGCCCTTCTTCCAACCCGTGGCTGAAAGAAGCTGAATAAACTTGTTCTCTTTCTCTAAATCCTCCTAGAACACTCCTCCCCATCACACTTTCATAATGCCAATATCTATGCTATACTAAGTGCCCACCTGTAGGGTCACCTCGACCTGGTTGTAATCACAGCAGTAAGAAAGCAGGGCAGGATTAGTGGGTATAGGAAGTAGTACCAAAAAATGAGAAAACGGAGGTTTATTTTTGGCTCTTCTACTTTTATTTCATTGCCTTCTACAATGGAAATAGCTCCAAAAGATGCCCAAGGGTCACCCAAACACTATGCTCACTGGAGTTTTTCTTATTATGAAAAATATAATAATAAGCCTTAAAGGGTCTATATTTGTGTTTTAGAGAATGGTAGGGGCATAAGAGAAGTTAGTCTGGCCCATAGTAGACTTAATAAACAGGTTGAACTGAACTGAGACACACAACAGTGATGTGAAGAGTTAAATCATTCAGCATGAGTTAAACAGAAAAAGTTTAATCAGTGTGAGAACTGTTACCATTCCTAGCACTGCATTGTGTAAAGACAAGTATTAGAGTGGGAGCAGCTAGGGTGGGAGCATCAGGGACAGTTTTAGGGAGTTGTAAGAATCAGGCGATCCTTGGTACATGGGTATGGAGAGAGAAGGGCATTCCAGGTAGGAAGAATACGGGGGTGTGGGAGGGTACAGCAAGTATAATGTGGTGGTAGGATGAAAAGGTCATGGAGGTGAGGAGGGAGTGAAGACAGGATAGGACAGAAACCATGAGGATCCCAAGCAGAGCATGAAATAAACATCTAACACCCACTCCTGATCTTCTCCTACCAACTGGCCTCTTCTAGTGTTTTCTATTTAGTGATTGCACCACTATGGGTAAAGGCTGGTTGTCCCCTGATTATCTACAGCTATTTGTAACCATATGACTAAATGTGGCCCATGGGATTAGAGCAACTTCTGGATAGTGACTCTGAATGTAAGAGACATATCTAGAATATGGACATAGTGGTGAGCCAGGCAGAACCATGCTGATAAGGACAACAGTTTAGAGATGGCGGGAATGCAAACAGGGATTCTAGGAGCACAAAGTCATGGAGCCACTGTACTAGCCCTGCAGTGCTTACACATAGACTGTGATGTGAAAAAGCAATCCATTTCCATCTTGCTTAGCCACTTTGGGTCTTGCTATAACTTAAACCTGTAGTCTAACTAAAACAACAATCCTTATTCATCCAGTTGCCAAGCCAGGCACTCAGGTATCGTCCCTATAACCCCTCTCTCCCCTAGTTATTCTCATGCTAATCAGTATCTATCACTCAAATTTGCCCTCTTTATTCTTTCTCACTGCAATAGGCAAGTATGTGATCTACCTACATTTACTCTGACTTCCTTCAATCCAGTACCACACTATAGCCAGAATGATTCTTTTTCAAGACACAAATCTGATCATATTCTCTAGTGCAAACTCCCAGTAGTTTCCCATTGATCTTAGGGTAACAACACAAATCTTTAATGCCTACTACAAGACTCAGCACAATCTCACTCCAATCTGCTTCTCTTATACCACACTCCACATAAACCTTCTATTGGTCCCTAGTACCTACCATGCTTTCTCCCACCTCAGAGCCTTTGCACATGTTGTTCTTACTGCCTAGAATGTTTTTTTTCTCCCCCTCCTTACTTAGTTAAGCCCTACGTGTCCTTTAGATATTAACCCAAGCAACACTAGGTTAGGGAAGACTTCCCTGACCTCCCCCCAGGTCAACTCCCCCTATTTACTACATGCTGAAATATATATACATTTACACACTAATACATACATTTTTACTCATGAGCCTTTTGCAGTATTTCTATTTGTAATTAACCAAGTATCTCTTATTCCTTATTTTCTATTAATCTAATAAATATGGAGTGGATATTACATTTATTTAATTGTCAGTCCCCTACTTCCCACCCAACACTGTATGCTCATTGAGGATGAGACATCCTTGTTGTTGCTCACTTCCGTATCTCTAGCACCTGGCATGATACATGGCACGGAGGTATTCAACAATTATCTAATAAATGAACAAGCTAAAACAAAAATGAATTAAATTAAATGCATGGCTCTGGTACTCTCCATGGCTTTCACTTCATTAATGCCCCTTATCCATCTGATATCTGCCTAATTAGATACCATTATGTTTCAAGGTTGTTGATCTTTCCAAACAAAGCAAAGGCTTTCATAACTAAATATTGGGGAAATGCCCTGCCTGATCTTCCTCCCTCAGTTTCTTCCTCCAGAAAGACAACCTAGTGTGTAAGTGTAGTTCCTTATGCACTTTATTCCCCATACAACTATTGTGATATCAAAAAAATATCCCACAGGAACTGAGTATCACTGGTACTTAATGACCCATTAGACAGCCACCTTGATATAAGCCAGAAGGTGGTTAATGCTCTAACAAACTGATTCTAAACCAAAGTAACAGAGGGTGGCAAAGGGATTACGGCCTCTATAAACCAATAGTCATGGTTTATAACACTAATATTTCATTTTCTGAATGGGAAATAAGACACACCAGATTCCTGACCAATTATAAAGCAACACAACTGAATTATAGGGGCTGTGGTTGAATTCCCAAATGTTCACAAGCCTAATGCTACCTGCATCCCCAAAACAGCACTTTTTACTTTAAATATCCACTGCCATCACTACTACCTCTACCTTACACACACACAGCAACAGCAACACTCACCAGCATGCAAAGTTGCAACCTCCAAATTGCACCGTAAAGTGTTCTGGAAGAAGCCAATGAAACCTCCCTAAAAGTCAGCTGGTTTCACATTCAAATGAAAACTTGTTTTTAAAACAGCAGGAACAGAGACTTGTGGTCAAGATGGCAGCACGAGTAAACATAGCTTGCCTCGAAGCACAACCACATCAAAATTACAACTAAATTATAGAACAACCATCACTCAGAACCATCAGAAATCAAAGTTGAATGGAAGCCTAACAACAATGGAATTAAAGAAACCACGTCCATCTACACTAGTTGGAGGGTTGAAGAGGCAGAACAGGCTGGTCCCACATTCACGTGTGGTGGATAAAAATTCAAGAAGATGTCAGGGAGCAAGGAGTTCCAGCCCCACGCCAGGCCCCCCAGCCCAGGGTTCCAGTGCTAGGAAGATAAGTCCCCATAACTTCTGGCTTCAAAAACCAGTGGCAACTGAGTCAGCAGAAGAAACTTCTAGAGTCCCAAACAGTTCCTCTTAAAGAACCCATACATGGTCTTACTCAGACTCACTCCATCTGAGCTCTAGCACCAGGGTAGCAGCTTGAAAGGTACTAGTGACACACAGAGAGGAACTGACATGTCTACCATCAAGGCAGGAGCTAAGGGACAGCTTTCTCCCAGACAGAAAGACAGGCAGAAGCCGTTGTCCTGTTTCTGAACCCCACAGAAGCACAGAGACAGAAGGCAGGTGTCATATCTGAAACTCCATCAAACTGGCAAACACTGTTTGCCCCACCCTGGAGATCCCTTGAGGCTCTTTCCCACCCAACTTACAACCATTAACAGTGACTTTTCCATATGAACAGCTGGTCTTGGCTAATGCTTCACAACTTCCTAAATCCTATCACACAAGCAACAGCTGGCCTCAGTGAGCCTCCATCACCTGTACCTCTTGCTAAGTGTCCCCAGGCCTGGCATAAGCAGCAGCCATCCAAGATTCACAGTTGGCTTCACTTGGGAATCTCTGAACCCAGCACAAGTAACAACCATCTCAGATTGCTTTATAACTCAGACAGGGAAGACCCAGGCTAAGCACAAGCTGGGGCTGACCTTGGCCTGTACCACCTGGTAAACTGCAGGGCCTGCATACCCATTGGACAGCTACAGACCACATCAGACCACCACCACTCTGCCTCCACACAACTAATCCTCCACAGAGGGCAGAGGTTGGTGGTCAGTGGTCACAGCCATTCCTTGCAGCTGACTGGCCTGGATAAATCCCTCCCATTGACCTGCCAACAACAACCAAGGCTCAACTATAAAAGGGGGGTGTACTCAGCCCACATGGAGGACACACCTTGAGTACCCAGCTTGCATGATAGGGGAGGTTGGGCCACTGGACCCTGTAGGACAGCTACTACATTAGGCCACACTAACAAGACAGGAAGTCATAGCACCTCTCCCTAATACGCAAAAACAAACACAGGGAGGCTGCCAAAATGAGGAGACAAAGAAACATGGCCCAAATAAAAGAAAAGGTCAAAACTCCAGAGAAAGAACAAAACAAAATGGAGATAAGCAATCTATCAAATGCACAGTTCAAAATGCAGGTTATAAGGATGCTCAAGGAACTTAGTGAGGACCTCAGTAGCGTAAAAAAGACCCAGTCAGAAACAAAGAACACACTAATTGAAATAAAGGACAATTTTCAGGGAAACAACAGTAAAGTGAATGAAGCCAAGAATCAAATCAATGATTTGGAACATAAGGAAGCAAAAACAACCAATGAGAACAACAAGAAGAAAAAGGAATCCAAAAAAAACAAGGAGAGTGTAAGCAGCCTCTGGGACAACTTCAAGAGGTCCAACATTCCCATCACAGGGGTGTCAGAAGGAGAAGAGAAAGGGCAAGAAATTGGAAATCTATTTGAAAAAATAATGAAAGAAAACTTCCCTAATTTGGTGACAGAAATAGACATGCAAGGCCAGGAAGCACAGAGAGTTCAAACAAGATGGATACAAAGAGGCCCACTCCAAGACACATCATAATTAAAATGCCAAAGATTTAAGGTAAAGAGAGAATCTTAAAAGAAGCAAGAGAAAAGAAGTTAGTCACCTACAGGAGAGTTCCCATAAGACTGTCAGCTGACTTCTCAAAATAAACTTTGCAGGCTAGAAAGGATTGGAAAGACATATTCAAAGTCATGAAAAGCAAGAACCTACAGACAAAATCGCTCTACACACATTATACTAAGTGAAATAAGCCAGGCAGTGAGGGACAAATACCATATGATCTCACCTTTAACTGGAACATAATCAACAAAAGAAAAAAGCACACAAAATATAACCAGAGACATTGAAATTAAGAACAATCTAACAATAGACAGAGGGGAGGGGGGAGGGGACAGTGGAGGGAAGGGTTTTCAGGAACTACTATAGAAGACACATGGACAAAACCAAGGGGGAGGATGGAAGCAAGGGAGGGAGGAAGGTTTGGTTGGGGTGGGGGGAAGTGGTGGGGGGAATGCAGAGAACTGTAATTGAACAACAATAAAGTAATTTTTTTAAATTAAATTAAATTTATTTTTTTAAAAAAAGATTGCTCTACCAAGCAAAGATATCATTGAGAATCAGAGGGAAGATTAAGAGCTTCCCAGACTAGAAAAAAATAAAGGAGTTGATTATCACCAAATCATTATTATATGAAATGTTAAAGGGACTTACTTAAGAAAAACATCAAAACTATGAACAATAAAATTGCAATAAATATGTAATAACTGAATCTAAGAAACTAAGCAAACAAGAAGAATGGGGATAGAATCATGGATACAAAGAGCACTTTGCAATTGCCAGATGGGAGGGGGTGTGGGGGAATGGGTGAGGAGGTCAGAGGATTAAAAAGTACAAATAGGTAGTTACAGAATAGCCATGGGGATGTTAATGACAGTATAGGAAATGGAGTAGCCAAAGAACTTTTATACACATGACCCATGGACGTGAACAATGGTGTGTTGATGGCCTGAGGGACTGGGGCGGGGGGGGCGGGGTACTAGGTGGAAGGGGACAGAGGGGAAAAATTGGGATAACTGTAATAACATAATCAATAAAATATTTTTTAAAAAAGAAAAAAATACAGCAGGCACAATTTGTGGTACCTGTAATAAAGAAAGGGACTATTAAAGGACAGTGAGTACCCTTACCTCCAAAACTGCATTCTGTAGGGTCGATACTTCCTCCCTGGCTTTTGTGCCAGGTCATTCTACCACAGACACTTCAGTGTTTGGGCCTTTCATGTGATACTCAGAGGTGCCAAGTGATGCAGCTGAGTGCTGCTATGAGTCTCAGGGTGGTGTGGGCACAGAGGCCTCACAGAAAAGGGATGGTTGCAGGACTGGCTGGGAAGGAGAGAACAAGCACTGGACAGGATAACAGAAGAAAAAGTGCACCTGGTAGAGCCTAGGGAAGCCTCTGAAGCCCTTAGAAGAAATAGCAAAAGTAAACTCAGGCCCATATCTGCACCTTCCTGAGTTCAAGGGCCACCCAGGCCCAGAAGTCAAAGATGCCAGGACAAGTTTATCATACCCGATTCTTCCCAAAGAAACACTGTGGCTTGGTGGCGGCCCTTACACCCTTTCTACCAAAGAATAAACAGAAGCACACAGCAATGGTTCCATAAATGTCAGTGAGAGGTTAGTTTTTTTTTTTAAGAAAAAGATGTAAAAAGCAACAAGGTTTGTAATTTGTTCTCTGGACTGGGTAGGTCAATGGTACTCTCCTCCCAAACCATGCCCACCAAGAGGGGAACGGCAAAATGGATCATCAACAACAGTTGGTGCTGCAGAAACCATGAGGGTGCACCACTGTCCTGTTCTCTTCTTCCCAGCACAGCTGGACTTCATTTCCCAGTGTCCCCTCACGAAGGTGAGACCACAGAACTCATTCTTACCGGTGAACTGTGAAAGGAAGCGAGGTGTGAAACAGTGCAGCTGAAGCGGTGAAGGGTTGGTGTGCGACCTTCTCCCACGTTCTCTGCCCCCATCCACAAGCAGAATGGAGATGACTCCAAGAACAGAGCAAAGAGGGGAGCTATCAGGAGAAAGGAGCCAGGGCCCCTGAATGACGTCATGAAACAGAGCTCTCCTCTCCCCACCTCACTCCTACTGACACACATACCTCTGCTTCAGACTTGCGAGAGCAAGAAACAGACTTGCATCATTTTAAGCCACTAAGATTTGGAGGCTGGCTTCAGTAGCAATTAGTCTTCTCTGGCTAATGAAATAACTCACACTTCATTAGCATCGAGTATGAGACCCATATTGGTTATGTTTATTTGGACAGCAGATTCAACCTCTTGATTATGCTGGGTTTTGGTTAACGTTAATATTTGTTTTTTATTCTCTCAGTTGGATCATTGAATCTGGGGTAAAAAAAAAATTCACCATGGAAAAGCCACAGTATGGAAAAGCCACCAATAAATATTCACAAGCTGACCCTACTTCCATGTATATACGCAGGCCTAGTTCCCCTCACTCATGTTTCTTCTGATCTCTCTTGCAATGGACAGGACACACACATGGAACCCACTACTTTTAGAAATTTATTAGGTCAGTTAGAGCTTTAGCAATGAGAAAAAAAATTAAACACAGCGCACACGCACACACACGCACACCCCAGGCAAATGTGGGAGCAATTGGGAACACATTTAGTGAGGGGATAAATATGAATTCCAATCAATAGAACAAGTTGTTATGCACTGCCGCTTGCCTGACACTGCCAATTAAAAAATGGTTGTTTCAGAGAAAGAAGTGTAAACAGTTTATTCAGGATGTTTATCATATGTTTAGAAAGGCGTAAACCACAGACTGACTCCTGCTAGAATGATAAGTAGAAAAAGAAAAAGGCACTTTAGAAAAACCAGGATTCCAGCACCCTGAATCCTGGAGGACCCTAGAGAACACATTTTCACTTGGTTGAAGGTGACTTACCATATTTTGCTGTGTATAATGCGCACCCACATCTTTGTTATACCTATTACTATACCCACAGCATGTAATCATTATACCCATGTATAATGTGTATCCTTATTTGTCCCTCAAAAATTTGAGCAAAAAAACGCACATTATACATGGAAAAATATGGGGTATAGTCCTAGAGAGATGTCATGAAGGAGTGGCACCTGCAATGGAAAAGCCTGGATCTTGAAGCAGGGACAACATACAAAGAGTAGCTATGAGAATCTGTCCAGAAGACTGGTAGCAGGTAGCATGGTCTCATTCTGGAGTGGGGGAAACCAATCTGAAGGAACAGATTGACTCACATTGCTATGTATTTATGGAGTATCTACTGTATCACTTGATAATCTGTTAGAGAAACTGAATTTGACTAGCTCAGAGCTAAAAGAACTCAGAGATCATCTGTGACTTCTCAGCTATGAGATTCTTGAACTCCCAACCTTGGTTTCTTCATCTGTAGGGCAGGGATACTAATACTCTGTATCTTGTGGTAATATTCTGAGGACATAATTACTGAATATATTTAGCAAAGGCGAGTCCACAGCTTTTTTAGGTGTCACAAGAATGGTAGCAGTAACCATCCTAAAAGTCTCAATCATGTGTGTACCTGTGTGTATGATCCAGTGTTCCAGGGAGGCACATGAGTCACTGGGGGTAGGAGCGCCCCCAGGACTCCCACAAGGCAACTCCCACAAGGGACGATGGAAGATCAATCAAGCAAATCTCCAGCCTCCCACCCCACTCAGAAACAGCTCAGTCTGGAACCATTCTGTATATTGAGGTTCCACATAACACATCACTTTAACTAAGAGGTTCTTCTGCTTGGCAGGAAAAAAAAGTTTTAAAAAACACCAGTTTAATCCACCCCACTTTTTAACCATTGAGGAGATTGGAGGACAGCAGTTAACCCAGGTTTTCTTTCAGCTCAATTATTTTTTCTCTGAACCAGGCTGGAGGGTAGGGATGGAAAGGAACCAGATTTTTTCACCCAACCAATCCTGGGGTCTAATGTCCAGACCTAGCTAAAGGCCATCTCTGGAAACCCTGGTACTTTAGGAAAGAGGTATTACCCATTTCCTCCTTTCGGGGTGCAAGCATTCCCTCCAACCCCAAGGCTAAGGTGAGCACCTCCCTACCTACTGTATTAGATAAGACTGTCTCCATGCCAAAGGCACTGCTCAGGCAAGCTCCAGACCAAGACATGGTACCAAGATAATGATAGTCATTATTGCAGCATAATTATAACAGCAGCAGCAGCCAGCATTTGTTGAGCATTTACTTTTTGCCAGGCACTATGTTAAGCACCTCACACATTATTTCAAGGAAACTTCAGGACAGTTCTGTGAAGCAAGGTGCTATTATTATCTCCATTTTGCAGAGGAGAAAACTGGGGCCAGCCCACTGAGGAAACAAGTAGACCATTTACCCAGCTGGGAAGTTGGAGGTCAAGTGTGACCTCAGGCAATTTGGCTTCATTTCCCATCCTCTTCACCAGTCCTCACACTGTTTCCCAATCTCATGCCACACTCTGAGAAAGACACACAGGTGGTGACAGAGAAACACCATGGGCCAGTCATGGAGAGCTGCATTTTAGGAGTCAAGGGGCAGGGTACCTGGGAAGTTGAAAGATATGTGGAGTAGGAACTTCACACTCTAGAAAACCTGATGCAGAACAAAGTTGTCAGTGCTTCTCAGATCAATCCAGAGAAACTACAAGGAGGAGAGGCTTAAGGAAATGTCTAGATTCCATCGCTCAGGTAATCTCCACAACTTCATTCTCCATCACCGCCTCTCCTTCTTGCCTCCGGGCTCCAACCCATGTGTCCAGGTCAGCACTTCCCCACACGGTCCTGCTTTACACAGCACACAGCAGGCACTCAACTACTTTCTTTCTACCTGGCTGCTTTAGAAAGAGAACCCACAATGCCTCTTAGGGTTCATCTTCCCAAAACCAACCCAGTCTCCCTCAGGCTTCTGAAAGAGAGAATTTATAGAAGGTCACACCCCTGGCTAATACTTTGCCAACTTGCCCATCCTCCACCACCACCCCCGCCCCCACTTAATTTCCCCCATTATGCCTGGATCAGTTTCCTCACCCTGTGCTAATTCCTCTCCCTCTCCGGTGTTTATACCCTTCAGATGTTTGCAGGCTATTATCATGTACCCACTTAGTCAAGCAGCACACATTAAGTTCTTTTCATCTTTCCTCATAAATCAATCCCTTAATCCCTCCAAGCCCTTTAATCGTACTAGCTGCTCCTCTCTGAACTCCATCCAGTTTCTCCGAATCTCTGATAATATTGTGACACAAGGCTGGATGCAAGGCTCCAGCTGCTGACTCTCCAAGCTCCCCACGTGTCAAGGAGCTCCATGCACGCACATTCACACAGCAGCTTCATCTGGGAGGATGGACCCCTTGCCTTACCAACTCCAAGCACCCTTTCTGCAACGATACCATCATGAAGTGACTTTGGCTAACTGTACAGATCAGAGAGTATTCAGTGTCATACAGAACTTAAAGTGGGCGGGGGGAACCTGCAGAAGCTTTATAGCCCCATAAGATTTTCACTAGCTATTCCCACACACTCTATAAGAACAGAGATAATGCCTCTGAAATCAATGGGAATTTAGGAATGGAGGAAATGACCATTTTGGAGCCTCAGGCCACGATTAAATTAAAACCAAAATGAGATACCATGACACACCCACCAGAATGGCTGTAATTAAAAAGACTGACAACACCAAATGTTGGCAAGGATGTGGAACAACTTGAACTCTCATATATTGTTGGTGGAAGTGAAAATGGAGCAACCACTTTGGGAAAAATTCCGGCAATTTCTTATAAAACTAAACACTACACTATACTAGGACCCAGAAATTCCACTCTCCCAGGTATTTACTCAAGAAAATTGAAAATACAGCACACACAAAGGTTTGTATGCAAATAGTCATAGCAGCTAAATAGCTAAAAACTGAAAACAGCTCAGTCGACATGCAACAGGAGAACAGACAAACCTTAGTATAGGCATGCGTGCAATAGGAGGCTACTCCAACAATGAAAAAATTGATGTGCACAATACAGATGAACCTCAGACACCCTGTACTGGTGAAAGGCACGCAAAAAAATAAAATACTATATGATTTCAATTATATAAAGTCCTAAAAGAGTCAAATCAAGCTATGGTGGAAAAAATCAGAAGAGTAATTGCCGCTGGAGCAGAAGCAGGGAATAACTGGGAAGGGGCAGGAGGACACTTTCTAGGTTAAGGCAAGGTTTCACTTTTAGATAGGAGTATGGATTACATAGATACATGCATTTATCAACACTCACAGAATAGTATGCTTAAGGTACAAACGTTCTCTAAAAAACAAACAAACCAATGCTGACCTCCAGCAAATGATATGCTGCTGAGTATTTAGGATGAAGCGTACTGATATCTGCAATTTATCAAAAATAAGATGGATTGATGGATGAGTAGAGGCAGAATAAAGCAACCACAGTAAAATGTTAATAGAAGAATCTGAATACTACCTGAACGATTGAGTATATGCATGTTCACTATATAATTCCTTCAAATTTTCCATATAATTGAAATTTTCCATAATAAACTTAAACCTTTCCATTCTTCACTTTCTATAGACACTGGAGCTATAAATGCCATGCCGATGTACAACATCATTTTTATCATTCTATCTCTGTCTCAACCACTGGTCTCTCATTCTGGCGTGGCCTACTCACCATTCCCCACCCATACATGTGAGTATATCCTCCAGTCCCTTCTCTTCTCCATTTTTTTAGTGGCAGTATCTACAGTCCTTTCAAAAATAGAAGTTTATCCAGGGGTTCTTAACATAGATTTCCTCAGGGAAGGGGAAGAGAGGCAGGTAGAGTGAAGTCTACAGATCACCTGAAATTGTGTGAACAATTCTATGCACACACATATGGGCTATGGCCATTTTTTTTTTTTTGAGAAGAGGATCCACAATTGTCATCAGATTCTCATAGAGGTCCATGGCCCAGGAAGGCTCCATGCATAGCTTGAAGCCCTCTTTAGTTTCACTTCCAAAGTGCGCTAGGGCAGGTAATGCTTCCAAGTTAGAAATCACCTGCATTTTGGCACAAATGTGTTTTTCATAGTCAAGGTGACTTGTTATGGTATACCCATCTCATGTAGAGGGAAAGGAGGACTGCTTGAAAAATAGTTGCATGAGCCCTGGCTGGTGTGGCTCAGCGGATGGAGCACTGGCCTGCGAACCAAAGGGTCATCAATCAACTCAATTCCTAGTCAGGGCACTTGCCTGGTTGCAGGCCAGGTCCCCAGTAGGGGGCGCATGGTAAGCAACCACACAGTGATATTTCTCTCACTCTCTTTCTCCCTCCCTTCCCTTGTCTCTAAAAATAAATAAAATATTTTAAAAGAAAAGAAGAAAATCATATGAGAGCCTGTGCTACTGTACATCTTCAGTCACATACAATAAAATCAGAGTTATTAAATGTAAAATAAAGCTAGAATTAGGACATACATTATTAATCAAGTTTTTTTAATCTTTTAATTATAAAACTAATAAATTTTTACTAATAATTTTGCATAAAAATGAAATTAACTTTTACTAAGGACCATTACGTGCCAGGCACTTTATATATGTTTTCTTATTTAATTTCATTTTCCATTGAGTTATACCTCACTAGGCCTGTTTTATAGGTTTTTGTTTTTTAAAAACTGGGCCTCAAGCTACACCCCCAAAAGGCACATAGCAGGAGGATTTGAACCAATATCTCCAGGGTTCCAAAGTCCATTCTCTTCACAGTTTCTCCAAGCAAGAACTTCAGGTACCACAATCATAGCTCCTAGAGCTTGGTGAAACCTCCTGGATTTCAAATATTCTGTCCTGCTGACTCTAAAAGCCCTCAAAATGACACAGAAATGCAAGCATTTCAGAATTAAAAACTTATCACCCAGACTACCCCTTGTCTTCAAAGGTTGCCTAACTCTTTCATCAGATTGCATGGCCCAATTCCTGGTTTGGAAAACTTCACTCCTGCCAAAGAACAGAGAATGGATCGGCTAAGGTACAAAAAGGGACACAGTGATGTCACCTGCAGTGTCGCCCTGTCTCAAAGCACCTTTGTGCTCAGTAGAAGGGAGCATCTTCCCTGGAGCCTGGGGACCACTAGAAGCATCATCATCTGGGTTTGCAAAAGATGAGGCTATACAGAGCCAGCCTACCTTCATCTTCTATCTGAGAATTCTTTAAAGTGGTCTGTTCACAGGAAGTTGAATGTATGACATTGGCCTTGACTTCCAGGTTCCAGGGATTTCTATGGGGTAGAGAGCACATCATCCCACAAGCCACAAGACATCAAGGGGGCTGCCCTTTGGCCCAGATGCCTGCAGGGGCTAGAGAAGAGTGACAGTCTCGATCCCATGAGGAGTGAAAAGACAGCTTAGAGGCCACCAAGACCCACTCTGGCAGCCCTTTAGTCACCTTTTCCTCTCTCTGTAAGGTAGGCCTTGATGTTTTGGCTGAATAAAATGTTACGAGGAGGAAAAATAAAGACTTGGCACTCAAGAAAAGGTTTCCTCCATCCCCAACATCTTAATATCGATAAAAGCAGGTTTAAACAAACATCAAGGGAAACCTTGAAAGGGAAAAGAAGTCATAAAAGGCCAGTGTGGGGAATGTAAAGAACTGGGGGAGGGCATTCCAACTATAGCCTGGAAGATGAGAGAGGGGAAATGACATGAAAAAATTGATATATTATATGGCAGAGTTTACAGGTGGCCTAGCCCAATGTCCATTTCTCCCCTTCCTTAGGAACAGAACCTCAAATTTTAACAAGGCACATTGCCACCCAGGTAAAAGACTGCAATTCTCTGCCTCCCTTGCCTCTAGGTATGACCTTACATCTGGACTGCTACATGGAACTTCTAAAAAGATTTCTTAAAAGGGAAGAGGGAAAGTCCTCCTTTGCCTTTCCTCCTGTTGGCAACCTGGAGTGTGGATATGATGGCTGCATCATGTCCACCTTGGCCCACGAGGTTTAGTCCAAGAAGCCATACCCTAGAGCACGGGTGTCAAACTTGTTTTCACCAGGGCCACATCAGCCTCATGGTTGCCTGCAAAGAGCCAAATGTAATTTTAGGACCGTATAAATGTAACTATACCTTAACAGTTAAGCGAGAGCTCGGTGCTGCCGCCAGGTAGAAACAAGGTGCTGGGACAGATAAAACAAGGTGGAGGGCCAGGTTCAGCCTGAGGGCTCTACATTTGCCACCTGTGCACTTGAAACAGCAGAATGGAAAGAGGGAAGGAGCCTGGGATCCTGGTAAGCAGATTGTCTGCCTCTATACTTCTTTAATATGAGCAATATATGTGAACCTTGTTTGAGCTGCTGGCAACTGGGACTATCTATCCTATGCAACTGAGCCTAATCCTAACTGATTTAAAGTACAGGTGGTAGATGAATAAATAGTACCTTTATGAAGTTTTTAACAATAGCAGCAAGCAAAAGTACCACACCCTAATCATAGTCTCTAAGTAGCCCCTGCCCCCTGCATTAGAAAGGACTGGTTGCTAGAAGTAGCCACCCACATACTTCTCCTCTTGAGAAAGGCCAGAAGTAAAAGACCACCATTTTCAAGCTACTAAATCAAATCCATCATTTCAAGCAAATTCACCTTTTCAGGGCATTGTACCTTGCATGAGGGAGTAGACAAAATGTAATTTGTCAGAAGCCCCACTTCACAGCAAGTGAGTTCTTAAATGCCTACTTTCCCTTAAAGAAAATTTAGAGGGAGAATTGCATGCTTTAAATAAGTACATTTCAAGCAAGTCAGTCAGGGAGTCTCAAGACCAGAAGCCACCCAATGAGACAATGGGGAATAAGAAATAGGAAATGATGAGTGGTCTTTCTAGGCATTCTCCCTCTCAGTTATGATTGAGTGGGATGAAGAAGTAATTGCTGACACCAGGCCTGCACCTGTGGGTATATGGTTCCAAGGCCAGCAGTTAGATGTTAGCCAACCACAAGGAAGAGGAGACCAAGGTTCCAGGAGATGCCAGGTTATAAGGATGTGACTTAACCATCTCAGCCAGGAGAATGGCTGAGTATTTTCCATTACTTCCTCAGCAGTCATAGCTTCTTCATTACTTTTTTCAGAGGAGTTGCTTCAAAGCGCACCAGCCCTGCCTGTTATGGCAGACCAAGGACTCACTGGGATGACACCCCTGCAACCCAAGGATTCTCAGGGGCTCCCTTAGCTTCCCATTTGCCATCTACCCAATCTGATTTCATGGGCTAAAACACACATGTATGTACACACACACACACACACACACACACACGGGACTCCTCATGTCACTTCCCAGGTCTCTTCACAGTGCTCCTTAAGAGCCAGGACTTCTGAGATTCTGAGATTCTTGGGAACAATAGTTTTCCACTCACCTCCCAACTCTGGGGGACTCATTGTCCAAAGACATCCAAGTGGGAAGGGAAAGCCATCTTTTAGAATCTCAGTCAGAGGTTAGATTTTGGTGATAAAGTTTTAAATTTGCTGTCCATTATTAATGTTAAACTCAGAGCAGTCAGCCCAGAGATCTGCAATTATAACAATTCATAAAAACAGCCCCTTTGTTAGTTGCGCTTGAAGAGCTTTTCAAATACAATTGTAACGCAGCGCAAAGTAAAATAAAAATTCAGATTTTCTTTTACCAAGGCCATGAACAATACTGTCCTTTTTACAGCAGCAGAAAGCCTCAAGACATTCGTTATATTCCTTCAATGAGCTTTGTTCAATAAATGCTAAGCCTTGAAGCTTTTAAATGTATTAAAGTGATTATGATATCATCACTCCAAAGGCACTTCAATAGAACATTAAGACAGAAACAATTTTCCTCCACACAATCGGCATAACAGTAACAAAAAAGTTGATTAAATGCACATCGTAGCAAAAATATTTTCAGTATTTACAGACATATGCACATAACATTAACTGTAACCCACACCATGGGCAGGGAAGAGAAGGGAAAGTAATAAAAGCATTAGGAGGAGAGCAAATTTTAACAATAAATCTTCAAAACTTGAACTGTAGCTCAACTGCGACTTTGTGGATTTACAATCAAAGTCGCACTACATAAAAGAAAAGGCTCAAAATTAATAAATACTAGAAGAGAATAAGTCCTGGTTTGCTCTTCTCATAAGCCCAAATATATTTGCCATTCACATTCACCATGCTTCCTAAATGCCTGAATAACTGGCAGGAAGTGTGAATCTATTTATTTCAAACACCATTTAACATACTGCAGGCAGGGATGACTCTGCAAGAGAGGATGCCTAACACATCCAACCAGGAAGTATGAGAAGTTAGGGAGGAGGCCAAGGGGGAGAGGGGGTCAGAGCGAAACTGCAAGATTTAAGGTTCTCTTTGTTGCAGGCTTGTTACAGAATGCTCTTAGCACAAATAAGGGGATTACGAATTCACATGTGAATTTATCCCCTATTAAACTTTCCGTAAAGGGGTCAGTTGGCTGGAACAGCAAAGCCAAGGCACCACGGTCACATGCCAAGGGAAAACTACTTGTAGGCTCTCCCGACACATGAAAGTAAGACAAAGGGGAAGTTTCAGCCCTTTCTGAGTGCATGTGGGTTAGCATTTACATCTGCAAGTCTGGTCCCCTGTCCTATTATTTTGCTCATCTTCATCTTGAGAGAATGTCCCCAAGGCATTTAAAACTTGATAGTCCCCTTTTTGATGGATGCACAATAGGGTGTTGGTGATTACTTTTTGTAGTAGCCATTTTTATAGTAAATATATCTATTCTATGTTTGTCATATTCGGTTCAAATATTTGTCATCAATTATTTTTGCCTCAAGTTTGTTTATGGGGTTTTTTGAGATAAAGTTTTACATTTTACATACGGAATTCAGTCAATAATATCGTAATAATCATCTACAGTACCAGGTGGGTACTTGAAACATAGGAGAGAACACTTTGTAAAGTATATGATTGTCTAACCACTATGCTATATACCTGAAACTAATACAATATAGAATGTAAACTTTATTGAAAAACATTTTTAAAAAGAAAGTTTTCCATTTTATTTTTTAATATATTTTATTATTATGCTATTACAGTTGTCCCATTTCTCCATCTTTCCCCTCCACCCTGCATACCCCCTCCCACCCACATTCCCCCCCTTTAGTTCATGTCCATGTGTCATAAGTTCTTTAGCTTCTACTTTTTCCACACTATTCTTGCCCTCCCCCTGTCTATTTTCTACCCACCATCTATGCTACTTATTCTCTGTACCTTTTCCCCCTCTCTCTTCCTCCCACCCCTGTTGATAACCATCCCTGTGATCTCCATTTCTGTGGTTCTGTTCCTGTTCTAGCTGTTTGCTTAGTTCGCTTTTGTTTTAGGTGTGGTTCTTAATAGCTGTGAGTTTGCTATCTTTTCACTGTCATATTTCTATCTTCTTTTTCCTAAATAAGTCCCTTTAACATTTCATATAGTAAGGGCTGGGTGATGATGAACTCCTTGAACTTGACCTTCTCTGAGAAGCACTTTATCTTCCCTTCCATTCTAAATGAAAGCTGTGCTGGATAGAGCAATCTTGGATGTAGGTCCTTGCCTTTCATGACTTGGAATACTTCTTTCCAGCCCCTTCTTGCCTGGAAGGTCTCTTTGGAGAAATCAGCTGACAGTCTGATGGGAACTCCCTTGTAGGTGACTGTCCCCTTATCCCATGCTGCTTCTAGAATTCTCTCTTTCATTTGAATCTTGGCTAATGTAATGATGATGTGCCTTGGCGTGTTCCTCCCTGGGTCCAACTTCTTTGGGACTCTCTGAGCTTCCTGGACCTCCTGGTAATCTATTTCCTTTGCCAGATTGGGGAAGTTCTCCTTTATTATTTGTTCAAATAAGTTTTCCACTTGTTGTTCTTCTTCTTTCCTTTCTGGTACCCCTATCATTCGAATGTTGGGACATTTAAAGATGTCCTGGAGGTTCCTAAGCCTCTCCTCATTTTTTTGAATTCTTGTTTCTTCCTTGTTTTCTGTTTGATTGTTTCTTTCTTCCTTCTGGTCCACTCCATTGATTTGAGTCCCAGTTTTCCTCCCATCTCTATTGGTTCCGCATTTGTTTTCCTTCATTTCACGTATTGTAGCCTGCATTTTTTCATCTAATTTGTGAGCAAAATCAACCAATTCTGTGAGCATGCTGATCACCAGGGCTTTGAAATGTGCATCTGATAGGTTGGCTATCTCTTCATGGCTTAGAGGAATTGGCTCTGGGGTTTCATTTGTTCTCCAGTTTGAGACATTTTTGGTGTTTGTTTGTTTTGGGAGGGTGGGGGGGTCTGGTCACGGCTTTTATGTAGTGAGGGGTAGAGCCTTAGGTGTTTCCCAGTGTGGGGCAGCCCAGTCACTGAGTTGTGCCTCTGTATGTGGGGCCAGGGTCCAAGAGGGCACAAGGCGCTTGCTCCACTCTCTCTTGGATTCCAGTCCCTTCTGCTGCTTCCCCTTCACTTGGATTATCTGTGTGCAAATGTGGGACCACTTGGTCAGCCAGCCGCCTTGCACTGCCTCACTGGGTCTGCACAGTTGCCACCCCGTGCCCGGGATCCGCTAGCTGCCACCTGTGTGCCTAGGGTCTACTAGCCACCACCTGCATGCCTGGAACTGCCAGCCACTGCTTCCTGCGTTCCTGGGTCTGCACCTCCACTTTTTCCTGCCTCGACTCCACCCCTCTTACCGGTCTGGATGAATGGTTGGTGGACTTCCATACAGTTCAATTTTCCATCAGTTCTCATTGTTTCCTTGTTTCTAAATACTTATTGTCCTTAATTTTGGTTGTGAGAGGAGGTACAGTGTGTTCACCTACACCTCCATCTTGGAAGCGTAGTCAAAAGCTTTACATTTTAAAAATGAAGAAGAAACATATTTTAAGGAACAAAGGGGGAGACTGCTGGAAAAGATAGCAAATTTTCAAACCAATCAAAACCAAACTCCTAATATGACCCAGTCCATTCTACTTGTCTTACCCCCGCTAGGCCAAAGGAAGGCTGTCTGTGTTTCTCAGTGGAAAGCACTCTCAAAACAATGCAGACTGTACGAGAAAAGCCACTAACAAGGCCTTTTATTACTCAGCTTGGGGCCCTCGTGATTTTCTTTACAGAGAGAGTATCCTTGTCCACCACTTCAAGCACTGCTCCCTGGCCCTGGTGGCTTCTTAAACCCACCCAAAGAAAGGAACACATAATAAAGGTTCAAGAAAAAAATGGGAAATAAAGACCATACAGTGGGTGACAATTCCCCGACTCAAGCAACTAACCAGTGCCGTGGGCCAGAATTGATTTTCTATGTGACATCAGAAGGGATTACCTCTCCTCACAATACTTCCCAGAGGCATGGAGTGGAAATCATAATTAATTCAGGCAAATTCAATTCTGAGAGTCCTAGAGACAAATACTTTCCTTATAATATAAAGCACAGTCTCAAAACATCTTAAAACAGTTGGTGGGAGCTATAGCAACACACTCAATGCAGTAATGACATGAAGCTACACAATAAAATGCCTGTGACCAAATAACAATTCTTTCAAGTGAGAAAAGAATGCTTTTTTAAAAAATAAGTTCATACTCTTCCGGCCAAGATGGAGGTGTAGGCGGACACACTGTGCCTCCTCTCACAACCAAAATTAAGGACAAAAAATATTTAGAAACAAGAAAACAACCAGAACTAGAAAATTGAACTGTACGGAAGTCCAACAACCATTCATCCAGACCGGTAAGAGGGGCGGAGTCACGGCAGGAGAAAGTGGAGGTGCAGACCTGGAACACAAGCAGCAGTGGCTGGCAGTTCCCAGGTGCACAGGCGGCAGCTGGTGGACCCCGGGCACAGGGGGGCAGCTGGGCAGACCCAGTGAGGCCACACAAGGCGGCTGGCTGACCAGGTGGTCTCACATTCGCGCACACAGATGGTCCAGGCAGAGGGGAAGTGGCGGAAGGGACTGGAATCCAGGAGAGAGTGGAGCAGGCGCCATTCTTCCCTCTCAGACCCCGCCCCCACCTATAGCGTCACAACCCAGCGACTGGGCTGCCCCGCCCTGAGGAACACCTAAGGCTCCACCTCTCACTACGTAATAGCCGCGACCAGACTAAAACCAAAACAACAACAACAAAAAAAATCCCACCAAAAATGGCTCAAACCGGAAAACAAATAAAAGCCCCAGAGCCAATTCCTCTAAGCAGTGAAGAGATAGCCAACCTATCAGATGCACAGTTCAAAGCACTGGTCATCAAAATGTTCACAGAATTGGTTGATTTTGCTCACAAACTAGATGAAAAAATGCAGGCTACAATACGTGAAATGAAGGAAGATGCATGGGGAACTGATAGAGATGGAAGGAAAACTGGGACTCAAATCAATGGAGTGGACCAGAAGGAAGAAACTAACAACCAAACAGAAAACGAGGAAGAAACAAGAATTCAAAAAAATGAGGAGAGGCTTAGGAACCTCCAGGACATCGTTAAACGTCCCAACATCCGAATGATAGGGGTCCCAGAAGGGGAAGAAGAAGAGCAACAAGTGGAAAACTTATTTCAACAAATAATAAAGGAGAACTTCCCCAATCTGGCAAAGGAAATAGACTACTAGGACGTCCAGGAAGCTCAGAGAGTCCCAAAGAAGTTGGACCCAAGGAGGAACACACCAAGGCACATCCCAATTACATTAGCCAAGATTCAAATGAAGGAGAGAATTCTAGAAGCAGCAAGGGATAAGGGGACAGTCACCTACAAGGGAGTTCCCATCAGACTGTCAGCTGATTTCTCCAAAGAGACCTTCCAGGCAAGAAGGGGCTGGAAAGAAATATTTGAAATCTTGAAAGGCAGGGACCTACATCCAAAATTGTTCTATCCAGCAAAGCTGTTATTTAAAATGGAAGGGAAGATAAAGTGCTTCTCAGAGAAGGTCAAGTTCAAGGAGTTCATCATCACCAAGCCTTTATTATATGAAATGTTAAAGGGACTTATCTAAGAAAAAGAAGATAAAAATATGACAGTGAAAAGACAGCAAACTCACAGCTATTAAGAACCACACCTAAAACAAAAGCAAACTAAGCAAACAGCTAGAACAGGAACAGAACCACAGAAATGGAGATCATATGGAGGGTTAGCAACAGGGGTGTGGGAGTAGGAGAGAGGGAGAAAAGGTACAGAGAATGAGTAGCATAGATAGTGGGAAGAAAATAGACAGGGGGAGGGCAAGAATAGTATGGGAAATGTAGAAGCTAAAAAACTTATGACACATCGACATGAACTAAAGGGGGGAATGTGGGTGGGAGAAGGCGTGTAGGGTGGAGGGGAATGATGGGGGAGAAATGGGACAACTGTAATAGCATAATCAATAAAATATATTTTAAAAAGATTAAAAAATAAGTTCATACTTCAAAGAAAATGCATTTCCATTAATAATGCTCTCTTTTCTTCTTGGTGATATGAGGTAGGTGGGGGTAGAGGTCAATTTAATTCCTTAACTATCTTGGTCCATTAGGTCAACAAAAATATTCTGTGTTAGAAGAAAGTATATTATTGTACTTCTGATGCAAAGAATCAGATGGGAGAGGTTGTTTCCAATACCAATTTGACCTAAACCCACAAGAATCTAAAAATACCATGGCAGTCAATTACAAATTAGCCATACCAGCAGAGGAGAATTAGATACACCCATTATTTCAAAACAGATCATCAAAACAATTTATTTTTGTCTTCAAAGTCTATTCCACAGAATGGTAGGATTATTCAGAGATACACAAAGAGCACTGGGTCAGGAGCCAGACATCCCAAAATCTAGTTCCAATTCTAGTACTTATCAGCCAGAGGCCTTGGGCCAATTAATACCTCTACAGAGGGCCTGAGGTTCTTCTCTCTTAAAGAAAATGGTTGACTTACATGTTTCCATATGCTTTTTCAGTTGTGATATTCTATAACTGTGTGATTATAATCTTCCTAAAGATATTCTGCATAGAATTACATTTAAATCAGTTTCCATTCCTTGACCCCCAACAGCAGGGCAAGGGTGAGAATGTGCTGGGTGAAAAAGAAAATGACTCAAAACAAAAAAAACATTCTGAATTAATGGTCAGAGGTTTACCCCCAAAGTAGAGAATCAGAGGTCAACTGTGTGTACACATGTGTGTCACATGTGCACACACACAAGCATGCTATCTTCTTGGCCAAAAAACTCTTCACTTTAACATTACAACCCAATATTTCTTAAGTTCCCATTAGAGAATGCTTCCATCTAGTTAATTATGTGATTAGAAAGGGTGATAAGAGCATGCATGGTTTATACACACCCAGTCTTTGGAATCAGATGACTGATCCATATTCCACCTCCTTGGGTAAATTTATATAACCTCTGAGCCTCCGTTGCTTCATCTGGAAAATGGGAAAGATAACAGTACCCTGGCCATATGATTATTGTGAGAGTCAAATAAAATAAGCCACATAAAGGAGACATAGTAATTGCTATAATTGTTATTACTTATCACCACTACTTCTATTAAAATCCCATTGGGTTGTTTAAGAGTTACTGGTAAATAATAACATATGTTTAAAACAACTGTGGGATATTTACACAATGGAATTCTACTCGGCCATAAAAAAGAAGAAAATTTTACCGTTTGCAACAGTATGGGTGGACCTGGAGAACATTATGCTAAGTGAAATAAGCCAGTCAGAGAAAGACAAATACTATATGATTTCACTCATACGTAGAATCTAATGAACAAACTGAACTAACAAGGAAAATGGGGACAGACTCATAGAGGGACAGCAGATGACAGCTAGTGGTGGGGGGAGGTTAGGGGGAGGGATTGAGCAAAAGGGAAAAAGGACTCATGGACAACAGGGTGGTGATTGCTGGGGGGGATAAGGGTGTAAGGAGACTAAATAGTAATGGGAAAAATACAATAAAGATTACATTTAAAAAAAAAAAAAAACCATGTTAAGTACTTAGTACCAGTTCCTGGCACACACCAAACCTAATAAATGTTGCTATTACTCTTGCCATCTATTACACTCATCTATGTGGCTTATTATTGTTATCTGATAAACTGGTAGCATTTCTCTTTAATCCAATACTCATTTTCCCCACCATGACCATTTTCATTGGAAACAGTTGTAGCACTCAGGTCCCCTCAACACAAATCACAAACCTCGAATCAAACTAACACTTCTTGGTGGTAACAAAGACTTGGTGAGAGGAGCCAAGGAGTATAAACTCAGAGACTTAGGTTAGGTTCCTCCTCTGAACAATGAGAAGACAAAAGCCAATAAGCTCCGAGATACCTCAGACTGACTTTATATAACCCCACTGGACAGCCTCCTCTCACTGTTTTCATGCTTGATGATCCCAAATAAATGACTTGAAATCCAAAGGAGTAACTTACACACACAATGCAGGAACAACCTGTGGGAGATTTTTACCAAATCCAGGGTTGAATCCAATTTCCAGGTCTGGTCCAATTTCGTTATTCATATTTTTTAAAGATTTTATTCATTTATTTTTAGAGGGGGGGGGGAATAGAGAGAGAGATACATCAATGTGTGGTTCTCTTGTGCGTCCACTACTGGGGACCTGGCCTGCAACCCAGGCATGTGTCCTGACTGGGAATCGAACCAGCGACCCTTTGGTTCACAGGCCGACACTCAATCCACTGAGCCACACCAGCAGGGCTTGTTCTTCATATTAAATGATGGATAGATGTTTCTGGACACCAGTTCAGAGAAACAAGAGTTTCACTACTACTCCTTTAATTTCCACTTAGAACAGTACTGGCAATACTCAGTCCTGTACTGGTGAAATTCCTTCTATTTTTTTTCTAAAAAGTCCAAGGGGATTGGCATAAAAAGTTTTGCCTACAATGGGGTGGCTGCTGCAAAGTAAGATGTCCTCACACTTTACCCCATGGTTGAGGCGTCCAATAAGCAGGTTATTCTCTGCTCTTTATGAACCACATTAAATGACAGGTAAGCATTACACTTTCCCTTGGCTATAACTTGTATAGCTCACCTTTCTGGGAAAGATGCACAAGATTATAGAGGGACTTGCCCTGGCTGGTATGGCTTGGTGGCTTGAGTGCTGGCCAGCAAACCAAAGGGTCACCAACTCAATTCCCAGTCAGGGCACATGCCTGGGTTGTGGGCCAGGTCCCCAGCAGGGGGCGTGTGAGAGGCAACCACACATTGAAGTTTCTCTCCCGCTCTTTCTCCATCCCTTCCCCTCTCTCTAAAAATAAATAAAATCTTTTAAAAAAAATCAGAGGGACTTATGTAAGGACTGATGTGAGAACTGAGATAACATGTGACAATTTGCCGATTTCAGTTGATTCCTATGATGGGGAATAAAACTGTATGTTGATGATAAAGGGGGCTCTAGTCCCATAAGAAGGAATAAAGCAAGCACCATGCTTCCAGGAAACAAGGCAGATGACAACTCACTATCTCTGCTTTCAATGGACACCCTAGCCCACAGTTCTGCCACCCATCTAAATTTTCCCTTGGCTTCGAGAAGGATATTGCTGCTGACTCTGGACCTTTAAATAGAAGTGTATTCCAAAACGATGGGGACAGTGTCAGGTCACAGGCCACCTTACCCCTGCCACTTGCTTACTTAATGCCTGGCAAGTGAGTCTCAAAAACCAATGAGCAGAAAAAATGAAGATGACACCAATGCTAACTTTTCAATCCCTATTATTTAGTTACTTTATTAGAGTTTTGTTAACTCCTCTGCACAATGAGAAAGATAAGCTATAGAAAACTAAGTGGCTTTGTCATCAAAAGTGCTCCCTACACTGGCACACAAACACCTGTCAGTGCAAAAGATGCTTCTTTATCAAGACTTCATACCTACCAGAAGCCAAGCATACTCTGAGCTTTCAGACTATTTTATTCCAATGTTTTGAAGTACCTTCAGTTCACATGAAGGCTAAAGACTTTTAAAAGGTGGAAAAAGAAAAAGAACTTTAAAAAAAAAAAGGAAAAGATACTGTGCCATGATTAAGACACCCTAAAAGCCTTTTAGCTGACAGCATAAGCTTTGTTGAACAGCCTCTAAGAACCTCCACCGAGAGACACAATTCAGCAATAAAATAGAGGCAGAACATACAGTTTAGCATCCCCAGCCTCCCAAATGCAAGTAGCCCATTTTTATGCCAGAAGTCAGGTTTCTCCCCCAACAGTCCATTGAAATACTCAAGGTCCAGGGTCGCATCAGACCAACAGACATGTGACTTCAACCAACTGATACATGATGGCCTGCCAACAGAGAAATTTGTCTGTACCAAACTCAGCACAATCCTGCAGTTAAAACCAGAGTTTTAAAAATGGCAAAGCTGACTTAACCCCTCAGATTGCCCCATGCCCCATCTCTGTTAGTCCACTGATGATGCTCTCTTTGTCCTGCATACCTACAGTGAGCAGTGACTGCTGAGCTAGCTACGTATGCTTTTCCAAGAGCTTGCCGCAATTAGCAGAGTTTGGACCACTCACAAACACTCAGCACTCACATTCAGAGCACTCATATAGAATAACTCTGGCTTATTGAGAGTTGTGGTGAGTTGCACAAATCTACATGTTAAAATTTCAGTAGTCACTGCACTGCCTGCCATTCTGCCCTGATCAGCTCTCAGAGAATGGGAGTGAGAGGTAGGAAGAAAAAACCACAACCAAGGTTATATTAAATCAGTTCACACATCTCCCACACATCCTAACATGAAGCCATGGTTTAAACACATGTGTAGCATTTTGGTTGGGTGTGTGAAATACCAGCTTTTGAGTGATAGAGCACTCTCACTCCTGTTTCAGATGTACCTTTTCTCTGAAACTATTACACTTGGAGAGCTTCAAGCTCTTGTTTCAGACCCATTCATCTAAAAACAGAAAGCACCTCTCAGGCTCCTTTCTGACACAAGCCCATCATTCACCATTTGCTGGTACGCACAGTTTTTGCTGACAAAGCTCCATTACTAGAAAAAGCTCAGTAAGTAAAGCTTATTTGAAATAACTATATATTATATGAAGGCTGGATGAGGAAAAGTGATTTGAAGTCTAGAAAATCATCATATAAAAAGGCTCTAGAAAGAACTGCTTAATTATTTAAATACCTTCACTTCCTACAGACCACACATCATTTGATTTATCATCAGTATTAAATATTTGGTCATTTACTGGGGTCATCTGACAAAACAACTCCATATAGGAAGTACATATCAGACATGGTAATTCTTCAGTTGAAATGCCTACGTCTCCTTGATTAATGTCCAAATATTCTGCTAATGCTATCAAACTGAGGTGAGTGCCAATTTCAGCCCCCCAGTAAAGCTGCAAAGCTGAGAGCACACCAGTAGAGCAGCCTGAAGAGCAAATTATCATGTCCTATTCTCTGTTGCAAGGCAGACTGACCACATGGGTGGGATGGCCCCAGCAAAGATGCTTATGTGCAAGTCTATTGCATAGAGATGGCTGGTCCCATGTGACTCACACTCCCTGATTCAACCTCTACAGCAAGTCACTGAGAGCAAGACCTGGGGAGGAGAGCATGTGCCTTCTCCCCTACTTGCCTGGCTCACTGCAAGCCCAGATCAGGTAATGGCCCCAGGCCGGAAAGTCTCATTATAGACTCTCCACCTCCCAACTCCTACTTGCTCTTCAAGATCCATCTCCTGCATAAAGCACTTGTCATACAAGTTCAAAATGCTCTCTCCAGTCTTTCAACTCCTACTACAACTAGTATTTTTTAGAGTGAAGTCAAATTATCTCCTTAATAAATTTAAAGTAGAATCGACATCTATTCTCTGGAGTTCTTAATAATGAATAAGAGTGACTCAGTTTCAGGCCATGATTAAGTCAAACAAGTCAAAAATAAGAACACAAGAATCCTAATATCAAGTCGTAAGAGAATCTAACTGACAGATTTCTAATTCTATGGCATAAAAACAGAGATACAATTTTTAAGTGCCTACTTTCAGAACTTGACCATATATACTAGGTCATAAAAAGGATCCAGAATTCCAAGAAATAGACATAGTATAGACAACAATCTCTCATCACACTTCACAGAAATTTTAAAACCTTCTCTTCAACAACTTTTATGACAAGAGAAAATCATCTCCACAGATGATGAAAAAGCACTAACATTAAAGCCCAACATCAGTTCCTGATTTTTTAAAAAGCAATAAAATGTAGATATCACTTCAAGATTCTGATTTCAATCCTTTGGATATAAACCTACCAGTGGGATTGCTGAATCATATGGTATATTTTTAATTTTTAATTTTTTCCATCGTGGTTGTACCAATTTACATTCCCACCAACAATATATAATAAGCGTTCTTTTTTCCTCCACATCTTGGCCTACATTTATCTTTTTTTTTTGTAATAGCCATCTAACAGGTGTACAGCACAGCAAAGTGCCCATAGTTAACAATATTGTATCATATACTCAAAATTTTGCTAAGAGGGTAAATCTTGTGTTGTTATCACACACACACACACAGTAATAACAACAATAAATATGGAAGGAAAGTTTTGGAGGTACTGGATATGTTTATGGCATAGACTGTGGTGATCATTTCATCAATATATACTTGCCTCCAAACTCATCAAGGTGTATGCACTAAATATGTACACCTTTTTGCATGTCAGTCATACCTCAATAAAGTAGTTTTTTTAAAAAGCAATAAAGTAATACTGCTTTTAAAAATATATTTTAAAATACACTGCTCAGTACTAGCCAATACAATTAAAGAATTAAGAAGCATAAAAATTAGAAAGCAGCAAAATCATTTTTCCATATGATTTTCCACAACCATATGCCAAAACCCAAGAGAATTCATAAAATAACTTTTAGAAAAAAGACATTAATGAGGTGGACCACTGTAAAATTAGCATTTAAAAACCAATAGTTTTACTCTTATTTCATTTACAATCATTTCATTTCATTCAATTAATTACAATTTACAAGCCCTTTTATTTTTTGCAAAGAATTTCTCACAATCCTATGAAGGAGACAGTACTCAATCCCATTTTACAGGTATAGAAAATAAAGCTCAAGAAAGTTAAGTCATTTTTCATGTTCACAAAGCTAATAAATAGCAGTGCCTGTCTTCTGACTCCAAATCCTGTGTTCATTTCCTATAACAAGATGCCTTTTTCCCCCATAAGACAAAGATATTAAATTCCATGGGTGCTTTTCTCAACATTGCCAAAATTAACTCTTAAGTCAACAACAGATCTTAAAACCCTGTTCTCTGCTTCTAGTGTAGAAATTACCTATGAAAATGGACCTGTTTGTTAATGGGGTAGAATGATGTATGTAATATATGGCAACTTAAAGAAATAATTTGTAACTATGCAGAATATGTGATTAACATTCATTTTTTAATATATTTTATTGATTATGCCATTATGGTCATCCCCTTTTCTCCCCTTTATTCCCGCCACCCTGCACAACCCCTCCCACCCACATTCCCCCCTTTAGTTCATGTCCATGGGTCATAAATGTAAGTTCTTTGGCTTCTACATTTCCTATACTATTCTTACCCTCCCCCTGTCTATTTTCTACCTATTCTCTATGCTACTTCTTCTCTGTACCTTTTCCCCTTCTCTCCCCCTCCCACTCCCCTGTTGATAACCATCCTGTGATCTCCATTTCTGTGGTTCTGTTCCTGTTCTAGCTGTTTGCTTAGTTTGCTTTTGTTTTGTTTTAGGTGTGGTTCTTAATAACTGTGAGTTTGTTGTCATTTTACTGTGCATAGTTTTGATCTTCTTCTTAGATAAATCCCTTTAATATTTCATATAATAAGGGCTTGGTGATGATGAACTCCTTGTACTTAACCTTATCTGAGAAGCACTTTATCTTCCCTTCCATTCTAAATGACAGCTTTGCTGGATAGAGCAATTTTGGATATAGGTCCCTGCCTTTCAAGACTTCAAATACTTCTTTCCAGCCCCTTCTTGCCTGGAAGGTGTCTTTTGAGAAATCAGCTGACAGTCTGATGGGAGCTCCTTTGTAGGTGACTGTCCCCTTATCCCTTGCTGCTTCTAGAATTCTCTGCTTCATTTGAATCTTGGCTAATGTAATTACGATGTGCCTTGATGTGTTCTTCCTTGGGCCCAACTTCTTTGGGACTCTCTGAGCTTCCTGGACTTCCCGGAAGTCTATTTCTTTTGCCAGATTAGGGAAGTTCTCCCTTATTATTTGTTCCAATAAGTTTTCCACTTGTTGCTCTTCTTCTTCCCTTTCTGGTACCCCTGTAATTCGGATGTTGAGATGTTTAAAGATGTCCCGGAGGTTCCTAAGCCTCTCCTCATTGTTTTGAATTCTTGTTTCTTCCTTGTTTTCTATTTGGTTGTTAGTTTCTTCCTTCTGATCCACTCCATTGATTTGAGTCCCAGTTTTCCTCCCATCTCTATTGGTTCTGCATTTGTTTTCCTTCATTTCACGTATTGTAGCCTGCATTTTTTCATCTAATTTGTGAGCATGCTGATCACCAGGGCTTTGAAATGTGCATCTGATAGGTTGGCTATCTCTTCATGGCTTAGAGGAATTGGCTCTGGGGATTTTATTTGTTCTCCCATTTGAGCCATTTTTGGTGTCTTGTTTTGTGTTTGTTTTTTTTTGGGGGGGGGCGGTCTGGTCACATCTGTTAGATAGTGAGAGGTGGAGCCTTAGGTGTTCCTCAGTACGGGGCAACCCAGTCACTGGGTTGTGATGCTGTATGTGGGGGCGGAGTCCAAGAGGGAACAATGGCGCCTGCTCTGCTCTCTCTTGGATTCCAGTCCCCTCTGCTGCTTCCCCTTCACCTGGATTATATGTGCGCCTGAATGTGGGACCACCTGGTCATCCAGTTGCCTTGCGCAGCCTCACTGGGTCTGCACAGTTGCCACCCCATGCCCGGGGTCTGCCAGCTGCCGCCTGCATGCCTGGTCCACACCTCCACTTTTTCCTGCCGCAACTCCACCCCTCTTACCGGTCTGGATGAATGGTTGTTGGACTTTCGTACAGTTCAATTTTCTATTAGCTCTGATTGTTTTCTTGTTTCTAAATATTTGTTGTCCTTAATTTTGGTTGTGAGAGGAGGCACAGTGTGTACACCTATGCCTCCATCTTGGCCGGAAGTCACAAACTATAACCTCTTAATACAAACTAATGTTTTATCAAATTTTCTTTCTAAATTATAGAAAAATTTTTATAGGTTTTCAGCAACAATAATACTTTGTTTTATTTTATTGTTGTTCAATTACAGTTGTTCCCATTTTACCCCATTGCTCTCCCCTGCCCTGCCCACCCCCCTCCAACACTCAATCCCCCCTCCGTTGTCCTTGTCCATGGGTCCTTTATACATGTCCCTTGACTTGACCCTTCCCCTTCTTTCTCCAATTATCCCCCACCCCACTTCCCTCCAATCACTGTCAGTTTGTTCTTTATTTCCATATCTCTGGTTCTATTTTGCTCACTTGTTTGTTTTGTTGATTAGGTTCCATTTATAGGTGAGATATGGCATTTGTCTTTCACTGCCTGACTTATTTCACTTAGCATAATGCACTCCAGTTCCATCCATGTTGTCATGAAGGATAGGCGTTCCTTCTTTCTGTCTGCTGTCTAGTATTTCATTATGTAAATGTACCACAGTTTTTTGACCAACTCTTTTATTGATGGGTACTTAGGCTATTTCCAGCACTTGACTATTGTAAATAATGCTGCTATGAACAGTGGGGTGCATAGGTTCTTTTGAATTGGTGTTACAGGATTTTTAGGGTATAATCCCATCATTGGAATTGCTGGGTCAAAAGGTAGTTCCATTTTTAGTTTGAGAAAATTCCATACTATTTTCCACAGTGCTGCACCAGTCTGCATTCCCACCAACAATATATTAGGGTTCCCTTTTCTCCACAATCTTGCCAGCACTTGTTATTTGATTTTTTTTATGATGACCATTCTGACCAGTGTGAAGTGATATCTCATTGTGGTTTTAATTTCCATCTCTCTGATGGCTAGTGATGCTGAGCATCCTCCTTTCATGTGTCCTGGTGTAAGTTCTTTACATATTTTGGAGGTCAAACCCTTGTCAAGATATCATTGGCAAATATATTTTCCCATATAGTAGGTTCCCTTTTCATTTTGCTGATGTTTTCTTTAGCCATGCAAAACTTTTTAATTTGATGTAGTCTCATTTGTTTATTCTTTCCTTTATATCCCTGAAACTTATATTTCTAAAAGCTGTCATTTTATTTCAAGATAGAAAAGTATTATAATTGAATGCAAAATGTATCTGATACTTTTGGCAGTGGACCAATTTGTCTAGAATCAGTAAACTCCTAAGATTATCATAGAAGATAAAGACATAAGCCACATAGTTGAATTGATACAGACTTTACTCAATCACTTAATATGTGTTGCAAACATATCACATGTCAGGCACTGTGCAGGGAGCTTGGGAATAGGTGCACAGTAACAGACCTGAAATTCGCCTGCATAAAATTTAGTGTTTAGTTGGTAAGACAGACAAATAATAGCATAAGTAGCTCTAAAATTGCAACTATGGTTGCTATTATTTTGGCCATCTAATGTTCAAGTAATTCTGCCTAACAAACTACCCCAAACTACCTCACTTATTCTCACCTATCTGCAAATCAGCTACAACTTGTATGGGTTAGGCTGGACTCCAGAATGCAAACTGCAGAGAGGACTCAGAACTACACCACATGAGTTCAGTGCAAGGCCTGGTCTCGTTACGGACAATGGCAGAAGCTCAAGAGAGGCAGACAGAATGCATCAGGCCTCCTAATGTCTAGGCTCAGATCTGGCACACTTTCACTTCCACATATTTTTCACTTGCCTGAGAAAGTCATTTGGCCTTGCCCAGTATCAGGGGGTTAGGGAACTACTCTGGGAGATGAATTGCAAAGCCACATGGCAAAGGGTATGGATATAGGGAGGGGGAAGAACTAGGTATGTTATACAATCTGCCACAGTCATAAAAGAAAGACAAATAATGCTATGAGAACACTCAACAGAGAAATCTGACCATGTGAGGGAGGTCAGGGAAGATGTCTCTAAGCAAGTGCAGCTGGGACTAAAATCTGAAAGGCGAGTAGAAATGAAGTAGATGTAAGAGGGGGTAAGAAATTTCCAAATAAAGAGCACAGCATGTGCAAAGTCCCCATGGCCAAAGGAGACATGACCAGCTCAAGACATTTAAGGAAAGCAACTGAGACTTGAGAGAGAGAGAGAATATGTTACAAGATGAGGAGAGAGGAGGCAGGAGGCCTGTGCTTTATGTGAAGGAATTTCAATAACAAAAAACTATTAAAAAATGCTAGGCAAGGAAGGAACATAGTTACATTTGCCTCTTCACTAGATCACTTTCTCTGCAGAACAGAGACTATGACAGTGGACAAATCAGGAGGCTACAGGAAAAGTCTAGGTAAGAGATGATCATGCCTTGGACTACAGTGGCAGTTGATGGAGCTAGAGAAAAGAGAAGGTGTTCAAAATACATCATATGGACATGAACTAAAGTGCGGGAATGTGGGTGGGAGAGGGTGTGCAGGGTGGAGGGGAGTGAAGGGGGAAAATGGGACAACTGTAATAGCATAGTCAATAAAATATATTTCTTAAAAAATACATCATATGGGCCTACCTTTCTATCAAATCATTCCTACCAGAGTCACTACCCATCTCACTACTACTAAATCCTCTGGCTCTTACAAGACCTCATCCTATTTTTTCCTCTCTGCAGCATTTGACCCTGTGAAATATTCCCTCTTCTTTGAATTGTTCTCTTACTTTCTGGCAAACCACCTATCTCCTGGCTTTCCTTCCTCATTGGCTGCTCATCCTCAGTTTATTCCTAAGTCCTCAGTTCAGTTCTATAACCATTTAAAACCCTAAACTTTCCTCCCACAACTCCAAGCAAATTCATCCACTCCCAAGCTCTGAACACTTCATTATGTTAATGTTCCACACTTCTCTCTCAACCCTAGATGTGTCTATCCAGCCATCTCCTGAACATTTCCACCTGGGCATCCCCATGGACAACTCAAACTCAGTATGTCCTAGGTTCATTTCCCCCTCATCTCATCCACCCTGAAAACCCAAATCCTCCCAAGCTTCCTTCTCAAAGATCGCTGCCACTATCTATCTACTTGTTCCAACAAAAACCCAAGACTCAGCCATAATTCCTCCCATGCTTTGCCCCTTCACATCCACTCAACACAAATACTGTCCAGACTACCTCCTAAAATATTGCTCAGACTCAGCTACTCTCCTTTCATAACACCATTGCTCCAAGGAAGGCCTCCATCCCTCATCTGGAGGACTCCACAGCCTCCTAACTCTTCTAAACTGCATCACCAATGATACATCAAGTGATAAGGGGTTAATAACCAAGATTTTTAAAAGCTTGCATAACTCAACACCAAAAAACCCAAACAATCCAATTAAAAAATGGGCAAAGGACATGAGTAGACACTTCTCCAAAAAGGACATACAGATGGTCAATAGACGTATGAAAAGATGCTCAACCTCACTAATCACCCCAGAAATGCTAATTAAAACCATAATGAGATATAACTTCACACCTGTCAGAATGGCAACCATCAATAAATCAACAAACAAGTGTTGGTGAGGATGTGGAGAAAAGGGAACCCTCGTGCACTACTGATGGGAATGCAGACTGGTGCAGCCACTGTGGAAAACATTATGGAGTTATCTCAAAAAATTAAAAATGGAACTACCCTAGGATTCAAAGATTCCAGTTCTGGCAACATAGCCAAAGAGACCAGAAATACTGATTTTAAACAATATATGCACCCCTAATGTTCACTGCTGCGTTATTTACAATAGCCAAGATTTGGAAGTGCCCACGAGTAGATGAGTGGATGAAAAAGCCGCAGTGCATTTACACAGTGGAATACTACCTGGCCATTGAAAAAGAGGAAATCTTACCCTTGTTATAGTATCAATAGACCTGGTGAGTATTATGCTAAGTGAAATAAGCCAGTCAGAGAAAGATAAATACTGAATGACCTCACTTACACATGGAATATAAACTAACAAACAAAATAGAAACAGACTTATAGATAGAAAACAGACTCACAGCTGTCAGAAGGGAAGGGGCTTGTAGGGGTTGGATGAAAAAGATGAAGAGATTAAGCAAAAAATAATAACAACCTCACAGACACAGACAAAAGTGTGGTGATTACCAGAGGGGATGTGGGGGGAGGTAGAAGAAGGTGAAGGAGGGATAAGTGGTAATGGAAGGAGACTTGACTTGGGGTGGTGAACACCCAATATGATATACAGATGATGTATGATAGAATTGTATACCTGAAACCTATATAATTCTATTAAACAATGTCACCCCAATAAATTCAATTAAAAAATTTTAAAATACTGATATTTAAAAAATAAAATAAAATAAAAAACTGCATTGCCAGTCCACTCTTCATGACAACAAAAGTGATCTTTCCAAAATACAAATATGACCTTACCACTCTCGTATCTAGAACCATTCAGTGGCAAGAGCTTACCCTCAGAATAAATTTCAACCTCTTTGTCATCTGGCTTCTGCCTTCCTTCTTGGTATGCCTTGAATATACTCATTCTTCCTGGGATCCAGACATTGTCCATTCTGTTCCCTCCACTTGAAATACTCTTCACCTCCCAACGGCACCTTACTTGGCCACCTCTCCTCACTAAATTATAAGCTTTGTGAGGTCAAGTTTCCTGCCTACTTTGCTCACTGCTTTTTGCCAGCCATCAGCACAGTAACTAATCCCTTAATACACAATGGCTTTGTAAAGTGACGGAATGAATGAGTAGATTCTTCAAGTTCACTGAAACACCTCCTTCAGGATGCCCTTCTTGATACCCTTCCCATCTCCCAAGGCTTTCCCCATGGTAACACCCCCTCACTATGCATTGCCCATACCTTCCAGCCCCTGTGCCAACTAAAATGGAAGCTCTATAAAGGTAGAAACTCTTTCTGTTTCAGGAAAGAGCCCTGGAAGCTGCAGTGAACCAGAAATGACATTGCCTTGAAGGAGGTCCCTGAAGGCATGGAATCAAAAAGGGATGAAAATGAGACAAGAAAAGAAGCTGAGGGTGAAGGGCCAGATAAAATGAACCATGAGCATGCTTTGGGGGTACACAGAGCACATAGATGGAAGGAAGCAGGGTGTGAGGTCAACAGTCAAGCAGGAGTGCCAAGATCGTGAGGAGGACCGAAGTCGGTCATTGAGGACGACATTGCCGTATCTAACTCACCATCACTGGTCACATGATATCCTCCTTTTATGCAGAAATGTATGCAGGTGCCACAATATCTCCATAACTTGTAAAAATGCACAAATTTCCACTAAAATTCATTACACATTATTAAAGAAATGGTCTTTTGGACACTTTTACTCATTGTTATTTTGTCTCAAGGGGGGCAGACTACATTTAAATAATACCTGAGGTATACCTTAATGCCTTTTATAATGGATAGGATTTTTTCAAATCCTTCAACTCCTTCCAAAGTTATTAAAGAACAGCCTTTTAAATGCAAAATGGTAAGTACTTATATTAAAGAAGAGACCCTCCTTAATTCAATCAATTAAATATAGTAATGTGATAAGGGACAAAGCAAAGTGACTCTAGAGGCAAGCCCAAGCAAAATCAAATATTAAAACTAAAGAAGTTAAAAGATTGGAGATTCTCTGTCAACAGGCAAAAATATGGCCTCATTGGATCTTCACTCTCTTGGTTATTAACAGCAGACAATGCCACATCAGTCACCAAGCCTGGACCAAGGACCTTTTGCCTGAGGTTAGGTTTCCAAAGCATCCACTCAGCACATTCAGTCACTTAAATATGATGTTCCCTTTGCTATTTTTCTCCACTTGACTTGGATGGAGCAGGTTGTAATCTTAGGAGAAAGCTGCCTTCTCCCAAGGTGAATGCAGACAGCACTAAGCAGGTGACAGGCTTAAAGACCTACTCTCTCCATCCTTTGGCCCTTCAGAGCACTGGTCTAAAAATCAAAGGGATGGAAATCCATTTCTTAAGTGGGGCATGGCTCAGAAACAAGAGAATGGGAAAGGGGGAAACACAAGCAAGGACAGAAAGGAGGCCTTGAGCTAGGCTGGGCCTCAGGGACTGTGGCGGTGGTGGCAGTGACCCAGGTTGCCTCTGTGTGAGAGGACAGGGCATCTCCTCTGCAGCAGCTGAAAGGAGCCATCATGGATAAGTAATTAGAAAAGGAATAGTAATTACCACAGATATGGCAAGGAGTCCTGCACGACAGGGAGTTCTGTCAAAGCCCATAATTCTTTCAAATGAGAACAGGCCCTGGGTGACAGGAGTCCTCCCTCATGAATTATACAGGTTGGCCATGCACGGTATACTCTGGGGACTGCTTAGTCAGAAGGGACTGCTCATGGTAGGGACAGCAAGACCCCAGGAGTTCTACAAGCCTCATAGCCCCAAGAGGTGGATGCAAAAATGCAATCTTCATGCCAACAACCACACGTGGGGACTTCGTCGAAGTGGGAGGCTCCTGGGAACATAGGAGATAGCTAGGCAATTACGTACAGAGAATTTGGGAAAACTTTATGGAAATGGGTCATTCATATTGTGAGCCTGTAGCATGTAGATGTTGATAGGAGGTAAGGGCTATCCTAGGGGAGGGATATTATGGGCTGAACTGTGTCCCCCAAAATTTATATGTTGAAATCCTAGCCCCCAGTACCTCAGAATGGGACTGAATTTGGAGATAGAGTCTATAAAAAGGGAATTAAGTTAAAATAAGGTCATTAGGCTGGGCCCTAATCCTCTCTGGGCCCTATGAAGGGGAGGTCAGGACACAGACATGCACAGAAGGAAGACCACATCGAGACATAAAGAAGGTCATCTACAAGGCAAGAAGAGAGGGCTCAGGGAAAACAAACCCTGCCAATACCTTGACCTTAGATTTTTTGCCTCCAGAATAGTAATAAAAATTTGTTATTTAAGCCATTTAGTCTGTGATATTTTGTTACAGCAGCCCTACTAAATGGATACAAGAGAACAGCACAAATAAAGGCCAAGAGCTGGGAAAACACAAGACACACTGAGTAAGCTCATCTGGCCAGAACTATAGAAAAAGAGAAACTAAGCTAGAAAACCTGCTTATAAGCTAAGAGGCTGGCCTGCATTTCAAGCAGGGGAGCAATTTGGATCAGATGATGCCTCTAGAAAATTCTTGCTCTGTTGGAAAGTTTTGAAGGAGAGATATGGGCAGAAAAAGCAAATAAGACACTTTAGCAATTCTTAAGGGTTTGAGAGCATGAACTTAAACTTGAATCTGGAATACTGGGAGGACGGCTACCCCAGTAACTGAGATAATGGAGACAAGACAAATGTGGGGAGAGAGCACATGAACTCTGCTTTGGCCGGGCTAATTCTGCATATATTCAGGGTAGGAAGGCAGGACAGAATGCATTCCCTACCTCACTGCCAGCGAATTATACAACATCCCCTTGCCACGCTTGGATCCACACATGTGCACATACATCTATTCCTATTTGGGGACCCATGTTCACAAGCAGTGATTTTTAAGTTAACCTACACAATGACACTATAACCAACTAATTTAACCATAATACAATGGTCTTAAAACAGAAATCCATAAGCAGTGTTAAAAAAAAAGAGGTGCAGGGTGGGGAGGGGGGCAGGGGGGCGTGGCGGGACATAATAGGCCAAAATAAAGTCACCTGTGCTAAGTCCCATATCACTAAACCAAGGACTTAATACCTAATTTAATTAGTTTCAACATCTCCCAGGAATGGAATCTTTTTTTTAAAGGAAGATACTAAAATTTTATTGTTTGTATACTATCTATGAAGATATTCCTTTCAAACATCTTTAAAATTCTCATATGAATAACAGGGTTTAGCAAAATTGCTAGATGTAAGATAAATTACCCATATTTTGCCAAGTATAATGTGCACTTTTTGCACAAAATTTTGAGGGGAAATAAGGATGCACATTATACATGGGTATAATGATTACATATGATGGGTATAATAATCCTATGTATAATATGCACAAAAACATGGGTGCACATTATATACAGCAAAATACGGTAAAAGTTAAATTGACTCAGTCAATCTGTCAGTACCTACCTGGTCAGCACAGCTGAGGTAAACTCCGTTAGTCCCCTCCACCCTCTAAGGGCAGACAACCTTGCTACAGTCTGCTCTTTGCTAATATAACTTCCTTGCCCCTCCCCATTCTGCCTAAAAAATCTTTCATTGTGTACAGCTTTTCGGAGCTCCTTTCTAACTTGCTAGATTGGATGTCAGCCAACTCATAAATCATTGAATAAAGCCAATAAGACCTTTAAAACTTACTCAGTTGAATTTTGTTTTTTAACAGCAAGAATAAGACTTGAGTTACACCACTTTGAATTCAGGTCCGTGGTAACTCCAGAAAGGCTGGGCATCCTATTTCCATTCCAATGGGTCAGAATCTCTGCTGAAGCTATCAGAACATGCTAATGGTTGCAAATTGTGAAAGTTCAAGCAAGAGTCAACCATGTGTGAAGGGGTGGGTGGGGGTGTGAAGGGAGGCTCTTAGGAATGTTGTGGTCTTGGACCACTTAAAAGCATAATCAAAAATCACTTTCAACACCCACACCTTTATTCGGAAGGAGAAAACCATTAAAAAGCTCTGTCTATTGGAAAAGAAAGTTGAATAAATCATTTTATTTCATGCTCCATCATTTACTCAGCACAGGCTTCAGTGTCACCTCCTGATTAGGTTTAATTTTAAGCCAGCAAGAACACCACATACCGTATTGTCAGAGAAAGTTCCATTTCTCTCCAAGCCTGATGGGCGACTATTGTAATGTAAAACCCTGGGATTTAAATAACACAAGTGGATTCTATTATAAGAAGAAAGGTTTATATTTTGGAGTCTTTTTACTTCAGAGCCCAGATACCAAACCATGAATTACCTGAAACAATGGACTTCAATGATCAGCTCCTCACCAGTTTCTTTAGGAAAAACTACTTTACTTGCCTAATGACCAGGACTCAGTGATCCAATTATCTCTAGGAAACAGTTCCAGATTCTCAAAATTAACACTAGTTAGGAAAACTGGAGGAAGGAGGGGACCTGGCTCACCCTGGAGTAGCCAAATTTCTTTACTACACCATCTCACCCAGGCTCCCCTTCTCCGAGGCCTTGGATCCCACAGCCCAGTGCTGACTACCCAAAATCCACTTTAATCTCTAGGGAGAAATTCCCTAGAGGCTCACAGAAGGACCACATCCCCAGGAAACACAGAAAGGAAACACTTAGAACCAGGGAGAAAACTGAAGAGCTATATAGTCTCCTGGATCGTCAGGCACCCAATCAGAAGCAGCCCACATCACCCTCCACTGAAGCATCGCTATCACCCATTGACATGGAAATCTTACTCTGATGTCTCCTAATGACATGTGTAATCTCTTGAGAGATATATTTTTGAACATGACTATGTGCCAGACTCTGTGCTAAGCACTAGTATCCACCCTCAATTGGTGGGCAAACTATACGTTGAAGCAACACTTGTACCACAGTGTGATACACACTGCCAAGTGTTAAGGCAGGACAGACAACCAGGAACAGTTTTCTCTAGGAAGTGACACTGGTGTGAATCTTGAGAACAGTTCCTCAAGATCTTGTTTACCAAACAAATCAAGTACTGCATCACATAAACCGACCCCCACACACGTGTCTTACAATCCAGTTGAAGGGATCAGCCCACGGGAACTCGGACAAAGCGAAAAGATATAATAGTGAGGGGTTCGGGATATGTCCCACTCTGACTCCCTTCCCTAAAAGTTTAAGGCAAACTGCTCTTGCGCCATGGTCCCCTGACACAGGGTCTGCTGCACTAGCAAGCCTGTCCTGTGCCCTAGCAAAGCTGGCTTACTCCCTTTTTGTGCAGCCTCATCCTGCCCCTGGGTCTTCCTGAGTTGATGATAAAAACCCTTTAGTTCAACAGAATTCTGGGTAATGAGTCACCTAGCCATCTGGGACAGAGGACAGAAAACAGAGGGAGGAACAGCGTGTACAACTGCATGTTCTAAATTACATTACACAGAACAGGGCTCAAAGGGATGTTCTCTGTTATGGTCCCCAGACCAGGAAAATCAGCATCGCCCAGACCTGTACAACCTGAAACTCAATAGGGTGGAGCCCAAGAATTTATATTTCTAATAAACGCCTAGGTGATGCTGATGGTCCTGGACTACAGATTGAAAATCACTGCTCTAGAGAAAAATTTCCTTGGTCACTGCTGAGATGATCACAATAACATAATTACAACAGGAGCTACTAACACTTACCAAGAACTTACCATAAGCCAGACACTATACTGCAAGCATCACCTCATTTAATCTTCACAGCCAGCATTTCCCAAGTGAGGAATTCTGAGTTACAGAATGTTAAACAGCTTACCCAACATCACAGCAGACAATGGAAGGACTGATATTTGAATCTAGAACTCTTGAACTCCCAATCTCTCTACAGATGTACTAACGGTTTCACCTCTAAATACAGCCTGCTGAGCTGCTGCCTGGAGATTCCAATAGGAGATTGGCATGAGAGGCTCTGAGAAATCCTGATACAAGAAAGCACTCAACTTTGGAAACCCAGGACTTCCATACACAATTTAAGTAACACTTACCTCTTTAGACTCACCAGCTCTATTGTTTTAGCTCTTTAGCATGTCCTTCTCCAACTGCACATCACTTACAGCCTCTGCAGCTTTCCTCCCTAATTCTGTCACAGTGGTATGCTGGCCCCTGCAGAAAAGCTCGAGGTTTGGCCTCACTCTAGTGTACACTCCTGGTCTTGCCCGCTCTTTGGTATGTGCCCTTGTTTCCCCCACCTTGACATCCATCCATCCCCATACATTGTCCCCATTTTGGTGTGCACAGCCATAGCTTCAAAAGCTTCACAGTCTGATGATAAAACAGCTCTTTTAGTCCACCATGGGAGAAGAGAGGGTGCAAACTCTAGAACTGTTGCACAGACCAAACCCCATGACGGGCAAACCTGATCTGACACCCAAAGCTAAGGGTGACCAACAAGGCCGATCATGCCTCCTGAGCCAGCCTGACCTCCCAAGCTCAAGAGCATTCACTTCTCAGATCTGACCACACCCACCCTCCCACCTGCTGTCACAATCAGTAAGAGAGGGGAACTGGGGCAGAGACAAAGAACAGATGTGGGGGCTTTGCTCTGGCTCAGGGCAGAAGGAAGCTTTAAGGAGTTTCTCCCTCTTCTTCACCTGTTGCTAATGCCCAACCCTTGCCAAACTGCAGAGACCACTGTTTGAAATTAAAAGCACACACCACATGCACAATTGACTCGATTTTCCCTTCTGATTTCTCAGCAGTGCAGAGGATGAATTTTCACTCCCACAAAGGAAAGTGTCCAACAATTCAATTTGTAACATAGCAAAGAGTTCTTCCACCGGATGCTGCAGATAGCCAATTACACTGACACCTGAGTGCAGTGAAAGAAAGTGGTGCTGCAGCTTGTGCTGGAAAAACCCAAACTCCATGGTGGGTTTTTAAGGGTTGGAACATGTATGTGGAAGCATTGGCAGGGCAAGTTTTAATTGGAGAACCTCAGAGTTTGGAGCTTTGTGGTAAAAGGAATCAGCATCAAATCTTCCTGGACAGTGGACCCTTCATTTCTGAAAGGATTCTGGTGTTCAAGTTTCTGTTCTATCTTGGCCATTTGGTTCTGTGTGTATATGTGTTTGTGTTGTGGGTGGGGGAGATCAGGTGAGACTTTGGTTCTGGGTACAGCTGGAGGTCAAAGTTCTCTCCCCTGCTCATGCTTTGGCTTCATGACTTGAGGTTTTAGTCTGTTGTCTCTGAAAGGCAACCCAGTATCTTGTTAAACAGGATAGGACCATTTTGAGCTGTTTCTGCAATTACAGACTCCCCCTTCTTGTTGTTCACTCTTCAGTCTTGAAGGGATACAGGACAAACAGTTCCAGGTTCAATTACGTTAGAGGATTAGCTTCAAGATGGAGTCAGATTTGTCCCCTCTAACCCGGCTCTTACAACCTCATGTGCCCACCTTTTCCCCCACAGTCCCTGAGCATTAGAGAGAGAATTCTGGGTGTTCAGCTTACAGAGACCAAATCAGTAGTGGAGGTAGCAGCAGGATGGGAAACTGTACCCTAATATAAGACAAAGAATAAAGAGTAACTATTATGTTCCCCACAAACCATGATGATCATTGTGATGATCACTGGGGAGAAAGTGAGTTAGGGGGCTGATAGCTACTTGCTTTGCTCCGTGCTGTAAGAGTTCCCTAACATCAGGATTATGTGTTAAAAGTTGTTTGGATCTCATTCCTGGAAAAAGGTATTTCAAACAGCAGAGGGTGAGCCACTTAAACATCACTCCTACAATGTACACTAGTAAAAGGATAAACAGAAAAATTTGTAATCCAGATCAGAGAAAGGATCCAATACCTTGGAAAAGCCAACTAAAAAGAGCATGGAGTAGTTCAAACTCTGGCTCTTTGTCAGAGATTGGTTGGAGCCAGGTGGCTTCCTGTCTAACTCTATAAGGGTGGGTTTCAACTTCTGCAAAAGTGTTTATACAAATGCAACATGAGTTGGCCACTATATAAACACCTCATTGGTCAGCTAACAAACTATGGCAATCCTATTGTCTAAGGACCCACATGCCAAGAGTTCATTGGAATCTTAGAGAATGAGCAACAGACGGGCCAAAAGGCTGACTGTATAGGTTAAATTCTGTAATATCGGGTAATTGATATACTTATGAAAATGAAAGGTTAACAATCAGAGCAAATTATAAACCAGTTTCCAAATTTGTAAGTCTGTTAGTCAAAAGAATTTTAGATGTAAGGAAATGTCTGTGATGATGTCATCAGGTGCTTAGGTAAACTCTGTGTGGCCTACACAGCATCCGTCACTGAGATTGTTTAAACATGAGCTGTTGGGGCAATTTCTCTGAAATTTATATCATGTCATCTAGCTGTAGCTCATAATTGCCAGGCTCAGGAAAAGAGCAGTTTCAGTCCTCAATGATTCCAAGTCAAAGGATGGGAGAAAAATCTAACACATGTTCGGGGAGTCATAGGCAGACATCGGAGGAAACCAAAAGATTTCAGGATCCAGTCCACTTCAGAAGTAGAAAGCAAAACTCAAAAGATAATGAGAGACACTAGACTCTAATATCCAAAGGTATACTATAGCTTCAATTGAAACAATTTTTCTAAAAATTACCACCATTTTACCAAACATAGCCAAATTAAGACTAATTTATTTGCAAAATAAGTCTAGTTTCAATAAACTTGGCCTTACCCTATTAAATTTAATCTTATTCAGCTTGACCACACATAATTTCCTTTCTCAGGACTTCTTTTCCTCAAATCTTCTACAACTTTCCTAGCCTTTCTTAGTTTGTCCCGTCTTACTCAGAAACAATCAACCTTATTTCAGGACAAACCATTTCCTTTTATTTCTTCAAAATGTATTTCCTGGTGAAGGGATTAAAGGAAAAAAAAACCTCATAGACACAGACAACAATATGATGATTACCAGAAGGAAAGTGGGGTGGCAGAGGTAAAAGAGGGTAAAGGGAGGATAAGTGGTGATGGAAGGAGACTTGACTTGGGGGCAGGGGGGTGAACACACAATACAGTGTAGAGATGATGTGTTGTATAATTCAACACCTGAGACCTATATAATTTTGTTAACTAATGTCACCCCAATAAATTCAATAAAAAACACCTCTTTCTATTTTACAGGCAGATTGAAAAACATGTATTTCCATACCTTATAACTTCCTTCACTGAAAACACATATCATTTCCTTTTATATTAATTAGAATTTGTAACCCTTAGAAGCCCTAATTTCTACTGACAACTAAAATGTAAGTACAGTATTTTTCAGACTATAAGACATACTCCCCCTCTCACAAATTTGGGAAAAATAATAGTTGTTAATGCTGCTGTTGAGTTCTGTTTCTATTTACATTGGTGAAACATTATATTATTTATATTATTAAATATTTTACATTTTTTGCTTCGAAATTTTTTCTATTTTCCTCTTCTAAAACCTAGGTGCATCTTATGGTCCCAAAATATGGTAATCAGCATTCTTGAGACTGGCAAATTTATACATCTATTTCATAACCTTTATAAACAGGTCCTTTAAGATTTTTATTTATTTATTTTTAGAGCAAGGGGAAGGGAAGAAGAATGAGGAGAGAAACATTAATGTGTGGTTGCCTCTCGCGTGTCCCTCACTGGGAACCCTGTCTGCAACCCAGACATGTGCCCGGACTGGGAATCGAACCAGTGACCCTTGGTTCTCAGGCCCATGCTCAATGCACTGAGCTATGCCAGCCAGGGTGGAACAGGTTCTTCTACTGGCAAATCACAAAACATTTTCATTAACAGATCTAAATTAATTTTTAGTTTCTCTGTAATAAGAAGTCAAAGTAGTTATAGGTAGACTTACTTAAGAATTAACATTTTGGTATTTTAACTTATTTGTAAATGATTTAAATTGTCAATGATTTTAACTTGACTCATTATTTAACTTAACTTGGCAAAACTCTAAGATTTTAAGTTACCAAAAGATTTTGGAAACTGCTGAAAAGTTCACCTACAAACTCTTATCCCATTTATATCTAGTTAAATAATTTTTTAAAAATCATATTTAGGTTACTCATAAAGATTTTTGTGAGACTTTAAAGTATTTAGCTATTGTCTTGTTATTTTTCTTGCTGAAAATTTTATAACAGAAAATAGAATAAAAGCTGTATATCTGGATTATTTTCAGCATTAATAACTAAGGGTATGACTGTTTTAATTAAATCAACAACATTAAGCTAACTTTTATTTACTAAAGATTAACCCTAGATTATATGCACTTGAAAAGCATTTGGGTTAGTTTTGGTTATTTATTTAATTTGTATGAGCACTCATTTGTTTAAGTCAATTGAATAAGGCTCCTTTATCACCTAATTTTGAAATTACAAGTCAATTTTGTCAATACCATCCAGCAGTAGAAATATACCATATTTATAATATACATACGTACATAGACATAAACATATGTATTAACAGACAGAGCTCTCATAACTTTCATTTTAAAATGCTAGCTTTTGTGTCTCAGGTACAATGCAAAACTCAGAGGAAAAGCTGGATTCAAAATGTTTCTGGCAGATGGACTTAGTTACAATTTTGCTCAGATGGCCAACTCTTTGCTTGCTACAAGAATTCCTTTAAAGCCATTTTAAAATTAATTTATAATCAATCAAAAGATGCATTCTATTGTCCCCCAGAAGTGTGGGATCCTCCCTTTTAAGGGTGTCCTTTAAAATGAACTCAGACAAACACGAAGAGAAATAGGAAGTATTCACAATAAAGTTGGAAAGTTCAGAAAGTAAAGAAAGCAGCTTCAGAAAGCCTGAAGTTTAAAGTGGCGCATTTTCCTAGAGGAAGATGGTGCCAGGGTGGAGCCCGAGCACAGGACGGCTGTTGCCACATGTCTAGAAAGGAGGAAGATGCCATTCGACTTTCGCTTCGCAGCCAGTTAAGGAGCCTTGCGTTTGATGCCATCAACGGGCCCTGAACCACAGAAAGGAGAAGGATTTCTTCCCTTTTCTTTTTCAGGGTGGCCACAAAGAGCCACAGCAGCGAGAGCACAAATCCTAACCAGGGAGGTGTGGGTTAAAGTCCAACCATGTACCATATGGATTCCTCTCTGGCACGAACAAAGTTCAAGTACATGAGCCCTGAACAGGCTACTGCTGCTGGCTGCTTTCACAAGGTGCAGTGAAAGCCCAGGAGGAACATGTGAAGCCCCAGGCCCCAGGAACAGCTCAAGGGCCAGAGGGGGAGAGCAGTGCCTCTCTTCTCCAGGGTCAGGAGGCCCTCACAAAGGAGTTCACTATGGGTCACCAAGAAATTCAATTTCTAAAAGTCAAATCATTTGAAACAAATAACATGTATGAACAACATATCTCACTCACTATAGCCTTCATACCTGTACCACCCCCCGACACACACACACACACACACACAACTTTCAAACTTAATTTATCAGCTCTACACCAAATTCAAAATGAGTATCAAATTAAAAACAAAATTCCACGGCTGGGTTCAAACAAACCAGATTTCAACCCAGATTACCAAGATAACTTCCCAAAGCCTGTTCCCTTACACAACCAACGGGAAATTTCCAAGCCAACAACAGGGAAGGTTCCTCTGGTGTCATCACACATAAGTTAATAACCAAGCCAAGTACCCAATTTCTCTCACTGCCAATGAAAGAGCACTGCAGGTCAGCTACACTTGGTTGGTGGTGAGCCCTGGAGGTCTGTCCCTGAAACAATCAGTCCAGGCAGTGAGTTGCTGGGACGGACCCTGGAGAAACTGCTACTGGCCAGGGGTCGCTGAACCCACTCAGGGCTATGTCCCATCTGAGTCGCCATTTGCAACAGAGCAAAGAGTTGGGCCACCCCATGCTGCAGATTTCACTGACCAATTTCACTGACACCAGGGTACAGTGAAAAGAAAGTGGTGCTTTTTTATGGTGCTACACCATGGAGAAGGAGCTGCTTGTGTGGTGGCAGAACAACCCAAGCTCCCTGATCCAGGGTATGATGGAAGTTTTTTAAAGTTTATGGGGAAGAGAAAGTTGATGGACAAGTTTTAACTAGAGAACCTTGGAACTTGGTCATTTATGGTAAGGGGCATCAGCACTGGATCTTCCTGGACAACAGACCCTCAGCATCTGAAACAGTTCTGTCATTCAAATTTTAGTTATGGCCCAGACCTTCAGTTCTCTCTCTCTCTCTCTCTCTCTCTCTCTCTCTCTCTCTCTCTCTCTCTCTCTCTCTCTCTCTCTCTCTGTGTGTGTGTGTGTGTGTGTGTGTGTGTGTGTGTGTGTTGGGAGGGAGGTGTCAACACTGTGGTTCCAGGTGCAGCAGCAGGTCAAAGTTCTCTTCTCTGCACATGCTTGGGCTTCAGTACTTGCAGTCTTGGGCTGTTGTCTCTGAAGAGCAACTCAGTATCTTGATAAACAGGGAAGGACCAATCTGAGCTGGTTCTACAGTAATAAATTTAATAAGCATTTAATGAGCACCACTGTGTGTCTTGCACTACATACCAGTTAGTAAGGGGAAGGAATACAAAGTTAAGGAAATAATCCCTGCCATTTGGAGTTATGCCATTTACATGGTACTCTTTTTTTTTCCACTGCCTGGGATAACTTTAATCCCCCTCATTGCAAAGCAAGAATAATAAATCCCACCTCAAAGTGTTTTTATGAGAATTAAATGAGACAACAGTGGGACATGCTGGGAACATGCTGGGAACATGAATGTGAGACCACCTTGCCTCTTTCCTTACCCAGTTTCGAGGATATAGGAATCCATGTGACAGCATGTAATTTGGTGTCAAGTTGAAAAGGGTGAGGCTTCAAGAAATTTAAGGCAAAGAGAAATCAACTTTGGTAGAGGGGCCTGGAAACTATGATGTTGAGCTGAAGACTAAAGGCTGGGCAGAGTTGGGGAGAGTAGATTTGGGGAGGGGGTAGAAGCAGGGAGAATTCCAGATAAAGAGAATGAATTTAGGACTAGTGAATATGGTGGGCAAGTTGGTTGGAGAGAGGGACCTGGCTGGTAAATGGTTTCAGGTCTCCCTGAGGAAGTGGGAGAAGTTAAGAATTTCTGAAACACCCAGCAAGAAAGTCTGGCTTGAGCCAGAAGCTGAGGGTCAAGGACAAGAAGCCAAGCTCTCCTTCCATGAATCTTCACTAATGAAGAGCAACATGCCCCCCAAACAACCTGGAGACCCTCACAAGGCTCCATCTGCGCTGGCCCAATTGCTCTTTTTAGAGAACAATGGGGGAGAGGGGATGAGGCAGTCTGACAACTCTCCACTCAGTTCTCAACATCAAAGAAATTAGAAATAAACATTCAATATTTCAGGGGCTGGTTTACATTAGAGTACATCAGCATGGGGAGAAAAATCATGTAGTCATTTTAAAAGATTATCATGAATACTATAGAAACACAGAAAAATGCTTTTGACATGTTAAGTGAAAAACAGCAGAACTCAAAACAATATGTGCACCATTACCAAGAGCATGGTGCAGTGGAGGAGGCACGGGCTCAGGACAGACGGAATCGAGTTCTAATACTGACTGCATCTCAGGGGCTGGGAGGCCATAGGCCTGTTTCACCTACATTTCAGTGCAGATAAAAGAGAGACAATACAAACACCCTCACAAGGCTGCTAAAAGTTCTCAACCTGGCTCAAAACTGACGTTCAAGTCCTCCCATTTCCACAACATACACAGGGAGAGCCATAGATCTTTGGACAAAATTAGACTTTTTTCAACAGGAAAAAAAAAAATAGGTAAGCTTTTTTTAAAACACAGAAGGGGAGCTTCTTGAAGGAAGGGACTGTGTCTTGCTTACTGCTATATCCCCAGACCTCAATAAAAGCAGGATGAAGGTGATGAAACGAGGAATGGTTTATTACTATCACTATTTATGGTGGAGGGTTTTTTAAAGATTTTATTATTTACTTATTTTTAGAGAGAGGGGAAGAGAGGGAGAGAGAGAGGGGAAGAGAGGGAGGAAAAAAAAGGGGAAAAGGGAGGGAGAGAGTTATTGATGAGAGAGAGACACATCAATCATTGCCTTTCATACACACCCCAACTGGAGACCGAACTTGCAACCCAGGCATGTGCCCTGACTGGGAATCCAACCAGCAATGTTTTGCTTCATGGGATGATGCCCGCCCAACTGAGCAACATCAGTCAGGGCTATCTATGGTTGCTTAAAAGACAATCAGGAAGCCCTGACCGGTGTGGCTCAGTTCGTTGGGCATTGTTCCACAAAGCTAAAGGTCACTGGTTTAGTCACGGGTCAGGGCACATGCCTGGGTTGCAGGTTCAGTCCCTGGTCAGGGCATGTGTAAGAGGCAACCAACTGATGTTTCTCCCCCTCTCTTTCCCCCTCCTTTCCACCCCCCACTCTAAAAACACAAACAATTTTTTTTAAAGACAGGAAAGGCCTATCTAGCAGACACCAAGAACGTGACCATGATTCAGCCATTTCTCCTCTGTAGAACTACTGTTCAGTGTTCGGGGCAGAGGGCAAAGAGCCCAGGAACAACCAACCAGCAGCATCTCTGTGGCACGATGTAACCTGGCCCAGGGCTGGTGCTTCAAAAACCTCCCAGTACTGGACTGAATCCTTACAGAATATAGAAAAGCAGGGCAAAGCCTGGGCTGGGCTGCCTAGCACTGAGGCCTGAAGATCTCCTAACCATCACCTCGGAAGTGACTGGCGCTTCTTCTGAAGGAGGACACCCCAACCTCATGCACTCTGGAGGCATGAATCCCTGGACAATCAGCAGGGCTACTCAGACTGAGAGAGCCCTACACTGGAGAACTTGCTCCAAACAGAGGCTAGCTCTGAGACACGTAGGCTATTTCAACACAGGGAAGGAAGAGCACCATCTGCCCTGCAGCCAGCCCAACCAACTGCCTGTTCCACAACCCACCTCCACTGACATCTCCCAAAAACACCTAAAATCCTTCTTTCTAATGGTTGAAACCCCTTCAAAAAATCTCTGCCTTCAGCCCTGACTGATGTGGCTCAGTGGGTTGGGCAAACTGAAAGGTCAGCAGTTTGATTCCCAGTGGGTCCTGCAAATTGAAAGGTCACCGGTTTGATTCCCAGTGAGGGCACATGCCTGGGTCACCAGCCAGGTCGCCAGTTGGGAGTGCACAAGAGGCAACCCAGCATACAACTGAGGCAGGAGAACTCCCTGGAGACCAACACCAGGCTCCAAACCTTGTTTGAGGCTCAGAGTGCAGTCCCTGTGATTGCTGGGCCTGGAAGGCTAGATCGCTCACCCCAGCCCCAGCAACTCCTGGTCCTACCCCTGAACAAGCATGGTGACCAACCCCACCCCTCCATAGGAGCCCAGCATTGTTCTGCCACTCCAAAAAAAATGCAAAAATTCACTGGCTCCCCTCACCCCAGCCCCCTCTTCTATCACCCACCACTTAAACACACAGTAGGGGGGACACACTCCCCAAACACACACATGAAAGGGGCAGCCAGTACAACACCTGCACACCTACATTCTCCTATACAGGAAGCTACAGTAAGAACAATTCGGGATACAAAGTCATCAGAAAGAGGCGAGGGGTGGGATATGGAGAAGACAAGGCAGCACACTGGATTCAGGCTAGGCTCAGGCTCTCTGAACCCCTTTAAAGCAGGGCACTAGAAGCTGCCAAGACCTTTGGTTGGGTTGGGGAGAGGGACAGCAAGAGTTAAGGCAAATAACTCAAGGCATTTCAATTAATGACGCTCCCCCAGTGACTCACTGTTTCTTTATTGCAACATGCTCTCTATAAAAGCCATTTTCCTCTTGCAGGATCTGCTTGGGCAACATGTGATGTCATCATAAATCATCTCTCTCTCTTTTTTTCCCCTCTTTAAAATGTCAGCAGATTTCTTGGAGTTTCTAAAAAGCCAAGAGAGCTAGCACCATCTCCCAGGTTTGGCAGGGAAACCCATTCTCTTTCCCAAGATGTCTGTCTTCACTTTTTCCCTTGCTCTCCCGTAGGAGCCCTGCAGAGATAAAGCCTTGAAGAGTACAGAAAGTCACAGAAAGCATTTGTGAAAAAAGCTTTCCTTTCTACCCTTTCCAAGTGCAGGCTCTTTCTCTTGCTCCCTTTTTTCCTCTCATCCTATTTTGGTGCACTTCCAGGGGAAGTGAATGTATAGCAAGCACTTTTAAACAAGGTCTAATACAATCCATGCCTCCCAGACACGGATGCCATTAATCAGAATGAAGGCTTTGTGTGAGAGAGGCCACAGGCTGAATGGGCACCATGGACCCATAATACAGACAGAGCCCTACCTACCCACCCTACCCTGAGGGTGTTGGGACTTGGCATTCATCCTTCCCACTCTACCCCCTCCCAAGCCCTGTACCCGACATTCCCCTGAAGACCTGCAAAAATCTTCTACCACAGGAGGGGGGAAAAAGCTTTCCTTCATTCCAAGTTCATTCAACCAAAAAGAAATAATATCATCACTTTAACAGCAGAACCTCAAAAGCTAAAGGAACATCCAACCAAATTCTAAACCGTAGAACTGGCGGGACCATCACAGAAGGGAGTCTATTGCTGGCTGAGATGTGTGTTTGTCATGCTGGGTATCTGCGAAACAAGTCTACCTTCTGGAAGACCCCCTTCAGGAAAGATCTCTGTGGATAGAGATTATGACTGCCCTGTCACCTACATGCAGTGATCCCACAGTATTGAAGATGGCACTAGATTTCTAGTGGTCCTTCTCACATCCTTGGGCCACAGCCAATAATCTGTCCTCGCCCCTCCCTAGTAGAATCTAATAAACTAAAGACAACTACAGCAAAGGAACTTACATGTGGGGGAGAATGACAGCCCTATGTGAAGTCCTTTGGGGTAATTATGAATGCCCCTAAGCACTCTCCCATGACTCCCTAAAAATATAACCTCATGAGTGGCCCAAGATGCCTAATGCTCCACCATTAGTCCTTAATCCACGAGAATTAATCACTGGAAACATGCAGATGTGCCTTGGGGATTTCTACATTGCTATCAGCTATTTGTACCTAAGTGTGACTAAGTGGCAGGTGCCTTAGTAAGAAGACAGAGGAGAACAGGGGTACCATACAGCATAAGCAATCAGAGCAGATGATGCACTTGTAACCTTGGTGTGTGCACTGGTGCTGCCTCTGGTCCCCACAAGTCATCCACAGACAGGCATGAGGTCTTCCAGAAACCCACCACATCACACACTTGGAGTGGCCGTACCCATTGTTTCCCCATCCTCTTTCTCATCACTCTGAATGATCAGTTCCTTATCACAGAGAAAGACAGCAAAATATAGGAGAAATTCTGGAAGGAAATGGAAGGAAAAACAAGAGGCGCAGAGGGCTTTGCTTCATTCCCTGATGTAGCTCAAACACCTAAAGAAACTTAAGCATTTACTATGCGTTGCTGAATAAACCAAAGACCAGTAGGGGTCAAATGTTGCTCTGGTCAAGAAATAGCCTGTAGGGAAGTCACCCTCCAGAACAAGCCAAGCCTTGGCTCCAGCTATTTCACCCTTCCCTGCCATTGCTTATTCTGTCCCTTCTGCCATGAATGTCTTTACTTGTCCTCCCATTCATCTTTTAAAATTCTGCACCTCCATCCACCAATCCAGGAAACCTTCGCTATACCCCTAGGATGGGTCAACTCTCACTCCTCTGCATCATCAGTACCTACCCTGTGCATCCCAATTACATCAGTTTACTAGGTTGTAGTCACCAATTTCTACACCTGTCTCCTCAATGAGGCTGTTCATCCTCTTGGTATCTTGAATGCCTAGCCTTCCCACCTAGCCCATAATAAGCATTTAGTAACTATTGAATAAATTGGTTAAGCGCCTGAAAGAAAATACAATCACCAATTAAGCCTAATTGTTTAAGTGTTGGGTTTGGGTTGGTTTGGTTCAGTTTGGTTTTTGGCTTTACTTTCCATTTCAGAGCAGGTCTGTCCAGAGAGCTCTGTGCCAGGACTTCTCAACTGCTAAAGGAGAATCCAGGGAGGAGGCATGGTCCAGAAAGGGGAGAGACATGTCAAATATGAAAAGGGTTCATTCAGCAGGGGTTGTTCCTGTACTGCGATGAAGGAACTTTCTGGAATCTGTCTACAGGGCTAGGCCACATAAGATGGAAAATACTAGGGAGGGGACAGAGCACAGCCTCACTTAGCCAAGGCAGTCCAAGTTCCCTCACCTTCAGAAGGGAAGGAGCCTCAGACCTTTTTATCAGTCCCTGATACACCAGTGGCCAGGGTAGTTTGGATGGTTTCAATGAATAAAACGGAGATCATCGATAAAGACATGTTAATAATTGCAGAATAGCCAATGGCTGAAGCAAAATCACTAGCTCCCACAGCACCCAGAAAAAGCAGGGAGCTATTGAAGAAGCTTAAAAAGTCAAAAAAAAAAAAAAAAAAGGTACTATCAGGGCTTCCTCCACAGACCCAGGCAAAACCCCACACGCTGGAACTGCTAATGCCATCACTACAGACTCAGAGAAAACTGGAAGTGGAAGAGGAATAAAACTCTCCCCAAATAAAGCCAAATACACAAGGCAACAGCCCTCCAAGTCCTCCCCTGTCCGAGGCCTTATTACTACCTTTTGCAATCTCCAGTCTCACTTCTGGAGAGTTTCAAAGTCACCACCAGCTGACCCTTCCCAATGCACAATGGCATTTAATAATTGCTTACGGTTCTCGCCTGGGAAGCCAGGCAAGCACCCACAATTCATTACACGTGTGACCTTTCGAGCCCTCAGCCCCCAAATGATTTTCACTCACTTTAATCTGACTCCGATTCAAAACAGATCTGCTGTCAGCAGCCTGAATTCTGTAGCCCCATAGATGGGCAGTGCCTACGGCTAATCTTTTAGTGCCTTAATCATAAAATGCAGCACTTCCCCAGCTGTTTTCACCCAAATAGCCAGAAAAGGGGGTGAGTGGGTGTGAAAAATGATGAATTATGAACTCCAAAGTAGTATTTCATTAAGCAAGATTGCACGCTAAAACTTTAACTGTGCTCCCTGCAATTGAAAGGTCACTTTACAAAAATTCAAAGAGAGAATTCTGAAGACTCTACAGTTCACAGGGGCGCTCACCACTGTGTGCCAGAGTGATGGGGGTAGGGAGAAGACGCAAAAGCAGTGGTCAGCATAAAATGGGTTTTAAACCGTGACCACTTCAGATATTTGCAACGTGATGCCAAGCACACTCAACAGGTCCACAAATGCACTACATTAGCCTAAATTTAGTGGGTGTTAATTGAAATCAGAGCTGCAGTCGTTACCACCGACATGTTTCTAAATACTACCCAATAAATTTTTGTCTGTTTCAGATTCTCTGTGACAGCTGGCAATGAAAAACCAAGAGCGCCACGGAAAATGGTCTTCTTATGTACCTAGTCCCCTAGTATGAATACAAGAGGATGTCTGTGTGTGGGTCTGGCCTGTGTCTGCACACACAGACATGCGTATGAATAAACACAAGATAGATATGCATGCCTTGACCATTTTTAGAAGGTGGACAGGGAGACATGTGTGAGGACACACATATATATTCTTTATATTTGGACAATTTCCCTTTTACTAACACACCTCCACAGAGGGCAAAATCGGCCTCTCACACTGACAAAACATTCTAGTTTACAAGTTTATAGTGAAAGGGGTACATGATATAACTTACGCGCCTTTTTCCAATGTGCTACTTCCCTTCCTCTCTCTGGCTTTCCTCATTCCCTTCAGGTAAGCATTGTTTCAATTTAAAAAAAAAAATTTAAAATTTCCTCCAGAACAGAGCATCTAAAGGTCAGCCAGGAAAAGGTTTGCAATACATAGAATGTGAAAGGGAGGAGGGGCCTAGGGGAAGGAAAGAAAAATCCGGAGAAAAGAACTATCAGCTTTCCTGAGTTCTCTTAAGAAAATTCCAGTTTCATTCTCCCAATTACTCATTAGTTCATTATTAGTTTATGTAAAAGGAAAAAGGTGGCTTAGTGCTCCGAGAGTCATGATTCTAGCTGAAACAAAAAGGAAAAAGGAGGTGAGTGTCCAGCCTTGAGTCTCCACATGTTTTGCCTTTCCTTGATCCTCCAGTGATAATCTCAGGACTTCCTCAGATCCCAGTGGCATTGCCTCACCTTGCCAGAGGTCTGTTCCACCCAGAAATAAACACTGCAGTCAGCCTCTATAGCAGGGGCCAGGAGGAACCTTGGAGGTAAATGTGTTTATCAAAGACTAATGACACCAAAGGACAATGTTTTAGCCCCAGCAGCAGAGCCTCATGTAGTTTTTTCCACATATATCTGATCGATCTGATTATTCAAATGAGATATCAGCTAAGGAACCCTAGTGGTCCACCTAGCAATCCATCAATCTCTCTCTCTCTCTCTCTCCGCTCCCCCCCCCCCCGCCAGAGTTCAGTACATGTCTATGCCTAAAACTTACAGCTAACACATGTTTATACTCAAACAAATAGTATACACTCAGGCTTGTCGCATGCCCATCCCCAAATACACCACATGTACACCAGAACACACGAGTTCTGCCAACGCATACACAAAGTTCAGTAAATGCCCTTCCTCGATCACACAATGAGCATATTCTTACGATGCAGGCACGCCCACACACAATGCAGGCACGCCCACACACAATGCCCACCCCTTCAAGAGAAAGCAGGGTACCTTGGACTAAGAAAGAGGCCTGACCCTCAACCACACAGAGCTGGAGAAAAATTCGTAAGTCTGGGCCTCCTGTTGCTAGAAACATTTCTACAGAAAAATTTACTTTGTGATGTAGAAATCATCCAGAACCATCTATCCACCCCAGCATTCAGAGACTTCCCTCTTCTCATAACCCTATGCTGTCTATAGCAGCCCATCCCAATGGTCCAAGGGAAGAACAGAACTCCTTGATACTCAGGTTGGGTCTGCAAAGCAGCAGGTCAGCATCACCTGAGAATTTTAGAAATGCAGTCTCAGGCCCAAGCCCAGACCTACTGAATCAGACACTGCATTTTAACAAGACCCAGAGGATTTGTGTACACACTCAAGTTTGGAAAGTGTGCCTTAGGAGTCCACCCATCCTAAAAGCAGGGCAAGCCCAGCTGAGATGGCCCTGTCCTTACAGACCCTAAATGTCTGCGTTCTCCAGCTCTAGCAGAAGCAGAACAAAGAGGGAGCAGGAACACTCCTCACCATGGCACCTTCTGCCTCCCCTCTCACCCCGGCCTCCCCCTCTCTCCCACTGGCAGTGACTTGAGTCAACAACACAGCCTGGGGTGTCCAGACTCACCTGCATCTCCAAACCCACCAGGAGCTCAGTGATACCAACGGCTTCCTCCCCATTAATTGTCTCATCGCTCCACAACTGCTGCTCTTTATTTCATTATGCTTCTCATCAGTCTCAGATAGGAATATAACCAAAAAAGAAATTGGAGGGGAACAATTTCAATATTTCAAAACACATGCAAATCAATGCCCAGAATCCTACCTGGAGTGTTTTTATTGAGACAATTCTGTGCCTATCTGAGAGATGACCTTATAATAAATAAATTCATATCTTGCAAAGGCAGATTTTCTCCCCATCTTATAAGGCTAATTATACCAGCACAACATAACATTTTCCTAAATGCCTGATAACCTCATCCTGTTACTCAGGAAATATTATTTTTAAATAGGTGTGATAGATACAAACTGAAACACTCAGATTTCAATTCCAGCCCCAATTCCCGGATCCCCTCTCTGAGTAATTTAAGGACTTCCTCCAGATAGTTTTTCATATTCTTTTAACTGACATTTTATCTTTATACAGTATCTCACAGAATGAGCACGCACTAAGACAATGACAGCCGAGAAGGCCTGTCATTCCTCATTCCGACAAAGACAGATGTCTTACACTGGCTTATGCCAATAATAGATCCAACAAAAAACAAAAGAGACTACACCTGCCGCTGATGTAAAGGCACCAATTCACATTTGTGACACTCATTTGTCAATTAACAGATTTCTTCCATTGTTGACACACGAGACTTAAAAGATGTGGGCTCGAATGTGATGAATTAAAAAAGACAGATGAGTAAGCTATGAGCTGCAAAGTAATGCTATAATGTGCTTTAGATATGAATATCAACTGACACCCCTGACAGGCCATACAAGGTTTTATTTCATTTTGCACTGTATCCAGGCTTCATACTTTGTCTTCTTTGTTCGCTTTTCATCAAGCTCCTAACATCTCATTCTGACAGCCAGAGACATTTAAGGCACTTTCGTTTCAAATGCAAGTTAGCGTACTTGATATGTCATTAAAATGCAAAACGACTGCCATTGCAGGTAAATGTAGGTATGCTTAAAAGGTTGGATCTGCAAAGGCAAAGCTGAAAATGGCTGGGGTTTCTCTCTTTACCTCCTTCACAAGTTTGGCCATCTCTGGGGCCTGCCTGACAGCCCCTTGGGCACAGGCCTACATCAAGGGGGCCTCAGGAGCTTTGTGTCCCAGCAGTGTCCAGGGACCATGTATGGACTCAGAGGTGAGCCAGGCCTGGGTGAAAAACAGCTTTCGTGGCCCCACAGGCCTGCAGTGCCTCCCAGACTGTGGGCAAATACCAAGTTCACCAGTACTGGAGCCAGCATAAGCACACACAAGCATTCAGCCTGTGAAGGGGAAGCATGGACAGGTTTAGGTCAAGATGCTCAAGAGCGTTCTTTCCATGGAGCCCCCATCTGCCACCTCCTCAACCTTCTACGGGAAAGGAGAGGACTCCACATCCTAGACGTTCCTGTGGGAGATGGAGGATGGGTCAGACTGGGACTTCACGGGGAAACTTTTTTAGTGGCCTTTAATTCAGTTACTTCACTCTTTGGGAAATTATCTTGAGACAGTAAAATGATGATTTATAGGCAAGATATACATCACAGCATTTCTTATTAACACCTAAAAGTGGAAAACAATATATGAATATGATACATCAATCAATAAAGGAACGGCTTGACTGTGATACAGCTCTGAGAAAAATGTGACGTAATCACTGAACAACCAACCACATTATTCTACTTAAATGTTAATAGGGGAATATGTGGGTCATTGTTCAGCAGTAAAATCATGGGTTGCTCTTTTTCTTCTGCATATTTCTTTATATTTTCAAAAATTTTAATGAAATTAATATGTATTTTATAACCAGAATAAGGAAAGCTTTAAAAAAACTAGTTTTAAAAATTAAACATTCTTTGGGCCAATTTCCTGTTTCTTACCAAACCACCATTTGCACTTTCCTGGCCTTAATTTCCTTTGTTAAAAGAAAGCATTAGACCAGTGTTTTTCACACTGTGTTCCATAGAACCCTAAGGTACCACAAGAGGCTTCTGAGTTTCTTCAAATGACTAATTTGAATTTAAGTTTTAAATTATTTGTAACCATTTTTAAAACTAATTTAAGAGCAGTATGTACTCTCAAGTATCGTATGTACCAAATCTCAACACACGGGGGAACGGCGCCCTATTATGTTGTGCTGCCAAAGTCAAGTTTCTTCTTACAAGTGTCTAGATAGAGAACACTCTGATATCTGGGGACAAAAAAACTGTTACCATTTGCAGCGACCTAACTGAGTGAATTAGATTTAGCTACTGCACACTCAAAACCCAACACAGGGATGATCTGACACTGGGACCAGTGTAAAACTACGTTTTGTCTCTGTCCTCAACATACCAAATCCAGTGTTCATCTGAATAGTTTCACCGCTTTTACCAACTCACAAAAAAATATTAAAACATTTTTATTCTACAATGGTCTTCCTATGTCAAATTTGTGTTTGATAAGATTCTGCCACTAGAAAAATAACTTTGGAAACCACTGGATTAAAACAACCTACTTCCAAGGTTCCTACCCGCAGCACACTATTCTGTGACGCACAGCACGGGGTATTGCAGGGACAAAGGGGTCCCATAGAGTTCCAGCTTCCACACTGATTCTGTGACACTGTGCACGGTACTTGATTAATCTAAGTCGCAGTTTCTTTATCTGTAACAAGGGGATAAAAACCTCAGAGTTGGGAGGGCTCAATGAGATAACATGGTAAGCACTTAGTAACTGTTAGTGGTTGTTACACTGTTACTACTTGGTATCTGCAGGAGGAAGGAATGGCTAAAGAATGAACAGCTCAAAATGGCACAAACAGTTCAGAACAGTTTAGAGGCAACAAACATTTTCACACAGTAACAGAAATTTCTTTACCTTAATAAAATCCAAAGCAGTCTCTCTCTAGATTACTTGGCCCATATTTTTTTCTCCATTTATTTCCTCACCTTCTCTGCCTTTTGACTAGTTCATACTCTACAAGAACAGTCTTTTTTAATGGTAAATCAGTTTTAAAACTCTATATTCCACCTCCCTGTGCACATTCTAAATGTGACTTTTACAATTATCTTCTCAGAAGAGGCTCTAACAAGCCTTTCATAGGAAAGCTTACACACACCCTGTTAGTTACAACAGAACCCTTCAATTCATTGTAGTTCAGAAATTACCTAAAAAACAAATTTTTGGTCAAGCAGAAAATCAGATTGGAGAAGTTCATGATTGTAGAAAGTGGTCACATGCTCTGCAGGAAGCTCGGCAGGACTGCAATCTCCCTTTCGAGTTGTACAGAAGTCACAACCAACCACCACGGGACCCCCAGAGAAATACTAAAGATAATTCTGCTCAAAAATAAGCAAGAACGAAAAATAAACTCTTTTGGTACATCATCTACAGGAACAAAACTCTTTTACATGTAGAATTTTATTCGATTGTCACAACCCTCATAGGTGAGCATCATTACCCACTGTTTGGAAAGTGACAAGACAGATTAAACAACTTGCTCAACATCTCAGATGATTTGTGATGGAGTGAAAACTAACAGTCATGTATCCTGTCTCATGATCTCATCACTGTTCCACCAGATCGTGCTCCAGCCAGAACTCCCGTAGTTTCTTGGTCTCCTCCAACAATGACTCTGCTTCAAACTAGCAAGAGTTCAGCTTCTATTTAAAAGAAATGCATAATGATAATAATGCATTATATGATGCTAACTTACTGTGGTAATCATTTTGCAATATATACATACATCAAGTCATTATGATGTATACCTTGGACTTATGCAATGTTATATATCAGTTATATCTCAATAAAACTAGGAAAAATAATTATATATTGCTTAGCAATTTACAAAGCATCTACATTCAAATAACTGATCTCCTGTGCAACCCAGAGACATCGAGAGAGAGAGAGAGAGAGAGAGAGAGAGAGAGAGAGAAAGAGAGAGAGAGAGAGAGAGAGAGAGAACAATATTCTTGTTCTGTCGCTGATGAGAAAACAGACTTAATGCCTTTTAAAGGGATGTCCAGACAAACAGCAGCAGCAACAGGACTCGAACACCTGTGGTGGGCCCAAAACCTGCAGTGGAGACCCAGCCTCTGGAAAGGCCCCTTATAAGGGCATGAAGGAGTTTCTTGTATTTTGTTGTTGTTTATCTTCCTAGGAAATAGGACAGTAAAAGAAACCCAACCGCATTTTCTACAGTCTTCTAAGGTGCTAATGTTTGATGTAAAAACTCACTGCCTACAGTTTTTATCTCCCCTGAAAAATGAGGAGGTCGAATATAAGTTTGGGAAGAAAACAAAACAGCAACAGCCTTGAACGAGGGGGTCTGGGGTGGGGTGGGGGAAGGAATCCTCTTTTCATGAGCCTAGAAGACAAAACTTTCCTCTTCTCCACCACACAGTTACCACACTAATTTATCAGGTCAAACTCTGGAGAACAACAGTGAATTAGAACTAGGCGGAGTGCAACGGAATTCAAGATGCTAGAAGGGCTGTTTGAATGTAAATGCTTTGTAAATTGGTAAGCAATACACAATTATTGCCTGCGGACCTTGGCTCCAAACTGACTGTCCCCTTAAGAAAGTCATTTAACCTCCATGAGCTTTCATTTCCTGTCTTTAAACTTAAGAACACCTACTTTGCCATAAGAACTTAAGAAGGTAATGAGGGAAAGCTGATAAATAAATGGTAGTTACCATTCCTGCTACCTCTTTCAAAGTGAGTGATTATCATGTTTTTAAATGTCCACTTTAGCAAGTGAGAAATTCTGAGATTAGAGGGACACCTACCACCTGCTCAACCTTGCCCTGGGCACTCCAGAAAGGGCTATTCTCCCTCCCTGCAAAAGCTTACATTCCAATGGGAATGTAAGAGTCATTACAAAGGCCCCAAGGCCTTCGGAGAACCAACAACATGCAAAGTCTCCCCAGAGGAGAACGCACCCCTAAGTGCCAGCCTGGCAGAAACACTGTGGCATGGAAGAAAGGTAATAAATGCAGTTTCTGACAGATGAGATTTCAAGTTTTGGTTCTGCCCCTTCCAAAGGAGCCCAGGGCCAGGCAGCAAGATCTTGCTGGGTGCTAAGCAGTGCAGCCTGCTAGTGGCAGGAGTCATGGGAGAACTGCATTAACTATGACCCTCTAACAGCGTAATTGCTGCGTTTATGTGTCAGGGCCGACACTCAGACCCCATCATCCTGGGAAAGACTGCCCTCCACCAGCTGGAGGTGGCTTGTCTTCCCCGCGGGCCTGTCACTCCAGGGTGAAGATCTGAGGGGAAGAACCCATACCTCCCCCAAGTCCTTACTTGATCTGCCTCCCCAAAAGACTCTGGCCTGGCCAGCTTCCCTCCCCATCCACCTTCTATTTCCCAGAACCACCTCCATCCTGCACAGCACAGGGGTTTATGTCTATATGTGAGGGAAGGAGCTCACCCTACTCTCCAATTTCTCTCTTCCTGGACTCCCACAGTATCCTGATGGTACGCAGACCAGGGTCTCACCATCTCCACTCAGCACAACCCTGGTGCCAAAACCCTGACACTGTGCAGCTATTTACCCTGCCCTGAAAGCTTGACCCAGTGTGGCAAACTGCTCTCTCTTCAGGGTGTGGTCCAAGTCCCCATCTTTTTATGTAAGAAGTCCTTCTTCCTGAGACTTTCTTGGCCATCAGAATCAACAGCATGCTCCTGGCACTTAGCTGAACTGTGTTGTCCTGTGGGTGTCAGGGGGCACCTGTCTGAGGCCACCCGAGGTCAGATCACCTGCTCTGCCTGACTGGGACCCTTCCTTTCCACATGTGGCTCCCGAAGCTGCTCACAAACTCGAAGAGAATAAGCTTCCCAGACAGTGGATGTGGTAACTATGCTCCCTGATAGGCGAGGACTACAAAGTTCTCAAAGTCCACTGGCAGAATTTGACAATGGCCCTGTATGGTTCCCAGATAACTTTGCCTGCATTAGCCTCATTCTCCTCGTGTGAGCCTCTTCACGTGGAAGCATCACATCTATGACTTCCAGGTGCTGGGGACCCAGCATGCACTGAATATTCACATCTCTGCAAAGAACAATAGTCCAAGTCCTCAGCCTTTCAGGACATCTCCGTGCAGCTTTGGGAGAGCCAAGCTATCCTGAGCAGTCCCCAGCACTTAGCTGAACAGTAATCTGTGGTCATGGCTGAGTGAGCTATGAAAATGCCTTGAAGACCAGCTAGTCCAGAGGTGCATCAACGGATGGATCCAGTTGTACATGGCAGCTAGAAAAACCATTGTAACCCTGCTGGTATCCTCCAAAATATGTCACCCCAGGCCCGACTTCCACTCATCAGCTGAAAAGGAAGAAGATAAGAATAACTACACTGTGTGGTTAAATGTGCACTGACAGTCATCCTTCTAGGGCATCGTTCGTGGGCTGGAACAAATGCAGTACTCCTCAGGGGCGTGACACTGGACAAAATGACCTCCAGGAGTCATTGCCAGGCTCCATTTCTCTATCCCATAGGTCAGGCCAATTTTTTTTGGGGGGGGGGGGGGGTATTGGTTTGCTATTTCCAATTGCAATGGGAAGGATGATTAGTTTTCCGTGATGTTAGTCCAGCTCAGGCATCTGGGAAGAACTCCCAAGAGCCAACAGGACAGACTCACAATTCAATCGTCAGCACAGATGAAGACAGTCTGCCCTTTCAAGCCCACCTTCAAGGTCCTGATCACCTACTGCCCTTAGGACATGAAAATCCTGAGGAATCAAGCTCTCAAGCTGATACATTTAGAAGGGAAAGGGACTATACTCTGACAAGCAAGTCCCTGATGTAAAATTAACACCCTACCAGGCAATTTTAATGTACCCCCTCAAAGACTACAAATGCCCACTCATCCAACTTCCCAGAATGATAAGAGCAAAGACTCTTAACTTCATCCCCTCTTTCTGCTCCACTAGTGCCCCAGGCACACACACAATTTAGTATAAAAAGAAAAATCATTAGAATTTCTGAGGCACAAAGCACCTCAAAACTCACATATTTGAACATCTACAAGGGTGTATGTCTCAGTGAAACAGAAAAGAGTCTTGGAAAAATGGTGCCTTTGCAAAGAGCATTTTATTTGTAAAGAATACATCTAAATTATCCCGTGCTGTTATTTCTTTAGCGGTTAGGGGATAGAATAAAGCTAGCTCCAATTAAGGCAACTTTAATTTTAAAATAAAAATGAAGAGGCTTCTTTTGCTAACATTCTATGTTCTTCACTGTGCACCATTCAGGAGAAAAGACAGTATAAAAACCAGCAGCTGAGCAGAGACTACAGTTAGCAACAAAACTACTACAAATGCCACATTTTGACAATGGTCAACAACAAGGGGTTTGTCTTCACACACTCTGTCTCCCCCTGCTCCCAGCCTCCCACTGGTGCTCACAGAAGGATGCCCTCTCTGGAGGTACGCAATATCCAGAATTTATCTCTTCGGTAAACAAAGCTCTGCCTATGAGCCATCTGATTTCTCTTTGACCCATATCAAACTAAATCAGCAGAAGTTCCAGGAAGGGTTTTCTCCTTCCAAGGGTCAAAGTCTTTACCCCTCAGAAGTTCCATACATTTACTAAAATAATTTGAGACTTCATCAGAAAGCCATTATGCCTGCAAACACTAAATTATTTAAGTGATTCCTTGTATATAAATATTTCATATCAGAAATTGATTTCCAAATGAAGTACATATGAAGAATGACCACACTAAGCAGTGTCCGAGTACATCTTGCTGTTTTAAAATACTAAAAGAAAGTGAAGTACAGGCAGTATTTTAATGTAACTGAAAAACTGAATTCCACACAAAGTCATGCATGATTATACATACCATCTATGTAGAAGTAAAAAATTGCTGCCTCTAACTCCCTTTGTGTCAGACTAGAAACACCATGCCCAGGAGAATCTTCAGGAAGCGGAGCTAAATAAAAGGCTTTGAAACAAATTTCAGGTTTGCTAAACTGGATACTTTTTTAAACTGCCATGTCTTTAAAGCACTGAATTTTAACCTTGGGTAACACCAGCATAAGAGTTTAAGCATTCCAACCCTTAAAAAGCTCTGTCCACTAGCCCCTATCCTACGTCAAAGGGCAAAGGAAAAAAAAAAAACTGTTTCTCAAAGTTGTGAGGAAAAACAGGGCTGTGGCGGACCCTAAGTCTCCTCTCTCTTCCCCTCTCTCCCCCTCCCTCTCTCTCAGTGGCGTGAGCAGCAGTCACATTGAAAGGGGTGAACAAAAAACCAGAGATGAACAATAAACATCATTAACCAGGGCTCCGGGCAGCACAGAATAAAACAGCTCAAAACAAATGGGCACTGAAGACCCCAACAAAACTTTCCAGGCAGCCCCAGGAGTGTGACAGCCCAGGACCCTGGGGTAGCCCTAAAGTGTGGCAAAGAAGGGAAAGTGGGCAGGGAGTCCTCGCTGGGGCCCCTCCCCAGCCTCTCCGACAGCATTGCTGCTCCTTCCCTCGGTCTTCTCCTTGGGCACCCTGGGAAGAAGGCATAACAAGACCACGTGGGGCTGAGCCCAATAAAAAATGCCCACTTCTTACACCAAACCGGTAGCACCGAACTGAGCAAATTAGTGCACACATATAACCCCCAAATGTACTATTCAGCAAAGCACCAACCACCTCGCTGTTGGAGACCTAGAACGAACACACATACAACAAACTTTCTTTCACCACAGCAATAGCTGAGAAGGAAAAGTGTAACTCCTCAAGCCTTAGCAAAAGCTAAATCCTGCTCTCCTTGGCTGCTGCATTCAGCTTAATGTAGCTAAATTAACAAAATGTTCCCTTGGCATTTAAATTTTTTCTTTCATTTTTTTTTCTCCTCATAAGCAGAGTCGGGAGGTGATGCATAGTAAGTCAAAAGACAAAGCAACTTCAAAACAAAATCAGTTATTTGTAAACAATCCTTGTGGGGATTTTTTTTCCCCTCCGCTCCCCCTACCCCAAGAAAAACAGCCCTGCCAGTTATAATGGAAAGCCAAGTAAAGATAAATCAATTAGCTTGCTAATTTCTCCCCTCTCATTTATTTAGCTCTGCACTGTATTTGTCGTAATTGACTACAATTATGTTAATTACTAACTCCAGTATAATTACTATATTTATTGTCATTGAGCACGCGATGTACCCACAGCAAAGCTGGCATTTGTCGGGCATCAAGAAAGCAAACTGTCGAGAGGTGATTCTCGGCAAACTGGCGGATGTGGCTTCAGCAAATGAAAGGGCAAAAGAGATTTCATGCAATGTTAGTTTGAAAGCACCGGTTCATTAAGGATATTAATTTTCTGATAACTACACATTTAAGTATGACACACTAGCACAGTATCTACAGGATTTCACAATTATTAATGCGTGACAGTTTCAAATGCTAAGTGAATCAATTAAACAGCAGCATTCACAATTTGAGAAGAGATAACTGCTTCATAACTACCTAAGACTACAATTTTCACATGACAAAAAAGAGCCATTGAGGCGCCTTCAAAACCTGACAGGTCAAGAAAGAAGTTTGAAACAAAAGCACCTTACAACCATCATCTCTCCTCTTTACTTGTCAGATCAACTTTGCTAGTGTCTCCCCAGAAACGGCATCACATGCCAGCTGCCACAAGGTGATTTTTCATGTCTTGTCAAAGAAATCTTTTATTCTATTTGCTCTGCATTAACATGTTACATTTATTGATCAAGGGCCTGTTCGGCAGCCACAGCAGGGCACTGAGCTCTCCATGCCTACGGGGCTTTGATGTCCCGGTGACATTCCAGCTCGAATAATGCACATACTAAATGGATTTAATGCAGAAATGTGTTTGGACCTGACAGTTACATTAATAACAGCCCCTCACACTGATAAATATGCAATTGCTACTATTAAGAGTTACCCAATTATGGGGAAAATATTTCTCTACCTTAAAAATAAATCCATCAAGGAAAAAAAGTTTTAACAATGGTGCATTCTCTTAAAACACTCCTCCAGCTGCAGAAAGCGCGCCTGTGGTGGGGGGGGGGGCGCTGTTAACACCCCCATCTCCTGCCCTCCCCTCCGATTGTTTTTAATGTCTTGCTTTATCTCAAGAAAGGTTTGGGTTTTTTTTTTTTTAAACCTCTTTTGTTGGTCTTCCCTGCTCTACCCGTCTCTTATTTCTTCAGAACCAGAGAAAAAGCAGACACCCAGGAGACTGAAAAAATTGGGTTCTGTATAAACTCAGAGAGGAGCCAAGGGGAGGTGGCGCAAAGGTGGGGGCACGTAGCTGATCTCCATAATGATGGGTCTGGAGAAGGAGGTGTCTTTTTTTAATATAAACTCTAAACGAAACATGAACATATGTGTATGTCTCTCCCTCATTTAAAACCCTAAGTGACCTTGTGTTATGGCAGTGATGGGGGTGGGGGTGCAAAGGGGAAAAGAAAGCAGCTGGGAAAGAAGAGACCTTTTATTAAGAAAAGTCTCAGCCAGGGAGAATTTGTAGTTATTATATCCTGCAATTAAACACAGACACCAGCAAAAAGCATAATCGCTCCCCTTTCATCATAAAGAAGCAGGGAACAGCTGAAATCACCAACACTGCAGTCCCTGAGGAGACAAGAGGAAAAAGGCTTTTCAGATGGTGGGTGTGTGCATGTGAGTGAGTAAACGTGCAAGTACAAACACACACACACCACATCTTCTCTTCCCTCCAGTCTCCAAACTCATGCATACAGTAATCCATTTCAGGTTCCCTGTCTCGGTGCAGTGTGGGGACAGCATGCAGTCTGGCCACAGCATTGCTGAGCCTTTCTCCCCATGACAATGACCTTCGCCTGACCCGTGCCTCATAGCCCAAGGGGAGATAGAGGATGAGTTCCCCAGGAACACTCACCTCCAAGACAGCCCAGGTCTCACAAGGTCCTGCCAACCCAAACTTTCCGAAGGTTTTAGAGAAACAGTAGACAGGAGGAAATGCAACTGAATTCTGAGGCCTCCAACCTGGAGCTTCAGGATCCACTGTGAACCTGCTGTGGTGACTTCCACACACTGCTCAAGCTTTTAAAAGAAACCCCCCCCGGCCCCGCCCAACAAAGAATATAGGCTTGGAAATAGCCATCCTTCTTTTCATAGGAAGAAAGCAGTGATCTCTACTTTGAGAAGAAGTTTGAAGTAAAACTGAAATCAAACCACCAGGGCCATTTAACCCCAGCTCTCCCATTTAATCATCAGAGTGGTACAGGGCAAATTCCTAAAGCAACTGTGTGGGCCTCAGTTGCTTTACCTGTAAAATCTGAGTAATAACAGTCCCGTTGTCAAAATGTTGTTGAGAGGACTGAATGAAATAACACATGGTAAGTGTTCTGCCCAGCCTTGGCATATACTGAATGCTCTATGATACTGGTTATTCATTAATAAGACAAACATGACTGATGTCACCTGTCTGATCCAGTGCCCCTAGAATCCATTGGAGAGTAGAGCTAATCAACTTTAGGTACCTATTTGCAAGGCTGCTTTATTGTGAAACTCATTGAGAGACACTCTGCAAGCTATCTCAAGGAGAACTCAGAGGCTTTCCTCAACAGAGTGTAGCTGGCATGGGAAAGGGAAAATTCTTTTTTTACCCAAGGTTGTTCTATGCCCTGCAAAACATATAGCATCCCCGGCCTCACCCACTAAATACTAGTAGAACCCCCTATTTCCATACTTGTGACTAAACTTCATGGTTGAGAATCTGGAGGAGCAGTGAATAGAAAGTCTCAAAGAGTTAAGTTCACCAGTTCCCCGCCCTCCTCCCCCCAAATCACCAGTGCTTCCAAAAGCCACCTCGATAACACAGAGGGCAGCATTGTCCACATGCACAATGATGGCCTCGGGATGGAGAGCAGGGCAGAGGGAGAAGATGGAACAGTGAGGCCCAAGATTCTGGGGGAGCAAAATGGGTAAAAAAGAAAATAGAAGGCAATACTTAAAAAGTCTAGGAATTTCTTACCATTGTGGAAAATGCTGTAGGAAATATGGAGACTATGGTTAAGATAGCACTTTCTAAATCACACTGTGAGTTATAGGAATCATCACCTAAGAGAAAACTGAACCTCATTATACCCCCTTAGATCAGGGGTCCCCAACCTCCCTGCTGCAGATCCAGTACCAGTCCAGGCCTGTTAGGGATGGGGCCACATAGCAGGAGGTGAGCTTGAGTGTAATATGCTTGAGTCATCCTGAACCCATTCCCCCCACCCCAGCCTCAGTCTGTGGAAAAATTGTCTTTCATGAAACCAGGCCCTGATGCCAAAAAGGTTACGGACTGCTGCCTTAGACAACTGTCTCCCATTGTCCACCCCTTCCCCTGCTCGGTCTTACCCACAGTGACTCAATAGCCCATTTTCTCTGGTCAAAAGGTGGAAATCCAGGAAAGCAGGACACTGGGAGGAGGGAAGGTGCTATATAAACCTGCTCCTTTACTGATCTTTCCCTTTCCCTCCCTCAAACTGTTTTTGGTAGTTCTAGTCATAGAAGACATCCCAGAAAGTGTTGTAAGTACAGGAAATCAAAGTGTTGCTACCAAGACATTAAATATTACCTGCCAAGTCATTTTCCACATCACCTTTCTAGTGTATGTTCTGTATTAGCAGCTGGAGACACTAGAATTGCCAATGATATTCTTGGAACAAAACAAAAAAGATGCTTTTCACAATATTGCCCAGCTTACAAAGAACAGGATTTCCAAAACACATGTACCCTTGCCTACCTGGAATTTATTGATGCCCTAGAACTATTTTGAACATTGACCAAAACGGTTTATCTTTCTAAAGCCTATATTTTCTACCATCTCTTCCTCTCTCAGTGTCTACTGAAATGAGTTCTGTTACCACCCCAACTCCAATATCAGCATGCTCCCCAAGTAAGATCAATGCATTTGGATTTTGAAAGCAAGGCCCCTGACTGCAAAGAAACTAATTGATGAGAACCCAGTGCCAAGAGAACATGCCCTTTAAGCTGTTCTCCTGAGAGTCTGGGTGAAGAATTCTCTCTCTCACCCATTCCCAGTGTAACATAAACAAATGTATGCTCCTAGATGGCAGAGATACAAAGTATGTATGATATGAGTGGGTTTAGCTTATGGAACAACAGGGGCATTTAGAGAACAAAGATATTTATATTGGTTAGTATGTGTTAGGTTATGCTGCATTAACAAATATTCTAAAATCTGGTAACACAGATTTATTTCTATTTCACAATCTATGTCCAACATAAATCAACAAAGAATTCTGCTCATTTATGTCAGAATCCAAGACTGATGATCATAACAGGTAGAAGAGAAAGTTGCAAACTGTGCATCAGCTGTTCAAATTTCTGTGCATTGATCACACCAAAAGGCTCAGAGATGTGGAAACACACTACGTATTGAAGAGGAGGAAATTCTGAATGTCTGTGAGGAATCCCAATATGATTACCTGAGATGGTCTCTGTGGAAAATCAAGCCTGGGCTTTGAGCCCCACTAGCTCTGTGTTTAAGCTGTAGTCATAGCTATGCTTATGGAAGACCTATTGTATGCCAGGTAATCTGTTATGCACATCACACACAGTTATACTCAACACTTTTGCAACTAGCTTAAGGCCAGTGAAATCACTGGTGAGTGACATAAGTAGGACTTCAAGCTAGGGTGGTCTAACCCCAAAGCCTTGGTTAATTCCAATGCCCATTTTCCCAACTGATGAGCAAGTTAACAGGCCAAGTTTTACATAGCAGTTCATAACAAATAGAAATGTTGGGGTGTCTGTCCTCGAAGCTGTGATAGTGCACTACATGTCTGCCTCACTGCCTGGGGGAGAGGACAAAGCCACCATCTCTTTATTGGAGGTTCCCAAACTCCCAGTCCTTCACTTCCATCCTGGCCAAAGCCTAGGAAGTACAAGTAAGCTCCCACCTAAGAAATTTTCTCCTAAGCAATTTCCCCAATCAGTGTAGTTATCAGAGTGATACTAGATAAGATGTGACTACAAATAATTTAAATTTTTAAATATAAACTTCCTGTTGCCATAGATTAATTAACCCCCCTCAATTTTATGGCCATATTGACACAGGCGTATTTATTACCGTTTGCCTTGGGAGCCCTACTTTGCCCTCTGTTCAACAAGCTCAGCAGGCAACTCACTCAAACCACTCAAGGCCCTTGGAGGGGAGGAATGGGGCCACCATGGAGAACTCTGCCCTTTCCCAGTCAGGGGAGAAGAAAAACTGAAGCTGGAGCAACTCGTTAACAAGCTCTCTTTGCCTTGAGGAGATCAAGGAACCAGCACAGGCTAAAATTTAGGATCTCTTTATCGATCAGCAAAGTAAAAGTAAAGTATGAAAACCTCAAAAACAAGCTCAAGGAAGAACATAGGACAATGAATATTTTAATATTCTTGGTACAGAAAAGGGTATAACCTCTCCTGAGGACAATCTGACATCTTTATCAAAGCCCTCTGACAATACTGTCTCTAGGACAATGTCCCTAACAACTAATTAGAGACATATTCATCAATCAATATTACAAGGCTATTTATATAATCAAGATATTTATAACAGTAAAAAAATCTGGGAACAATCTAAATATCCAACGCTAAGAAATAAAAAACCATTAAAACTGTAATGCAGTATTTATTGAGGTAGAAAAATACTTCCAATACAATATAGGCATCATTTTAAAGATATTTGGCATTAATAAAGACGAGTAAAATGTTAACAATGGGGATTTCTGGGTTATAAGACTATCAGTGATTTGAGAAATGTTTTTTCATACCTTTCTGAGTTTTCTAAGTTTCTATGTTGATAATTGTTCTTATAAGAAAAAAATTTTAAGTAAAATCTAAGTTACAATTTCATGGAGATGTAGACATTGGACTCACAATCATTAATGCATTCAAGTCCAAGGGGCAACCTGAGTAGCTCCCTGACCCTGCCCCCAGGAGTCTTGTCCAGGAAGAAGGAAATCTGGGATGAAAGGGTGGAAGAGAGAATTAAGTCTTTTAAAGGAACCAGAAATTTTATTTGGACTATTTTCTTGCTTCCCTTTCCAATTTATGATCTCATGGGGCACATACTAGTTCCAAGGATTTTCACTCCCCAGGACAGAGTCATAGAAACAGTACAGCCTGAATTTCCATGACCTTCTGCATGGAGATGTAACCAGTTTAATACTGGACGACCCAAAAGAAGGAGAGGAGGACTCATGATAATTAGTACAGACAGAAGACTGAAGTGGAATGGGAAGAAAAAATATATAGCAACTTCAAAGTTCAGAACTTATAAATCCATAACCACCCTTCTCTCCAGGACAAACAGGTGGCCATAGGGAGAATCAACAGAACCATCCCTTTCATAAATGAGATTAATAATAATGATGGTATATGGCTATGAATTAATGATAAGACAATAGAGAAGGATGTTCCTAATGCAAGTGGTTAACTGAAACCTGGTACCTCCCTTTTAACTAACATCTTGACAAGAAGTAATACAAATGTGATCACATACGAGGAAATTCACATGTTAGCATGTGCATGGAATATTTGTGAAAGACTACAAAAAAGTGAGCAGTGCAGAGGAGGACTGGGAGGCTTATAGGACATAAGTGCAAAGAAGACTTTTTTTTTAACTATTTTAGACATGCCTTTTGCATATATTAACAACTCAAAAAAATGAATAAATAGAACTCCTTGCCTGAAAACAAACTGTGGCCTAAAATATAAATGGACTGCAGCTGATATTACAATCTACAGAAGGAGCAAAATTTGTATTGGGGTATCAGTCTGTTTAAAGCAATACCCTAACATGACTCTAGACATGAAAAGGAAACCTATAGAGATGTTCTAAAAGGATGAGGGGGAAGTTTTTCTATATATAACAAAGTGAGAAGAACTTTGTATTTCTGAGGACAGTTCTGGGAAGAGGATAAGTGACATGGAAAGGAGAGGAAGGGGCTGGGAGAGAGAGGCACCTGGTCACATGTAGGAAGCCTGACCTTAAGGAGAGGCATGGCCAGGGGTAGCCCAAAGATTTCCAGGAACGATGCTGTCCCAAACTTGTGTGCTGCAATTACCACTTTGCCCCTCCCAGCACATTTCCAACTGTCAGTAGAAGTCTATAATGCATAGTAATGTTGTGTTGGGATTTGGAGAAAGAAAAGGAGTGTCCCAAGTGGGGAGCAAACAGGCTGCCAGGAGGGAGAACAGAAGACCACGGAGCAAAGACATGGTTAGAGCAGGGAACTGTGGTGAATCTGGGTGCAGGGCAAACTGACCAGGACTTCCGTGGAAACAGGAGGCAAGAGGGTGAGGTGCCTATGGAGAAACATTCTACAAAATGTGGGATGGGCATTCACAGTATTTCATGTGGAGATGATGATCCCTGCAGCCTTGTGGGCTTGAATCATCTGTTGCCTGTCCCCTTACTAAGAAGGTAAGTTTATGATCTTCTTTCTCTTTTCTTCTCTGTATTCTCTCCTTTCTTCCAATTTTTTTTTTAAGAAGAATTAGCTAAGCATCTCAAACATCTTTAATTGTGAACCAGCTGAAGGCAAAAATAGACACCAGTGACCGAATATGCTCAAATCTTCCTCTGACACCCAAGAAAAAATAGTGCTGTCTCCTTTAACCCCCCAGTTAGGTAAATAAGACAGTCAAAGATGATCCAACCCCAATCAAACCCACGTCAAGTCAGGATTGCTCTACTCCATTCTGGTCTGCAACTCCCTTCAGCTCAACCAAGTCCTAATGTAAACCTTTCCCAAACCTCAGACCTGGCTCTTCCTTTGCTCATATCTGCCCCAAGCCAGCCAGAACCCAGGGTGCGGATCGCATACTGACCACAACACTGACAAGAAGCTCCTGACAAGATGTGATAATTCTTTAACCTCACCACTATGGAAATGTCTCTCCTCTAAAAAATTAAAATTAAAATCATAACTCTTCTCACTCTCACCTAATTTTCCTGCCTCGAGGACCCATCATTTCCTCTGATAAACCCTTGAAGATCCAGCCCTCAGAGCCAACAGCCCCTTCTCACCACCAACCCCACTCACCACACACGCATGCACACACGCACACACACACACACCCCACCCCTTCAAGGGCCCAGCCCTTTCTCTGCCAAAGGAAGACAGGGCCCCTGGGTGTGACAAAGATGTCTGTTTCCTCAGACTTGACAGCCCAGTCCCATGACCTGGGCCTGCTGACATACTCCCTCATGGGGCCTGGCCTCCCCAAACCCACATCCGGGCTCTCACCAGCAGGGCAGCCACAGCCTGAGCCCCTAGAGGCCAGTTACACAGAAAGAACCCCTACCACTGCCCCACGAAAGAGCCCTTTGCCTGAGTCCATGCTGCTGAGCTATTTAAAAGGCACACATGTCTAAAGCATGGTCCAGTCCAGACTACGTACCCCATCCTTTCCTTGGACATTGAGACCAAAAAACATCCTTAATTTCTTAAGAGTCAGCATTTGTTATTTCGGCACCCTCTCATCACTATTCATTACTTTGCAACTTTTCAATTTCCATATCTCCCCACAAGTCCAGGAGAGAACACCCACAGTACCCACTCTTTACATCACCCTCCAGGAGAGAACACCCACAGTACTCACCCTTTACATCACCCTCTGGATGCCCCTTCCCTAGAGAAGAGGCCTTGTAGCGTGGCCATGTGCTCCTGAGCACCATCCAAAGATGCTCAGCTGGTTCAGCTGAACCTTAAAGCCCCTCTATCTACTGGTGCCTTAATGCCCTGAGTTTTTCCCATCGTCTCTCAAACTCTTAATTCCCAAACTCTTAATTCCTGACCCAGAAGTTGGGAGAGAAAAGACTCCAAGGTGTAGGAGGAGGAAAGTGCCCGAGCCCTGGGGTGAGGTTTGGGCTCCCATCTCTCCTTTCACCCCAAGAGCGTTGGGTCCATTCAGGGGATAGCACAGTTCCCAGGAGGATATTTAGCAGAAAAGCCCTGCATGGGGCCAGCTGCCTAGCAAAAAACATCACCCTGACCCCTGCTCCTTGAGCCCACTGATATCTGCTTTCCACGCATCTCCCACTTCCTGCCCCTAAACCAGGCTTAATTCAAAACCTTTTAAGAAGAAATTAAATAACTGTCTGTATTTTCTGTTGGAATAACACACGAGATCACACTTACCTTTTGCCAAGACTAGAACAGTTGTTAGAGTTTTCCCTCCTACCTACACCATGCCAATTGTGTTTGAATTACTTTGAAATACCATCTGGGAGAAATCATAAATATTTAAGGTTCCAATTCATAAAAAGGCAAAGAAAGAAAACACACACATATACCCTACCTGTGATTTGGCAAATCTTTGGGAAATGGAGTTGTCCAGAAGAGCATTCCTAAATGCCTCCAAAACATTCTTGCTGAGTCCATCTCGTTTCTCCCCCACCCACCCCCAAGATAGTCTAATTTGTCTGCATGGGTATCAGTGAGAAAGGAAAAGAACAAAGTGAAATTCTCCTAGGAACTTGTGTGACATGGACGGCACTCATGTTCCCTGCTTCTTCAGTGGCATGATGAAGCTAGCCAAAAGAATCATTCAACCAGGTGCGGGTCCACACGTCTCATATCCCTGCACCCTAGGCCGAGCTAGAGCAGGTGGCTTCTACCTGCAAGCTGTTACCAGAGGCTCTGGGCCTCCCAGGCCTGGTCTGCGTCTTGTGAAGGTTACATACCTCAGAAGGTTAAAACTCAGATCGAGCCTCTTCGCAAAATGTCCATAGTCCCTGCCGAGGTGCTCTGGAATTTCTCTGCAGTTCTGGCCTATGTAGGACACCTGGAAATTAAATGGAACAGAAAATGTGGCAAATGGAAATCGCCCAGCTGCTTGCAGCCCTGAGTCATTGATCCGGTAATTGCTTCCGCAACTTTAAAGGCAAGCTCCTCACACACACACAAAATGCCTTATTTGTGGCTTTTTTTCTGATCAGATCAGCTTTGGGGGCTTTGGGACTCTGCCAACAGCTCCCCCTTTCCTGTATACTTAGCATGATGAAGACTAATCCTAGCACAATGAAAATTGGACTAAAATTGGCTGGATTCAGATGTCAAAAAAAAAAAAACAAAAAAAAACCAGAAACGGAGTCAGAGCATGGTGACATAATCTCAGCAATATCAGCCTCTTCTCGTTCAGGGGCCTTTCCTACAGCTGCCCCTCTGGCTCTCCTCCTCCTCCGCTGTCCCCCGCCTTTCCCACATACCCTGTTACACACATCACCTCATAAAGGCACAGCAGATGCACTTACCAGCATTCAACCTGCAGGATGCTGAACAAATAGGTTTGGACAAGAAAACCTTCCCAGACCGCCAATCCCATCCTATTACCACTGTGTATTAAATGTCTGTCTCACTCTGAACAAAGCTTATTCAAAGGCAACAGGACAACAACTAATGGCCAGAGCTTCCAAGTCTCCTTCCTCCAAGGAGCCTTGTGCAATCAACACCATTCTACTTGCAGAGCTGTTCCCTTAGGCATTATTTTACTTATATTATTATTAATCTAGTGTGTGCCCAAATATTAAGAGGATGAATGAAAATTTGATCCCAAAACTTCTGACTGTGACAAGGTCAAAGGGCATTCTCACTGCTGCAATCACCCAGTGTTTGAAACCCATTTTTACAGACAGCACCCCATGGGCAGGTTTGGCAACTCATTCCAAAATCCATTAAAAACAAGCCTGTGGGTCAGAGTTGGCTAGTGGGTCACGATACATGGCACTTCCCTGCAGGACTCTACCCTGAATTTCCAGGTAGAAATTCAGGCCTATCACACAGCTACAGCCTTGATCCTCTCCCATCCCTGCCACCCACAAATCCACATTCTTCTGTGCATACAGACAAGGATGTCTTGGAATGAGTAAAAGACTCCCCAAGGTGTTATGATTCCTAACAGGAAACAAAAATATGGTGGCCATCTCAGATATTAGGTTTAACCATATGAATATCTACTATTCAATCATTTTAGAACTACAAAAACAGCACTTTCAAATGGCTCAACCTAATAATATAAATCATACTTCACCCTAGTACCCTCAATGATTCAAATCATCTCTCAACCCTCTCCTATTCAATGGGGACAAACTTCCAACAATACAATATCCTGTATTCACTGTCCTTCAGTAACTTCATTCCTGGAGGAAAAAAAGCAGGAAGAAGGGAAGGAAAAATAGCTAACTCCAATGAAATAATTTTGACTCAGGAAGATACAGGCTAAAAAACAAAGGACTCTAAGTTCAAGCTAGCAAGTTCTCCCCTCTCTGCACATGACTCGTCTTTCTTCAGAACCACTTATGTAATAAATTAAATTCTGCTTCCAAGCCAAGATGGAAATCATACACCAAGGACAGACTAGGGATATAAAGCTCAATCAATCTAGGGACTTCAGTTTCCCTCGGGATATCCACTCGGAATATCCACAGGATATTCAGTTCCCCTTATGTTCTGCATGGTCAGTTCACATTGACCACTCAGGTCCATGGTGCTTACCACAAAACCCCTGCTTTTCAGCCTGGCATGTACCACCATCGTGTACATATCATCATTCAAGAGCTCTAATACATACAACAGAGAAGCTTAGCCTTAGATGTAGCAACTGAGCTCTTTCCTCATAGACCCATCAAGGACTAGATCTATAGGGACCTAGTTTTTCAAAATTCCTCATGTTTGTATGGGAGAACTAGGACTCCAGAGGCCTGCCCAGTGTAACAAGCTTCCTATTGATAGAGCCCAAATCATGGCCTGCCCCAGGAATAAGGACTGCCAACTTGAGGGCATGGAGCCCTTACAAATCCACGTGTGGATTTTCCTGATTGACAAATGCCGATGGCACATCTATCATATATTTTAGCTTCGAATTGATTCTTCTTAACTGAAAGGTCAAGAACTACCTCATGACATCACATTGAAGGCACCAGAAAAGTGTCAGACACTAGGAAAGGAGATGAATATTTGTTCCCCTTTTTCTTTGGTAAGATTCCCCTTCAGAGGAAATAGCCACACTAAGGAGAACTATCACTACAAAGCATTCAAATCATTCACAGCATGTCTGACAAAACTTTCATCATCTTGTTTTACTATGTGGTCTTAAAGAGCACAACACCCCAAGAAAACTAAACAAAGCACAACTTGTTCCCATTCCACAGAGACAAGGACCAAGTCTCCAAAACCTAATAGGAAAACCAACTTGACAAGCCATTTGTATATTTGGATCACGTACACTGTAAAAGCTTCCCTTTTAGAGATGATTTTACAGTGAAAACAACCAACCAACTACCTTGAAGGGCTCCTAGCAGTGGAACAGGCTTAAAAACAGCAGCCACTGCCAGGCACCACAACCAACGCTCATAAGAAGAGACCTGTTTAAGAAGTGCTCCTTAGCAGAAGACTTGGCCTCTCAGGATGCCATGAAGCTTCTTGGAGCACACCACCACCTAATGTAAGATACAAGGCCAGAAGAACCAGACCAAAAACTGTTAGCTTCCTCAGCAAACAAGAGAAGGGATGTAGAGATTAAACTTAAACGGCACAGAAGAGTACATCTAAAATGAGAAGTCATTCTATTAGGTCAATTACCTCAATATACACTAAACTGAGGAACAAAGTTGTATACTTTTAACTTACCATATACAAGCTGTACCCCAAGACTTCTACCTTGTGTGAAGTGATAGCATGAAGGGACACTGTCATCAGGGGAATTAAAACATACCAGGTTAAAGACCTCTACAGAGAGAAATACAAGAGAGAAAAACAAAATTGTCTTGGGAGGATTTCTACACATGCACACCCAGCTCTGCTAAAGGGTTACAGAAAATTACCGAACTGTAGCACACCAAGGGTCTCTTTTTGCAGTTGGGACATTCCGACCCCCAAGACATTTCTAGAGATGGTGGATTTGTCCATAGTCACACTGAGAGAAGATTTTATGATACTTGGCCCCAGCCAGGGTTAAGGGATCTTTGATTTTTAATTTTTAGTATTGGTCCTTCCATGTTGTCACAAATTGTAGGATTTCATTCTTTTTTAATGGCCAAGTAATATTCCATTGTATGTACATACCACTGCTTTTATATCCACTCAGCTATTGATGGATATTTGGGTTGCTTCCATATTGTGGGTATTGTAAATAACACTACAATGAATATAGTAGTGCATATTTCTTTTCAAATTAATGTTTTGTGTTTCTTCAGATATGTACCCAGAAGTGGAATTGCTGGGTCATAAGACAGTTTCATTTTTAACTTTTTGAGGACCCTCCATACCTTTTTCCATAGCAGTTGCACCAATTTCAATCCCTACCAACATTTGTGACAACTTGGATGAAACTAGAGGGTATTATGCTAAGTGGAAAAAGTCAGAGAAAGACAAATACCATAAGATTTATATGTGGAATCTAAAGAACAAAATAAATGAACAAACAAGACAGAAACAGACTCACAGATACAGAGAACAAACTAATGGTTGCCAGAGGTGCAGGGGGTTAGGAGAATGAGTAAGAAAGGTGAAGGGATTAAGAGGTAAAAACTGGTAGTCACAGGGATGTGAAGTTCAGCCTCGGGAATATAGTCAGTAATATTGTAATGACTACGTATGGTGCCAGGTGGGTGCTTGAATTTTCAGTGTGGGGGTGGATCTCTTTGTAAATTATATAACTATCTAACCACTATGCTGTACACCTGATACCAATATAAAACATTGAATGTCAACTGTAACTGAAACATAAAACTTTTAAAAAAAATAACAGAATTTGCACTACTAGAAGCTCTGTCAGAGTAGAAACAGCCCTGGGCGGAAGTTTGAGTCCCTATGCTGCTACTTACTAGCTGTATTACCTTGGATGGGCCACCGTCCTGTGGAGTGTTTTTCTTCTTCTGTAAACTACTCAAACACCAACTGCCTCCAACATTCATTAAATGCCTACTACCTGGCTATTATCTATTCAGCACTCAGGAAACAGCTCCATGAGTCACGTATCACCCTCGTTTGTGCTTATATCACAGGAATGAGATAACATCTTTGAAACACACAGCATGGTCCTCAGCACCCAGTGACCACTGGACAAATAAGTGCATTAGACCAACATTACTACAGAAGGGACTTGTTATTCTGATGTCTGTTGGGCAAAAATTTCAATGCCCAGATTCCAAGTTTGCATTTGTGTCTACCACTGTATTGCTGTCACTACTTTAATTGTCATAAACTAGCAGAAAAAGAAGATTGAGAACTTTATGCTGAATATAAACGATGCATTCAAGCCAACAGAAGGTCCAATGAAGTCAGATCCATGTTGAATGAAAGGTTTTACAGAGCAAGTGGAGGGAGAACTACATCTCCAAGCATTTGATATTGAGGCCTGTAGAAGTCTCATTAAATTATTTTAATTTTATTGGTATTAATGGGTTTTTTTATTCTTAAGCCATCCCTTTATTTGAAGTTTATAGAACTTAAATATGAGCTTTGAAAAAGTTATATCTGGTTTTATATTTATATACTTGAGCAATGTTGTAATAAAAACAATGTTAACCCTATGGGCTCATGGGAAGTCCCACCCTCAAGAATGATTACCAACGTTTGAGAACTACTGACACATTCAAGGTGGTACGTCTTACGACGGCTGTCATTAGAAATTGCAAGGGGCAGAATGCTAAAAGACCCTAACCTCTGGTCTGCCACTCAGGGTTAGGATCTTCAGGTGGTTTTAGGACATGGGGTAGAACACCTCAGAGGCATTTCACAGCTCCTCCCCTGGCAGGTCCATCTGTTTACAACAGTCCCTGGGGGCTCAAAAATGCCTCACCCCCAGGTCAGTTATTACCCTTGGGCTGTTTGGGGTGGGCCTAAAGCAGGAGGTATAGAGAAAATCAAGTTTGGGAAACTGAGAAAGAGAAAAGGAGGCACAGGACAGTTTTCAGCGCCATTGTCAAGTCCTCCATGAAGCTGGAAGAAGCTACAGCCAGAGAATGCTGGGTCTGAAGTGCAGAGACCCAGGTCTGAGGCGAAAAGGACCCTTTTCTGGCAGAGGCCCTCCCCTCCAGCCTCTCCCTCTAGGCAACCATGTTAATTCCCAGAAGCTCCTTTTCCTTGCCAGCTAAATAAGACCCATTATTTTTAACCTCTCCCCAAGGCTGGTACCTCCCTGGCCTGCTCACTTTTGAACTCTGAGAAGGGGAAAACATTCCCTTTAGCCCAAAAGTAATCTCAAAGTCTAATTGTGCCTGACACTACCTGCTTTAGGCAATCCAAGGGGAGAGCTTCAAAACCTTAGAACTATCTCTCTAGGGTGTACAGGGAAGGGTAGGGAGTTGGAGGGCTGCCTTGATCAGAGGTTAAAAATAGAGACCAGGCTTTTCCAGCAGGTAAAAGGCACCTGGTCCCAGAGTGGCTGAGTCTATCCCTCCAGCAATGACTAAAAACACCTGAGGCTTCACCACAGGGTTGAAAGCAAATGAAGCTGGTGCCTATCACCCAGGGTTGAAACTGGAGTGTTGGTATTTCCCATAGGCACCTATTCAAGAAATTAGGTGCCAAAATAAGAAAAGCAGAGGGCTGCGGCCTTCTGCCTTCCCTGGGTAAGGGCCCTATGGTTAGGAGCCAAGCCAGGCCACAGTGGACCCTTGACCCAGCACCTGCTGGGATGCACCATGATTTCACTGTCTTTGGTGGACCAGAGGCACCTCTGCCTTCCTGGACTCTTTCCTCCATTATTTACATTTTTTAAAAAACTAAACCTAAAATTTATATGAGCACACCTAGGAGATAGGATAGTTTGGGTTCCAGATCACCGTAATAAAGCAAGTATGGCAATAAAGCCAGTCATAATCTTTTTGCTGGTGAAGGGTCTTTCCCTCAACTTACTGAAAACTCAACATCTACAAAACTCAACAAAGCAAAATACCAAAAGAAAAAAAAAGGCAAGACTGCATTTTACAACAGCATTTGGTAAAAGACAAATAAAACGTTTTCTTTGATCAGAGTTCTTTTTTTTATTCTGATTATTAAAGAAATTAAAACTTTTTGTAGACCCCCCCCCAAAAGTATGGTGGGCTTTTGGAGCACTTAGCACTCTACCTAAGAGAGAAGCCCGCCGGCCGGCCCTGGTCAGTGAGCGCTAGGGGCAGACGGAGGTGGAAGCTACCAGGGCGACCTGGGGTTGGAGGGGGTCTTCCCCTTCCCGCCACAGCTGAGGAGTGTGCCAGACTCAAAATAGGGGTCTCTTCTTACCAACCTAGGGCGGGCCTGGGCACGGGACAGACTTTCCACCTGCAGACCTGAGGTGGAGCAGGGAGCCCTGTTTAACCCTGGGCGCCCCTTGCCGTAGTGCTTCCCTCCCCACACCAACTGTGCCCCAGCGGGGGCGGGGCTGGGCTGGCCAACTTACTTGCGATCCACTGACCACGAGCCCGGCCATGGCGACTGGGCGGACTTGCGACCCTAACTGCGGAGCTTGGAGCACAAAACGTGGTAGCAGCGGGCTGCGCGGGCTGGGCTTTAGTTCCGCACTGGACGGTCAGCTGACCCTGCGGAAGCCGGAGGCGCGGGCTATCATCGCAAACTCGGTTCAGCTGAGAGCCCAGCACCACCAGAAGCCAGCCCGCGCGCAGGTGAGCATCGGCAACCCCATCGTGCGTGCCTCAACAGGTGTCCCGCAGCGCCCCGTGCCCCGTCAGTATGGCGTGACCGAGTAACTTCCCCTGCCACCCGGGCTTCCAAGGACTCTATCGCGCCATGAGGGGGTCAGGGGAACAAGGACAGCGTCCCCTAAAACCCCATGCCGAGAGCTCTACTGCGTTACTAGTGTCACACTGGGTTGTGGGGGGCGCTGAACTCCCCATCAGAGGCACCCCATCTGAGCCGTTAGTGGGGGGCGGGGGGGGGGTGAGCCAGGCCTTTGCATTTCACAATCCGGATTATATAACTGTCTTCAACTGCTGAGAGGAGGGGCCTCTTGTCTGGAACTCCCCTCCCAACTTTTGAGAGGCAGGAGGCAGTGGGGAGACTGAATGGATACCTGGTGGGGTGCGTTTCATTTGTCAGGGAGAAGGGGGGAACTGAATTTCCCTATAAATAAAGTGTTGGCTCAACTAATAGCACCCCTGTTGACAGTAATAAGCCGTGGGAAGAGGGTTCAATGATCTGCCCAAATTTCAGGCTTCTTTTTTCTCTTCATCTTTTCTCTCCCTCCTCACAGAGTAAAGGTATTTGGCAGGCACAGTTATCCCTGGCTTCAGACCACACACACTTTCCTTCATCTGGAGGGAAAGGGGTGGGGGCGGGGGGGAGTGAGGGCTGGCCATTACTGCCTCCTGTCTGGATGAAATCAGGCCTGGTGGACAGGTAACTGGAAGCTCATGCCTGTCCTCAGCTGAAAGAATCCAAACTATTTCCGTGCCTATGTTTGCCTTCACACCTCCACCCCCAGGATACACAAAGCTATTACCAGATACCAGTTCGTTGTCACATTATCACCCGTCCCTATTTCAGCCAGGAGCTCTCTTCATGCCAGTGGGTATAGGCTCCATCCAAATAGAGAAAGTAAAACTAAGTCCTGACTTGCCAGGCTCCAGGCCTCACATGCACTGCAGACCTACTTGTAATCGTAGCCCCCCACCTCTGTCCAGGGTCTGTTCTCGGGGCTTTTTGTTGTCTGGTGTGTCTAAACAGCACTTAGAATTTTTTATTGTACAGCTAGGATGATAATTATGGGCCTAGTTAAGCATTTTGTGGCTCTCATCGCCTTCTTTCAGGCCTGGTGCCAACACACTGTAATGTGAACCCTTATTGTCAGCATTCTGGTGAGTGGTGTTGACCTCTGAGGGTTGACTTGCCTGCCCCACTCTCTGCTGAGAGGAGCAGGCCACAGCAAAGTGATGCTGGAAGAACACAAACCTGGCTGTGTTTACTTTGGGGGATTCCAGGAAATGCTGCAACAAAAGGTCCTACAGGCCAAAAAAGAAAGCTTGCTTTTCAGAGATAAGAGGGATCAAAGGGAATCCTTCCAGGCCTATTGCCCCATGACAAGCTCCTCATGTTCTTCCTCCCTCCTTCTCTGCTGGACACACCCTCTCTGGTCCATTGTCCATTTTTGTCTGCTTTTCCTGTCTGAAAAGGAGGAAGTGGGCCCAGTCTCTGTTGGTCATGATACTCTGCCCTCCCAGACACCTTTCACCTTGACCTTTCTAGAAGGGCTTTGACCAGCAAGAGAGACAAACCTATTCAAAGATGAAATTGGAACCCCCTGCCAGGAAGAAGATGCTCAAGGTCATCTCATCCATGGCCCTGCCTCCATACATGGCTGTGTCTTCTGATCGTAGACTATTCTGAAGACTGTCAATAACAACAAAGTGGGCAGGGATCTTTTCTACCTTACTGAAGCCCCCACTGCTGTTCCTTCCCCTACATAGCAACAGGGTGATCATTCTAAAAGCCTGATTTGACCCTACCTAAAATCTTTCAATGGCTCCTGAACAACTAATAACACAGGCCAAAATCTCAAGTATGTCCCTGAAGATATTTTATCATCCCATCAACCCTTACCTCTCCTGCCTCTTCTTCTACTTCTCCCACCCTCTGATTGGCTTTTAGTTGTTAGTTTTGCCTAGGATGACTCTGGACCCAATCTTGTCTCCATTATGTAAATATTCCAGGAAGGCCAGTTGACTGTAGGGGAGAGATGATTGGGGAAATCAAAAAAATAAATAAATAAAGTTCAGGATCACTCAGATTAAGGTAGGCTTTAGTGTTTGAAATGTAAGTTGATGACAAAAGGGAGCTATTGAAAGTTCTTGAGCAGATTAGAAGTTTGCTGAATGTAGCGGGAGGACTCCTCTACAAACAGACTAGATCAACCTCTCACTCCCCTCAGCTTTTGGAAGTTAGTCTTCAGAACATAAGAACAGGAAAAGAAGGAAGAGGAGGGGGAATTAAAGGGGGAAAGGGAGAAATTTAAAAAACAATCTGTATCTCTAGACCAAGGAAAATTAGAAGAGAGGGGTCAGGGACATCCTTGTACTTCATCACCTTTTCAAACAAAAAGGAAAATTAAATAGAAATAGCTTGCCCTGGCTGGTGTGGCTAAGTGGATTACGCACAAGCCTGCAAACCAAAGGGTTGCTGGTTCAATTCCCAGTCAGGGCACATGTCTGGGTTACAGTCCAGGTCCCAAGTAGGGGGCACTCAAGAGGCAACCACACATTGATGTTTCCCTTTCTACTTCCCTTCCCCTCTGTCTAAAAATAAATAAATACAGCCTTTAAAAAAAAAGAAATAGTAAAAGGTAAACTTCTTCATGGACCTCCTTTTGGGAGAGGAGAGAGCAAAGGAATGCTGAGATAGGGCCGGCTCAGGAGGTAGACAAATGATTCCTTTGCAATACGAGGAGTTTTCAAGAGCAAACAGAGGAGACAGGTCTTCTTGGGCCTTCTCCCTGAACACACCTCTTTCTGCCCCGCCCCAGGAGCACTGAGGGAAAGGAAAGGCTCTCATAGTCATCTGGGTTTTTCCTCAGTCCCTTAACCCCATTTCATGACCAACTGAAAGTGAGTTGCAGGCACCCCCTGTCTCACCCCCATTTTATGCTACAACCCCTGTGCCCCAGCTTCCAAGGGCGAGGCACTGTGCTAGGCACCGTAAGTATGCATGACTAAGACATACCCTTCAGGAGAGACTTGTGCTCAGACATTTATAGTACTAAGTTGACAAGAAGCACTGTAATTGTGATCCTATTTTCTGAATCCAAAATTGAGACATGTATAGTACACTTATGAAGATTACAGAACAGAAAGTTCAAATCAGATCTGAGCCGGAAATCCTGGGTCTGTGGATTCTTAGGAGCTCTTAACACATGCATATGGAGATTTAGAATGTTCAACACATATGACTGGACATTTCCTTATCGCTCTTGATGAAGAGGGCAATATTTTATTCCTACTGTCATCTTTGTTATTATTATTATTCTTTGGCAGAAGAGGCCCTTTTCCCTAGAGTCCTTCCTCCCTCACATTCCTAGGGACAAAAAGGAAGATCCTGTTTATTTCCAATCAAGGGAGTTGATTCTGGGGTTGGCCAGAACCAAAGAAACAGGAACTGGGTTCCTAAATCTTCCAGCTCTATGCATCACCCCACGAGAAAAGGGCACGGCCAGTTAACAAAGTTTTATTAGCATTCCTACCTATCCTTAGCTGAATTTCTATTCAGCCTGGCCTCATTTCTTTCAGGCCTAGCCCCTGGGCAGATTAAGATGGTTGCTATAATTAATCATGCCCCAGACCCTAGTTCAGACTCACCACATTCAAATTTCAATTAAAAAAAAAGTCTGGATGTCTGCATACAAAATGCTCTTTGTTGCTGAGGCAGCCCCCTTTCAGTCTGGAGGAGGGAGTTTAGGATGTGGAGGAAAGAGAAAAGGTTTCCAGGCTCTCTCTGTAGTATTTGCACATATGTGAGGGGATTGAGGATGATCTATGCTCCCAACCAGAACAAATTAAATTTTTAAAAATAAATATTAAATGCAAGCATAATGTAGGGCATGAGTAGTCATTGCACAAATGTTAGATTATTATTTACCATTGTAATAATTATTACTATTATGAATTGTCAATGTCTCTGATTTCCCTTCTTTTTTATCTTTATGGATTATATTGTTGTCTGTTAAAATGCAAACATTAGCACGGAATGGGGAAGGGAGTGGGTTTGGGAAGGTGAGTGGGAAAGGGGCTTTTACTTCTCACTCCACTTCTGTGATTTTTTGCAACAGGTATAGTACTACTCTTGTAATTAAAAACAAGAAGGAAGGAGATTGGAGTGGTAGGGGCAGAAAGAAAAAAGAATTTACAATTGAAACTGCTATCTGGCAGTCTTTTAGCATTATTTTCACAAATCCCCAAAACAGCAATGAAAAACAAATTTGATTTCCCACTTTGCCTGGAACTTGCCCAATACTCCAGTCCTTAGCTGAGCTTGGGAGGGAAGTCATCTCTGACTTGGGGAGAGGGGCTCATGTTAAACTATTGATAGGGAAAGGAAACATTGACCAGAAGAACCTACTTAAATGTATATCGTCCAGTGGGGGTGGGGGGAGCAATGTATAAGCCCCAAGTACCCTCCCAAAATGCCAATTTGACATGGAGATGTTCTGCCACTTAGAGGCTAAGGCACCTTCCCCAACCTCAGTTCAAATATTTGGAAATGAGATTCTAGTCAACAGTTGGTACCCTTGCATCTATGTTTCTCTCAAGCACCCCCAAGTAATTTGGAATTGTGATCATCCAAATTCAGCGCTTTAGAAATCAGCTATACCAACTGCTGATTGTGCAAATGGAGACCAAAGTCATCACCCAGCAAATGAGCAGTTGACCCAAGGCCAGAATTCTAATCTGAAAAAAAATAAAACAGGACTCCTCATATGTCCCAGTAAGAACAGGGTAAAGAGGCTGTGGAGGAGCACCAGAAAGATGCCATTTCACATCTAATCGCTTCTTGTCACGTTTTAGCCATTTTCCTCATGTGGAGCCCCACGCTGATGCATCAGAAATAACATTTTCGAAGTTATATCTGCAAGGAAATGGCTATTAATGTTCTTCCTCTCCTTTTAGAGTGCTGAGGAATACATATTAATTTTCTCTCTACTTATATTGCCTATTTGCAAATTGTATTCACTACCCAGTGCTCCAATTTGTCCTACCCCTGAAGAGATTATGATGAATAAATGTGTTCCTGGAAATAAAATAAAATAAAAAATTTGTCACTGAGATTTATTTTTATAATTATTTACAGGAATCATTTTAGAACATATGGGGGGCAATAATAATAATGCACACACAAGGGTTTTGGCATGATTTACCAATATTAATTCAGAGTCTCTTCCCACTTCTCCGAAAGGAGCCCCAGCTCTCTGTGCAGCTGTAAGACAGGGGCAAAGCAAGTGTCAGCTGCACCTGGCACCACCAGTACCAGAAGACTGAGGCCAGATGAAGGGCTGGTCAAGCCATGTAGTGCCCCGTATCCTCACATAGGAGTCCCGGGTTCAAGACCTAGCTTTGCTACTAATTAGCTAGGTGCCGTTGGATGAATTTTTTCGTTCTGAAAATCCTCAGTTTCCTTACATGTAAACTAACTGACTTGAGTTGCTATTTATTAACTAAAATAAAAATATAAGTAAGTGTGCACATCTCCCCAAAATGAGAGAGAATGCTGTTGTTAGTAAATGTTTATTGAGCACCTACCATGTGTTAGGCACTGAGGGCATGATAAGGAACAAGACCTATACCATCCTTACTCCCATGAGGTTTCCATTCTTGTGGAAGGACACAGGTGGCAAATAGATAAATAATATAATTTCAAGTATGTGAGATACAAAATTTTAGATAGCACTGTCACATGCTATGCAGACAATGGGGAGGGGGGTGCTAATTTAGATACAATGTCCAAGGTCTCTGCGAGCCTGGCAGGTCCTTTCTTCTGTGAAATCCTTGATCAGCAGGGCATGGGCAGGACTTCAGCCCCATTCGCAAGGCTTCTGTGATGCACAAACTGCATGGTCTCAGATAGCTATGGAGTGTTCAGAGGAGGGTTCTCTAAGGGGAGCAACGTCTGAGCTGCAGTCTGAATAATGAGATGGAGCCGGACATGAAAAGACTTGGAAGAAGGGATTTCCAGGCAAAGGGAACAGCAAATGCAATAGCTCTAAGTGTTCTCTTAGTCTCATGTTGTCACTTTGCTTATGCTTTTGTCGGTGGAACTTGAACTCAGGTGTTTCCAGGGGCACAGTGTCACCCCCATCAGAAAGATGAGTCTCCCAGGTACAGCTGCACCAGGCTTCGGATTGCTCCCAGCTCCATAATCCAAGTGAGTGAAGCCCTTGAGATGCAGCATCTGGAGGCAATCATGTACACACATAGGTTCTAGGGGGGAAATGTTCCAGGCAGCTAGAGCAGTAAGTGCAAAGGCCCTAAGGCAGGAGGGTTCCTGGCAGGTTTGGAAAACAGCAAGGATGTGAGAGTACCTGGGGTGGAGTGAGCAATGGGGAAAATAAAGGTAAATAAAATCATGGGGCAGGGTGTGGGGCAGGGAGGGGGACAGATCATCTAGGGCCTGATAGACTAGGTCAGGAATTGGGCTTATACTCCGAGCGAGATGAGGAGCCTTTAATGGAAGACTCACATTTTGTAAAGATTGTTCTGGCTGCTGTGTTGTAAATGGACCATGGGAAGGAAAGGGCAGAAGGAGGGAGACTAGAAAGCAGGCTATCACAGGAAACCAGGAGACAGTGAACAGTGCCATCTTGAAGATGGCAAGAGCAGAATTTTCTGCTGGATTTGACATGGAGAGTACGAGAAAAGGGCAACTCCAAGATTTTGGCCTGAGCAAGTGTGAGGATAGGGTTGTCATGCTGAAATCGATGAGAAAGAGGGTGGGGGGATTGGGGAATCACTTTTGGATCTGAGAAGTTTGAGATGACTTTGAGACATAAAAGTGGAAATGTCAAGGAGGGACTTCCAGCCAAGATGGAGGCGTAAGCGGATACACTGTGCCTCCTCTCACAACCAAAATTAAGGACAACAAATATTTAGAAACAAGAAAACAACCAGAACTGATAGAAAAATTGAACTGTACAGAAGTCCAACAACCATTCATCTAGACTGGTAAGAGGGGTGGAGTCACAGCAGGAAAAAGTAGAGGTGCAGACCCTGGAACGCAAGCAGCAGCGGCTGGCAGTTCTCAGGTGTACAGGTGGCGGCTGGCGGTCCCCGGGCCCACAGGCGGCAGCTGGCAGACCCTGGGCACAGGGGGGCAACTGTGCAGACTCAGTGAGGCCACAAAAGGTGGCTGGCTAACCAGGTGGTCCCACATTCATGTGCACAGATGGTCCAGGCAAAGGGGAAGTGGCGGAAGGGACTGAATCCAGGAGAGAGTAGAGCAGGCACCATTGTTCCCTCTCAGACTCCGCCCCCGCATACAGCGTCACAACCCAGCGACTGGGCTGCCCCGCACTGGGGAGGGCCTGAGGCTCCACCCCTCATACGTAATAGCCACGACCAGACTAAAACCAAAACAAACAAACAAACAAAAAAAAAAAACCACCAAAAATGGCTCAAACCGGAGAACAAATCAAAGCCCCAGAGCCAATTCATCTAAGCAACCAAGAGATAGCCAACCTATCAGATGCACAGTTCAAAGCACTGGTCATCAAAATGCTCACAGAATTGGTTGGTTTTAGTCACAAATTAGATGAAAAAATGCTGGCTACAATACGTGAAATGAAGGAAGACGCATGGGGAACCAATAGAGATGGCAGGAACACTGGGACTCAAATCAATGGAGTGGACCAGAAGGAAGAAACTAACAACCAAACAGAAAACAAGGAAGAAACAAGAATTCAGAAAAATGAGGAGAGGCTTAGGAACCTCCGGGACATCATTAAACGTCCCAACATCCGAATTATAGGGGTCCCAGAAGGGGAAGAAGAAGAGCAACAAATGGAAAACTTATTTGAACAAATAATATAGGAGAACTTTCCCAATCTGGCAAAGGAAATAGACTTCCAGGAAGTCCAGGAAGCTCAGAGAGTCCCAAAGAAGTTGGACCCAAGGAGGAACACACCAAGGCGCATCATAATTACATTAGCCAAAATTAAAATGAAGGAGAGAATTCCAGAAGCAGCAAGGGATAAGGGGACAGTCACCTACAAAGGAGTTCCCATCAGACTGTCAGCTGATTTCTCAAAAGAGACCTTACAGGCAAGAAGGGGCTGGAAAGAAGTATTCCAGGTCATGAAAGTCAAAGACCTACATCCAAAATTGCTCTATCCAGCAAAGTTGTCATTTAGAATGGAAGGGAAGATAAAGTGCTTCTCAGATAAGGTCAAGTTCAAGGAGTTCATCATCACCAAGCTCTTAGTATATGAAATGTTAAAGGGACTTATCTAAGAAAAAGAAGATCAAAAATAGGACAGTGAAAAGACAGCAAATTCACAGCTATTAACAACCACACCTAAAACAAAACAACTAGAACAGGAACAGAACCACAGAAATGGAGATCACATGGAGGGCTAGCAACAGGGGAGTGGGAGGAGGAGAGAGGGGGAAAGGTACAGAGAATAAGTAGTATAGATGGTAGGTAGAAAATAGATGGGGAGAGCAAGAATAGTGTGGGAAATGTAGAAGCTAAAGAACTTATGAGGACTTCCGGCCAAGATGGAGGCGTAGGCGGACACACTGTGCCTCCTCTCACAACCAAAATTAAGGACAACAAATATTTAGAAACAAGAAAACAACCAGAACTTATAGAAAATTGAACTGTACGGAAGTCCAACCATTCATCCAGACCGGTAAGAGGGGCGGAGTCGCAGTAGGAAAAAGTGGAGGTGCGGACCCAGGAACGCAAGTAGCAGCGGCTCGCAGTTCCCCGGTGCACGGGCGGTGGCTGGCGGTCCTGGGGCACACAGGCGGCAGCTGGTGGACCCCGGGCACAGGCGGGCAACTGTGCAGATCCAGTGAGGACGCACAAGGCGGCTGGCTGACCAGGGGGTCCCACATTCGCGCACGCAGACGGTCCAGGCAGAGGGGAAGTGGCGGAAGGGACTGAATCCAGGAGAGAGTGGAGCAGGCGCCATTGTTCCCTCTCAGACCCCGCCCCCACATACAGCGTCACAACCCAGCGACTGGGCTGCCCCACACTGGGGAGTGCCTGAGGCTCCACCCCTCACTACGTAACAGCACACATGCCTGCGCAGATAATCCAGGTGAAGGGGAAGCAGCGGAAGTGACCGGAGTCCAGAAGAGAGCGGAACAGGCGCCATTCTTCCCTCTCGGACCCCGCCCCCACCTATAGCGTCACAACCCAGCGACTGGGCTGCTAAGGCTCCACCCCTCATACGTAATAGCTGTGACCAGACTAAAACCAAAACAAAACAAAACAAAAAGCCCCACCAAAAATGGCTCAAACCGGAGAAAAAATGAAAACGCCGGAGTCAATTCCTCTAAGCAGTGAAGAGATAGCCAACCTATCAGATGCACAGTTCAAAGCACTGGTCATCAAAATGCTCACAGAATTGGTTGGTTTTAGTCACAAACTAGATGAAAAAATGCAGGCTACAATACGTGAAATGAAGGAAGATGCATGGGGAACTGATAGAGATGGAAGGAAAACTGGGACTCAAATCAATGGAGTGGACCAGAAGGAAGAAATTAACAACCAAACAGAAAACGAGGAAGAAACAAGAATTCAAAAAAATGAGGAGAGGCTTAGGAACCTCCAGGACATCGTTAAACGTCCCAACATCCGAATTATAGGGGTCCCAGAAGGGGAAGAAGAGCAACAAGTAGAAAACTTATTTCAACAAATAATAAAGGAGAACTTCCCCAATATGGCAAAGGAAATAGACTACCAGGAAGTCCAGGAAGCTCAGAGAGTCCCAAAGAAGTTGGACCCAAGGAGGAACACATCAAGGCACATCGTAATTACATTAGCCAAGATTAAAATGAAGCAGAGAATTCTAGAAGCAGCAAGGGATAAGGGGACAGTCACCTACAAAGGAGTTCCCATCAGACTGTCAGCTGATTTCTCAAAAGAGACCTTGCAGGCAAGAAGGGGCTGGAAAGAAATATTTGAAATCTTGAAAAGCAGGAACCTACATCCAAAATTGCTCTTTCCAGCAAAGCTGTCATTTAGAATGGAAGGACAGATAAAGCGCTTCTCAGATAAGGTAAAGTTCAAGGAGTTCATCATCACCACGCTCTTATTATATGAAATGTTAAAGGGACTTATCTAAGAAAAAGAAGATCAAAAATATGACAGTGAAAAGACAGCAAACTCACAGCTATTAAGAACCACACCTAAAACAAAAGCAAACTAAGCAAACAGCTAGAACAGGAACAGAACCACAGAAATGGAGATCATATGGAGGATTAGCAATAGGGGCGTGGGAGGAGGAGGGGGGGAAGGTACAGAGAATGAGTAGCATAGATAGTGGGTAGAAAATAGACAGGGGGAGGGCAAGAATAGTATGGGAAATGTAGAAGCTAAAGAACTTATGACACAAGGACATGAACTAAAGGGGTGAATGTGGGTGGGAGAGGGTGTGTAGGGTGGGGGGAATGATGGGGGAGAAATGGGACAACTGTAATAGCATAATCAATAAAATATATTAAAAAAAAGAACTTATGACACATGGACATGAACTAAAGGGGGGAATGTGGGTGGGAGAGGGTGTGCAGGGTGGAGGGGAATGATGGGGGAGAAATGGGACAACTGTAATAATATAATCAATAAAGTATATTTAAAAAAATAAAAAAAGAATATAGCCATTTAAAAAAAAAAACAAAAAAAAAAGGAAGAAGTTGGATACATGAGAGTTAAGGAAACAAATCTGGGCTAGAGTTAGAAATTTTGGAGCCCTCAACTTTCAGATGGCTTTTAAAGCCACAAGACAGGATTTTAAAAAAATCTGAGGATTGGAGCCTAGAGCACTAACACAGACAGAGGTAAAGGAGAAAGGAAGAAATCACAGAGAAACTGAGAATGAGCAGCTGGGGAGGAAAAAACCATGTCAGGCCCTGGGAGCCAAGACAAGAAAGTGATCAAAAAGATGGGTTTCCAAAGTAATGGCCCATTTAGCCAAGGATCATCAAGGGGATTTTGAAAGCATTAGGTGAACAAGAAATTCGCATGGTCTCAGGGTACCATCCCCAGATTATGTATAAATTACAAAGGGGAAAGCAGTCTTTATAGTGGAGAGAACTGGTGGTCACAATCCTACACAAGCGCTCAAACTTAGCATCTCCAGGGGTGAGACAACCTGACAATATGGGCCTCTGACGTGACACAGTGGGAAGTACATGTCATCTACGTGGTTCTCTTGCTGAATGTTTAACCAGAATCTACTCATGAAGAAACAGACTAATCCAAAAAGTGGAACATCCTTCAAGACACCTCAGCTAGAATGCCCAAAATGTCAACATCACGAAAAGGATAGGGCAGGCAGGAAGGACTATTCTAGATAAAAATGAACTGAAGAGATATGAAAATCAAGTGCAATGCATGAGCCTTTATTGAATACTGAAACTGGGTGGGGGGACTAAAAAGACGTTTTGGGGACAACTGGAAATGTTTAAATTTGAACCATTTGATGATATTGAATTAACATTACTTCTCTTAGGTGTGCAAATTGTATTGGGGTTTTATAAGAGAATGTTCTTTTCCTTAAAAGATACAAGCTAAAGAAATTAGGGATAAACACCAAGATGCTTACAGATTTCAAATGGTTCAGGAAAAAAGTGTGTGTGTGTGTGTGTGTGTGTGTGTGTGTGAGAGAGAGAGAGAGAGAGAGAGAGAGAGAGAGAATACCAATACAGTAACATGTTAGCTGACAAGTGTAGTTGAAAGAATTTGGCATTTACTGTCTTGTCCTTTATTGTTTTATAAGTACAAAAAAAATTTTATAAATAAAATGGTAAGGATGAAAGGAAGAAAGAGTGATTGACTTGTCCGGTGCTATTTAAGGTCAAGTAAATTGAGTTCAGAGAATTCACCATTGGATTTACCAACATAGAAGTCATTGGTGACTTTGAACATGGGAAGAGTGCAGAAAATATAGACAGCATCCAGTTCATAAAGAGATACGTAGGCCCCCTTGAGTACAGTGGAAGTAAGTGGTTATTAAACATTTGTATTTTAGAGCAATTGGTCTGACAGTTGTGGGCAGGATGCATCAGAAAGAGAGATGAGTAGGGTCAGGAAAGTGTCCTAACAGGCTCTAAAAGTGCCCTGGACCCCCAGGAAGCATGGTGAGGACCTGAAGGGAGAAATTGCAAAGAGATTGGAGCACAATTGCCAGGACTTAGCCTCTGTTTGGGCACCGAGAATGGAAGAGCCAAGAGCCAAGGAGGGGGTGATAGTGCAATTAAAAAGTCGGCCAGCATTGTGCCCACCTCTGGAGCAAGCGGCAGGGACACTCGAGGACAACAACAGCATATGATGATATAAATCATGTCATTTGAAGACCTAGTGACTCATTCCCACACTGCACCCTGGGCACCTGATGGCTGAGCCACACTCAGTGTGCGGAGGCCATGACTCTGAGTGTCGTGGTGACCTAACTAGAGATACCTTTGTTCATAGTCTCCTCCTCTTGGGAATCCCTGTCCCCATAACCCTTTCCAAGAGCTGCTCACCTTTGTTGACAAGCTTTCTCCAGTGCTCCAGTCCTCAGTGACTGCCCAGGGTCTGAAACATCACTGTAAAGTCCCTCCTGTGTGCCTTGCACTAATGCCCACTATTTGGGGTTATTTTATGTACACTTATATTGTCCCTAACTTTCCAACTAGTTGGACAGATCCTAGAATGTAGAGAACCCAGTTTATATGTCAAAATATCCCCATCCTCATCCAGAATCAGTGATCTATAAACTGTGAAAGAGAGAGGGAGAGAGGAAGGAGGGGGACAAAGGCCATAGTTTAACACTCCCCCAAAAGCCTCACTGTGCCGACTCTCAGTTGTGAGGACCACTTCTCACTTATATCAAAGTGGGTGGAGTTACTTAGAGGCCATTGCTGCCAGCCCAATCCCTGAGTTAGAACCCCTGGTAGGAAGCCTCCCCTGAAACGCAGTGCGCTCTCCCAAAGCTGTTTGCAGTAAGTGACTCACCCAATTAAGAACATCTACATAACAAAGCCTCACCGGGCTGCAGAGGTCACAGAGACTGTGAAGTGTGTCTTTAGTGTGTGTGTTAGAGAAGGTTCACTAATTACCAGTCATTTCCACCCCTCAAGAACCTGTCAGCCTTTGAGATGCAGGGGATAAAAGAATCCCCAAATTCCCACCCCACACTAATCACTTCTCCCTCCCCACCCCTCCCCTGCACTTCAAACCTGTGACTAATAAGTGCCAAGGATGGGATTCTGCCCACCTGGCTCAGAGCCCAGAGGTGAAGAAGGAGAGGAAAGAGGTTGAGTTGCCTCCACTGGCAGCATTTTTTAGTAAAAGGGACTGGGATGGACAAGTCAGCAAAGAGAGTTCTGGAAGCACTGCACTGTTGTCTCTGTTAAATGAGCAAACAAATAAAACTTGTGTTTTTTCTCTATTTATAAAGGTAATAAATGTTTGCAATAAAAACTACAGATGAGCCCTAGCTGGTGTGGCTAAGTGGACTGAGTGCTGGCCTGCAAACCAAAAGGTCGCTGAATCAATTCCCAGTCAGGGTACATGCCTGGGTTGCAGGCCAGTTCCCCAGTTGGGGGTGTGCAAGAGGCAACTGATTGATGTATCTCTCACACAGTAATATTTCTCTCCCTCTTTCCCCCTCCCTTCCCTCTCACTAAAAATTAATTAATTAATTAATTTAAATATTTTTAAAAACTACGGGTGAACAAGAAGAAAATTAAAATTACCCACAACACCATCCACTAAAATGACCGGTGTTTGGTCGCATAGAGCCCTTGGATCCTGCTTTCTAGATGACATGTATTAATTGTATGTGCATGCCCCTGCTCTTTTATAACCAGACCTTGTCATCTAATGATATATCTCTAGCATCTCTCCCCATGGGCACATGGAAGGAATGTTAGCGCTGGCAGGGATGCTGAATTGGGTTAGTAGAGAAGGTGCATTTGGGTGTTAAATAGGAGAGAGAGGCATTGCCAGAATTTCTGAGAGCTAAAGGCTATTGTGAGGCAGGAAAGAGCCCTGACCTTTAGAACTTGGGTAAATGACTTCCTCTTCCTAAACCTCAGTTTTCTCATCTGTAATTTGGGAGTAATATGCCTTACAGGATTATTGTGAGGATTAACAGAAATCATGGTTGTAACAGGACTACACAGAAACGGAATGTTTTATTACTCATTGTAACAGGTGTTTATTCATGCCTATTTTTTACTTAACCCTCTGGTTCAGGCCTGAAGGAACTTAAAATCTAATTGAGAAGTTAAACACACATACAAACACAAGTTAAACAATATGATTTTAAGTAGTTAACAAATGATATCATCCATTAGTGAACAATTAAGTGCCAGATGAGTAGCACAGACAGCAGCACTCCAGGGATTCTGAGGTAAGAAAGAACACATGGAATAATAAAAACAATAACAACAACAACAACAACAACAACCACTTTGAACACTTTCTATGTGCTAGGCACAGGTGTTTTTTCATTCAATTTACCCACTGACCTATGAGGTAGGTACCATCATTACATATATTTTACACAGGAAGAAATTGAAACTTCAAAGAGGTGAAGAACATTGTTCCCAGTCACACGTCTAAGAAATGTAGCAGTACTGTTCTTTGGAACCAAGCAGTTACACGCGGGAGCCTAACACAGGCAGAAGCACCATGATCCACTCTGAAGAGATAGGGGAGGAGAAGCTGAGCCCTGAGCTAGGCGCTACAAGATGGAGCCTCCGAAGCAAAGATGAGACTGAGGAGGGTGTGTTGGTACAAGGGGAAAGATTCTAGTCTGGATGGATGGCTAGTCTTCAGGGCCAGTGAAAAGCAAGCTTTAATGGTGAGAAGTTGAAGGAGAGGAGCTAAGGCATGTGAAAGATTTCTTGATGGGAAATGGGTGGCCCATAAGGGTTTGTGGTGATGCAGGGTCCAATCAAAGCAGTGTTTGGGAAGTGGGGCCAGGAGAAGACGCCTCTGGAGGCTTTTAGGTGGACATGAGGAGGGCTGAGGCTAGAGAGAAGCACCTGGGGGTAGAAGCCATCTTTCCTAGAAAGCTCTTGTTCCCCACTCTTTTATCTTTGTGACATTTTGGGCTTATCTACATTTGGTTCTCATGACCTCTGGCCTCATTTTGGCATGTTTACTAACTCCTTTCACACGTTGGTTCTGCAGGAAGTAGCTCATTCATTCATCTCATAAGTGCTCATGGAGCTCCCATGTTAAAGTGAGAATCAATCTACACAACGTGGTGGCTAACTGTCAAGAAAGGGGAAGGAGGTTGAAGATGATGGTGATTCCCTGACAGAGCTGATCCTCACCAGACCCTCCTCAAATCCTCCAGCTTCCCAGCGTGGCAGACTCTCCCTCCCCACATCAGCCAGCTCCTCAGGCCACTGCTGCTACTTCTCACCCTCCAGCCCCTCATCCGAAAAGGCCCCCTTTTCTTTTGAAGAGCAAGAGTAAGGACATGGTCTTTGGTGAATATGAGAATGTGGCAAAAGAACAGTGTGGTAGAAAGAGTCCCTGAGAGGACAAAAGGTTCAGTATTAAAGGTAGGAACTGAGAAAGAAAAATCCTTGAAAATTGATTCATGTAACTAATATTTACTGAATATTGTTGATGTAGCTGATAGATTCTGCAGGAAATATAAGTAAGGTGACATCATTCATGCCCTTACTTGACTAATGCTTTGGGAAGGGGTGGGAGGAAGGAGGGGAGTAGAAATAGAGATAGAAAAAGAAGGAGAAAAGAAGAATAAACACTGAATCCAGAGACCTGAAGCATTTGGCTAAAGTCAAGAGCTGGGAGAGTGCAATGCAGTGTGGAAGGAAAAACTGCTACCTCTTCTTTAATTCTACTCATACACAAGACCTCAAATGCTTCAAGCCACCATCTTTCCAAGGAAATGGAGCCCAGAGGTGTTCCTGTGCCATTGATTGCATTCCACAAACATTTTTTGAGCACTCCAAAGTACCAGGCACTTAAACTCTTAAGCTCTGCTGAGAAGAATCAGAGTTGATTGTCACCTATGGTGGTTGATCTTGACAGTGCCCTTTGATGCCTTAGAAACCTTAATCAGACATATTGAGTGCCATCCAGGCTTATGGGGGGAGAGGGTTAAAAATAAGAGGAGAAATTCTGCACACTCTTGAACCAGATGGGGATAATAATTGTTTTCTCATTGGGTTTTGGTAATAAGTAAATGAAGTAATATTGTGAAGCTACCTAGAACAGTGTCCAAGACACAGTAGGCATTCAATAAAATTATCTGAACATTAGAACAACAAGTATAAAGGACACATGGACAAAAACTAGGTGGGGTGGAAATGGGAGGGAGGTGGGGAGGGCTGGGGTGGTGGGCTGGGATGGGAGTAAAAGACAGAAAACTGTACAAGAACAACAATTAAAATCAAAATTTAAAAAATCATCTGAACATTAAGTATGTCTCCTCACTCAATTCTGGCATGACTTATTCTCTTCCCTGAATTTACCAGTTTTTTCTTTGAAATCACTTCCTAGCTGGGTTGGAGGTATTCAGACAGGGATCCCCACCAGTGTCCATCATAGAAGCCCAACTAAGAAATAATCACCATCAGCCCTGGCTGGTGTGGTTCAGTGGACTGAGCGCCAGCCTATGAACCAAAGGGTCACTGGTTGGATTCCCAGGCAGGGTTCATGCCTGGGTTATGGGCCAGGTCCCCAGTAGGGGGTGTGTGAGAGGCAACCACACATTTATGTTCCTCTGTGTCTCTTTCTCCTGCCCATCCACTCTCTAAAAATAAATAAAATCTTTTTTAAAAAAAAGAGAAAGAAAGAAAGAAAGAATCACCATCAGATCTGTTTAGAAGTACCCAAATAGCCATGCTATGTCAAATTAATTGATATTCTTGGTTGTGAGTAACAGGACCTGGCTCTGGCTAACTTAAGCATAATAGAAATCTATCAGAAGGATTTCAGGAAGCTTAGAAAATCAGTAAGAAGGCTGGAGACTTAGACTTGGGAAATGGACAGGAACTGAGTGTCTGGGAAACAGAAAATGTAGTTGGTCGTGTTACTGCAACAATCTGGTTAGACCACTGTCTGAGTGGCTGTCATTATCCTACTGGACATGGTAGCCATGGTCCTCTCCACTCTGCCTCCCCCATACGGATAGTCCACGCTACTGATTTGGGCTCAGTGCTCTGAGTGGGCTCTCACAGTCTCTGCTGCTGCTGCTGCTGCTGAGGAGCTTTCTAACCTACTCCAATCTTCTGCTCACCTCTTGAGAGTCAAAAATTCCCACTGGTGGAGCTTCGGCTGCCAGGGGCAGGGAGAAGGAGGATGTGGGAGGATTTCAGCTTCTGTAGTCGGAAGCAGGACCTGCGGATAATAGGCAGACGAAAGTAAAAAAACACTAGGGCTCTAATGTAACCATTTTTGCATAAATAAACAACAACATATTACATGAGTGTGGCTTATATGAAAATAGTGAAAATAGGAAAAGGGATAGAATTTACACCTGGGACTGTTAACACAATATATCAGGATATTGGATAAAAAATTGGAGAGGAGATGGGTGAGATCATAATGTTTTTCTTTATATAGCTTTGAGTGCCTTGCAGGTTGAAGTTGATTTTTCTTTTATAATTTTGGGATACAATTTAAAGCTTTCTAAAAGTAGCTTTAGAGTCGAGTGTTACATGGAACAACAGGGAGCACTAAAGATTTCTAAGCAAAGGAATGATGTGGTCAAGAAAATTAGCCTAGCGAGAGTACGTATAATGGATTAGAGGCAAGAGAGGCTGGAGATGTACAGAACGATTAAAAGGTTCTGTCAGCAGCAGCTAAGTTAGAAGCTAATACAGAACTTAACTATGATAGCAATGATATGTGAAGTGAGGAAGAGGGGAGGGGGCCTGTCACAGCCTTGGGACAAACGTGCCTGCGAGGCGGGAGGAGTGGTCACGAAAGGGCATTTCCCCGTGATCCTGTGTCAATCAGCACCTCTTGCACTTTCAAAATCTGAATAAATGGCTGGAAAATCATAGATATTTCTCTTCTCCAACTTCCTTGAGCATTCACTTATGATATTTACAATACAGAGACTCAAAATAATCTTTTTTTCATGAGATTTGTGTTATTTCCCGTATCAAATTGAACCTATCTTAGGATGGGAAACCATAGAGAATAACTTATTGATAACCCCCAAAGTGGAGTAAACCCCAAAAGTTATTCATTTGTTCAGTACAGTTGACAGTATACACAAATGCTGTTTGCTTCATTAATTCCTTGAAGGAATAGCCCCAGTCCCTGACCCCCCAAACTTATCATCTGCTGAAGGGGATAGACTCTCTACAGGAAACCCCAGTGTGGTAAATGTTCTAAGAGAGGGTTACGGGAGTCTTGACCCAGTACTAGGCAGGAAGGTACAGGGGAGTGGTGTGTAAGCTGAGACCTGAAGAAAGAGAAGCAATGAGGCAGGTGAAGAGAAGGACAGGAAGTCATTGCAGATAGAAGGAAAAGCAGCAGCAAGGTCCTTCGCTGGGAAGTAGCATGGCACATTTGAGGAACAGAAAGGCAGCCACTGATAGCAGGAGCTCAGGGTGAGGGGGAGTCGTAGGAGACAAAGGCAGAAAAAGGAACTGAAGCCAATCAAGCCTCGCAGATCTGCCAGCCATGGGCTCAACTTGATCCTATGAACAATGAGAACCCAAAGGCTGTTAAGCAGAAGAGAAACATAGTCTGATATGCTTTTTAAAAAAAATCAGTCTGGCTTTAGCAGAAAACACAGAACAACGGGAGAATGCTCTTTGGGCGGGTTTCCCCATCAGGCTGGGAGCGCCTGGAGCTGAGTTGGGTCCATCCCCTGCACACCTTTCTCCTGGTCTGTGTAGGTGCCCCACCCGCTGAGCAAGGCCTCAGCTGCAAGTGGAGGCTGTTAACCGGCCTCAAAACTCCCCGCACAAGGTAAGTAAACGGCCAGCAGCATTGCCCCAGAGTCATGGGTTGGGATGCTGGGATCTGAAGAAAAGAAGGGATAAGAATATGGAAGAGATGGGAGTGAGGCAAGGCCAATTTCTTCTCTCCGCGCCTCAATTTCTTCAACTATAAAGCAGGGCATTTATGGTACTTACCTCAGAGAGTTGCTGTGAGGACATAATGCATACACAGTTCTTAGAGAGATCTGGCACAAAGCGAATGCTCGGAAAGTGTTAACTTTTGTTTTTGTTCTTCCTGAAAGACAGGTGAGACCCTGCGGACTTGGATAGGTATTGCCTGCAGTCCTAGGGTCCCAGAGACCGTTCGAGAGCCCCTGGGCCAGACAGGTGTCAGGACTACCGAAAGACCGAGTTGGACAAAGTCTTACGTGCAAGTTTGGGCTGAAGTTGCTAGTGTGCATGTGCTTCTGTTCCTGTATTTCAATCTCAACTCAGAGCCTCAGCTGAGGAAAAGGAGCTGCCCACTGCCCGCGGGAGACCCAAGGGGCTACCAGGCCCCCAGCAGGGGCCTGAGATCCCGCGGCCCTGCCGGCAGGGGCGGAGCTAGGGTGGGCAGGCGTGGCGGGGGCGTGGCCTGTCCGAGGCCCCGCCCCAGCGGAAGTGCCGCGGGCCCTCCCCACCTTGCGAGGCCGGTTCCCGGGGCGCGTCTCCCGGCCGGATCTCCTCAGAGCAATTCGGCTCCCAGACGAAGTTCGGCCGCGACCCCGACACAGCCCGAAGCGGAGGCCGCGGGCCTGCGCGTCCGGCTGTCCCGGGCGGCGCTTTCTGTCCCCTTCCCCCGCCGTCCCTCCCAGTTCTCTGTGACGGGCGCGCCCGCGGGCGCCGCACAGGTAAAGACAGCGAGCGAGGGCGCAGGTGCGGGCGCCTCCCGGGCTGGACCCGCGGGACCGGGGCTGACGGCGCCGTCCGGCTCTCTTCCGAAGAGACTCGAGTGACGGCGGAGTTCGGGAAGGGCGGACGCAGACCCCGGGGGCGCTGCCCTGCTCCGGGAAGGGCGCCGGGACAGGAGCCCCGGGTCCCGGGGGGCCGGGGCACCGCGCCCCGGCGTCCCGCGCAGGCCCGGCGACGGGCCGGCGGTGCGCGGGGGTCCGGGCGCGGCGCGCGGGGACTGCCCCCCACCCGCTCGCCGCGGGGCCTGGGGCCTGACGGGCGCCCAGCCCGGGCGCGCACAGTCTCAGGTTTGCAGAGTAACAATCAATAAAAATCGATGCAATGGCAAAGAACACGGAACATTTTGGATTGTTATTGTTTGCGTTTGTTAAATTGGTTTTATTTTATTTTTTTTTTTTACTTCCTCCTTGGAAAAGGTGGCTTCGGCTTGGATCAGGGCCTGGGAAAAGGACGCAGAATGCCCCGGGTCTCCGGCGGGAGGCAAGAGCAGTCCTCGGGCCCAAGCCGCGCAAACTTCCCGGAGCGGCTGGCTGTGCGGCGTCCCGCGCGGGCGGGGAGCCCCGGCGCGCTCGGCCTCCGGACAAGCCGTCCCCCCTTGCCTCATTGTCCTCACTTTAGGGAGACGCCCCCCACCTCCAGCGGCATTTCTCCGGTTCACCACCCCCATGCCCCGGGGGCCGCTCCTCCCCCCCTCCCCCGAGCTCTCCCCGGCGCTTTAAATAATGATATTTGCATGCAGGGAGCGATTCATAAATATGTCAGGGCCGGTGAAATATAGGCAACATTTCAAACTTTCTATTTAAAAAACATGAATTATGGCCGCGGAAAATGTGTTCCCATTTAAAGGCGATACGAAGTATTTGGTGTCTCGTCCCTGGGCCCATCCATCACGCAGACAATAAAGAGAGTTTTTCGCCCTGACACCCGCGATTTATGGGCGCCCTTCTCTGCCCTCATCACTCACCCGCCGAGGCCGGCCCGGCGACAGGCCCTGCGGAGAGACGGGCAGCCAGTCGCCCCCCTCGCTGGCCCGCGCACGCACTTTGCGCCCCAGCCAGCCCCTGGAGACTGCCACTCCCAGGAGGAAGCTCTGGCTCAGGGCAGCTGGGAGGTAGGCGGTGATGGTCTGGGCAGCCTGTGGGAAAGGGAACGACACTAGTCCTTCCGCCCCTGGGCAAGCCGGTTTTTGAGCGGGCGCTGAGCTGCCAGCGGGCAGCATGGAGGGCCCGCTCTGAGTCCGGCCTCGCCCGCCAACTGCGGCGCCGCGGAGCGGGGAAGTTTGCAGTGCAGGCAGCGGCAGGTTATTCACACGCGGTTTGGAGGTGAGGGGAGCGCACCGTGTAAGGGGCTCCTCAGAGGTGGAGTTTTGATCATTCTGCCACGGGGAAGGCGAACTGGTCCCAAGCTTTTTTGTGCCCTGCTGAACGGACACTTCTCGGCAAAGCTTTCTGCAACTTTTACAAAGCCACCTCCTCCCTGGTGCAATCCCCACAAACAGACCCTAGGCATTCGAGGCACCTTGGAGACTATCCTTACGTACCAGGCCGAGAAGTTGGCGAGAAAGAAGGCAGAGGAGGCACCTCCCCTAGCGTTGCGCCTCCGGCCAAGCTCTGTGCCCCGCGCCCTTTTCTCCTACCTACAGCCCCACCTCTCTTTCCCGCTGTCCTTCCAAAGCCTCCACCTAATCTCTGCTGCAAACTTGAGTCGAAGAAAGTTCGGGCTTGTTTTGCCGTGGGATCTGCTTTCAGTTTTCGTCGCGGGCGGGCTTGGCCCGGCGGGTTCCCGAAGCCCCCGCAGAACTGAGGACTGCCAGGCACTGCGGGGCAGCGAGGGGCCACGGGGCCCAAGGGCGCTGATAGTACAGCCTCCTTCGGGGGCCAGACTTGCTGCCTCACGAGCATTAGGGGCTACCTTGTGTCCCTCTGTGGGCCAACTCGTCTGCGTGAAAACCGGGAGCCGTTCCTTTCCTGCCATTGCTTGCGATCTGGATTTATTCGGATAGAGGCAGTGCAAGCCGCAGCCAGAGAAATCCCGTCGATTCTAAAAATGACAAGGTCGAATTTATTAGATCAAGATTCATGTGTAGTGCAGGGGGATGAAAATTATACAAACAGCTCCGCATCCAGCGTGAACGGAAGATCACTTCCAGCTCAAGGGCATGTAACATAACATCTGAATATTTAGATCTATAGAGGGATATAAAATATTATTAAATTCTCCGTATGTGCACATATACTTAAGTTGGAAAAATTCTACAGGAAGTGTCTTTTTACAGCCCCTGCTTGGGTGTACTCTGGGTTCGAGATAGCACTTATGTCCAAGTAACCACCCAGCGGAAATTTCCTATGGCCAGAGTGAACTCCACATCTATGAGTGGTATGGTACTTGTACCTCTTTAAACATCTGCAGCATGGCAGAGGTGAAATAAATACATTAAAGAAAAACAGGCGCACAGGTAACTGAGCCATTACATCGGTACAATATTTATGGGTATAGAAATAAATATTCCTACCTGGTCGCCTGTGGCAAGTGCGCACAAATAGAGAGGCTTTCAGGAACCCAGGGTGGGGGGCCACGGGTCCTGCATCTCTGGGCACCGAGCACCCTGAGGTGAGCTCTATTCAATATCCACAGCCTTGGACCCTGATGCGACTGCCAGGAGAAGCTGGGCCAGCACTCCCGCACCTTGGGAGAGGTGGGAGGGTTCTCCCAGACACAAGCGTGCTGAGGGAGCCTTCCTGGTGCTCTGAACCTGGCATTTAGGGCAGCAGGGCTGGGGTCCCACAGGGAGCCCTTCTCCTTCAAACACTTCAACCACCTCTCAATCCTGGTATCACCCAGCTCGGGCAGTGGCCATTTGGGCCTATCTGTTTGAAGCAAGCGCGTGAAAAAGGGCAGGTTGCACTTGGTTCTGAGGCATCCCAGAGGATGAAGCCTGAGGCCACCTGAAAGAAGGCCATGACTTCATCTCCCCGAAGTCCCAAGGCCACCCAGCCCGCAGAGCACCAGTTTGAGGCCACAGAAGTAGCTATGTGGGTGTATTTATATTTATGAAATGTTGGACACCCCTTCACATACTCATTGCTGAGGCCCAGGTGTCTGCTGGGTCTCCTCACATTTGCAACACCCAGCCAATGCCACCAGACAGGTCAGCCACGTTGCGGTCGTGAAATTCCAAGACCAAATGCTAATTTCACAATAGGGCATTTGCGCTGTCCACCCACTGCCCTGGTATCTCTCTCTCTCTTCTCTCTCCCCCCCCCCCCCACCCACCAAACGCGCCCAATCCTTAAACAGGCATAGTTTTTGAGAGCCCCTGCTTGGAACAAAATTAAGGACTAAGTCATGTGTTCCCGGGAATTGCACACACTCCTGGGGCAGCCCTGGTGCAGAGAACTAACCCAGGTCCCGAGAATGCCTTTCTCTAGAGAGTGTGACTGCACCAAAGTAGTATGTACCTACCACTTCATCGTGGTAATCCACAGTAGTATGTGCTCGAGGAGGGAGAGAGAATGGGAAATATTCCTTGGCAAGTAGGTAGGGGGAAAGGAAGTGGGGGGGGCGCAGGGGGGGAGATGAAGGTTAGGGAGACAAGGAAGAAGCAGGAAAGGAAACAAAAAGAGAGAGAGAGGCATACAGGAAAAAGAAAAAGAGAGGCAGGGGAAGTGAGTGGAGAAGAGTGCAGGCCAGGGTGAGACTTCGGGAACAGAACAGGCTGTGGCGGCTCGGGTAAGGCGGGTGCCTTCAGAGCCTCAAGAATAGGAAGGGCCACCCGGAATCGCCCCCCGCCCATCAGCCCCCTGAGTCTGGTCCCCGCTTCTAATCGGAGGGTCGGGCCGGGGTCCAGCAGCCTCCGCGTGATCTTTTCTCTCCCAGCTCCTAGGGGACCACAAGGCAGGGTGACACCGGGTGGGGAGGCCCCCAGGGGCGCGCCAGTCCGGGACTGTTTGGGCGCTCTGGGCCAGGCTTTCCAGCTCGCCAGGCCTGACCTGTCAGGCGGATTATCTTCGAGGGAGATTAATAGGGGAGGCGGGCTGCAATAATAATCGTTTTGTTTGATGTGACAACTCTGATAGGCGTTGATTTACTTACAAACTGATAGGCTTTTAATTGAGCGCCTCCGCCGAGCCCGAGATGAAAGGGAAGCGGCGGTGAAAGGCGGCCCGCCTGCCCTCCGGCCTCAATACTGATTAGCCATCTCGACAGTGAATAGTTCAAGGCATTTTCAAACTTTTTGCCTCAACTCTCTCCTTCTTTCTCCTCCCATCCCCTCCTCAAATATCTGCCATGCCCACCCTTTTTTAGAGAAGACAAATCATTTCCATTGTGTGCAAATAAAATCCACAGGACATCCACGCCAACCGCCGCTGGGGGTTGGAGGCCTTAGGCCTAGCGCGGAGTAATTAATAAACCCCCAACCCCACAGGCAGCTCCGCGTTGGGGGATTCGGCCTCCCTGGCGACCTGCGCCTGCTCGGATGCTGGAACCTCCCAAAAGCCCGGTGCGCGCAGGCCTCCAGGCGCCCCCGTGCGCTCGGACCTTCCGAGCTGGGTTTGGGGAACCGGGAGTGCAGGCTGACCACCACCCGCAAGCGCGCAGCACCGCTCAGGCATGCGAGAGTGTGTCGCCACACCGCGGCACATCCGTTCCGTGGGACACAGGGGCCACTCGATGGTTACCCCACGTTTTGGGTGCTGGGACTGCCGCACCCAACTCCAGCAGAGTGAAAGAGCTGGGTCTGGAGACAGAGGTGAGGGGGTTAGGGGTATGCCCCCGGCCACCTCCAGCCGTGGCCACCGCCCGCAGCATTCAGCATTCGACACACGGCCCGCCGCTGGGCTCGCAGAGCTGGGAGCTCCGCAGCTGATCCAGGCTGACACCTCGACAGCCGCGCGCTCAGTGACACAGACAGACACTAACACGCCCGCAGGATGTAAGAGGCTGCATAGACATGCTGCCCAACCGAGAGAGTTTAGGACTACCTGGGACTTGCTCCCCAAAGGTGGTCAAGACAACCTTCCCAACCTTTCTTGTGGCCTTGCCACCGCCTCCCAAACTCACCTTCCTCTGTTGTCGCAAGGACACTCCAAACCCCTTGAACGCAGGTGTGTTCTTCCGCCTACACACGCACACAGGCACATACCAACAAACAGCAGCCCAAAATACAAACCGCCTTGCTCGCCTCTTCTCCAAATTAGCTTTAGTCTAGTTACCATTTCATGAACTTTACCAACCTGGAGAATCAAAGGATGAGATTAAAACACAGAAAATGAATGCCTACAAGGAAATTCTAAAACTCACCCCGGAAAGTTCTCGGTACCTGTGCGGAGGAGACAGACAAAAATGGGGAAGAAGGGTGGTTAAAGAGGAGAGGGCGAGCATGCCGAGGACAGGTCCGAAACCCGACCCCCGAGCGTACGGGTCTCCGTGCCTGGGGAACGCGGGTGGAAGCCGGTGTCCAGGCCCGGCCTCCACCCCTCGGGCGGGCACAGACTGGCTCCTGGCTCCCAGCGCTCCCTACCCCGCCATTTATCAAAAGGATTGACAACAAAAGAAGAGCCGGAGCGGAAAAGTGGGGGAGGGGAGATTCAAAGTCTTCCAAGTCGTTCAGAGTGAGGAGGTGTGTCCTCCTCTCGCCCCCCTTCCAATTTCTGCGACTTTCTGAAGGTGACCCCCCGAACTCGCTCCAAATGCTATCAAAGCCCTGACAACTCACACAGAGGCACAGGCATACATACACACTTGTGCACCCAGAATCAGTTGCACGGAGACACGCACAGCGCCTCCCCTTTTCCTTCCAAACAGCCCGAGTGACGGTGCAAATCGAGGGGAACACGGCAGTCCCGCTCCGCTTCCCTGGAAGAGCCCTTGTTCCCACAGGCAGCCGCCCCCCCCCTCCCTGGCTGCCTCACTCTACTCTCCCAGCGCAGGTCAGTTCCAGCTACGAGTTCCAATAAATTCGAGCGAGCAGAGCGGAGTAACCGCTGCTACTAAGCGCGCTGGGAGGGCGCGCAGTGGGGGAGGCCCGGGGAAGGGGCCTGAGTGAGTCTGAGCCTTATCTTCCCCATACGCCCACGGTCAGGCCTCTTCTTCGAAGGCTCTCAGCCCTAGCCACGTCGGACGGGGTCCAAAGAACTGAGGGGGATACCCTATCATTGACCTCCAGGACTCGTTACGTTGGAGATGTGGCTCTCAGGAAACAGTGTCAGAGTTTGGGGTCAGGGCACTACGGAGGTCGGGGTCCGCGGCAGGCTAGCAGCCTGGCATCCGCACACGACATAACCCCGCGGAAACATCCTAAGAGAGAAAAAAAATCTCTCGTGCGAGACATCGCCGCCTCCCGTCCCGGGTACCCAGAGTCGCTCGGAACTCCGCAGCCCCAACGGATCCAAGTCCCCAGAGGTGGAAGAGTGTATCTCTGTCTCCGACCTCGACGAGGCGAGGCGCACACCCCAGGCCTGCGCACCCCTCTCAGCACCCTGTCCGCACCTGCGCACTTGACTCTCACTATTCATTTTCTTGACACCGAGCGCCTCCTTCCCCGGTTTCATTCTTTTTCTTAGAGCCCCCGCCCCGCCCATCCCAGGAGGCTGCTCCTCTTTCCTCCTCCCCCGGTTTCCCCGCGATCTCTTCCTTCCTCTGCGTCTCTCTCTCCCTTTTCCCCTTCAAGTCGAGCCCGCCTTGTAATCAGCAACAAAAGCTGACATAAATCACGGGCGGATTGACAAGAGCTGACAAATAACTGATTGATTGCGGTCGAGGAACATTGACAACTGATGGAGGGGTGGAGATGCCCACAGAACTTGGCGGGGTGGGGGAGGGACGGTCGAAGAGAAGAGAGGGTGGCCGCGGAAAGCGAGCGGTGGGGGCCGAGTGTGAAACAGAGGAAACACGTGACCCTCGCTCCCGCCCCAATCTGCGAGTCCCCGGGCGTCACGTGGTCGGGAAGGGCGGGGAGCCCCGAGCACAAGTCGAAGAGAAACCTCCGCCGCTGCCCACCTAGCTTCTGGTTTCTCTGCTTTCAAATCTCGGGAAATCAAATCGGGCGGGCGGACTTCCTCCAGCACCCGCTCCCCACCTTTCCTTACCCTGGCGGCTGCGCGCGAAAGAGTTCGGTTACTGGGGGGAGAGCATGTGTGGTGTCCGCGCCCCTGCGAGCGCCTGGGCTCGGCAGCCCGGCGGTCGTCCCAAGTCCTGCGGGCGCTGCATTTGAACACCACCTTAATCTGTTCCTCACACGCACCCTCTTGCAGAAGGAGGCTTCAGTTTATTTTCGAGCTGGGAAAAGGAAGGACGACGAGGAGGAAAAAAGAGGGAGGCGGTAGATAGCAAACGCAGAGTAGAAGTCCAGCTCCCCCTCGGAGCGAAACCCAGGGAGGGGACGAGCCGCGGCGAGCGGGGGGAGGCGGCGAGGAGGGAGCTACCCATTAAAACCAGCGCCGAGAGTCCGGGCGGCGGCGGCGGCGGCGGCGCGGGACGCGTCACATCCCCTTGACCCTCCAATCACCTCGGGCTCCCATTTGATTGGAAGGCGGCAAAGGCTTTAATCTCCCCCTCGGTGCAGCTGCTTTTGAAGTGAGTTTCCTCGCCAGAGACCCGGCTGGACAGGCGGCGGCTCACACCGCCCAGAGCAGCGCCAGCGCCGGGCCGCTCGTACGCAGCGCAGGGGCACTGCCCGACGCGGACACGGCGAGGCACCCGCAGTCCCGCAGTCGGGCCGGCTCCTCCCGCTCGGCCACGGCTCCGCTGCGGGCCACCCAGGATTATTCGCCGCTGGCTCCAGGCGCCGAGAAGGCGCGCTGGGCTCCCGTGGCCGCTGCGCCAGCTCCTCCTCCTCCTCCTCCTGCTGCTCCTGCTCCCCGGGCGAGCGCGCAGCCCGGAGCCCGCCCCCCGCTGCTCCCATGCGCGCGGGTGGGTCATGAGCACAGCGCCCTCGCTTTCTGCCCTAAGAAGCAGTAAGCATAGCGGCGGCGGCGGCGGCAGTGGCAGTGCGGACCCTGCCTGGACCAGCGCGCTCTCTGGAAATAGCTCCGGCCCCGGCCCAGGCTCGTCCCCGGCCGGCAGCACCAAGCCTTTTGTGCACGCGGTGCCTCCCTCTGACCCTCTCCGCCAGGCTAACCGACTGCCCATCAAGGTGCTGAAGATGCTGACCGCACGGACTGGCCACATTTTGCACCCTGAGTACCTGCAGCCCCTGCCTTCCACTCCCGTCAGCCCCATCGAGGTAAGGACCCTCTCCCTGGATCATGCTGGATGGGACCACCACCCTGGCTGCCGCTTCACGGAATTTCTTTCTCTCGGATCTGGGGGTGGAAGTTGGTAGCGGAGGAGGTGGGTGTCAAGTGATTCAGCTCCGGGATGGAGAGAGAAGATAGGGCTCCCGCACCTTAAAACTAGGGCAGAAAGAGGGGAGGAGGTAGGTTGGGGTGTGAATGTTAGGGGAGAAGGCAGCCAAAACTTGTTTCCCTCTTTGGTATTAAAGCCCCTACCCCAACCTAGACCCGCTCACTTTCTGCCCGGAAAACAGACGGGAGCCCGAAACACAGTTCCGAAGGCGCAGTCCTTGGGTTCCCCAGAAGCTGACATTTGTGCAAGGCCTCTGAGGCGCAAACTGCCTGAACCATTACTCCAAAGAATTAGGGATGGGGTGGGAGGTGTACAGTCCTGAGACTAGGAGTCAGAAACCAAAATATTTTGTGAGTTTTAAAAAATCCAGTTTAGCGCTTGGAAAGGACATGAAAGATCCCAGAGGGCGCGGGGCGGGGAGGGATCCTGCTACCTTTCTCAAGGGCGAGTGTGTGTGCAGAGGTGTAGAGGTAGGTGCCGCCTTGAATTGCGCCTCAGGGCTGGGAGGATCTTTGCAGGCCGTTGTGGAGGGGCGTTTGAATCCTAGAAGCCAGGATTCTAAAGGATTTCCCCTTCCTTCTTTTCGCACTCGTCCCCACCACCTCCCGCGTCTGACCCCGCAGCTCGACGCGAAGAAGAGCCCGCTGGCACTGTTGGCGCAGACATGCTCGCAGATCGGGAAGCCCGACCCCTCGCCTTCTTCCAAACTCTCCTCCGTCGCTTCCAACGGGGGCGGCGCGGGCGGTGCCGGCGGCGGCGCCGGGGGTGACAAGGACGGAAAGTCGGGGCCCCTCAAGCTGAGTGACATCGGCGTGGAGGACAAATCGAGTTTCAAGCCGTACTCCAAACCCGGCTCGGATAAGAAGGAGCCGGGAGGCGGCGGCGGAGGAGGCGGTGGCGGCGGGGGTGGCGGCGGCGGGGGGGTTTCGGCGGAGAAGTCCGGATTCCGAGTACCGAGCGCCACCTGCCAGCCATTCACGCCCAGGACAGGCAGCCCAAGCTCCAGCGCCTCGGCCTGCTCACCAGGAGGCATGCTGCCCTCGGCCGGGGGCGGCCCGGAGGGCAAGGATGACAAAAAGGACCCCGACGCGGGTGGCGGCAGTGGCGGCAGCAAGGGCTCCGGAGCCGCCTCGGCCGAAGGGGCACCCACAGGGCTGGCACACGGCCGGATTAGCTGCGGCGGCGGCGGGATTAATGTGGACGTGAACCAGCACCCAGATGGGGGTCCGGGGGGCAAAGCTCTAGGCTCGGACTGTGGTGGCTCCTCGGGCACCAGCTCTGGCTCAGGCCCCAGCGCACCCACCTCCTCCTCGGTGCTGGGCTCTGGGCTGGTGGCTCCAGTGTCTCCCTACAAACCAGGCCAGACAGTGTTCCCTCTGCCTCCCGCGGGCATGACCTACCCAGGCAGCCTGGCTGGGGCCTACGCCGGCTACCCGCCCCAGTTCCTGCCACACGGCGTGGCGCTCGACCCGACCAAGCCGGGCAGCCTGGTGGGGGCACAGCTGGCGGCGGCTGCGGCGGGCTCTCTGGGCTGCAGTAAGCCCGCTGGCTCGAGCCCCTTGGCCGGGGCGTCGCCGCCTTCCGTGATGACAGCCAGCTTGTGCCGGGACCCGTACTGCCTCAGCTACCACTGCGCCAGCCACCTGGCGGGGGCTGCGGCGGCCAGCGCATCGTGCGCCCACGACCCGGCCGCGGCCGCGGCGGCGCTCAAGTCCGGATACCCGCTGGTGTACCCCACGCACCCGCTGCACGGCGTGCACTCGTCGCTAACGGCTGCGGCCGCCGCGGGCGCCACACCACCCTCCCTGGCCGGCCACCCCCTCTACCCGTACGGCTTCATGCTCCCTAACGACCCACTCCCCCACATCTGCAACTGGGTGTCGGCTAACGGGCCGTGCGACAAGCGTTTCGCCACGTCCGAAGAGCTGCTGAGCCACTTGAGGACCCACACGGCCTTTCCCGGGACGGACAAACTGCTGTCGGGCTACCCCAGCTCGTCGTCTCTGGCCAGCGCCGCCGCGGCCGCCATGGCCTGCCACATGCACATCCCCACGTCGGGCGCTCCGGGAAGCCCCGGGACGCTGGCGCTGCGCAGCCCCCACCACGCGCTGGGACTCAGCAGCCGCTACCACCCCTACTCCAAGAGCCCACTGCCCACCCCCGGCGCCCCGGTGCCGGTGCCCGCAGCCACCGGACCCTACTACTCCCCCTACGCCCTCTACGGACAGAGACTGACCACGGCCTCCGCGCTGGGGTATCAGTGAGGGAGGGTCGAGAGGGCTAGCGAGCGAGAGAAAGGAGCTGGGGCAGGGGAGGGGCCGAGGGAGGGGCGGGAACCGGGAGAAGCTACTGTCACCCGCGAGTGGGGTGACCCGGGCCAGGAACCGAAAGCGTGTGTACCGCATCTATCCACCGAGACAGCGACCGAGACCCGGTGGGAGACTCCCGGTGGCCCCGCCTCACCTCCCCACCCAAACTTTATAAAAGTTGAAAAGAATATCATTTGACTTTTTATAGAAAAAGAAGGAAAATAATTGAGAAAGTGTTCATCTGAGGACTGCGCCGGTGGACACTGGTATTTATTTATGTTAGCTCCAAGCGGACCCGTGGTTCTAAAGTGCATTATTTAGTTTGAGCTCCGTAGGTAAAAAGGAAGGGGGAACTAAAACTTGAGGGTAAGAATGGAAAACAAACCCTCCGTCCCTTGTAGATTATAAATAAATACAAAACCGCCACAGAACTAGAGGTCTTCTCTTTAATGTTACTTTAAAATTGCTATGATTGTATTGTACGTTCTTATTTAATGTCTGATTGAAATACAATTTACATGCATGTTTGTTACAAAAAATGAAAAAACAAGTCACAATTTGTCAGCTCTGATTTCAAATTGCAATTATTTTTAAGGTGTATACCATCGGAAGAGAATGGGTATTTTTTTGTATGTATTCTGGAAGAAAACAAAAAAAAAGGAAAAACAATTCTATTCCAAAACCTCATTTGCCTTATTTTGTTCTTTAAAAGGAACACTTAACTATTTTTAATTTTTAAGTCCACCCGCTGAGAAGGGGACAAGTAAGGTTTACGTCATGTACTAAAATAATAGACAATGTATCGCTTTAAAGATTAAAATTCCGTATATTTGATGTATTAAAAGGTTTTACTTCTTATTATCATCTTTTTTGCTTTTGTGGTTGAAGAGAAAGAAGAGCACAGCGACCGCCGTGGGTTCCCGGGGCCCGCGCCCGCCACTTCCCGGACGTGGCAGCGTTTCCGCTGGTTTGGTTGTGATTTTCAGGAAAAGGCAAAGGCTTCGGAAGGGCTGGCCAGCAGTGGGGTTTGTCTTAGGAAAAATATTTTTCAAGGAGGTATTTCACAACTTGAAAAAATATTATCCTTAGCTATCTCTCATTTCGTTTTTAATTTTTCTCTCAGCAGCCTGTTTATTAAAAGTGAAAGAAAAATGGTTTTTGAAATTTTCCTCTTGAGATTTTTGAGAGTTTGGGTTTCGTTTTGAGCAGAGAGCAAGCGCAGGCCCGGACTCGCCCTCTCGGTCTTGGTCCTGGGGAGACGCCGCGGCCCGCTGTTCCACCCTTTGCTTTCCAAGCATCGCTTTGTCCGGGGCCCGCAGCCGGGACAGACCGGGGGACGGAGGACGCTCGGGAACCTGTTTCCCAGGGCTGGGGAGAGCGCACCGGAGCCCTCTTCTCTCTCGGGGAAAAGTGAGCTCGCTCTCCTTTTCTTCTGGCGGCCTGGGGCCAGTGGGGGCCGCTAGCCGAGCCCCGCCGACGCCCCCTTCTCCCCGCCTGCACCTCTCCCCAGGTCCTTCCTCCCCCTGGAGCCCGCACCCGCGCGCCGCAGGCTAGCGCCGCGGCTGCTTTTCCGCGTCCCGATTTATCCGCAGCCGGCGCTGGATCCCAGTCTGCGCCGCAGGAGAGCGCGCCAGGGCGCGGGGCCCGGAAGCCCCTTTAAATTCAGCCCCGCGAGGGTCCTGGCGCTCGTTCTCAGCCTCGCCGGGGCGACCCGGTGGCCGCCGAGCACGGTTCTGAGCTTCGAGCTGCACTCGGCCAAGCTGCAGTGGGACCCTCCTTCCCGGCGCGGGTCCCCGCCGGGCGCACCTCTCCCTTCTCGGCATTCAGAGCGGCGGGACTGAGCTGCCTGAAGCGCCAGTGGCGCCACACAGAGAAGAGCCCTAATCATTGGGGGGGGGGGGGGCATTGTTTGGGGCATGCCCCCCCCTTCCCGCTCTCACACACACGCGAGCTCCTACTGCAGGCCTGGGCGTGACTCTGGTCCAGTGGCTGTTCGGGTGCCCACCCTCCAGGCCCGCGGAAGCTCTGGGCCCAGAGCGCGCCTTTCCTGGGATCCCGGGACCGTGGAGTCGCGTCGCCGAGCGCGCAGCCCGAACTCCCCTCTCCCTGGGGGTCAGGCTGCTCTGGGTTCTTCCAGCCACCGACCCTCCTCGGCACCAAACTCCTGCTGCCTCGGGAGGCTTACTGCCGTGCAGAGGCCGCCCTCGGCCTCAGGGCCTCGGTCGGCCCACCGTGCCGCTCCCGCCGCCATTTGCTCAGAGGTTGGTGACTTTGAAATTTTCCACCTCTTCCCAGGGTGCGCCTCACGGTTGCGGGGCCTTTTCCCGGGTTGCACGCATAGCAGCCCCGGCGAGCTCCGGGACGCGGCGGGGAGCTCCCAGGCCTCCGCCTGGAGAGGACTTAGTGGAGACTCCGGCTCCGACGCTGACACCCAGAGGAGGGCAGCCTCTGGCACCTCCGAACTTCCAGCCTGGACCCCCGACTCCGGACACCGGAGCTGGCGTCCGAGGAGGACCCTGGCGGGCGGTGTCCGGGGACGCCGCAGCGCTGCGCCCACTCCGGTCCGGCTAAGTGAGGCTTGGTTAGGCCTGGCTGGGCCTTAGCTCATCGACAACCCTGGCTGTGGAGAAGCCTGTCCCCGCCCAGGCTGTCAGACAGCACCCCTCCTGCGAAGTGCGAGGGGAGGACATTCGAGGAGGTCGTGCGGCCCGAGTCGTGACCAGCTCGTGCCCCACGGTTTGGGACGGGAAAGCCAGGCCCTGGCTCCCCTGCTCACCAGCACCAGCCGCACGCCCCTCCGACCCGCACGCCTCGCCCTTCTTGGCCTCGCGCAGTCAAACAGGGGTCCTGGGGCCGCCGCGCCTCGGTTGCCCAAGCGGGTTCGGGCGGAGATGGATCTAAAAATTCCCCAGTCCCAGTATTTCTGGGACCAGCACGGGGACAAACTGGGCACGTCTGTGCCTTTGTGCCCACTCCTGGTATTTCATTAACAAAAATCAAAACCAAACTCCTTAAATTTTTAATGAGACCTCCTTCTGCAGTAACTACTCAGTGGCAGCAAAACTCCAGGACTGGGGACCTGGGGGCTGGGGGGAGAATTCATCCCCCGACGTGTTGGACAGAGCTAAGTCACCCTGGGCGCAGAGTTAGAGAAGAGAGGGCGCCAATATGTGCTGAGGGTTGAGGCCGAGGTGCGAGCGCCCTCGGGGAACAAACGCCGCTCCCCGCCGCGCGCCCGGGCCCTCTCGGGCTTCCTCTTGAACTGCGGAGGGATCCTGGCACACCAGTCTGCGGCTGCCGATCCCCGAGCGGAGCGCGGCGTGTCCGCCAGGCGGCGCTGCGGAGTCGTACAGAGCAGAGGAGACCCGGAACCTCGGCTGGTGCGCAGGACCCCTGGGTGGTCATCCTGGGACCCCGCGCCTCCCCCTTCGCTCGACTTCGGAGCAGCGTTCCAGAGTGTCCTCCTTGCTCCTCTCCTGCTGCGAACCATGTCCTCCGAGCTTCTCCACCTGCTCTAGCTTCTACAGTGGGTTCTTCTTGCTTTCTTTCCCTCTCCGAAGAGGAGTTGGCCCAGGTGTCACGGCCACTCCCCAATCCTGAGAGCTCCCACCGCCACCCCGCAGGTTCCGGTAGGTCACCTTGTCTGTCAAACTGAGGTGGTCCCCACGCATTCATACATTCATTCACTCTCATCCACTGATTATTTCCTAGGGCATACCCCTTTATCGAGCACTGTCCATCTCTTTACCAGCCCCTGACACAGATGGTGAACCGGAGGCTAAGTTCAGGATGCCGGTGGGAAGGCCAGCAGAAGCTTTTCCTTCCATTCAGTCCCTGCCCCCATCTGTACCTCTGGTGGTGACACTGAGTGACTCTGGTGTCTTTATGTTGGGTGACCTTTAAGCTGTAAGGAAAGGTAGACGAAAAAGCCCTTCTAGCTGGTGAACCACCTGTGCTTCGGAAAAGTGTAAAAGTTGCCCAGAAGGTGAGGCCTCTCCCTGAGACGCCATCTGATGGCCTTTTATGTACATATTGGCTTAGAGTCTTCGCTCACTGTGGCTACAGGCCTAGTCGTGCTCAGCGTAACTGCAAAGCTCAGCTGACCTCATTCTGTTATGGACTGTGACCAGCTGCATTTTCCTGTGTTAATCATCGCATTCAAACTTCACAACAATTCCATGAGGTCATTAGAGTCTTTACCTCAACTTTGTAGATGAGGAAACTGAGGTTCAGCAAGGGAAAGACAGGAGCTTGCAGTCACATACTAATCAGAGATGGAGTTTATGCACAGAGTCTCACCTTGGTTGCTCTCAGTTGAGAAGGTTTCAAACATAATAATACCTGGGAACTAGAGGTTCTATTTTAGCTGAGAGAGAGGGTAGTGGACATGATTTTGTTATTGTTGCTCTTTAAGATTTCACTGTTACTGTTATTATTATTTTACTTTTCATTATAGAGATTTCCAAACATATGCAGGTGAGGTCACCCAGAACCAGATGTAGGGAACATGATATAATAGACCTCCTTAAACTCACCACCCAGCCTCATGGCTAACTGTATTTCCTCTCGACCCCCTCCAACTTGCTTCCCCCATTATTCTGAAATGAATACAGACATCTTATCATTTTACTTCCTGAAGTGTTTGTCACTTCCAGCTGAAGTATGAACCAATCCAGGGCTCATCCCTCTACCCTGCCTCAGTTGCGGCTTGGTGGGGTTAAAGACATTGCTCAAGTTTAGTGAGTACACAGCAAAGCTGGGATTTGAACCCATTTCTATCAGAGCCAGAGCCCAAGTACTTCACCATATGCTGTACTGGGAATCCCCCAAAGCCCCAGGGATAGGGAGCCCTCTCCACCCAGTGTGACCTCAGGCTTGCTCAAGAGGTATCTGGTTGTAAAATGACTCTTGAGCCCCTGGGTGACAGCAGTGCCTGATAAAGACACCCACAGCACAAGGGACATCGTGACAGTGAGAACAACTTAGAGTCACATGGTACAGTAGAAAGAGTACGAATTGGGGACAGGCTGATCTAAATCAAAATTTAGCTCCACCACTGGCTCAACCCTGGGCCTTGGTTTTCCCATCTGTAAAATGGGGACATTGATACCAACCTAATAGTGTTATTGTGAGGCTCAAATGAAATAATATATGTGAAGTCTACTGTCTGCCCTGTCCTGGCTCTTAGTAAAGACATATTTGTTTTCTTCTTCTCTGCTTAATGTCTTATTTTACTATAACCCGTCCTCTTACTCCAGAACTAATGGTGGCCCACAGGCTCAAATTCTCACTCCACCACCTCGCCATCACAATGTCTGTAATCATGGTCCATCCTCTGATCTGGCCCCTGTTTGTCTGTCCTACCCTGCCTCACCAATCTTCACAGTTCAGATATCTGCCAGCCAGCTAGCTCCTCAACACCTTGGTTGGTGGTACTCATCATATACTCCTTCCCTGGAATGAGTTCCACCCAACCTTTCCCTCAAAGCTCATCTCTTCCAGGAAGCCCTCCAGGTTTTCCCTCAGCACACACTGATCTTTCCCTCACTTTGCATCCCCTTGGGACTTACTGCAAAGGCAGAGGGTAGAGGTGACTAGGGACGACCTCTAGGGATGAGCACACTTAGGTTTGAGTGGTACCCCTTCATAGCTGTGTGACTATGGACAAGTCACTTATGGTCTCTATGAAACTTGGCTCCAAAACTGATAAAGGATTTAGCATACCATAGGTGAGCCACACATTTACTGACAATGATAGTGTTAATAAGTAGCATGTATTGCACACTCACTTTCCAGGCACTCATCTAGTCCTATTACGATTACTATCTTCATTTGGCAGGTGAGGAAATTGAGGACTGGAGAGAAATAACATGTCTGTGTTCCAGAGCTCAAGTCCTTAATTACTGTGCTACACGGTGCTAGTCCTGTGTCTGGGATCTTTGTCCTCTGCCTTCTTTTCCTAATTTCCAGCAACTCAAAACTTCTACTTTAAATCTCAGGCCAGGGCCGCCTTCTCCTGGAAGCCCCCTCCCCCATCATTCCTGTTGGATCCAATTCCCTTCTTTTTGCTCCTGTAGCACCTGTCCCTTCCACCATCATACTCTCATTACATTTGCCTAATATCCTATAATCTGAGACACTGAAAGAGGGACTATCTTATATACTTATTTCTACATAGTAGATGTTCAATAAATGTTAGAGGAAAAGAGGGAAATGGAAGGAAAGAAGAGAGGGAGAGATGGGGCGAAGACAGAGGGAAAAAAAAACAACAAAAGACAGAAGGAAGGGAGGAGGGAAAGAATTAGGCCCTCTTGGGCAAGGTGATTCTTCCCAAGAGAGTAGGAGGAAACGTGGTAGTGGCCTTAGAGGAACTGTAAAAGTCTTTGCCCACGGCACAGAACCAGAGCTGGGTGAGCTTCCATGCATGTTAGGAACTGTATTTGCTGACAATAACAATGACCCTAATTAGTGGCTTAAAGAAGATAAATGCTCTTTTCTCTCAGTCTGGAGGTGGTCAGTTCAGGCTAAGAATGGCCCTCAATCATGAGAAACCTAGTTTTCTTATGTTTACAGCTGTGCTAGCCCAACCAAGAAGACTTCATCCTCATGTCATCTCTGATTCCAAGATTGCCACCTGAGCTCAGGGACAGTTACCTCATTCCAAACAACAGAAAGAAAAAGTGAAAAGAGGTAAAAGGGTCCTCTGCCTTTTGATGGGTCTTTCTGGAATCCACACACATTCTTCAGCTTATACTTTATTAGGTAGAACTTAGTCACATGACCATACTTAGCTGCAAGGAAGGCTGGGAAATGTAATGCTTAGGTGGGTACGCTGCTGCCTTAAATAAATTCAGGGTTCCGTTACTCAGGGGAGTGAGATGGTTGGAAGTTGGGACAGAACATTAATAGACTCCCCTGCAAAATACAGATGTGTTCACTCGGAACTGGAGTCAGAAGAGAACTCTCTTGTTGATGGCCTTCCAGGGGGTCACTGGATGGTAATTTCTACTTCTAACCACAGATTCTTGTTGGTAAAGTGGGGAGGAATGAGATTTGATAAGCTCACAGAAGCTGTAATTTGAGGTTGGTGGGTTTTGTTTCTTTACATGTGTATTCTGCAATGATTTAAAGTGGGATTTGTCAAAAGCAATTTTTAGCCCTATAAAGAACTTTGGTTAGGTAACTGTTCATTTGGCCCTGCACCCTGCCCACAACACAAAGCCAGGAAGAAGGGATCATCTTTTTAAAAAACAAAAACAAAAAACAATGGGGTGGAAAAGCAGAAGCATTGTAAACCTACTTCCCATCCCCTTCTATGTTATTAACAAAAAACTGAATAAAGCCTCCAACTCAAAACAGAGGCAAACTGATGCTAAATCAACTTTGCACCAACCCTACCTTAAATAATTATAGCATAACTATGGAAACCTAAAAAAATAACAAACCATGACCAAGAAGAACACAAATGGTATCGCTGAATCATAGCAACACCTAGGCAAGTTTCAATCATGTCTTAATACGCCCGCACAGTGGTGGCCCTCAGCGCACACCTATGCTGGTTCTGGAAGGTGTGGGCAGGGGGAAGGGGACTTGGATAAGAAAGAGCAGATTCTAGAACTGGAAGGGGTAAGGAGAAAGCAGGAACAGGGATATGTAAATGTAAGTGTTTTGGTTGCCCTGTTTCTAGAAGTTTCCTCAGCTTCAGGTCTCAACAAAAGAGAGACATTTCAGAGTTCTGGGCTGACCTCTTTGTGTGTTTCTTTGTGTCTCTGCCTTTTTTTTTTTTCATGTGCTTTACAAACATCTCTCCTCCAGACCCTTCAGAAGCAAATTCCTGTGGTGTAGGAATTCTACTCACTCCATATCACTAATTCTCAAGTCTTGTGTGGGTTGAGGAAAGAATGCAGAAACTTTTCTTTCTTTCTCTTTCTTTCTCTTTCTTTCTTTCTTTCTTTCTTTCTTTCTTTCTTTCTTTCTTTTCTTGAACTTGATAAAAGTGATGGCCCTCTTTATAGAACTCAGTACACAACTTTGGGAAAATAATTTCAAGTATTTCATGGATCTGCAGATTTTAAATCTTTGATCTTGAAGGAAATCCAAGCTTTAAATATAAAAAGAGCATGCCCTTGGGAAATGCCCCAAGGGACTCTGGTTTCCTTTCTAAAATTATTCTGACCAAGATGACATTCCAACTACTCTGTGCGATTAACTCGAATAAATAACATTTATGTCAGCCTATCACAGGCCAGTATTAACCTGTGCAACCTTCACAATAACTCTATGAAATGGACACTATCACTAGCCCCACTTTATAGATAAAGAAACTAAGGCACAAAGACATGAAGTGACTTACCCAAGGTCACACAGCCAGCAAGTGGCAGAGGTGAGATTCTGTTATAGGCCATTAGACTCCAGGGCTATTATTTTTTGTGCTTTTCACCACTGCATAGTGCCCTTGACCTCTCTGCACACTGAAGCCGCACATATCTCACCTTCTCCCTAAATGCAGGTGTCAGTCCCCACCTAGTAGTGTGCTGCTGTACAGTCAGCTTACACTGGCTCCCATGAGCCAGTTATGCACATCCCTTTCCAAGATCTCATTTTGTGGCATTATGCTGACAGGCTGAAATCAGCCACAGTGGAAGCATTTACACTGCAGCAATTGGCAAACATGACAAGTGAAGGCTTTTCCCTGTATAGTGCTGTTTAGAAAGCATTTACCAGCATACCTCTGGACCCACTTATTCTAGTTCCACTCAGATGGCTACAATCTCCAGATCCAGCCACCCATGCCCTGAATCAGTGGGAAGCAAGAATCTTCCTCTCTGCCAGTGAGGAGGATTTGGATATAATTTGCTGCCCCCAGACTTAGTATGTGGGGGTATTTAGAGAGAGTGTAGCTTCCTTCTTTCACCCCACCATACACAAGTCATCTTCTAGCTGGTTCAGTGCCTTCCCTCTCCTTGGAGACAAGTCCGGTCATCTGGGGGTCTGGACCCTTCTTCCACACAGGTCCAGATACTTTCCACCACAGAAGACTGACCAATGTGAAATGATTCTGGCAGCCCACCTGATGTGGGGAGCCATTGGCTGCCTAGAAGCTTCTGCATCCTTCCTAGCTCTGTACCCCCAACACTGGATTCTTGGCTATTGATGGCAGCAAGTTCTAGTTTAACTCTACCCCTGTATGGTTAGCTACAGGCAGCAGGCCACTCCATACTGCACCACTGGGTACCAGCCCTACACCCTCTCCTTCACCTTTGGGAGCACCCAGAAAACAGCTCAGACAGTTGTGACAATGCACATTCTCTGAATTTTGTCTATAGAGAAATCCTACCCCACAGCTCAGATTCCAGTGGGCCAGGCCTCAAGTGGAGCCTGCCCTGGTACCCTCCCACCAAGCAGAATCTCAGGTCACAGGAAAGAAATTTGATAATGGTGGTGATTATTGTTACCATTTAGTGAACAGTTTCCTTGTGCCAAGAGCTTTATATTTCTTTATATCTTTTTTAATGCCTACAAGAGCTCTAGGAGATAAGTACTATGTTACTCTTATGTTATAAAAGTTTTATGTTATAAAACTGAGATTCAGAGAGGTTAAGTAATATGTCTAAAGTCACACAGCTAATAAGTATGGGCTGAAATTCAAGGCCAGAACTATCTCATTCCAAAGTCCACACCTACAAAACCTGTGTATTTCAACTCACAGGAATTGCCCACAGAGCTAACAGAATGCCCATGGCTGCTGTGTGGGAAGGACAGCCCCTCTTGCTCCCCTTGGGGTTCCCTGGGGAAGTCCTCAAGGTGAGAGGGAAGACAACCTTGGCCACCTGTGGCAAGACTACTGCCCAGAGTTGTGAGCCTCCAGCCATGGAAAGTGAGTGTTCAACTGGTAGGCGTGTAATGAGCACCTATTGCATACATAGTATTCTCTTAGGCATGGAGGTAGTGGAAAGATGACCAGGACATGATGTCTGTCCTCAAATAACTTACTGTCCAGACTAGTAGGTGACACAAACAACTGTGGCCTTCAGTTGGGCTATGATAGGGCTATAATCAGTGGAGGCACAGTGGATTTCCATGTCATCCTAATTCCCATAGAACAATGTGGAAATTCTCCTGGACTGGCATTGGGTAGGAGACTGCATTTGCTCTCAGCTTGGACATTGAATAGGCATTTGCTGGGTAGAAAATAGTGGGGCTGGGAAACCAGGAGGAAGAACCAGTGGGATCAAAGGCACAGAGGCAGAACAGTCCATGAGGGTGTTTGGTAGGGTGTGGCTGTAGCAGAGGCAGTGTCTGGGAATGCGGTGGGAAGAGATGGTGTCCTATTCTCTTAGAGCAGAAGCCTTTGATATTGGGCTATACTGCAGGAACAAAGAGACCTCCAAATACAGTGCCTTAAAGTGGATAGAAATTTCTCTTTAGTCTCTATTATCTATGCTGGGGAGGCTGCTGTCCTCCATGATGTCATTCAGGGATCCAAGTCCCTTATGTCTTTGTGCTTCTTCATCCCCTAGCATATTGTACTCACTGGTGTGATCAAATATGGACACTATTCCCACCTGTGGCAGGAGGAGAGATAGGAAGTCCAGGGCAAGCGATGTCCTTTTGAACAAGTGAGGACAGAGTTATTTATAGTCACTTGGCCACACCAGCTTCAAGGGAGGTTGTGAAATGTAGTTTCTGCCACATGCAGGAAAGGTAGGGAGAATAGATTTGGGAGTGGAAGGCTAACCAGGAATCTGCCACATCTGGGTACCTGGCAGAAATTCCAAGGGAGAGCAAGCTTTGTCCGGGAGACACAGAGTATATGTTTTTTTGTTTTGTTTTGTTTTGTTTTGTTTTTTAATGTGTTTTGACAGTTGAGTTTCCCATACCTGCAGCAAGTCAGGGCTGGAGATGTAAACTGTGAGTTGTAAGCAGAGAAGAGAGAGTTGAAACCTGGGGTGTGGGTGATATGTACCCAGGGAGAGAAAATAGAAGAAATTGAACCGAGAAATTATCCTGAAACTCTTGGGAAAGCTGTATGAGGAATATTTTGCTAATTTTATTTCCCAAAGAAGGCGGCACCAATGTACACCGTTCTGTGCACTTCTCTTACACTACGAAGTTGACAAACCTCCGTTGGCAGGTGGGTCTGTGTTTCTTTTCTTTATTACTGTAGTTTCTAAAAATATTTTATCAATTATGCTCTTAGAGTTGTCCCAGTTTTCCCCCTTTGTCCCCCTCCACCCAGCCTGACCCCCGCAGTCAGTCCCCACACTGGTGTCCATGTTCATGGGTCCCTCATATATGTTCTTTGACTAATCGCTTTACCCTCTGTAAATCAGTCTCCACTTCACCCTTCCCCTCTTACTGCTGTTGGTATGTTCCATGTTTCTATGCCTCTGAGTCTATTTTGCTCATTAGTTTATTTTGTTCATTAGATTCCACTTATAAGTGAGATCATATGGTATTTATCTTTCTTTTTTTAATATATTTTATTGATTATGCTATTACAGTTGTCCCTTTTCTCCCCCATCATTCCCCTCCACCCTGCACTCCCACTCCCACCCACATTCCCCACCTTTAGTTCATGTCCATGTGTCATAAGTTCTTTAGTTTCTACATTTCCCACACTGTTCTTGCCCTCCCCCGTCTATTTTCTACCCACCATCTATGCTACTTATTCTCTGTATCTTTTCCCCCTCTCTCCTCCTCCCACTCCCCTGTTGCTAATGCTCCACGTGATCTCCATTTCTGTGGTTCTGTTCCTGTTCTAGCTGTTTGCTTAGTTTGCTTTTGTTTTAGGTATGGTTCTTAATAGCTATGAGTTTGCTGTCTTTTTACTGGCCTATTTTTTATCTTCTTTTTCTTAGATAAGTCCCTTTAACATTTCATATAATAAGGGCTTGGTGATGATGAACTCCTTGAACTTGACCTTATCTGAGAAGTGCTTTATCTGCCCTTCCATTCTAAATGACAGCTTTGCTGGATAGAACAATTTTGGATGTAGGTCCCTGCTTTTCAAGATTTCAAATATTTCTTTCCAGCCCCTTCTTGCCTGGAAGGTGTCTTTTGAGAAATCAGCTGACAGTCTGATGGGAACTCCTTTGTAGGTGACTGTCCCCTTATCCCTTGCTGCTTCTAGAATTCTCTCCTTCATTTGAATCTTGGCTAATGTAATTACGATGTGCCTTGGTGTGTTCCTCCTTGGGTCCAACTTCTTTGGGACTCTCTGAGCTTCCTGGACTTCCTGGTAGTCTATTTCCTTTGCCAGATGGGGGAAGTTCTCCTTTATTATTTGTTCCAATAAGTTTTCCACTTGTTGCTCTTCTTCTTCCCCTTCTGGGACCCCTATAATTCGGATGTTGGGACGTTTAACAATATCCCAGAGGTTCCTAAGCCTCTCCTCATTTTTTTGAATTCTTGTTTCTTCCTTGTTTTCTGTTTGGTTGTTAGTTTCTTCCTTCTGGTCCACTCCATTGATTTGAGTCCCATCTTTCCTCCCATCTTTATTGGTTCCCCATGCGTCTTCCTTCATTTCACGGATTGTAGCCTGCATTTTTTCATCTAATTTGTGAGCAAAATCAACCAATTCTGTGAGCATCTTGATGACCAGTGCTTTGAACTGTGCATCTGATAGGTTGGCTATCTCTTCACTGCTTAGAGGAATTGGCTCTGGGGCTTTGATTTGTTCTCCGGTTTGAGCCATTTTTGGTGGGGTTTTTTTGTTTGTTTTGTTTTGGTTTGGTTTTAGTCTGGTTGCCGGTATTTATCTTTCTTTGACTAGCTTATTTCACTTAGCATAATAGTCTCTAGTTTTATCCATGCTGTTGTAAAAGGTAAGAATTCCTTCTTTTCATTGCTGTGTAGTATTCCATTGTGTAAATGTGAGGTATAAGTTTCTTTCCCTGGGCAGGCCTGTGGTCAGAGACAAAGTGACAAAGTAATCCTGCGTGACTTCCAAAGTTGTGAGGAAGGTGACACTGCCTTCTCTAGGGATGCTCACTCTTGGAGCCCCATTCTGCAAGGAGAGCAAGTGACCACATAAACAAGCCACATGTGGGTGTTCCAGTGACAGCTACAGCTGAAGTGCCAGCCAACGGTGGCCTCAACCAACAGCATGGAGTGACAAGCCTCAGCAGATTCCAGCCCCCGGCCTTCGGGCTGCCTCCACTGACCCTGAGTGGAGCAGAGGCAAGCCCTCCCCATGGAGCTCTACTCAAATTGCCAATTCAGTTATTTATTTTTTAAAGATTTGTATTTATTTATTTTTAGAGTTGGGAAGGAAGGAAAAAAGAGGAGTGAAACATTGACGTGTGAGAGATACATTGACTGGTTGCCTCTTGCACACCCCTGACTGGGAACCTGGCCCACAACCCAGGCATGTGCCCTGACCAAGAATCGAACTAGTGACCCTTTGGTTTGTAGGCTGGTACTCAGTCCACTGAACCATACTAGCCAGGGCCAAATTGCCAATTTATGAATAAAATAAATGTTGTTATTGTCTCAAGCCACTAAATTTGGGAGTCTTTGTCTTGTGACAATAGGTAAATGATATAGGCCAGAATCCCTTTTTCCATCCTAGAAGAATACCCCAAGCCACATAGAAAAGGAGTGAATCTGGGCCAACCTTACCTGGCCCCATAACTTTCCTATTTGTCTCCTGCTTGTCCCTTCTCCAACCATGACACATCCCTTATCTGTGTTCCTAGCCCCCAGCTTTCTACTTTGATCAGCCTCTGTACCCTCAAGATCGCTGCTTCTCTGATCCCCCTCAGCCTGGGCCTTTGGCCTGGCTCCATAGTCCACTCCACAAAAGAAATTCCAAGGCTTCACCCCTTCTCTCCCTTCATCCCCAGAGGCCAAAAGGGTGATCTGGTGGCAGACAGTTGAAAGCAGAGCACAGGGTCTCTGAAACCTAAGGGATGGAAAGTCTCCATGTTCCCTTTAATATATTCATTTCCCCATTGATATCTGCCTAAGGAACAAATGTCAAACTTGGAAGGATGAGGGTCATAGAGGAAGCTCTGTGACCAAGAGGTAGACCCAGGGGATAGGAAATGGGAGGTGACTGGAGGAACCACATCCTAGGAGGACAACAGAGCTCAGCAGGGACATGGTTTCAGGACCAGGAGCTGCCAACAAGGTGCATTGGTAGGACAGTTGGCACAGCTGCATAGCCAGAGCATTATGGGGGCACATGGTGAAATAGTTACCACAATGAAGTTAATTAACACACCTGTTACCTCACATAAGTACTCTGTGTGTGTGTGTGTGTGTGTGTGTGTGTGTGTGTGTGTGTGTGGTGAAAAACACTTAAGAACTACTCTCTTAGAAAATTTCAAGTATACAATGCAGTATTATTTGACTATAATCACCATGTTGCACATTAGATCCCCAGGACTTATTCATAACTTCATACCCTTTCACCAACATGTCCCCATTTTCCCCACTCCCCAGTCCCTGGCAACTACCATTCCACTCTTTGCTTCTATGGGTTTGACTATTTTAGATTTGTTATATATGTGGTATCATGTATTTGTCCTTCTGCGTCTGGTTTATAAAACAATATCCTCTAGTATCATCCATGTTGCCACAAATGGCATGATTTTTTCTTTTCTTTTCTTTTGTGTGTGTTTGTGTATATTTTCTTTAGCCATTCATCCATCCATGAACATGTAGGTTAATTTCATCTTTTGGCAATGGTGAATAATGCTGCAAAACATGGGAATGCAGAGACTTCCAGTCAAGATGGTGGCATAGGTAAACACGGCTCGCCTCCTTGCACAACCACATTAAAATTACAACTAAAATAGAGAACAACCATCACTCAGAACTGTCAGAAATTTAGTTGAATGGAAGTCTGACAACTACAGAATTAAAGAAACTACATTCATCCAGACTGGTAGGAGGGGCAGAGACACGGAATGAGCTGGTCCCACATACACACAGGCTGGTGTGGTACATAAAAATTTAGGAGGAATAACACAGGAGCAAAGAGTCCCAGCCCCATACAAGGTCCCCAAACTCAGGGTTCCAGTGCCAGTAAGATAAGTTTCCATGATTTCTGGCTGCAAAAGCCAGGGGCATTGAGTCAGTGGAAGAAACTTCTGTAGTCCCAAGCAGTTCCCCTTAAAGAACCCACACATAGACCTACTCAGATCTTTAAATTCAAACACTAGAGTAGCAACTTGAAAGGCACCAGAGGCATACAGGGAGGAACTGAAGTGTCTGTCCTCAAGGTGAGAGCTGGGGGTCAGTTTTCTCTCAAACAGAAAGACAGGCAGAGGCCATTATCCCTTTGTGAGCCCTCCCCACCACAGAACCACAGAGCCACAGAGTCAGAAGGCCAATGCCATATCTGAGACTGCATTAACCTTGCTAACACTGTTTGCCCCACAGTGGAGATCCCCTGGGACTCCATCTCATCCAACTTACAACCCGCCCAAACTGTTAACCATGACTTTTCCATATGAATGGCTGGTCTTGGCTCATGCTTCACAACTTCCTAAATCCTATCAAATATAGGAGACCATTCTGCATGGTGTTTGGCCAGACAGGACCCATGCCCACAGATAGGTTTTTTCATGGGCAATCAGGCCTGCATTGTACCTAGACTGCTATGAGACTTGCTTTTGCTAAAACTCTCTCACCCTGAATTGAGGCAGCAAGTGCTTACTGTAACTTTCTAAAATCTATGCTAAACCTTCCAAGGACCAGTGTAACCAGTTCAACCACTTTTCCCTTTGCATTTGCAAATATCCTTCTTCTGTGATGTGATTAGCGGCATCCTCTCCTTTGTTTTCTGTAAAAAGAAATCACCTAAAGTGAATCCCTGCATAGTCAATGAGGACCATCATGTAATGTGACCAGAAAAGCAATAAAAGCTTCTCAAGGCAAGGGCCAAGGCTTTTTCCTCCTCTTGAGTAGGAAGCCATGTTGTCCCTTTTCCTCCACAGGACTTGGTAGTCCATGTGAATTTCTCATGTCTAATCCACAATGTCACGGACCCCACGAGCCGGGCTCCACATCAGCTGGCACCTGAACAGGGACCCAGGGCTACAAGCCTTCATTGTGGACAACACACTAACTTGGTTGGAGTATGTGCGCAACAGCCCAGGACTTGGTAGTCTGTGTGAATTTGTCGTGTCTCATCCATAACGCTGCAGACCCCACGAGCCGGGGTTTGCGTCAATCAAACAAGCAACAGCTGGCCTTAGTGAGGCCCCCAGCCCCTGTACCTCTTGTTAAATGGCCCCAGGCCTGGCACTAGCAGCAGCCAGCCTAGATTCACAGTTTGGCTTCACCTGGGAATCTCCAAGTCCAATACAAGTAGCAGACATCTCAGAATTCTTTACAGCTTGTGCAGGGTGGCCCTGGAGAGAACACAGGTGGGGGTTGACCTTGGCTTGCACCACCTGGCAATTTCCAGAGCCTTCGCACCCAATGGATGACTATAGACCATGTCTGAGCACCACCACCCTGCCCATGCACAGTTGATCCCCCATGGACAGCAGAGGTTGGTGGTCAGTGGTCACAGCCAGTCCTTGCAGTTCACTGGCCTGGGTAAATCCCTCCCATTGATCTTCCAACAGTAATCAGGGCTCAACTACAAAAGGAGGGTATACTCAGCCCACATGGAGAACACACCTCAAGTACCCAGCTGGGGTGATAGGGGAGGTTGTGCCACTGGACCTCGCAGGACACCCACTATGTTAGGCCATGCTACCAAGACACAGAGTCATAGCAGCTTCTACCTAATACATAGAAACAAACACATAGAGGCTAACAGAATGAGGAGATAAAGAAACATGGCCCAAATGAAAGAACAGATTAAAACTTCAGAAAAAAGAACTAAACAAAATGGAGATAAACAATCTATCAGATACAGAGTTCAAAACACTGGTTACAAGGATGTTTAAAGAACATAGTGAGAACCTCAACAGCATAAAAAAAGATCCTTCAGAAACAAAGAAATGTGAAAAAAAACAAAGGATACACTAATTGAAATAAAGAACGATTTATAGGGAAACAACAGTAGAGTAGATAAAGCCAAGAATCAAATCAATGATTTGGAACATAAGGAAGCAAAAAACAACCAACCAGAACAACAAGAAGAAAAAAGAATCCAAAAAAAAAACAAACAAACAACAAAAAAAAAAAACAAGGATAGTGTAAACAGCTTCTGGGACAACTTCAAGACATCCAACATTCACATAATAAGGGTACCAGAAGGAGAAGAGAAAGAGCAAGAAGTTGAAAATCTACTTGAAAAAATAATGAAAGAAAGCTTTTCTAATTTGGTGATGGAAATAGACATGCAAGTCCAGGAAGCAAAGAGAGTCAAAACAAGATGGATGCAAGGAGGTCCACTCCAAGACACATCATAATTAAAATGCCAGAGGTTAGAGATAAAGAGAGAATCTAAATGCAGCAAGAGAAAAGCAGGTGCCTACAGGAGCATCCCCATTAAGACTGTCAGCTGATTTCTCAAAAGAAACTTTGCAGGCTAGAAGGGATTGGCAAGAGATATTCAAAGTCGTGAAAAGTACAGACCTACAGCCAAGATTACTCTATCCAGTGAAGATATCATTTAGAATTGAAGGGCAGATAAAGTGCTTCCCTGACAAGAAAAAACTAAAGGAGTTCATCATCACCAAACCATTATTATATGAAATGTTAAAGCGACTTAATTAATACAAGGAAGATCAAAATTATGAAACATAAAATGTCAATAAATACATATCTCTCAATAATTGAACCTAAAAAACAAGCTAAGCAAAACAAGAACAGAAACAGGATACAAAGAACACTTTGATGGTTGCCAGATGAGAGGTAGTGTTGGGCAATGAGTGAAGAGGTGAGGGGAATGAAAAGTACAAATAGGTAGTCACAGAGTAACCACGGGGATGTAAGGTACAGTATAGGAAATGAAGTAGCCAAAGAACTCACACACATGACCCATGGACATGAACAATGGTGTGTGGATGGCCTGAGGAACTGGGGAGTTTAGGTGGAGTGGGACAAAGGGGGGAAAATTGGGACAACTATAATAGTAAAATCAATAAAAACTAATTTTTAAAAAAACTTGGAAGTGCAGATATCTTTTAGAGAAGTGCAGATATCTTTTATCTATTGATTTCATTTCCTCTGGAAACATACCCTGAAGTAGGATTACTGGATCATATGGTAGTTCTATTTTTAGTTGTTTTGGGTTTTGTTTTGGGGGGGTTTTTGAGGAACTTCCATACAATTTTCTATAATGACTACACCAACTTACATTCCCAGAAAGAGTGTAAAAGGATACTTTTTTCTCCACATCCTTGCCAACACTTTTAATCTCATCTTTCTGATAATGGCCACTTAACAATTATGAGATGATATCTCATTGTGACTTTGATTTGCATTTCCCTAACAGTGATGTTGTGAACTTTTCATGTACCTGTTGGACATTTGTTTATCATTATTCATTTTTTAATCCTCATCTAAGGATATGTTTATTAATTTTAGAGAAAGAAAGAGAGACACATACATCGACCAGTTGCCTTCCATATACACTCCCACCAGGGATCAAACCTGTAGCCTAGGTATGTGCCCTAAACAGGAATCGAACATGCAGCCTTTTGGTGTATAAGATGACACTCCAACCAACTGACCCACTTGTTGGACATTTATATGTCTTCTTTGGAAAAATGTCTATTCAGATCCTTTGCCCATTTTTAAATGGGTAATTTGTTTTTTCACTATTAAATTGAATGAGTTCCTTATATATTTTGGATATTAACAGCTTATTTGAGATATGATTTGAAATATTTTCGTTAATTCTTTTTTATGTTTTATTAATTTTATTTTATTTTAAGTAGATTTTATTGATTATGCTATTACAGTTGTCCCCATTTTCCCTTTTTGCCCCCTCTGCTACCCCACTTCCCTCCAGCAATCCCCCCTTTAGCACACGTCAATGGGTCGTGAATGTAAGTTCTTTGACTTCTCCCTTTCCCATACTATTCTTAATATCCCCTTCTATTTTGTTCCCACCAATCATGCTTCCTGATCCCTGCACCATTTCCCCCATTTTTCCTCTTCACCCCCCCCAGCTGATAATCCTCCAAATGATTCCCATATATATGATTCTATTCGTGTTCTGATGGTTTGCTTAGTTTGTTTTTACTTTTTAAATTCAGTTGTTGATAGTTGTGATTTTGTGGCCTTTTTAATGTTCATGGTTTTTTATCTTCTTTTTCTTAAATAAATTCCTTTAACATTTCATGTAATAATGGTTTGGTGATGATGAACTGCTTTAGCTTTACCTTGTCTGGGAGCACTTTATCTGCCCTTCCATTCTAAATGATAGCTTTGCTGGATAGAGTAATCTTGGTTGTAGGTCCTCACTTTTCATCACTTTGAGTAGTTTTTGCCAGTCCCTTCTTGCCTGCAAGGTTTCTTTAAGAAATCAGCCAACAGTTTTATGGGAAATCCTTTGTAGGTAACTAACTGTTTTTCTCTTGCAGCTTTTAAGATTCTCTCTTTATCTCTAACCTTTGGCATTTCAATTATGATGTGTTTTGGTGTGGTCCTCTTTGGGTCCAATGTGTTTGGGACTCTCTGTGCTTCCTGGACTTGTATGTCTATTTCCATTGCCAAATTAGGGAAGTTTTCTCTCATTAGTTTTTCAAATAAGTTTTCAATTTCTTGCTCTTCCTCTTCTCCTTCTGGCACCCCTATGATTCAGATGTTGGTACTTTTAAAGTTGCCCCAGAGGTTCATAAGCCTATCCTTGTGTTTTTGAATACTTTTTTTTCCTGTTGTTCTGATTGAATGCTTTTCCCTTCCTTGTGTTCCAAGTCATTGATTTGATTTTTGGCTTTATCGTCTCCTCTGTTGGTTCCCTGTATATTTTTCTTTATTTCACATAGTGTAACCTTGATTTCCTCCCTTTTTTGCTATATTCAGTGAGTACTTTGAGCATCCTGATCACCAGTGTTTTGAACTCTGCATCTGATAGGTTGCTTCACTCAATTTTGTTGAGTTCTTTTTCTGGAGTTTTGTTCTGTTCTTTCATTTGGGCCATATTTCTTTGTCTCATCAATTCAATAGCCTCTCTGTGTTTTGTTTTGTTTTTAAATATATTTCATTGATTGTGCTATTACAGTTGTCCCATTTCTCCCCCTTCACTCCCCTCCACCCTGCACATCCCTTCCCACCCACATTCCCCCCTTTAGTTCGTGTCCATGGGTCATACCTATAAGTTCTTTGGCTTTTACATTTCCTTATACTATTCTTACCCTCCCCCTTTCTATTTTCTACCTATTCTCTATGCTACTTATTCTCCATACCTATTCCCCCTCTCTCCTCCTCCCACTCCCCTGTTGATAACCCTCCATGTGATCTCCACTTCTGTGGTTCTGTTTCTGTTCTAGCTGTTTGCTTAGTTTACTTTTGTTTTTGTTTTAGGTGTGGCTGTTAATAACTGTGAGTTTGCTGTCATTTTACTGTTCATATTTTATCTTCTTTTTCTTAGATAAGTCCCTTTAACATTTCATAGAATAAGGGCTTGGTGATGATGAACTCCTTGAACTTGACCCTATCTGAGAAGATTTTATCTTCCCTTCCATTCTAAATGAAAGCTTTGCTGGATAGAGCAATCTTGGATGTAGGTCCTTGCCTTTCAAGACTTCAAATACTTCTTTCCAGCCCCTTCTTGCCTGTAAGGTCTCTTTGGAGAAATCAGCTGACAATCTGACGGGAACTCCTTTGTAGGTGACTGTCTCCTTTCCTCTTGCTGCTTTTAAGATTCTCTCCTTATCTTTCATCTTGGGTAACTTAATGATGATGTGCCTTGGTGTGTTCCTCCTTGGGTCCAACTTCTTTGGGACTCTCTGAGCTTCCTGGACTTCCTGGAAGTCTATTTCCTTTGCCAGATTGGGGAAGTTCTCCTTTATTATTTGTTCAAATAAGTTTTCCACTTGTTGCTCTTCCTCTTCTCCTTCTGGCACCCCTATAATTTGGATTTTGGAACATTTAAAGATGTCCTGGAAGTTCCTCATTTTTTTGCATTCTTGTTTCTTCATTCTTTTCTGATTGGATGCTTCTTTCTTCCTTCTGGTCCACACCATTGATTTGAGTCCTAGTTTCCTTCCCATCGCTATTGGTTCCCTGTACATTTTCCTTTATTTCACCTAGCATAGCCTTCATTTTTTCATCTAATTTGTGACCAATTCAACCAATTCTGTGAGCATCCTGATTACCAGTGTTTTAAACTGTGCATCTGATAGGTTGGCTTCTCTTTGTTGCTTAGCTGTAATTTTTTCTGGAGCTTTGAGCTGTTCTTTCATTTGGGCAATTTTTTTTGTCTCAATGCACCTGTTACATAGTGAGGGGTAGAGCCTTAGGTATTAACCTGGATGGGGTAACCCATGTCACTGTGTTGTGATGCTGTTTGTGGGGAGAGGGTCTGAGAGGGAACAATGGTACTTGCTTTTCTCTCTGCCGGATTTCAGTCACTTTCCCCACTTCCCACAAGCAAATTAGGCCCTTCTGGTGCTGATTCCCATGTAGGTGGGTTTATGTACATTCTAGGACCCTGTGGGTCTCTCCAACAAATTCTCCTGTGAGGCTGGGAGTTTCTCCCGCTATCTCAACCTCCACAGTTGTTTTCAATCAGAGGTTTGAGGATTTATTTGCCTGTGCTGGGGCCCTGGGTTATGTAGTCCATCCCGCTCCCCAGTTGTTCCTCCCAATTTATCTGTGGTAGAATGTGGGACAGCCTAGCCCATAATCCACCACCTCGCTGGGTCCACTAGCCGCCGCCTGCCACAAGTCCTCTCTGCCCAGCTGCCTGTCTGCACCCCTCCTACCGATCTGGATAAACGTGTCTTCTTTAACTCCTTGGTTCTTGGACTTCCATACAATTCAACTTTTCTGTAAGTTCTGATTGTTTTTTATTTTTTAATTGTTGTTGTCCTTCTTTTGGTTGTACGAGGAGGCACAGTGTGTCTACCTACACCTCCATCTTGGCCAGAAGTCTTTCCTCTCTGTGTTTTTGTTTCTGTATATTAGGTAGAGCTGCTTTGACTCCCTGTCTTAGAAAAGGCACCTGCAAATTGTGTGGGGCAGAGCCTTAGGTACTCACCAGGGTGGGGCAACCCACATCACTGCTTTGTGGCTCTGTGTTGGGGGAGGGCTCTGAGAGGGTACAATGCCACTGCCTGGCTTATGGAGGTATGCTGGGTGCTCATTCATTTCCAGTCACTTTACCCACTTCCCATATATGACTGTGCCCTGCCAGCTGCTGCCCTGGTGGTGAAACCCAGAGTAGGTGGGTTTGCCTACATTCTAAGTCCATCTAGGCTCTTTAAGCGGTGAAAATCCAGCAGTTTCTTCCACTGCCCCAACCTCCACTGGATTTTTACAGCCAGAGGTAATGGGGATTTATCTTCCCAGCACTGGAACTGGGCTGTGCCATCTGGCCTAGGGCTGGGACTGCTCACTCCCAAGGTATCCCTCCCAATCTTTATACACCACACGTGAATATGTGACTGTCCATTCCACCACTGCCTCTCTGTGCCACACCACCTCTCTGCCCATCTCCGCAATTCTGCCCTCTTAGCCATCTGGATGAATATGGTTTCTGTAAATCCTTGGTTGTTGGACTTTCATACAGCTAGATTTTCTGATGGTTCTGCATGTTATTTGTTTTGAGATCTGGTTGTAATTCTTTCTATGGTTGCACAAGGAGGCAAAATGTGTTTACCTATTCCTCCATCTTGAGTGGAAGTCCATTTTCTTCAATTCTATGGGTTGAGTTTTCACTTTTTTTATTGCTTCTTTTGGTGTAGAAAGCTTTTTAGTTTGATGCAATTCCACTTGTCTATTTTTGTTCTTATTCCCTGTGCTTCTGGTGTCCTATCAAAAAAAAAAAAAAAAAAAAAAAAACCATTGCCAAAACCAATGTCAAGGAGCTTTTTCTTACATTTTCTTCAAACAATTATACTTCATCAGATCTTGCATTTAAATCTTTAGTTAATTTTTGTGTATGTTATAAGATAAGGGTGTGTTGATTTTGGGAGAATTAATGCCTATGACTTGAATCAAACTCTACACATCCTGGGACTGTGGTCAAGGGACCTTCCTTCATCTACACACCCTGAGAGTTCAATACTAGGACCAATGAATGCCTATGTGAGGGTCTGGCCACTAATCAAATAGCCGGCTGGCATGCTTATTGACAGATAGATCAATCAGGCACCCAACAGACTGCCAGGTCAATGACTGATGGACAGACCAGTAGCCTGGCTGGCTAAGGACTAGGTTTGCATCTAAGTATCTTTAAACCCACCAATGCCTAGCACAGCACCAGGCTCAGAGTAGGTGCACAATAAATGGCTGCCACATTAGTCATATGGCCTATCTATCATCAAGAGAGGCTGGGAAATGTAGACTTTATTTTACTAAAATCAATTAGAAATCAGTATTCTAGTACAGAAAAAAAACAGGAGAATAGAGATTGAAAGCCACTAGTGGTCTTTACTATAAGGACACAGTGATGAATGGGTTCCAGTTAAGAGATGCAGACACTTGCCACATCTCAAGTTCAGAGGTGAAAATACACGAGCTTGGAATTTTTGAGTTGCCTCATCTGCAGAACTTTCGGAGGGCAACAAATTCTCTCCTCTACCCATTGGTGACCTAGAGAGATGCTGAGCTGAGAAGCAGAGAAAGGCTACCTTTAACCTTTAAAATTATTGCTTTCTATTTTCATAGGCCTGGCCTTGAGGAGCTACAGGCTTACATCTTCTCATCACGAAAATCTTACTACAGTTCCCATTTAAAACCTGACCTCAGTGCTCCTGATTACTGTTGACCCTAAATTCTTTGCAGACAGGACTGATTCAGTGTCAATGGCTTCAATTCAGGAATAAGAACCAAAAGTCTTAAAAATTCTCCCTCCTTACACCTTTAATAAAATGGCTTCACCTTGCACCAAAGAGAAATCTCAGCATGTAGGTACTATAATATAATCTTTGCCCCATTGCCTGAGTTCAAATTTCAATTCTGTCACTGGCTGGCTTTGTGACCTTGGACACATCACTTAATCTTCCCCTGAGTCTCAGTTTCGTCATCTATAACAGGGGGTGAGGATAATAATGCCAGCCTCACAGGATTGTGTCAGTGGTGAGAACAGGACCAGGCAGGTGGTAAAAACTCTGAAGTGTTACTAGAAATGTAGATGGCCTTGGAGGACTCGGTGAAAAAAGTAAAGACATTAAGCAAAATATGTATATGACACATAGACATGGACAATGGTATGGTGATGGCAGAGGAAAGGGGGATGAGAGCGGGGGAAGTAGCCAAAGGGAAGATAAATGAGGACAGAAAGAGACTTGACTTTGGATAGTGAGCACTTGAGACAGTATACAGGTGATGTTTTATTGAGTTGTATACTTGAAACCTGTATGGTTTTATTAACCCATACCTTTCCAATAAATTCAATTTTAAAAAAGGAAAGAAACGTAGACAGTCATTTCAGGACTTTGTTTCCACCCACCCCCACCATTTTTGAGGGGTAAAGAGCCCCGTATTTCCCCCACATATGGAGTAGAGAACCCCCCTGCCAACTCAGTCTGGCACAGAGTCGGCGTGTAGTGAACAGGCCTGTGGTTTACACTCTCCCTTCTGACCCAAGTGCCAGATGCTGTCCTCTCTTCCCTCCACTTCAGCCACATCCCGCCCAGAGGAACTGAGGTGGCCAGTGCTGTGGTAGGGTGTGTGGTGCCCACCCCATCCCATTCCACTTTGAAGAAGCATGACAGGGTTGAGGACCTAACACGCAGGTCTCCTACCTACCTTGCGTTCAGATTGCCCCTTCCCAGAGCACAAGATAACAGGGTGAAAATAAAATTTGCTTCCAAGCTTCCCTCTGGTTTCTCCAGTGTCACTTTTCTGCATATTTATGGTAATCATCCCTGCAACAAAAACAGTGACTTCACTGTCTAAATAATACGGTAATTTGTTACAGCTAATTACTCAAGGACTTTGTTAATCTCAATTAAAAGATCCAAGAGGATTCCTGCCCCATCTCGTTCCAGTGTTCCTGAAGATCCCCTTAATGTATTCTGGATCACATATTAGTGGGGAGCCAAGAATGGTCCTTGCTGGGCAGAACTGCTAAAATCCATCCCAGCAACGTGAAGCAGTGATTTATTGTGACATGGAATGTGGGACATTTCCCCAGCTTTTGTGATTGTGGTAATGAAGCTGTAAACCAAATAGCATGAAATGAGGCAAGGCCTTACAATTTAATCAGCTCGTAAACAGATCTACTGCATCAAGCAAATGACATTATTATCCATCCGAAGTAAATCATGCTAATCTCGGGAGATAAAATCAACATCGTTAATGGTCACATGTCATATTCATCAACACTAAACCATCCCCTTTGACAGATTAATCCTAACTACAGCTCCCAGGATGTATGGTAATAGGGCTTGTAGCATGCATTTCACTCTGTGCCAGGCTAACCAGCACTCTTAGGCTGCTATTACAAATAATTTTTTTATTGATTTACATATTTTAAAATGCATTTAAGGTGAGGCACCATTAAAAACCCTGTCACCCACCCATATTTCTTCCCTGCATTCCCAGACTTTATTAATAGGAACGGGAAGACAAACGCAGTAAGCTTTATAAATACTTTGTTTAGGGCACTGTTTGGGATAATTAAGACTGGTAGTGGGTATTTTTTGGGGGGAGAGGGACAGGTGAGGAGCAGAAGGGGTGGTAGGAAGAAGGGACCCTCTTTCAGTTCAGGGATAAAAGGAAACTGCAGCATCCTTTTTGCTTTCTGTTTTCCCTAAAGATACCAGGAGGAAGGGGAACAAATTCTCCCCCGAATCTGGTAGCTGAGTCTTCCTTCCCTCTCCCCCTTCCCCTTACATCCCACCTCCACCCCATCAACTCAGCCTCATGGTACTGCATCTGTGCTTGCATTTCAGTCATTGTATCCTGTCTGCTGACTTCAACGCCAAATGTGTTTATTTATCATGAGGCTGACCTAGGATGAATGCTCCTGGAAAAGTGTCCACTATTCAAAATGTCACTTCCCCTCAACAGGCTGTGCATTATATTGACAGGCATACTTTCAGAGGCCCCTGAATGACAAGGATGGATGGAGGGCTGCCACAGCAGCCGGCACTGCCACCCCAGCTGAGAGAGTGGGTGGATGAGCGAGTGAGTAGGTGGGTGAGTGAGTGAGGAGATGGGTGCCCAAGTTATCTCCACCCTCCCCCAGGAACAGAGCAGCAATGGGAGCCAGGACTATGACAGTAGATGTAACATGGAGACTTACAGGGCCTCATTTCTCCGTGACAAGCAGCTACCAAGCCACCTTATCCTTCCAGTGGGCACATTTGAGGGGCTTCCTGCCCACAGATAGAGCCAGTAGTGGGTGGAGGGTTGGAAAAAGGGTGCTGCGTTATCCTTCTGAATGAAGAGGGTGGAGCTTCAAGGACCACCACTTTTGGGCCATGCAGACCTTGCATTGTGTAATGGTGTTCCCAACAATTATTCAATTCAGTGGAGCAATCAGAGATCACCATTGAATTGTGCCCATGTCAACCTGGATAGAAACCCAGAAAGCAGATGGATTTGGGAGGAAAATGGACCAGAATCAAGCTATTACACTCCATTGAAGTATTTCTCTTGATACACTAAAAAGACCCCACCTTGGCTTAAGTGGACTAAGACTCAGATATTTCCAGATTCCCCACACCAAACTTCAGATAGCCCTCCTCCTGCCATGATTTATTTCAGAGGAAGGGTGTTTGATATCTACAATAGGAGCCTAAAAAAACTCCCCAGCCCAGGTCTTTTTTGTAAAATTGCATCTATCAATTAGACCAATTAATGAAATGATGTAGTATAAATTAACTTCAGGATTTAGGAGGTACCAAGTTCAAGTGGTTGGAACCCACTAGGCTGTAGGAGTCTCTAAAGATCTTGTGTCAGGGGATTCCCAGGATTTTGACTGAGGTTGCCTGCTCTGCTCAATGGGGACCTGGAAGGCCGAAGAAAGGCCTTTCCACAGAGCTGCTTGTTGGAGTTGGTATGGTTTCAGGCAATGGTTCATAAACTTCAGCATAAGTTAAAATCTCCTGGGGTCTTCCGGGGATTGTTAAAACACGGAGTCCTGATCTCCACCCCCAGAGTTTCTTATTCAATGGGTTTGAGGTGAGGCCAGAGAATTTGCATTTCTAACAAGTATTCAGGTGCTACTGATATTGTTCTTCCCAGCCCTCACTTTGAAAACCAGGGTTTGGGGACAGGAACACCTATGTCAGGGAGGGGCAGAAGCGGGCAGGGAGGGAGGTGCGGGTGAAGGGCATTAGTCTCCTGGGTACAGGATACAAGCCCAGAGTTGTGTCATGGCAGGAATCTGGGACCAGAAACAGAGGTGAGGTCAGGAGTGGGACTTCCACATCTCAGGGCTTTCCTGTTGTTGTTGTTGTTGTTATTGCTTCTCTTTTCTCACTGGGGACCTGGAAAGTCAATTTTAGTTTGCAAAACAAACAAAATTTATTTTACAAAACTGTTTCCAATTTATCTGTGAGGAATGGCTGACTTATTTCCTTTTCCTTCTAGGCTGGTCATGTCTGTGGAGATGTTGTGGACTTCATGGACCGGCAGCCTACAGGACCTGTGAGGGTTTCATTTAGATACGTCTACTCTTGAGGATGCCCAAGCCTTTCTCAAGTTCTTCAAGGAACCTGACTGCACCCATGAGTAGCCAGCCTGTCCCTCAGGCCATCCCCAGGGAAGGGCTTCCCTGTTCTAAGTTTCTGGGACTTTGAGAATGCAAGTGAACAAAATGAGGCTGAAAAACCAGGGTTCAGATCCCCATAAGTCAAGACTGAAAGCAGCAAGGGTCCTGGGAGCCATTCCCAGGCTGGACTGTAGCCCAGCCCAACTCTGATTTGCTGTGTTTCCTCCAGTCGATCCCTTTCCCTCTCTGGACTTGCCCTCTCTTGCCTCTTCTGTGAAGAGGGAGTATGGCACTGGATTTTCTCCAAAAGTCCTTCCATTTCTGACAGGGGTGAGGTTATGCCCATGTTTCCCAAAGAAAACTGTGCAACCCTTCTTCTCCTTGAAAAATGGGTTTTGTGGTTAGATAAGTTTGGAAACATTTCCAAAACATAAGCCTTCTCTTCGAGTTATAATTCATATTCACAAATTAAAGGCTCTTAAGAGTGCTGAAGTCAGGAAACCTGTTTAATGTTATTTAACCCAGCATTTTCCAAACTTACTTGACTGCAGAACCACAAAACTTTTTTTCCCACTTAATATCTATTGGTGCTGGGGTTCTACAGAGCACACTTTGGGAAACACTGGCTAATGCCAAGGGCTGAGGCAAGAGGCAGATGACTATGTCGGCATCTGAAGTTGCCTTTCCTCTGAACCCGAAGGTGTAGCCTACTTCCCCTCTTTGCTCTGCACCTTGGTGTGTTGGCCCATTCAGAAGACATTGACTGAGTACCTGCCACATGCCAGGGACTGAGCTGGGCACTCAGCTCATACTAGACAGATTGCTCCTGCCCTCATAAAGCTCCCTGGCTTGGGTGGCAGGGGCAAGCCTAGGTACTGCCTTGGCCTGAAAGGGAATGTTAAAGATTCTTTTGTCCCTTCTTTTCCATGGGCTGACATCAATTTGCCATTGGTGTCACTAGTAGATCCACTCTGTCCAGTCTCACCCACCTACAAAGCACACAAACATGTGCATTCATTCATTCATTTAACAAGAATATATACTGAGCTGATTCAGCTTCTCAGAGTGGAAGCTCTGAGTTCCCTAGTGCCTCACCAGGGCCAGGCCCAACCCCCTCAGCACCACCAACCCTGGGTGCTCCCCCACATCCCTATTTCCTTATCTTGGGAGTGACATGTTCTCTCTGATCATTATTTTTTCTTTCTCTGGGTCCTTTTCCCTAAGCCTTGAGAGTAAAAGCCAGGACAAGCCATTGTTTCTCTTTCTGCTATCCCATCTCTTCCCTTGAGGTATGCAGCACAGAACAGCGTGGGGGGTGGGGGAAGAAGAGAAGGAAATATCCAGAATTGTTAAAAATTAATTAACAGTTCGAACACATTATATTACCATAAAATAACAGCAATTTTTAAATATGCTTTTTACAAAAGCACGCTAGCCTATGGACTATGCGACAAGGCCCTTCTCTGATGAGCATCATGGTTCTGTGAGACAAGAATGTTGAGGTCAAGATCATTCATTCGGCCCTGACTGGGGTGGCTGTTTGTCGGGTGTCATCCTGCCAAGTGAAAGGTTGCCTGTTTGAATCCTGGTCAGGGAATATGACTGAGTTGTGGGTTCAGTCCCCAGTCAGGGTGCATACGAGAGACAACCAATCAATATTTCTCTCTCACATTGATGTTTCTTTCCCTTTCTCTCTCCCTCCCTTCCCCCTTTCTAAAATAAATAAATAAATAAATAAATAAACAAATAAATATTTTTTAAAAAGAGCATTCATTCATGTGCCCGAATAGACAACCCAATTGTTTCCCTAAGAAAAATTTGTGTCCTGTTTGCAGATTCTGCTGCCCTACAGAGGGAAGGTGGTCATTTATTGGATAAATCTTGATCAGGCTTCTTAATTTTCAAAAAAAGGCAGTCAACCTGATAGTCCCCAGGTTGGCTTAAATTTTTTAAAATTATTATTGGTATTATTATTATGAAAGTAATACCTACTTATTATAAAAGTTACAAAAACAATTCATTTAGAAAGTTGTCTGCTATAAGCTTACCTCTCCAAGATAGCCACTTTTAGACATTGGTTATGCATTTATCCTGATTTTCCCTTCATATCTTACTTTTTTAGCAATACTAATCTGCTTCATTCTTCATAACAAAACTGCATTGTTTTCTTGATTAACTCTTTAAAAATTATTTTTAAAATCTAAAAGTAATACAAAATTATAGTAAGGAGGGCTTAGATGAACTATGAAATTCCATCTCCCAATGTTCAACACTGTCACCAATTTCTTATGTAACATTCCAGAAATTTTCTATGTTATTATTTCACTTGTAATCCAAGCATGATCATACAATACCTACGGTTCTGCAAGTTGCTTTTTGCACCTAACAACGTCTTATACAACTTTTCCTAACGTATTGTCCCCCTTGTTCCTGTTGATGACTGCATGGCATTCCACTGTACGGATGTGCTATAATTTATATATCTTGGTCCAATTCTCAGCCACATGCAACACCTGCATTTCAGGTCTTTGTCAGAAACAAGAGCCTCACACTGTCTGCTGTCCATTCTCTAACAAAAGCAAAACCGAAAGGAGAATTGCAATTATTCTACTTTGCAAGGAGAATAATTTGGAAATGAGGTTGGGGTTAGTCCTTGCATTCTTCTAATATGTTGGTCTTATCCCTGAATGAAGCCACCATCAGTGAACTGCGTATTTGATCCACATCTCCTGGATCTCCCAAATGTTTGTGCCTTCGTAGGCCTAGTGCCTAATCACGAGGAGGACGTGAAGGATGTCCCCCGCTGCATGGCCCACAGGAGGTCCATGCAAAACAAGTCTCACGTCTTCTGAGGAGTCACTCTGCTTTCCTGTAAGGACTATGTGACATTTGTAACTAATTGTGTTTCTTATTTTCCTTTTTTGCTTTGACCTCCTGGAAGCCCAGAGCCAAATTTCAGTAATCACATAAAATTTTATGTGCTTATCTGCTCGCTATTTTTTTTCCTTTCATCTTTATAGTCTTTTATATAACTCCTGGACCTTTAATTGTAAAGTTCTTGATTTTTAATTTTTGAACTTTTTCTTTTCTTGTTTTGCTGAGGTTTCTTATTTTCGTTGATGTCCTTGAAAGTCACCTCATTTTTTTTTAATTGCAGAACGAGGATGAACATCAGAAGACTTTTGGAAGATGCTTGTCAGACATGACCCTTTCTGTGCTAAGGCCTGCTTCGCCCTTGCTCTGTTGATGTGGAGAGGGTTGAAGGGTGCTGTGGAGATGACAGAAGCAAGGGTGGTTGGGACAGCAGGTGGCCTGACTGGAAAGATTTGCAGCTCAAGGACATAGAGCCAAAATTCATTTGAAATACCTGGGCTCCCTTGAAATGAGGTGTGGGGCCCACTAGGGTGCTTTTAGCAGGGCCCACTGCCTCAACTCTGAGTTTAATGGGCTTTTTCTAAGCCCGAAAAGTGCCTCATGTCCTAACAGCACCACCACTCCTGGGATTAGCTTAGAAACCAACAAGGCCAGCTTGGGACTTGGCACTGCTTTCAGCATCAGAGTCAGAAACCACCTGGGCCTTCCACTAAATAAGGGACAGGGGTGGCAGCCCCTACAACCCAGTGGGTTAGATGCAATCCTGTCACCTACATGAGGAATGGCTGTGATAAAATAATAACCAGGAACAGTAGGTGACCCAGTTTGAACAAAGGGGCTGAGGATCGATGCTCTGCAGCCGCTACCTGCTTTGTGGGTCCTTTTGCTACAACATTATATATTATATGCAAATCTCGGCACAAACTTAAGGCCGCTTTTCATGTCAAGTGGCTTCTTTGAGACTATATGTTATATTTTACAGATCTTGGACAGTAACATTTTTCTTTTTAGTGCAAAGTTGCTCAAGGTTCATCTGAGACTCTTTTAAATTGCTGCTTTCAGAGAAATAACAATGTAAAATGACACGATGATGTATGGCCCCGTCCTGCCAACCAGGGCTGCAGCAGCCGCAAACGCCACCAAACCTCAGGGAATGAAGCAGTCTCCGGAGCGCCATTGTGCAATTGTCCTAACCGGATCATTTTTAATTAGTTGCAATTAATTTCAAGTGACAGCGTCCTGAAATATCAAGTCAGAGAAGCTCTGGTGCTTGGGTGGGGTTATTAGGAACAGACGGCTGGGGAGAAAGAAGCCAGAGGGAGGTCTCATCACAGGGCTTCCGCCGACAACAAGATTTCCCAGGTAGGGGGTGGAGGGGGCTTTTCCCTAATGATGCAAATGTTCTGATTCCTTCTGAGCTGTGTATAAGTGCTGCTAGGTGGACTCTTATTACCCCCGTACCTGCAGACAAGCATGTTCTAGCAAGTATCTTGCTTCGCTAACACAAAGTGGTTCAGCCAGATAACGTCTGTGTTAGTGTGGGAGAAGCAGACCCTGAGATGAGGATTTGGGCAGGTAGTTCATTTGGGAGGTGACCCCAGGAGTGGGGAAGTGAATCAGGGAAGGGAAGGAAACTGATAAGGGGTATATTATTAAACAAGTTAGCTCTCTAGGTACTTGGAGCTCACTCCCATTGTGGAACTCCAGGAGACAACCTAGAGCACACATCTCAGAGCTATTCCATCCATGGGACAAAGCAGCTGGGATATTACACAATGATCTTCCAGCTCATTGGTGGAGGATACTTCCAAGCTGCTGTGTAAAGGTGCACCAGTCTTTGGAAAAAGCTCTTGGCGGGGAGGGGAACCTGCAAATGCTGGCAACTGGAACAAGCTTCGAGCCATGCCAGGAAAAGGGCAAGGCGGTGGGGTGGTCACTGACAGTGTCTGCTATAACCTCAAGGTCACCTTCCAGTCCTAATGTCTTACAATTCCTACAATCCTCCTTGGATCTCTCGCCAAGGCATTCACATGGAGAGGAACAGGCAGAGAAGGTTGATGTGCCCAGGGCCACGAGCCTTGTAGAGGAGAGCTGAGAAGTCAGGATACCTGCCTCTCGGTGGTAGCTCCCTGCACACCACGCCCATCCAAGAACCAGACTAAGTTGGACCAGGCTATTGTGAGCTGCTGGGTTTCTTTCCTTCCAGCCAGTGCTGACACTTGCACATGCTAGTGTCCCAGCGAATACCTCTAATTTTTATCTTAGCATCTTTTCTCCTGCATCTAGGTTTGGATTCAGAATTCTTCTCAACAGGATTGCTATCAAGCAATGGTAGATGCCCAAGACATAAAACGAGAGTGAGTATCCCTCCTGAGCACCATGTCCTCTAATCAAAATGTTTTAGGAAGTATGGACAGCATAGAAACAGAGTCGCTCCTTGTCCCCTACCTGGCTGATTCTTTGGGGTCAAGGGGCTAATCTCCACTTCTAATGCGCTTCTAAATCCACCACTCTAAATAGTGGATTTAGAACCAGGATCAGGACACTTGACCTCCATTCCCTGGCTTCTCTGGGAAGAATAGGAGAGCATACATGTCGCGGCCGCCGCCACCACCACCACCCCACTCCTTCATGTGCCCAAAGCCATCCTTCATTGGCTAATCAGTAAGGAGGGAGTGGGAGCTAATGAGACTTGGCCCTTTTCTCAGGAGTAATAACAGCCACAACAAACATCTAGCGAGCACTTGTCATATGCCATATACATACAATATTAACTCTTAATTTTTATAACCCAGATAAATATTATTATCCCCATTTGGGGGGCTGGGAACTGAAGCACAGAGAGGTTAAGTAGTTTGCCTAAGGCTACCCAGCTACTCAGTGGTTGGGCTAGGATACAAATTTGTCAGTCTGAGTCTGGAACCCCAGTGACAAAGTCACCTACCTGAGGAATTCTGACACCCACTGCACCCCCACTGAGTCTTGTTTCATGCTTCCCCTCAACATTCACACACACTAAAAAGTCTTCTTTCCAAAAATGCAGCATGGGTCTGACCTAACCACTTCTCTTTTCTTCTTTCTTTAAAAAACATAGATTATTGCATCCATTTGGGGGACCCCTAAAAATAACTGGAGACTCCAGCATTTTTCTTTCCTTCCAGGGCCTAGCCCCATTGGGTGCTGTTAAGACCCCAGGACCCTCATCAGGAGTGTGTGGTCGCCCCCTAGTTATCACTAGTACAGAACCCACCTCCAGAGGCGCAAAGGTGCCCTTAGTCACCCTTCATGGTGCTATCATCCACTCACTTACGTAAACCCTGGCTCACGCTGGGCCAGTCCTCCCATTCACAAAGGATGCCTCTTCGCCTCCACAACTCACCTTGAAATCACCGTCTCATGACATAAGATTTCCCCCCAGACTCCAACATGTCTTGCTTTGGACTTCCAGTCAGTTGTTTTTTAACAGTCCCAGGCTGCTAGGGACTTGTTTTTTGGGTGCCTTGTTTTTTTCAGTGATTTCCAACTAGCTTTTTTTCCTAATTAATCTTTACTTGACAAGACTGTTGCAAAATTTCTGTCCTAGGGTGTGGGTTCTCTCCATTTCACCCAGCCCTCTCATGTTACACGCTGAGGTGTTCTAGACTTTGCATTACCTTTCTGTGGATGCCCTTTCTCATGCTTCCCCAAGGGGTCCCGTCAGCCCTGGACTGGTGATCTCAGGTTAGTGCTCTTTTCTCCAGGGCCTGTCAGGGCCATAAAAGGTGACCACTTCAAGTCTGTCTTTGGGGACCTTATGTATTTATCGGGACACTGTGACAACAGAGGGCTTCATATAAGGAGGAGGAGCAGTAGGCTTCAGGTGGGGCTGTGAGATTAAAGTGGCCAGAGGAGGCTTCCTGCAGAAGTCAAGGCTGGAATTCTTTGCACCGTAGCCCTCGGCCCATCAGACCCACGGCCTCTTTTATCACCAGGTTTGTCACACCCCGTTACTATCCCAGGATGGAAAGCAGAGATATTATAACCAACCTAGCCACATAATTTTTAAAAAATCAATATATTGACCAAACTGTAATATAACAGAGAAATCAAAGGAAAGAAACTTATCATAAAATAATACATAGTTCAATACGTAAACACTCAGCAACAATGAAGACGTCGAATACTTACACCTAAAGGGAAAGCCACATGGCGGGACAGCTGGCAGTGCCTCCTGCCATGGGTGTGGGTGTGTTGGTGACGTCAGGGCCATGAGTGATGTGCTCACTCGAACAGCACTTTCTGAAATGACACACAATTCTTGGCAAGATACTGTACAGAGCACAGGACAATTTCCTTCTCAATCATCACAGGAGTTCACTCCTAGAAAATGTAGTGTATATTAAAACCATGCAAAAATACTCTGTGGTTATATGCAAAACTGAGCTACATTTTTAACTCAGCTCATTGTAAACAGTTTTGTCCAACAGTTTTGTCAAGCCCAGGACCTGCCTGGTAGCTGTGCAAGGCTGTGTTCATCACACAAGTGAATGGTGCCCCCTGGGGTTGTGGAGAACACAGCAAACTTGCTTGGAATTTTCAAAGTGGGAGAATTCTTTGTGGCATGGGCGTGTCCTACACATTGCTGTATGCAGAGAGCACCCCTGGGTCCTCCATGCCCCACATACATACACTAAATGCCAGCATTGTGACAACAGAATACCCCCACGAATGTCCAAACTTGCCTTTCGCAGCACAGCCCCACTGAGAATCACTGCCTCAGAGCTAATGTGGCTCCAACCTCTGCTACCAGCAGGCAGAGCCTCTTCTTGACTCCTCTTCATTGCCTCCTCCTTCATCTCTTCCTTCCCACTCCTGCCCCAGTCCCGCCCTTATGGCCTCATTCCTGGTCCAGCAGACACATCCGCCTGGGCTCCCTGTTTCTGGCCTCAGCTAGGGGACCCTCCCAGCATTTCAATACAAAGCCCTTTCTCTCTTTGCATTCGGAATTCAACCCTATGCTAACAGTGCTTCTCGCTCTGACCACAACTTTTCACAGTAATCTTTCCCCTTAACCCCCTTCATTCTCCAAGCAGTCCCATCTCCAAATCTTTGCTCCCACCACTCTCTTTCTCAGCCAAACCCCATCACGCATCCCACTGCCTCCCCTATCTCTGTCCTTAGAGCCACCTTATTGACCAGCCTTTCCAGAAGTGCATGGTCAGAAGCAATGCGCTGCTATTGGGGTGTTACCTGGAATTCATAACACCTTTCTAGAGTGATTTTCTGCCTCTACATTAAAATCTCCCCAGAGCAGGGACAGGGCTTACTGCCCTTAGGGCCCCACATTGGAGACCCAAGGGGCTCCATGTTGGGTTGAGTGTATGGCTAGCCTAGGAGCAGCACAGATTTATCAGTGGGCTGCTGGGAGCCACGGGGTTCCATGAGTGGAGACTGACTTGAAGCAGATTGCTCTGGTGAGGAGGGGCACATAGTATTGGGGCAAAGAGTGAGGGCTGCTCCATCCAGCAGCAAGGAAGGATGACAACTTGGTTTCCCAGGTGAGACAGGAAATCAGAAGAAGTCCTGAACCCACTCTGTATAGGAGGTTGTTGGTGCCACCACTTCCTACCAGAACAGGGGAGGAGTGGTCACGAGCTGTGGAGAGAGCACTGGCCTGGGAGTCTGAAGGCCTGGGTTCGAGTGACCAGCATTGCTGCCATACCTGCAGAAGTGCATGATGCCGGGTGGACCACCTCACCAGAAGGTCCCCATGAGAAGGCATTTAGCTAACTTGTCTATGGGTAAATTAAATCCCCAGCATTTATTACTATTTGGGCTCAGTTTTAAAACATCAGTCTCACTAATTACCTTTTGTGCCTCCCTCCTAATCTATAAACAATTTAGCAATATAGCTGACCATGCATCATGTTATTAGAGGCTATATTATTACAGAATAATAGCCTATATTATTATCCAAAGACAGGTACCCTTTGCTCCATATGTGATCCTACCCTATGCCATGCTAACTTACGTTCTGCACTTAGCCCCATCCAGTACAGAGCTTCCCCCTTCACCTCTGCCTCCATGGGCATCTCAGCAGGTGCCAGGAAGGGAGAGAAGATGAGGCCAGTGGGGCTTGTGCGAGGATTTTAGAGATCTCTGCCCAGTCTATCCTCCTGTCCACCAAGCTTCCTCTTTAGAAAGGTGCCTCCATAGTCACCTCGAGCTGGGTCCTCAGGACCCACATTATTCTAGAGGCTCCATCTCTCCTGTAACCTCAGAGCCTCCTCTGCTGGGTTGCTGGGCTGCCAGGCCAGACAGAAGAGAGGGTGTGTGCATGCGTGTGTGCGTGTGCGTGTGCGTGTATGTTCATGTACTCTCGCAAATGTCACTGCTGCTGCTGCTATGCTCTGGCAAGAACGCAGATGTTTAAAGCTCTCCATGCAGCTTCATCACACCCAAGAGTGGGGACTTGCCCAAGGGGAGGCGTGGGGAGGGAGCTGGGGTGGTAGGGTGCATGTGGAATGCAGGAGTTGAAGAGGGAGGACTACTGGCCATTTTGAACGAGACCAGGAAGAGGGAGCCCTCACTCCTAGCTGAAGCTGAGCAGTGGCCCCCACCCCCACACAGGGCCTGACTCTAATGTCTTCTGATGGAACAAATTGGTGAGCAGGACTATTAGCTGGGTGACATCAAAAGGCATTAATCTCTGGTTCCCAAGCAGGACCAGCACCACATTAGTGCCTCGCACCCAGTCATTATTAAGACTTTAGCCCAAGGGTGTAATAAATGTTTTATGGCATGCAAACCAAGGTAATGGAATGCAAATCCCATAATATAGCCATACATTTATTTTCTAATGGAGCAAATGATGATGTATTTTATCTGAGAAGAGCTGCTGATAGAATCTGCTTGGGAAATGGGAAGTTAGGAACCCAAACATTGAGTAGGTGGCCCTGCTGGGTGGGGGCTTGGGGTAAGGGAGGGTGGGACCCATGTTGAGACTTCTTAGTGCCTGTTAAGCTTCAGTGCACTGTACCTTCCAAACAAGCCCATCACTCTTGTTCTCATGCCCCCAGATTCCTTCCTTTTTGGGGCATATATCGAACATTCTGAGGCTTAATTACATCCCCTTTGCAGAGTGCCCCTCCTCCCTGGAGCCCCCACCCCCACCCAGAGCTGCATACCAATAAGCTACGCAGTTCATTCATATTGGCTTTCCAAAAATATGGCCGCATTAAGGTGTGAGATGTTAATGGGACCAAGGGGCACAGGACTATTTCTCCTTCGGAGTTAGGACTTGGCACTGGTGTTGCTTTTATTAAGAGACCAACATTGTTCACTTGCGACCCTGGGGCTGATGGGGAGGCCAGTTTGGATACTCAGGGAGGCTGCAGCCTTGGGCAGGGCTTCAGGTGACCTAGAGCCCCAGGTCGTTCTGTTACTGCTTCAGAAAAAATTCTTGATTATTCCAGTTGGAAAAGAGCATAGGATTGCTTCTGCAGTCAGAGGGCCTCTTCATTCCCAAGAACCTCCTTAGTGCCCTCTCTTGTCCTCCCCAGGCCCAAGCACAGTACCTGGCTGGGCAGGCGCTCACGAGCCTTATACTGATGTCAGAGAACCTGTTCTCTACCTAGACTTATAGGAATACCTGGAAGTTCAAGACCTGTCCCTGCTTTTAGGGTACTGATAATCGAAATAACCAGGGAAAAGATAAATGCATCTGAAAGGAAATTATCAATGTCAGGAAATATATGGTTTAAGTATCACCTGAGTGATATATCTAAGGGACACAAGTTTTTTTGGTAAGATTTCCAAGGTGGAGGGGGAGAGCATGCATCAAGAAAAAGGGAAGGAGAATGAAAATCACTGTTGGAGAAGAATCCTGGTGATGCTGTGGGCTGGAGGTATTGACTCCTCAAAACTGAAAGGGCTGGACTGGGTTCTTCCCCCAGAGAGCTCCCAGTAGGTGCTCAATTCACATTGGTTTTTTTAAAATTTATTTTACTGTATGTTTTGCATTACCAGCTATCCCCCTTACACCCTCTTCCATCTCCACCCACCCCGCGCACCCCCTCAGTCAGCGCACTGTTGTCCATGGTCATGCACATCGGCTTTTAAGTGTCCTGAAAACAGCGACTGTCCTCAGAAGGCTGGGGCTGGATCTAGAATTGCCACTGTAATTCTTGGCAGTGCTTTTGGTCTTCTAATGCCCTCTTATTTTATAGAATAACATTAATACCAATATAATTAATTGAGAAATTATATCAGCCCTGTGCTAAACACTTCATTATCTCATTGAATCTTGAAACGACCTTAAGAGGAAAGCACCTCTGCAGTTCCCACTGAGGAATAATAATGAAGAAACAAGTCTCAGAGTGGATCTCACCCAAGTGAGTAAGAGCTGGGCTTGTAACCAGATCTTTCTGCCCCTCGAGCTCATCCTACCCAGTCTGCCTCTCCAAATCAAGGTAACAGAGGTCGGAGAAGTAAAGAGCTGTGTTGAAGAACACACAACGAGTTGCTGTGGTCATGGGTAAGCCTCTGGCGTCATGCCACTGCTGTCTCTCCTGAACCACAGTGAGCAGCCTTGGTTTTCATGTTCATTCATTATCCCAAGAGCAGCCTCCTCAGCTCTGAGTGTCTGACTCTCTGTCTGTGCTCAGGAACAATACCATCTCATCCTAAGATAAGTCAAATCATGGATGAACACCAAAAAAGTAATAATCATATATCCCAAATGATCCTGAGCCCACCCTAACTGGAAGATTCTCCCTTGAGTTGCACGGGTTCTGCTCTGGTTTGACCTGGTAAAGCCCCAGAACCAGCCTTTATGTAACATTACCTTTCAAGGCCCAGAGAATGAGCCAAGCCCACCTCCAGGCAGGGGGTGGGGGGAGCAGTAATCAACTCTGAACTCTTCAGGCTAGATCTGGAAACACAGATGTGAACACTCAGCAACCTGGACAGAGCTAGGCCTAGGATAAGGTGAGAGGAGCCTAGGGTGCAAGATTTAAGGAGGCATTCACTCTCAGAGTCATGCAAGTGCAGGCCTTAAAAGGAGTGCCTTAAAATTATGTGCTCTAGGCACCTCTCTTGCCAGGGCCTGATTCTTAATTGCCCTGACTCTATCACAAAGGGAAGTAGAAGGAAGCCCATATCTCCTTGGCCCACCATTGAGTTCAAGGAGGAAAAGGGTGACTTCCCATTGGTCCCTGTACCTAGAAAACTTGCGATTAGCAACAGAAAGTCTAAGGAAACTGATTTATATAGAAGAAAAATGTGAACTGTTCACTAGCTCACTTAAGTGAAAGTTTAGGGGTTTTCAAGCCTTAGACAGGGCTGGATGCAGTTACCCAATGCCCTCAACAATCTTTTTCTTTCCATCTCTCAGCTCTGCTTTCCTTGAAATTCTTCCTTGGCACAGACTAGTTGAAGGTAGACAAAGGGTCACTTGGGCCTGGGATACACACACATAAAAACCAATAGGTGCTTATCATGGTGCCAGCAACAGTATGGCCTGAAGCCATACCAAAGGTTCTCCTGCAGGAGGGAATGAAGTGATGGCTTTACTCTAAAGCTCAGGAAGCATTTCTCCAATGAGGGCAAGAGGGCAGCTAGCAGCTCCAGGCCTACTTCTGGCTAACCCCAATGGCAGACAGAGCTTCTCCTTCCCAGCAGTTGCAGCAATAACTTCCATTAGCACAGCTCCCATCTCATGCTCATTACTGAACTAATCACCATGGCCAAGGGGCTGACCTGCTCTGATTAGCTAGTTCTAGTCTTGGGCTGATCCCTGTGGACCCCAAGACATTCAGCCCCATTTGAAACCACACACAGACTTTGTGAAAGCGAGTGGATTCCCCAAAGGAGAATCTGGGTGCTCTTAGAGGAGGGATGAATGCTGGACAGGCAAACTTAAGAGTGCTCAGTCAAGAGTGGGAGACCCTTCTAAAACCCTGGCTGCACCAGACCTTCTCTGGGGGCCCATAGCACCTGCTGCCCAAATCTGCATAACTTATGAGCATCTTCTGGAAGCTTTCCCCAGGCATGAAATGCTACTTGCTCATCTTTGGCCACCTAAGCCCCCTAGGGTCTGGCCAATGACTTGTGCATTACAGTCACTCAGTAAGAATTTGCTGACATTATGAAAGAATGAATGAAGAGCTGTGCTGGGGCTGGGCTCCAGACTTTTATTAACTGCGAGGTTAAAAGCTATCGAGGGTCAGGGGCACCACAAAGGGGCAGAGGGAGTGAGTCAATTAACACCTGCCTTTTTATTTCCAAATCGAATTGTTGCATGAGGTTTAGGGATGATGTAACCACTCAGCAGTGGCGTCGGGGTAGGATTTATGAGGCATGGTATATGGAGCGATGGTTTGAGCAGGCAGCTGGCGAGAGGCACTTGCCCTAACTGCCCTTGCTTGGAAGTCTCCCTAAAATAACGGTTGTAAGACATGAAGGTACCTTGGCAATTATAAACCTGTAGCCTTTTACTCATGGTGGATCTGAATTGAGTCACTTTTTCCTTAGCTGGTTTAGAAGGGTGTCCAGCTCAGGCACGGCTGCATGCTAGAAAGGTAGAGTGGGAATGTTGGGGAGTAGAGGGGGAAGGGGTAGACAGATAGATTAGCTTGGCTTTGGGTCCCAGGAATGGGCCCAGGACCCCACTGGAGACTTCTTAGGTTTGGTTTGCATTTGAGTAGGAAATGGTGTTAGCAACACAGAGTCTATATGTTAATGTCCATTCATTGTCTCCTACCTGAGATGTGCAGGATTAGCCTCTGGTGGAAGTTTCTAGTGTGGCTGGACTCACTGACCAATTCATGGCTTGCTGTAGGCTTGGAAAGGAAGTAAGAAGGCAGGCTTTCCCTCCAGCCCTTCCCACCAGTGCTTGGGTCCGAATGATGGATTTTCAACCGGGTTATTAAACGCTGATTAAAGTACTAGAGAAAAGAACAGGAGAAAAAAACACATTGACTATTGTACATACACACACTCTCCCACCCCAGGCCCCCCTTCTCTTTTCTCAAGCTGCCTCGAAGTTCGTTCCAACCCTCCATTGGAAATGCTATAAAAGGCCAGGTTAATTAAGTCCTATATATTACCAGCACAAACACTTCCAACTTTATTCCGGCAGCTCCATGAGTGAGGAGGAGGCCAGGCAAGGTCCAGGCAGCTCAGGGTAATAAAACAGAAGACTCAATTACCTTGTACATTTGCAGTTTTTATAAAATCATTTAAAGTTCTCCCAATGAAAATCACAGTGAAGAGGGATTGGAATCCTGAAATCCAGCGGGAGCTGAGGGATTTTACAGCAGCCACAGGTAAGAAAGTCACGTTGGTCATCCCCCCATTTCTGGACAGGGAGGCCCCTTCCACTGGGCAGCTCGAGGCAAATTATGAAGGAACGAGAAAAGGAAGAGGACGCCCCAACTATGCATTGAGTGCCCTCTGGGTTTACACTACTATTATACTGGGACTTTACGTAACTCCTGAAGGTAGGTATCTCCATTTACAGATGAGGAGACTAAGGCAGTAGAGCGAGTCTTTGGTACCCAGCCAAAGGACCCAACACCTAGAACTGGCTGTATTCTGATTCCTGCCCTCCCTTTAAGCTACCAGGCCTATCATCCACACAGCACTGCCTCTGGAGTCCATAGGTCTGAATTCAAATTCCAGTTCCACTACTTCCTAGCTGTGTGCCCTTGAGCAGAGTGCTTAACCTCTCTGAGCCTTAGTGAGTAGTCTCCTCATCTGTGAAGACAATTTTAGGACCTTCCTCACAGCATTGTTGAGGATTAAATGTGACAGTGTATAAAATGCTCAGCCCAGAGCTTAGAGTATGATACTTATAGGTTATTGTGATTATTTCAGTATCCACTTGTCATAAGCAGCTCATTACATTTTCAAAGGTGATATTAGTGAACCAGACATACTAGTCATACTCGTGTGCTAAATAAAGCAAAGGGTTAGACGAACTCTCGCAGCTTCTTCCTCTGCACCACAGTGACCTAATTCACAAATGGATTCTCCCACTTCTAAGTTTGACCAAAGAACAAGAACATCTTTCCTATTGAGAAACCCTGTTTTTTCCCATGGTTACAACAAAAATAAGAGCTACATATAAGTAAAAGCAACTTTTTTTTTTTCAGTAAATAGAAACTGCTCAATATGCCTGCTCTTTCGGAAATGGGAGTATAAAACTTCAATTCAACAGCAGGCCCCGGTGGGAGAAATTATTCTCTGGACTGTAGCCACAATGACCCAGAACAATGTTTCCCAGAAGGCTGGAGAGAATTAAACCCAAAGTTCCCTCATCTTGATCAAATCTCTCAGGGCTTCAGGGGAGGACCTGGGTGGAGGTGGTGCTGAAAGGTTGTGCAGCTGGGCTGTGCTCAAGGAAGCAGCTCCTGGCACAAGGTAGACACTTTGATCACTCTGTGTTGCCAAATGAATGACGTATAAGCAACACCCTCGGCACCCCTTGGGTCCTCCTGTGTGGAGAGAGAGCTTCCTCTGAGGTGGGCCCATGAGGCACACTGTATTTTCCAAATGTGGCCGCAGCAATATTTCCATTCCCACCTGCTTTTCTAGAACCTTGACACCCCCATCAAGAAGTGGAGTCTATTTTTCCTCCTCATGGAATTGGGTGGGGGCTTGGTGGCTGTATCAACAAGTGCAATGTCACAGATGTGATGCTATACAACCCAGAAAGCTATGTAATAAAAGGCAGTGTGGCTTTCCCCTGGCTCTGCTGCACAGCAATCTAGCCACCATATTGTGAGGAAGCCAAAGTTATATGGAGAGGCCACATACAGATATGCTGGCCAAAAGCCCCAACTAAGGTCCTAGCCAACAGCCAGCACCAGCCCCCGACCACCAGAACAAGACTTCAGATGATTCCAGCCCCCAGTGGTTGAGTCACCTTCAGCCTTCCAATCTTCCAGATGAGGCCCAGGCATCATAGAGCAGAAACAAGGCACCCTTGCTGGACCCTTTCTGAATCCCTGACCTACAGAGTCTGTAAGCATAACATGGTTGTTTTATACCACAAAGTTTGGGATTTTTAACCCAGGTGCAGATAGCCAGAATAACCAACCATGTCTTTCCATGCTTGGTTTAATTCTAGGGGCTGCTAGGTGAGAGAGTCAGTGACCAACTGAAGAAACTCCAGAACATTGTGATCAGGGTGGGAGGGACCCGGAACTCTGACCTGGATGCAGAAAGCCAGAGATGGGGGCCAGGATGGGAAGAGGGTTCACTCAAGATCTTCCATTCTCTGAGGCAGGTGCGAGCTTGTTCTGAGAAGCTGTGTGGTACAGCGAAAAGAAATAGGCTTTGGGGTCAGATGGCCCTGGGCTCTACATTTCCTTCTTCCCCTCTCACTAGTAGTCCACATCTCTGAGTCTCAAGTGGTGATAATAATGACTCTCTTGCAGGAGGCTTATGCAGATTAAATAACATCAACATAGACGACTTGCTTGGCACATAGACCCTTAATAAATGTTCTCATGAAAGTTCTTTGGGTCACCCATTCAAACCTGCAAACAGGAAGTGTTTGTAGAAACAAAGCTATAGGACATCTCTCCTGAGTTAAGGGTGGGAAGGAGGATTAAAACATAACTCTCCTTGTCTTGAAGTTTTAATGTGTAGGAAATAGACATAAGGAGGTACATGTGGATAAAAGTCTCAGCTTTATAAATATTGTAAATAGGAGAAAATGCCCAATAACTGCCAAAGGGAGGGCTGCAGTTAGGGGCTGGCATTTTCTCTGATAGATCTTTATTTAATTTAATCTTTATTGTATTTTTTCCATTAACAATTAGTCCACTTTTACCCCCTCCCCCCAGAAATCACCACACTATTGTCCATGTCCATGAGTCCTTTTTTCTTCTTTCTCGATATCTCCAGTCCTAACCTCCCCTCCGTTAGCTGTCATCCTGCTCTCTATCTACGAATCTGTCTCTCTTTTGCTTGTTAGTTTAGTTTGTTCATTAGATTGCACATATGAGTGAAATCCTATGGTATTTGTCTTTCTCTGCCTGGCTTATTTCACATAGCATAATGTTCTCCAGGTCCATCCATACTGTTGCAAAGGGCAAATTTTTCTTCTTTTTTACAGCCAAGTAGAACTCCATTGTGTAAATGTCCCATAGTTGTTTTATCCACTCATTTATTGGTGGACACTTGGGCTGCTTCCATATCTTGGCATTGTAAATAACGCTGCAATGAACATAGGGGTGCTTATGTTCTTTTGAATTAGTGTTTTGGGTTCCTTCAGATATGTTCCCAGAAGTGAGATTGCTGGGATGAAAGGCAGATCCATTTTTAATTTTTTGAGGTATCTCTACTATGCTTTCCACAGTGACTGCACCAGCTTGCATTCCCACCAACAGTGCAAAAGTCTTCCCCTTTCTCCACATCCTCATCAGTACTTGTTTGTTGATTCATTGCTGATAGCCATTCTGACAGGTGTGAGATGGTATCTCATTGTGATTTTAATTTTCATTTCTCTGATGACCAGTGACGTTGAGCATCTCTTCATATATCTATTGATCATCCATACTTCCTCTTTGGAGAAGTCTATTCGGGTCCTTTGCCCAGTTTTTAATTGGGTTGTTTGTTTTTTTTTGGTGTTGAGTTTTGTGAGTACTTTATAAATTTTGGATATTAATCCCATATCGGTGAATATATTCTCCCATTCTGTGGGTTATCCTTTTATTTTGTTGATGATTCTGTGAGGAGATCTTTAATTGAGGATTCAGTCTTTAATAGTTACAGGATTACTTAGGCTTTCCATTCTTCTGTTTGTGTGGTAAATTGTGTTTTTCTAGGGCCTTGTCCACCTTACCTCAGTTTTCAAATTTATTGGTATAAAGTTGTTCAACTGCCTTTTTTACTCATGGAGCTCTCCTTTGTATCAAACCCTCAAAATTATGAAGAGGGGTCACTTTATGTCCTCTTGTCTAGTGGCCACGGAGGTGGAATTTTGTCACCACTTGCGTGATAACCTGTGAGTAGCCCTCAGGCCCATTTTCCTGGACCTCCTAGGGTAGAGGGGCAAAAGCACTCTGGATGTCAGCAAGTTAGAACTGCTGCCTGAAACTCACCCAGAAAGTTCAAGGGAAGGCAAAATTCCTTCCCAGCCTAGGTTCCTACAGACAGCTCAGATGTGCCCCTTGTTGATTAGTTTGGGACTGATCAAGCCATCTCCTCCACTCCTTTAGTATGTAACTCCTTTTGTACCTTCCTTCCTCGCCAGTTTCCCAAGTCGAGCAGGCTTTGTGACCTGACATGGCAATAGCATGCATGTTCCACTCTCATCTCTGTTGCTAGTTTAGTTCCCCACTGAGTAAAGCAGCATCTAGCAGGCAGGGGCATAGGCTGGGACCTGGAGATAAGGGAAGCTTATGGGACAGAAGGGAGTCTTGATCTCAGAGTGACCTCATGTATTCTTAGGCTGAAGTAAAAATTAGGCAGATGTACCTCAGCAATGGCTCCAGTGAGGTGCCCATTTAGGATGTAGCCCACCGTGCACCTTTCCCAACAAAGCCCCCTTCCTTTTTGACAGTTTCAGGGCAAATATAAAGGATGAGATTGGTGGATGGTTCTCCTGAGCCCTTGTCTCCTGGGGAGTCCCTGGCTTGCAGCACCACCCTCCATCTGCATCCTCTGTTGGTCCTTCCTGCTGCCTTGCAGCCCCCTCCCCAGAAAAGCAGCCGTCCCTGAGCTCTGCCTCCCTACAATGCTGGCTGCCCTGAGGGCCTGGCAGCGTTGTCCTCCATCTGGTTGTCCAGCTGAGGCAAGCAGAGGACACAAGCAGCTGCTGGGCCTGTCTCAGGGTCAAAAATCCCTGCAGACTCAGTCAGGAATTGGCTTCTCAACCAACACTGGAAGCTGACATTCTGAGAGATGAGTAGGTGGCCCAGCTGGGCACTGAAGGGGTTAAATGAATGTCGGGGGAGATGAGGGAATAGGGCCACAGGACATTGCTGGAGAAAAAGCTAGCCTTGTGCATGGATAATTAGAACTGAACATCAGTAAACAATGCCTTGTCCCCTCGTTAAGGACAAATCTGTATGTATAATGTGCCTATTTTCTCTTTCATTAACTTATAAATGGCCACTACTTTAAAGCCATTTAACCAGCAGTTTTGACTTGCCCGTCAGCTCCCAGTGTGATGTGTCTTCTCTCCTACACAGACAGAAGTGCCCAGCTCAGCACAGAGCTCCCTGGGGAGAGAGGCTGTGGGGGTGTTCCTCTGAGATGTCACAGAAGGAGTTTAACAGCTTCCACCAAGAGTGGAGAAAGGGTGTGAGGGCAGGCCCTGGGCTGGCCACACCGCACCAGCCCCTCCTTTCAAGTGTCTCTGATGACTCACTCTCCTTCTCTAAATTGCATTGTCTGTAGCCTTGAGTAACTTGAGAAGCCTGACCCTTTGAAACCCCTGAGAATGCAGCCAACTGCAACTCTCATCTCCAACTGACATCCCTTAGAATGACCAGCAACAAACTGGGACTAGAAATCCCAAAGGTGGGATGTCAATTCTTCCCTCTTGAAACACACCCAGTGGAAGAGCAGCCTCAGTCAGGTATATAGGGAAGGAAGGGGTGCTGTAAGAGTTTCGTGAAAAGTGGAAGTGTCCAATAAAACTCAGGAAGGCTCCCCAGACACATCCCTTCCATCAGTCTGGGAACTTCCCTGGAAATTGACATTATGTCTCCCTCATCAGGCTAGTTGCTTCAGGGAACACTGAACAGGTACCTTCCATCAGACTAGGAGATCCCCTGGAGGCAAAGACCAGACCTTATCCATCACACAGGAGATCCCCAGAATTAGGAATTATTGCTCCTATCAGATTGAAAAATCTGTTCAAGAGCAGGGTCTTGTCTTCCTGTCTTTCCCTGGGTAGCCTCCCAGGACCCTGGATACAAATATCCTCCCTGCATCCCTCCCTCCTGGATCTCCAAGTGTACCCCAAACCTATGCCAGGACTTGAGAGGGGTGGGGATGGTGCCAAAGAGGGAAATGACACAATGTCCTCGGGACCACCCATGGGCTTCTCAACTTTGCAGTGACACTAATCCACAGAAAGTAGCAGTAAGTAAAAAGGACTGAAATAAGCATCCACTGAGCACCAGTTTGTGGTGATGGAGGTGGAGAAATATGTGCATTACCTATGCTGTTATCCCACATAAGAGCTCACAAGCACAGGACAAGGATAATACTTTCCCCACTCCACAAATGGAGACCCAGAGAGGTGTGGCCATTCACTCAAGGTCACGCAGCCAGTCAGTCATGGGACTGGGGATTGAACAGTCTACCTGGCTCTAAAGAACAGGCTCTTTCCACCACAGACACTGTCACCCCAAGTGAGTAAAGAAGCCTAATGATCAGTCAAGGCAGGAGGAGAAGAGGAAGGACAGGGAGACTGGAGGAGTCAGGCCTGGGGAGAGAAGCTTCTGCTGGACCTCAGCTGCAAGAAGCTCTCAAGTGGCAGAGGTCATTGTGCTGGTCTGTGATGGTGAAGCTGGGGAGAGCCGACTTCTGACTCCCCCCTGCACCTGCCTCGGAGGGGGAGGTAGAGAATCCTCAGGCCTGGTGAGGGGCCTTGCTCATAAATTCAGTTATTCCTCAAAAATGCCATCTCCTGATAACATTTTAACATGAGACAGAGTTCTGATGGGTGCCAGGTTGTTCCACTGTTGGGACATTATCCCCATCATCATGACCATTAGCATGGTTGGTACAATAATTCCAAAGAACTGGGAACAACCTGAATATCCATCCACAAGAGAATGGACCAATGTGCTCTGTTTAGATGTGTCATGCTCTACAACAGTTAGGAGGAATGAAGTAGACCCACGTGGCCTTGACACGTCTAAATCTCCAAGATACATTGTTGAGTGAAAAAAAGCAGCTTTCCCTTTATTACATTTAGTGTGATATCACTTATTTAAAAAGAGAAACTCCCAAACCAAGTACTTTCAATGGCCACATATTGTATTTAATCTGCAACACACTGATAACCATGGTTACCTCAGATTGGGAGTGGCCACAGCTGGGATGACAGGTTATCAAAGGGAACTTTGGCCTTGGCAGGGTGACCACCTGCCCAGGTTTGCACAGAACAGCCTCTGTTTTCTCTGTTGCTGATATAACTAATAGCAGGACTACTTTTTACTCTCAGAAGTGTTCAATTTGGGTGATAAATTACATAATTACCCTACTTATCTGTAGGGTTTAAGTTTTTACAAAAAGAATGTATCAATTGATCACTTGTGTCACTTCTAATAGTGCATCAGTAGAAGGTAAAGTCCTCCAACCCCTCTCCAGGCTACCAGCCCCATGCCTCAGAGGTATCTACTGTTAACAGTTCTAGCATCCTTCCTGAAACTGTAAATCTATATATAACAACGTAATCTTAAAACACAGAGAAAGAGACATAAAGAATTATGCAGCACAGTGTTCTGAAACTTACTTTTTTTCACTTAATTCTGCCTATATTAGCATCATCAGGAAAACTTAACAACCTTACAGATCCTCAGGTCCCACCAATGGAGATGCAGGTTCCATGGGGTAGCAGTGGTCTATGGACTCCATGCTAACCTTTGTCCACAGAAACTCATGTGTTCTTTTATTTAATAAACAATTGTGGACCCTTGCTCTGGCTTTGGCCCTGACTAAGCCTGGAATTCATCAGGGAACAAAACACAGTCCCTGATCTCCAGGGCACAGTCTCTGGTCTCCCGCCAGTGGGGCCAGCCATCACTGGCAGTGGGTTAAACTGGCTATGAGCATGGGCAATGGGGTCAGACAGGCCTAAGCCTGGTACTCCCTCTTTCTGACTATGTGACTTTGGGAAAAGTACTTAGAGACTCTCTGCCTCAGTTACCTGGTCTGTAAAATGGACACAATAATACCCACATCACAGGACAGGCACTCAATAAATTATAGCCACTATTATTAATAATAAATTAATAATAAATATATAATTAATAATAAAGCTCATCTAGCATTCTTGCCAAGAATGTTTAAACTAAGTTCAGTCATGAGGAAACAGACAAATACAAACTCAGAGACATTCTAGAAAATTTGTCTGTACTCTTCAAAAATGTCAATATCAAATAAAAGACAAAAAAAGAGAACTGTTCTAGATTAAAGATGACTAAAGAGACATATAACTAAATGCAAAGTGTGTTCCAGGTTTGGAGTATAGATTTTAAAATATACATATTATACAATATAATATATAGATGTATACAATATATAGATATATACTATATGTGTATACTCACACAGATATACCAGTTCTTAATATTCTGCCTCATTTTCCCTGTCTTTCTGTCTCCCTTTCTTTTTTCTCCCCATCCTTATACAATTTTCTGAACCATCTGGGAGTTATTTGCAACATCATGATACTTTACTCCTGAATACGTCAGCACTATCTCTTAAAAACAAGGGTATTTATACACTGAAATTACCACACTCAAGAAATTTAACATTGCTACCATATTATTGTATAATATACAATTGATATTGATATCTCCCCAGTTACCTACCCCAGTAATATATATGTATATACATACATGTATCTCATATAGATGTATACTATATGTATATATAATATATGGATGTTCCTAATCTATTTTTCTAATTTATTTTGAAGATTTGAAATTTTTCAAAATAAAAACTTTGGAAAAGTGAAATCCAATTTCACTTTTAAAATGACATTCAGGAACTTCTGGCCAAGATGGAGGCATAGGTGGACACACTGTGCCTCCTCTCACAACCAAAATTAAGGACAACAAATATTTAGAAACAAGAAAACAACCAGAACTGAAAGAAAATTGAACTGTACGGAAGTCCAACAACCATTCATTCAGACCGGTAAGAGGGGCGGAGTCGCGGCAGGAAAAAGTGGAGGTTGGCGGACCTGGGCATGCAGGCAGCTGCTGGCAGATCCCAGGCATGCAGACAGTGGCTAGTAGACCCCAGGCGCCCAGGAGGCGACTAGCCGACCCCAGGCATGGGGTAGCAACTGTGCAGACCCAGTGAGGCTGCGCAAGGCAGCTGGCTGACCAGGTGGTCCCACATTTATGCACAGATAATCCAGGTGAAGAAGGGGAAGCAGTGGAAGGGACTAGAATCTGAGAGAGAGTGGAGCAAGCACCATTGTTCCCTCTTGGACCCCACCCCCACATAAAGTGTCACAACCCAGCAACTGGGCTGCCCCACCCTGGGGAACACCTATGGCTCCACCCCTCACTATGAAACAGCCTTGACCAGCCAAAACACACACACACACACACACACACACACACACACACACACACAAAATGGCTCAAACTGGAGAACAAATGAAAGCGCCAGAGCCAATTCCTCTAAGCAATGAAGAGATAGCCAACCTATCAGATGCATAGTTCAAAGCCCTGGTGATCAGGATGCTCACAGAATTGGTTGATTTTGGTCACAAATTAGATGAAAAAATGAAGGCTACAATACGTGAAATGAAGGAAAATACATGGGGAACCAACAGAGATGGGAGGAAAACTGGGACTCAAATCAATGGAGTGGACCAGAAGGAAGAAACAAACAACCAAATAAAAAAGAAGGAAGAAACGAGAATTCAAAAAAAATGAGGAGAGACTTAGGAACCTCCAGGACATATTTAAATGTTCCAACATCCCAATTATAGGGGTACCAGAAGGGGAAGAAGAAGAGCTACAAGCGGAAAACTTATCTGAACAAATAACAAAGGAGAACTTCCCCAATCTGGAAATAGACTACCAGGAAGTCCAGGAAGCTCAGAGAGTCCCAAAGAAGTTGGACCCAAGGAGGAACACACCAAGGCACATCGTAATTACATTAGCCAAGATTCAAATGAAGGAGAGAATTCTAGAAGCAGCAAGAGATATGGAGACAGTCACCTACAAAGGAGTTCCCATCAGACTGGCAGCTGATTTCTCAAAAGAGACCTTGCAGGCAGGAAGGGGCTGGAAGGAAGTATTTGAAGTTTTTAGAGGCAAAGACCTACATCCAAGATTGCTCTATCCAGCAAAGCTGTCATTTAGAATGGAAGGGAAGATAAAGTGCTTCTCAGATAAGGTCAAGTTCAAGGAGTTCATCATCACCCAGCCCTTATTATATGAAATGTTAAAGGGACTTATCTAAGAAAAAGAAGATCAAAAATAGGACAGTGAAAAGGCAGCAAACTCACAGATATTAACAACCACACCTAAAACAAAAGCAAACAACTAGAACAGAAGCAGAACCACAGAAATGGAGATCACATGGAGGGTTAGCAACAGGGAAGTGGAAGGAGGAGACGGGGGGAAGGTACAGAGAATAAGTAGCATAGATGGTAGGTAGAAAATCTACAGGGAAATGTAGAAGCTAAAGAACTTATGACACATGGACATGAACTAAAGGGGGGAATACGGGTGGGAGAGGGTGTGCAGGGTGGAGGGGAATGATGGGGGAGAAATGGGACAACTGTAATAGCATAATCAATAAAATATATTTTTTAAAAAAATAAAATAAAAATAAATAAATAAAATGACATTCAGGACAGTGGCCAATTAGGGAAGGAGGGAGGAACCAGGAGGGAGCACGGCTGGGAGCTTCCAGACTTCTGAGACATCCTACGTCCTGAACTCAGTGCACTCACTTTGTGAGGATTCACTGAGCTGGGAACTAATGATTTCTCTTCTTTTTCTGTGTATGTTATATGTCAATAGGTAAGTTTATTTAGAATCATCATCATTATAAAGCATCCTCCACAAAATCCTATCCCTGATTTGAGTCTATAAATGCAAGATGGGCCAAGGCTGGAGGGAAGGCTGGGTGGGGCTGGGCAACCCTTCCCCACAAATGTGTCACATTCAAGAGGAGGGACAGCAGGCCTGAGTCTGATGACAGCCTGCCCCTTAGCCTGACTCCTTGGAGAGGAGGCAAGCTGCTTCCAGGAGGTGCCCCAGCCGGCCCCTCCTAGATGAGCTCCATCGGACTTGTGCTGCCAGCCCCTGTGGCAGGAGGTTGGCCCTGACTCCACGCTTCTCAGGCATCATCGTTCTCCTCTCTTGTCAGCCCTGCGGCCCCAGATGGATATGGACTTATTGAGGCATCTCATCTTGTGTGAGGATTAAGTCCAGAGGTCACGATTTCTTTTCCTTGCATTGTTTCCCCATGTGCTTGGTCCGATCTACTTCACTAGCTGGAGACACAAGCGTGGTCATGTCTCTATGTTTTGCAGATTAATTGATTGCTGGAGTCTTCATCTGCCTAAATTACTAGGAATGACAACGATGGCTAACGCTACATGCCAGATCCTGTTCTAAGTACTTTATGTATACAGTAAGTCCTCCCTGAATGTCATCATTAGGATCTTGGAACTGTGGCAAAACAAAGTATAATGAAGCCAATTTTACCGTAGGCTAATTACTATAAACAACCAGTTAAGTTCCTACAGCATCTCATCAACATTAGTTATAATGAAAGGATGTTGAACAAAATGATGTTATTCAAGGACCTGCTGTATAACTCACCTAATGTTCACAACAAGCCTCAGAGGCAAGTAATATATATACATATTTTTACCCACTTTACAGATAGGGGAACTGAGTATAGGGAAGTGATTTGTCCAAGCAAGACTGGCCTCATAATTTGCTGGGCCCAGTGCAAATAAAAATGGGGATCCTTGTTCAAAAATTATTCAGACTTTCAAGACATTAAGCATTAAGCCAAGCATGGGGCTTATTTAAATCAGGGTCCTGTGAGACTGCACAGGTCTGCAGCATGAAGCCAGACCTGTACACAAGGCAAACCTGTAAGTAATAGAACAGAAATGTGAACCTGAGCAGTCTGACTCCAGAGTCCATTCTCATAATCACCTCTAATATTCAGGGTCTTCCTCACCTCACCTTCCCCAAACTGCAAGAACAGGAGCTGTTTAGTGCATCAGGATCTGTCTTGCCTCTGAAAGCCAACAGAGACAGAAATGAGTAGTCATACCAATCCACTGCCACAAGGGGATACTGTTGAACACTGGTCAGGTACAGTTCAACACTTCCATATCTACAGCTCAGTACTGCCTTTAGGGGTCCTATCCCGGGACACTCACAGCACAACCACCTGCTAGGTGGGCACCAACCTACCCAACAAGCATCTAACCCTGATGGCTTGCTTCACCTATTCAGACTCCCAAATTCCTGATGGTGAGTTTCCCCTCTGGGTCCTTCCTATCTTTTCCTGACAAAGGATCGCAGAGAGGCCCAACTCAGTTCATCAGAGAGCCTCTAGTAATCTTAAACTCTAAAAGGGAATGGTCAGTCAGGGTCTTGACCCGAGTCCTCCCAACAGGCTACATGACCCATATGCAAATATCCCCACCTCTGTGACCAGTTGTGCACACCAAAACCTTATAATCACAACATTCCCTGTTGTACCCTTTTTCCAAAGCAACGTGTTTGCCTACATATCTCACAGTTGCACAACTAAGAGAAGAGGCATTACTGACTTGCCAGAAAATCTAGTTTTGCCTTATGAGGCATTCCATTACACAATTTAACATGACTTATATATCAATGTCACACTCAGATATTTTCTTAATGACACTAGTAAAGGCTAAAAAGGATTGGAGAATGAGACTTTAAAGGATGAAGGATGGGAGTGTTCAAAGCTAGTGGCATTTGGGTACTATAACCTCACTCGTGCCCACTGGCTGGTGACGTCCAGGAGTGTGTGGATTATGCTGGGTACCATGGGCATCTCTGCAGTCAGGTTGGTACCACCCAGAGTTCCCCTTTGCATCAGTTAGAAATGTATTCAGCTTCAAGTAACAGAATACCAACCAACTAAACAAATAGAGACTTTTTATTTTCACCTGACAGAAATCTGGAGGTAGCGTAGTTACTAGCATTGGTTTACCAGATTATGGCTGGTGTCACCGCAATTCTTTTGGTCTTTTCCTCATACAAGCTGATGGCTGCTGCAGCTTCAGCCTTGAGTCTGCATTTAAGGCAGAAAGAAAAGGTCAAGGAGAAGCACCAACAGCTTTCAATGCCTTTTATTAGGGAAGGAAAAGCCTTCCAGAAGGTTTCAGCTTATGCCCCACTGGTCTTTACTGTGTCATGCGCCTTCTCTAGCTGCAAGGGAGCCTGGGAAAGTGAGCCTCTTGCCTGGGGCTAAGACATCACCATGAACAAAATTAGAATGTTGAAGCAAAGAGGAAGATGCCACACCCTCCCTGCTACAATCTTTCCAGGTGGCACAGGATGCCAGGGCCCCTTTCTAACAGTGCTAGGGAACCCCAGAGGATCCTCATGCATTCCTGGCCCTCTCAGTGCCCCAGACAAGAAGGACCCACCCAAGGAGCCAGGATTTCTCCTGAGCAAGAGGCCCAGCTGACGTTGGCTTTCTCCAGCAGTGATTAATTATATTCTGCCGACTGGGGGAAGGCAGCTAATTAGCTGTAGGCTGATTAAGGACAAATCAGGCAAAGTCCCAGATGTGATAAATGTGAACTTTCCATCTTCCTCCCTTCCTTTCTGTCCTACCACCACCAACAGAAGCCAGCCTGTGGCACCCCTCACAGTGTACCTGCCTGAAAGGCCAGCAGATATCATCCAGGCCACTGGTCACACTGCCCAGCACCAACTGGGGCAGGGTGGCAGAGAGGGGTGGGCATCTTCTTTCAGGGCTTAGCTTCTCTTCCAACCTTTTCCCAACCTGCTTGTTCTCTGGTAGGCATGGTGCCAGGCCCGGGATTTCTAAAACAGTCTCTGCCCTAAAGAATCTATAGGTGAGGGCTGTAGAAACCCAGAAAGAGTAAGTCCAGTATGACCGGGCAGGGCTCCATGGAAGGGCATTGGATGGGTTTTGTGGATGCATCAGTGGTCCTGGAAAGAGGGAAGGACATGTGTACAGGAGGGGAGGAAAAATGAGCAGAGCACAGTCCTGGGGCAGTGAGGAATCTGGAGGCAGGCCTGGATGGGGGAAAAGGATAGGCAGAATGGAGATTAGGTCAAATAGGAAACAGGAGTTTGGATGTGGTACAGAGAGCTGTTTCCAGCCTTGGTTCCTCCACAACATGTGGCATCTGCATGCATGACACCTCAGGGCAATCTGTGGTGATCTCCACCTCCACCTCCAGCTGTGACACCTTGCCTGCATCTCACACGCCAGAAAACACCTACCAGGTGGAAGCAAATTCATCCCACTGAGGCCCAGGCCAAGGTTTGGTGGAAGAGCTTACTAACTCACGAATCGTATGCAAGATAAGGCTGTGGCGATGGCAAAGGATACATTTCAGCAACAGACAGCAAGAAACATTCAGTGACCTTGACTTCTTGGGCCCTCTGCTTCCACCCAGGAAACATACTCAGGACGTAGCAATGGTGAAGGCCAGGTGTCCAGGTGAGGGCATGAGAAACTCCCCACCCCACCCAACTTTGCCTGAGTCACTCTTTCCCATGCCTTGGGTCTCAGCTCAAGTGTCATTTCTTTGGGGAAGATTCCCCAGTCTCTCTTAGATCAGATTCTCTGTATTTACCTTCATCAAGTATATCAGTTTATATTGATGCATTTGTCTTTACCACTGTAGATTCAATCAGCAAATACTAATTGAGCCACAAACTATGCTAAGTCCTGCAGATACCATGAGACATGGACATGGAGCTTATGGTCTAGATATCAATCCCAGCTGCGACTTAAGTGGGGGTCCACCCTCACTCCAGAAGTAAGACTCCTCCCAACCCCATTAGCACAATGAGATAATTCATGCCCATTCAACTCATGGCCTTAGGCCGTCCCCAGAAAGGCCTTCACATGTGCTTGCTCAGGTTGTCCAGGACACGAGGGAACTGCAGTGGATGCTGGTGTGCACGGCCCATACTCCTCCTTCAGAGCCAGGGCACTCACTCCTCCAGCTGCTTGGAGTGGTTGCTGTTGATGGCAACCACTCAGCTGGCAGCTGAGTTCCTCTCCAGGCATTATCTTCAGCCAGAGGCACATCATTCCTCAAAGTGACAAAGGCCTGCCTCCCTCCTTGCCTCAATCCAGAATATTTTTGAAGGATCACCCCAGCTTCTGAGCTTGCCGTGGGGTTGTTGTTCAACTGCTCCCCTCACTCTCTTTCAGGGGTTGTTCCTGGGAGCACTCCCCAGTGACACTCCTGCCAGCAAATCTCCAGTCTCAGAGTCTGTTCCTTGGGGAATCTGAGCACAGTATGCAGGTGGGAGCAGCCATCCACCCTGGTGTGACACTGCATCTGGAAGGAGGGACTTATTATTCTATCCTGCATGAAGATGCCCTTTTATGACTTAGTGGTAGTCTGGCCTGGCCCCCACCCACCCAGCTTGAGAGCTGAACCAGTCTGGAAGCCAGTGCCATAATGGCCTGGCACAGGCCTGGGGAAGGAATAGAGCCTTGTAGCCAAATGATTGAGGAGACTCCAGAGGAGAGTATATCTGTGGTAAGAAACCCACCAGCCCCTGGTGTCTGATTCCAGCTGATTAAGAGGCACCCAGGGCCAGTATTTCAGCAAGACAACTGAGAAATAAGCTGAGGGAAAGTGTTAATCTGGGGTTTCCGACAATGTGGAAGGTATCAGACAGCCCCAGACACCCTAAGGCAGGCCCAGTGTGTGGGAACACGCCTGGGTGGGTGCAGGAGGCAGGCGGAAGGAGCAGGAAGGAATTAGACTCGCACAAACTTCGTAATTGAAATCATTAATAGCAGTAAAATAAGTTGTCCATCCTACATGTAATTTGTAGTAATGTTTGGTTACTGAGATTAATTTCTAGTAATGAAACACTAATTAAACCATTTATTGAGTAATGTATTTGCTTGGTGGTGTTTTATGGGTGTTCGCTTATAAATATTTTAATTACTTTTGCTAAGTAATTAGAATTTACTAAATAATTTCCAAACTATTTTAATTTCTAGCAATTCTCAGCCAACCAACAAGTAATTGTTTTACTTTATATCAGTAATTAAAGTCTTTTTTTTAAAAAAAAGTTTGAGTGAGGAGAAAACAGTAATGAAGACAGTTCTATCACAGGATTGGATATATTGAAACAAAAAAGACATAAAAATCACCCATAATCTAACATTACTCAAACACTGTTAACATTTTTCGCTATATCGTTACACATTTTTCTTATGGATGCATGTGCTATATTTTCCAAAATTGAGATCATACCAACTACATGATTTCTAGCAACCAAAATGCCAATTTTTAAAAAATACTCACCCAAGACCATGCTTATTGATTTTAGAGAGAGGGGGAGGAAGGGAGAGAGAGAGAGGAAGAGAAACATAAACATAAGAGAGAAACATCGATGGGTCGCCTCTCGTACATGCCCCAACCAGGGACTGAACCCACAGCCCAGGCATGTGCCCTGCCAGAGAGTCAACCCTGCGACCTTTTGGTTTACAGGATGACACTCCAACTGAGCCACTCGGCCAGGACCCAAACGGCCATTTTTTTCTACCATACTTTCTATTCTATTAAAATGTCAAATTCATTGTATAGAGATATTCCATTTAACAGTTCAAGAGACTTTCTGAAAGTAATATTTACCTTTCCTACCTCTGTGCCCCTACTATGTGTCAGATGCTATGCAAAGTAATGCACTCCTCTTTCACCTACTGCCAAGTCACCTGCTGACTTTGGCCATCCAAAGTCCCTGTCTTTAGCCACATCCCCTCCTCTGACAGGGCCACCTTGAATAATTTCTTAGTGTACTTGAGAAGCATCTTCCCCCAACTCTTTGAATAAAGAGAGGGAAGCAAATGTACGGAAGGGGAGGGCGACAGTGACTTGGAAAAGGCTTGCTGTAGAGACAGAAGAGGGGCACTAAAGTTCCCCCCAAAGAGGGCACACAACTGGTGCTCAATCCATTTTAGCGATTTCTCCAAAGAATGGATAATTCTCACAGGCACAGCCCTGTGGCGCCACCCTGTACTATTTTCCTTTCTTCTCTGTATCTACTTCCTCCCTCCCCCTAGAAAGTATCACACCTCAGGCACCTCACTGGGCTCTCAAACCTCATTCAAAAGAAGGGAGGAGGAGAGGGCCCCCAGAATTGCTCCCCACTCCCCAGAGAGGTCAGGGAAAACCAGGCCTGGTTCCCCTTGGCAGAAACCCCCCTTCCCAGTGGGCAAGAGTAGGGCTAATTTTAATAATAGCTAACAATTTGTACTGAATTCATACAATGTGACATGCCCTCTGTTAAGCATTTTACACCCATTATCTCACTTATATATTTATCTTTACTTAACCAATGAGAAAGTGAGACTTATAGAGTTCAAGTGAGGTGTTAGTAAGAGGGCGAAGCCAGGTTTCTCTGTTTCTAGAGCCCAAAGCTCTTAAGTATCATATTCTATTGTCTCCACATGGTAGGTGATCCATAAAGGTGAAGAGAGGAAGGAAGAGAGAAGGAAAGAGGGGGGAAACTCTATATCACTGAAATGCAGGGGAAATAGTGTCATTTTCCATTAGTAGAAGGTAATGTTAAAATAAACCCAGTATGATTACAATGAAAAATATTGGTCTACATGTCACTTAATTCATTGGTTCTACCCTTGGGAAACACTGGAATATTTGATCTCTGAGGTCCTTTGTTAGCACACAATTGTAGTCTCCATGGGTCCAGTTGGCTATTTTCTGAAGGAAAACTAGATTCTCTGGGCTTTGGTCATGTGGGAAATAAAATCCTTATAGCAGATGCTGGCCCAAACTTATTTATCTCCATATCCTCCATAAGTATTTATTACAGTGGCCCAGGGTGGATTTTTGGAAAATGAATTATGAATTTTCCTCCCCTCTCTGGGACTTAGAGTCCACATTTTTAAAAAGAGGGGAAAAAGAAGGCTGAACTAGCTGATCCCTAACTGCTTTTCACTCAGCAACCCGTTGGTTCGTTGGATCTAAGAAGTGGTCCCTTTCCTGCTGGCTGTCTGGCTTTCTGCTCCATCACTCCTGTGGTGAGCACAACTCAAAAGATAACCCTCCAAGATTCCCATCCCCTGGCTATTCAGTCAAACACTAATCTAGGTACTGCTGTGAAAGGATTTTGTAGATGTAATTAAAGACCCAAATGAGTTGACCTTAAGAAACAGAGATGATCTTAATGAGCCTTTGGAAAGAAGTGAGTATTCTCTAGCTGGTGGCAGAACAAGAAGTCAGAGATTCAAAGTGTGAGGGGAATTCAACATAAGGAAGGGTCTCAGTTGCTGAGATGGATGGGGAGGTGCACATGGAAGGACCCAAGAGTAGCCCCCAACCAACAGCCAGCAAGATGAAGGGAACTTCAGTCCTACAGCTACCAGGAGTTGAAACAGCCCACAACCTGTATGAGCTTGAAAGCAATTCTTCCCCAGATGCTCCAATAAGATCTCAGTCTGGCCAACTTCTTCATTTTGATCTCGTGCAATCCTAAGCAGAGAAACCAGCCAAGTCACCTAGTCTTAATGACCTACAGAACTAGTAAATAAGAGATAATAAATAAGTAGGTATTGTTTTAAGCTGCTATCATTGTGGTAATTTGTTATGTAACAACAGAAAACAAATAGAATTCCCAACCTAAGCCATACCAATCCATGCTCTTATTATTTGGCAGGGGGAGAAGGAATCAGTTTTGGGAATTTTGAGCTGAGTCATCTTTCTGCCATTTCATGTGAGTCTAACAAGCAAGTAATAAGTATTCAATTCCTTCTGTGTTCCCAGGTCCTCTATTGGTGACCAGCATACAATTTGGAGGTAAAATTGTATGAAATAAACAAGGTAAGCAGGAGGACCATGAAAGCAATAGAAGGAGCATGCACACTGGAGATGTTGAGTAGGCTTCATGGAATGAATGAAATGTGGAGGCTGGATAGATTTAAAATAGGTAGAGAAAGGGGAAGGGGTAGAGAGAGGGTAGCACAAGCAAAGGAGTGGGGGTAGAAATGAGCGTGATACTGGTTGTTGCTGGCTCCTGAGGACAGGCCACGTTTCCCAAGCCCTGTCGCTGGAATCTAGATACTGCACTAAGCTACAAGTTGACAAGGCCAGGAAAATAGGTGAGTGTGCTTTCAGGCAGGGGGAGGAGGATGCCTTAGTCTTGAAAAGAAAGATACAAGGAAGATTTGGGAAGGAAGAGTAGCAAGGCACACACACACAAAAGAGGCAAAATTTGTCATGAAACGAATTCATGTTAAGTAAAGGAGGGAAGGTCATGAAAGAGGACTAAAGAACAGAGGCAGGCACATGCCTGTGTCCGCACCCCCACCACCTTGGAAGGGAGGGGAAAGAGAGAACCCAGCAGCCTCTGAGCATTGTGCCTTATGATGGAGATTATGCAGGTGGATTTCTGGGCCTTAAGTAGACTGGCTTGCTACAAGGGACTGTCTATGTTGGGAAGCAGAGAAATGATGGTTAGAAAGATTGGTTGGGGCTAGACTTTGAAAACTAGAAAGGAAAACAAGGTTTTTCTATCTTAGCTGAACATTGGAATCACCCAGGGTTCTATGAAAAATATCAATTGGTATCTGTATCCTACCTCAAAAATCCTGATGTCCTTTGGCTTCATTCAACTCTGGCCTCAAGAGTTTCAAAAATATCATAGGTTATTCTAATATTTCACCAAGGCTGAGAACTACAGATGTAGAGTTTGGACTTCATCTACTAGCCAGTGGAACTTATTAAGGATGTGTGAATGTCATAAAACAATTAAAAACAATACTAATTAAAAAGAAGACCAAGTTGAGTAAAAATAATCATAGCAAATAGCAATACAGCATTTTTGGATTCCAGGTACTTTTCTAAGATAATATTTTACATTATACATACATATATTTTAAAGTACATATAATATACTTTAAAAGTGTGTGTGTGTGTGTGTGTTAAATCATCACAATAACCCAATAAGGTAGCTTATCACCATTTTAAAGATAAGTGAAGCTCAAAAAAGTTAACACTTTATTCATGATCACAGAGCAAGTAAATGATGGACTTGAGATTTGAATCCTAGAAGTTTGGGTCCAAAGTCCATTTTCTTCATTTTGCTTCTGGATAAGGTGGATTAGCTTGTATCAGACCAACTTATTCACCAAAGAGAACTAGTAAAGCAAGTTTGAACACAAAGTTACCAGAGCACTGAAGACTCAAGAAGCCAAAATCACCAAGAAAAAAGAACTACATTTAGACAAGGCCACATTTTTCTCCTACAAGCATTTTCAGTTTTGTAAGGAAATGTCTCAGGATCCCAGATGCTGAGTGAATAGCTAATAGTCTCCTGAAACTAAGGATTTTTTTAAAATTTTAATTGTCATTCAAGTACAGTTTTCTGCCTTTTACCCCAATCCCAGCCCACCCCCAGCCCTCCCCATCTCCCTCCCATTTCCACCTCCCCCTTGTTTTTGTCCATGTGCCCTTTATCCTTGTTGTTCTAAACCCTTCCCCTTCTCCCCTGAAATTCCCTCCCCTCTGGTCACTGTCAGCCTGTTCTCTATTTCAGTGTCTTTGATTGTATTTTGCTTGTTTGTTTGTTTTGTTGATTAGGTTCCTGTTAAAGGTGAGATCATATGGTATTTGTCTTTCACTGCCTGGCTTATTTCACTTAGCATAATGCTTTCCAGTTCCATCCATGCTGTTGCAAAGGGTAGGAGCTCCTTCTTTCTTTCTGCTGCATAGAATTCCATTGCGTAAATATACCATAGTTTTTTGATCCATTCATTTACTTATGGGCACCTAGGTTGCCTCCAGCACTTGGCTATTGTAAATTGTGCTGCTATGAACATTGGGGTGCATAGGTTCTTTCAGACTGGTGTTTCAGGGTTCTTAGGATATAATCCTAGCAGGGGAATTTCTGGGTCAAAGGGCAGATCCATTTTTGGTTTTCTGAGAAAATCCCATACTGTTCTCTTTTTTAAAAATACATTTTATTGATTATGCTATTACAGTTGTCCCATTTTTCCCCCATCATTCCCCTCCACCCTGCACACCCTCTCCCACCCACATTGCCCCCCTTTAGTTCATGTCCATGTGTCATAAGTTCTTTAGCTTCTACATTTCCCACACTATTCTTGCCTTCCCCCTGTCTATTTTCTATCCATCTGTGCTACTTATTCTCTGTACCTTTTCCCCCTCTCTCCTCCTCCCACTCCCCTGTTGCTAACCCTCCATGTGATCTCCATTTCTGTGGTTCTGTTCCTGTTCTAGTTGTCTGCTTAGCTTGCTTTTGTTTTAGGTGTGGTTGTTAATAACTGTGAGTTTGCTGCCTTTTCACTGTCCTATTTTTTATCTTCTTTTTCTTAGATAAGTCCCTTTAACATTTCATATAATAAGGGCTGGGTGATGATGAACTCCTTGAACTTGACCTTATCTGAGAAGCACTTTATCTTCCCTTCCATTCTAAATGACAGCTTTGCTGGATAGAGCAATTTTGGATGTAGGTCTTTGCCTCTAAAAACTTCAAATACTTCCTTCCAGCCCCTTCCTGCCTGCAAGGTCTCTTTTGAGAAATCAGCTGCCAGTCTGATGGGAACTCCTTTGTAGGTGACTGTCTCCATATCTCTTGCTGCTTCTAGAATTCTCTCCTTCATTTGAATCTTAGCTAATGTAATTACGATGTGCCTTGGTGTGTTCCTCCTTGGGTCCAACTTCTTTGGGACTCTCTGAGCTTTCTGGACTTCCTGGTAGTCTATTTCCTTTATTATTTATTCAAATAAGTTTTCCACTTGTTGCTCTGCCTCTTCTGCTTCTGGTACCCCTATAATCCAGATGTTGGAACATTTAAATATGTCCTGGAGGTTCCTAAGCCTCTCCTCATTTTTCGAATTCTTATTTCTTCATTCTTTTCTGTTTGGTTATTTGTTTCTTCCTTCTGCTCCACTCCATTGATTTTAGTCCCAGTTTTATTCCTATCAGTATTGGTTCCCTATGCATTTTCCTTCATTTCACTTAGCATAGCCTTCATTTTTTCATCTAATTTGTGACCAAATTCAACCAATTCTGTGAGCATCCTGATCACCAGTGTTTTGAACTGTGCATCTGATAGGTTGGCTATCTCTTCGTCACTTAGTTATATTTGCTCTGGAGCCTTGATCTGTTCTTCTGTTTGGGCCTTTTTTTTTTTTTGGTCCTGTCACGCCTGTCACGTTGATGGGTGGAGCCTTAGGTGTTCGCCAGGGCAGGTCAACCCACATCCCTGGGTTGTGACACTGTATGTGGGGGCAGGGTCTGAGAGGGAACAATGGCACTTGCTCCGCTCTCTCTTGGATATCAGTTCCTTCTGCTGCATCCCCCAAGCAAATTGGGCCTTTCTGGTGCTGACTCCTGGGTGGGTGGGCTTGTGTATGTTCTAGGACTCTGTGGGTCTCTCCAATGAACTCTCCTGTGAGGCTGGGAATCTCTCCCAGCACCTCAGCCCCCACAGGTGTTTTCAATCGGTGGTTTGAGGCTTTATTTTCCCGCACTGGGACCTCGGGTTGCACAGTCTGCCTTGCTCCCCAGTTTTGCCTGGTTTATCTGCATGTGAATGTGTGACCACCCAGTCAGCCAGCCGCCTTATACGCCATGCTCTGCCTCACAATTGCCACCTCACTGGGTCTGCCTGCTGCTGCCTGAACACCTGGGGTCTGTCAACAGCTGTTTTGTGCAACCAGTGCCACCGCTCCTTTTGCTGCAACCCCTCTCTGTCCAGCTGCCCAACTCTGCCCCACCTACTGGTCTGGATGAATGTATCTATTTTAACTCCTTGGTTGTCAAACTTCCATACAATTTAATTTTCTGTCAGTTCTGGTTGTTATTTTGTTTCTAAATTGTTGTTGTCCCTATTTTGGTTGTGCAAGGAGACACAGTGTGTCTACCTATGCCTCCATCTTGACTGGAAGTCCATACTGTTTTCTATAATGGTTGTATCAGTCCACAATCCTGCCAACAGTGCACTAGGGTTCTCTTTTCTCCACATCCTCTCCAACACTTGTTGTTTGTTGCTTTGTTTATGATGACCATTCTGACCAGTGTAAAGTGGTATCTCATTGTGGTTTTAATTTGCATCTCTCTGATAGCTGGTGATGCTGAGCATCTTTTTATGTGTCTCTGGACCCTCTGCATGTCCTTCTTAGAGAAGTGTCTGTTCAAGTCCTTTGCCCATTTTTCAATTGGGTTGCTTGTCTTCTTAGAGTGGAACCATGTGAGTTCTTTATATATTTTGTAGATTAAACCCTTGCCTGAGGTATTATTGGCAAATATGTTTTCCCATATGGTTGGTTCTCTTTTTATTTTAATACTGTTTTCTTTAGCCATGCAGAAGATTTTTATTTTGATCAATTCTTATTTGTTTATTCTTTCCTTTATGTCCCTTGCTCTAGGGGATATATCAGCGAAAATATTGCTGCATGAAATATCTGAGATTTTCCTGCCTATGTTCTCCCCTCGTGCTTTAATTGTGTCATGACTTATATTTAAATCTTTTATCCACCTTGAATTTATTTTTTGTGTATGGTGAAAGTTGGTGCTCGTTGGTGCTTTCATTTTTTGCATGTAGCTGTCCAGCTCTCCCAACACCATTTGTTGAAGAGGCTATTTTTACTCCATTTTATGTTGCGGCCCACTTTGTTGAATATTAATTGACCGTAGAGACTTGGGTTTATTTCTGGGCTCTCTATTCTGTTGCATTGGTCTATCTGTCTGTTTATAAGCCAGTACCAGGCTGTTTTGATTACAGTGGCCTTGTAATACAGTTTGGTATCTAAGTATTTTTTCATAAAAAAGAATTTTTGGCTGTCAAAAACATAAAATCTTTGAAAAACAAACAGCTTTCAGGTAGGACACCTGACAATTTAGGACCTACAAGTGAGGGCTAATCTCACTTCTAAGATATGTAAATAGATGAACCATCACAAAAACTGAAACCAAGATTTAAATCAGCTCTAAGATTAGTTTAAAATGATCTGACCCTGACTTGAGACAAACCTTCCCTGGAGGAAGATAATATTCAAGTTCAAATTTCCACTATAATTTTTAAATTATATTTTATTGATTATGCTATTACAGTTGTCCCAATTTTTCCCCACTTGCCCCCCTCTACCCAACAAGTCCCACTCCCTCAGGCATCCTCCACACCATTTTTCATGTCCATGGGTCATGCGTATAGTTCTTTGGCTACTCCATTTCCTCTACTGTACTTTACATCCCCATGGCTATCCTGTTACTGCCTATTTGTACTTCTTAATCCCCTCACCTCCTCACCCATTCTCCCACAACCCTTTCCTACCTGGAAATCATCAAAACACTCTCCATACCCATGATTCTGTCTCTATTCTTGTTTGCTTAGTTTGTTTTTTAGATTCAATTGTTGATAAATATGTATATTTGCCATTTTATTGTTCCTATTTTTGATCTTCTTCTTTTTCTTAAATAATCCCCTTTAACATTTCATATAATAATAGTTTTGTATGATGAACTCCTTTAAGGTTTTCTTGTCTGGGAAGCACTTTATCTACCCTCTGATTCTAAAGGGTATCTTTGCTGGATAGAGCAATCTTGGCTGTAGGTTCCTGCTTTTCCTGACTTTGACTATTTCTTACCAATCCCTTCTGACCTGAAAAGTTTGTTTTGAGAAATCAGCTGACGGTTTTATGGGTACACCCCTGTAGGTACCTGACTGCTTTTATTTTGCTTCATTTAAGATTATCTTTTTATCTTTAACCTTTGGCACTTCAATCATGATGTGTCATTTTAATCATGATGGAGTGGGACTCTTTACATCCATCTTGTTTGACTGATAATCGAATCAATGATTTGGAACATAAGGAAGCAAAAAACAACCAATCAGAAAAACAAGAAGAAAAACAATCCCAAAAATTGAGGAGAATATAAGCAGCCTCTAGGACAACTTCAAGAGGTTCAATGTTTGCATCATAGGGTTGCCAGGAAAAGAGAAAGAGCAAGATATTGCACATCTATTTGAAAAAATAATGAAAGAAAACTTCCCCAATTTGGTTAAAGAAATAGACATGCAAATCCAGGAAGCACAGAGTCCCAAACAAGATGGATGCAAAACCACTCTAAGGCACATTATAATTAAAATGCCAAAGGTTCAGGGGCACAAGTTGGCAGATGAATGAATGGAAGTCACACTAACCTCCCCCCAGGGTCAATCTAGAATTACAACTAAATTGTGAAGAAATTACCTGGAACAAACAACTGGACAATAGTGAGGGAGAAGCCTTATAACCTCGGATAGACAGAAGAATAAGCTTCAGCACAACCTGACTGGTAAGGAGTGCAGTGGAGACTCAAAAAGGCTGGCTGGGAGCCCACAGGTGGCAACACCAGAGGGATAATTAAGCAGCCTGTTGAATCCCCCTGAGAAGAGTAGGGTCTAAACCCTAAGCTGCGATCCCCATCCTAGAGCACCAGAGTCCAAAAAGTATGCAGATAACAACCAGAGATGAAAAGATGCAGGTTTGCTCTCTACCAGAGGTGGTCAGCTGTAGATGAAAAGAGGCATTTAAAGGGCCAATGCACAAATTTTCATTTGCTCTGGGCTCTGGCAAAGGTGGGACAAAGTGGGCTAGAGATGCCTGAGGAGAGACTGGGGATGAAAGCTTTGGGGAGAGAACTGAGAAAGTAGACTCTAGGATTTGGGTGCTGAGTCATCCCCCATACTGCTGCAGCCATCCTGCTCAGGCAGACCCCTCCCCTCTGAGTGCCAGCATCCTGAGGGAAAACAATAGCCCTGAACTCAGGAGGGATTCTGCCCTGCCATGTTGTGCTTAAGTCTGTCTACTGAGTGCAGAGTGATTAGATTAACAACTGAAGGAGACAGTCACAGACAGTAGATCCCTGCAGTCTTGGACCAGGCTACCTGAGGTCAGATGGGGTCAACATCTGACATCACCAGAGGTGGATGCAGAAAGAAAACAGGGGTAAATACTAGAGGCTACCAAGACAAAATCCACTGTGGTCTTCTCCATGATTTGTGATATTTTCTTTGTGCATAGTTTTTTAACATTCATTTCTTGTCCACCAAGTTTGTGCTATTGTCACTAGATTTTATACTATAGTTTATTTCTCTCCTTTCTTATAATAGTCTTAATTTCTTTACACCCTTATTAATATTGGTTCATTTGTTGTTGATACTGGGATTGTGGTGGGGGAGAGCTAATTTTGCAGATGTGGGTTTGTTTCATGGGCTTTGTGTTTTTGTTCTGGCAGCACCTGCACTACAGAATACAAAACAGGGTGAGTGGAGTGACCCTCAGTCAACCAGCTAGAGGGAAGGACCCACCAAAGAATGACCCAACAACAATCAAAACCCAATTACATCCAGAGAACTAACACAAGTGGTATAAAGGGCATCCCAAGAGCATCAAGTTCAGGAGATCAAGGAGACTGCACTACTGAATCTCACAGGTCTCCTACCATAGAAGTTCACACCACAAACTCAGGGAGTCAATACAGATTAATTTAAGGAGCAGAAGCAAACAAGAAGAGTCTCACAAATAATAGGAAGACAAAGAAACAACCCCTGATTGAAAGGAAAGGAGGAATCCTCAGAAAGAGTGCTAAATGAAATAGAGGCAAGTAAACTAGCAGATACTAAGTTCAAAACAATGGTTATAAGGAAGCCCAATGAGCTCAGTGAGAATTACAGAAAACTACAGGGAAACTACAAGAAACTTACTGCAAAATATATCAGCGTGAAAAAGGACATAGAAACTACCAACAAGAGCCAAGAAGAAATGAAGAATACAATTTCTGAGTTCAAGAACACAACAGAAGGAATCAAAAGCATGGAGGATGCAGCAGAGGATTGAATCTGCAAGCTGGAGGACAAGGTAGAAAAAAACTCCCAGAAAGAGCAATTAAAGGAAAAAAGACTCAGAAAGAACAACTATGGGTTGAGGGAACTGCAGGCCAATGTGAAACATAATAATATCCATATAATAGGGATACCAGAAGAAGAAGAGGAACAAGGGATAGAAAACCTGTTTCAAAAAGTAATGATGAAAAACTTTCCTAATTTGATGAGAGAAAAAGTCACACAATTCCAGAAAACATAGAGGGCCCCAATCAAGAGGAACCCAAAGAGGCTCACTCCAAGACACATCATAATTAAAATGGCAAAATTCAAAGACAAAGAGAGAATCTTAAAGGCAGCAAGGGAGAAACAGGAAGTAACATACAAGGGAGCCCCAATAAAGCTAGCAGCTGACTACTTAACAGAAACACTACAAGCAAGAAGGGAATGGCAAGAAATATTTCAGGTAGTGAAAAGCGAAGGCCTGCAGCCAAGACTATTCTAACCAGCGAGGCTCTCAATTCACATGGAAGGCAAAATAAGGAGTTTCCCAGACAAAAGAAGGCTAAAAGAATACACCTCCACCAAGCCAGAACTGCAAGAGATGCTAAAAGAACTGCTTTAAGAAGAGAAAGAAAAAGAGTGAGAGAGAAAGAGGGACACAGGTACAAAGGGGGTAAAATAGAAATGAATGAACACCTATCAATAATAACCTTAAATGTAAATGGATTAAATGTTCCAATCAAAAGACATAGGGTACCGGAATAGATAAGAAAACAGGATCCGCACATATGCTGCCTACAAGAGACCCACCTCAGAACAAAAGACTTACACAGACTGAAAGTAAAGGGTTAGAAAAAAATATTCCAAGCAAACGGATGGGGGAAAAAACCCAGGGTAGCAATACTTATATCAGACAAAATAGACTTCAAAACAAAGGCCATAAAAAGAGACAGAGAAGGACACTTCATAATACTCAAGGGAAGAATCCATCATGAAAACATAAACATTATAAATATATATTAATCTAACATAGGAGTACCCAAATACATCAGAAAGATCTTGGAGGACTTCAAGAAAGGTAAAGACAGAAACACAATTATGGTAGGGGATTTTAATACCCCACTGTCAACAATGGAAAGATCTTCCAAACAAAATGTTAACCAGGATTTTGTAAAACTGAATGATGCATTAGATCAAATGGACTTAACTAATAGATAGATAGATAGATAGATAGATAGATAGATAGATAGATCCTATCATCCCAAAGAAGCAAAATACACATTCTTTGCAAATGGCCATGGAACATTTTCAAAGACAGACCACATGATAGGACACAAAACAAGCCTCAACAAATTCAGGAAAATTGAAATCATAGCAAGCATTTTCTTAATCACAAGGGCTTGAAACTAGAAACCAACCTCAAGGAAAAAAACTCAAAAACATTCAAATTTATGGAGACTAAATAGCTTTCTATTAAACAATGAATGGGTTAAGAATGAGATCCAGGAAAAAATCAAAAAGTTTCTGGAAACAAATGAAAATGGATTCACAACAGTCCAAAACCTATGGGACACAATGAAGGCAGTCCTGAGAGGGAAGTTCATAGTGATACAGGCCTACCTAAACAAGATAGAAACATTTCAAATAAACAACCTAACCCTACATCTACAAGAACTGGAGTAACAACAACAAGCAAAGCCCACAGTGAGTAGAAGGAAGGAAATAACTGAGATCAGAGCAGAATTAAACAACATAGAGACTGAGAACAATTCAAAGGATAAATGAATCCAGAAGCTGGTTCTTTGAAAAAAATAAACAAAATGGACAAGCCATTAACCAGGCTCATCAAAAAAAAAAAAAAAAAAAAGGGAGAGGATCCAAATAAATAAAATAAAAAATGAAAGAGGAGAAATTACAACTTATACCACAGAAATACAAAGGATTGTAAGAAATTGGTATGAACAACTATATGCCAAGAAATTTGAAAACCTGGGTGTAATGGACAAATTTATAGAAAAATATAATATTCCAAAACTGAATGAAGAAGCAGAAAGCCTGAACAGACAGGTAACAGCTGGTGATATTGAAGCATTAATAAAAATTCTCCTGGCACACAAAAGCCTTGGACCAGATGATTTCACAGGAGAATTTTACAAAACATTTAAGGAAGAACTAACCCCTATCTTTCTCAAACTATTCTAAAAAATTCAAAAATTGGAAGACTCCCAAACACTTTTTATGAGTCCAGTATCATCCTAATCCCAAAACCAGATAAAGATACAACAAAGAAAGAAAACTACAGGCCAATATCACTGATGAACACAGACACTAAAATCCTCAACAAAATATTTGCAAACCACGTCCAGCAATACATTAAAAAGATCAGACTTCCGGCCAAGATGGAGGCATAGGTGGACACACTGTGCCTCCTCACACAACCAAAATTAAGGACAAAAAGGTTTAGAAACAAGAAAACAATCAGAACTGATAGAAAATTGAACTGTACGGAAGTCCAACAACCATTCATCCAGACCAGTAAGAGGGGCGGAGTCGTGGCAGGAAAAAGTGGAGGTTGGTGGACCCAGGCATGCAGGCAGCTGCAGCTAGCAGACCCCAGGTGTGCAGGTGGCAGCTAGCAGACCCCAGGCACACAGGTGGTGGCTAGCAGACCCCGGGCACAGGGTAGCAACTGTGCAGAACCAGTGAGGCCAAGCAAGCTGCCTGGCTGACCATGTGGTCCCACATTTCCGTGCAGATAATCCAGGCTAAGGGGAAGTGGCGGAATGGACTGGAATCTGAGAGAGAGCGGAGCAGTCGCCACTGTTCCCTCTCAGACCCCACCCCCACAATCAGTGTCACTACCCAGTGACTGGGCTCCCCAAGTCTGGGGAACACCTAAGGCTCTACCCCTCACTATGTAACAGCCGCAACCAGACCCCCCCCCCAAAAAAAAGGGCTCAAATGTGAGAACAAATCAAAGCCCCAGAGCCAATTCCTCTAAGCGACCAAGAGATAGCCAACCTATCAGATGCACAGTTCAAAGCCCTGGTGATCAGGATGCTCACAGAATTGGTTGATTTTGCTCACAAATTAGATGAAAAAATGAAGGCTACAATAAGTGAAATGAAGGAAAACGCATGGGGTACCAATAGAGATGGGAGGAAAACTGGGACTCATATCAATGGAATGGACTAGAAGGAAGAAATAAACAACCAAACAGAAAACAAGGAAGAAACGAGAATTCAAAAAAATGAGGAGAGGCTTAGGAACCTCCAGGACATCCTTAAACATCCCAACATCTGAGTTATAGGGGTACCAGAAGGGGAAGAAGAAGAGCAACAAGTGGAAAACTTATTTGAACAAATAGCAAAGAACTTCCCCAATCTGGCAAAGGAAATAGACTTCCAGGAAGTCCAGGAAGCTCAGAGAGCCCCAAAGAAGTTGGACCCAAGGAGAAACACACCAAGGCACATCATCATTACATTAGCCAAGATTCAAATGAAGAAGAGAATTCTAGAAGCAGCAAGGGATAAGGGGACAGTCACCTACAAAGGAGTTTCCATCAGACTGGCAGCTGATTTCTCAAAAGAGACCTTCCAGGCAAGAAGGGGATCAAAAGAAATATTTGAAGTCTTGAAAGGCAAGGACCTCCACCCAAGATTGCTCTATCCAGCAAAGCTGTCATTTAGAATGGAAGGGAAAATAAAGTGCTTCTCAGATAAGGTCAAGTTCAAGGAGTTCATCATCACCAAGCCCTTATTATATGAAATGTTAAAGGGACTTATCTAAGAAAAAGAAGATAAAAAATAGGCCAGTAAAAAGACAGCAAACTCACAGCTATTAAGAACCACACCTAAAACAAAAGCAAACAACTAGAACAGGAACAGAACCACAAAAATGGAGATCACATGGAGGGTTAGCAACAGGGGAGTTGGGGGAGGAGAGAGAGGGAAAATGTACAGAGAATTAGTATAGACAGTGGGTAGAAAATAGACAGCGGGAGGGCAAGAATAGTGTGGGAAATGTAGAAGCTAAAAAACTTATGACACATGGACATGAACTAAAGGGAGGGAATGTGGGTGGGAGGGGGTGTGCAGGGTGGAGGGGAATGATGGGGAGAAATGGGACAACTGTAATAACATAATCAATAAAATATATTTTAAAAAACTATGGTACATTTATACAATGGAATTCTACACAGAAGAGAGAAAGAAGGAGCTCCTACCCTTTCCGACAGCATGGATGGAACTGGTGAGCACTATGCTAAGTGAAATGAGCCAGGAGGTAAAAGAGAAATATCATATGATTTTACTTAAGCGGAAACCAATCAAGAAAACAAACAAGCAAGGAAAATATCATCAGAGATGTTGAAATAAAGAACAAACTGACATTAACCAGAGGAAAGTGGGTAATGGTGATAACAGGGGAAAGAAGAGGAAGGGTCATCAAGGAATATGTATAAAAGACCCATAGACAAAGCCAAAGGAGGGTAGGTTTGAGGATGGGAGGTTAGGGTGGGTGGGGAGGAGGAAAGTGGTGGCAGGAAAGTGGAGACAACTGTACTTGAAAAACAATTTTAAAAAGATTATTTCCATCTGTAGCAAACTTTATAAACATTAAATACAAGCATCAGTATTAAATAACTTGGTTCAAATATGGACAATTACAGGTCAGCATGCACTGAAAAACAATTCCACAAAAATAATGGACATTACTACTTCAAATGCACCAGAATCATTAAAATGAAAGAGACTGGCCACACCAAATGCTGGTGGAATGCAGAGCTATGGAAGTCTCATATATTGCTGTTTGGAGTATAATCTTATACAATGAACTTCAAAAAAATTTGTATTAAGTTCAATATTATGGCCATGATATAGCCCTTCCGGGAGGAAATGCACCCCAGAGAAATGAAAACATAGCTCTACAAGAGGATTTATCCAAGAATCTTTATAGAACTTTATAACAGCCAAACCCTGAAAATAACCCAAATGTCCATCAACATAACACTTGAGAAAGTAATTCTGTTGTATTAAAATAATGAAATAATAAATACTCAGGAAAACAAAAGAGTAAACTTGAGAGGCACAATAGTGTGAATAAATATGGCTATTATGCTGAGCAAAAAAAGATACAACTGAAGACATAGTGTGATTTCATTTCTATGAAGTTCAAGAACAGGCAAAACTAATATGTGGTGATGGAGATCAGGACAGAGATTGCCTTTTGGACCGACAAAAGAGAACTTTCTAAGATGCTCCAAATATTCTCCTTGGTTCTATTTTGTCAGAACTCAACACGTCTTATACTTAAGAGCTGCGCATTACTCTTTTCCATAAATTCTACCTCAGTAAAATTGGAAAATATAGGATTTGAATCAAGTGAAAAAAATAAAATACCAAAAGTTAAAGGTAAAGAGAGAATCTTAAATGAAACAAAAGAAAAGCAGTCAGGTACTTACAGGGGTTTCCCCATAAGACTGTCAGCTGATTTCTCAAAAGAAACTTTGCAGGCCAGAAGGAATTGGCAAGAAATAGTTAGACTGATTAAAAGCAGGAACCTATAGCCAAGATTGCTCTACCCAGCAAAGATATCCTTTAGAATCAGAGGGCAGATAATAAGCAGACAAGAAGAACAGAGACAGAATCATGGATATGGAGTGTTTTGATGGTTGCCAGTTGGAAGAGGGTTGTGGGGGAATGTGTGAGGAGGTGAGGGGATTAAGTACAAATAGGTAGTTACAGAATAGCCATGGGAATGTAAAGTACAGCATAAGAAATGGAGTGATAGCCAAAGAACTTATATGCATGACCCATGGACGTGAGCAATGGTGTGCGGATTGCCTCAGGGAGTGGGGCATGTTGGGTGGAGGGGGGCAAAAGGGAAAAAATCAGTACTACTGTAATAGCATAAGCAATAAAATATAATAAAATATGTTTTCAAACAAAACAAAATAAATAAATAAAAATAGCTCATCAATAAATTTAAGCATATAAATTATAAGTCAAAAATTTCAGTGAACAGAATCTATCAAAAAATCCAATAGAAATTTTAAAACTGAAAATGATACAATATTTGCAATTAAGAACTATAGAGATGGGTTTAACAGAAAAGTAGACACAGTTGAAAAGAAGACTAGAAACCTATCTACTGATAGGTCAGTAGAAAACACACAGACTTGAGCAAAAAGGAAAAAGGACTCATGGACATGGAAAAAATGAAGGATAAGGTATCTTAATCTATATTGTGAACAGGGAAAGTATATTCTATGCACTGAATTATGTCCCCCAAAATTATTAAAGTCCTAACCCCCAATTTAAAAGAAGGTGGATATGAATCTCTTAGGCTAAGATAGAATCCAAAATTCAGAGACACGAGGGCATGATTATATTAATCTATGAGAATGTATTTTCACTATGGAAGCAAAAAAGAGAAACTAATAAGACCACTGTTGGCTTTGCTCTTTGCCCAATAAAAAACTGACATGACTAAAAAGAAAGAAAAAGAAAAAATAAAACATACAGACTGGAAAAGAGAGGTGGGGGAAAAGAAAATACAGTAAAGATATGTAACACAGTGAAAAGGCATAATATGTGTATAAATGGAGTCCCAGAAAGGAAGGTGAAAGAAAATAGAGCAAAAGCAATATCAGAAAAGATAACTAAGAGTTTTCCAAAAGAAACAAAAAACACCAAGCCACATATTCACAAAGTGCTGAGATGCCCAGGCAGTATAAATACAAAGAAAACCACATCCACACCTTTGGTTTATCAAAGTAAAACTGCTAAAAGACAAACAAAGGCAAAGAAAAACCTTAAAAAACAGAAAAAATGAAATATTACCTTCAAGATAATGAAAACAGCAGTAACTGACTTCTCTGTAGAAACTAGGGAGATCAGAACAACAAAGGATATCTTCACAGTATTGAAAGAAAATAATTGTCAACTTAAAATAACATACCTTGCAAAAACATTATTTAAAAATAAATGGAAATAAAGGGTTTTCATACAAACAAAAATTAAAATATTTAACCAGCAGACCCACATCTAAAAAAACTAAAGAATGTCCTCCAGGCAGAAGAAAAATGATTCCAGTTGAAATTGGATATTCAGGAAGGAATGAAAAGCAATAGGAAGAGTCAAATTGTGTGTAAAACTAAAATGAATATATTGTCTACATAGAAAAGTCCAAAGAATCTACCCCAAGAAAGGCTTTTGGAACTAATAAATGTGTTCAACAAGGTCACAAGATATAGGGTCAATATACATAAATTTATTGTTTTCTACATACCAGCAATGAACATTAGATTCAAAGTTTTAAAAGCAACAATATTACAATAACACCCCCAAAATGAAAGACTTGGTTATAAATCTAACAGATATGTGCAGGATCCGTGCACCAAAAACTACATAACACTGATGAAAAAAAATCAAAGAAAACCTAAATGAATGGAAAGATAATCCATGTTTAAGGATTGGAAGAATTGAATTGATAAAATGACAATCTCTACCCTCCCACACAATTGGTCTATAGACTCAATGCAGTTCCAATCAAAATAGCAGTATACTTTTTAAAATCACTACTGACAAGCTGATCCTAAAATGTATGTGAGAAAGGCAAAGGGTCTAGAATAATCTGAACAATTTCAAAAGGAAGTACAATGTTGTAAGACTTATACTACCTAATTCCAAGACTTACTATAAAGCTACAGTAATCAAAACAGTTGGTATTAGCAACAATATATTTGAATGCATAGATCAATGAAATAAAAGAGACTAAACAGTTTTCTAACAAAGATCAAAGGCAACTCAATGGAGAAAGAATAGTTATTTCAATAAATGGTGCTAGAAAAATTAGATGTACTTATGTTAAAAAAAGAACCTCAATCCATACTTCTCACTTCATACAAAAATTAACTCAACTACGCCTAAGTGTATACTCAAGATAATTGAAAAGTATACATTCACATAAACATTGTAGACAAACATTCATAACAGCATTATTCAAAATAGCCAAAACATGAAAACAACACCCACGAATCCATCAGTGATGAATAGAAAAATAAAACGTGCGTATCCATACAATGGAATGTTATTCAGTCATAAGAAAGGATGAAGTATCAATACATGCTACAAAATGGATAAGGCTTACTTGGCCTTGAAACATGCCAAGTAAAAGAATCTACAGAGACAAAAAGTAGATTACTGGTTGCCTTGAGCTGGGGAAAGGGAAATAGACAGTCAGTGACTGCTAACACATCCAGGATTTATTTTTCAGATCATTATGTGCTCTGAAATTACATAGTGGTAAGGCTTGCACAACCTTGTGAATATACTAAAGATCACTGAATTGTACACTTTTCTGAGGTCATTTTATTCATTTTTACATTTTATTTTTAATTAAATGTATTGGGGTGACATTGGCTAATAAGATTATACAGGTTTCAAGTTTACATTTTATGATACATGATCTGTATGTTAAAGGGTGAATTTTATAGTATGTGAATTATAGCTCAACAAAACAAAATGTTTTTTTTAATTAACTCAAAATGGATCATAAACCTAAATGTAAAAGATGAACTGCGAAACTTCCAGTAGAAATACAGGAGAAAATCTGTATGATCCTACATCAGGCAAAAAGTTTCTAGATACTAAAAACACAGTCTACAAAAACATGATCCACAAAAGAAAAAATAATATTTGAACTTTATTAAAATTAAAAACTCTTGCTTTACAAAAGACTCCATTAAGAGAATTCAAAAATCAAACCATGGACTGGGAGAAAATATTTGCAAATCATATTTCTGACAAAGACTTATATACAAAATGAATAAATAACTCTCAAAATTCAACAATGGAAAGGCAAGCAACCCAATTTCTAAAATGCCCAAAGTTCTGAAAACACATCCCACCAAAGAAGATACATGAATGACTAACAAGCATGTGAAATGAGGCTCGGCATAATTAGTCATGGACAAGCAAATTAAAATCACCATGAGATACTACCACTTCCCCAAAGGGCTAAAATTAAAAGCCTGACTGACAATACCAGGTGCAGATGAGGATGTGAAGTCATTGAAAGCCTCAAATATTGCTGGTGGAAATGCAAAGTGGTTGACCCACTTTGTAAAACAATTTCTTAGTCTCCTAGAACAAGTAAACATACACAGACTATATGACCCAGCAAGCCTGCTCCTAGCTGTTCACCCAAGAGAAATAAAAACTTATGCTTATTATAGGAGCTTTATTCACAATAGCCCACAACTGGAAGTAACCTAAATATCTTTCACCTACCAAATGGGTAAACACAGTATAGTACAACCAAGCAATTGAATACTACTCAGGAATCAAAAGGCACAAACTATTGATTCTCACAACAACATTTATAAATCCTAAATGCATATAATATGTGAAAGAAATCAGACCCAAAAGGTTACATAGGTTTCCAAGAGTTGGAGTTGAGGAGAGAGTTAACTGTAAAGGGATGTCACAAAGGAATTGTGCGGGTGATTGACTGTTCTATTCAAGACTTTGGTGGTGGATATACGACACTCTGGATTTGGAAAAAAACCATCAAGTGGTACACAATGAAGAATAAAGTTTACTGTATGCTAATTTTTAAATCAACCAGGATATAGATAAAACACAAATGAAAAATGAATGTTGTTTCTGCAAAAAAAAAAAAAAACATAATACCAGATGATGTCTAAAATATACATAAAATTAAAACAAATGAAAATAATTGAATAAAAATTGGAGGTGGTAAATGAAGTTCAAATAGTCTAAGGTCCTTGCATGATGTGAGAACTGGTAAAAGTTTCATGTGAGACTAAACAAAATCAAAGCTATGCATAGAATGCTCTAAAGTAACTACTAAATATAATAGTGAAAGAACTTACAATTAACAAAATAACAGAAGAAAATTGAATATAAAAATACTGTTTAAGACTTCCAGCCAAGATGGAGGCATAGGTAGACACACTGCCCCTCCTCGAACAACTGAAATTAAGGACAACAAAAATTTAGGAACAGAAAAACAACCAGATCTTACAGAAAATTGAACTGTAAGGAAATCTGACAACCATTCATCTAGACCAGTAACAGGGGTAGAGTTGGTGGCAGGCAAAGAGGGGTCGCAGCAGGAAAAAGCAGTAGTTGGTGGCCCAGGGCACGTAGGCAGCAGCTGGCAGACCCCAGGCATGCAGGTGGCCGCTAGCAGACCTCTGGCGCGGGCTGGCAGCGGGCAGACCCAGTGAGGTGTGCAGGGTGGCTGGCTGACCGCAGACACACATTCGCACACAGATAAACCAGGCAAAAACGGGGAACAAGACAGACCACGCAACCCAGTGCCCCAGCGCCAGGAAATAAAGCCTAAAAGCACCGATTGAAAACATTGTGGGGGTTGAGGTGCCAGGAGAGACTCCCAGCCTCACAGGAGAGTTCATTGGAGAGACCCACAGGGTCCTAGAACGAACACAAGCCCACTCACCCGGGTCAGCACCAGAAAGGCCCAGTTTGCTTATGGGAAGCAGCGGAAGGGACTGAAACCTGAGAGAGTGGAACAAGTGCCATTGTTTCCTCTGACCCCACCCCCACATATAGCATCACAAACCAGGGATGTGGGTTGATTCACCCTCGTGAACACCTAAGGCTCCGCCCCCATACGTAACAGGCATGACCAAACCCCTGACCAGACCCCCCACCACCACAAAAAAAAAATAATAAATGGCTCAAATGGAAGGAAAGATCAAAGCTCCAGAGCAAATACAACTAAGCGACGAAGAGATGGCCAACCTATCAGATGCACAGTTCAAAGCACTGGTCATCAGGATACTCACAGAATCAGTTGATTTTGGTCAAAAATTAGATTAAAAAAATGAAGGTTATGCTAAGTGAAATGAAGGAAAATGCGCAGGAAACCAATAGTGACAGAAAGAAAACTGGGACTCAAATCAGTGGAGTGGACCAGAAGGAAGAAACAAACAACCGAACAGAAAAGAATGAAGAAACAAGGATTCAAAAAAATTAGGAGAGGCTTAGGAACCTCCAGGACATCTTTAAACATCCCAATATCTGAATTATAGTGGTACCAGAAGGGGAAGAAGAAGAGCAACAAGTGGAAAACTTATTTGAACAAATAATAAAGGAGAACTTCCCCAATCTGGCAAAGGAAATAGACTTCCAGGAAGTCCAGGAAGCTCAGAGAGCCCCAAAGAAGTTGGACCCAAGGAGGAACACACCAAGGCACATCCCAATTACATTAGCCAAGATTCAAATGAAGGAGAGAATTCTAGAAGCAGCAAGGGATAAGGGGACAGTCACCTACAAAGGAGTTCCCATCAGACTGGCAGCTGATTTCTCAAAAGAGACCTTGCAGGCAGGAAGGGGCTGGAAAGAAGTATTTGAAGTCTTGAAAGGCAAGGACCTACATCCAAGATTGCTCTATCCAGCAAAGCTGTCATTTAGAATGGAAGGGAAGATAAAGTGCTTCTCAGATAAGGTCAAGTTCAAGGAGTTCATCATCACCAAGCCCTTATTATAGGAAATGTTAAAGGGACTTATCTAAGAAAAAGAAGATAAAAAATATGAACAGTAAAAAGACAGCAAACTCATAGTTATTAACAACCACACCTAAAACAAAAGCAACCTAAGCAAACAACTAGAACAGGAACAGAACCACACACATGGAGATCATATGGAGGGTTAGCAACAAGGGAGTGGGAGGAGGAGAGAGGAGGGGAAAGGTACAGAGAATAGGTAGCATAGATGGTAGGTAGAAAATAGACAGGGGGAGGGCAAGAATAATGTGGGAAATGTAGAAGCTAAAGAACTTATGACACATGGACATGAACTAAAGGGGGGGAATGTGGGTGGGAGGGGGTGTGCAGGGTGGAGGGGAATGAAGGGTGAGAAATGGGACAACTGTAATAGCATAATCAATAAAATATATTTAAAAAGAGAATTGATAATAACAATAACAACAATACCAATAGTAATAATAATAGTAATAAAGTTTTTAAAGATTTGAAAAAATACTGTTTAATCTAAAAGAAGGCAAGAAATTAGACAAAAAGGAATACAAAACATGTGAGATAAAAAAATGTTAGATGTAAACCCAAATATATTTGTAGTTACATTAAATGTAAGTGAACAAGACACTCCAATTAAAAGGCAAGAAATTATACTATATAAAATAATTAGACAAATTTCCTAAAAATTGTAATATTATTCTAGTGGTTCTAAATGTATATAAAGAAAACATTTACAACAATTACATTATAAATGGGAGTGAGTAAAGAAACATAAAGAGAAATAAAGTCTCTATTCTTCATTTGAAATGATAAAATAATACAAATAGACTGTGACAATTTATGTAGCTATAATGTAATACCTAGAGCAGCCACTAAAAAAAGCTATACACTCAAGAGTATCAAAAGAGATACAATAAAAAACACTTCAAAAAATCAAAATGGAATTCTTAAAAATCAAGTTATCCACAGGAAGGCATGAAAGAGAAACAAGAATGAAAAACAGAAAACAAAAAATGAAATGCTAAATTTAAGCTCTAGTTAATCAGGAATTACACTAACTATAAATGATCTCAATACAATAATTAAAAGACAGAGATTGGCAGCATGGATTAAAATACATAACCAAACTGTACACTGTCTACAAAAAAAATGCCCTTCAAATATAATGATACAGCCAATTTGAAAGTAAAGGCTGGAAAATTATGTATCATAAATGTATTAGTTAAAAAAAGCAGAAGTAACTTCAATGAAATGGACCAATTCCAACAGCAACTACTACAATTCACCCAATATGAAATTGATGTTTTGAGTAGTCCTGTAATTAAGGATACTGAATTCATAACTTTAAAAACTCCCAAATAAGGTACCTCCAGGCCCAGATGGTTTTATTGGAGAATTCCACAAAATGCTTTTAAAAGAATTGACACTAATTCTATACATTTTTTCCTAGAAAATAGAGGTGGAGGGCATACTTCTCAGTTCATGAAGCTGCAATTATCATGTTACCCAATCTAGACTAAGTTCACACAAGAAGAAAATACAGCCTGGCTGGTGTAGCTCAGTGGATTGAGCACGGGCTGCAAACCAAAGGGTCACAGGTTTGATTCCCAGTCAGGGCACATGCCTGGGTTGCAGGCCAAGTCCCTAGTGAGAGCCATATGAGAGGCAACAACACATTGATGTTTCTTTCCCTCTCTTTCTCCCTCCCTTCCTCTCTTTCTAAAAGTAAATAAATAAAATATTTTTAAAAAAGAAAATACAAAACAATATTCTTCATGAATATAGATGCACAAATCCTTTTAAAATTCGCAAATAGGAGTCAGCTATATATTAGAAGAATGAGCCCTGGCTGGTGTGGCTCAGTGGATTAAGTGCTGGCCTGTGAAGCAAAAGTTCCCTGGTTGAATTCCCAGTCAGGATACATGCCTGGGTAGTGTGCCTGGTTGGGGCTGTGTAAGAGGCAGCCAACTGATGTTTCTCTCAAACATCAGCATTTCTCCCTCCTTTTCCCCCTCTCTAAATATAAATAAATAAATATTTTTAAAAAAATAATTATACACCATGACCTAATGGGGTTTACTGCAGGGACACAAAGCTGGTTCAATACTTTAAAAATAGATGCAATCTACCATGTTAATAAGCTAAAGAAAAAATCACATGATCATCATAGTGTATGATTTCATTTATATAATATTTTTGAAATGAGAAAATAAAAGAAATAGACAACAGATTAGTGGTTACTGGGGGCAAAGAAAAGGTAAGGAGTGTGAGGCAAGTGGGTGTGGTTCTAAGAGGAAGACATAAAGGACAGAAAATGTCCTGTACCTTGCTTGTATCTTGCTTGTATCAACGTCAATATCCTGGTTATAACATTTTGGCATAGTTTTGGAAGATGTTACTACTCAAACAGACTGGGTAAAGGGTGTACAGAATCACCCTGTATTATCTGAAACTAAAGAGTTTAATTTGAAAAAGTAGACTGTCTTAATCCTGTGTGTCAAATGTGATGCTAACAGGAATGAATAAAATATGTATTCTTCATTTAAATCTTAATCATTATTGATATGTTCTATCAATTGCTAATGGAGATATTTTTAAATAATTCCTAATGATTGGGAAGTGTCTATTTCTCCTTTTATTTTCTTAAGAGAGAGAGATTTGTTTCCACTGAGTTATGCATTTGTTTGTTGACTCTTGTATGTGCCCAGACCAGGGACTGAACCTGCAACCTCAGCATGTTGGGACAGTACTCTAACCAACTAAGCTACCCAACCAGGGCCTATTTCTCCTTTTAGATCTGTCAATTTTTGCTTTATGTATTTTGAGCCTACATTATTACATGCATATCCATTTAAAATTATTCAATCCTCTTGGTTGATTGAGCCTTTAATCACTATAAAGTATCATTATTTTATATTACATCTCATCTGATCATATCAATTGATGCAGAAAAAGCTATATCAAAATTCAACACCCATTCATGATAAAAGAAAAAAAACTCTCAGAAAAGTAGGGATAGAGGAGAATTTCCTCAACTCGATAAAGAACATCTACAACTAACATTATAGTTAATGGGGGAAAAAAACCCTAATTCTTTCCCCCTTAAACTGGAAAGGCAAGAGTGTCTGATCTCACCACTTTGGTTCAGTATCGTGCTGGGAGTTCTTTTTCTTTTTTTTAATTTAAGACTTTATTTATTTTTAGAGGGGGAAGAGAAGGAGAAAGAGAGGGAGAGAAACATCAGTGTGTGGTTGTCCCTAGCACACCCCCTACTGGGGACATGGCTTACAAATCAGGCTTGTGCCCTAGACTGGGAATTGAACCGGCAACCCTTTAATTCACAGGCCAGCATTCAATCCATTGAGCACACCATCCAGGGCTTGCACTGGAAGTTCTATCCAGTGATATAAGGCCACAAAAGGAAATTAGAGGAAAACAATTTGGTACTACTAAGAAGTGAAAACTTGGGCCACATGCCAGCTGTGGTAAAGAGCTGGAGGATCCAGCAGGCATATCACCGGGACTAGAACTACATTAGGAGAATGACTAATCTGATAATATGATTTAATCACAATACTGCATGAGAAAAGCATCTGATTTCTTTGAACACAAGGATCTTTATTTTATAGATCTGTCTCGACCAGAATGTTTAGCTATTATTTCCCTTAGACAAATTGGAACACACCTAGCTCCCTTGTTCTATGGGTATATCCTCTAGTTTCAGATATCAGATATTTATAAGCTAAAAGAAACACCCCCTTCTGACTGAAAATTTGCTCTAATTGGTACCATAAATATTAATGATAGTAAGATTAGGAGCTCACTATTTTATTATGATTTTTTTAACAAATGCTGTAACATTTTTTTAATTTTATTTATTTACTTTTAGAGAGAGGGAGAGAAACATCAATGTATGAGAGATATATTGATCAGTTGCCTCTCACACACCCACAACCAGGGACCCAGCCTACAACCCAGGCATGCACCTGACCGAGAACCAAAAATGGCAACCTTTCGGTACGCGGGCTGGCGCTCAATCTACTGAGCCACACCAGCCAAGGCATGATTCTTGTTCAGTAATTTTTAGCCATGAAAAAAAAACTCTTAGCTTTGATATAGGAAAGGAGATCTGTGTGTACACATACATACACACACACACAATTAGGAGCTGGTTGAATTGGATATATTTACTGTGCCTTTTGTTGACCAAACCTAATTTTGGAATAATGCTGTATTTCTTTTGCCATGGCTTTACAAGATGTTATGTGGGTCTTACATCTTTTGCTCTTCTGCTTCATGAAGTTTGAGGTGTATTTGTGCATCTTAAGGTAAATGAGTCAAATAAGACTTGATTCCCTACCTCCTACCACAAATTCTACTTTGGGGGCTTTTTTAAGGTTTTATTTATTTACTTCTAGAGAGAGGGGAAAAGAGAGGGAGAGAAACATCGATACAAGAGAGAAATATTGATATGAGAGAGAAACATTGATGTGAAAGAGAAACATCAATCAGTTGCCTCTTGCACATGCCCCAACAGGGGACTGGTCTGCAACCCAGTCCCCTGGCTTGTACCCCGACCAGGAATTGAACCAGTGACCTTTTGCTTTGGGGGGACAATGCCCAACCAACTGAGCCACACTGATCAGTGCTTTTTTTAAGGATTTATTTTTCCAAATACTACACAAAATCTCTGAAAAACTTTGTCACTTCATCTATTACACTCTTTACTGCTTTTTAGTAGTATTTAAGTCTTGCAAGAATACTTGGGCTTCTTTTAGAAGCACAGACATTAAGATTTGCTCATGGGAGGTGAATTAGGAGTTGCGGCTGTGGAGGGGTGTCAGGATTACGGTGGTGTTTGCTCCTTTCCCCTTTCTCTAGTGGGTTGTCTCTTTTGTTTTGGTCCTATTTAGAATTTACAAATGTAAGGTTTTGCCTGAGCCTTTTTTTTTCTTTTGTCGTTTTGTTTGTGGGAGGTAGCATGGCAGGATAGCATGGTGCTGGGGATTTTCCTCCAAACATTGTGAGTGGTATTTCTACCACATAAATCTCAAACATGCAGTCTAGTTGTGTTGGTTTCTCAGTGACTGAGAATGAATTGTGATCACTGGCCATGTTCTTTGGTTTTTATTTATGACAAGTTGACAAGCACCATCTACAACCTTTCTTAAGATGGCTGTAAATTTCCTATTGTCCTGGGGAAAATCGCAATATATTCTGTTCCACTATGCACCAGATATCAACAGGTACTGTGATGGGGAGAGAGGTGCCTATATTTCTGTCCCCAAGAGGGCAGGAAGGATACATAGAGCTCTCTGTGAACCTCAGTATTACTATATTGGCCTGGATAGACAAAGGAATAAGACCACTGACAGGGAGGCTGGCCAAGCTGCACTGGTCAGACCAGGCAGTGGCTGACCTGAGAAGATAACTTGCATTGCTTAAGGGTGGATCTATGGATGCTTAACATAGGCAGTATTAACTTTGCCTTTTGTTCAGGCCATCAACATGTGTTGTTAAAATTACTGTACATCCAAACTGAAAGGTCACTGGTTCAATTCCTAGTCAGGGCACATGCCTGGATTGCAGTTGGGGGCAACTGAAAGGCAACCGATCGATGCTTCTTTTGCACACTGATGTTTCTCTCCCTTTCATTCTCCCTTCTTTCCCCTCTCTCTAAAAATAAATACATAAAGTCTTTTTTAAAAATCATTGCACATCCCCCCTCAGATGAAAGCATACACTGTTCATGTTGGTGTGTGTATGTGTATTTTTATATGCATGTGTCTCAAATCTTGTTTTAATTTTTTTCTGAATGTGATTACATTTTGGATGATACCTGACCAGGGTTGCCTTTTAAAAAATTGGTACCATTACATATTTTAGATTAGATTAGATTAGATTAGATTAGATTAGATTAGATTAGATTTTTGCTATCTTATAACTGTAAAGTCAAATTTTGGCATTACTTTTTAAAAGATTTTATTTTATTCATTTTTAGAGAGAGACAAAGGGAAGGAGAGAGGGATAGAATCATTGATGCATGACAGAAACCTCAATAGGTTGCCTCTCACATACCCCCAACCAGGGACCTGGCCTGATACCCAGGCATGTGCCCTGATTGAGAATTGAACCAGTGACCCTCTGGTTTGTGGGATGACACTAAACCCACTAAACCACACCAGTCAGGGAGCATCTTGGCATTATTAAAATTGTTTTCAAAAGGAATAAATTGTCCAGTTGATAAATGAAAAAAATATGAAAACTTAAGTTCACACAAAACTGTTATAGCACTTTATTTATAATAGCCAAACAGAAAGGAAACAACCCAGATGTCCTTCAATGTGTGAATAGTCAAATTCTGATACATCATACCATGGAATACTATTCAATGATAAAAAGAAACACACTATTAATTCACACAACAGAAACAGGAGATTTATGCCAAGTGAAAAAAAAGCCAACCCGGAAAGGTTACATACTAAGTAGTAGCAATCTCACTTACGCTGTTCCATTCATTTGGTATACAAAATACTTTCTTCCCAGAAACCAAAAATAACAATCCAACCCACCTTGATTTCAGCCACTCTGATTGTCTGTGGTGAGAAGATCCTTGGCCATTTGTGGGCTATAATATCTAATCTAGGACTAGGCCTGCCTGGCTCACCACAACATTCCCAGTCACTTGCATGCCATCAGAAACAAAGTAGGTGATCAAATACTGCTTGAATGTATATATGAATAAATGAATGAATGAGTGCTTGCACAAAAGAATCTGAGGACCCATACTTAGCACTGGTGTGTGTACTCAATCCATACAGAGGCAGGGATGCTAATAAAGGAAGAGTCGGGGCAAGGCTGAGGCAGGACAGGAGTAAGGCAAGAGCAGCTCAGTCTGGCCAGGCCCATTTTGCTTACCTTATTTTGGCCTTACATGGTCTAATGTGGAATTGACAGCCTTTTTTCTCACTAACCCAATTGTCCCTGACCCATACCCTCACACAACTCCCATCCACATTAGTAAGGTTGCCCAGAACCCATTCTAACTACCTCTGGGGTTACTTATACCTAGGCTGAAATCACAGGGAAGAGATTTATGTCACACACTTAGCCCTGGATTCACACACTTCAGTTTTTCTTGCATGAATTTCTCCCCTAACCTTCACACCTCCTTCAGGGCAAAGCCAGGCTACACCTATGAAATGGCTTGGAGCGAGGTCACTCACTAAGCCTATTTGAACTAATCAGATTCTTCCTATTGGAAATTTGAACTGAAAATATAAAGGACAGAGATGTTCAGTAAATAACAGAAGCAGTAGCTCAAAAAACATACCACAGGGCTTCTGACTCTGGTATAATGAAATTAGGAGGTCCACAAAACATTTCCCCCAAAAAAGCAACTATCAAGGTGGAAAATATAGCAAAAATAGACAAAAACCAAACCAAACAAAAACATTTCAGCACTCTGGAATTCTGCCAATGATATACAATACCTGAGAAACATTTATTCATTAAAACTACCTAACTTTGGGTGATAACAGCAGAGACTATGACTGCTCATAACCCCATCCCCCTTCCCTTGCTCTTTCAGTGCCATGACAACCTGCAGATCCACCACTGGAGGGGACACACTTGATTTGGAGCATTGTCGGTTGAAGCAATGATCTCAGTGGCAAACAAAGAGAGAGGACCAGTATCTTAATCAATCTGAGTGTCCAGGCCTGTTTTAAGCAAAGGACTGGTACACTAACCAGGGGGTTATCAAGAAGTTTCAGGAGGTAAGACAGAAATGAGAGCTTCCCATACATCTTAGGTTACCAAAGGCCCTGTGCATGTATAGTAGAGACCAACGAGGGTCAAAGATACCCATGCCCCTGGCCAATAGAGCCCATGCACATGTGTAGTGATGTGAGGCACTATTAAGGGTACCAACATATCTGTAATGGGTATCATAGGAAAGAAGAAACAGAAAGGGGTAGAAAAAATATTTTAAGATATAATGGCCAAAACCTTCCAAAATTTGATGCAAGACATTAATCTACATACTTAAGAAGCTCAGCAAATTCTAAGTAAGATCAATACAAAGAAATCCACACCTAGGTCTACATAGTCAAACTGCTGATAGCCTAAGACAAAGGGAAAATCTGAAAGCAGAATTTTCATCATGGACAGGAAAAGAGTACAATTAATAGTTTATTCTCATCAAAAACAATGTAAGTCAGGAAGCGATACAATTACTACTCAAAGTACTAAGAAGAAAAGACAAACATTCAACCAAGAATTCCATACCCAGCTAAAATAACCCTTCACACATAAAGGTAAAATAAAACATCCCAGATAAACAGAGTTAGAATACTTGTTGCTATCATACCTGTCTTGCAAAAAATTATTAACTGAAGTCCTCCAAGATAAAAGAAAGTGACCCTAATTGATAACTCAAATCCACAAAAAAGATATGAAGAGTGCCAGCAATGATAATTATGTGATTAAATATAAAGCACTCTCTGTATATTTTTCTCATCTCTTCTATTCTTTAAAATACACAAGACTGCAATAAGAAATATAGGGGTGGGGGCAAAAGAAACCAGAATTCTTTTCTGAAGGGCAGGTCCCTTTTAGTACAGACTTCGTCCACTAGGACAGTGTTCTCGGAACCCACCTGTATCAGTGTACCAGCTGATGTTGGGAGACGCTGCATCCAGCTTCAGTGCATTTTTTTGAAGACCCTTTCAATGCATTTGCCCATTTCATGGTGGGTGATTTATGGGGGCACCTGTCCAGACCATGCTGAGTGTTCAGCAGTTTTGACCAAAAATGCCATGATCTCCGTGCCCCAGTCCCTCTGTTCACCTGATCTTGACTTGAGAGACTTTTTTTGTTTCCTTGTATGAAAAAAGTCCTCCAAGGGAAACATTTTGCCGATGTGGAAGAGATGAAATGAAAAATGGCAGAAGCACTAAAAGGCATCGAAATCAACAGGTTCAAAAACTGTTCTGAGCAGTGGAAAAATGTCTCAGTAGGTGTATTGCATCAAAATGGAGAGTACTTTGAAGGTGGTTGAGTTTAAAAATGAAGCTACTTTTTTTATAAATAAATTTCTGTTTGGGGGGACCCCCCTCATAATTACATCACTATTGCTGAGTTTATAGAACATGCATATGACAATAATAGTACAAAGGAGAGAAGCAAAAAAGGAGAAGAGAGATGTATTGGAATACAGTTTCTATATTTTACCGGAATTAAAACTATAATAAGTTAAGTTGAAGCTGGTGTGGCTCAGTGGTTTGAGTGCCAGCCTGTGAACCGAAGGGTTGCCAGTTTGATTTCCAGTCGGGGCACATGCCTGGGTTGTGGGCCAGGTCCCCAGTAGGCAGTGCATGAGAGACAACCACATATTGATGTTTCTTTCCCTGTCTTTCTTCCTCCCTTCCCCTTTTAAAGACGATTTTTTTAATCGTCTTTAAAAAATTTTAAGTAATAAGTTAAAATGTATATTATAATCCCTAGAGCAACTACAGTGAAAATAACTTGAAGTAATGGAATAAGAAAACAAGGGAGAAATTTAAATGTTTATGTTAACTAAAAGTATTGTTATTTAACACAAATAAGGCAGTAAGTGAGGGGAAAAAATAAAACAAATAGAAAAATGTCAGATATAAATACAACCATATCAATAATTACATTAAAATGGAATAGAGCCCTGACTGGTGTGTCTCAGTTGGATTGAGTGCTGGCCTGTGAACTGAAAGGTTGACAGTTCGATTCCCAGTCAGGGCACATGCCTGAGCTGTGGACCAGGTACCTGGTTGGGGGCATCTGAGAGGAAAGCAATCAATGTATCTCTCACATCAATGTTTCTCCCCCTCTCTTTCTTGCTCCCTTCACCTCTCTCTAAAGATAAATAAATAAAATCATTTTAAAAGTAAATAAAAAGAAATAGAATATGTATAGTCCTTAACTCTTCAGAGCAAAAGTTCCTTCAATCTACAAAATGGATATAACTATACTTACACATGTTCATTTCACAAGAAAATAAAGAGAACCATAATGCAATGTGTTATGAGTAAAAAATCTGGGTCAAATATTAACTGGATGTGTCTGAGATAATCATCTCTTTGGACCTCAGCTATGAGATAACAAGAACAATATTAGAGATGTGTATGGCACTAACTACGTGCTAGGCATTGTTGGGTATGTTTCAAATTAATTAATTCATTAAATCCCCAAAATGTGCATAAAGCAATATCCCCATTGCCTGGCAGATTTACAGATGCATATTAAACAGTCTGTTGAATGAAAGTTGGATAAATAAAATGGAAAAAAAGGAATAGACTAAAAGCCCCATTCAAAAGGCATGGAATGTTCAACTGAATAAAAAAGCCAGACTCAACCATATGCTATCAACAAGAGACATAGGGTAGATTCCAAGACATAAATGGGTTGAAAGTAAAAAGATAAGAAAAGACATCCATGCAAATACTAATCATAAGAGAGCTGAAATCTCTATATTAACATCAGACAAAATAAACATTAAGATAAAAATATTACTATAGAGTGAAATTTTTACAAAAATAAAAAAGTTAATATATCAGGAAGTAATAATTATAAATGTATGTGCACCTAACAAGAGAGCCCCAAAGTACATAAAGCAAAAACTGATGAAACTGAAAGGAGCAACAACACTTCAACAATAATAATTGGATGGGCTGGAATGGGAGTAAAAGACAGAAAACTGTACAAGAACAACAATTAAAATGAAATTTAAAAAAACAATAATAATTGGAAATGTCAATACCCCATTCACAATAATTGGTAGAAAAATCAGACAGAAAGTCAGAATTCATATAAGACATGAATAAAACTATCAACCAACCTGACTTACTGACATTTATATAACACTTCACCCAAAGACTGCAGAGTAAACATTCTTTTCATAAGCACATGGAACATTCTCCAGGATAAACCATATTCTGGGCCACAAAACAGATCTCTATAGCTTTAAAAATATTGAAATCATAGAAAGTATGTTCCCTGACCACAACAAGACTGAATTAGAGATCTATAACAGAAAGGAATATAGAAAATGTCCCAAAATTATAAATTAAACAACATCCTTAGAAAAGAAATCAATGAAATGGAAAGAAGAGAAAATTAATGGAGCCAAAAGTTGGTTCTTTGAAAGAGTAAACTAAATTAGCAAACCCTTAGTCAGACTACCTAGAAAATGAGAGAAAAAATGCAAATTATTAAGATCAAGAATAAAGAAGGCACATCATTACCAACACTGTAAAAATTAAAAAGATTCTAAGAGAATACATGAACAATCTCATGCCATCAATTTTGAAAATTAACATAAAATAGATGAATTTCTAGAAGTATACAAATTACCGAAACTGACACAAAAAGAATTGGAAATCTGATTAGACTTATGATGAAAAATAAAATATTGAAAGAGTAAAAATCTTCCCACAAAGAAAAGCATAGGCCCATATGGATTTACTGGTAAAACAAATATTAAGTATTAAAGAGAAATAATAGTAGCAATCCTTCACAAATTCAGGATACATGCAGGTGGGGATACAAGATGGCAGAGGAGTAAGTGGGAGCTACACTAACCTCCTCCCAGCACCAATCTGAAATTACAACTAAATTGTAGAGAAATCATCTTGAAAAACCAACTGAACACTAGCTGGACAGAAGCCTCATAATCATGGACAGACAGAAGAAACCTCTTCACCACAACGAGACTAGGAGGGAGTGCAGAGGAGGCACAAGAGGGCTGGCTGGGCTCCCATGGGTGGCTGCTGAAGTTCTGTAGGGGTATTTCAGCAGCTAGGGGGTTCCCCTTGAGAAGTGTGGGGTCTAAATCCCAAGCTGGGCTCCCCAGCCTACAGCACCAGGGCCTGAAAAGAATCCAGATTTACATTCAGCTGTGAAAAGCGGCAGAGCTTCTGTCTGCCAGGAAAAGATGGCTGGAGACACAGAAAGGCTCTTAAAGGCCTAATGAACAAAATTTCATTTGCAGCCACTTAGCCTGGAATCAAGCAGAGGGAGAACAGAGTGAACTAGAGAAGCCTGAGGAAAGTCTGGGGTTGGTGGCTGTGGGGAGAGAACTGAAGGAACAGCTGCCAGGATCCTTGTGCTGAGTCATCCCCCATATTGCAGAAGCCACCTTTCTCAGGCAGAGCACTGTTCTCTGAATGGCATCAACCTGAAAGGAAGCAATAACCTTGCCCACAGGAATTACTCTACCCCACTGTATGGAGCTTAAGCCAGGCTGTTGATTACAGCTTGATTAGCTTAACAACTGATTAGTTTAAAAACTAAGGTGGGAAATACTAAGAAGTGGTCAAAATAGGAAGACAAAGAAACAGATGCCAAATGAAAGAATGAAAGAATTCTCCAGAAGAAGAACTAGAAGGAATGGAGGCAAGCACTTTATCAGATAGGGAGTTTAGAGTAATGGTTGTAAGGATACTCAACAGTGTGAAATAAAAAGACATAGAAAGCATAAAAAAGGACCAGTCATAAATAAAGAATGCAATATCTGAAATAAATAATACACAGGAAGGAATAAATAGTAGGTTAGATGAAGCAGAGAACCAAATCAATGATTGGGAATACAAAAAGAATTGTCTTTTTGAAAAAATTCTTTTTTTTTTTTTTTTAGGAAAAAAACACCCAGGCAGAGCAGCAAAAAGAAAAAAGAAATTTTAAAAAGTGAAGAGAGCTTGAGAAACATTTTTGACAACATGAGGCATAACAACACCCACATCATGGGAATACCAGAAGGAGAAGAGAGCAACCAAGGGATCAAGAACCTATTTGAAGAAATAATGACTTAAAACTTCCCCAATCTGGTGAAGAAAAAAGCTGCACAAGTCCAGGAAGCTCAGAGAGTCCCAAACAAGTTGGACCCAAAGAGGCCTACACCAAAACACATCATAATTAAAATGACAAGGCTTAAAGACAAGGAGAGAATCCTAAAAGCCACAGGAGAAAAACAGGTAGTTACCTACAAGGGAGCACCGATTAGATTGTCATCTGATTACTCAATAGAAACATTTCAGGCCAGAAAGAATTGGCATGAAATATTCAAGGGGATGAAAAGCAAGGACCTACAAACAAGGCTCCTTTACCCAGCAAGGCTATCATGTAAAATTGAAGAAAAAATAAGGAACTTCCCAAACAAGAAAAAGCTAAAGGGATTTTTTAACATCAAACCAATACTACAACAAATGTAAAGGGCTTGCTTTAAGATGAAGAAAAAGAGAAAGAAAAAAAAACAGAAGAAAATAGTCTAACGATGAAATAGCACTACATACATATCTATCAATAATTACCTTAAATGTAAATTACTTAAATGCTCCAACCAAAAGACATGGGGTAACTGAATGGATAAGAAAACAAGACCCATATATATGCTGCCTCCAAAACAACCATCTCAGATCAAAAGATACATACAGACTAAAAGTAAAGGGATGGAAAAAGATATTTCATGCAAATGGAAAAGAAAAAAGCTGGGGTAGTGGTACATATATCTGAAAAACTAGACTTTAAAACAGAGGCTATAGTAAAATACAAAGAAGGACACTACCTAATGATAAAGGGAACAATCTAACAAGAGAATAGAACCCTAGTAAACATTTATGCACCCAACATAGGAGCACTTAAATAAGTAAGGCAAATCTCAATGGACATAAAGGGAGAAATCAACAGAAATATAGTCGTAGTAGGGAATTTTAACACCCCATTGACTTCAATGGATAGATCTTCCAGGCAGGAAATCAACAAGGAGACAGTGGCCTTAAATGACACACTACATCAAATGGATTTAATTGATGGCTTCAGAGCATTTCACCCCAAAACAGCAGAATATACCAGTAAATACTTTTGAAGTGCACATGAAACATTTTCTAGGATAAACCACATGTTGGGACACAAAACAAGTCTCAATAAATTTAAGAAGATTGATATCATATCAAGCATCTTCTCTGATCACAATGTTATGAAACTAGAAACCAACACAAGAAGAACACTGAAAAACATGCAAAGACAGGGAAGCTAAATAACATGTTATTAAGTGATGAATGGGTCAAAAATGGGATCAAGGAAGAAATCAAGATACCTTGAAATGAATATGAGAACACAATGATCTAAAATCTGTGGGACATAAAATCTGGGAAAGCAATCCTAAGAGGAAAATTCATAGCATTACAGGCCTATCTCAAAAAAAAAAAAAAAAAAAAAAAAGCTTAAATAAACTATCTAACTGTACACTTAAAGGAACTTGAAAAAGAACAACAAGCAAAGCCTAAAGTGAATAGAAGAAAGGAAATAATAGAGATCGGAACAGAAATAAATGAAATAGGGTCTAAAAATTCATACAAAAGACTAATGAATCAAAGAGCTCGTTCTTTTTTTAAGATTTTATTTTTATTTTATTTTTAGAGCAGGGAAGGGAAGGAGAAAGAGAGGGAAAGAAACATCAATATGTTGTTGTCTCTAGAGCACCCCCGATTAGGGACCTGGCCTAAAACCCAGGCACGTGCCTGGACTGGGAATTGAACCAGCAACCCTTTGGTTCACAGTCTGGCACTCAATCCACAGAGCCACTCCAGCCAGGGCCAAAGAGCTGTTTCTTTGAAAAGATAAACAATATTGACAAACCTTTAACCAGGCTTATCAAGAAAAAGAGAAAGGGCACAAATAAATAAAATCAGAAATGAAAGAGAATAAGTGGCAGCTGACACCAAAGAAATACAAAGGATTATAAGAAAATACTATGAACAACTATATGCCAACAAACTGAACAAACCAGAGAAAATGGATAAATTCCTAGAAACATACAATCTTCCCAAACTAAATCTGGAAGAATCAGAGAAACTGAATTGACAGATTACACCTAGTGACATTGAAGCAGTAACCAAAAAATTCCCAACAAACAAAAGCACTGGATCAGATGGCTTCACAGGTGAATTTTACCAAACATTCCAAGAACTAACACCTCTACTTCTCAAACTATTTCATAAAATTCAAGAGGAGGGAAGGGTCCCAAACTCATTTTCAGAGGCCAGCATTATCCTAATTCCAAAACCAGATAAAGACACTACAAAGAAAGAAAATTATAGGCCAATATCCCAATGAACATAGATGCTAAAATTCTCAACAAAATATTAGCAAGCTGAATACAGCAATGCATCAAAAAAGATCATACACCATCATCAAGTGGGATTTATTCCAGGAATGCAAGATTGGTACAACATTTGCAAATCAATAAATGTGATTCATCACATAAACAAAATGAAGGATGAAAACCACATGATCTTATCAATAGATACAGAAAAAGCATTTGATAAAATCTGGCACCCATTTATGATAAAACTTTCAGCAAGGTGGGAACAGAGGGAACACACCTAAACATAATAAAGGCTGTATATGACAACCCCACTGTCAGCATTGTCCTCGTCAGGCAAAAACTACAAGCATTCCCCTTAAGATCAGGAACAGGAAGGGATGTCTGCTTTCATCTCTCTCGTTCAACATAGTACTGGAAGTCCTAGCTACAGCAATCAGACAAGAAGAAGAAATAAAAAGTTCCAAATTGGAAAGGAAGATATAAAAACTGTCATTTTTTGCAGATGACATGACACTGTACATAAAGAAATCAAAGATCCCACCAAGAAACTACTAGAACTGATAAATGAATTCAGCAAAGTAGCAGGATACAAATTTATTTAATCCAGAAATCAGTCACATTTTTATATGCCAATAACAAACTAACAGAGAGGGAAATTAAGAAAATAATCCCATTCACAATTGCTACAAAAAGAATGAAATACTTGGGAATAAATCTAACCAAGGATGTAAAAGACCTGTATGTGGAAAATTATAAGACACTGAAGAAGATACAAACAAGTAGAAGCACATACCATGCTCATGGATAGGAAGAATCAACATCATTAAAATGTCCATACTACGCAAAGCAATCTATAGATTCAAAGCTATTCCTATCAAAATTCCAAGGATGTATATCACAGAACTAGAACAAACATTTCAAAAATTTATGTGGAACCACAAAAGCTTCCCCATAGCAACATCAATCCTGAGAAACAAGATTAAAGTTGGAAGAATCACTCTACCTAACGTCAAACAATACTATAAGTAATCAAAACATTTAATGTCAAAAATACTGTAGTAATCAAAACAACATGGTACTGGCATAAAAACTGACACATAGATCAATGGAATAGAATAGAGAGCCCAGAAATAAACCCACAGTTTATAGTCAATTAATATTTGCCAGAGGAAGCAAGAATATATAATGAGCTAAAGATAGTTTATTCAATATATGGTGTTGGGAAAATTGGACAGATATATGCAGAAAAACGAAACTAGACCACCTTCTTACACCACACACCTTCTTTTTGTTAAGAATCCTTAATAAAACATTAGGAAACTGAATTCAGCAACATATAAAAAGGATTATACACCATGACTAAGTGGATTTGTCTCAGGAATGTAAGGATGGTTTAATATTGGGAAGTTAATTAAAATAGAACACCATATTAAAAGAATAAAGGACAAAACTCATAGTTTCAAGAAGAAATAGACAACACTAATATCTGTAGATTTCAGTACGTCACTGAGTAGGTGCAAGAAAACCATTTGACAAAATACAATGCTAATTTGTGATTTTTTTTTATCCAAGAACATTTTCTTTCATTACTTTTTTAGAGAGAGAGAAACATCAATTTGTTGCCTCCCAAACACACCCAGACCAGGGATCACACACATCTACACAGAGGATCAAACCCACAACCTTGGTATGTGCCCTGAGTGGGAATTGAACATGCAACCTTTCCATTACAGGATGATGCTCCAACCAGCTGAGCCACACTGGTCAGGGCTAATTTGTGATTTTTTTTAAAGGAGTTATGCTGGCACAATTGGATATCCATAAGCAAAAAAAAAAAAAAAAGAACTTAGACTTTTAATTCATACCACACTCAAAAATTAACTTCAAACTGATCCCAGCCCAAAGTTAAAGACAGAGTTAGCATATGACCTAGCAATCATACTAACTCTTAGGTACATACCCAAGAGAAATGAAAACATATATACTCACAATCTTCACATCAGCATTATTCCCAACTGCCAAAAATGCAAACAACCCAAATGTCCACTGGTGAGGAACAGATAAACAAAATGTTGTAAATCCATACAATGGAATATTATTTGGCCGTAAAAAGGAATGAAGTCCTTATACATACTTCAACGTAGATGGATCTTGAAAAATATGCTGAGTGAAAAAAGCCCAACACAAAAGGCCTTATGCTGTCTGACTTCATTTATATGGAATGTGTAGAACAGGCAAATCCATAGAAACAAAGAGTAGATTGGTAATTCCCAGGGACTAAGGGGAGGAAAGAATGGGAGTGACTGCTAAGGGATAGGGGGTTTCTATCTCATGTGATGAAATGTTTCGGAATTAGACAGTGGTGATATTTATACAATTTTGTATAGTATATTAAAGACCACTGAATTTTACTTTTTTAAGGATGGACTTTATGGCATGTGAGTTATGTCTCAAAAATAGTTGTTACATATACTTGTTCAAGTGGATCATAGACCTAAATGTAAAACCTGGTCTCCTGAGGCTGGGGCTGGTGCTGAGTATTAACTAAAACAGGCCCCAGAAAACCGAGGGAATGATGAAAATGTTCTAAAACTGAATTGTGATCATAGTCGCGCAACTCTGTAATTCACTAAAAATCATTGGCTTGTTCACTTACAATGGGGGAATTATGGTATGTAAATTTCACTTCAATATAGCTGTTCAAAAAAACAAACCCACTGAAAACAGAAATCAAAATGTCATAGTAAATAGTGGGGGAGAAGCTGGGATGGGGAATTAACTTAAAATAAAACAAAGAAGGGAAACAGTGGAGGCTGGTGGAGGGCAGCTACTGAAGTACCTAATGTCCTGTTTCTTAATCCGATTATGAGTTACAGTTTGTGAAAATTTATTGACCTGTATTCTTATGCACTTTTCTGTGTGTATATCGTACTACAATAAAAGTTTTTAAAATGGCAGTAAGGTCTGAGAGGGGCCATGAATGAAGCAGTTACAAGTTACAGAAGCTGAGAGGCTCAACTATACAGTTGTTCTCAGGCCCCCATGTGATTTTGCCCCCTTATTGTCGTGATCTTACAATAACCCCATTACTAGAGCTAGCCTAAGTGAGTTTTTGTTTTTTACTATAAAGAAGCATCACTAACACACTCGCACATATAGCTACCAAAATGTCGACTCTACAAGGGTGGGGAGTTTTGTACATTATGGAATCCCAGTGCCTAGAACAATAGCAGGCACATAGTAGGTTCTCGATTTCTATTTCTTGAATGAGTGAGTGAATGAATGAACAAAGGGATTGCTGTAGAAGAAGGGAGGTGTAGAGGGAGAGAATTGTGAACAAAAATTCTTCAAAACACTTCGGGCAACATTTTCACAGAAATATGGACAAATACTGAGGGGGCCCAGAGGATAAAATGATGCCTTCTGGGGAATGTCAGGAAAGTGTGGCAGAGGAGGACACGTGGGAGCCGACTCTTAAAGGACAAATAGGAGTTTGCCAGAGAAGGAATGCAGGGGAGTGGTATAAAGAGAGATTAACACAGGCAAAAGCACATTGTTCTGAAAGATACTGCCATGGACCTGAGAAGGCTCGTGTGGCAGAAGTGCAGGGTTCCTAGTTGAGGACGGGTGAGAGACAAGGACAGAGAGGTGAGCTGGGAGTAGATAGAAAAGTGTCATCTACGCCCAGCTTAGACATTGAACTGACTCCTTCGAGAATCACGGCCCAGACAGAATTTCAAGCAGAGGTCAAATTTGCTTTTTAGGGACCTCATTTTGGCTGGAGCAAGAAGAGCTTCTCTAAGTTCATGGGTCCTCTACTCTGCTAGTATTTACACTTCCTTGCCTCTGTGTCTCTCTCTTTCTGTGTGTTCTTGTCTTCCTTCTCTCACTTTCCATGTGTTTTCATGTCTAGGTCTCCCCTCCCTGTGCAGGTCTTTCCATTGTGTTTTTCTCAAGATGCCACCAATTGAAAGTGTCTCTCAACCACTTCCATCGGATCTGTCCCCTAACAGCATTCAGATGCCATCCCCACAACTAACTTCCTCCAGGATACCATCCCCACCAGGGTTCGGGTCCTTCACAAACAAGAAATGCAGGATTTCCCCTTGAACAGCAGGCTCATTTGGGGTCTCACCAGTGCACAGACAAGACACCTGGAAGAAAGGGGAGGGTCTGGGTCACCCTCTACTGGGCTCAGGAAAGATGACCTCCCAGGTTCTGCAGCGCGCATGGAACCAGGGAGCTGGAAACAGAACACTCTCCTCTCAGGCATCCTGGTACCACTCATGATTCGGAAGGGGCCAATGACTCCCAAGCCATGGCCTTCCCAGCCCCATCCAGGAAACCTGATGCCCAGTTGCTCATACTTCTGACCATCTGCTCTGAAATGTTTCCTGGCACCTGCCCGCCCTCCCCAGGGGCTGAACAACTGGGTCAGAGAGAAACAGCCCTTCCACCAAGCTGAGCCTGGGACCCCACTCCAGGACAATTCTCTCCCCTGAGATGAGAAGGTCAAACTGTTCTTCTAGACATGACCTCAGAGATGTGCAACAAGGGCCCTGGCCCAATTTATCACCACAGGGCTATAATTAGGTTTGTTAACATACAGTCGAGTGTAGTCTTGTTGACTAGGAACTTAATCACGTTACTATTGAGTTCCTGTTCGCATTGCTCGGGGTGACTGTTTTACTTGCAGAGTTATAGCCAAACCCAACGGGAGGAAATTAGCTTTGGACACAAGTTTGGAGGGGGGTTCTTTTCCTCCTGACTTTGTCTCCCTCCCCCCCTTCCATGTGAAAATATTTAGCAAACAGTGACAATGATGAAAAACAGTAGGAAACAAAATGTTCTACATTAGTATAAAACATGAAAAATGCAGCAAGGACCCTTAGCGGTACAACATGTGTTATGCTGGCTGGCAGTCCATTAGCTCTGATAGACATTTCACTTACCTAAGTCAAATATAACAGTCTAGTATTCATTAATATAAGAAGGGGCTGTGGAATCAGAGCTACCATCTGGCTGGGCCGACAGAATAATCTACAACTCATGATTAGGTCTAAGGAGTGGGGTTTCACTTTAATCTTTCTCATTGCTCGAAATTTCCATCTGCGCAGTTCGGCACATCATTTTTCTTCAAGACAAATGTGCTGTTTTTCATGTTCCAAAATTAGATCAGAAGAAAACGATTAATCATGTCACGGCCTGGGAAAGGAAACAAAGCTCCGATATTCTCCTGCTCTCCCCTCCACCCGGCCCGGCCGCCCCTCCCCGCGCCCTGGACGTTTTCGAGTTTCGCTTTTTTCCCCAGCCTCTCGGTTTTCAGCACAACTTTGGAAGCCACCACCGCCCGCCCGAGGAAGAGGGTGAGACTGGAAGCAGAGGGCGTCCACTGGGCTTGCGGGAGAGTGGAGGTTGGGGGGGCCCGCTGGGGCGCCCCACTGCCTGGCCCAGGAGCCCTGGGTCAGCCCCGGCTCGTCCGCACCGCCCGCCCCTGGGAGCTTCGGAGCCAGGGTGCTGGGCACTGCCGCTCGTCCGGTGACAAAAAGGGCTGCGTGCCTGGCTCCCGCGTCCCCCTCCCGCGGCCGCCACAGCCCTGTCTGTCAGCCGGCTCGCAAGTCATAACAAATCCCTGGCGCGGAGCTGAAGCTGAGCATTTGCCGGAGCGTCATGGGGATGATGAATGACCCACAGGCCTTTGAAGTGCTCTGCCAGTTCAGCTGGGTCCGCGGTGCTGACAGAGAAATATACACAACAGCGTAACCAATAATGAGAACATTAAACATTCCTGCGCCGTGACAGGCTGACAGAAAAACCCAGGCGCACATCAATCACCGCGCAGATAGAGCCTTGACAACTGGCCCTCACCGGTGCCCGCGGTCACCTTGCCCTGAGCCTCCGCTCGCCTCTCCCCTCCCCGGCTCGCGCCAGGCGCCCTGCTCTTCCTCTCGGGGTTTCCTCCCTCTTTCTCTCCCGACTCGGCAGGCCCCCCCTCCTCTTCACCCTCTCTCTGCTTCTCCCCCTCCCTTGGCCTCCCTCCCCTCCCTCTCTTCCGCCTCCTCTGGGTCCCCTGCTTTTCTGTGTTTCTCAAGGGTCAACTAAGGTTTAAGCCACTTCCATTCGTAGGTCGCCTCTTCTAGAAACAATGAAGACGCCACGTCCTAAAGCGAGAAGTGTGAAGTCTTTAAGTTTGTATTTTAAACTGTGTCGCTTTTAACCAAATGTAAAAAAAAAGAAAAAAAAAGGCAATTACTGTATGTAAAATCTCATTTGGAAATATTAAAAGTTAAAGTGAGGCTGACCTGAACCCCCTTCTCCTTCCCCTCAGGGGAGGGTCTCCAGGTGACTTCCTGTGTGACTTTGGCAAGGGACCCTTCTATTGGCGCCAGCCTCTGCCTCTTTCTTTTCAATTGGGCTTATCTGTTGGGATCTGATTTCTGATCTGTCTGAAAGGGAAAAAACAGCAGAGAATCACAAAAATCTTTTCCTCCAACAGGAAATAGAATCTGCCCAGATCAAGCATACTGGATGGAACATGCCCCAGTGGCTAAGGAGAAGCTGTGGCCTCTTAGCCACTGTCTGGATCCTCCAGGACTCCAGAGAGATCTTGGTTTGGCCCCGCTGGGATGAGCCTCTCCTCCTGCCTTGTGAAGGTGGGGTGTTCCGCCACCCCCTACACACACATCATCCCCTCCAGGCCGGCTCCCCACTGGCCCATGAGGGTAGTGAAAACAGCCCAGGGCTGGGGGTGAGAAGCCAGGGTTCCAGCTGTACCATGAGAACTTGGGCAAGTTCAGAAATTCCTGGACCTCTGTTTCTCCTGAGTAGAAATCCCTACCTCATAGCTTTACAAGCTTTTTTTACCTTCTCTGGATACAAAGGGTTATATTCCTCATTTTATTCTTGGAGGGTTTGTTTGGTTTTCTTTTTCATTCTTAGCTTTTGGGGAAAGAAGACATTTCTTGACTTCCGAAAAGCCATGAAAATTTCCCCACAACCTCCACATACATGTTCAGAGATGGTGAGCAGCAGAGGGGGAAGGATCACTTCATCGAGCATCTGGGAACCAAGGATACAAGGAGTCTGGCAGGACCCGGAGGGAGGAGGAAGGGCGGCATGTGGAAACTTACTGTGTAGGGCCCATGCTCCAAGAAAAGTCTCCATTGTGGACATGACACTTTAAATGCATTTGCATATTGTTTCAGGTGAGGTGATCAGGTGTGAGAAGAGAGCATCTGCTGAGGCAATGTCTGCTCCATGCTCCAGGGCAGGGTCGTCCAACCTTTTGGCATCTCTGGGCCACACTGGAAGAAGAGTTGTCTTGGGTCACACAGTAAATACATTGCAACACGTAACCACAAAAAAGTTCTCATAATGTTTTAAGGAAATTTACAACTTTCTGTTGGGCTGCTTTCACAGCCATTCTGGACTGTATGCGGCTTGCAGTTGGACACCCCTGCTAGAGTATCTTGTTCTTTCCTTTTCATCTGCCTAGAAAGGCCAGCTCCAGGAAGCTTGCTCTGCTTGTCCTGGCCCACAATGACCTTGCCCACCTCTGAGATCCTGTGACCCTTGGCCCAGATGAGCATCTTGCCTGCCCCATCCACAGTCCCCTTCTCTAAGGAGCTGCTCCTACCAGGCCTGCTCAAGGCCTGCTCAGAGGCCATGTTTATGCTACAGAAACCTGCCCTTTGCCACAGCTGATTGATTGGTCCAATAGTGAATACCTATGCCTGCAACCAATCAGATTCTCTCTTCCTTAAACTCAGCCACAAATGTCATTGGACTCCTGAAAGTCACGTTATGTTTGGGACTGGAGAGGACATTTTGAGCCATGTATATGATGAAGAGAAAAAAAAAAAGCAATTCTTCAAAGGGAAGCAAGAGTATGAGGAGGTGGGCGAAAAGAAGCAAGAAGACCAGGTAGATCCAGAAGACAGCATGGCTTCAATTCCTAACTTGTTCATTCCGGTCCTCTGAAGCCTGCTTATACTGTTCCCTGCCCTTGGATGCCTATGAGGTAACTGCCCACTAGGCCAAGGCCTGGCTAATCATTCTAGCCTATCTTTCTTCCTATAAAGATTAGTGCAGGGACAGGGACGTGACCCATGTCAGACCAACCAGAATCCTTCCCTGGGGGTTTATGTATTGATTCTGAGAGATACTTTCCATTCCTTTTAGATTGAGAATTGCCAGGCTGGGACCCCAGAGCCTCCAGCGTCACCACCTGGAAGAAACTGCTTACTGTAGGAGCATGAGGCCAATCAGAGTGGCAGATGACAAGTCTGATAACTTCTTCAGGTTCCTGAACCTAGTCACATCTGAAGCCCACTCTATCCTTGGCCCTAACAACAGGTAAACTGATACATTCCTTTTCTTGCTTAAACTAGTTTTAGTGTTGTTTATGTCATGTGCAACCCATAGAGTCCTCATACTAGTGTTCAGGGGACATATCAATTTAGGAAGATGCACCTAAGATTAGTAAGTGCTTCTACTTTTTTTTTTTTTTTACATATATGTGCATAAATAAGAATCCATTGAGACCGGTGACATGGAGGGCTACAGCGGGCCTTTTCTGATCCTCCCCTCCCTGACAGTACTCCCTGTGACCTCACCCCTCAGGCCAGACAGTCAGTCTGTTCCCAGGTCAGGCCCAAGTGACTTGCATTTCTGAGTATGGCAGGAATGGCATTCTTATCCCTATGGTTTGTCCCCACCCCCAAGCAAAAAGGAGACAGGCACACATTGAATAGCAGTTCTCTCAGCCTCTGAATAAACCCATTTGGTCTGTCCCCCCTGCCAGCCCAGCAGGAAGCCAGAGCTCAAGCTGACCCCTGGTCCACCAGGGACAAGGCCACAGGTCCCACTCTTCAGACACCCCTACAATCTTAAAAGTCCTTTGCGGCCAACAATGGACTTCTGGATATTCTCATTTTAATTCTGATCTGATGAGAAGGTTCCTGGACAAAAAAATGTCATGGGAGAGACAGGTACAGCAGCAGTTAAAGTGAAAAAATGACTGGAGGTGTTTGGTTGACTGCAAGCTTAACATGAACCAACCATGTGTGATGTGGCTGCTTTAAAAAAAAAAAAAAGAAGAACCATGTCACAGTGTTAGGCTAGATTTTCAAGTCCAAGCGCTGCTTTAAGAATTCTGAGAAATTGTAACATAGGCAAAGGTGATGAACAGTAGGGAAAACTGGTCATTGAGGAAGGAACAAGGGAAAAAGCTCAGGATAGAGAAGTGGCATCTCCATCAACACTGAGCAGGTTGGGGCTTGCTTGTTCTCAGTGAAACAGCTGTGAAAGCCCCAGGCACAAGCCAGACACATTGTTAGTGCTCAGGAGCTATCCTGTCCAGTCCTCACTCGCCAGGGCAGAACCAGAGCCAGTGAGCAGAACTTGCAGGGAAGCAGATTCTATCACAATCTTAGAACTTTCTGACAATTCCAACTGCAGCAATTGGAATGGGTTCCTTTATAAGGTAATGATCTCTATATCACTGCAGGTATTCAAATAGAGGCTAGACAATTAGCTCCATGGGACAGATACTATAGAAAGAATCCCTAACTGAATGGACGTTGGGCTTTTAGGGCCCCCCCTTTTTAAAGATTTTATTTATTTATTATTTTTTTCTAGAGGGGAAGGGAAGGAGAAAGAGGGGGAGAGAAACATCAATGCATGGTTGCCTCTCACACGCCCCCTACTGGGGACCTGGCCCACAACCCAGTCGTGTGCCCTAGACTGGCAATTGAACTGGCAACCTTTTGATTCGCAGGCCGGCCGGCACTCAACCACTGAGCCACACCAGCCAGGACAGGATTCCCTTTTAATCAATGACTTCTGTAGTTTCGGTTGTTCCCTCTGTGAAGTGGGTGTGAGGCTCTCTGCCACCAGATCAAATCTTCCTAAATTTATGGGTGTGGCAGATGGATTTTTCAAAGATGTAGCTGATTCAAGGATACAGTTAGCCCTTGAATAATATGGGTTTGCAATTATATGCAGACTATTTTCAATAAATACATAAAGCATTGCTGATGTATATTCTCTTATTTTCTTAATAAAGTTTTCTTTCTGCTAGCTGACTTTATTAAAAATACAGTATATAGTACATGTAACACAAAAAATATGTGTTAATTGAGTGTTTATGCTATTGGTAAAGGTTCTAGTCAACAGCAGGCTATTAGTAAAGTTTGGGGGAAGTAAAAATTGTACATGGATTTTCAACTGCGCAGGGGAGTAGCACCCCTAACCCTCACATCATTCAAGTGCCAACTACATTTTCAATGATGGCCACAACATCTCCCACCCCACATGCTCTCCTTACAATATAACCTTGCCTCTCCTCATAAAGAAGAAGCAGCTAATTCCTTTCCCATTCAATCTGAGCTAGCATGTGACTGCTTCCATGAAAAGAATGTGGCAGAAGTGACACTCCATGACTTCTAGGCTAGGCTGGCTCTCCAGAGATGCTTGTCCCTAGAATCCAAATGTATTTTGTGAGGAAGCCCAGAGTTGCCCACGCAGAGTTTTCACATGGAGAGGCCATGGTTTCTGACCCACAGCCCAACCATTTTCCAGCTGACAGCCAGCGTCAACCACCAAGCATGCGAATGAAGACTTTTCCAGATGACCCCCCAGCCTTTGAGTCAGCCCCGCTGAGATCAGAGACACAGCATTCTTACCGTGCCCTATCCAAATTCCCAACCTGCAGAATCTGTGACATCGTGAAATGGTTGGGAATGGTTTGTTATGAAACCTGAACAGTAGGGGCAAGAGGCCTGCAGGCATGAGAGACAAGTCTAGGGCTGGGATCCATTGGTGGCTCCATTATTACTCTCTTTGTGCAGCGGTCCACTGCCCAGCATGGCTCTCTCTGCAGCGAGGTTTTATCCCAGTTTGAAACCCAGGCTTTGCTGCTACTATAAATAGTCCTTGCTGGCTATAGTAGATTCCTGGCCTCAGAAATCTACTCTGTCCCGCCAGATAGCAAGTATTAAGAGTGTGGAAGTTGCGTCCACAGGGGAGACCCACCTCATAGGACCCTCTGCCCATGCCCTCTTTTCAGAGTCCTAGGACAGCAAAATTTAGGGGGAAAACCTTACTTAGACCTCTACCCATGAGTTCAAAATTTAAATTAATTTCCCCCTCTTTATTCTGACCCAATTTTTCTAGGCAAGTGTTCATTATCATAAGCCTTGAGTCACTCCTTTGTCCTAGGTTGTCCCAAGGCTCACCTGCCAGAGTTTGTGGAGCAGGCTGGGGCTCTGAAGGGCAAGGAGGTGTAGGGGGTGGCATGTCTGAGTGCCCACAATGTCTGTGACTAGCGAGACAAAGAGAGCCCACAACACAGAAGGCAAGATTCAGGTCCTGGCTGACCCCCTTCTTTCTGCTGGGGCCTTTGGGAAGGAGACAGATTTTCTGGCACCACTGCTTGGGAATCGACAGTTCAAGAGGTTTTCTCCAGTGATAGAGAACGGCATGGGAAAGGCCCTGAATGTGGAGCCCAATGGCACAGGCCTCTCCTGCAGCCAGCCCAGCTCCCAAGAGCATCTTGCAATTCTGAGTCCCAGATATAGACATACTTCCTCTATTCTCACCTCTTCTCCAACCTCAGCTGGAGCCAACCAATGGAACCTTGGGCAAATTGTTGCAATCCTGGTTTACTGGAAAAATACAAAATAAAAAGATTATACTCTAGCTACAAAACATGACTGTAGCTCTCTTGAGACAAATCTCCAGGAGAGCAGCATTATCTGTGTCTGAACCTGGTGCACCCTACAGCTTTCTTGCACATATTGCAAGTGCCAGAATGCCAGGTGACCTTCTCTACCTGCAGGGGAATCATGCTTCCTTGCTCGGCAAAGCATCTCCTTTCTTCTGGATAACACCTTGTCTAACCATGCACAAGAGCAGGCAGGTGGCCTGTGGGTGGCCCCTCCCAGGACCCCATCTGCTCAGCACAGCAATGCATCCAGGGTTGAGTATGTGTCCCAACCTTTGACAATCAAGTCCTTCTCAGGACTTTTAAACTACACTTGGGACAGACATCCTTCATCCTCCATGGGCTTGAATGTGGGACCACAGCTTTGGCAACCATGTCCCTTCTGTGAAGAGAAGCTGGGCAAGGAGGATGCCATCACCACAGATAGTTGCAGAGCCCAGGGAGGGAGCCTTTAGTCCTAACTTCATTAAAGGACCTGGTTCCACTCATTGCTGCCCTGCTCAAAGCTCAGTGTGCTCAACCTACTCTTAGGAAGCCTTAAGTCAAAAAGGTCCAGAAAGTGGTCACAGGCCAGACCCTGGTAAGTGGGGATGGGATGGTAGGAAACTGAGAAAGTAAACAAAAACAAGCCCAGGATGGGGAGCAATGGAAGGTGGGTGGCAGGGTGGACTGGGGAGGTCAGAGACAGATGGTCAGGAGAGAGGCTGATGAGGGCAGGGCATGCATCCAAGCTGGTAGATCCATCCCTCAGGATCAGGGGACAGGGACAGCTGAAAAATGGAAAAAAAGAATATCCTGCTCGTGTTGAGAGACTGTGGGGGCAGTTGCCTGGAGCAGGGAGAGGCATCATAGTAGAGAACAAGACCTCCTAGGGCCAGGGCCAGGAAGCAGAAGCGTGGGGGCAGCAGGCAGGTGGCATCCATCCCACAGCCGCACTAGGAGAGGATCAGGCCCTCTCGTACAAGCACCTGAAGCTGGCCATGCAGAAGGGCTTTTCTGGACCATGTGGGCAGAGGGCAGACTAGCTTAGGGTGAGTGGACTGGAGAGTCCCACAGTTTGTTTGCTGTCCTCCCAGCTGACCCAACTGCAGAGTCCAGGGTCACGTTCCTATAGCTGGAGCCTTCACAGCTGGGAATATGACACTCCAGAATCACACCTCCCTCCCAGTAATGGGAACTTAAGGAACACAATAAGGTTTGCACACCTGCTGGGAGTTGGGAGGCCCCAGTGGGGAAGGAGGTGAGAGCCACCCCTTCGGCTCAGCCCTGTGTCTGGCACAGGGGCCCTGGCAACTGGGAGGTGGGTGTAGGGCACTTTTCACCCAGAGGGAAGAAACAGTGCAAGGAAGAAATGGCAACAACACTGAGGGGGGAGTGGACACTTTCTATGTAACAAGTCAGTGCTCAGCATTCAATATGTATTATTATCATTAATCCTCACAGCACACTATGAATAGACACTGTTGATCATGCCCATTTCACAGAGGGGAAACTGAGGCACAGAGAAGCTAAGCCACTTGTCTAAGGTCACAGTGGTAGGAACAGGTGGCTTTCCAGCCCTGTCTGTCTAGGTGCAAAAATGGCGAAGAATGAAAGAGCACGCAGAAGGAATGTCCTCCATGCCCTGTGCATGTCATGAAGCCACATGTGTTTTGCACATATGCCCACAACCCTGGCCCATTATATACACATATGATGGAACTGCCTTATGTTTGTGAGAAAAAACTTAATTAAATTCAACTAAGCTTCATTTCGTGGCTCTAGAGTCTTTATGAAAGTAATTGTATACTTAATTGTGGCTATAATAGCACCTAAGTGGCCACTTGAATGCAAAGGAAGACAAACGCTCAGGTCCGAATCCCTCAGCAGCAAAGCCAGGTCTAGAACTTGGGTCTCTAGACTCCCTCTTCTGTGCTCTCTGCACTTCCCTTGGATGAAAAGAAATTACCATGAGGTTACTGAGCTGCCCCACCCCCTTGGGCCTGTCCCAATGCTGTGCTAATAAATGTTTAATAAGAAGCTCTTCAGGAAATAAACAAACCAACAAAAACCTGACTTATAGCATTCGCCATTTTCCAAAATGTAAATATTCCTACCATGGTCAATTTTAAGCTGCCAACATGATGTCCCTAGATGGAGCTTGGGATACTCCAGCATACTGCCATTCCTCCTGTAGTCAAGGCAGGAAAAGCTGGTGCTCCTTGGAAATCAATCTAATGTTCTTCCTCCAATTGAGTTGGAAATCAATGAGTCCACCATCCATGAAGGCTTAGAGTGGGAGGGTTGCTGATGGTAGAAAAGATAAATCTGTCCATAATGGCTTTTGATGCCAAAACAGACCGATTCACCAATGTCATTAACTAGAAGTTTAAATGGTTTAGAGTGAATTGAGGAAAACATGGTGTCATGGTTTAGAGAACAGCCTCTGAAGCCAGCTGGCACCGGTCCATGCCTAATTAGCTGTGTGACCTTGGACATGTAACTTAACTTACCTATAAATGGGAATGGCATCCGGGCAAACCTCATAGGGGTTGTGAGGATTCACTGAGAAACATGCACACAAAGCTCTCGGTGCAATACCTGTCACATGGTAAACACTAAACCGACATCAGCTGTGTTTATAACCCAAGTCAGGGTAGTCAACTATTATTACTGTGGAAGTCAGGGTGAAAAACCAACCAGGACCACTAGGTAGTGATTGATTGCTGGGCTGGAAGCTCCATGAGGACAAGAACTTGTCCACCTTGACCTCTGCTATATCCCCACACGTGGAACAGTGCTTAACACTTTATCAAGTAGGCACTCAATAGTATTGGTCGCAAGTTGAGTATGGCATCTAACAGTACTTAAATATTTGTATTTCTTTAGCTCTTGCTTTAAATATATCCTCTGTTTTAAAATAAATGTGAGTAACCCTGGCTAACGTTTATGCCTAGTTTTTCCACAAAGTCATTATATTTTTAGGTTTGTTGACATGGAAATGAGAGCCTACCTCCCCCTTAGTTAACCACACCTGTGGAAGTCTGCTGGCGTGGATTATAATCCAGACAGTAAATCCGCTTAGTGGCAGGACAACCAAATCAAGCAAAAGACTCAGAGGCAAACCTTTCCAGCTTTATCCCTGCACACCCCACACACAGACGTAGCTAACCTCAGGCCTCTGTCCTGACCATCACCTCCACCATCCAGCCAGCAGGCTCAAGAAGGAAGGGGGTGGGGAGGTTCTGGACCGGGGTACAGGCAGGGGGATTATGTCTTCCTTTTCTACGGTGCTGTCTCCCAGTGCTTTCCTCCCCATTGTCGTGCTCAGGACCCTTCCCCACCCTCCACAGCATATCCCAGCCCAGCCCCTCCACAGGCCTCTCCTCACCACTCTCCACTCTCCAAGACTGATTTCTTAAGGCATGAAAAATGGCTCCGTGGAATAAAGATGTTTCCCCTCTGATGAGCACATTTGCAGGAGGTATGTCAGAGTTCCCGGGGCTTGGGTTGGGCGGTCTCTCCAGAAAGTTGTTTTCCCCCCTTCTTTCCCTCCCTCCCTTCTTCCCCCTCTCCAACCCCTCCCTTTGCTTACTTATTGGAAGAGTAATAAATATTGGGCCGACAGGCCCTTCTCACAGTTACAAAGCCTACCTGTAAGCGAGCTCAATAATTAGCAGTCTTGAAGATGATATATGACTTTCATTACCCTTTGGGACTGGAGACTAAATGAGGACAGAGCTAATTGCCGTGCAAAGCAGTTTGGCATGAATGAGAAAAATGCAGGCCCTGTCTCCTGCCAAAAAAAGGGCCCTATTGCCGCTCTGATCTCAAGGCTGGTTTCTGCCGCAGGAGTTCACTCAGTGTCCATAAATCATGGGCTGCTTACAGCTGGGGCTGCCCTGAGTCGTCAGCGGGCTGTGTGCTGAGTGACAGATCCCAGCCGACTGCATTAGAACTTCAGCTTGCTCTTTCTTCTCCTCCTCCTTGTCCTCTTCCTCCTCCTTTTCTCACTGACCAGAAAATTAAACCCAGACTCCTTAGAGAGGGGAGGCCTGGCGTGGGGTGGGGGCTGTTGACTTGGGTGGGGCCTGGATGTCCAGACACAGCTGCTCACTCCCTGCATACCGACTCCCCCCTCAAAACATGTACCAGGTTCCAAACCCACCCCCCTAACACCAGGCCAGGGGAGGATGGTTCTCTCCATCCTCAAGAGGAGGCAGGCCCCTCCTGGAATGCTCCAGACTGAGCTTTTGTCCTTGGTTTGTCATCGAGACAAATGCAGCCTCCCTTCTGGCTGCCTGTCTCCCTCTTCCACCACCACCCTTTCAGGAAATGTTTCCCTTCCCTTAAAGGGAAAAGACCGACAGCAGCCACATGTGTGTCTGCTGCTGACAGATGGAGTGCACGAGCCATGGAGGACAGAGGTAGCCAGCAAGGGGCAGCCGTGACAGAAGGGACACTCCTAGAAATACTTTCTTCTCCACCTCCCTGCCCCATCCCTTGCTCACTCCTCGAGGAGCCCCACTTCTGAGGGTCTGGGGTGAGAAATGTGCTGACCATGCAGAGCGCCATCCCTGTGCCCTCAACACCGCCCTGGGTGAGGGACGGGGGTCCCCTCCCCTGTGGGCAAACACCAATTTCACAATCAAAACTGAGCTCCCTGATTTGTCTAAGGGCAATCACATAATTAATTCTTAGTGTTGCCAAATTACACTTGCCACTTCATTTAAAACTCACGGTTCCATAATGCGAAGTCTTCTCCTGGCAATAAGGGTGGCGTGCACAACGAGCGTGTGTGACCTGACAGCCAGGGGCGGAGGGGTGGTCCATGTGACTCCCAGCAAGGGAAGGGGCTGACTCTTACTGGACAGCTGCTCTACACCCAGTGATTTCCTGGGTTTATTTCTCTATTTCTCAGTATCCCATTTACTCTCTCACTGCCTTCCCAGCAATTCTGTGAGCCAAGTGCTATGTAATGCCCTCATTGTGCAGATGTGGACACCAAGACCCAGCGAGGTGGTAAGAGGCAAAGCGGCTATTCATGATCTTGGGAGCCTCCTGCTTCTTTGTGCCATTTAATTCCTCCTTTAAAGATGGGGTCAGGCATTCCCCAATCTGGAAACCTCAGCTGCATTATGGGGGTGAGCATCAAGGCCAGACTTTGGCTGCACCTCATACAGTGCCTGGCTATGGAGGCTTAGAAAACTACAGATGATTTGTCTCACATAACAAAATGCCAGAGGCAGGCCACCCAGGACTACTGGAAACTAAGGATGGCTTCGATTATCCAGACTCTTTCTATCTTCCCACACCATCATCTTTGCATTCTAGTTTCTTGGCACTCTGTTTACAAAGTGGCTGCCATACCACCAAGCATCTAGTTGTCAGTCAAGGGGAGGAAAGGATTAGAGACAAGACAGAAGCAGAATTCTCCAGCCAAGCCTATCTTTTATAATTTAGAAAGAAGAGCCCTCTCCAGCAGACTTCCCTTTGTATCTCACTAGTCAGAACTGGATCTCATATCCCCACTTTCTCCCCCATCTAGTCCAATCACTGACCAAGGGAATGGGTTGCCATGAGCCGTGTAAACCAATCATGATTTAACTCCTGGGCCTGGAAGATGGCCCAGGGTCTCTGCTTCCTGAAGATCAGGATTCTCCGGGTGCTGATTGCACAAGTCACATTGTTAACAGGGAAGGAGAAGGGATGGTTCTTAGGAGTATAATGAACAGTGCCTGCCACGCCCAGTCCACACCCTTGGCTGCCTCTTACTCTCATGGAAAAGACCTGGGTCCCACCTGGAAAAAGACTAATTTGCTGGGTATGTGCACAGACAGTTTTGGAGAGTTTGGGAAATTTGGTTCCTTCCTAAGCTACCATCTTCTCTGGGTTTTGTCCACTCCGAACTCCCTTGTGGCAGGAGTTTGTGCTCTGCCCTTTGGACCTGGGTCTGTGGATCTGTATGTGTGTGGGGAGGGATAACACCAGGATCACTTGTATTGGGAGCTCCAGAGCCAGCTGTGGCCCCTGCTTGGTGCAGGCAATATACTGAATGAGTAAAAGGAGAGTGTACCTCCCACAGAAAGGATGAGACCAGAGTGCTGAAGACCAGGGGAAGCAAAATAGGAGCCTTGTCACCTTATTCCTACATCTCACACTCGTGCTTTGTAAAATCTTTGACAGTCAGATTGATCTAGGCTATTATAAGAGGGTTGTTCCCTTCCCACCCGACTTGCAACTCAGCAGAATGGGGCACCTCAGTCCCCCCACATCAGGCTGTGGCATGCATGGAACAGTTCTCATCACTGTCTCCTTTCTATTCAGCTGGGGGCAGATTCGCTTGCTGGGAAGGGCAGCTGTGAGAAGCAGGTGGCACTGGGATGGTTGCTGCAGAGCCGTAGTACCCAGCAGCTCACTGCCCACCCCACAGGACCCCACTGGCCATCTCTGGCCTCCGGGCTGCTTCTCGCACTCCAGATTTCTAACACTTCCCAAGACTTTCTCAAGAGGCTCCTCCATAAGGACAGGAAGCATGCTGGGAGATTTCTGTGTGCTACGGTCCTACCTCGGGCCCTCCAGGGGCAAATCAGATCATATCTCCCTGTCCTTGAGATCCCAGTGGCTTCTCATATCCTTGAGAATAAAACTTGAAGTAGGGTGACCTGTTATTCCAACATTATTATTAGTAGCACCCTTTTCAGTCTCAAATGTGTCCTAGTCTGGATGATAAATTATGTGGTCCCTTTATCAGGCTATTGGCTCTGCAAGTCCCCAGCCCTGCCTCTGCCTCCGGGCTCCTCTCCTCTGCTCACTCCAGCTCATGCACCTTGCTGCAGCCAGCCAGAGCAGTTCCTTAAAGGGGCCAAGCTATTGCCCGCCTCATGAACTTTGCTCCTGCCTTATCTCATTTGGAACACTCTGACCTGCTCCTTCCCCCACCTAGTTCTACTCAGCTCTTAGGTCTCATTCCAATGTTCCTTTTTCAGAGAGGTCTTCCTTTATCTCACCGCCCTAAACCTTAATTAGACCATACAAATGCTGTCCTTTTTCTTTGTTGCCACAATCATCACTTTGATAACCTGTTAATTTGTTTTTCTATGTCTGTTTCCCCTATTAGATTTTAAGCAGAGACTCCTGCACCTCTAAAACCTAGCACAGGCAGTTGCCTAATAAGTGTTTTATAAATGAATGAATGAATGCACACTGTTTCTCCCAAATTCACACCTCAACCCCAAGATACCAAGTTCACTGCAGGGAAATGTAATTCTGGCACAATCTGAGCTTCCCAGCAACATAACACGTCCCTCTGAGCTTCCCATCACAGGAAGAGTTCAAACAAAGGCCATCACGGATTAAGAGACACTGTGCCATAAGGTCTTTCCTGCACCTGGTTCTCATCCTACCTCAAGTAGGAATCAGTAGATTGCCTCCAGCTCCACACCATAATATACAAAGCCACAGCGAACATGGACATGTCCCCTTATGGACATGTGAGGAAACTACCCTGGAATATAGATTTCCAGGGAGCTAAACTGATGGGTCATTAAGAATATATACACTCAATATACTTAATTGGATTAAATTCCCTCCCCCTGCCCTTTTTCGGACTGCATAAATTCTAGAAATCTTGGGCTGATTATCCATCTTGACAAGTGGGACCTTGAACCAAATTTAATTTGATTAAAGAAATGCACATACCTTCTATTCTAACTGTCATGGTAAATAGGGTACCTATTATATAGATAGCTTTATGTGCTATTGTCCACCCTTAGAAAAAAGAGCTCAGAATGAGCTGGAAGGTATGGAGGTGGCCTGGACAATGTCCACCCTTGCCCACTCCCTGGCACAGATAAAAGGAATAAGAAAAGAAAAGTTCTGGTAAAGTCTGGATCTCCTGAAAGTATTATTTTGGCATTGGCTCTCCTGGAGGCCCATGGAAAAATCCATTGTGCAGAACTAGGTCATACTCCTACAAGACGTGGGCTGGGCTAATAGCAACAACCAGATCACTCCTATGACCAGGGAGACCAGCACTCAAACCAGGAACCACTAAAGGGTCATCCTGGGGCCTATGGGATTACTATAGAAGGGAAAGGAGTGGCAGACCCCAGGATCAGCCCCAGCCGACTCAAAATACACAAGTCTGTCTCTGCTCCCACCTTGTTGTCCAAACCAGAACTACAAGAGGCAAATGTCTGCTTGGCTCATCTGCAGCCTGTCCATAGGCCAGCTCAGGCCTAGTGGACTCTAGCATGGGACATCTAGAAATTTGGCAGGATGACTATATTAGCAGCCTGGACTTCCCCCTGAGCAGACAGAAGAATGGACCCTGCTCCCGGTACAGTGACAGACAGCTTCCCAGACTCCAGTAGACTGCATTCAGACAATGCAGACACATGTGCAGACAGACCTGCAGACAGACATTTGCAGACAAATGTGCACCCAGGGATATCAGATACACAGCTATGGGCACAGAGAAGCACACCTTTTCATATAAACTGACCCGTCTTCTTCCAGCAAACCCCATAAGGCACCTCAGTCTCCTCTAGAACTGCTAGCCTCAAAGTTTAATGGCACTACTGCTGAAAATAAAATAGCATTGAGTGCCTTCCACTTCCAGGCAAGATATAATAACAGAGACTAGATTTACCCTCCCACCCGAAGCAACTAAAACATAGTACAAAGTATATGAGACACCTTTTGAGACACTGAACCTAAAGCAACAGAGACAGGAAATCAACAAGGTGAGCCATATGCTTTTCCCCACTTGCTGCCCTGGAGTTTCCAGGATGCAGCAAATGGAGAAGGAATCCCAGGTAGAGATTAGTCAAGGAGATGAGTTAAGGAGAAGGAGCCAAGAGGGTCTCCGAAGAAACCATTCTACCCTGGCATTTGCAGAGTAGAATCCTGGAGAGGAGTGTTGCACAGAGAGACAACTGCGGAGATGAGCAGCCTCCTCAAATACCTAGCAAAGTATAGACCAGTGTATAGAGTATGAGGACGCTACCCAAGGTCGGGAAAAGAATGACCAGAAAAGATTAGAGGGCCAAGAATATTTGCTGTTTCCACCAACCAAGCTGGAAACCTCCAGTTTTCACTTGGCTGGTAGAATACTTAGAAGGGTCTCGCTTCAATAGTGGGGCAAAGTTAGCCTTAGACTAACACCACCCTAGGGCCACCTAATAAGAAAGACCCAAAAAGATCAAACTGTTTCAATTAACTTGATGGCATCCAGAACAAAACTCAAAAATATTTATAAGAATGCAGCACACTCAACTACATAAAATTCAAACTGTCTGGCATCCATTAAAAATTACCACCAATACAAAGAAGTAAGAAAGTGCAACCCATAAGGAGGAGAAAGATCAATAAATAAAAACCTAGAACTCATACAGATATTAGAATTAGCAGACAAGAACATTAAACCAGTTATCACAACTGCATTGACATTTTCAAAAGCTAGAGAAAAAAGCAAATGTGATAGAGACACAAAAGACATTTAAAAATCCATATCAACTTCTAGAGAAATAATTGAATATATCATTAGTGAACTATAGAACAACTCGAGCAGCTTAATATATAATATATAATACACATAATATGTACATATATACAATATGTTGTCTAGAGACAGGTGCACACACATGCAAATATATGACTAGAATTTCCAAAAGAAAGGAGAAATAATGGCCAAAATTTTTCATCAAACTGCTAAAGCTCACGCAAGAAGAAATAAATACTTTGAATATTCCTATTGTAGAAATTGACTTTGTTGTTTTAAACCTTCCCAGACCCAGTTGACTTCATTGGTGAATTGTAGCAAACATTTAAGTAAGAAATAACACCAATTCTACATACTCTTCCTTGAAACTGAAGAGCAGAGACTACTTCTGAACTCATTCTATGAGGCTAGCATCACTCTTACAAAAGTAGACAGGACATTATGAAAGAAAGAAAGAAGGAAAGAAGGAAAGAAAGAAAGAAAGAAAGAAAGAAAGAAAGAAAGAAAGAAAGAAAGAAAGGAGGAAAGGAGGAAAGGAGGAAGGGAGGAAGGAAGGAAGGGGAAGGAAGAAAAGAAAGAAAGAAGGAAAGAAAGAACCATTGACCAATATCCATTGTGAACTTTAACAAAAATTTTTGTTTAATTTAGAATTGAATCCAACAATATATTAAAAGACTTATATGTTATTACCAGGTAGGGTTTTTCCAAAGGATCCAAGGTTGATTTAACATCCAAAAATCAATCAATGAATGAAGGGGATAAAATCCAGTTGATTATCTCAATAGATGCAGAAAAAGAATTTGACAAAATGAAGATGAAAATTCACAAGAAATTGGAAGTAGAAAGAAGTGTCTCTGACCTGATAAAAGGCACTACCGAAAGTTCACAGCTAGCACCATATTTAATGGTGAGAGACTGAATGCTTTTCCCTTAAGATCAGGAACACGATGATGTCTGCTCTTGACACTCCTTTTCAACATTGCACTAGAGCTTCTAGACAATTCAATAAGGCAAGAAAAAATTTTTTCAATTTTCTGACTACAAGTTTATTCAACACAAAATAATCCCTCCAAACCTTACTGAGGTGTCTGACAATGTCCAGGACCAAACCCACCTTTAAACTGGAATTCAGTTGCTGGCCCTGCCCCAGCCTTGGCTTTCTTGTCAGCACCAGGGAACACAGCTGTACTTTGGTGTGAGTCTTGCAAGTCGCTCACTCTCCAGACCTTTGGACATTGGCCTGCCAGTCTCAGGTCAGCTGAAGTGGAAAGTGGCAGGTACGATCTTAGGGAGCAGGTGGAGGTAATCATGAAGATACTAGATGCCCTTTTGGTAAGTTACCAGTAGAAATGTCTCCAGGCAAACTGTTCCTTCCCATAGCCTCATGATTTGAGAGACTGCATAGCTTCATGACACAGAGATTAGGCATGTTCTTGTCAGCCAGCTTGGGATGTTTAGGCGTGTTTTATCCTTCTTGGCCACTATCACTCCCTTCTTAAAAAGGGAGTTCATAAATGGCAATCCAGTTCTTCTTGGACATCAACATCACCACAGCTGCTGCATCCAAGGCTAGAGATGGAAAGCAATGCAAGAAAAGATTTTTAAGAAGGCATACAGATTGGAAAAGAAGAAGCATATTGTCTTTATTGGCATTTGACATGATCAGCTATATAGAAAATCCATTGGCCCCTACAAAAACCTACTAAAATTATAAGTGAGTTTAGCAAGATTATTATAGGATGCAAGATCAATTTCCAAAAATCAACTGTATTTTGATATACTAGCAATGAAAAATTAGAACTTTAAAAGAAAATTTAAATTCCATTCTAATGGAAATTAGAATGACTATCATCAAAAAGACAAGAGGTAAATGTTGGCAAAGATGTGTAGAGAAGGGAACCCTTGTGCACTGTTGGTAGGAATGTAAATTGGTGCAGCCACTATGGACAATAGTATGGAGGTTCCTCATAAAATTAATAGTAGAACTAACATATTATCCAGCAATCCCACTTCTGGGTATTTATCCAAAGGAAATGAAAACAGGATAAAAAAAGAGATATCTACACTCCCATATTCACTGCAGCATTATTCACAATAGCCAAGATATGGAAACATCCTAGACATCCATCAACATATAAATGAATTAGGAAAGTGTGATATAGACAAACACACACACAATGGAATATTATTTAGCCATGAGAAAGAAGTAAATCCCTCCATCTGCAACAACATGGATAGAACTTGAGGGAATTCTGCTAAGTGGAATAAGCCAAACAGAGAAAGACAAATACTGTATAGTATCACTTATATGTGAATCTAAAAAAAAAGTCAAACTCATAAATCACAGAGTAGAAAAGCAGTTGCCAGAAGCTAGGAAGTAGCAGAAATAGGGAGCGGTTGGTAAAAGGGTACAAACTTTCACTTATAAGGTGAATAAGGTCTGAGGATCTAATGTATAATAACATGGTGACTATAGTTGATAATACTATATTGCATCATTGAAATTTGGTAAGAGAGTAGAACTTAGATATTCTCACCAAAAAAAGAAAACCCAGATGTATATGTGAGTTGACATATGAATTAATTAACTAGATGGGGGAATCCTTTCATGATGTACACATACATCAAATCACCACCATCTATACTGAGATATCTTATCATTGTATTTATCAATTATATCTCAATAGCACTTAAGTTTTTGTTAAACAGTCCTTTACAATACCATAAAAAATATGAACTATTTAAGAATAAAGCTGACAAAAGATGTGTAATATTAGTACACTGAAAACTATGAACCATTACTGAGAGAAAGTAAAGAAAGCCTAAATAAATGGAAAGATATACCATGTTCATAGATCAGGAGATGGCTAGGATATCACTTCTCAAATTGATGCACAGCATAGACACAATCATAACCAAAATCCTAGCAGGCCTTTTTTGTGGAAACTGACAAGTTGATTCTAAAATTCTCACATAAATACAAAAGACTTAGAATACATACAACTTTGAAACATAACCAAGTTGGAGGTCTAGTACTACCTGATTTCAAGACCTATATGAAGCTACAGTTAACAAGATAGTGTGGTGCTGGCACTAAAATAGACAAATAGATCAATGCAATAGAAAGAAACACACATGTATAGGGGCAATTAATTTTCAACAAAGATGCAAAGACAATTTGGTAGAGAAAGGATAGCCTTTTCAACAAATGATGCCCAAACAGTTGGGTATGTGTATGTAAAAGAGAAAGTTCATGCCATACCTACCCTATGCAAAAATTCAGATCAAAATGGATCATGGACTTTACATGTAAAACCTAAATCTATTAATTTTCTAGAAATCTTTGTGACCTTGAATTACACAAAAATTTCTTAGATATGACATCAAAAGCTTGACATATAAACTGATTAATTATACTTCATAAAATTAAAATTTTCTACTCTTCAAAAAATATTGTAAAGAGAATGAAAAGACAAGCCATACATTAGGAGAAATAGGTGTACATCTCATGTCTGAGAAAGCACTTGCATCAAGAATATATGGGAGCATTTGAGGTTTTGCTTCCCAGCAGGTGTTGTCAGTTTGATTCAAATAAATTTTTTGTACTATTTTTAATTTAAATATATATATATAAATCAATAATAAGAAAGCAAACAATCCAATTAAAATAATCAGCAAAAGATGTGAACACTTTCCTAAAGAATATACGCAAAGGCAAATAATAGTCAATAGGGAAATACAAATTTAAACCACAATGAAACACAATTATGCACCTATTAGGATAAATAGTTCAAATTAAAAAGACTGTACCAAATATCGGTGAGAACATAAAGAAAGTAGATACACTGCTGCTAAGAATGTAAGATGGTACAATTACTTTGGACAACAGTTTGACAGTCTCTTTGGAAAAGGAAACATACATGTAATATATAATCCAGCCCATGCCCAGATATTTGCCCAAGAGAAACGAAAGAACAGGTGCATACGAAGACTTGTAAACAAATGTTTGTAGCAGCTTTATTTGCAATAACTAAAAACTGGAAACAACCCAAATGTCCATCAACAAATGAATAGACAAACAAGTGCTGTGTTAAAAAAAAAAGTGCCAAAGAGACATTGGTACACCCATGTTTAAAGCAGCATTATCCAATAGTCAATAGCCAAAAGGAGGAAGCAACACAAGTTTCCACTGATGGATGAATGAATAAACAATATGTGGTATGTATACACATGCAATGGAATGTTATTCAGCCTTTAAAAGGAAAAAAATTCTGACACACGCTCAAACATGGATGAACGTTGAGGACACTATGTTAAGTGAAATAAGCCAGTCACAAAAAGAAAAATACTGTATGACTCCACTTATGTGTGATATCTAAAGTAGTCAAATTCACAGGGACAGAAAGTAAAAGGGTGGTCACCAGGAACTGGGGGATGGGGAACAGGAAGTTATTGTTTAATGGGTATAGAGTTTCAGTTCTGCAAAATGAGAGAGTTTTGTGGATGAATGGTCATGGTAGTTGCACAAAAATGTGAAGGTATTTATTTAACGCTACTGAACTGTACACTTTAAAATGGTTAAGATGGTAAATTTTAAGTTATATGTATTTCACCACAACTAAAAACTTTTAAACTTTTTTTTTAAGATTTTTTTTCCTTTTTTTTTTTTTTTTAGATTTTTTATTTATTTATCTTTAGAGGGGAAGGGAAGGAGAGAGGGAGAGAAACATCAATGTGCGGTTGCCTCTTGTATGTTCCCTGCCGGGAACTGGCCTGGCAACCCAGGCATGTGCCCTGACTGGGAATCGAACCGCGATCCTTCGGTTCGCAGGCCCGCGCTCAATCCACTGAGCTACACCAGCCAGGGCGAAACTTTTAAACTTTTTTTAAGCGCCAAAAGAAAGAGATTCCTTACACTTTGAAAGAATCTGAGACAGCTTCCTGGAGGAGGTGTCGTTGAGTGAGGTCTAAGAAGGAGAGTAAGACCTACGCAGAGAACAGGACTGGGCATTCCAGGCAGAGGACAGCTTGGGCAAAGGCAGGGAGGCTGGAGTGGCTGGAGGGTGTGGGGTCAGAAAACAGGCAGCAGGGCACCCAGGGTTAAGGGTATTAGGCTGAAAAGTAAACTGGGCCCACCCTGCAAGGGTTCCCAGCCCCAGTTAGAGAAGAGAGGCATTTGTAAACATCAGCCCTGAGGGAGCCAGACCCACAACACCACAGCTCCGGCTCCGTCGAGACGGCCACTTGGGAAGGGAAAGACCTGGGGTTGACTCTGGACAGTCGTCAAAAAATAAACACATCCCTGGACATTCAGGAAATGCTCGGCAAAGCTGTGTTCAGGCGGGCTGTTTGCTTATTTGTGACTTCCCTGTTTTCCATCACCCTGTCAGGGGCAACCCTGCCCCCATCCTGACCCGGGCACCTAGCCAGGCCTGGCCTCAGTCATTGGTTTCAGAAGAAAACCTGCCCCTGGGAGGGAAAAGGAGGCAGGAGGGGCAACTGGAGTGCACATGAAAGGTCAGTGAGTGTGTGTGTCAGAGTACATCCACACACAAACAGGTCTGGCAGCATTGTGAGTGGCAGAACATGTATGTGCACAGGTGTGTTTGCATGTGCACTCATGGCTCTGTGTGTGCATGTGAATGCTCATGCATGTTGGCATGTGTGTGTGTGTCACGCCAGAGTACATGTGGGCCTGGGTAAAGCAGTAGACTCTGGGTCCAGATGGACAGGGTTCAAATCCAACTTGGGCAAGTCAGCCTCTCTGTGCCTCAGTTTCTACTTCTGTTAAATGGGGATTATATTACCTATCTCACAGGTTTTTGGTAAGGATTGAAATAAATTCATGAATAAAAAACACTTTATCAAATGGTACCAGTACACAGTAAGTGCCTAACAAGTGCTATCAATTATTCATAAGTTTATCCATGTGTGTGCATGTATGCGCACACATGAGTATGAATGAGTGTGTGTCTGTGGGTTGTGAATGTGAAAATGTGAGCAGCTTTGCAGTCAATGATCATGAGGGTTCTTGAGGGCACATGCGCTAGGATTTGGGGAAGAGCAGCCATCACCAGCCAGGTGCCAGTCTAGAGGGTGCCTGCCATGCCTGGCACCCAGCCCCCAAGAGCCCAGCACAGCCTCCCGACGGAGGCTGGCAAGGCCTTTGGGCAGTTTCCTTCTCTGCAGCCCTCTGCCCCGGGCTCGCTTCTTGCTGTCTGCCGTGGGCTGCTCAAGCCTCCTGTTGTCTTTCCATTTCCTTAGGCTGCAGGAGCATGGTTATTTTTTCCTATCAAAGGCCATTGACCCCAAAAAGGAATCAAGCAAGGGCCAGATATAAAAATCAACTTAATCCGGGGACCATTTTTCCTTGAAAAATAACAAAAGAACTCAATAACTCTGCTTTTTAAATCAGGAACGGTAAGTGGTGCCAGTTCTTAAATTTCATATTATGTGAAATTGTTTCATAAGGGATAAAGCACTCTACAGATGTGAGGAGTTCTTCTCTTTTATAGGCACAGCACATCCCACCAGGGTGTGGGAGGACCCAGTAAAGGGAGGAAAGAGAGACAGAGAAGAAAACCTGTGATCATGGAGCTGAGCAGTTCATGGGGGATGTAAACTTCAGTCCAGCCTTCAGTGTTGATATGAACTAACCATGGCTCTCTGATCTTGCACTCCTCTAACTCTCAAAACTTTACAGCTTCAATTCTAACAGAAACAGAGGCCTTTGGAATCAGACTGTCCTAGATTCAAGTTCCAGTTCTGCCATCACCAGCAGTGCTGCTGCACTAAACATCGTGTCCCTGGAACTATGCCTACTTACCAGCTATGTGAATTGATTTGTAGTGAGATGAACAGTGACTCCAAAAGGATGTGTCTGTGTCCTAATCTCAGAACCTGTGAGTATTACCTCATATGGCAAAAGGTGTAAGTAAAGGTTCTTAAGAGGGGCAACTTATCCTGTATTATCCAGATAGACCCTAAATCCAATGACAAGTGTCCTTATAAGAAAGAGGCAGAGAGAAATTTGAGACAGACAAGAAAAGAAGACACAGACACACAAAGGAGAAGGTGATGTTAAGATGGAAGCCATGATTGGAAAAGGAATAGTAACAGTTCCTTATTTCCTCCTACATTTTTTTAAGGATTAAATAACAAAATGAATGTAGTTAGTTGTGGAACTCAAGATCCTGCTTTAAGATATGGAGCGGCTATATTAACCTCTCAGTACTCAATACTGCATACACATGGCAAGAAAAATACAGAATGAGCATCACAGTGAGAATTTGAGCTTTATACCTGCCTCAGAGGCCTCAAAGCCTGATTCTCTGCCTTCCTCACCTCCTCACTCCTAACAACATTCTAGAACAACTCAGTTCCCCTGTCTTTATTTCTCCACCTATATTTATTCTCCTCTTCTTCCTATCAGCAGCAGCAACTGCTCAGTGTCAGCTAGACACGCTGCTCTCCAACTATAGACTTCATTTCCCAGACTCCCTTGCAGCTAGGCGTGGCCTTCTAAATTGTAACCAACACAATGTGAGAGGAAGTAATGCATGTCCTTAGAAGGAAGCTGTTTGCCCTTCCCTGAGGACAACACTCCAGACTTATGGAACTATTAGCCATGTGTGCCTACTTAAATTAATTAAAATTAAGTAAAATTAAAAATGCAGTCCCTCAGTCACTCTAGCCACATTTCAAGTGCTCATTCGACACACGTGGCTAGTGACCACTGTACTGAGCATAGAGAGCATATCCATCTTCACCAGTAGTTCCATTGGACAGCACTGTCGTGGAGGATATGGAACAACAGCACTGAAGGAACCTGGGTCCTTGGACAACTTTGAGAAGAAGAATTACTTTACAGTCTCCCTGCCTTGAGTGCCTATCATCTTATATTTTTATCTCTATCTTTATCTATTATCAAACTCTCTATCTTTATCTATTTGTCAACCCCTTTTTCATTTAAGTCACCAAGGCAGTTTCTGTTGCTTGTAACTAAGAATGTTGACTTACAAAAAATGAGTAATACAGAGAGGTAATGAGGGGTTGCTAATATGGTCTGATGGAGCAGGGAGGGCTTTCTTGAGGAAGTGTTATTTATGCTGAGACCTTTGCCACTTGCTCTGCCCATAGCAACAGGGCAGCATTGACTTCTTTGGGTCATGCGATGCACAGGCCAAAGTGGTGTACACAGTGTAGGAGAGGATGTCCCTCCCCAAAACAGAACTAGACTTATTCACCCACAGGAAATGGTTGATCCTAGTTCTGAGGCAGGAAGACTACAAGGTGAACCATGTCATAGCATCTAGCAAGGACTTCCAAAGACCACTAGGGGAGTGTCGAAAGGACTCAGGAGCCAACTGGATTCTTCCCTCTAGTCAAAGCAGTAACAAATTGGGCACCAATAAGAAAACTAACTGCATCCCTTCATGGCTAGCATAGTTAATGAGAGCATCACCCAAATGTCAAGGTTGTGGGTTCATCCCTGTCAGGGCACATACAAGAATCAACCAGTGGACTACCAGCCAAGATGGAGGCGTAGGTGGACACACTGTGCCTCCTTGCACAACCAAAATTAAGAACAACAAAGATTTAGAAATAAGAAAACAATCAGAACTGATAGAAAATTGAACTGTACAGAAGTCCAACAACCATTCATCCACAACGGTAAGAGGGGCAGAGTCATGGGAGGAAAAAGTGGAGGTTGTCAGACCCAGGGGCGCAGGCAGCAGCAGCTGGCAGATCCCAGGTGCACAGGTGGCAGCTACTGGACCCCGGGCATGGGGTGGCAAAGGTGCAGACCCAGTGAGCAAGGCGGCTGGCTGACCAGGTGGTCCCACATTTGCGTGCAGATAATCCAGGCAAAGGGGAAGCAGTGGAAGGAACTGGAATCCGAGAGAGAGTGGAGCAAGTGCCATTGTTCCCTCTCAGACCCCGCTCCCACATACAGTGTCACTACTCAGCAACTGGGCTGCCCCGCCCTGAGAAACACCTAAAGCTCCACCCCTCACTTTGTAACAGCTGCCACCAGACCAAAAGAAAAACCAAAAATGGCTCAAACTGGAGAACAAATCAAAGCCCCAGAGCCAATTCATCTAAGCGATCAAGAGATAGCCAACCTATCAGATGCACAGTTCAAAGCCCTGGTGATCAGGATGCTCACAGAATTGGTTGATTTTGCTCACAAATTAGATGAAAAAATGCAGGCTACAATAAGTGAAATAAAGGAAAATGCACAGGGAACCAATAGAGATGGGAGGAAAACTGGGACTCAAATCAATGGAGTGGACCAGAAGGAAGAAACTAACAACCAAACAGAAAACAAGGAAGAAACAAGAATTCAAAAAAATGAAGAGAGGCTTAGGAACCTCCAGGACATCTTTAAATGTCCCAACATCTGAATTTTAGGGGTACCAGAAGGGGAAGAAGAAGAGCAACAAGTGGAAAACTTATTTGAACAAATAATAAAGGAGAACTTCCCCAATCTGGCAAAGGAAATAGACTTCCAGGAAGTCCAGGAAGCTCAGAGAGTCCCAAAGAAGTTGGACCCAAGGAGGAACACACCAAGGCACATCGTAATTACATTAGCCAAGATTCAAATGAAGGAGAGAATTCTAGAAGCAGCCAGGGATAAGGGGACAGTCACCTACAAAGGAGTTCCCATCAGACTGTCAGTTGATTTCTCAAAAGAGACCTTGCAGGCAGGAAGGGGCTGGAAAGAAGTATTTGAAGTCTTGAAAGGCAAGGACCTACATCCAAGATTGCTCTATCCAGCAAAGCTGTCATTTAGAATGGAAGGGAAGATAAAGTGCTTCTCAGATAAGGTCAAGTTCAAGGAGTTCATCATCACCAAGCCCTTATTATAGGAAATGTTAAAGGGACTTATCTAAGAAAAAGAAGATAAAAAATATGACAGTAAAACGACAGTGAACTCACAGATATCAACAACCACACCTAAAACAAAAGCAAACTAAGCAAACAACTAGAACAGAAGCAGAACCACAGAAATGGAGATCACATGGAGGGTTAGCAACAGGGGAGTGGGAGGAGGAGAGAGGGGAGAAAGGTACAGAGAATAAGTAGCATAGATGGTGGGTAGAAAATAGATGGGGGAGGGCAAGAATAGTGTGGGAAAAGTAGAAGCTAAAGAACTTATGACACATGGACATGAACTAAAGGGGGGAATATGGGTGGGAGAGGGTGTGCAGGGTGGAGGGGAATGATGGGGGAGAAATGGGACAACTATAATAGCATAATCAATAATATATATTTTTATTTATTTTTTTTAAAGAATTTATTTATTTATCTTTAGAGGGGAAGGGTAGGAGAGAGGGAGAGGGAGAGAAACATCAATGTATGGTTGCCTCTCATGTGTCCCCTGCCGGGAACTGGCCTGCAACCCAGGCATGTGCCCTGACTGGGAATCGAACCGCGATCCTCTGGTTCGCAGGCCCGCGCTCAATCCACTGAGCTACACCAGCCAGGGCCAATAATATATATTTTTAAAAAACTAAAAAAAAAAAAAAAAGAATCAACCAGTGAATGCATAAGTGGAATATTAAGTGGAACAACAAAGTGATCTCCCTCCCTCTCTCTCTCTCCCCCCACTCTCTCTGTTGCTCCCCTTTCCTCTCACTCTCTCTAAAATCAATAAAAGAAATTAAAAAAAAGAAAACTAACTCCAAGGTATTAAAATATAACAAATGTGTTTAAATCTGAGTTCATAATGATACTGAAAGCAAACAAAGCAATACCCAGGAGGATGATAGGAAACTAACTTGTTCTTTTGAAGTCCGGTAAGTAAAAAGATGAATCCAGTCTTATCCTGCCTTTTCTATATGAACTGTTCCCCTGAGTAACCAAATAGTAGATGAAAAGAAGTTTCTCTATGCTAGCAAATGAAGATCAGGTGATAGTTTTTGCAGCCCCTTATGGATTTGTGGATCTAGGCATTGAGTATCGATGGTCACTAATATCCCAAAAAGAGAGACAATCAAGACATTATGTGTCTCCTGATGGAAGATACACCTCCACCACTGTGCTAGCCTTGCCAAAAACAGAAACAAAAAGAAACTGAATTTGATCAAAACTTGAAATCCAACTTTCAACTTATAGTAAATGCAGAGTCCAGAGGAGCTTGCTAAATGTATGATTAAAAAATTCAGCCCTGGCTGGTGTAGCTCAGTGGATTGAGCGCGGGCCTGTGAACCAAGGGATCGCGGTTCAATTCCCAGTCAGGGCACATGCCTGGGTTGCAGGCCAGTTCCCAGCATGGGACGCATAGGAGGCAACCGTACATTGATATTTCTCTCCTTCTCCCTCTCTCCTACCCTTCCCCTCTAAAGATAAATAAATAAATAAATATTTAAAAAAAAAATTCAGGCTGTGAGAAACTCTTCTGAACAACAATCCAGTTTCTTCAAAAAATCAACTTTAAGAAAAGAAATAAAGTAGAAGCTTTTGAATTGAAAAAGGCTTAGAAAAATGTTCAATGTTACTAATCATCAGAGAAATAAAAATTAAAACCACAATGAGATATCACCTCGCACCTGTCAGATGGCTATCATCAATAAATCAATGAACAAGTATTGGTGAGGATGAGCAGAAAAGGGAACCCTAGTGCACTGTTTGTGGAAATGCAGACTGATGCAGCCACTGTGGAAAACAGTATGGAGTTACCTCAAAAAATTTAAAATGGAACTGCCTTACGACCCCGCCATTCCATTTCTGGGAATTTATTCTAAGAAACCCAGAACACTAATTGAGAAGAATATATGCACCCCTATTTTTGTTGCACTGTTATTTACAATAGCCAAGATCTAGAAATAGCCCAAGTGCCCATCAGTAAATGAGTGGATAAAAATGTGGTGCATTTATATAATGGAATACTACTTGGCTGAAAAAAAAGGACATCTTACATTTTGCAACAGCAGGGATGGACCTGGAGATTATTATACTCCATAAAATAAGCTAGTCAGAGAAAGACAAATACTATATGATCTTATATGTGGAATCTAATGAACAAAATAAACTGACAAACAAAATAGAAACAGAGGCATGGACACATGGAACAGACTGACAGCTGTCAGAGGGGAGGGAGACTGGATGAAAGAAGGTGAAAGGATTAAGCAAAAAATGTATATATAGTGTGTGTGTATATATACATATATATAACATATATATACACACATATAAAAAACACATAGACGCAGACAACAGTATGGTGGTAACCAAAGGGAAAGGGCTGGGGGTAGGTGTAGGTGGGCAAAAGGGGTAGAATAGGGGCACAAAGAGACTTTGCTTGGGTTGATGGCACACAATGCAGTGTGCAGTTGTAAACTTGAAGCTTCTATGGTTTTCTGAACCAATGTCACCCCAATAAATTCAATTTAAAAAAAAAGAAAAAGACTTAGAGATATGTCAACTCATCACAATGTGTGAGCCTTATTTTGATCTTGACACAGACAATAATTTTTTTAAGTACGGCATTAATTAAACATTTGGAAATTTGCATAATGACTAGATATATCATTATCTTAAGGAATTTTTATTCATTCTTTTTGGTGTAATGATATTTTCAGATGAAATGATGACATGTGGCTTTGCTTCAATATAATTTAGAAAAAATGGAAGTAAATGGGGATATGAATGAAAAAATGGCCATGAGTTGATAATTGTTGAAGTCAGGTGATAGGTACAGAGGGGCTCATTATGCATTTCTCTTTCTATTTAAATATTTGAAAATTTTGACTTCTGGCCAAGATGGAGGCATAGGTAGATACACTTCACTTCCTTGTACAACCAAAAGATGGACAACAACAAATTTAAAAACAAAAAACCAGAACTTTCAGAAAATTGAACTGTATGGAAGCCCAACAACCAAGGAGTTAAAGAAGAAACATTCATCCATTCTGGTAGGAGGGGCAGAGACAGGCAGCCAGGATACAGAGCACACAAAGCAAGATGGCAGCTGGAGTACCAGCCAGTCCCACATTTGTATGCAGATAAACCAGGATGAACAACTGGGGAGTGATACAGACCACTCAACCCAGGGTTCCAGCATGAAAAACTAAAACCTCAAAAGCTCTGGCTGTAAAAACTTGTCGGGGTTGCAGCAGTGGGAGAAACTCCCAGTCTCACAGGAGAGTTCATTGGAGGGACTTACAGGGTCCTAGAACATACACAAACACACCCACCCAGGAATCAGCACCAGAAGAGGCACAATCTGTTTGTGGGAAGAGAGGGAAGCGACTAAAAGCAGGGCAAGAGCCAAGCAAGCGGCATTGTTCCCTCTCTGACTTCTCCCCCACATACCACACCACAGCACAGTGAAGTGCCTTGCCCTGGTGAATACCTCTCGCTCTGCCCCTTACAATGTAACGGGTACACCAAAAAAAAGAAATATGTCCCAAATGAAAGAATGGATCAAAACTCCAGAAAAAGAACTAAGTGAAGAGGAGGTAGCCAACCTATCAGGTGCAGAGTTCAAAACAATGGTAATCAGTATGCTCACAGAAATGATTGAGTACAGATGCAAAATAAAGAAGTGAAGAGTATACAAAGTGAAATAAAGGAAAATATGCAGGGAACCAACAGTGAAGGGAAGGAAATCAGGACTCAACAATTCCTAAACCAACGATTTGGAACAGAAGGAAGAAATAAATATTCAACTGGAACAGAATAAAGAAAACGATGAGAGGCTTAGGAACCTCTGGGACAACTTTAAATGTTCCAACATTTGAATCATAGGGTGCCAGAGGGAGAAGAGGAAGACCAAGAAATTCAAAACTCATTTGAAAAAGTAATGAAGGAAAACTTCCTCAATCTGGTGAAGGAAATACACATGCAAGTCCAGGAAGTTCACAGAGTCCTAAAGAAGTTGGACCCAAGGACAACCATACAAGACACATTGCAATTAAAATGTCAAAGCTTAAAGATAAGGAGTGAATCTTAAAAGCAGCAAGAGAAAAGGAGACAGTTATCTACAAAGGAGTTCCCATAAGACTATCAGCTGATTTCTCAAAAGAAACTTTACAGGCAAGAAGGGCCTGGAAAGAAGTATTCAAAGTCATGAAAGGCAAGGACCTACATCCAAGGTTATTCTATCCAGGCAAAGCTTTCATTTAGAATGGAAGGGCAGATAAACTGCCTCCCAGATAAGGTCAAGTTAAAGTAGTTCATCATCACCAACTTCTTATTGTATGAAATGTTAAAGGGACTTATCTAAGAGAAAGAAGATAAAAAATATGAACAGTAAAATGACAACAAACACAACTATCAACAACTGAACCTTAAAAAAAAAAAAAAAAAAAAAAAAAGCCCTAAGCAAACAACTAGAACAGGAGCAGAATCACAGAAATGGAGATAACATGGAGGGTTATCAGCAGGGAGGGGGAACGGGAAGAATGGGAAGAAAAGTGCAGGGAATAAGAAGCATAATTGGTAGGTACAAAATAGACAGGGGAAGGCTGAGAGTAATATAGGAAATGGAGAAGCCAAAGAACTTATATGTATGATTCATGGATATGAACTAAGTGGGGGAGGTTGCTAGAGGGAGTAGGGTGCAGGATGGAGGAGGAGAAAAGGGAGGAAAAAAGTGGGACAACTATAATAGTATAATCAATAAAATATACCAAAATAAATAAATAAATATTTGAAATTTTCTGTTTGAAATTTTCTCTTTTTTAAGATTTTTTTATTTTTATTCAGAGAGACTGGATAGGAGAGAGGAAGAGAAAGAGAGAAATATCACGTGCAAGAGAAACAGTGATGAGTTGCCTCTGACAATCCAGGCCTGTGCCCTGACCAGGAATTGAACCAGCAGCCTTTCACTTTGTGGGATGTGTGGCCAACTGAACCACGTCAGTCAAGGCTGACACTTTCTTAAAGAATCCTTTGGTATTGCCCTGGACAGTGTGGGCCAGTTGGTAGGAGTGTCGTCCCATAACTGACGGGTTGCGGGTTCAATTTCCAATCAGGACACACACAGCTAGATCGCAGGTCCAGTTCTGGGAAAGTACCATCCCCAGCCCAGACATGTACAGGAGACAGCCAATCTTGATATTCTCTCACACAGCAAGGTTTCTCTATCTCCTTTCCTCTCTCCCTTTCTCTCTAAGAACAGTGAAAAAAAGAAGTCCTCAGATGAGGATAAAAAACAAAAATTTAAAAAAATAAAGAACCCTTTGGTATCTTTATTTGTTTGAAATTTTCTAAAAATATGTTTTTAATTCACCGCACACAAATCCCAGGGCACAAACCAAGATGACTGGACCAAGATTCCCTTCCCTGTCCTACTCAGAGCCACCCCCCGCTACCAGCCAACACTCCTGCCCCATGCCTGTCCATGGACCTCAAGGGGGTCCCTGCTACTGAGTCTTTTTGTTGTTGTTTAATAACTACTTTATTGTGAATATGTGTAATTTACTGTGTAATATACATAGTACACAGTTTTCTCATTTAAAATGTACAATTCAATGGTCTTTGATAGAAGCACTGATGGGTACAACCATCACCACAGTCAATTTTAAAACATTGTCACTGGTCCTTCTCACGTACACATGCTAAATTTAATACCTTCAACTGTTACACAAAAGGAGCTGGAATCTCGATGGTCTTGATCCTTCCTCTCCCAGAAGGCCTTTGCAAGTTTTATAGCAGTTTTCCCACAGTGATAGAAGTTGCACGTATCGTTTACTCTACACAAAGTAACACCTCACTGGCCACCCTGCCACGGAATAATGAATGACAGCCTTCCAGGCCCAGGCCCAGCATGAGCAGAGGCTGCAAGGCATGAAGCTGTGAGCGCACATGGGATCGCCAGGAATCCTTCAGTCCGTCAGAGGTGAAAGAGGAAGCTGGAGATGGAGAAATCCAGGCAGGGCTGAAGAGACTGGACTTGAGTGGTTCCCTAACATGGAGGGGCTGCAGGTGCCTCTGCCCAGAGGGAAGGGAGCCACTTCCCTCTGCCCTCTTCCCAGGCAGGAAACCCCCAGGCCATCACCACTCCTTTCCTGTCCCACCGCCCTACTCCTGAGGCCTGCAAATCACACAGGTCGCTGAGCCCAGGCTCTCACACCATTCAAAGCAGTAGTTTCTCTTATTTGAAGACAAGAGATGTTTGCACTGTGGGCAGGCCCGCCAGGAGCCCTTTCCCCTTCCCGTCCTCCCTTCCCAGGGAATCAATCTTCTTAAACCTTATCCTCCCCAAGACCATCTGGATGAAAACCATTCAGGAAACTCGGCCGGGTACTAAGCCCAGAGCTTCCATCCATCTTGCCCTGTCAGAGCCCAGCACTCCAGCCTTAAAGAATCCTTACAGCTGGGGCCACCTCAGGCCTCCAGCCACAGCAGCCAGTCCTGCCTGAACTCAGAGCTGCACATTCCAGACAGCTCCAGCCCTCACCCTACCTCTGCACCCTTGGTCCCACTCTCCTGGGTCACCCAACTGTAATATTCAGAGAAGTAGTATGGCAGAGTGAGAATTCATATAGACCCAGGGTTGGAACCTTTCTCTGCTGTGTGACCTTGGCCAAGTGACTTGACCACTCTGAGCCTCAGTACCCTCTTCAGTAAAATTGTGGCTAACAAAACTCACCTTGAGAACTGTGGTTATAATTAAATGAGATAAGATACTTCAAAATCACTCTCCTCCCATTTATTCTGCTCCAGCCTTCTTGCTTTTCATTGGACTCTTCAACCATCCTCCTGCCTGAGAGACTTTGCAGTTGCTGTTCCCTATACCTAGAATCTCCTTCCCTGGATGCCCACATGTATGGCCCACTTCTTTCAGCTCTACGCTCAGTACGCTCAGGAGGTTACCTTGTCCTCAAGCTCAGAGAGGCCTTCCTTGACCAGCCCACCTAAAAAAGACACCACCACCACTATTCCTCTTTGGCCTTTATGTGCTTTAATTTTCTTCAAAGCCCTTAATACTATCCAGCATATTAGAGAGTGACGTGTTCATTGACTGGCTGTCTTCCCCACTGGAATGTAAGTTCAGTGAAGGCAGGGACTACGTTCCCTGCTGTGTCCCCAGTGCTGCGACAGTCCCAGGCATTCAACAAATATTTAACTAGTGGAACAATCAATGGCTGATTGCACAAATAAGTCACCTTGCACAGAACCCAGCCTATCACGGGTGCTCAGGAAATCGGAGTTATCATTCTTACTACTTTGGACATGTTGAGAGAGGCATGAGGGGCCTGGACGCCTGAGAAAAGGTGGGGCTAAGGAGAAGACGTTAAAACACCCATAGCCTGTTCTGAGACCAAACCCCACAGGCCCTGGCATTTGGCCAAGGCAGGGATTTGCCATCAGAGAACTCTCCAGCCTGAGGAACTTGAGCTCCACCCATCGCAAGCCCTGCCTCCAGTGACCTCTTGGAACTGGGTCAGGACAGGAAGGGGATTGAGACGGGCCTGGTCCTGAGGCTGGACAGAGCCTCCCACCCACACCTAGATGTATACCCAGCTTGCTTCAGTAATGGGGTTAATGAGAGGCTCTCTGTCCCTATAGGGAGCCCGAGCATCAAAAGAACATGGTCACCAGGACTGAATTTGTGAGGGACCTGGCAGGTCACATATGGAATTAGGCCAGTCCCAGCCTGAGGAACCAGGGAACAGGGTCATGAGTCTAGCCTAAACAATGCCTCCAGAAGCCCGGGGTTTCCCAATCCAGAGCATGCTGGGCCCCAGAGTTACGAAAGAAAGAACAAATGTGTGTGGAAAGGCCAGCTCCATCCCTCTAGCTGTGTGACCTCGGGCAATTCACTTAACCTCTCTGAACCTCAGTGTCCCTTTTGTCAGGTGGAAATAATGGTATCTACCTCAAGATGCAGACAGGATGATTATCGAGAATAATAATGTTAGCATTTATAAAATTTTTTCTACGTTCTTATCACTTATTACAGGGTGTTTGTTATCTTATCTCCTTGCATCCTCAAAACTTCCCTAACATTGGGTATTTCTTTTCTTACTTTACAGAGGAAGTAACTGAGGTTCAGAGAGGGCAGAGACCAGCCCCAAACCACACAGCTAATTAGAATCAGAGCAAAATTCAGACTCAAGTCTGCTCGTTATTAAGTCCCACTTTAACCACCGTCTAGAGAATGCACTTAAACCCCCAGCATCTGTCCAGGTACCAAGAGGTTCCCAAACAAAGTGAATTTTCTTCTCCTTCCCTCAGCTTCAGGTCTGAGGGCAGGTGAGCCCAGCTATGGGTTGTGCAGGGATAGGGCAGCAGGTGGCCCTTAGTCTGGGCTGAGGTTGCAGCAACAGCCCCCACCCCACCCCCAGCAAAGCACAAGCAGCCCGGGCTGGCTTCCTGCTTCCAGCAGGTTGTGAGAACCCTCCCCAATACCTCCTCCACAGCCCGAACTGGCTGGGGTCGTCCTCACAGAGGAAGTTCAGCCAGGTCAGGCCCGCTCTTTCCCACAGCCCTGGAGTGACCCTCCGCAGCTTGTCCACTCACCCCTGGGCTGAGAACCCCCAAAGACCCCCCGCCTGGCAGGGTTATACTGCCATTGGTGTTGCAGTCTCGATAGGGGACAGCCTAATTCATGTATGACCCACACCCATAAATCAGGGAGGGTGGGGGGATATTCATAAATCCATATCAAACAGCCCCCAAATTATGACAGATGACATGGCAGTCATAAAATTGCACAAGCAAAACTCACCAAGTCATTAATTTCATGGCCGTAGAAAATAAACAGACACATTTTTTCGCGGCCCTAATAAATTTTTAAAAACTCAAAGAATGGTCCATCTGCTTCAAATAATTTTTAATTTCCTATTCTGTCTCATTCCCATTAGCTATTCCACTGAGATATTTGCTAAATTCTTTCATTTACCTCCTCCCATCTGTATTCAATTACCCTATTCCCAAATAGAGTGAGTTTTTGTTTCTCCTAAGCGCTGTACAAAATACCCCTGCCTGTACCTTAAAGCAAATGTTATGTGTGTTTTATTATCTGTTAGACCGTATGAGTCATTCTAACTCGATTGCCTGTGCGGAAAGGCTTGGAGAGCAATCTGATTTTGATGTTTTCTGGCTTGGGTGGAAAACACCTGCCCGATTCTCAAAGCTAATCTATTAACATGGTAAATGCTGTAGCAGATGTTCCTGAGTGAGCGAGGGGCCGAGCTGGGCTGTGACCGGCCCAGAGTGTCAGGCACACAGTGGAAATGCTCAGAGATCAGAGGCCAGCAGTGCCGCTGGGGGCTGAGCTCTCACGAAGTCACATTTTCCATCTGCCCCCAGGCTCAGGCTGCCTGGTGACTCCTCGCTGCGTCTCTGGGCTCTCAGCAGTCACTCAAGATGGAAGGACATTTCAAGGTCACCTGGTCCACCCCACTGTACTCCTGTTTTTTACAGAAGGGAAACTGAAGCCCAGAGAAGAGGTGTGGCTTGTCCACAGCCACACAGCAAACTCAAAAGGGAGAACATCCTTAGAAGCTGCAGATCCTCCTACACAGTAGACCCTGCAGTGAGCTGAGATTCACTTTGGGGAGCCGAAATAGGGAGAGGTGGCGGATTCTGTGAGCACACCTTTTCCTCCAGTGCCTTCTACCTGGGAAAGCTCACTTACAGGCTGTTTGATCTAAAATCCATCGTAGGCCATTGTTCCTCATCCTGCAGAAGCTGAGCCAGACCGGTGGCAGAATGGGGAACTGGAAAGTGGAGTGAGGGGCCAAAGGCCTGCTCCAAAGTGAGTTAGTTTCAACACTATGTACACATTGGAAGATGCAAAGCCCTGGGAACGTGGGCTTCCAGGCCAAGCTGCAGAGCTGGGAAAGAATTAGGGTCCCCAAAGCCACCCATGTTAGGGTCCACATAGCTGCACTGTGTGTGCCCACATCCTCTCAGCCCTCATCATTTCCACGATGCTGATGGCTTCTTACTATGGGTACCTGCAACACTGCCTAGGAGCTTTGTGTGGCCTGGAATCATAGTAGACCCTCAAGAAGGCCAGAGGGACCAGGGATTTGATGCCCCCAAGAGCATCCCTGAAACAATGTCTGATGGCAGTTGGTGTGTAAATATACTAACTTCCTCCCCTCTTGGATGGGACAATTCTCTATACTAGTTGTTCTCAACTAGGTACAATCTTTCCCCCAAGGGGACATTTGGCAACATCCAGATATTTTGGTTGGATGGTTGCTATTGGCATCTTGTGGGTAGAGGCTAGGGTACTGCTAACAACCTGTAATGCACAGGACAGCTCCAACAAACAGTACTTATCTAGTCCAAAATGTCAGTAGAGCCAAGGTTCTATACCCTTTCCCCGAGGTCCCCAGATGCCCACAGCAATAACCTGCTCATTTAGGCACACTCTCCTGACTGCTTTCCCCTCCCTGGCCCACTTCCCCACACTCTTTCCAGCACTTCCCAGGACCAACTGCCACATAACTACTTTTACTCAAATCCTCATCTCAAGGTGGCTTCTTGGGGGACCCAACCAAAAATCACCCATTACTATAGTCATGGTGACAACCTTGGAAGGGTCTCATAGTCTTGGATTCCTATTTTAGCCATCTACACTCTTAGCCAGTCCCAGGGATACCCACACTGATGGGGCCACTTGAGGCCGCACCATGAGGCCACACATGAGGCCACACCAACTCACTCACCAAGAAATGTGATGTAAGACTTGAGTACAGATTCAATGCAATCCCTATCAGAATTCCAGCTGACTTCTTTGTAGAAATTGACAAGTTGATTCTGAAATTCATATGGCCTTACAAGGGACCAGAAGTACCCAAAACACTCTTGAAAAAGAAGAGAATAGGAGGACTCACACTTCCTGATTTCAAAACCTGCAACAAAGTGACAGTAACCAAGGCAGTGTGGTACTAGCACAGAAATAGACATATAGATCAATGGACTAGAATTGAGAGTCCAGAAATACCCATATATCTATGGTCAAGTGACTTTCAATAAGGGTATTAAGACCATTCAATGGAGAAAGAATAGTCTTTTCAACAAATGATAGCAGGACAATGTTGCATTCACCGACTCGAGAAACAGATGTTCGGAAACTTTCAGGATTCAAAGGTGTTACTTTATTGGCCAAAAGTTTTAACCTGAGCAGGGGCAAACTCTCAGAGTGTCCGGAGACACGATGCTCAGAAGAGCTGCAGACGAGAGCCGCGCCTCACGCTTTCAGCTAGGCCTTTTTATAAACACAAGCAAGCAAGCATTTCACAGAAACAGAAGTGGCTGTTAGCTATTGGCTATCTTTTGGCGCTTGAGGGATCTATACATTGCAGGGTTTGGGGAATGGGAAATTTAAACCTAAACATCTCCTTAAATGGTAATCTGCCTCCAGTTCTTTGTTCTCTGTTCCTGGACAGCCAAATCTCACAGGGACAGTCCTTTAGCTATTTTCCTGGTTCCAACAGACAACTGATTATATGCAGAAGAAATTTGGACCCTTACCTTACACCATATGTTGGGGGCTCCACCCACAGAGCCCCATCCCTCCATCACGGATGAAAATAAAACTACCAAGACATGATCTGCTTGGGGAGGAGAGGTGGTCAAACTCTCAAAGGAGAATGACCCAGAGCCCCTTCCTCACTAGGCTTTTATTGGGTTCAAATACACAGGAATACAGGTATGTCAGGAGGCAAAGATCAAAAATGGTCAACATTTCAAAGAAATCTGAGGGCTTAATCTGAGTCAGTGTCTGTCAGGAAAGGGGGTTGCAAAACTTTGGGAGACATACTAATTTCCTCCTTGGACCCTTATCATTTAAATGAGAACACTCTTAGTAAAGCAGGTTTCACAGGACTTTACAAATTCTTTCTTATGCCCGATCACCTGGAGAACTTCTCTGGCTGGCACAGGGCTGCACCACTCTGATCACTCGCTGGGTCATAGTTCCAGGCTTTAAGCTGATTAGGTCCAGGAAGCAAGAGATAAGCAAGACAGCTCCCAGATGGAAATAGCCTCGGGGGGGGGGGGGGGCGGGCGCGGCAAGGGTCCATCACCCCCTCTTTGCTGCAGCCCCCCAAGTCCTTCCATGAGGGCCTCCCAAGTGGTCGTGTCTGGCTTAGGTTGCCCCTCCCATGAGGAGTCTTACCCGTCATTGACTACTGACTAAGCGTTGGGGCCAGAGATGGATGAGGCAGAAGCGGCACTCCTGCCAGGGAGATAAGCTCTGTCTCCTTAGTAGCTCACGTCCTCTTGTCAGAACAGACCCAGATGAAGCAGGTCCCTAGACTCTCACTCAACCCACCATGGGGTGAAGGTTACAACTCCTGAAACCAGGCTGAATGGTCCTCAACAACCATATACAAAAATTAACTCAAAATGGATCAAAGACATAAATGTAAGAGCTAAGACTATAAAACTCTCAGAAGAAAACATAAGGGTGAATCTATATGATCTTGAATTTGGCAAAGTATTCTTACATGTGATTCCAAAAGTATGAGCAATAAAAGAAAAAGTAGATAAAATGGACTTCATCAAAATTAAAAACTTTTGTGCTTCTAAGGACACTATCAATAAATTAAAAATACACCCCACAGATTGGGAAAAAGTATTCGCAAATCATATATCTGGTAAGGGACTTATATTATTAAGTATCCATGAATTTAGAACTATTTTCTCCCAGTGAATTTAAATTTTATATATTGAATTTCTTTCTATATGTCTAATGTCTATTTTTCTTAAAATGCATTTTGTCTGATACTAACATAACTATGCCAATTTTCTTTTTGTTAGTATTTTTCTTGTATTCTTTCACTGTTCTCCTTACAATTTCTTCATGTTTTAGATATGCCTTGTGTCGGCAGCATTTGACTATTTTTTAATCCAATCTGCTAGTCTATATATTTTAACTGGAGAGTTCAGTCTCTTTATATTTATAGACATTAAAAATATATTTGGCTGTATTTCTATGATCTTATTTTGTGTTGTAATCTGTCCTTCTTCCTAAGGGTTTCTTTCTGTCCTCCATTGCATTGTTTTGAATTGATTGAGATTTTTACTCATCACATTTTTTAACTCATCTATTAGTGTGGAAGATGGGCATTCTATTTCTTAGTCTTTTATTGGTGACTCAGCATTTCGAAATGATTACCTAACTTAGCATAGTCTAAAGTTAGTCAATATCTTCCCCTTATCCTGAACAGTGCAAAGTACTTTGGTAGCTTTAATTCCATTTAGTTAAGGACCAGCCTTTTAGCTCCATCTCTTGTTTAACCCTCATGGAACAGACATTGTTTTAGACAGTGAGTGTGTTTGTTTACATTTACCTATCGTTTCTTCTTATATCTCAGATTTTCATCCTGAGATCATTTTTCTTCTCAAGTTCATCCTTCAGAAATTCCTTTAAGGGGGGTTTGTTATTTATAAAGTCTCTCCATTTTAGCATAAATAAAAATGCTTTATTTCCACCCTTATTCTCTTTCTTGCAATTTTATTGAAATATAATTCACATACCATAAAATTCACCCTTTGAAAGTATAGAGTTCAGCCCTGGCTGGTGTAGCTCAGTGGATTGAGTGCCGGCCTGTGAACCAAAGGGTCGCCAATTTGATTCCCAGTCAGGGCACATGCCTGGGTTGTGGGCCAGGTCCCTAGTGGAGGATGCATGAGCGACAACCATTCATTGATGTTTCTCTCCCTCTCTTCCTTACTCCTTTCCTCTCTCTCTCTAAAAATTAATAAATAAAATCTTTTAACAATTAAAAAAACAAAGTATACAGTTCAGTGGCTTTAGTATACTCACAGGATTTTACAGACATCACCACTATCTAATTCAAGAACATCTCATCACCCCAAAAAAGAAATCCCATGCCCATTAGCTGTCACTTCAGATTCTCCCCACCCTCATCCCAGCCTCTGGTGGCCATGAATCTACCTTTCATCTCTATGGATTTGCCTATTCTGGACATTTCATGTAAGTGAAATTGTATATTTTGTGGTCTTTTTGTCTGGCTTCTTTTTTAAAATTATTTATTTATTTTTAGAGAGGGGGGAGGGAGAGAGGGAGAGAAACATCGATATGTGAGAGAAACATCAATCAGTTGCCTCTCCTGTGCCCCCAACTCGGGACCCAGCCCAAAACCTAGGCACATGCCCTGACTGGGAACCAAACTAGCAACCCTTCACTTCACAGGCTGGCACTCGATCCACTGAGCCACTGTCTGACTTCTTTTGCTTAGTATGTTTTCACTGTGCATCCATGTTGAAGAATATGTCAAAACTTCATCCCTTTCCATGGCAAGTAGAATTCTATTGTATGGATATATCACATTTTTTATTCATTTATAAGCTAATTGACATTTATATTTTAAGAAATTATTTCAGTATTACTAGGGACAGGACTGGGGTATACAGTCCTTCATTGGTGTGACTTTTCAAAAACCCTTTAGAATTGTTGTTCTTCTGTCTTTCATCATTACTATTGATACTATTATAACTGATAAGCCATTAGTCTAATTTATTGTAATTAGAGGAGTTGAGAACAACAAAAATTTTTCTTTCTGGTACTTTTTAAGTTTTTTTCCTTATCCTTGGTTTTCTTCAATTTGGATATGATGTACCTATTCAACATGTATAGACTTTATTTACTGCTTTTTAAATTTTTTTAACCTTTAAATTACAGTTGACATTCAATATTATATTAGTTTCAGATGTGTAGCATGGACATTTATATTACTTACAAAGTGATCCCCCCAAGAAATCTCGTACCAACCTGGCACCATATATAGTTATCATAATATTATTGACTTATTCTCTATGCTGCAGTTTGTATCCCACTGATGAAATTCTTGAATTTGAGAATTCATGTTTTTTAATAATCATGGAAAATTGTCAGCTACTTATTTCTTTGAATATTGACTCTTTCCCATTAATCCTATAATCACTTTCCAAAAATCTGATTAGAAATATATTAGAGCTTTCCATTCCATTGTCCGTAGCTTATTTTTAGATTTTCCATTTTTCTTTCTGTGCTGGATTATGTGCAATTCTTTCAAATTTACTTTCCGGTTTACAAATTCCCTCTCCAGCTGTGTCTGTTCTATTTAACTATTCCACTGAGTTTTTCATTTCGTATGCAATATATTTAAATTTCTAGAACCCCTGTTTGGTTCTTTTTAAAATCTGCCTGGCCATTTCTGCAATGCCTTGCTTTTTTCCTGTGCCACAGAAGCTCCAGTTACAGCAGATGCAGGCCGCCCAGTGAGGTGGGTGCCCTTGGCACGTGCAGTAATTTCACTAGTCACTTACTTCCCTGGACTGATGTTTCCAATCTGCTCCTGGCCTCTTGTAATTCTCGTGCATTTTTATAGCTCTTCTAGTAACTGAAGAGAATTTCAAAAAGATTTTTTAGCATCATTATATGTTTTTTAGCTGATTTCTTTGTAAACCTTCAGCCATACAGATTTCAAATTCTTTATCCAACATCCATGCTTTCAGAAAATAACTGAAAAAAAAGTTAGCAGTTAAAAAAATGCTAACTACCTACTACAAGCCAATAACTGTCCTGGGGTCTTGCAGGAGAACAGATCAGAGGCTGTGTCTGCCCTCGGGGCTGCTCACAGTTTCTGGAGAAGCCAGAAACCCCACAGTTAACCAGTATGCTCTGAAGGGGTAAAAGCTGGTAAGCAAGTCCATGCTGAGATGTATAAAGACCAGAAACACCAATAATCAAGTTGATTCTCTTTGTGAGATATAAACTAAATATTCAACATTTAGTTAAGGGGGAGAATACCTTACGAAGCAAAACACAAGCTCTTCTCTTGCATTGGAAGGCATTAGGGAAGCTGTCTGTTATTCAAGCACATGTTATAATTGCAATATATATTTTTGCATATATCTCTAGCCCCCACCCTAAACCCAAGCTACTTAAAAAAGCAGTTATTCCAGCCACATACAGTAGCCTCCTGGAGGGCTGTTCTGGATAAATTTTTCCATTTCCTTACATTTCCACTGATGTCTTAGCTGCTTGCCTAGCCATCCCTTAATTTTAGTGTTCTGAGTAACTATCACTGCATAACAAATCACTCCAAAACAGTGGCTTAAAATGAAAACTATATGTTATGGCTTGAATTGTGTCCTCTCAAAAGAGATGTTGAAGTCCTAACCCTCAGCACTCAAAATGTGGTCTTCCTTGAGAAATAGGGTCATTGCAGATGTAACTAGTCAGGATGAGATAGATCATCCTGGGACAGGGTGGGCACCTAATCAAATGTGACTGGTGCCCCTATAAGAGGAGGAAATTTTGGACAGAGAGACCCAGGAAGAACACGATGCAAAGATGGAGTCGGAGACTGGAGCGATGCATCTACAAGCCAAGGAATACCAATAATTGCTACAAAAAGCCAGGAGAGAGGCACCGAACAGGTTCTCTCTCAGGGCCCTCAGAAGAAACCAACCCTGCCAACACCTTGATTGTAGACTCTAGCCTCCAGAACTGTGAGAGAACAGATTTATTGTTTTACCCCCTTTGTGGCCATTTGTCACCTAGGCAGTCCTAGGAAACTCATACATGATCATTTACTTTGCTCAGGAGTCTGGAGGTTGTCTGGAATCCAGGCTGTTCTCACTCTGGGTGTGTGATGCATTGTAGGCATTAGGTGGCTGGGGCTGGGTTCATCTCAAAGGCCTCCTCATGCACTTGCCTGATATCTGGGCGAGAAGCCTCAACGAGTTGCAGCTGGAGGAGTTGTGGCCCTCTGGGCATCTCTCACCCTCCACATGGTCTCTACACATGGCAACCTCGGGGGAGATGGACTTCTTACAGGGCAGCTGGCTGGCTGCTCCCAGAGCAAGGGTCCAAAAGAGAATCTGAGAGAAACTATTTGGTCCTTTTCTAACTAGCTTCAGAAGTCATAGAACATCACTTTCACTGCATTCTGTCTCCAGAGCTCACCCAGGTTCAAGGTGAGGAGACATACAGGTTCTACCTCTTGATAAGAGGAGTGCCTGAGAAGTCATGGACATGTTTTAAAACCTCCAACCAGCTCAGTTAGTGGGGACATCTGGCCTGGAGGATAGGAGGAGTCTCCCTGGAGACAGCCATGTCTACCTGCCTGAACCCTGAAGCAGGAGGAGTTAGCAGTGAACAAGGTCTGAGGCAGGGAAAAGAGCCACGCCCCTCCTGCCCCTCCCACCAGAGGCTGGAATACACCCTCTTCAGTTCTCAGTCCTCAGCACATCCTCCAGGACTTCTGGAGCTCCAGGCTCACTCACTAGGCTGAGACTCTGTGCCAGGCCCTGGAGATCCAGACTCTGCCCAGAGACCACCCAAGCCAAAGGTCATCCCTAAGGACTCCTCCCTGGCCACCACCCAAAAGGGTAGAGAAGCTCAGGTGCTTTGTGCGCCTGACAGAGACCCAGCTTAGTCTGAGGCCATTTCTGTCCCTGCCTCCCCCACTAATCTGGGGCAAAAGAAGTCTCCTCAGAGAGGGCTCCCATGTATATAATAACTACCCCCGAGGTTTGGGGGCTCAGTCCCAGGGTCTGGAGCAGTCACTCTCCCCTCCCCCCCCCCCCCCCCCCCCCCCCGCTAACTTAATGCTTTGCCTTCTGATGAGTATTTAAAAACAGTATGGTGGTTGCCAGAGGGAAAGAGGGTGGGGGAGGTAGGAGAGGGGTAGGGGAGATAAATGGTGATGGAAGGAGACTTGGCTTGGGTGGTGAACACGCAATACAGTGTACAGATGATGTATTATAGAATTGTACACCTGAGACCCATATAATTTTATTAACCAATGTCACCCCAATGAATTCAATTAAAAAATAAATAAATAAATCTTCTCCCCGCCCCTCTTTGTTGATAAGGAGACATGCATTTCTCGTTATGCTGGTTAGCCTGTGGAGACCACTTTTCCGTCGAGGGAAATATCCAGTTGTCTGATCACCTGGAAGTACCTAATCAGGGACACTGTGGGGCGTGTACATGTACATACAGCGCTCAACTTCTCTGAGAGGCCTCTGATCTGCAGAGGGGGCCTGCGGTCACATCAGCCTTTCCTCCAGTCCTGCCTCTGCCCTCAGAGCAGCAACCAAGGTGCCTGTTTGTTCGCTGAGCCCCTGCTGCAGTTCAGCACGCAGCCATCTGTCCTTGGAGGGGGTGCTCTAGTGCACGCCGCGCCGCGCGGAGGAAGCCCAAGCTCGGGGAGCGGGAAGTACTAGTTTGTGTCTGAGATTCAGTGTCTTTTTGTCTCAACATTTCCCTCCAGAACCTGAGATCCTTCTCTTCTCCCTTCCTCTCACCCTCCTTCTACTCTGTCTGCATCGTTCTTCCTCTCCTTCCTTCCTTCTGTCTGTCTACGTCTGGGTCTCTGAGCTCTTTCGCTGTCACTCTCCCCACCCCCACCAACACACACGCACAAGGGTCTAGGGCTGTGTAGAGTGTTTGGCCTTCCCCTCAGCCTTCAGCACCAGGATCTGGCCGAATTCATAGGAAAACTCCATGAAGGAATGCACCGTAGCTCCTGGCAGCCTCCTTCCCTCCTTCCGCCAATAACACACCTTTCCCAGGTCTCTAAGGTGAGGTGGATGGGTGAGAGAATGACCCAAGACCACAATGGCAAAGAAGGGGGATTATTCCCAGTGGCCAGACTGAAAAGAGAGCACGTGCAGCAGAGGAGACGGGATCTAAATTCTTACCCATAATGAAAATTTCTCCCAACCTGAAAGCTCACACCAAAAAGGTTCTGCCACTTGCCAGCTATGTGACTTAAGATGTGTCACTGAGCTTCTCTGAGCCTATAATAATCCCTATTTTAAAAGATTGTTATGATTCAATGAGATAAAGACTGTTGATTTCTTTTGAATACTTTTGGCTGCAAATAACAGAAAAGTCAACCAAGACTTGATTGAGCAATAAAGATAATTATTTCACACACTAAGATTCTAGCAGCAGGCATTTTCAGGTTTTGTACAATGATTCAGAAATGCCATTGAAAACCAGTTTCCTTCTTCACCCTCCTAGTTTGTCATTTACATCTTATGCTGTTTCATCATGGTTAAGTGATAGCTGGTGCAACTCTGGAAGTCATGGACCACATTCCGAATAAGAAGAAGGGATATATTAATAATAAATACCCCTTCAGGTGATGAACTTCACTGTAGGTGATTCAGGGATCACACCTTGAGAGCATCTGCCCTGCAGCATGTTACCTGACTTGAAACTCATTCTCACCTCAGATTCCTTTACCATTAAAAAAAAAAAAAAAAAGCCTTCAGAGAAAAGGTGGGACCCCATTGGTAGGATTCCATGCACATGTGGGGCTAGGTAGGGGCAGGAGAAGGCTTCCTGGTCCTATCACAGACCTTCAGAGCTGGAAGGGACCTGAGAGAGCCTCCCCCTAACCCTACACATGTTGGGGAAATTGAGGCCCAGAGAAGAAAAGTGGTTTCTTCACAGTCACACAGCAGAGCCAGGGCCAAGTATTCCCAGCTCTGAGACCCTCTTGCTATTCTGAGGTGAGTCCTCAGAAAGGAGGGCTTGACCCAGGAAATGCAGGTTTCTTTGGTGGGTTCCCCAGAAGCAGAGCCTGCGCCAGGGGTTCCCATTCAGATGATGGACTGGGGAGGCTCCGAGAAGAAGGGAAGTGAGGGACACAGGTTAGGAAAGAGTTAAAAGCTACATCCAAATGTGGTCTCCACTGGGCTCCAGCTGCAGTCTGGTCCCACAGAGCACAAACAGCGTCACAGAGTTAGTCCTTCCTTGAGGCTTGGGGTCACCTTTTGTGTCACCACATCCGTCAGTCATCGGCCACAGTCTCCCAGGTGTGCGTACAGGTGGCGTGAGGCCTGCTGGGTGGAGGCGGCTTTTCCTTGGCTGATGATGCTGCTCCAGGAAAGGGGCAGCTGTGGGCCAATGGCAGCAACCCTCTAGCAGCCAGGGCTGGAAAACAAGCAGGTCAGAAGGCAAACAAGCCACTCTCCTTCCCAGAAGCTCCAGGGCAAACCCCCCCCCCAGCACTTTCAGCCACAGAACAGTGTCCAGGCACAAAGGTCCGTGCCCTCTGCACCCGCAATTTCCTTGTTCATAAAATGGGCACGCAGGACCAAAGGACTGCTGAGTTCCCTTCCAGCTCTGCCTTGCAGAGCTTCTGTGAATCCACTTCCACCTCATCCCAATGTTCCAACCAGGCAGGCCTCCCACCTGCTGGCTCCCCACTCGCCCCAGCAGCTGAAGAGCCATTGAGAACGGCAGACTTGACTTGGGGTGGGGAACACAAAACACAATATGCAGATGATGTGTTACAGAATTGTACACCTGGGCCCTGTATAATTTTATTAACCAGTGTCTCCCCGATAAATTCAATTAAAAAATACATCTTGAAATTTGGGGGAAAAAAATCATGGAGAACAAAGCGGTGTCTCCACTCAGCAGGCCTGAACACCAAGAGATGGGCAGAAGCAAGTTTCTGGGTTTGCATACATCCCCAGCCTGCTGAGCAGACCTGGGGAGTCAGTATTTCTTGAAATGTAAGTACTGAGACCACACTGGGTTGCCAGTAAATTCATTATCCCATTACACAGGCCTGAATTATTCAGCGCTCTGGAGGCTGCCTCAGGAACGCGCCCAGCACAGTTGATGCCGGAATTAGCGGGATGGATGGATCAGGCCCGGGGCATGGCTGGTGCTGGGATGATGGATCTTGGCCCAGAGCGGCCGCCAGGGCTTGAAGGCACAAGAGGGGTCTGGCTGGCAGCACCTGGGCCCTGGGCATTCCTGGGACCTGGGGAAAGGCTTGTGTACATATGCATGGATCCCCTAACCACCCCCCCCCACACACACACCCAAAATTGGCAAACTGTATTTTTGGAGGCCCACCTGCTCCAAACAAACCCAGGGACAGAAGATCCAGGCTCTACCTCTACCTGGCTATGTGACCTCCAGCAAGTCATTCACCTCTCTGAGCCTGCGTCTTTATCCGTAAAATGCAGCAATGATGCTGAACGTTCCCAGTATCCATTCTCCCTCTAAGCATAATGATAGAACTGAGTTTTCATTGAGTACATAATCCTCTGGAATAACAACTATTTCCAGGTTGAAGTGTGCCCATGTGACTAAGTGCTAGTCAAAACGATGCAAGTAGAAGTATCCTGTGAAACTTTGAAGATGCATCCTTAAAGGAAGGGGCTGAGTCCTATCTTTTCCTTTCCTTTTCCTAAAAACCGGGGTAAAGGTGTGATGGCTGGACCGCAAATGGTCATCTTGCTCACTGAGGAGAAGCCACATGATGGGGACGGTGGCACAACAGAGTAGAAGCCTGAGTCCCTATTGACTCTGGAGCCTCCCCCTGAGTCTCCACCTCCAGGTTGCATCTACAAAAAATAGAGGCCCTGCCCTGTGTGGCTCCGTTGGTTGGGCCTTGTCCCACAAGCTGAAAAGTCGCCCCACAAGCCCAAATGTCATAGTTTGATTCCCCGTCAGGACACAGGCCTGGGTTGCAGGTTCAGTCACCAGGTGAGGCGCACGGGAAAGCGGCAACGGATTGATGCTCCTCTCTCACTTCCAGGTTTCTGCCCCTCTCTTTCACCCTCCCTGCCCCTCTCCCTAAAAATAAATAAATAAAATATTTAAAAACTAAAATAGAAATTAACTTCTCTTTTTTAAATATATTTTATTGATTGTGCTATTACAGTTGTCCCATTTCTCCCCCATCATTCCCCTCCACCCTGCACACCCCCTCCCACCCACATTCCCCCCTTTAGTTCATGTCCATGGGTCATAAGTTCATTAACTTCTACATTTCCCACACTATTCTTGCCCTCCCCCTGTCTATTTTCTACCCACCCTCTATGCTACTTATTCTCTGTACCTTTTTCCCCTCTCTCCTCCTCCCACGCCCCTGTTGCTAACCCTCCGTATGATCTCCATTTCTGTGGTTCTGTTCCTGTTCTAGTTGTCTGCTTAGTTTGCTTTTATTTTAGGTGTAGTTGTTAACAGCTGTGAGTTTGCTGTCTTTTCACTGTCATGTTTTTATCTTCTTTTTCTTAGATAAGTCCCTTTAACATTTCATATAATAAGGGCTTGGTGATGATGAACTCCTCGAACTTGACCTTATCTAAGAAGCACTTTATCTTCCCTTCTATTCTAAATGACAGCTTTGCTGGATACAGCAATTTTGGATGTAGGTCCCTGCCTTTCAAGACTTCAAATATTTCTTTCCAGCCCCTTCTTGCCTGGAAGGTGTCTTTTGAGAAATCAGCTGCCAGTCTGATGGGAACTCCTTTGTAGGTGACTGTCCCCTTATCCCTTGCTGCTTCTAGAATTCTGTCTTTCATTTGAATCTTGGCTAATGTAATTACGATGCACCTTGGTGTGTTCCTCCTTGGGTCCAACTTCTTTGGGACTCTCTGAGCTTCCTGGACTTCCTGGAAGTCTATTTCCTTTGCCAGATTGGGGAAGTTCTCCTTTATTATTTGTTCAAATAAGTTTTCCACTTGTTGCTCTTCTTCTTCCCCTTCTGGTACCCCTATAATTCGGATGTTGGGACATTTAACGATGTGCCGGAGGTTCCTAAGCCTCTCCTCACTTTTTTGAATTCTTGTTTCTTCCTTGTTTTCTGTTTGGTTGTTAGTTTCTTCCTTCTGGTCCACTCCATTGATTTGAGTCCCAGTTTTCCTCCCATCTCTATTGGTTCCCCATGCATCTTCCTTCATTTCATGTATTGTAGCCTGCATTTTTTTCATCTAATTTGTGAGCAAAATCAACCAGTTCTGTGAGCATCCTGATCACCAGTGCTTTGAACTGTGCATCTGATAGGTTGGCTATCTCTTCATTGCTTAGAGGAATTGGCTCTGGAACTTTCATTTGTTCTCTGGTTTGAGCCATTTTTGGTGGGTTTTTTTGTTTTGGTTTGGTTTTGGTCTGGTCGCGGCTGTTATATAGTGAGGGGTGGAGCCTTAGGAGTTCCCCAGTGTGGGGCAGCCCAGTCACTGGGTTGTGACGCTGTATGTGGGGGCGGGGTTCGAGAGGGAACAATGGCGCCTGCTCCGCTCTCTCCTAGATTCCAGTCCCTTCCACTGCTTCCCCTTCACCTGGATTGTCTGCTTGTGCAAATGTGGGACCACCTGGTCAGCCAGCCGCCTTGTGCAGCCTCACTGGGTCTACACAGTTGCCACCCTGTGCCCGGGGTCCACCAGCTACCACCTGTGCACCTGGGAACTGCCAGCCGCTTCTGCCTGCATTCCTGGGTCCGCACCTCCACTTTTTCCTGCCGCGACTTGGCCCCTCTTACCAGTCTGGATGAATGGTTGTTGGACTTCCGTACAGTTCAATTTTCTATCAGTTCTAGTTGTTTTCTAGTTTCTAAATACTTATTGTCCTTAATTTTGGTTGTGAGAGGAGGCACAGTGTGTCCACCTACGCCTCCATCTTGGCTGGAAGTCCAACTTCTCTCTTGATTAAGCCATTGTGTTTTGGATTTTTCTGTCATAGCCAAACCCCACCCTACTTTGTTAGGCAAGTCTGAGGGTGAAGTGAGATATTACAGGAAAACAGCCACCTCAATAGATATGTGCTCTAGTATACTTCAGTGGTTAAGAACTGTAAGCCCTGAAACCAGAGGATTTGAGTTCAAATCCCAACTCTACCATTTAATAAACTGTGCAACTTCAGGCAAGTTGCTTAACCTCTCTGTGCTTCAGCTCCCTCATCTGTAACATGGGGATTAATACGAGAATTAACCGAGTCACTATGAAGCTACAAGTGTTATATAAGTATCAGCAGTTAGAATCCCATGTTTACACATTCAGGGGGAGTCCCGATGGAGCTCAGGGTCCTGGATCTCCATGCATCTCCTAAAGCTTCATCTCTGTCTGGATTTTTCCCTCAGGGTGGCTGTGCTCTCCAGGCAGCTTCAGTCATGACATGAACAGCTTTGCCTTGGTGGAGAGGCCCCCAACCTGAACCAAAGAGGGATGGGCAGCAGAGACTGGGCTCCTGGTTTGGGGCCAGGAGGGGGACTGTTCTCCGGGATCCCCAGGAAGTTCTTCCTCAGGAAGAAAGAAAGAGAAATAAAAACACCTGACTGTGTACCCCAGGCAGGTATCACTGGCCCTGTGGGGAGTGGATTAAATCAGAGGTCACAGCTCATATGCCTGCAGCACAAAGACCAATATGGAATATGAGTGGAATGTGTTGTGCTTGAGGCGGCAGGGAGTGGTGGGGACTTTGGCAAAGCACATGACCCATGTGGGGATGGGAACAGGCACATGCAGTGCTAGCAGCCTTGCCATGCAGCAAAATGGGTCCAGGTTGGTGAAATCTTCTGCTTTCTCAACAGAAATGAAAATCAAATCTAAATTCTTTGTGAAATTGTCCAATTGTTTGGTGCTGGCTCCATTCAAACAAACAAAACACTGATCAAGAAAAACAAAGTATGCCCCCAGGCCAGCCCAGGGTCTGTAGATGTAAACAAGCACTGAGAGGTCTCCGGTGCCTGCAGTCTGAATCCTGAGTCCCAGGCTGCATTTCCTGGTGTCTCTGGGGGAAAGGGGCATATGCTGAGCTTGAGGGTGGCTTGGAGGAAAGTAAGGGCTGGGAGTTTCTCCTTTGCTAGCAGGCAGGTGCTCTAGGCTGGAAGAGGGAAGGTGAGCGGGACCCCTCAGCTCCCTCTCCTGTCCGATTTCAGGATGGCAGTGAAGGTGGGCGGAGGCAGGGGGTTGCCTTGCAACCTCAGGCAACACTCCGACTCCCAGAGCTTCAGGTTCTTCCCTGAGGTTGAACTAACTGGAAAATCTTCAGCCGCTGCCTGCGCTCACTGAGATCGTGCCCAATGGGGTCTCTGTACCCGTACCTTTGGAGACACCCTGGGGCCCTCGGGACCTGTGTGTAGATTGGACTGCTGCTCCTGACTCTGCACTCTGCCACCAGTAATAGGGTTACACGTCCATACCCTTGGCCATGTGACCTCACGGGGCCACCCCATGGAGGGTGTAGAGCACACATCTTTAGTCAGGACTTGGGGCTTGGCCAAGTGATTCTGTGGCCACTGGAACATCAGCAGACCTGACTGAGGCAGAGGCTTTAAAAGCACTTATGGGGTGGGCTTCTTGCACCGGTGCTGTCCACTGGGAAAGAACATCACCAGGTAGAAAGATCTGAACCCACCACTGAAGCAGAAGAGCCCCAGCTGACCCTCTGAACCAGGAGCAAGAAAATTAATTGATTATTCTAGAAGCCAATGAAACCTGGGGCTGTTACATAACATTGCCCCAGCACAAACCTGACAACTGTGCCAGGAGGACGTGGACTTCCCCAACCCTGTCCCCAGCAAGATGCACAGGAACTACCAACCCATCTGGTCATCCACTGTCCCAGAGGCCTCTGTGCCCCAGCTCTGAGGCAAGTAGAGAGACTCCCCCTGGAGTGGGGAGATACCCCAGGCTGTGGCCACACAGAATTGGAGCCAATCCCACATCATGGCTGTGAAACTTTGGATGAGTCCCTTCCTCTGTCTGAAAGCCACCTGTGGAGTGGTCGTGCCTACTTCATCGATGAGAGGCCACAGGTCTGCAGCAGCACAAAGGTGGGTCCCCAGTGCTGGCATTTGGGCTTGTCAAGTAGGGGAGGGATGGGCCTGCCAGGAGTCTTTGGGATGCAGGCATCTCCTGTGAGAAAGCTCATTCTTGAGGAAAATGAAGCCTCACCTCTGGAGGGCATAATCTCAAGTTCAGTATGGAGTCTGTCACTGTGTCCTGAAGGAAAAAAAACAAACAGGTTTATCTCAGCACCAACTCTAAGCCTATGGGCCCAGGCCATACCGCTTGGGGGCTTGTATCAGTTAGGAATGCTGTGAGCTTCAAGTAAAAGAATATATAGCAAGTCATTGCTGAAACAGAAAGGGCTCCTTTTTCTCATGTAACAAGTAGTCTGGAGCTAGACAGTTGCTGATGGTGCCTCAATGGCTAGATAATGCCTTCAAGCACCAGCACTCCATCTTTTGTCTCACCATCCTCACTGTTTGTTTTTTTTTAATCTTAACTCTGTTGCCTAATGGCCACAAGATGGCTGCTATGATTCCAACCATTTCATCTTTACATAACCCCATACAAGGTTAAAAGAGGCTAAGCAATAACAGAGGGGTTTATTATCAGGGAGGAAAATGTTCTGAGAAGCCAGAAATGAGCTGCAGAGAGGATGAGAGCACCTTGAAAAAATACGCCTGAGATGGCTGTGACAGCCTGAGACAGATCACAGTTCATCCCCTAGAGCTGGGCACACTGTTCCTTGGATAGTGTCAGGCTCCCACTGGCAAGGCAGAAGGAGGAGGAATGCTTCAGAGGCAGACAGTAATGGTGTCGGCAGGAGGAGGGCAAATCCATCCCACAGGGGAGCAGCACCAGGCAGGACCCTTAAACTGCAAACCATAGAAGCTGCTTGGTAGCGAACAGGCAGATTTTACTTTGCTGCAAACAACAGAGCCACTCTGTTGTAAACAGCAGCCTCTGGGAGGACTGGAGAATCAGGTTTGGATGCTCCACAAGCAGGAACTTCACAGCTAGAAGCCCTGCCCAATCACACCACGGGACTGTTCTAGTGAGAACACAGCCACCACACAGCCCACCTCTGGCTAGAGGCTTCAGTGCAGCCACCCCGGCAGCCACAGGCACCACCACCTCATCACACTTACTCGCTGAGCACCTTTCTCCTTCACACAGTCGCTAACTCACATTGCCAACATTTGCGTTCCTTGAGCCTTTTGCCATACATCTGATGGATGGAAGCTAGGTCCCATGTCTTCCAGGGGGGTATGTGTGCTTGTCGTCTTTGAGAAAAGGAAGGACTCACAACGTAGGCCAGTGTCTTAATGTGAAGAGCTAAAAGCTGCAGGGAGACTTTCTTTACCAGGTCTCAAAAGGGCCCCATGAAGTCTTGACCGTGTGAAGGCTTCTGAGGGTCAGCCAGGATGTCTGGCAGAAGCATTCCTGGCCACCCTGACAAGAATGAAGGAGAGAAACAGATGACACCATGAAAAACACACCTAAGTTATTCACTGGGGACTCTCAGAAATACCTGGATTGAGCCAGATAAATTGAATCACAAGTAAATTGTTAGTACGTGGAAGATGCTTCCCCAGAGAACTAAATGAATTTCCAGAGGACCTAGGGGCTCTGGACTTGGGTCCAGTGGTGAGATGACAAACTTGTATAGAAGCTGAATTAGAGACAAGTTCACATCCTGGCTCTGCCACTTACGCATCACTTGACCTCCGGGAGCCTTGGTTTGCTCATCTGGGAAATGGAGACAATGCCGGCCACCAGACAGGGGGGCTCTGAGGAACGTTCCACATCCCATTCAGTTCATGCCGCAGCAGGGAATCCTATGTGTTTAAGTATCTAATCCCACTGTGGTTGTCGGGGAGGGGAATAGGAACTGGGCAGGGGTATTTCAATCTATATAACCGTTCTGAGAGCTTGGAGGCTGAGGCAGGCAGAGTTTTGCCACCCTCCCCTGATCTCTACCATCCACGTTACTCCCAAGGGAGGACTTGCAGGTGTAACTAACCAGCCCACCTTAAAATAGGCACATTATCCCAGATTATCTGGGTGGGACTAATGTAATCACATGAGCCCTTAAAGGCAGGAGAGGAAGGCATCAAAAAGCTTCAAGGTGCCTTTGCTGGCCTTGAACATGAAGGAGCTTCAGAAGGAGCTGAATCTGCCAACAGCTAGAGAGATTGGAATAAGGCCCACAGCACCAGGGCAGAACTGCAGCCCCGGGCAACACCTTGACTTTATCTTGGGGAGACCCTAAGCAGAGAATCTGGCCGTGTCTTGCCAGACTTTTGACCTACAAATGCATGAGATAATAAATGGGTGATTTAAGCCACAGCAATAGAACACTAAGACAGAAGGATCATCCCCATTTTCTAGTTGAGGAACTCAGAGCTCATGAAGTGAGCAGTGGCCACAAAGTGAGTGGTGGGGCCAATGTATGAATCCAAGTCCACGTGACCCCCAAGCCCATGCTGTCTCTTCCCATTTGGCCTGTCCAGGTGAGGGAACTGAGGCACTACAGCCTGAGGTATGGCCTGCCAGCTCTGCAGCTTCTGGGTGGAGGTGGGAGCAGGCTGTGGGCCCTCTGTCCTCCTGAACTCCTCTCAGGAGCCCCAGAAGCCCTGACTCATGGTCTATCTGCACCCATCCACTCAGCTTGAAGTGGCCCCCTAGAGCCCTGGAATCAGGAAATTGCCTCCCAAAGTCATAGGTGAAAAGATGCCATCCTCTCTAGAGAGCTCAGCAGACCTCTCCCAGATGTGGTCAGACTCCAGGCAACAGCTTCTCGGTGGGGAGGAGGCCTAAAGAAGGCAAGCCTTGCAGAGAGACCCAAAGGTGCCTCTGGCAGCCCGCAGCTGCTAGGGGAGAGCCCAGTGAGTGTGAGAAGGAACCGAAGGGCACAGAGGTAGGAAGAGGATTCCTGGGGCAGAGATGAGGTGGGCAGGGGCAATCAGCTGACCACTGAGGCCCTTCTGGCCCTACCAGCCTTTACTTCTATGTCCTAACTTCTCTGATCCATGCCTTAAATCAGAGAAAACAGTTGTGCCATTGGCCAAATCAATGATGTATTCAGTTCAACTGACACAGTACTTTAAAAAATTTCCTCATTAAAAGCCAAATTTCTAACCTCTCTTGAAAAAATTGTAAATTCTGGCCACACTACACCCATCTTCCCACATGGCAGCATGGACTGGAGTCAGGTGGCTGCCATGACTTCTGACGGCACATGAACTTTGGAGCACCACAAGTCCCCACTGCTCCCTATTGCCCTCCGCTCACCTACCTGCCCAGTCCCTGAAGACATCTGAGTTTCAATCCCTTAGGCCCAACTTGACTCTGTGACATTTCCCCTCTGCCCCTGACTCACCCAGTCCGAGGGAGCTTAGGGGAGGTGCCTAGCTTCTGCGATGTTAGCAGGTCTGGGATAAGTAGAAGTTGAAAGCATTAGGATAGAAATTCAGGTATCTCTTTAAGACTCCTTTTTTTGTGGACAACTGTTCCCAGTGACCTGGTTTGGCTAAGAATTGGTCAGGGGTCATACTCCTGACTTCCTGGTGTGAACCTAAGGGAATGTACGGGCACCCATTCATTTCCTCTGCCTTCATGAGCCTGCAGGGTCCCTGATGCCTAATGGAGCAGCTGCATTTCGCCAAAAGAACAACTGAGACAGGCAGAAATGGTCCTCCCTCCTCCCCTGAGGCAGCAACCCATATCCGCATGGCCCTTTGGGGATGCCCAGCTCCCTTCACCTCTGGGGGCCACCTCTGAGGAAAAGAATCAAAACCTATTTTGTCTTCAGACCCCTGGCTTTCTAGGAAAAGGCCCCATAACAGATTCGGAGGCGACACTTTGCTGCTTTCATTGTGAGCTTGAGACGCTGGCACTGCAGTGGAAGAGACAAGAAATCAGGAGTAGATGGGGGAGGGAGGTGGAAAAATTAAATTTTGCGTGATCAGCAAGGTTTCAAACAATCGCTCGCCAACTGAAGTGGGTGCCACGTCTATAAGTCATTCTGTTTTATAGACCATTAGGATCTCCAGAGAGAACCTGCATGGAGACCACTGCTTTTTGTTGAAATTAAAATGTCAGAGAAAAAGAAATAGAACAAAACAGGGAATCTGCAATTAATTACCAGGCCATAAAAATTCAATAATCAGGAGGCAGAGCAGCCGTGGGCCCAGAGGTATCAGAGCCAGCGTAACAAGAATGGAATACATTAATCTTTTCAAATTAGTTTTTTAATCTGACAGGGATATATGGTGACATGCCTCCCCTCCCCGCCCGTCCCCCCACCTCTGCGGGCTCCGGACTGCAGCCAGGCTGGAGAGGGAGGTTCTGCAGTGAGAAGGGGGCCTGCCCACACCTGGACCCCCAGACAGGGGAGGGAATGAGGTCTGCAGCCTCAGCTGAGCCCAAGGCCCGCCTGTCAGCTGGCCTGGTAGAGGAGCCCCAGCCGTGGTGCCAGGAAAGCATTTCTTGGGAGTATGGTTCCAGCTGGGGCCCGCTAGTCAGAATAGCTCTTTGGTGTACCCCCATTCTGGACAGGGGGGTTAGAGGGTTTAAGAAAACAGGAGCAGGGTCTGGGGAGTAAGCATGGAGAAGTGGTCTCTCTGAGCTTTGGTTTCCTCCTCTGGAAAATGAGAATAATATCACAGCCTCACAGAGATGCCTGGTGTTCAATAAAAGGCCCTTTACTGTTACCATTTTTACTGTCTAGACTAGCTGTTCAGAGAGCAAAGAGCCAGAGGCACCGCCAGCACACAATTCAGAGAGCATTTATTTAGCACTTATGTGTGCTGAACTCTGGGGGAGGAGAGACCAGCAGCTTCAGTCCTTACCCTGGGGAATGAAACTCGCAGTCAGGTCACAGAAACATTTACAGGGCCAGGTAAGATGCAGAGCCTCAATAGGGAAGGGGCTTCTCTTCTGAGCAGGACACTCGCCTGGTGACAGAAACCTGGGAGGAGCTGGACAATCCTACGCTGCCTAGTGCGGGACAGCAGGCTCCTCCCCCGCGTCTCCGGCCTAGGGACCGCCGCTGATTGGACAGAGGACTAGCTCCACCCCTGTGTCTAGTTGGAGGCTGTGCCCTCGGCTCCCGCAGCTGGATCCTGGAAGTGGGCCTACTACAGCGTTGCCTCCCCAGGCTCAAGAGTCCGGCCTGGCCGTGTGGGTCAGTCCAAGTTTCTCTCCAGTTCAACCTGGTCTTCAGCCTCAGCCAAGCCGCTCTCTCACTTACCGCCTCTCCCTCCCCCAACAATCCTGCCTCTGGGCCTTGGGAGCGCTGAACCCCACCTAGGAAGGCCCCAGTGGAGCTCTAGCCAGTGTAGTTACTAAATGGGCTGTCTGTGCCCTGGGGACAGCAGTAGAGCAGTAGCCAGGTGACCTTCTGCCCTTAGGACTTCGACTCCTTTCCTTTCCAAATGTGACAGTTGTAACCCACTAAGTGCTGGGCCTTGTGTAGATTCTTCACCTGAATTTTCTCATTTCCTCCCCTGGGTGGTGGGGACTATTAACCCATTTTACAGAGGACGAAATTGTGAGGCTGGGGTTCCTCACAGGTTCTTGTGTGTCCTGTGGTCTCAAACACAGCTTCACTAAGAATACAAGCCAGGACAGTTTCTTTCACCTCTCCCTGAGGCACATAGATGTTCAACCAGTGCTACCTGGACAGTGTCCCTGCAGAACAGTCTGCAAGTGATCTCTCCTGCCCTCCGATCTTTTTCCTCACAAAGATGTCGTCATTCCAACCTATAATCGTAACAGCAGCTGGCATTTATTGAGCACCTACTTTGTGCCAAGCTGTGGGATCTGGTGCTATTTGCAGTTAAGACTGTGGTCCCTGTTCCCACAAAGGAAACTGAGGCTTAGAGACACTGATGAGCCTAAGATCTCACACTCATGTCTATTTGGCACCCAGGATTTTAACTACGGACATCTCAGCACCCCATCAACCTGACCTGCCTCAGAGCTCCCTAGCCAACCTCTGGTTGTGTACGCCCAAACAAGCTTCTTCACTCCTTCAACCTGATACCTTCTGGTCACCTCCCCCAAAGGCCTCCTCTGATTCTCAGTGCCTCAGGATCTTTCACTTCTGTCACTTTGTACTCGGTACTATCCTGTTACACTGACGGCCCTCTCACCCTCCCACATATGCCCCAGGGGGTCTCAGTAGAAATGGTAGTGATAAGAAAGTAGCTTATTAAATTTTTCTCTCTGACACAGGTCCCCAGACCCTAGATGCAAGTCCTGGTCCCCGCCGGGCGAAGTTCCGAGCGCAGCCACCAGATGGCACCCAGCTGGCTCCGGCAGGGCTTGCAGTAAGGCCATGCGGCCGCCAGATGATGCTCCATACCGCATCCTGCCCGCAGTGCCGGGACCAGGTGGAACAAGAAAGGCCTGAGGGTCCGAGTGCGGTCCCGGTAGCCCCAGCGCTAGTGACCTTTCCACCGCCGCCTTCTACCCACGCCATGATCCAGCGCATGCCCCGGCTCTCTGTGCCCGCGGCGCTGGCCCTAGGATCAGCCGCTCTGGGCGCCGCCTTCGCTACCGGCCTTTTCCTGGGTGAGTAGGGACCAGCCTGCAGCTCCCTCCGCCGAGGCCCCGCGGGCAAGGCTGGCCCGGGAGCACAGCCTTTGGAATACCCGAGGCTGGCTGCGGCTAAGGCTCACCCGAGGCGCCCTGGATCCCAGGCCCTGACTCAGTATCCCTCCCGGCAGGGAGATGGTGCCCTCCATGGCAATCTCGGCGAGAGAAGCGCCTGCTGCCCCCCGAGGACAGCCCCCTGTGGCAGTATCTGCTGAGCCGCTCCTTGCGGGAGCATCCGGCGTTACGGAGCCTGCGGCTGGTCAGCAGGACCGAGGGCGGGACCAGGAACCCACCTCCGGCCCTGCGGACCCCACGTGGTTGCATGACCTTGGGTTGGGCAGGGACCTCGGTTTCCGCGCTCTTCAGCCTTGGCGCGATGGGCGTTCCCTGGGAGGGCGTTCCTCTAGGCCCCGCCCACAGCCCACGGGGGAGGTCCTGAACTTCGGGCCGGCATGGCTTACTGGTAGAGGTGCAGTGACCCTCTCCCTTCCGACACACACACAGCTGACTCTGAAGCAGCCCCAGGGGGATTCCATGATGACCTGTGAGCAGGCCCAGCTTCTGGCCAACCTGGCGCGACTCATTAAAGCCAAGAAGGCGCTGGACCTGGGTAGGGCATGTGGCCGTGATCACTGGGTGTCTAAGTCACCAGCCATCTCCCCACTGTGGCCTGAGCCTATCCGTGTCCCTGTCCCCAGGCACTTTCACAGGCTACTCAGCCTTAGCATTGGCCCTGGCACTGCCCCCGACTGGGCACGTGGTGACCTGTGAGGTGAACCCGGGGCCCCCGGAGCTGGGGCGGCCCTTGTGGCAGCAGGTGAGTATCACTTGTCAGGCCCTCGGAACCCAGCCACTCCACTCCCAGCTCTGGGAGAAGGGACATACTGGTTCTGACCCCATTCCTTCCTCAGGCTGAAGAGGAGCACAAGATCGACCTTCGGTTGAAGCCCGCCCTGGATACCCTGGGTGAGCACAGTGTGGAAGGGGCCTTAGAGCCATATGGGGCCATCAGGTGTAAGCTAGTAGTAACCAGGTCCTAGGACGGGCTTCGGGCAATGACAGCCCCCCACTGCCCAGCCTCAGAGTATGCAGCCACATGCAAGGTAGCAGGGCTGGCGTCCTCGAGGCCGGAGTCCCTGAGTGGTCACAGCACCTAGACCGGCCTGGGCAGGGGCTTCCAGCCACCAGGCCTGTGGACTCAGCCACATCTGCCCATCCCTCCCCCGCAAGATGAGCTCCTTGACGCAGGCGAGGCTGGCACCTTTGACGTGGCCGTGGTGGACGCCGACAAGGAGAACTGCACCGCCTACTACGAGCGGTGCCTGCAGCTGCTGCGGCCCGGAGGCGTCCTTGCTGTCCTCAGTGTAAGGGAGAGCCTAAGGGGAGAAAAGGTGCTCTCGGGCTGGGAATCCTTCCCCTTGGCTCCTCCCCGTGCCCCGCCCCCGCACCCCAAAGCCCCAAGCAAGATTCATGTCACCTCCCTCAAGGTACTCAAGCAGAGTTCTCACTCCCCTCCCCTGGAGGCCCCGCCCCCATGATGCCCCGCCCTCCACAGGTCCTGTGGCGAGGAAAAGTGTTGCAACCCCAACCGGGAGATCTGGAAACCGAGTGCGTACGGAACTTGAACGAGCGCATCTTGCGGGACGCCCGAGTCCACATCAGCCTCTTGCCCCTGGGTGACGGCCTCACTTTAGCCTTCAAAATCTAAGACTGGCCCTTAGCAATGGGCTCCATGGAGGGGACCTAGGAACCCCAGCAATCTACCCAGAGTTTTAAATCTGTCAATAAAGTGGGTCCTGGACAATCTTATGAACTTCCATACAGCACTGAGGTGGGGTAGGGAGGGAAGGCCCAGGCAGCTTCTTGAGCAAAAGTGAGCCTTAAGGTTAGATGTTCATCCCCTCCCTGGCACAGTCCTGATGGCCACCTGGCACCAGGGCTGTGCCCAACCCCAGGAGCCTCCAGCTGGATGAAGGCAGGATTTAGTTTTAATTGGCCTGGTCATATGCAATTTGACAGAAAACCCAACTCCACAGGTTTGCCCCTACTCCACAGTCTCTGAGGGCCAGATGCTGGGTAGAGCCCAACCTGGTCTCCATCCTACATTTCTTCCCAGGAGGCACAAGTGAATGAAGTTCAGTCTCAGTGCAGCTGGGACTAGTGGGGAAGCCATACCTGGGATCTGACAACAGGTCTTGTAGGGGAGTAAGTTATGCCAGTTCAGCGGCCACTTAACCATGTTTTCTCGTAACTGCCAGCTCAGCCTCACCTCTGTGAACCAGTCCACTTAATTTAGACACGAAGACCTCAAGGTCCACATAAGTATACTTCCTGTCTACCCCCTGAAGTCCTGAAGGTGAGGGACTGGGTGGGATTACTGGCCAGAGAGATGTGAAGCGCACAAGCCTATAAGCAGGAATTGGTATGGCAATTTTTAACAAGTGCTTCAGAGGGAAGTCAGACTTTCCAACATCTAGGAGTGGAGGTGCAGAGGGAGCCAGGTGCTCTTCTGTTTGCAACCTCCCCAAATCCTCCCCCAGGATGTCCATGTCTCAGGCAGAAAAGCCATCAGCCTATAATATACAACCAGGTTTTGCTACCACCTTAGTGGCGGTGTACCTGGAGACTGCTAGAAACAGAGACACATGAATCCACAGGTGGCAACTTACGTAAGTAATCCTATAGGTCCTGGATATACCTTGTATTGGGTTGGCCAAAGTTCATTTCGCTTATTTTCCATACAATGGCTCTTGTAGTGCTTAGTCATCTTTAACTTCATTCAAAATAATTTTGTTAGGGTTGTATTGTGACAGCTGTCATCAGCATGCATTCAAAAAAATTTTTGTGCAGCCATTTTGATATTGAAGATGGAAGAAAACATGCAACATTTTTGGCACATTACGCTTTATTATTTCGAGAAAGGTAAAAACACAAGTGAAGTGCAAAAAAGATTTGTGCAGTGTATGGAGAAGATGCTGTGACTTATCAAACGTTGTCAAATGTGGTTTGCAACATTTCTTGTTACTACTGACATTTTGGGCAAATACAGTAATTCTTTGCTGTGGGGCTGTCGTATGCATTGAAAAACATTTAGCAGCAACCCTGGCCTCCACCCACTAGAAGCCAATGGCAGGAGATAGCTGACATACTCGATATCCAAATCAGTAAAAGTTATTGGTGAAAATGAAAATTACATCTCTTAGGCCCTGGCTGGTGTGGCTCAGTGTATTTTGTGCCAGCCTGCAAACCAAAGGGTCGCTGGTTCAATTCCCAGGCAGGGCACATGCCTGGGTTGTGGTCTAGGTCCCCACTTGGGGGCACAGGAGAGGGAATCAACACATTGTTTCTCTTCCTCTTCCTCCCTTCCTCTCTAGAAATAAATAAAATCTTAAAAGAAAAAAGAAAAATGTGTCTTTTTATGGAAAAAACTGTGTGGATTTTTTGGCCAACCCAGTATTTCGGACAACACCCAGACACCTGGCTGTAAACCTACCCTTCTCTCCCATGCTCATAAAAGCACATTAGGATGCATATGGCTGGATAGGTACAATTTTCTCTCGGTAGATCCTTGACATTGACCAGCTGTTAACTCATTAGTGCCACACTTCACAACATATGCTTACACCCCAGTCCAGAGCCAGAGTACTGGGCTGGGCGAATTCTTGCCACAGCATGAGGGAGAGCCACCAGCTAGCTCAGGGGCAGCAGGCCAGCCAGGGGGCTGCAGCTGTTATGAGGCCCAGTAACCAGGTCTCCTCCCCACCTGAGCACCACCAGCAGTTTGAGAGTTTGCTGGTTTACTTCATATTTATGTATCCTAAATGCGCAGGAGGTGCTTTCACGGGCATCTTTTCCTGTTTTTCCTCCTACCTAACAATAGGTCCTGACTCAAATTGGTTCGAATTCCACTTTCTGCCAGTAAGTCATGCGTGCCTGAGTCACATGGACCATTCCAGCCAGTCCCTCAGGACAAAAAGTGAGACCAGGAGTCTTTGTGCCCCACCCCCAAGACACCTGTGTGGAGAGCTTACTTAGGCTTCTAACTTCTCATCACATTCTCCTTGACCAGGAAATTTTCAACAAGATACCACTTTTTCGGTAACGAGTCTCATAGTACTACATTTTAATCTGTTCTCTCAGTCTTCAAAATGTACTTCAGGTCTACATTATGAATTTGTTGAACAAATCTCCCTCTCCTGTCACTTCTGTTCCCATCAGACTAATTCTCCCATCAAAAAAGCTTGCTCTTTCCTCCTTTTCCAACCAAAATTGCCCCTTTCTATCAATCAGCCCAAGTCCAGATGAAGGTCAATGGCTACATAGACTGAAGGCACTGCCTCTGGTGCCAAGCTTTTCAGTCAGGACAATGACTAACGACCTCTCATTGAGCCCAAACGCTCCCCTCCCACAGACCCTCTGGATCTGATAGAGTCCACCCCCTACTTCATTTCCCTACACCCAGTCTCACCCCGCCCAACCAGTTCATTCCCCACAGCAGCCACTCGCAGGGGTATGGCGTGTGTACATAAGTCCTCAGCACCATCCTTCACTCACTCTCTAACCCTTCCTGGGGTTAACAATGACCCAACATTAATTTTGTACAAACTTACAAGCTGAAGATATAAAGCCATATATCCTCTTATTTTATTGTAGTCTAAAAGGCTCACAAAGTTAATCTAAGAACACAGAGGAGTGTGTGGCACAGATTTTGGTAAAGAGCAAAATGCTCACTGGAAAAAAATTATTAGCTAGATATCCAGAGAGATTTGACCCCGGATAGCAAATTTTTAATTCTGCAAATACTTGGAGTCATTAATTATGTGTACTTGTTTTATTCATAATTTGTCATGTTTTAGGGTACCAAAAGTGATTCTAATGGTTGCTATTTAACAAAAGAAATTTTAACCTCATCTTAAATCCACTGATCCATTTCATTCAATGGCAGTGCTCAATGTGAAAAGGAACATAAAAACAAACATGCACACGACTGCACAGTTTTCATAAAGGTCTATTTCATTATTGGTGGGTAGCTCATTGAACAGTTAAATACATTTAAATAATGTATAGGAGGCTGCACAACAGCAGCACTGGTAACTAGACAGACAACCAATTCAACTAGAAACCAGCTAACAAGTAACTGTAAATATTTAAAACACAGCTCTTGTTTAGCTCATCCTTTGTTTTGATCACCTTCTTGGAGGGAAAAAAGCCTGCTGGTCACACTGGAAATATATTAAGGCCAAATCTTCTGATATCCATTCCCAGAGGTTTCTTTCAGCTGGATTAAGCCTCCAACTCCAGGGCAAGCCCAAGTTTGTGGCCTCCGGCATTAATGCTCTTCCCATCTACCAGCGCAGACAGTGTGAGCTTCACACCTGTAAATGGAAGCAGACGACCATGACCGCATGAAATACCACGAGGCTCTGCAGTCTTCTTTAGTAACTCCAGAGCTTGCCTGTTACTTTTCCTCAGCCTGTTGGATGACCTATTGGTGCCAGCCACCAGAGGGCACTTGGGAGTATCTGAGACAGCAGAGAGAATTCTGTTGGCATCAAGTAACAGAGCACAAAAAATGGAAATAAGAAAGTTCAAAGAGCTCTAGAAAATACAACAGTGTTCGACATACTATCAGACTAAAAGACAATCATAACTGAATTCTGGAAAGGAAAAACTAAAACATTTTGTGGGACAAGTGGGGAAATCTAACACACTATAGTACACACTAGGCATTATTAATGTATATTTTCCTAGGTGTGACAATGCTTAGTGTACTTATGAAGAAAAATGTCTTACTCTTAGGATATATCCATGCTAGGGCTGATATGTTTACATGTCTGTAAAACTTACATTAAATAATTCATCAGGGCATGTGAAAACAAAGGATTATATATCCAGACATGGAAAGGTAAAATAAATGTGGTAAATGTTATAACTGGTGAATGTGGGGAAGGGGATATGGATGTTCATGGTACTGTTCTTTTCTTTAGGTTTCAAAATGGTCAAAATAAAAAGTCTGGGTGAAAATCCCTATTTGGAGGTGGCAAAAGTTCCAAGTGCCTTGGAACCTTACTATCCAAATGGTGGTTCAAGCACCAGGAACACTGGTATCACCTAAGAGCTTGTTAGAAAGACAGAATTCCTCATCCCAGTCCTATAAAAACAGAATCTGCATTTAGTAAGATTTCCCAGGTGATTCAGACACAAACCGAAGTTTGATAAGTACTGCTCTAGAAAACACAGCAAGGCTCAAAATAATGTTAAGTAAATGAGATTACACAGACCGAAAAAACAAAGCAGTGAGTGAACTCTGAAGAAATAAAAATTACTGTAAGACAGTTCAGGTACTAGTGAGGAAACCGAACGGAGAATGAATCCTAAACACCACAGCCTCACTGTCCACTTCCTTAGGTGTGATGCCGGCCCTGAATTACGCAGAACAAGAGACTGTTCTCAGGAGAGACGTGCTTAAGCATTCAGGGAAATGTCGTGACAGCTGCAACTTCCACACAGCCCAGCAAATGAAAAGGGAAAAAAAGAAATATAAAATTTTGGTCAAAAGTAAATATGTGTTCATTGTACTTGCCTATCAATTTTGTATACTTAAAAGGTTTGTCAAACAAGAAAACTAATTTTTAAAACACTATAAAAAAACCCCTACTTTATCAAGAATACTTACCAGGCCTCAGAGTCTGAGTGTAGCCCACTCCAATTAAACTAGAGTTGTTGACTTTTGCCTAAAACGAAATGCAAAAACTATTAAGAAAATTTTTGAAAGGAGATGAAGCCCCTACACATTTCCCTATCATGCAATTATGAAGTGTTCAGCCTTTTTATTCACACAATAAAAATGTAATATTGTTATTAAGCCAAACAAAAACCAGGTGCCACTTAATTCTTTTTTTTTTTTTTTAATTGGCTGATTTTAGAGAGGGAGGGAGGGAAAGAGAGGAAGAGAAATAGCAATTTGTTGTTCCACTTATTTACACATTCAGTGGTTGATTCTCGCATGTGCCCTGACCGGGGAATCAAACACACAACCCTGGCGTCAGGATGATGCTCTAATGAACTGAGCTACCCGGCCACGGCTTAATTCTTATCCATTAAACTCAAAATCAAATTGTCAGTACGACAAAATACTCATGACATCTACTGGAATGTGCCTACAGGACCCCCATGTTGTCCACACAGCACAGAGCCTAAGCACTCTCACAAGAAATCATCCCTGTTGAGTCTGATCTAGCGCAAAAGCGCAGCAAAATGCAATGGAAGTCCACCGGGCTCACTAGCTATACATGACATACGCAGCCTCAAAGTGTGGGATGTGAAATTTACGTTCGTGACTCTGACGTGTACTACTTTCAGGGGTCTTCCTAAATAAGCAAAACCATCAATGTTCAAAATCTCCAAATTGGCAAGTACTTCCTCCAAGAATGACTGACTAAATTCTTTATCTCTCATTCATGCCTCTGGGTTTCAGCTGTATGTAACCAGACTATGCTTGAGAAGACGTTCAGGTGGAGCGTCATTACCAATCCATTACCCTGCACAATTCTATTCTTTTAGAATTTAGTCACAGATCTTCAGGGGCTGAAAGGAGAACAAGACACAGTAAGGAGGAGCTCCACTCTCTCCCACTACTAACACTATGCCATCTCCAGGGCCTAGGTTGCTCTTCACTCTTCGGCATTGAGCAGTGCCTCGGTAAAAAGGTAACAAAACAGCCTTTGACTTCGAAACACACTTGGAAATGATCTGATGTCTACACTCTTGTACAAAGTGTAACACCAAAATAGCCCAATCCAGAGAAAGAAATGATGTAACTATACAGGCAAAAGTTACACAAACTGCACTTACACTTAGCTGGCACTACAGCCAAGCCTTCATGAGTCACCAATGACCATGTGAGTTATTTGTCTCAGAAGGAAATGCACCACCAGTGACCACCTTGTGCCCAACAAATCTAAGAGCCTCAGGAAAACACAGGTTCCTACTCCTTTAGAGGTAAGGCATGAAACTGTGACACAGAAGTAAGCAATGCTGCAGGTGGTGCCTAAATCAAGCGTCAACAGCACTTTTTAGGTGAGAAATGACAGAAAGATGTCCAAATAACCCCCAGGAATCACTCGATGACAAACAGGTCCCAAGTTCCCTTCTCATCTTACAACATAAGAGAGCTGCATCTTCTATTGGCTTTAAATCTGCAATGGTGCCATAAACATCCATTGAAGAGAGTTAACAATGTGGCTACAACGTACTGGGTGAATCCTAAGGTTTTTATTGCTTTGGTGCAGTTAGAAACAGAGAAGGGGAAAAAATGTATCACTGCCTTCCCAATGGGAAAAGCATTCTGGGTGCTTCTCATTCTCTCATTACAACTCTGCTAAGTTAAAACAAAAGTGGGAGCTAAAACTTAACTGCCTAAATTATCAAAACATTGTCCTCAGGAATGAAGATTACTTCATGTAACAAGTTATTCTCATGAAGGTTTAACTTTCTTCCATCCCTGTACACTGGACATAGGCAGTCCGTGACCTGTAAACAACTGACACACAGAAACAGCTGCCCGCTGATCTGCCCGAAACTGGAGCCAGCCCCTCTACACCCTAAGATACCACACACTTCCTCCTACCCCAACCCACTATAACTGACGGGAGAAAAAGCCTAAGGACAGGGTGGCCATCCTACCCAGCTAACCTGGCAGGGGTGTTCCCTGGGATGCAAGACTTCCAAGGCTAAAGCTAGAATAGGCCTAGGCAAAACAAGATGAGCTGTGAGCTAGCAGCTCACCCTAGACAGGAAGGAAATCAAAAGACATGCAGTCCAGTCCTGGCTCAACTCCTCCCTCCCTCCATCCCTCCATCCCTCCATCCGTCCCTCCCTCCGTAATAGCGGTGTAAGTCCTTTCTCCAAGCTTTTGGTTTCTTCAACTGCAAAATGGCACATATACCACTGAGCACTGAGCTCAAATCTGAAGATACTTTATAAACCATAAAAATACAAAGTCAAGTATCAGCTGAAGTACTTACTCCTCAGCAAGAATAAGAACTGCCCAGGACCCAAATCACTGCCTTCCTTTAGCTTAGACCGGCTCAGGGTTACTATCTGTACACTTTGGGGGCTAAACTCCTATGGCCTGGATACCAAACTTCTAACACTGTCTCCATTTTTTAAAAAATCAGTATTCAAAATTCTCATCCAATCTGTGTATAAACTGGGGATAGTGTGAACTACAGTTCACATTCTCAACATAATATACCCAAAGAGTAATTCCCACAACCAAAAAACCATTTATTCTAAGCCCACAGTAGTACTCACAGAAATGGAAGCAGTGGGATCCAACTGATACTTAGCGGCAATGCCAAAGCGAGTGCAGTTGGTACCTGATGTCCAAGCAAGGTTTACTGAAGTGTCAAGATCTTCACATACTTTCTGATAAATTGAGCCTCCAAATTCTGTCCCATCATTGCTACATTTTAAATTAATAAATCAAGAACAGACAATGTAATATGTCTAAGGCACTAGGTGGACATTGTAGTGGCATCACATTTAAACAAAAGCTACTGCTCACACGGGTCTCTAACATTCCACTGAAAATTCTCGTTTTAAAAGGTCTTTCCCAGCTATTGTCCAAAAATAAAGACTGGTCAAACCATGCTACATCCATCCAGTGGAATCACAAGCCACTAACAATCATGCTGTAGAATACATAATGCTATAGGAAAATGATCAAAATGTATGAAGGGAGAAAAGGGTTATAAAACAGCCTTTTCAGTATGCATTTTACGTATACACATATATAAAAAGGTAAAACACCAAAACATTAATAATTAACAAAGATTATACACCTATCTGGTAGGATTATGGAAAATTTTGATCTTTTTCTTTGTTCTTCTATTATTTACCAATGTGTTCTTTTTTTATAAGAGAAAAAAATCTTTTTCAGTCCTTTTGACATATATATCTATTTTGGGTTAAAAACATCATACATTTTAGGAAATCCTTTCAAACCAGGACCTCAAACACCACAAACCAGTATGTCAAATAAATACACTGGTAAGAATCTGACAATGTCTTAGCCTATTCTAAAAATACAAAGCACACCAAGCCTCGTATGAAATGAACATTCATTCTCTCAGTACCAAAAGTCAGACTAACATTTTTAACTATTCACTTTTGATGGGCATCCCAGAAATGCTCAAGGATGATCTTTTTCTGTTAAGAGAAATCCTTCAAGTTTAATCTATATTAAGAAATGACAGGAGACATCAGTATCACCCTGAGGTCCTCCATCGTAACACCCCACAAAGGAAACACTCACACATTAGTGTGTAGCTGGAAGTCCCCAGTCCTGTAGCCCACTGCGAAGTTATTCCTTGTCAGCTTTGATTTGGCACTGTCAAAGGTCATCTGGTATCCAGCAAGCCAGCCCTCGTAACCAAAGACAGCTGAACCATGGATTGCAGGTCCAGCAAAATCAAAGTCAACATCGCAACCAAGGTTTATACATTCCCTCTTGTAAGAAGACTTGATTTTACCACTTTTCTTTCTGGAAAAAGAACAAACTGACTTACAACTGATGCCAGTGGGAAAGATTCACAGAACTTCTGTACAGAGGGCACACAACAGACTTAAATAAACCACAGTATAACTAGAGTAAAAAGTAGCAGATAGGGATAAATGGTAGTGGGAAAAACACAATAAAAAATAAATAATAGTAATTTTTTTAAAGTGCCAGTCATAAGAGGTGAAAAAATATATATGTATATTTATATATAAATAAATATATTTACTTAGTTTCTGAGATATATATATTTCTCACAAACTAAAAGACAAGGGCACAGGGGTACCTAGACTGCCACAGGGAAGGCTGCTTTGCATAACAAGCAGTCTGTCACAAAAGCATATTGGAAACATGTTAACTACCCAAGTCAGTGCCACCATGAAAAGAGGCAAATATTTGAAGGCAAGCCAATAACAAACAGCAACCATAGTGTTCATACTTCAAAGGCACAAACAGAGGTTTGCCACAAGGCATCTGGGTAAGCTATCCAACAGTCAGGATGCATCTTTCCCTTGGGGAGGTGAGCACAGTGCAGCGCATAGATGACGTGCGGTGGAACGGTGCCCCTGAAACCTGTGTAATTTTCTTAACCAGTGTCGCCCCAGCACATTCAGTAACAAGGAAGATAAGTATAAATAAGTAAGTAAATAAATAAGCATGCATAACAAGGAAAATAAGTATAACTAAATAAGTAAATAAATAAGCATGCATCTTTCCTAAATATATAGAAGAGAAATGCTTTTAAATTTAAAGCAGATACAAATATCCATGCTTACCCAGTGTTTGGTGAAAAAGTGGTATCAAATGTTAGTTTCAAACCCTGACAAATCTGTTGAAAGAAAAAGAATGTTTTCAGCTTTATTTCTTTTTTGAAATACAAAAATAAGGTAATTAATACTAAAGCACATTTTCAAAATGTTACCTGGTCTTCAATTGCGATTTCCGTTCCCAGAGTATTATCAGTGTTCCATTTCTCTGTGAAAGTCAGACCATACTCACACCATTTATATTTGGTCTCCAAGGTCCCAGTAACTTTACCAGTGTCTGTATTAGATGAACCAGATGTTGAAAATTCCTATTAAGACAATAAATAACTTCATGAACTTTCTCACAAACACTTAGGACTCTAACTTACACACACACAAAAAAAAAAACACACAACCCACTGAAACACTTAGTAACTTCACTTAATCCTTTTTCTCTAGCTTGCCAAATATTCCTACCCTCTACTACTCAGTATATACAAGAGTGAAAAATTAGCCTATAAATTATTAACTGCCACCTTACAGCTGACATTTCCAACTAATCACAAGTTAATCTGTATCTAATTCTCAACTGAACAACAAACTGTACACCTTTCAAGGAAACTTATGAGGTGATATATTTGGGATTCAAAAACCACTGGGAGGTGGGAAAGGAGTGAATGTTTTGGCTCTGCATCCAGTCTATCGGTGTATCTGATATTGAATAAAACACTAAATAAGTCACTATGGTCATCACATATAAGATCATTACAATCAAAGTTTATAATAACACATACTCTATTTATTATGAAATGTTTCCTGAAAGTCCTTAAAGGGAAAGTATCCCACTGTAGGAATTCATGCAAGGAACAAACTATTGCTTTTCTAAATTCTTAGGTAGTCCCAATATTCTGTTTCTGTGAGATAAAAAGGATCTTCACCAGGTTTCATGCCTTTCCAATCATCTTCCACAGTCTCATTAAAAAAGTAGGGGGAAGGAATTATAGGAGATTCACTCTACAACTGGTTCATCATGCATAATATAAACTATAGTATGTATAATAGATATCAGTAGAAAAATAATCATATATTGAGATAATTTTAAGTGTATTATATAATCTTATGTTTGTAGCAAACATAAAGAACTTACAAATCCATAATTGCACGCCAACTACAGAAAGTATAATGTGAAGGGGAACTTATCTGAAATTTAAGTTCTGCTACAGATAATCCAGAAATCTAATAATCTTTCAGAGATCAGTATACAGGCAGGCAATTGAAATCTTCCAAGATAAAATATTAAAAAGGCTTCTGAGGACTCCAATTCACAATCTATCTGCTAATAATGCTTATATGCTTTGGCCACTGGAAAGCCAAGTCTAAAGACAGCTGATCTGAACTAAGAGAATTTCTACCTGAAATTGTGATACTTGCAAAAGTGAGGATATATCAAAAACTGTGCTAGTCACAGAAAAGGCCAATCACCCTTCACTTAGAAAACAGAACATTTGCATTAACTATTGCTCTGCAGTGAAACAGACTCAAAAGCCTTAGCTCTGGTACACAAACTCCTGAAATTAAATGTTTTCATTAACAGGAATTTCAGGTCAAAGCTTGGTACTCAATGTCCATACTAAAAAACATTGGTATTAGGTTAGGAAAGAACACTGGATGTAAAATTAGGAGTCCTGACATCCACCTGTCATTTACTAAATGAGTAAGTAACACTGAGGAAGAAACTTTTAATTTTGATGGAACCGTTTCCTCAATTATAACAACAAAACCTATCTCTAGAGGATTAAACTGGACTGACACTGTGAAGGCTTCCCACATTTTCATGTGCTCTACACAAAAGGAAAGCATTATTAAAACTGTATGGAGCATGTTCTTCTAGCAGACACTTGGAATGGGGAATGTACACAAGTAGCTATTTTTATTCCTGAGTGACACTGATTAATGATTCTTAAGGCCCCACCCACTACCATCCATCAATCCATAGGTTAAGAACTAGCTTACATACATGCCAACGAATCATCAAGACACAAAACCACGACCACACTGTGGGGCCAAAACGGGCCAGATGACACCACTGGTGGAGCTTAGACCCTTCGCTTCATCACCAGACACCCAGGCTTTCTACCTTCTGGGATGGCCTGAACATCTCTGCAGTTCAGGTCAGAAAACAGAACCAGCCATTGATGGACTTTATCTAGGGCCAGGTACATATTACAAGATCGGTACCACACTTGTTGAGTTATATACATTAAAGAGACACAAAAACATACTGTATATAATCCAGCTCCTAGACATTCTTCATGATCTTAAACCTAAATTCATAAAACTTTCCTTAACCATGTCCACAATAAGACCTTCCTTTCCAACAAAGACTTCCAACAAAGACTTTGACATATCAAACTATCTAATACTAATATACTTTTCTAATTGTTCCCCCACTTAAAGTTTATTTTGTCCCTCCAACCAGCAAATAAGCTTTTTAAACACAGGACTCTGTCTTTTACTTTAAAAAAAGGCCTTTCATGTTTCAACGAATGCACAGCAAGTGTTTGTAAGGGGCTTCAATAGATTAAAAGTGGGAACACACACAAAAAAATAATAATCCCTAAGTCACCCTAACTGGTGTGGCTCAGTGGATTGGGCATCGTCCTGAGAACCAAATTGTCGCAGGTTCGATTCCCCTGTCAGGGCACATGCCTGGGACTGGCCTGTTAGGGGTGTAGGAGAGGCAACTGATAGATGAATCTCTCACACATTGCTGTTTCTCTTCTTCTCTCCCTCCCTCCCTTCCCCTCTTTCCAAAAGTAAATAAAATCTTTAAAAATAAATAAGTAAATCTTTAAAATAAATAAATAAACAAACACTAACACACTGCCTTGAAACCTGTTACAATGAGTAAGTCACCCAACCACACTGCATATATTCAGGCTTCTTTTCAGATTAAAGAAACCAAATGACATACCTGACAAATATAAAAACCCAGAAACCCAAGTCTAGGCATTAAACTACAATGCAAGTTTAATAAGTTTCATGTACTAAGGGAATTAAGAGCCACACAAGAATTTATCAAAATGACCAAAAATATTCAACATGAACACACTATACCCATCCCCCAAACAATCTCAAAACAAAAATTTTAGAGCGAGAAAAAGAAAATCAAACAATTAAATTTTATTTTACTCCCTTTGAGGAAGTTTGATAAGCAGAATCAAGACATCAAATACCAAAAATACTAACCTCTTTTAAAATACTCAAATCAAGATTCTCTAAATTCACAAAATATATATGGAAACTTCCCCAAAGAGGGCTGCTAGAATACCGCTATTATATAAATAGTACACTCCAATTAAGAGTTACCAAATGCTAGCCCTGGACAGGTGGCTCAGTATCAGCTCAGTTGAAGCATCATCCCACACACCAAAGGGTTGCGGGTTTGATCACTCAGGGTATGTACAGGAGGTAACCAATCTATGTTTCTCACCTCTAGTTTCCTCCTTCTCTTTCTCTCTCCCTCCACCCCCTCCCTCCCTCCTTCCTCTCTGCCTAAAATCAATAAACATGTCCTTGGGTGAGGATTTAAAAAAAAGAGTTACTGAATACTTTTATGCCCAGAATTCTTAATGCTTTTAACAGGCACTAAAAGAAAGGGTTATGACCTGGCTGGCGTGGCTCAGCGGATGGAGCACCAGACTGCAAAGCAAAGGGTCACCAGTTTGATTTCCAGTCAGGACACATGCCTGGGTTACAGGCCAGGTCCCCAGTTGGGGGCGCACCAAAGACAACCACACATGGATGCTTCTCTCCCACTCTTTCTCCCTCCCTTCCCCTCTCTCTAAAAATAAAGAAAATCTTTTTTTTTTTTTTTTTAAGTATTACAAATCTAGGAAAAAGATTTGGTAAAAGAATCAAGAAGTAAAGTGTTTAAAAAAAGGGGGGGGGGGTTATGAAAAAGTATAACAGGTTTCCTGCCTTCAAGTAATGTTACTGAGTCCCACGTGACCGGTCTTTACTGAGTTCCCTGTGCACACACAGTAATATAGAAAAAGACCACATGAAAAAAGACCAAAGCCAAAATAAATCAAGTTACATGCAAATCCCTTAAAATTAACTTGTGCTTTTTCTTTACAGCAAAATGGGCCAGCATTTTTGTTTTGAACATTTCTGGGCACACAATCACAGCAGGTTCATCAGAACTTATTAGACATTTAACACTCACCACGCCACTGCAGGACTTTGTCTTCACGTCCAGTTTCACCAACCCAAAACCTTAGAAAGCAAATTAAAACAAAATGACTCTTTTGTATAAAAAATGCATACCGACAGTTGACTATACACTAAAAAAAAAAAAAAAAAAAAAAAAAAAAAAAAAAGGTCAAGAATTCACACGTTGCTCAGGGAAATAAAAATGTGTGCTGAAACACAATACTTGAGGAAAAATTTTAAATTATTCTATGCTAATTTGACACATAAAGGACAAAACAATCTTGCAGCTTTGCCTAGTGTTTTGGTGTACCATCCAGCACCAAAACCAAAATAACTTTCAAACCGCTTTCAAACCTCAAAGCAGAGAATCAACTTAAATCTCAGAACGGCCAATGGTTTATTATCATAGACATTCAGAATATTTACCCCAAAGGAGTTATCTCCCTTTGGGATTAATAAACTAAGTAACTGGGAGAATAATCTAAAGTAGAAAACGGGAAGGGTTGTGTGTGTGCATGGACCCAAATCTCTAAAAACCCAAATTCACTCAAGAAAGCCCAAATATGATAAGGGGCACCTCCACAAAAGTAAAAACAACAAAACATAATAATAGTAACAATAATAATCCTAGTCAACCAAGGCCTAAGCTACATCCGAAGGAAATGAAGGCAGATTTTTTTAAAGGTAAAATCCTTGAACTATAGTTTGAAAATACTGGGAGAAACTGGGATGGAGGGTGAGGTGCACAGTTACAGAATTACCGTAACAGAAATTTTATCTAAAATGTATCCAACAGAAGAATTAATGCAGCAAGATATTTAAAATGTGAAGAAATTAATAATTTCACTAAGCAATCCAAACACACATTTTCACTTCTGATCTAAAATTTTTTTTTTTAAAGTTCTTACCAAATCCTTTGTTGAAAATATCTCTGGCAGCTTTGCCAAGGTCAGCATATGATGGAGGGATGCATATTGCTGGTGGGAGGAAACATTCCAACATTAGTGTTCCCGTTCTCCGCTTTCTGTCCCAGGACTAGATGACGGCCCACTGCTATCTTTGCTATCTTTAAATTCAAGCAGTTCAATAAAAAATAAATAAAATAAAAAAGAAAAACAGATAAATTCAAGCACGCCAATTTCTTGATACGTATTTTTGATTCCACCAAAAGTTAGTAAAACTGTACTGTAAGGATCCATGAAAGAGAGATCACCAACGAAGGTTTATTTCTAAATGGGTAACTCCAGCATGTTACTATACAAAGTTGGGAAATGCCTTCCAAAGTAGAAAAACAGACTTTCTATTCCCTCACCTCCTCAGACCGGCCTAGAACAAACACATACACATACACACCTATCCTTATAGATGTATCAGCCACAATTCACTGGAACGGGCTGATTTAACCAAATGACAAAATCAAAACCTAAAACAAGGTCCTCTCCCCTAATATATACTTAGCATCCTCGCTGAGGTCAAAACTCACGTTCTTAAGTGGGAAGAGAAAGATACGCAACACTTTGAGAATTTAAAAACTGGAACTTAATGGCCATCTATGTTCCACTCAACTATCTATATATCTATTAAATATCAAATGGCACTTTAAACATATTAATGATACTGAAGTCCTCAGCCAATACTATGCGGGTTAAGGGCAAGCAAACTGAGTTTGTAACACCAGCTCATTCATTCTACAAAGTGAGTCCACGCCCTTAGGAGCACGTGTAATGACCTTGCTCTCGCACAGGGGAGTTACTACTTCCTCTAGAAAATGAGCGATCCAATCGTCCAAAAACCGAATCCAGCTACTAATAACGTTTTGCTTTTGAGTTCGTCAAAGGCACGTCCAAAAGCTGAAGGTGAATGCAGCCACAGACCAAATCCCCTGGTCTAGTCCCCTTTTCCGAAATCCAGCAGCCCAGCCCCTCTTCCACACAGCCAGGGAATCAAGACGGGTGCAGTGACTACTGAAAAGGGCGAATTTCCAAGTCCTTGGAGGGACTGGGGGACGGGAGGGTGCGGTAAGAAGTAGTTGCAGTTATCTGGTGGAAAGGCTTCCACTCCTGGGACACCACCGCCCCATGCTGCAGAAATCCCTACCCTACTTACGCCGCGCGCAGGTCGGTCCGTAGGTTGCCATGGCGAGGCTGCGGGAAAAGGTGATCTGCGGGAAGGACAAGAAGTGCGGTCAGCAGGAGTAAGAAGGGGTTTAAGAAGCCAAAAGAGGTTTTCAGACAGAGAGGGACTAGGGGCCGCGGGACAGCGCGGCCATCTTAGGGAACCAGAGCCGACCCCGAGTCCCGCTCAGGCCTTCTCCTTGGCCGCCGGGCTCTAGGCCCCCAGGTGGCAGTAAGACGGGCGCGGCGGTACCTAGTGGTCTCCAGAGGGGGGCCGTCGCCGCCGTTCGGCACGCTCGGGGTTGGGCTGCGGCTGCCGCGACTGGAGGGCGAAGTGAAGGAGACACCGTTCCGCCCGCCGCAACCCTGCCCTCCCCCCTCCCGGACCCCGCCTCTGTTGCCTGGGCTTTCCACGGCGCCTGTCCCCGCAGCGCCTCCCGCTGCCCACTCCAACCTGCTCCGGAACGGCCACGGGGATCGATGACACCCCCGCTCCCTGCGTGGGCTGCCTCGGTCGGTCAGCAGGAACCAGCAAAATGTAGAAGCTGCAGGACCTCCGGTCAGGCAATGACGAGGCCAGCCCCCGAAGCGCGGGGGCGGGGAACGACGGCTGTAACGCGGTGGGTGCCGCGCGGGCGGGGGATGGGACAGAGGCCCCGCGCACGCTCGTCACGGACGGGGCGGGGCGCCGGGGGCGAGTCCGCGTGGGTCTCCGCGCGACTGGGTTCTGCAGTACGCCCTGAGGGTCACGTACAGCTCTTTAACTCGTTTTCCGAACTGTGGTTCCCAAACCCTGCAGACAGTTCCTGGTTGGGGCGTCTGCAAAGAGTCAGCTGAGCGTTATCCCATTTGCCGTGAGCAAGTGCCCTTTTGAAACACGGTCTCTCTTTTCGGATCTAGGGAGAAACGAAAAGGCACAAGAGTACCACCTGTAGCCCCTCGCGCCCTCTCTTCCTCCACCCGCCTCCTAAGGCGGTGTAATTGCCCTGCTGGGCGGGACTCCGCCCAAGAGGATCTCTTCGGCTGCCCCTCCCTGAACGAACTAAGCACGTCTCAAGGTGCCCCGCCCCTTTTTCGAGTTCCCGCTTTAGGGTTTCTCTTCTGCAGTCTACTCTCGGTTTTGCTACAGGACTGCTTTACACACGGACAAAACCGGAGGCAGGCCTGCTACGAAATTTAGGAATCAGGCTGACCAGGCATGAGAACACTGCACTCAAGCTCCTCGGGTGTGCAGAAGAGTGAAGAAGCCAAGGAAACAACAAAATAAGAGAGAGAAATAGGGTCAATTGAGGCTCCTGAATCAATCACCAATCTCATCGCCAATCTCAACAATTTATCCCTTCTGGACCCCAGTTTCCTCATCTGTAAAATGACAAGTTTAAATGAGATGAAGTGGTTTTAATAGCCTTTCAGCCATAGTCTATGAAAGCATTTTCCCTCCATTTCCTCTGGCCCTGAAAGCCACCGCTGTTCAAACGCTGCCAAGGTTCCACTCTTCTGAACCAGGAAAAAGATAGCTAGATAGGCTTCCACAACCCAAATTCGGATTGCAGTTGCCATGGAGAATTTCCCTCCTTTGAGCAAACCCAGCCAGCAATCTTGCCTAGTCATTGTAGGGATTATTCATGTAAAGGGTTAAAAGAAGAGTAGAGTCTTTGCTCCCAAGAGTTCAGGACCAGATCAACTCAAGCTCAGACAGGTTGGTCTGAATCAGCCTGGCTGGGCTGGGAGCAGCAGGTCTGCTCTGGCTATGTTTGATGCTATTGTGAGGCCAATAGCAGAGATTAACATCCCATCCCAGCTGCAGCAAAACACCACCTCCCAGCAAAACCTAGTCTTGCCTTAGTCACTTCCATACCTCTAGTAAGGGTTTATTCACATTGTGAATTACGTTAGTCCCTCCATACCCCTGGTGTGGCTTTTCATGGTTTCAATTACCTGTTATCAAATGTGGTCTGAGATATTAAATGGTAAATCCTAGGAATAAACAATTCCTGTTTTAAACTGTGTGATGTTCTAAGGAACATGATGAAATCTCGCTCCCACCTTGCTCACTCCTCCTGCCCTCGATACAAACCACCTCTTTGTCTTGCCTGTCCATGCTAGTAGCCATCTTGGTTGTCAGACAGACTGTCACAGCATAGCAGCACTAGTATTCAAGTAACCCTTGTTTTCCTCAATAATGGCCCCAAAGCACAAGAGTAGTGATGCTGGCAACTCCATTATGCCAAAGAGAAGCTGCAAAGTGTATGTATGTATAAGAAAAAAAATGTAGTATACACAAGGTCAGTACTTTCCATGTTTTTGTTGCTGGTGGAAATGCTCTTTTGCAGAGCTACAGGGAAAGCAGTCCAGGGACCCATGTATAGGAGGGTAAGTTTCAGTGGTAAGACTTATTGTGGTTGAAATGGAAGTCTGTGCCCAGGTCTCCAGTGTCTCATCTTCACCTGTCCCACTGTCAGGAGGTACAGCCTTGTTTTCAACAAGCACAGGAGAAAGGCCAGTGTCCATAAATTCTGGGCCATTGGTCAGTCCAGTTCAGTTGCTGTCCTCATCCAGCTAGCTTAACCTGTGTTCCCAGCTGCCCTCCAGCTGGCGCTGTGCCCAGGCCTGCACTTGGAGTCCATGCGTGGCTGCCGGACCCCAGGCAGCTATTAGGGCCACTTGGCTGCTTGGGAGAGAGAACAGGTGAACAAACTGCGAGCGCCTGTTACTGAGAGTGAGAGAATGAAAGAGTGTGAGTGTGTGTATGTGTGTGTCTGTGAGAGAGTAAGAGAGAAAGAGAGAAGGAGAGAGAAAAATCTTTGTTAAGCTAATTATATTACCTCAGGCTTGGGAAGGACCAAGCATCCTTTCAAACTAACCAATCAACTTTCCAATGTTTGGTGGGCTTCTGCTGGTTCCTCCCTCTAACAAATCCATTTCCTAGATCTTCTAGGTTCCTGTGTCCTTTATCCAATCTGATCTTTCCCCTAGGCTAGGCTCCACCCTTAACGGGCTTCCTACTGGGCATGACTCATAATAGAAGCACCTCCCCCTGTGCCATCTTGGCTTCTATTGAGCATGCACCCAGCAGAGGAATTTCTCCTGCTGTTTTATATTTCTCTCCGTAATCCTGGCTAATGACTGGTATCAGTTCCTTCTGTCCACCTCAGCAATTAGGTCCTGATGCAGCAGTCCCCTGGGGAGCCTATGAATACTGCAACTTCCTAGTGAAGTATTGGGCTGTGTCCAGTTCAGCTCCCTGGTTTATTATGGCTTATTAATATCTGATCCCAGATATTAATCAGATATCTGGAATCAGATATGGCTGTGTCCAGTTCAGCTCCCTGGTTTATTATGCTTATTAATATCTGATTCCCTTTGCTCCCTTTATTAATATTTAGTTACCTATGCCAACAGTTTCAGGCATCCACCGGGGGCCTTGGAACATATCCCTGGTAGATAAGGGGTGTGGGTGACAAAGGGGTTTTATGCAAAGTAACCTCACAGGGTGATCTGATCATAAATTCCTAACTGGGCAGATCATGGTGGGTAGTCATGTGCCAGGCATATAACTTCCCAGGGAAGCTTTGTCCATTGTTTTTGTATTTCTAGGTTAATACACCTTTGAAGTGCCAAAAGTGATACCTACCCCTCAAGAGAGGTAACCACCCTCAAGAGAGCACATAATCTCGTTAACCATCCTATACTCCAATACTTGCCTTGCTTTCTCCCACCCTCATGTAATCTTCCTTAATTTATTTATTTTATTTTATTTATTCATTTTCAGAGAGGGGGAGGGAGGGAGAAAGAAGAGAAATATCAATGTGCATGAGAAACATGATCAGTTGTCACACACCTTCAACTGGGGACCTTGCCTGCAGCCCAGACATGTGCCTTGACTGGGAATTGAACCAGTGACCTTTCAGTTCACAGGCCAGCACTCAATCCCCTGAGCCACACCAGCCAAGGTCCATTCTTAATTTCAAATGTCTAAAAGAAATTGTAAAACACTTATTCTCCAGAGCATTTGAGATCTTGCTTTCTGGCAATTGCCATCAGTTTTTGCTCAAATAAACTCATAAAAATTCTCTCTAGGTTTGGATGTTCTTAGGTAGATGGGGTGACTACTGTATCTGTAGCATTTTTAATCCCCAGAGTGCGGAGGGGCTCCACCCACAGTGCCCCATCCCTCCATCACGGATGAAAATAAAACTACCAAGACATGACTGCTTGAGGAGGAGAGGTGGACAAACTCTCAGAGGAGAATGACCCAGAGCCATTTCCTCAATAGGCTTTTATTGGGTTCAAATACACAGGAATACAGGTTTAACATTTCAAAGAAATCTGAGGGCTTAATCTGAGTCAGTGTCTGTCAGGAAAGGGGGTTGCAAAACTTTGGGAGACATACTCATTTCCTCCTCGGACCCTTATCACTTAAATGAGAGTACTCTTAGCAAAGCAGGTTTCACAGGACTTTAGGAATTCTTTCTTATGCCCAATCACCCAGGGAACCGTCCTGGCCAGCACAGGACTGCACTGCTCGCCGTCATAGTTTCAGGCTTTAAGCCCATTAGGAAGCAGAAGACATCTCCCAGACGGAACTGAGGACTTGGGCTATGTCAGAATAGCTGGGGGGTGAGGGTCCATCACATCCTCTTTGCTGCAGCCCCCCCAAGTCCTTCCATGAGGGCCTCCCAAGTGGTCGTGTCTGGCTTAGGTTGCCCCTCCCATGAGGAGTCTTACCCGTCATTGACTACCGACTAAGTGTTGGGGCCAGAGATGGATGAGGCAGAAGCGGCACTCCTGCCAGGGAGATAAGCTTTGTTTCCTTAGTAGCTCATGTCCTCTTGACAGAACAGACCCAGAAGAAGTGGGTCCCTTGGCTCTTACCCCACCATGGGGTGAGGGTTACAGCTCCTGAGACCAGCCCGAATGGTCCGAAACACCAGAGGATATCATTTTGCCACAGAATACTGTTGTGAGCCTTCACACTCTACAAACTCAAGGAATGTATATAATTCCTAAAACCAGGAGAAGAGTCATGGCAAATTATTTCAAAGCTAGATTCAGTAAATACACGTATATGAGTAGTTACATTCAAAGTCACCAGGGGTGTCAAACTCATTTTCACCGGGAGCCACTTTAGCCTTGCAGTTGCCTTCAAAGGGCCAAATGTAATTTTAGGACTGTATAAGTGTAACTACTCCTTAACAGTTAAGGGAGAGCTCGGCACTGCCTCCGGGTAGAAACAAGGTGCCAGGCCGAATAAAACAAGGTGGACGGCTGGATTTGGCCTGCAGGCCTTGTGTTTGCCACCTGTGCTCCAGACCAAGCAGCATTACCTGTTCCCCACAGGGGAAGCTAAGTCCATTCAGATGCAGTGCCTGCTCTCGAGGCACTGGTAGTCAAGAATGTGTGGTGTCAAGACCTGGGAAGGGACCAAGCTTTTACCCTACTTGCATGCTAGCAAGTTAGTCTGCCATGGTTTCACAGGTTCATTAAATTTAGCAGAAGATGTGAGTCTGGAAGTTCAGAGACAAAGGGTTTTATTACTTGTGGCACAGCAGAGAGCATACGCTTCATGTTCAAATCAGCTCCTCTTGCCCTCTATGTTCCACAACAGTGATGCAGACCACCTTAGGCAGACGCTATATGTACCACATGTTTGAATCACAGCTGAGGGATCCTGACTTCAGGAAACTCTCTGATTATAAGGAACTGCTAACAAACCCGCCCAACCTTTGACTCACAAAGAGACAAGAGTATACTTCTCAGGGAATAAAATCTGCCCTCTGCCCTAGAGGGAGACACTACCTCTAGATCCTAAGACAGTTTGAGATCAAAACTCTCACAAGACCTGCGGAAACACCATGGAGAATTGTCCCACAACAAAGGATGGAGAGTTCAGGAGTTGCAAGTACAATGCTAATTGTAAGCACACAGAACTGTGGTCACAGTCAGAATGAGGAAACGCACTAAAGTTTGAAAGTAGAACTTGTCCAAATTAAAAAGCCAACAATAGGTCAAGGCTGGAAGGGCAAAATTCTAGAAAAAGACAAGTGTGAAGCCATACCAGGACTTAAGTGGCAAGAACCATTTGGAAACCACAAGTAGTTAAGCTGGAAAAACCTATAGGAAAAGTTGAGAGATTAATCTAGAGATGTTGGCTGGAATCAAATCCTAAAGGTCTTGAAAGTGACAAGTGAGTCTAGGGCGGCTGGGAGCAACATGTTTTTTCTTTCTTTCTTTCTTTCTTTTTTTTTGTTTAGGTTTTTTTCTTTCTTTAAGCAACAGTTTTACTTGAACAAGTGGGAGGACAAATGTTCCACTCATTGTGGGAAGGGACACAGAAGGAGGAACAGGTATGAGGGTAAAGAGGATGACTCAGCCCTGACCAGTGTGGCTCAGTTGGTTGTGCCATTGTCCTGTAACTGAAAAGTTGCATCAGTATTTCTCTCTTTCTCTCACTCTCTCTCTCTCTAAAAGCAATGGAAAAAAGATATCCTGAGGTGAGGATAAAAAAATGTTTTCAGCCCTGGCTGGTATAGCTCAGTGGATTGAGCGCGGGCCTGCAAACCGAAGGATCGTGGTTCGATTCCCAGTCAGGGCACATGCCTGGGTTGCCAGGCCAGTTCCCGGCAGGGGACATACAGGAGGCAACCACACATTGATGTTTCTCTCCCTCTCTCCTTCCCTTCCCCTCTAAAGATAAATAAATAAAATCTAAAAAAAAAGGAAAAAAAAAGTACTTTAAAAAAATCTTTAAAAAAAAAATGTTTTCAGACAAAGGGGATGATTCAATTTCAGATAAGTATGAGGAGCCAGAGGCCAAATCTAAATGGGCTTGTTCGATAGGCGGTTGTGAAGCACAAGAGAAAGGTCTGGGTAAGAGACACTGGCATGAAAATTTTAGTTTTAATTATTACTAATGGGTATGATTAAACTCAATGAGAGATGGGGTAAGAAAAAAATAATAGAAACTGCCTGGGCTGGTATAGCTCAGTGGATTGAGTGCAGGCTGCACAAACTAAAGGGTCACCGGTTCAATTCCCAGTCAGGGCACATGCCTGGGTTGCAGGCCAGGTCCCCAGTGGGGACCACGTGAGAGGCAACCATACATTGATGTCTCTCTCTTTCTCTTAAAAAATAAAGTAAAATAAAAAATAATTCTAAAAAAAAAAAAAAAAAGGCATTTCAGGGGCAAGCAGCAGAGGAGCCAATGAAGAAAACTGACTAAGAGAGAAAACTCAAGAGGAAGTACTTTCCTGGAAGCCAAAAGGGGAGAGCAGTGGGCGAAGGAGGAAGTGCTCGGCATTGTCACATCCTGAAGAGCGGTCAAGTGAGGTAAGACAGAGTATTAGTTACTATAACTTAATAGCTTCAAACTACCAATATTTTATTATCTAAAAATTTCTGGGTGGCCAAAGTTAGGGAATGGCTTAACTGGGTGGTTCTGGGTCAGGACCTCCCATGAGGTTGCAGTCAAGATGCTGGCTCGGGCTGTAGCCTTCCGAAGGGCCGGCTGTGCTAAAGGATCCACGTCCAGGATGGCTCCCTCATCTGGCTCCCTCATCTGGCTCCCTCATCTGGCTCCCTCATCTGGCTCCCTCATCTGGCTCTTGGCAAGAAACCTCAGGGCCTCCCCATGTGGATCCCTGCATAGGGTGCTCCAGCGTCCTCCTGACGTGGCAGCTGGCCTCTCCCAGACCAGGTGCTCTGAGAGAGAGAGAGAGACTGAAGCCATCATGTCTGACATGTTCCAGCCTCAGAAAACATTTTTGACTTATTCTCTTTGTTAGAAGTAAGTTGCTAAAACCAGCCCACACTCAAGAGGAGAGGAATTAGGCTCTACCTTTTGAAAGACATGTCAAAGAATTTGTGAATTTATTTTAAATCACCACAGTTGATATTCTGGTCACATTATTTATATCTCCCTTACGTGGAAAATACACTAACTCCCTCCCCAAACCTCCAGCCTTTATAGTATCAGCTCCAGGCTTCCCAGGCATCGCTCCATAAGTGCAGCAACAGCAGTACAACTCCTCTTGATCTGAAGACCTATGAACCCAAGAGACAAGCTGTCTGTCCCACACACACATACACACATGTGATACACACAGGAAGAGAGGCACGGGATAACTTGTTAAAGATACCCCTGGTGAGAAAGGAGGGAAACAGGGCTTACACAGGAGTCCACAGCAGTTCTGAAATGGAGCCAGGAAAAATTCAAAGGTCCCTGTGTGAGTCCTATACCTCTCTGTGCAAGATGGGGTCACATAGGGAGAGCCAGCCCTAGGTATACATTACTTCTCTCCCTTCCCCGAACTCTGTCCCACGATGTCAGGTGTGCACGGCAGCCCACAATCCAAGCTGCCTCCTTTCCTCACGTACACATGCTCCTTGGATAACCCGCGGGCTTGGGTGTGTGTCACGGGTCATTCAATCCATGATCGGGAGAAGGGCTCCGGAGAACAAGTACCCGAAGGCCCTCAAAGTAGGCTCAGAACTGCTTCAAAAGGGAAGACTGAGGTATTCCACATTCAGAGTTTGGTCCAGATACAGAGAGGGTGGGCATGGGCTTTGGTGGGTATGTTCCCTTGGCCCTGCAGACCTCTTTGCCCTGTAGGAATAGACACAATCTGAGAAGAGTTAGAGTGGAGCCCTGTAACTCTGTTGCCTACGTCTAAGAGCAATACTGAGACTAGGACCTGGGAATCTTCATGCAAATCAAACAAATATTTACATGAGAGTCAGTGGGAGGACTGTAAGCTATGGATACGAGTAGAATGTGGGATGCTAGAATGTAAGATTCAGCAGCGGAGCATTCTGGGTGGTGAGGAGCCATGGAAGGGTGGAATAGAAGTCCCTGGAGCCGAGGTGGTCAAAAACCACAGGCAAGGTGAGGCTGCTGGAGCCGCCTCCTACACATCCAACACACAATAGTGGGGCAGGCACAGGTTGTGCCCAGGGATGCTGGAGTCACTAGGACAACAGGTAGACGGAAAACTGAGCCAGGTGCCAAAGTCCTCAGGAAACACAGGAGAGTGACCAGGAAACTGGTCATAAAGCAGGGCAAGTAGAGGATGGCAGAACTGAGGGCACGAACCTCAAAGGAGGTGATTTTATGGGCAGGTGGAGGAGTGAGGGAAGTAGCCACACTTCCCATCCCCAGGTCCAGCCTTAAGGTTGGGGAGGGTGTGGGAGAATGAGCAGTCTTCCCTGGGATCCAATATTCATAGGAAAAAAGTAATTTTTGGCTAAGGCGAGGAGAGTGAAAGAGCATTCAGTGGTGAAACCGAGGACTTAAGGTGGTTTGTTTTCAACAGAACAAGGTCCTAGAGGCACCGCCGGGGGAGGTGCAGGGAGGGCAGGAGTGGGAGGACCGACCAAGGAGGAGGAAGCACAGGCAGTGCTGGGATGAAAACTAAGGGAAGCACAGATGAATAAAGGGACTTCAAAGTATTTTGGGGAGTTAGGACCCAGGTCTGGGGGTGGGGAACATCCTAGGATTAACTGGGTTCAAAAGTCAAGCCAGTACCAGTGAACCAGCGAAAAATCCCTGAAATTATGCATGAAGGACAGCGTGCCTGGTTTTATGCATGCAATGCTGGGCTGTCATTCTCAGGCACACTAAAGCATGAAAACCACCGATGGACTGTCGACCCCCAGCACTGGGTAGGGAAAGGGAGGAGATTATGAAGCTCTCTAAGTCACATGCAGAATGGACTCCATTCTGATTTAGTATTTACTTGAGTTTTTTGGACTGTAAGACACACCAGACCATAAGATACACCTAGGTTTTAAAGGAGGAAAATAGGAAAACAATTTTTGAAGCAAAAAATGTGGTAAAAATGGACTTCTGGCCAAGATGGAGGTGTAGGTGGACACACTGTACCTCCTCTCACAACCAAAATTAAGGACAACAAAAATTTAGAATAAAAATAAACAACCCCAGAACAGATAGAAAATTGAATTGTATGGAAGTCCAACAATGATTCACCCAGACCGGTAAGAGGGGTAGAGTTGGTGGCCGGCAGAGAGGGGTTGCAGCAGGAAAAAGCAGTGGCTAGTGGTCCCGGACGCGCAGGTGGTGGTTGGCACACCCCATGCGCACAGGCAGTGGTTACCAGGTGCAGGGAGGCAACGAGCAGACCCAGCGAGGGGGACCAGGTAGCTGACCACGGTGACACATTCACATGCAGATAAACCAGGCAAAAATGGGCAGTGAGACAGATTGTGCAACCCAAGGTCCCAGCACCAGGAAATAAAGCCTAAAAGCACCGATTGAAAACACTTGTGGGGGTTGAAGTGACGGAGAGACTCCCAGCCTCACAGGAGAGTTTGTTGGAGAGACCCAGGGTCCTAGAACATACACAAGCCCACCCACATGGAAATCAGCACCAGAAGGACCCCATTTTCTTGTGGGAAGTGGGGGAAGGGACTGGAATTCGAGAGAGCACAAAGCAAGCACCATTGTTCCCTCTCAGACCCCGCCCCCACATAAAGTGTCACTATCCAGCGACTGGGCTGCCCCATCCTGGGGAACACCTAAGGCTCCACCCCTCACTACATAATGGCCGAGGCCAGACCAAAAAACAAAACAAAACAAAACAAAACAAAACAAAACCAAAAATGGCTCAAACAGGAGAACAGATCAAAGCCCCAGAGCCAATTCATCTAAGCGATCAAGAGATAGCCAACCTATCAGATGCACAGTTCAAAGCATTGGTGATCAGGACGCTCACAGAATTGGTTGATTTTGGTCGCAAATTAGATGAACAAATGAAGGTTACAATAAGTGAAATGAAGGAAAATGCACAGGGAACCAATAGTGATGGGAGGAAAACTGGAACTCAAATCAATGGAGTGGACCAGAAGGAAGAAAGAAACAACCAAACAGAAAACAAGGAAGAAACAAGAATTCAAAAAGAGTGAGGAGAGGCTTAGGAACCTCCAGGATATCTTTAAATGTCCCAACATCCGAATTATAGGGGTACCAGAAGGGGAAGAGGAAGAACAACAAGTGGAAAACTTATTTGAACAAATAATAAAGGAGAACTTCCCCCATCTGGCAAAGGAAATAGACTACCAGGAAGTCCAGGAAGCTCAGAGAGTCCCAAAGAAGTTGGACCCAAGGAGGAACACACCAAGGCACATTGTAATTACATTAGCCAAGATTCAAATGAAGGAGAGAATTCTAGAAGCAGCAAGGGATAAGGGGACAGTCACCTACAAAGGAATTCCCATCAGACTGTCAGCTGATTTCTCAAAAGAGACCTTCCAGGCAAGAAGGGGCTGGAAAGAAATATTTGAAATCTTGAAAAGCAGGGACCTACATCCAAAATTGTTCTATCCAGCAAAGCTGTCATTTAGAATGGAAGGGCAGATAAAGCACTTCTCAGATAAGGTCAAGTTAAAGGAGTTCATCATCACCAAGCCCTTATTATATGAAATGTTAAAGGGACTTATCTAAGAAAAAGAAGATAAAAATAGGACAGTGAAAAGACAGCAAACTCACAGCTATTAAGAACCACACCTGCCCTGGCTGGTGTAGCTCAGTGGATTGAGCGCGGGCCTGCGAACCAGAGGATCGCGGTTCGATTCCCAGTCAGGGCACATGCCTGGGTTGCAGGCCAGTTCCCAGCAGGGGACACACGAGAGACAACCCTACATTGATATTTCTCTCCCTCTCCCTTTCTCCTACCCTTCCCCTCTAAAGATAAATAAATAAAAAAATTAAAAAAAAAAAAAAAGAAAGATTTAAAAAAAAAAAAAAGAACCACACCTAAAACAAAAGCAAACTAAGCCAACAGCTAGAAAAGGAACAGAACCACAGAAATGGAGATCATATGGAGGGTTAGCAACAGGGGCGTGGGAGGAGGAGAGAGGGGGAAAAGGTACAGAGAATAAGTAGCATAGACAGTGGGTAGAAAATAGACAGGGGGAGGGCAAGAATAGTATGGGAAATGTAGAAACTAAAGCACTTATGACCCATGGACATGAACTAAGGGGGGGAATGTGGGTGGGAGGGGGTGGGCAGGGTGGAGAGGAATGATGGGGAGTAATGGGACAATTGTAATAGCATAATCAATAAAATATATTTAAAATTTTTTTAAAAAGATGCCTGTTATACCTGTTCCAGATAATAGGAAACTCGAGCCTGCAAAGATTAGGTGACTGGCCCAGGTTGAACAGCTGGTGTTTTAAGTGGTGGAGAAAAAGTGTAAACCCAGCTCCCTCGGAGTCCAGAGCGTGTGCTCTTCCGCAGCTCCCACGGCCTCGCCCTTGTCTAAACATTCCCCATTGTGGGTGACTAATCTTATTTATGGGACATTCAAAGAGTCTACTGCTTTGAACCATTCTTGTCACGGCCTATTAACAGAGATTTTCAAAAATTTCCCCAGTAAGTTTGTGGAGAGGGCATAAAGCTCCACAATGAAGAAAAAAGAGGGAGAGGAAAGCTGGCTTCTCCAGACTCGTCGCTGGGTTGCTGCTGAGGATGTCTCATGACTCACATCCCACAGCTGCCTGCATCTGCTGTGTGGCTGCCCTGTGTCTCTGCGGCTGGCGTGGGGGTCAGTGGCGGGAGGGTGAGGGAGAGTTCTGAGGCCCGGGAAAGTCACGAGGGCAGCTTGGCTGGCAGCCACCTGGACACTCAGTACAGAGGGAAGCTGATGAGGAAGCCAGAGGGACAATGGGCCATTATTTCTTGCTGTAGGAGGTCGGTCAATTTGATACTGGGTGACCTACCATCCCTCCCAGCAATTTAAGTTCTCTTAGACCTTGGTTAGAACTAAAGCAGCTGGATTTCAAATGATTCACATGCAAATATCTGGAAACTGGGGGCAATCCTGGGGCTGATTATGGCTGTAAGTAATCGGTGGTTAAATTTGAGGGACAGCCTCTTGCTCCAATCTCCATAGCATGTCCCTCCCTGCCAGACAGCACAGCTCTGAGTGCGTGACTCCCCTCTTCAGAGCTCCTCCATAAAGCATCCTGTGCACCAGGTTAAATGCAGGTTATAGCCCCCCACAACCAGCTGAAACCTAACTTTCCAAGCACAGAATTTTATATCGAATACTAATTACACAGGGCATTAATACAATTAACATGTATAGAAGGAGCTCTATAATCAAATAGGTTTGGAAACTATTGTATTAAACCAAGGTTAACACATTTCTCTAAGTGGAACTTCTCAGAGCTTTGAATTATTGTGCATGATTAATCTCTGAAAGGAGAATGCAATATGTTCCCAATTTTTTCAAGATGGAACTTGAGACTAGTCCTCCATAGAAACTGTGCCATCTCAAATGTCATTCTCAATATAGCTACCCCTGAAATTCAGCCAGTGTTTCTAAGCCTATCATGGCAGCCATGAAAATGCACTGTTCATATCTGCTCCTGTGAGAAGCACGCCAGACACACCGTGTTAGCTGCTGGCCCCTGGATCCAGCGAAGCCACGTGGGTGTCCCCAGCAGATGACTGAGCATGGCGGGGATACTCATGCAGGTCCATCCCTGTAAAACCTGGGACTCTAACAGGTGACTTCAGCTTGAGGAAGTCCCTTCGCCTGGCCAAAACTTTCTTAGAACTTCATTACCATTTGAGGATCTTTGTACCCCATCTTGCCTCCTTCCTGTATCAAAATCTGAGGCTTCTTCTGCTTTTTCTCCTTTGTCCAATATGGGTATTTCCCTCAATAAACCTCTTGCACATTTAATTCCATCTTGGCATCAGCTGCTCAGAGGATGTAAACTAGCACACCTATCTCAAATGTGTTTCTTAAGCCTCCTCAGATCCAGCTCCTTCTTGGAGCCTTGCATCACTTTTATGGTGTCTGACTTTTACAGTCTGAGAAGTCTCCTGGTACAGTAGGGAAGCTCATGAATACTGGAAGACGGTGGCCCAGGTGTGAATCCCAACTCTGTCACTTTTGAGCAGTATAACCTTAAGGCAGTTTCCCAACAAGCTATAATATGGGGGCTGATACCACTGTCTTGCAAGGCTTGCAGGAATAAAATGAAATATTACATTTAAAGCACAGAGCATAGAGCAGGTACTCAATAAACAGAATGACTATGATCATTTACAGTCATTTGTGTTTTCCTACTTTCCCCTGTTAGATATAAACTCTCAAGGGTGGACATAAAACAACTATTTGCAGAAGGAAAGGAGCATCTCAGAGAAGAGGAGCAGAAGAGCCAATCAGGAGAGTCAGCCAGTGGTACTGGAAATGTAAATATTTAAAATGTATAATATATGCATAAAATAGAAAATGTTTATAAAATATATATACATATGTGCACATGTACATAATATTTAAATATGAGGGACACCCAGAAAAAAATGGAATTATCTTCTGGAGGGCGGGCCCCTTGTAGTACAGGCTTCCCCTGCTAGGTGAGTGTTCTAGGAACCCAGCTACATCAGTGTGCCAGCTGGAATTGTTGGGAGAGGCTGAGTTTGGCTTCATGAATTTCTTTGAAGATCCTTTCAATGCATTTGCCTGTTTCATGGTGGGTTATTCATGAGCGCACCTGCCCACACCACGCTGAGTGTTCAGTGGTTTTTGACCAAAAACAGTATGACCCCTGTGCCCCACCCTCCCTATTCACCCAGTCTTGCCCCAAGTGACTTTTTTTGTTTCCCTGATGAAAAAAGTCCTTGAAGGGAACCATTTTGCCAATGTGGAAGAGGTGAAACAAAAAACAGTAGAAGCACCAACACGTATCAAAATCAATGAGTTCAAACTGTTTTGAGCAGTGGAAAAAAATGGGTCAATAGGTGTATTGCATCAAATGGAGAGTACTTTGAAGGTGATTAAGTTTTAAACATGTACGAATAAATACACAACTTTTTGTAAACAAATTCTGGGGATTTTTTGCATCCCCCCCTCATTTGTAAAAGAACCATTATTCCTAAAATAACTGCCTAGAGAAGGGCCAGCAATACAAAAGGTGTGTCCCCAGACCCCTTTGCATAGGTTGGCATTATATGCCCTCTTTTAGCAGGAAGGGCTATTTTAGTAGTGAAAGCCTTACACCTAAGTTCAGTGCAACTAGAAAAAAAAATGAGGGGATGCAATTAGAACATCCAGAACAAGGGCTTTCTGCTTTGTTCAGAGCATTTACTGCCTTCTCCTTCAGCTCAGGAGTCTGACTTGGTGGGAGAAACCACAGCCCAGCAGTGGTGGCCCCCATAGTAAACTGGTGTAAGTCTTTGCAGGGGGGGAAACTGCTAGATTTCCTAGATCTTCTGCCTATATGCCTCGCCTATGGCTCTGCCTCTAGGAGGCTCAGGAAAGGACCTCACCTGTCCCAGGAGCCTGATGTTGCTCTCCGATGGAAGGACAGGCCTTCACACTCACCTCAGATCTTCCGAAAGCCTCATTAGTTCCTTGAAATCTCCGCTCCAGGAAATTGTAGCACAGAGTAGAAGAGTCGTAGCTGAAACAGATGCCAAAAGCCCTGGTTGGTGGGCATGGACCAGCGGCACACTAATGACCCCTTCGCTCTCCCAGTAGGCCAGTATGTTCACGTGTAGCAAGGTGTCCTCCTGAGGTAACACCTCCTTTTTAAAAATGTATTGATTTTTAGAGGAAGAGAAGGGTGGGGGGGGGGAGGGAGCGAGAGAGAGAGAGAGAGAGAGAGAGAGAGAAAGAGAGAGAGATTCCACATATTTATGCATTCAGTGGTTAATTCTTGTTTGTGCCCTGACTGCAGACCGAACCTGCAACCTTGGTGTATCAGGACGATGCTCTAACCAACTAAGCTATGAGGCCAGGGCTTAACACTCTTTTTTCCTAACAGGATCACATGACCCATCTGTGTTTGTCTTCATTTACTACCATAGGAAGGCTCTATGGGTAAGATATGTGTACAGAAATGGGATTTTTGAGGGGGGAGGAGGGCAAGTTTGGGAGGGGTGCCTGTCAAAAGTCAGGGTTGTTGCTACAGCTTCCCAACAAGTGGAAAGCCACCAAGCTCACGAGGTTCAAATCTAGAGGCCAAAGTGTACCCAGAACACCTCCTTCTTCTCCTCCAAAGCAGCATCAGTTTTCTCTGAGTTTCCAACAATTTTACGAAATAAGCTAAAAAGACACACAATTTGAATGAATCATTCTGCTGTCTGCAGTTCCAAGGACTTTAAGTATCTTAATTCAGACTAACACATGATTCTTATATGTGCAGTCAGGGCACATATAAGAGTTAACCAGTGAATGCATTGACAAGAGTTGGTTTGACTGAATCATAATGTATATTAGAAGAAATTCAGTTGTATTACCTTCAGGAATCTAGTGGAATGATGCTAACAAATTGCCCCTCAGTATAAGTCTTAAGGGAAATGTTTTAATGAACAGATGAGAATATTTTCTAATTCAGTCCATCAGTTGTTTATACGGAAAGGGCTCCCTATCAGGTGTTTAGTTACTTGAAATGCTTACTGTTGTTTATCTCACAGGATCGTAGTTGGACAAACTCTGTGTTTATAAATGGTATAATACACACTATCCACCTTGTCATTCCTTCGAAATTAGTGAAGTCCCAATTAATGCTGCAGTGGCTCTGTGAGCATAAAATCCAGCTACTGCACTCACCCCACCCCCACCCAAGAAACAATCAGGTCTTGCATGGGCTATTCTTCCGGCCAGACGGCCAGCCCATTCTTTCAGATTTGGTGACACACATTTCTGCCCCTCTCACTTTCTTCTACAAATGCTTATTATGCAACTAGCATGTGTCAGACACTGGAGACTAATTAACTATCAACCACCTCGCTGCCAAGAAAGGGAGATGAACACAAACGAGCGTTGTGAAGTGCTGTTGGTGTGAGGAGTACTAAATGAACCAGCCCAGTGGAGCTACGAAGGAGTCAGTTCAACCTGAGAGCATCAGGAGAGCCTCGGAGTTGAACGGAGTCTTAAAAATGGGCGATGTGTTTGTGCAGCAGATAAGGAGGGCAAGGGCAGCACGTAAGGAAAGATGCCAGGCATGACACAGTGTGGCATGTTCAGCAAACTGCAAGTAATATGGCAAGAATGGAAGGGACAACAGATGGGATGTTAGGGGAGGAGGTAGCAGGAAGAGAGGCTGCCTAGGAAGGCCAGGCCGGAGGGGTCAGCTGAGGCCAGATCTCAACCTACTCCAGACAGTCCCTGCCCAGGTTCTCCCTCCTCCGTGAAAGTACAAGCATGACATGATGAACATGTGAAGTCCGGGTCAAGGGGAGCTCAGACGGCTGTGCTCAGCACTGGGCCCACACCTGGAGTATCGTACTTCGGATGATGGTGACAAACTGGGGCATCAGTGAAGTGTGTGTATGGGGAGGGGAGGTAAATCTGGTCCCCATTACTCCATCTTGGCCACAAGCAGCTGTCTAACTTTGTGTTTTCTTAATTTAAAAATTTCAAAAGCCTATGTGCTGGTCCATTCGATTTCAGGCAAAGCCAAGTGAAAATGTACCAGTGACTCACCAGTGAGACAGCATTTAAAGTGCAATAGCCTCAGAGTCAAGACCAGCCTCACGAAAACAGAGTTCAGGACAGTGTGCAACTGGATATTAGCCAAGAAGGCTGTGAAACCATACTCTGACCTCTTAAAGAAGAAAAGTCAGGCCCTTCAAAATATAGAGACCATGGGAAGGGGCTTCAGAAAGAACGTATTAGGTATATTTGTTACCTGCTGCTACCTCACCAACCTTACCAAAACTTAGTGACTTAAAAGAATTTATGTTTATGATGCTGCACACTGACTAGACCGCACTTTTCCTGGTCTCCCTTGGGCTTGCTTACACAGCTCCATCAGCTGGTGGGGTCAGCTGGGAACTGGGCTCAGCTGGGATGGCTGGGCCAATGAGAACAAATTATTTAATCAAGGCTGGGTCTCTCTCATCTTTGGGCCAATGCCCTTATCATCATTTCAGATTTTTTTTAAAAAACCAATTTTAGAGGGAGGGAGGGAGGGAGGGAGAGAGAGAGAGAGAAATCAGCCTGTTGTTCCACTTATTTATGCATTCATTGGTTGATTCTTGTATGTGCCCTGACTAGAGATCAAACCCAAAACATTGGTACGTTGGAACAACACTCTAACCAACCGAACTACCTGGCCAGCACCCACTTCAGATGTTTTTGCCTACATGTTCCTGTGTTAGTGTTCTTGGGGATCACTGGAGTTCAGAATGCCGTCGATTGCTGTGTGAACTGGTGTGTTATCAGTTCCTGAATATCTTTACAGAATATGGTCAGCAGATCTACTTCTGGTCACCAGAGAAACAAGAGTTCAAGGTGGAGTGGGGGAAGGACAAAATTGTCCTTATTCACAGATAGTGAATGAGATTGCCTACAACTATCTAAGAAAACACCCTAAGGCATCCACAAAAGAACTTCTGGAATGAATACATGAGTTTGGCAATGTCACAGGATAAAAGGTCAACATCCAAAAATCAATGTATTTCAGTAGACTAGTTATGTACAGCTGGAAACCAAAATTAAAAGATGAAATGGAGGATAAAAAAGCTAAGCACAAGGCCTAGGCAGTCATTTGTACAGAGCTTCAATGTACAGAGAACTTTCACAACCACCTGAGGAGCAAGGAGGTAACCAGGGAGCTTTGCAAACGCCTCAGTTCTCACTCCACCCCATTCTGAAGTGCCCTTAGGGCACAGGTGGCAAACCCAAGGCCCTCGGGCTGAATCCAGCCCTCCACCTTGTTTTATCCACCCAGAACCTTGTTTTTACACTGAGGCAGCGCTGAGATCTCAGTCAACTATTAAGGAGCCGTTACAATTATACAGTCCTGAAATTACATTCGGCCCTTTGAAGGCAACCACAAGGCTGATGTGGCCCCGGTGAAAATGAGTTTGACACTCCTGTCTTAGGGGAAGGTGCCTCAGACAAGTTGAAAGGCAACTCAGGTGGTTCTGGTCACCTCCAAATAGAGAACCAGTCTGACTGGGGTATCAGCATCACCTGGGAGACTGTCAGAAATGAAAAATTCCTCCCATCCACGGACTCAAACTCAGCAGGTGGTGTCTAGAGTTATGTTTTAACAGGCCAGGTGATTCTGATGCGTGCACTTTACTTTTTTCAAGACAGCAATTTCCGACGTGCCTTAGTGACGCGACGGGAGGCATGCAAGCTGCTGGAGGTTTACAGCACCCTCTGCTGGTATCCATATGCAAAGACCAGCTTCAACCAAAAACAGCTCTTCCTAACTCTCCATTGCCAGCCTGTGGATTTTTTTAATCAAGTGAATTGAAGTTATGAAAAAAAATCCTGTTTCCTATTACATCCACTGCTGCCTCGTTCCACCACAGCATTTGAGATCATGATGCATTCTCTTTGGCTCTACTGCAGTTTTCATTTCCTTTTGCAGCCTTAATTCTTCTAGGCTCCTAATAAGAACCCAGAAGAGCCTGCTCACACTTTCAGGAAAAACAGTGTCCAAGGCCGGGCCGGTTGCTCTGCGCAGAAGGAAGTGGGGAGTAAAAGGCCTTCTCTGCCTTAGCCTAAGGACAGTGTCACTCTGGCTACAGTGGAGATGTGGGATGGAAATGCCACTCCCCTACACAAAACCAAAAGCCTTCACTGGCTTCCTATAACAATTAAAGCAAAATCTAGGTTTTTTTTTTTTTTTTTTTTTTTTGTCCTAGACTGGGCTTTCCACTGCATGAGAACTTAGAGATCCCAGAAAGGACAAGTTGACAGGCTGCAAGACTCTTGAGACCCCAAAATCTAGTTACCAGGACCTTTGAGGCCTGCATGATTGGAGGCCTGGCTGCCACCCTAAGTTCACTTCCAATCACACTTACCCTTGCTCACTTATGCCAAAGTGGCCTCTTAGCTGTTTGTGGAACATGCCAAGCCTGCACCTGCTATTCCCTCAACCCCTAGATTTCCACATGGTTCCTCCCTCATTTCGTTCAGGCCTCTGCTCAGATGTCACCTCTGCAGAGGCCTTTTAGCACTGTCAGGTGGCAGGGGCTCCCTGTCACTCTCCATCATTTTAATTTTTTTTTTTAATTTTAGATTTTATTTTTTTATTTGTCTTTAGAGGGGTAGGGGAGAGGGAGAGGGAGAGAAATATCAATGTATGGTTGCCTCTTGTGTGTCCCCTGCTGGGAACTGGCCTGCAACCCAGGCATGTGCCCTGACTGGGAATCGAACCGCGATCCTCTGGTTCGCAGGCCCGCGCTCAATCCACTGAGCTACACCAGCCAGGGTCCATCATTTTATATCTGTGTGTGTGTGTGTGCATGTGGTAGCGCTTACAGCTACCTGAAGTCAGTTCCACCAGCCAAAGATCACGAGGAGCCCACACTGTTCAGTTTTGTAAATTAAACTTTCTGCAGCAAGAAAAACTAAACCCCGAGGAGAAGCATGGGGGATCTCAGTATGAGGGCGTTAAAATGGGCTTGCGCAGGATTTGGGCTTGTGTGAGGTGATTTTTACAGAGGGTTCAAGAAAGGGGGAAGTGGGGTGCTATTCTGGATTGGGTGTTTCCAGAAAGTTGGGGCAATTCAGTGTCTTAGTTACATGTATTGGATGGTAGAGAGGGGTGTAGGCCTATTTTTGCCTTGCAGTATCTTCAGGCCTGATCACGAATGAAGATGGTCCTTCACGGTCATGCAGTCTTCATCTGATGTTGCTATTCCATAACATTTATGTTCAGCAGGGGAACCCCACTGTAACTAGGCCAACTAATTGACATCTGTCAGGTGCTTTTTTCTTTCTCATATATTTATTGTCCAGAAAGTAAGCCTCCTGAGGCAGAGACTTTGTTTTGATTACCACTGATGCACCAGTGCTTAAATAGTGCCTGGCATGTAGTAGGTGCTCAATAAATGTTTGCTAAATATTCCTTCAAAACATCTTTCAAACTCAAGTCCTACACATCTACAATGGAGTCCTATATCTGGGACAGGTAAATTTGGGTCCTTGGAATGTCTCACAGGTGAGGGCAGAGTCAAAGTAGCTACCGGTGGCAGACAGGTATTAACACCCTTTATAGAATTTTAAACAGTGAGAGCAACTGAGTCCTCCAGGCTCTCACTTCGACTAGACAGGACTTAGCTTCCTTCAAATCCTCTGGGAAGACAATTAGAAGGTAAAAAAAAAACCAAAACCCACTACTCTCCAGCAGCAACAGATGGCCAAGTTAAAGATTATGCCACAAATAAAACGGAACAAACATTCCTTGATCTGTTAAATTATCTTCCTTTTCCCATTCAACATCTTAGCCTTATGTTTTTTTTTTTTAAAAAAAATGATATAGGCCACAATTCAGTTAAACCCCCAGAAAGATTTGCATACCAATTAAGTTGTTACCATTCCACCATTTGTTTATATATTACTATTTAAAAATATTTGCTGGATGGAGTGTGTCTTGTAGACCAAAATGTTGCAGGTTCAATTTCCGGTAAGGTGGTCAGGTGTGTGCCTGGGTTGTGGGTTTAGTCCCCAGTCAGGAGTGTGGAAGATGCAACTGATGTTTCTTTCTCACTTCGATGTTTCTCTTTCTCCCTTCCCCTTTCTCTAAAGTCATGGGCATGTCCTTGAGTGAGGATACAAAATAAAATAAAATAAACATGCAGGGATTGAAAAAAAAAATTACTTGCCCTAGCCAGTGTGGCTCCCTCGGTTGGAGAGTTGCTGGTAATTCAAAAGGTTGCAGGTTCAATTCCTGGTCAGGACACATCACTAGTTAGTAGGTTTGGTTTCCATTGGAGCACAAACAAGAGGTCTCTGGTTGAAGCATGTACAAGAGGCAACTGATCGATGTTTCTTTCCCTGCCTCTCTCTCCTTTTCCCCTCTCTCTAAACTCAGTAAGCATGTCCTTGGGTGAGGATGAAAAAAAAAATACTTCTGCAGCCTACTTATGTAGAAAGGGAATTAAGATATTATCTAAAAACCTATCAAACTGGCAAAAATTAGAAAATTCAGTAATACATTATATTGGCAATGGTGAAGATTAACAGGAAAACTCATACATTGCTAGTAGAAACATAAATTGATAAAACGTCTATTGAAGTCAACCTGACAATATCTAACAAAATTTTAAATGCACAAAGCCTTGGACCCAATGACTTCACTTTTAGCAATTTATTCCACAGATAAACTTGTACACATGCAAAGTCACATGTTATACTTATTGAAGCATTGTTTGAATAGTAAACAATCTAAATGACCAAATTTCAGACAATGAGCAATGGAGTATCATGCTGTCATTAAAAAGAATGAAGCAGCAACTTCCAGCCAAGATGGAGGCATAGGTAGACACACTGTGCCTCCTCACACAACCAAAATAAGGACAGCAAAAAAATCCAGAACTGACAGAAAATTGAGCTGTATGGAAGCCTGACAACCAAGGAGTTAAAATAGACACATTCATCCAGACTGGAAGGTTGGGTGGAGTTGGGCAGCGGGTGGAGAGGGGTCTCGGTAAAAAAAAAAGCGGTGGCTGGCGGATGGTGGACTCGCAAGGCAGCAGTTAACAGGCCCTGGGCGTGCTGGCAGACCCCAGGCACGGGGTGGCAGCGGGCACACCCAGAGAGATGAACAAGGCAGCTGGCTGGCTGGGTTGTCCCACATTCGCATGTAGATAAACCAGGCGAAACTGGGGAGCGAGAGAGACCTCGCAACCCAGGGCCCAGCCCTGGGAACTAAAGCCTCAAAAGGACGATTGAAAACACCTGTGGGGCTTGAGGCGCCAGGAGAGACTCCCAGCCTCACAGGAGAGTTCATTGGAGAGACCCACAGGGTCCTAGAAAGGACACAAGGCCACCCACATGGGAGTCAGCACCAGAAGGGCCCAGTTTGCTCAAGGAAAGTGGCGGAAGGGACTTAAATCCAACAGAGAGAGGAGCAAGTGCCATTGTTCCCTCTCTGACCCCTGCCCCACGTACAGTGTTGCACGCAACCCAGTGTGGGTTACCCTGCCCTGGTGAACACCTAAGGCTCTGCCCCTCACTATGCAACAGGCACAACAAGACCCACCCCACCTCCCGCAAAAAAAAAAAAAAAAAAGGCCCAAATGAAAGAATAAATTGAAGCTCCAGAACAAATACAACTAAGCGACGAAGAGACAGCCAACCTATCAGATGCACAGTTCAAAGCACTAGTGATCAGGATGCTCACAGAATTGGTTGAATTTGGCCACAAATTAGAAGCAAAAGTGAAGCTAAGTGAAATAAAGGAAAATGTACAGGGAACCAATAGTGATGGGAAGGAAACTGGGACTCAAATTAATGAAGTGGACCAGAAGGAAGAAACAAGCAAACACAAAAGAATGAAGAAACAAGAATTCAAAAAAAATGAGGACAGGCTTAGGAACCTCCAGGACATCTTTAAACATCCCAACATCCGAATTATAGGGGTTGCTCTTAAAAGAAGAGGAAGAGCAACAAGTGGAAAACTTATTGAAAAAATAATAAAGAAGAACTTCCCCAATCTGGCAAAGGAAATAGATTTCCAGGAAGTTCAGGAAGCTCAGAGAGTCCCAAAGAAGTTGGACCCAAGGAGGAACACACCAAGGCACATCGTAATTACATTAGTTGAGATGAAAATGAAGGACAGAATCCTAGAAGCAGCAAGGGATAAGGAGGCAGTTACCCACAAAGAAGTTCCCATCAGACTGTCAGCTGATTTCTCAAAAGAGACCTTCCAGGCAAGAAGGGGCTGGAAAGAAGTATTCAAAATCATGAAAGTCAAGGACCTCCATCCAAGATTGCTCTATCCAGTGAAGCTTTCATTTAGAATGGAAGGGCAGATAAAGTGCTTCTCAGATAAGGTCAAGTTCAAGGAGTTCATCATCACCAAGCCCTTATTATATGAAATGTTAAAGGGACTTATCTAAGAAAAAGAAGATAAAAATATGACAGTGAAAAGATAGCAAACTCACAGCTATTAAAAACCACATCTAAAACAAAAGCAAACTAAGCAAACAACTAGAAGAGGAACAGAACCACAGAAATGGAGATCACATGGAGGGTTAGCAACAGGGGAGCAGGAGGAGGAGAGAGGGGGAAAAGGTACAGAGAATAAGTAGCATAGACGGTGGGTAGAAAATAGGGGGAGGGCAAGAATAGTGTGGGAAATGTAGAAGCTAAAGAACTTATGACACATGGACATGGACTAAAGGTGGGGAATGTGGGTGGGAGGGGGTGTGTAGGGTGGAGGGGCATGAAGGGGGAAAATGGGACAACTGTAATAGCATAATCAATAAAATATATTAAAAAAAAAAGAATGAAGCAAACCTCATTCTTTACATACTTGTATGGAGAGAACACTGATAGGTATCATGGGAGGAAGGCGGAAGCAGCTCAGCATCAGAGAGCTGGCCTGGGACCATCACTAGAACTTGGTGTTTTCAGAGGCGTGCCTGGCGCTCATGGCGAGGCCTTACTGTTCTTCTGTTGAACATAAAATTCACAGAACACCAACACAAAAACAAGACTGCTCAGTAATAATTTTTTTATGAGTTTTTAAAAATGGCATGTATTGGGGTGACACTAGTTAATAAAATTATATTGGTTTCAGGTGTAGAATTCTATAATGCATCATCTGTATATTGTATCGGGTGTTCACCACCCCAAGTCAGTCTTCTTCCATCACCCTTTATCCCCCTTACCCTCGTCTACCTCCCTCCATTCCTCTCAGTAAAATAATTTTTGAACACAGACAAAAACATGAACATTATTGAAACCACAGAGCGACCAAATATGCCTCTATCCTGGCTAGTACAAGCGAGTGCTGTTTCTTTACCAATTGTAACGTTAGCCTCAATTCATTCCTCCTGCCTTATTGCTAAGATTTATTAAGATATGTACACAACCATAAAATTGCCCCAGCATTCTGAAAGCATCCATTCCAGAGCAAATTCACACTTCCTTAAAAAACTTCCCCCAAACTACCTAATCCAAACCTGAATTATAAATCCTTTCCAACATGTATCAAATGAGATGCCCTACAACTCCCACAGCAGTGTTCTCTCACACTGCCATGCGCAACACACCCAACTTACTCAACTCAGGTGTGCTGTGGGAGAGGAAGGCACGCTAAGTAAGCAAGGTGCAAAACCATGTATGTGTGTGTATGCTGTAATTTCTGCAAAATATGTAAAAATAATTTTTAAAAATTCATACTTGCTTGCATATGCATAGAATACCTCTGGAAAAACACACTGGCTAAATGGTTGCCTCTTGGAAGAACTAAGGCTGGGGCACAGGGGTAGGAGGAAAAGAGCTTTCAGTATATATAGTTTGTTGCCTTGTTAATAAATTATTTACTTAATAACTTTGAAAAAAGATAGTAAGACTCACAGGCACCACTGTGGAATCAACAGTCAGGAAAACCTAGACTCTTGCCTGGATAGTTAGGCTTATCAAATTTCTGCATGTAAGATTTCAACCACATTCGAGTCCCTCCAATTGCATCACTATTGCCAAAATGCTCTTCAGCTAAGCCTCCAAAATCAGTCTTTGTGGAAAAATAGGATCAAATTTCATTTACTTGGACGTCTTACTGATGAAGGGTGCTGATTAGCCTGTATCAAAAAACCATTAGGTACAGGTATTCTCTTAAGAGTGGGACCCAGGGCTCTTAAGGCTGGAATATGAACAGGTAGGTAGGTCATGGTGGTTTTGTATTTCTGGCTCTCCTAGGGGGCCCTGTGAGCTGAGAACATAAGGCATTTAAATATCATGCTACTACAGCTATCATCCAGTCTAGTTCAATGTCAGAGCTGAAGGTGATAACTGAGCTCCTCAGAGGCATTGTATGACCCCAGCACCCTCCTTAGGTCTCCACCAGAGACAGCTCCCACCCCACTTCATGTCTGGCAGCCCTGCACTCTATAAACAGGTGGGTTAGGTGCACGACCACAAGACAATTCTGGACACAAGGTATGTTATACATCCTAACTTCATATTACATCATCGAGGAGCAACTGGCAGCTCATTTATTTGTTGTCTTGATCTTCTTTGACTGGGGGCAAAGGCCTCCTACAAGCTATGCCTAGTCCTGGTTCCTTGATCTTGGGGTCTCTAGCCTTCCCCTTATCTCCAGGGATCTTTATGTATTTTCCCTCACCTTACTGCTCTTTTGACTTACACTTCTGCCCTTTACCAATTCCTGTTTTACAGAACTACCTATGCCTGTCTCCACAATTTAGACCATGGCAACAGGCATTCCCAGTGCTCCATTTATGACAAAATCAAACATATACCCCGCCAACAGTTCTCTAATACGTACACAATAAATCCAAAGTTCTGCATGACAATTAGAGCTCTCTAAGCTCTTCATCAGGTCCTCATGAACGACCCTTCAGGGAGGGCTCAGTTCAAGTTTCACAGACTTACTGAATTCTTCTCGGACCCTCGGTCCCCAATGAGCCCTTCCTTTCTCAAGCTGCCGTGAAGACGATAAATTCATCTATTGCTTCAGTTGTTTTTAAACATTTATTCCCTTATCCTCAGCCATTTTCCCCCCAAAGGGAAAACCTACTAGGAAAGCCAAATATGTACAACACCAACTCTGGAAGAAAATGATACCAGCTCCAACTCTCTTTCCCCACCCCTGAAGATGTTCAGCCAAACAGTTTGAAAACTACTGATCTAGTCCACCAGCGAATGCTGTTAGCTACCTTTTTTATGTCATCTACCTGGCTAGATTACTAATTCCCTGGGGCATAGGCCCTATTTTATTGACCTAAATTCAACTACTATTTCAGCAATACGTACCAGACACTGGGCCAGTAAGGCTACACACAGCACTTTCATAATTTGGCCCTTAATACAACCTATTAGGTAGGCACTCCCACCCCCCTCATTTTACACATAAGATTAAGTGGGTCTGGAAGAAATGGCCCAATTTACTCAGTGGCAGACATGTAACTCATCCCCGGGTCCTCAGAGTCTGAATCCAGTGCATTTTCTGTTGCACCCAATAGCACCTTGGTTTGTTCTGGACCATTCTTTTCCAGAGTTTCTGAGAGAAGACCAGCTGGCACCAGCACCAGCAGTAATCATGACGACAAGTTCAATCGTGGGTTAAGCTCAGGTGGTCCTGCACCTGTGACAAGGCTTAGTGTTCCAACTACTCTGTGATTCTGGGCTACTGGGCTACCCCTAACAACCGATTCCCTTCTTGTTCTGTTCAGCATTGTCTCCAAAGCTGACCTGATAGATGATGGTATCTACCTACATAATCTACATTTACATTAAATAAAAACAAACACAAACTTTAATGTGCCCAGGAGTAAGTAGTTATTTGCTTCCCTTCCCTCCCTCTGAGACCCTTGGAAAGATCACCTTTCTTTCCTAGGTTACAGAAAAGGGGAAATGGAAAATGGCTTATCTAGTGGACAACTAAGACTTAGAAAATGCCAGGGACTAGATACTATACTAGGATTTAAAGTTGTAGGGCCCAGTCATTTGCAAAAATAAAAATTCACTGTATAAAAAACAGGCTTGCTTCATTAATAGTAGAGACAAATAAGAGACAGTAATCAAACTTTCAAATGTTTTATTTTTAGTGTTTTAAAACATTTTAATACAACAAAGATATAAAATAATATATATTAGTTAAATCTGAATTTAATTTAGAATCAAGATATTTACTTATATACAATACTGTGCTTTAAGGTATGGCTACCACAGGAACTTTCACATCTTCAAGTAATACTAGTTTCTCTGTGGAGAGGGTGACAGTTAGGTAGAATTCTTGAAACAAAACATGCCCACTTTAATGCAAACTAATTTTGCTTCCCTCTTATGTACCAGTTTCCACTTACTTGGTTTCATATCAGAAATACTTCAATTGTCCTAACAATCCATAGATTCTCCGAATAAAAAATTATTAAGATTAAGCACTTTTAAGATGACATGACTGATAACACTGCTTGGTTATGTTCCGACAACCCAGCAGTCCAGATTGAAACGGACTTGAAATAGCAATGAAATTAACATAGTCTTCCTTCTCTCTCCACATCGGGCACAAAGCTTCTTTATGCTTAACCATGGAATACTCTGAATAAAAAGTCCTTTGGTAAATTTAGGGTGGAACATATTCTAAAAACCAACTTTACTGGTAGCTGAATTATGGCTTATAGATTTCACAGATATTTTTATTGATTTTGACGCAAAGTAACAGGCCACATTTTAGTTACTTGAAATTGGTGGCACTTTCTGGGTGGTGAGGGGCAGGTGAGTAGGGGACCAAAACCTATTTCCATGGTAATTTCAGTCATTCAAAGCCATTCAAAGACAGAGAGGGGAAAAAGAATCTCAATCTCTTTCCTTTCTCACTAGTCACCTGAGGCAGCCTGACTTTTGATGTTACCAACAATTCTCCTCTATAGAGGTAGAGGGGTAAACTTTTTACAAACGCAAACTGTCTTAAAAGCCAAGTAAAGTTGGCATTAAAACTGACATGCTTTGTTGGCTTTGCAACTATCTAAATGAAACCAATACTGTTTTAAAAAGCTGTTGAACTATTCTAAAGGGAGCTTTCTTGTCCTAATGCCTGAATACCTTAAAGAACTATTACTATAATTACTTTTGGTAAGGGATAACTTAAGTCTACAAAAAGACTACCAAAGAATTAAACTTATTAAATCAGAGTATTGAAAACAAGAATATAGTTAATTTTCTCAAGCATTTTGGAATTAGAATCATTAAAAAAAGTTTACTATGAAACTAATGATAAAATTGCCTTTTGTTGAATCCAGTTAAAGCAGGTTAGTGTTATGAATGATCTTTGAACATATAAACAGCACTTTCCATAGAGATGTCACCAAAACAGACCGTTTCATACCAGCCATGAAAGCATTTGGCTCCTCCGTTCTCCACTTATGAATCATGGGGTTTTCGGAATTCTAAGTAACAACAATCAGGCAGATACCGGGCAGAGAAGAATGCCACTGGCAGCATCAGTTACACTATGAACAGGTCTCTCAGTCAATGGGTTTTTCTGGTGAATAGTCCACACCTAGTAACTGACTGATTCTAAGGTTAAGCTCATTGCTTTCTGATTTAAAAGGATACTAATAATAAACTGACCCAGCATATGCATTTTTACCCTAGTAATTCTGGTCACAGAGAACTATGAAGAGAATAGGCATGTTAAGAATTCTACAGCATTGCAAAAAAGGTTCCTCCCAAAGTGCTTGGTGATAACAACAAACTTGCCCTCTTCAAAACATCCTACTTCCTACAAATTTCAATTTCCCTTCAGTAACACTGCCCAGAATGGACTTAAAGAATGAAAAAGAGAGAGGAGGGAGGGAGGGAGGGAAGGAGGGAGAGAGAAAGAGGGAAGGAGGGAGAAAGAGGGAAGGAGGCAGAGAGGGAGAGAGAGAGAGAGGGAGAGGGGGAGGGGGAGGGGGGGAGAGAGAGAGAGAGAGAGAGAGAGAGAGGGAGGGAGAGGGAGAGAGGGAGAGAGGGAGAAAAGGAGAGAAGGAGAGAAAGAGGAAAGGAAAGGAAGCCAGCCATGTTGTACCCAGGAACACTGAAAATGCATCAGAGACTTTCAATGTAACATCCAGTTTGTATCCCAAACCAAGATCTTTCTTGGTTCCACCTGGCTGGTGTGGCTCAGTGGATTGAGCACCAGCCTGCAAACCAAAGGGTCACCAGTTCAATTCCCAGTCAGGGCACAAAAATCTCTCTTGGTTCCCTCTATACTGAGGTTTCAGTGTGTAATGATGTAAGCCTCTCTCTCACAAGTCTGCAACTGTAGAACCTAGTACAAGGTCAAAAAATACGTAGATCTAAGTCACATAGCTTTTCTACCTAGCCACACTCACACCCAACATGTAAATGTAAACAGTACTTTCACTATAGTCTAGATTTTAATGAGAAAAAAAATACAAAGACAAAAATCTGGAAATTTCTGTACAAACAAAAAGGAACTGAAATACAGGTTTCATATTAAGGAAAAAAATTCTGTCTCAAAGTTTTCCAAGAAAGAGACTTGGAGATGATTGATTTATGTAAACACTGCCTTGTAATAGTTATAGTAATAAATTATAAGTCTAGCTTACCTTTTCCTCAAAACAGATTTGATAAATGCAAGGCTCTGAAGTTATTTTAAGATCCTCACTGCAGTTTGCTGTTAGACACTCTCAATGTCAATAGCTCTGCAAGTTAGTTGCAATTTATTTTTCCTATTTTGTTCTATAGAACAGAATCCATATGAAGGAAAAAGAAGGCTGATGGCAGGAAAATTAGCATTAAGCGGCTACTTAACATTCTTGACTTAACGTTTCCAGAGATTTTTTTCCAAACATTTTTCCAAAAGCCAACATTAGGGACCTCCCTAGCTAAATTTGGTCCTATATTGTCATTTGGAAAAAACGATAGGGCCAGATCTTTTGACATCAAGGGTCAAACTCCCTCATCATTATGCAATTTCCTTAGATGAAATATTGGCATTTTGTCTCTAGCATGTAATAGAATCAACAATTAAAAGTTATTATAAGATTCTGAAGTATGAGATTTAAAAGCACAATAAAATGAATTGCCTTGTGCCATTTCTCAATGGAGAAATAAAAAATAATGTTCAGAGAAGACTCAAACTGGGAGTCATTCAGCACTGGCTAAAACTTGTTTGCATAATATTCCTTTCTTGCCCAATCCATTTAGGCTTCTCTGTAGCTTATACAAGGGTGGAAATATAACTCAAAGTGCAAAAATAAAATATTTCACCCACATAAGGAGCAGGCTCCTGCTATGAGGCCTAATTTTAGACCTCAATATGCCAGCACCTCTTCTAACTCCTTGTTTTAAAACGGAATGTAAAAACCACACAATTAATATTCCAAGTGGCTAAGCTCATCATCTGGGTTTCAAATTCCAATTCGACAACCATCCTACTGTTACAATTACTCTATAAAACCATTAAAAGTGAAGTGACAGATATTATCAGAGATCAAATTACATGAGGTACTAAATTTCTAGTGTAAATGGCAACTAAGTTATATCATTTCCTGACTGCCAAATTAAGACTAAATAGAAAGAATGTATGCACACAATTGTATTTAAAATTAAAAAACAACAAACCTTTTTATATCCAAATATGTCTGTGACTGCTTACTTCTGATGGCCAAGAATCAGAAATTTCAAAAATCAAGTTATACTATGCCTGCAACCTGCTATACATTTCTTTTCACAAAGAGAAAAAATTATTTTTTTTGCATGCATATCTCCATACTTAAAGACATAAGAACTGTATCTAACATCTGGTAAAACACTCCACAGTTTTTCTCATTAAATAACAAATAACATCATTAAAAAGCACAAAACTGGGCTGCCATCTAACTAACGGCTACAGCACAAAGTCGTTCTATCACTAAAACTCAGCCGGTTTTACATTTATGGATGCGGCCATTTCCCCCCATGAAGTTGTGGTCGTACAGAACCCTCACAACAATACGGGCATCTTTCATTGCATCTTTGGTGAAAAATGCCAGTACTATACAGGACTCCATCACCTCATGCATGGCCCCTTTCTCTTCTTGTTTCAGGCATCCTGGGATGTTCAATATACTTTTCTTAAAGACGTCAGAAGACAAAAATTATGTTAGTAAAACCGATTACTTTCCAGAGTTGCACTGTTAAAAAGACACAGATTAATTCAAAGAACAAGTACTATTCACTTGGTAGGGATTTTTCCTTTCAAGATAATAAGGAGCTTCAAAAAATATTATTTCTTGCCTGGAGTCCTACTGGAAATTAAAACAATCAAAATCTTTAAACCAGCAAACTGCTTAACTTGATTTGCTAAATTCAGTAAGCAAATACTCAACAGGTAGGGGTAACAGCCTGACTTCAATCACATCATTACTTCTGTCTAAACAGAAGGGGCAAAAACATCTACTTAGGTTTTCCATTCAAACAGATACGTAAGGACTCTTGATTGTTCCTTCTTGCTTTCTATAATCACAGCCTTACTCAGAATACGGACCTTTACTTTGTCAACATATAAGCCAAAAAGCAAGGCATCCACAAACAACCTAGGGGGGAGAAAGCAAAGTTACTCACTTTCAACAACTACTGTATATTTAATCATGAACCCGTAACAAAGATGATCTTCATCCAATTAGTCTTTTCATTATTGCTGGTTTTGAAAACGGCCAACAATATTCATTAGGTACTGTACCATTAACATTACATTCAAAAAAAGAAAACATGGGAAACCAAATTCTTGCTCTCCTACTCTGCTGATATGCTCTGGTATTAGCTAGAGTATGGTAATATAAAAAGAGTCTTGTTGTGATATAAAAAGCAATAAACACATCAATAGAATAATGTTCATGGGCAGCCAAAATGAAGAAGATTCCAAAGAGGTTGAGAACCCAGGATAAAGTGTGCAAGAAATTCCAGCTCCTTGGTGTATCTGGGAAAAGAACAGAAAGAATATGTTAAAACCACATTCCTTCCAATGCTTCTCAGACACATGCTTCATAGAACTTGACATCCTTCCCACAGCCTCCTCTGCAGTTAGTCATCCACTATGTATATAAGCACTAAATAGAAACTTACATTCAGTGACAAAGAAATTCAGCATAGTTAGGACGACTGTGTGGCCACTGAACATGTAATCTCCGCAAGTGTGAACACCGGTTAGGGTCATACCAAAGCCACTCCAAATGGCAAAGGCCCGGCGTAGTTTCTCCCATACGCTGCCATATATCTGCAACAAAAGCTGTGAATTAGCGTTCAATGCCTAGGGCAGTAAGAGCTTCTGAACATCCATTTCCATTGAAATTCAAATGCTGAGTGACTTAGAAATAATGTCTAAGCAAAAGCAACCAGACTCCCAGTCTAATTAATTCCAGATATCTACAATGAGTGGTCAAGTCTTGGCTATACTCAGAAATAGTTTGGTAATTAAATAAAATCAATGTAATTCAAATTTCTCTACCAGGAGTTTCTTTTTTTGTTTTTTTTGTTTTTGTTTTTTTTTGTAATAACAAAGGTCATTACTACACAAAAATATTTCCAAGTTTTTAATCCGATAATAGAGTAGTACTTGTTTAGCTGTTCTTGCCATTAAGAAATAGGCTATGCCAGAGATAGTAGCTACCAATCAATATCCATCCTCCCCTTCTTTACTGGTATTTATTTGAAGCAGCAATGAACTCAACCAAAACATTGCATTTCCCAGCTTCCCTTGTAGCTGGGTGTGGCTATGTGATTAAGTTCTGTGCAGTAAGACATTAGTGACAGTGCAGAAGATTTCTCGGAAGACTTTATAAAGGAAGGAGACAACAGCTCAGAGGAAGTCTTTTCTACTTTTCCTTCTTCTAGCCTACAAATCAGACATGAGAGTTGAAGCCCCAGCAGCCATCTCTGACCACAAAGTGGTCTTGAGGATACAAGCCAAGTGTTAGGAGAGCAGAAAGACAGAAAAATCATGAGTTTTGGATGACTCCCTAAAGTTACCATATCTGACCTGGAGTACCTACTTTCAGACTTCTCTTATGAGAGAATAAGCTATTGTTTGTTTATTAAACCATAGCTATCTTGAATTTCCTGTTATGAGCAGCCAAACCTAATCCCAGCTCCCATACATCAGCTTAAAAAAGCAATCTATTTTTAGGAAGAGTTTGAGCAATGGTCACATGCACACACACACAAAGACATTTAACATATAATAACAATACAAAAAATTGCTAAAATTTTATGTGCATTTACTATTGGAAGGCATGCTACTAAGTGCTTTATGTGTTATTGCATTGAATTTCCACAACAATCTTATAAAGTAATTCAATTGTGTGGGTGAGGGAACAGGTTTAGAGAGGTCACACAGCTAGTAACATAACCAGGATATGAATGCAGGGAGTCCAATTCCAAATGCAAAGAGTTTTCCAATTCCAAAACTCTTATTTCTTGAATATTCTACTATGGCTAATGAATGAAAGACGCTGAAACGGGCAGCAGACAGTAAACATGTTTAGGTATTACACATGTAGACCAGAGTGTAGAGACACAGGTTTAGGCTTTAACTAAATGTTTTAATCACTTTTGTTGTCACAGAGGATTTGGTCAAAATTTAAGAAAATGTTAGTGACTCATACTCAAAGATTATAAAGTATGTTAGTCATGCCCTGAAGGCCTGCCTATAACGCAAGTTCCAGAAAAAATGTTTAAAGGTAACACTTTGCTTGAGATAATAGAAAAATGCAGCAGTTAAGCACAAAACAATGGTAGCTTAAGCAAAAACAAAGGTCCTGAGATGTTTAGTTTCTGGTTTTTACTTTAACGATGTTACTGACTTACAATTATGAGATATTTTGCAGAATCTTAGTTCCTTAACCAGACAGATCACCCAATCACAGTAACGAAGGCACCAAATAAGATGATGTAAGGAACTGAATCAATCAGCTAAAGAAAACCACTGAAGGTTGCACAAGAACTACTAACCAATCAGTTTCACCCTCATACCCTAAATTCCTAACCCTCAATCTCTGCCTTTAAAAACCTTGATCAAAAGCCATTAGGGAGTTCGGGTTTAAAGCAATTGCTTCTCATCCTCGTGGTTTCAATTTCTCCACTGCAAAACTCAGTGTTCGGCTCTGCTGCATTTGAAGTAGGCTACCCCCTTGTTTGTTAATGAAACATCCTCATTAGATATCACAATTTCATTGGAAAGCCTCATCTGCTGATGATACACTACCCAGCTTTCCCTTTCTGCTTTAGTTGAGGGCAGGAGAGGAAGAATAATTTAATATTAGAGAAAAGAGAAGAGAAGGTACTAAAGTACACAATTTGGTTCTTCCATGACCTCTAATGAGAATATGGTTAGAGATGTTACTCTCATGAAAGTAAAAAAAATCAGGTAGTGAAGAACAGAGACTGCTAGGGAAGTTTGAGCCACCAGTAAGAAACAATACCAGTCAAAAAAAAAAAAAAAAAAAAAAGCAATTACTGCTTAATTACTCAAGTCTCCCTATACTTTCCAATCTTAAATATCCCAAATATTCTTCCAGAGAAATAAAGTTGTAACAACACAATAGGATAAATAAGATGCTTTGATAAGACAAGATGTAAAAATTTGCTTTAAGTATTTCTTCCATTGATTAATTTCAAAAACAGGCATGTTCTTGGTTCTGTCCCCAAACCTCCTACTTCTGGGAATGAGATTTCAAGCAATTAATTTATTACAATGAACATGTCCTATGGAGTTCACTGTTAGAGAGTTCATCGCCAGTTATTATCACTTTAACTTTCTATTTTTAATGACTGCTGCAAATAATATAGGTCAATAAATAGGTTATCTTATAATTCAAAGCAATTAACAGCATTTAGGGCAGATCTGAATAGAAAGTTCCATATATAACTAATTGCTAATGAAAAACAGTCATTAGAGAAGGAAAAAGGACTGTAGAGGAATGGAATCTAATTTATTTTTGTAGTATATATTGTAGCCCTATGCACATGATATTTCGTGGCTGACCCACAGTTAAATTCTTTGGTTACAGGATTCTCTTTTCAGTGTAATAAGCTTACATTTTCCTTCTTTTCAATCTCTTCCTATTTGGGGAAACTGTTCTAGCCCCACCTCACACCATGTACAAAACTAAATCCAATGGATTAAAGATTTACTATTAAATGAGACTATAAAAGTCTCAGATATCATCTTCCACTAATCAGAAAGGCTAGCAGCGACTCTGAAGACCAGTAACAGGCAGTGCTGGCCTGGGGTGGAAGACCCGACGTGCACGCACACGGTGTTGGCAGTAGTGAAAACCAGTCCTCTCTAGCCGACAGTTGAATACATATCACAATTTTTAATGTGTGTTGATTTCATAATTCCACTTCCAAAAACTTACCTGAAGGAGATGATTAGACAGTGAGAAAGCAGAAATGTACGAGGATGTTTATGACAGCACTGTTTATAAATCATACGATTTGGAAACATCCTAAATGTACCCTGCAGACTATTAAATCACACAATGGAACACTCTGCAGCTATTGAAAAGATGCAATATAGCTATCCGTATTTCTTCAGAAAAGTAAACAACATACTGTTAAACAAAACATAAGCTAAAAAGCTATGTTTGTAATATGATTTAAAAAAAAAAACTTGTTGAATGTGTGATCATGCTTAAAAGCAGCAGACACAACTACACACATGACTATTACAACATTATGTATGGAACAGAGTGAAAGGAGAAGAAATTATGTGAGCTTTTACTTTCTAATTTATATATTTCTATAAAATTTGAATTTTTAAAGTAGTGAACTTATATAACATTGTAATTTGAAAAAATAACTTTCCCTTTTTGAAAACAAAAACAGCTTTTACCTTAAAAATAAGATATTTCCTTTACACTAAATCCTAAATATGTCACAAGTCTTCTGATGGGGGAATTCAAAAGATGGAAAATTTTTAGTTTTTTTAAAAAGATTGTATTTATTTATTTTTATAGAGAGGGGAAAGGAGTGGGAAAGAGAGGAAGAGAAACATCAATGTAAGAGAGAAACAATGATTGGTTGGTTGCCTTCTGTACAAACCCCAACCAGGGACCAAACCTTTAACCCAGGCATGTGTCCTGATCGGGAAGCAAACCGGCGACCTTTCACTTTATGGGACAACACCAACTGAGTCACATCGGTCAGGGCAAGAATTTTTAATTTTCAGTTATAGTTAATAAGCTTAGTAAATAATGCATGTAGAAAGCTATTGTTCCAGGAACTGGAATGTATAACTGGATCCACCCTGACTCCAGGAGACCCACCAGCAATTCGACCTTTGTGCCCCAGGAGCACTGCAAGTGATCAAGATGGTATTTCAAACCATTATGCTCTAAGGGAGAGAAGTCAGCAGCCCAGGACACAGATAAAGAATCACTGGTCAACAGATGAAAGGATGCTAGGAAAATCGTTAGGACTGCAGCTTTTATCTGATTAACCTTTTCCTTGAATTCCACACCCCTTACCTACACTTTTCTTTTCCTCATAAAAAAGGTTGGCTTGAGCTCCAGCCTGTGGACTAAAAGGTTGCTGGTTCGATTCCCAGTCAGGGCACACACCTGGGTTGCAGACCAGGTTCCCAGTTGGGAGCATGGGAGAGGCAACCAATTGATATTTCTCTCACACATTGATGTTTCTCTTCCTCTTTCTTGCCCCCTCCCCATCTCTATAAAAATAAATAAGATCTTTAAAAAAAAAAGGTTGAGATGAAATATAATACAGTCTTTTAGGGTACATAACCTGCCGTCTTCTCAGATCACCAGCTATCTGAATAAAGCATCCATAAAGATCCAATCCTTGGCCCTGGCTGGTGTGGTTCAGTGGATGTAGTGCTGGCCTGTGAACCGAAAGGTTACCAGTTCGATTCCCAGTCAGGGCACATGCCTGGGTTGTGGGCTAGGTCCTCAGCTGGGGGTGTGCAACTGATCGATATATCTCTCACACATCACTGTTTCTCTCCCTCTCTGTCTGCCTCCCTTCCCCTCTCTCTAAAAAATAAATAAATGGTTCTGGTAGTGACAGGCAGCATAAATGCCGACTTTTCCAGTTTCACTTCCACCTTTCTTACCGGGCTGTCTCTTAATACCTGGAGAAAGTTTGTCACCCTTCACCTCAGAGCTATATTTTTAGCTCTTGATCTCCTTGGCTGCTTAATCTTTCCTTGTGGACTTCAGCTATTTATATTGCAGTAGAACTGACAATTTTGTTTTACACTTTACAAACAACATTAAAATAACAAAGGTGTTAATATACACATTTGAATATATGGGAACACAACTAAAGCATGGATGCTTAGAAAAGAAGGATAATAAATTCTTCTGTCCAAACTTAATGAGTCACAACAGCCAATTTTACATATAAAGTACAGGTGATTTTCAGGGTATTTTTATTTTTTTTAAGTTATTCAAAACCCAGTTTTTTTGTTCCCATCTACAGAATCTCTTCTCTCTCAATTTAACCAAAAGAGATGTCTACAGTATACCAAAACAAGCTACAAAGTATAAAACAAAAACAAAAAATCAGCTATTATTTCGTATATCCCAGAAAGAGTAAAGTTTAGAGTAGGGGGTACTATATTTTAAATGTAATGTAATCAAACCGCAACACTTTTAAAAAAGGACTGATGAGGACAGTGAGGAAACCAGTCACGTGATATGAGGAATAAGGATGCTGAAGATAGTAAGAAAGAGAAAATGCTTAATTCAAAGAAACATTTTTTCTATAGCTCTACAGCATATCAATGGATAGAAGTAACAGTGAGGTAGATTCTGGTTTAACATTTTTACCAAAGTAGTAATTCTGGAGGTTTACTACAGATATTAAAAATACTAGAAAGCATGTTTTAGTAATAAAAGCAAAATCTTAGCTCTGCTGCATATACGGTGCCATCGACCCACCAAGAACAAGAGGAAAGAATGGTGGTGAGAAGGCCGCAGGCTACCTTTCCAGTGCACTGCAGGTGCTGTCCTGGCACGGAGAGGGAGGTCACAAACATGGTAAAGCAGCGAAGCAAGAACACAGTGCCCATCAGACTACAGAGCCTTCGCAGAAGTATTGACCTGTGAACAGAGTGACCAAAAAAGGAGAGAGATCAGAAAAAAAAACAAAGCAAATCCCAGACATCAGATGTTTCCTTAAAGGGAGAGCAAGCAGGAAAACTGCTGGACTTCTGGAGGAGGACAGAAATCTTAGAGACAGCACTGTCCAGAAGAGCTTTCTGCAGTGATGAAAATGTTCTACAACTGCACCGTCCAGTAAGTTACCTACATGTGGCTCTTGAGCACTTGAAATGTGACTAGTACAGCTGAGGAACTGGATATTAATTTTATTTCATTTTTACTACTTTAAATTTAAATGGCCACATGGGGCTACCACCTGCCATGTTGGACAGTGCAGACCTAAGACCGTCATTCCATTAATAAGAAAACATGGCTAAGAGAAAGCAGAAGAGTCACGTAAAAGAGAAGACTAGTACCTAGCCTGGCTCTTAGCTTACTGTTAGTCCTGTTACTCATATATGGCTCATAAGTTATTTACTTAATGAGAGATAAAGTTGAACACGTGGTTCTAGGAAATTTTTTGCTCATTAATATCACTGTAAATTTGTTAATGATAGTAGCTATCTACAAAATGTTATTTAACCTAAGCTATAAAATACTGAGTTGTTTTCAATATTGTTTTATATTAAGTATATCTCTAACAAAAATTTTAAAGTGCACTGTGATGTCACTTGTATTGTTATATTATTCTTTTTTAAATATCTTAAACCGAAACAGACTATAAGATTCTTAAGTTCAGGGACTATGCTTTACACATTTTTCAAAATGCTACTCCCACCCTCAAAAAAAGCACGGAACACAAAGTTAGTACGCTTCAAACTTCAGTGTGTACCCCTGGGATGGAGCTGAAGATTCTGCATTTTAACGAAAGCCATGTGATTCTAATGAAAGTGACATAGAAGATCACATTTTAAGAAACACTTTCTCTGACTAAACACCAAAATTTGCACTTAACTGGCCAATGTTATGCTTTGCTGAATTTACAAAGGTTTCCTATAAAGTAAAGTCTTCCTTGTTTTAAAGATTGGATATACTCAAATCCACAGGGTTCTGGAAGACAAAATTTAAACCAGAAAGCTGCAGAAATGCAGGTGTTTTGTTTTGAAAGATTTCATATATTTATTTTTAGAGAGAGGGAAAGGGAGGGAGAAAGAAAGGGAGAGAAACATCAATGTGTGAGAGACACATCCAGCAGTTGTCTCTCACACTCCCAACTGGGGACCTGGCCCACATCTCAAGCATGTGCCCTGGCCAGGAATTGAACGAGTGACCTTTCAGTTCACAGGCCAGCACTCAATCCACTGAGCCACACCAGCCAGGGCAGATACACACGGTTTTAAGCTACCTTTGGTTCTAAGCGATATTGCTACAAAATGGGAGAGAATGAAGTGCAATATGGCCCAAAAGTGTGACATGAATAGCAATCATCGACCTTTCTTTTCACTTTTAAAGCACTGAAGTAACTGCTGCTTAGGATCTAAAGCCCATCACTGTGGTTTCCCTCAAGCACTCCCTTGTTAGAAGAAAGGATCACAAATTCAAGAAAGTATGTCTATTCCTCTTCAGGGTCCAAAGACATTGAACAGCAGATCCACAAACTTCCTAGTTCTTAACTTTTTTTGTTCACTATGCCTTATTTTTTTAATTAAATCAAGTAGTTTCCCCTCATTAAGACAGGATATAAACCTCCCCTTACACTTCTTTTTTTAATGAGAAAAAAAATCCTTCCCTTTATATTTCTTGGTGAAAGTGCTAAAGAAGCACTTTTCCTATTCAGCAATTTCCTCTACCACCTAAAGTAAACCATACTGACTAGGCATGCATGATTCATACAAAATAATCTCTTTTTAAACAGGCCTCCACCAAGCACAGAACCATTTCTTCCATCTGAACATTAGACCAAAGACTGTCCTTGGAGGAGTTTCTATCCTTCTATAGAAGTGACATTTTCAATATGTTTCCAAAGAAAGATTAACAGCTAGATTGTCAATGGTTGGCCCATGTCTAAACAGCTCTGATACTTACCTGCAAAATACTTCCAGAATATTACAAAATATGAAGATATTATCTCCAGCTGACTCTTTTGTTGATTAAAACCAAAACATGTTCCTATGTCAATAACTATAATGTCACAATGACTAGAGAAGGAAATTAACAAGGAAACCACACAGGGAAAAACAGGTTTGATGACTTTAACACAAGACAGTCAAAACACTTGCAGTTTTTCAATGGAGTTAAGTGAAGTACCTGTGTTTGTGAAGAAGAAGAACCAGGATCCAAATGTAGCAAAGAATCACACCACACACTTCTGTCATGGCAAAGGCCCATGGGATTCTAGGAACACTAGAACAGAAAAAATTACATTTGGGGCTGACAAGAAGTATTTGGACATAAATGACACCCCTCTTTTCAGTAAGAGTCCCTTCTAATGATGAACTTAAAATTGCTCTCTATAACTTTTATAGTTAAAAGTTATAGAGAACCTGAGGTTAGGGGGACTGTTTCATAAAGTACCCTGCTTACCAGAATCTCTTTGTTGTCCGTGATTGTCAGTCACAGTTCTGTTAAAAAGTAACAACCCTTTCCTCCCTCCCAATAGCACTGTAGATCTGGATACAAGACTGCCCACCAAAGATGCTGGGGAAAAGGCTCCTTGTTTGCAAGATGGTCTCATTTCAAAATCCAGACAAGAGGGCTTGACCCTGACTCTTCTTTATTTATTGGGTTGGCCAAAAAGTCCATATGGTTTTTTCCATGAAATAAAAGACACATTTTTCATTTTCACCAATAAATTTGTTGACTTGGATATTTTGAGGGTGTCAGCTATCTCCCATGTGGCATAATGTTGATTGTTCTCAATTAATGTCTCAATTTGATTGCCAGCAACTTCAACTGGTCTATCCAACTGTGGAGCATCATCCAGCAAGAAATCTCTGCATGGAACTTTGTAAACCACTTTTGACAGTCACACTGTCAAACTATCTTCTCCACATACTTTACAAATCTTTTTTTTTTTTTTTTGCATTTCAGCTGCATTTTTACCTTTCTTGAAATAATAAAGCATAATATGCTGAAAATGTATATTTTCCTCCACCTTCAATATTAAAATGGCTACACAAAAATTCACCAATTTTGATTAAGTTTTAAAAAAGATTTTAATTATTTATTTTTAGAGAGAGGGGAAGGTAAGGGGAAAAGGTGGGAGAGAAACATTGACCAGTTGGTTGCCTCTCACACACCCCCACCTAGGGGCCTGGCCCACAACCCAGGCATGTGTCCTGAGTGGGAATCAAATCAGCAACCTTTTGGTTCCCAGAACAGTGTTGATAAGTTTTTTTAAAATACATATTTATAGGACAGCTGACACAATACAATGTAACAAAATTGTTTTAAATGAAGTTAAAGACAACTAAGCAGTACTACAGAAAAAAGCATTTTTTCTTCCTGTAAGAGCCATCTTACCAAAAAGAAAAAACAAAACAAAACAAAAAACCCCCCAAAACTTTCTGGCCAACCCAACAGCATGTAGAAGTCCCCCTTATCTGTGCAGTACAGTTCCAAGACTCCCAATGGATGCCTCAAACCATGGGTAGTACCCAAACGCTATATATGTTATGTTTTTACCTATACATACGTGTGATAGTTTAATTTATAAATTAGGCACAGTAAGAAATTAACAATAACTAATAATAAAATATAACGATTATAACAATATACTATAATGACAGTTACGTGAATGTTGTCTCTCTCTCTCATGCAATATCTTCTTATACTGCACTCTCCCTTCTTGTTGTGACGATGGGAGATGATAAAATGCCTACACGATGAAGTGAGGTGAATGAGACATGATTAAGTAAAATAAGGGTTACCTGAACTCAAGCACTGTGATACCATGGCAGTCAATATATAACTGAGATGGCTACTAAGTGACTAATGGGCGGGCAGCACATACGGCATAGATAGGCTGGACAAGGAGATGAGATTCATGTCCTGGGCGGAATGAAGCAGGACAGTGAGATTTCAACACACCACTCAGAATGGTGCACAATTTAAAACTTATGAATTATATCTGTAGTTTTCCATTTAATATGTTCAGACCATGATTGACCACAAACTGTGGAAAGTGAAACCTTGGCTAAGAGGGGACTACTATATTTGGTTTTGTTTTAGAGACAGTAAACAGAGTTTCTGTTTTACTCCTTTACATCTTCCTGTTCCCCTTTGCTTTATATTTCCTCTTTCTTTCTTTCTACTGATTTCTTTCCTCACCAAATCCACAGATCCTGTGGTCACCCACTAGTAAAAGACATGGCACATTTCTTATTTTAAAAAGAATGAGGGTGTGGGAGGGAGAGAAAGAGAAAAGAAAGAAAAGAAAGGAAAGAGAGGAAGGAAGGAAGGAAGGAAGGAAGGAAGGAAGGAAGGAAGGAAGGAAGGAAGGAAGGGGGGAAGGGGAGGGGGAAGGAAGAAGGGTAGAGAAAGGGAGGGTGGGAGGGAGAAAGGAGATGGAAATGAATTAGTCCAAATAGGTCAACTCTGGGTGAGTAGGATTATTGATGGTTTTATTTTTTTCTTTGTATTTTCCACTAAAAATTTTTATTCAATGGCAGGTTAATTTTATAACTAAGGAAATAAAGGTATTTTTAAAAAGAAAATATGAAATCTTAAAGATATGAACAGTCTACTCCAAATCTTATTCAGAATAACTGAAGAGAGTTTATCATCTTCCTTAAGGAACTTATCTTTTACCTATTACTTCGGGAAAAGACTCCTCTCATGCATTTATATCTTTTTAAGATTATTTATTGATTGATTTTTAGAGAAAGGGGAAGGGAGGGAGAAAGAGAGGGAGAGAAACATCAATGTGTGGTTGCCTCTCACACAACCCCTACCAGGGACCTGACCTGCAACCCAGGCATGTGCCCTGACTGGGAAGAGAACCAGCAACCCTTCGGTTCGCAGGCCGGCACTCAATCCACTGAGCCACACCAACCAAGGCTCTCTCTCAGTTTACTACTCCTTAGTTTTGATGGTGTGTATCCTCCAGTTGTTTTCTAAGAAAGAAGGACTGGAGGATAAACTTATTTTTAGTGTCAGATTTATTTGAGGTTTAATTTACAAACAGAAAAATTTGCCCTTTTTAGCTATACAGTTCAATGAGTTTTGACAAACATATTCAGTCATTAACTGCCACACATTAAGGATACAGAACATTTTCATTAGTCTAAAAAGTTTCCTTGTGCCCCTTTGTAGTCAGTTCCCTCACTTTCAGCCCTTGGGCAACCACCGATCTGATTTGTCCCTTACAGGTTTGCCTTTTCCAGGATGGCACATAAATGTACTCACACAGTATGTATCTGGATTCCTTGTGTATCTGACTGTATTAATTCAGCATAACACATTTCAGATTCATCCATGTTTTTGCATGTAATTATAATTCTTTATTAATTCCTTATGTACAATTTCTTTATCATTTCACTGGTTGATGGATATTTTGGGCTATTTTCAGTTTTGGGTGATTATGAATAAAGACCACATACAGGTCTTTGCATGGACATGTTTTCCTTTTTCTTGAGTAAATACCTAGGAGTGAAACTGTTGAGTGTATGTTTCCTACCTTAAGTGTATGTTTAACTGCCTAAGAAACTATCAAACTGTTTCAAAGCAGTTGTATCATTTTGCATTTCTACCAGAAATGTATGACAGTATCAGTTGCTCTGAATCCTTGCCAGGCCTTGTTATTATCAATCTTTTCTTTTTCGTTCTAGCAATTCTAATAGGTGTGGGGTTGGAGAGTAAATATTCTGTGACTTGCAAATTTAAAAATATCCTTGGGTCTAGACTTGTATCTAATTGGTAGTTTGCCTGGACTGAGAATTCTAAGTTAGACATTATTTTCTCTCAGAATGTTAAAAGCATTGTTCCATTGTCTTCTAGTTTCTACCTTTGCTAACAAGTTTGATGCTATTTGGATTTCCAACCTTTGTATGTTACTGGTTTTATCTCTTAAGAAGCTTTTTAGGATCCTGGTATACCCAGTATTCTGAAATTTTTCATCTTATACGGGGTACTCAGTGGACCCTTTTAATATGAAAAGTCACGTCCTTTGGTTCTGGAAAATTTCCTTGTATTACATCTTAGTATTGACCCCCTCGTTTTCTCTATGTATTCTTTATAGAACCCGTACTTGTTCACTGTTGGGCCAAGTGGATTAACCTTACTTTTTCTCCTCTACTTTTCATTTCTGTTTTATATGCTGGACAATTTTATCAAATCCATGCTCCAATTATCCTGACGGTTTTATTTTAATTTTTAAAGATTTTATTTATTTATTTTTAGAGAGAGGGAAAGGGAGGGAGAAAGAGAGGGAGAGAAACATCAATGTGTGAGAGATACATCAATCAGCTGCCTCTCATACACCCCTGACTGGGGACCTGGCCTGCAACCCAGGCCTGTGCCCTAAATGGGAATTGAACTGTTGACCTTTCAGTTCACAGGCCAGCATCAATCCACTGAGCCACTTGCTGGTTTTAAATTTCTACTTTCATCTTTCATTTTCCAAAAACCTTTTTCTCTGAATTTTCCTTTTTTATAGGCTACTTTTATTGTCTCATAGAATGCAACATCTGTTATCTGTGAGAATATGAATTATTTGTTTTGAAGTGTTCTTTTGCTCCCTATTTTGTATTCCCAGTTTGCTTTTTCTGTTTGTATTGGTCTGTTTTCCTCAAACATCTGGTGATTCTTGACTGACCATTTATATTTGACAGCGAAGTACTTACAAACAAACAAACAAACAAACAAACAAAAACTGATGTTCTATGTCCATGGACTGAGCTTATCAAGTCATAGGTTTCACTACAGAGTAATTGACAGAAGTCTGGTTAATGAGATAGGGCTATCTTCCCTACCACAGTATCTACAGCCCTCTTCTCTTGTGCAGGTTTTCCAAGAAGACTGTTCTCCTGTTTGGAGGACGGGGGCTAGGTGAAAGTACAGATGGCAAAGGAGCTGGAAGTCTCAATGATCAGTACATAGATTTACAGTTAATCCTCTTGCAAACATACTGAAAAACATGCACCTTTGTTCTCATGTGGACCTGGTGTCTCCTGAGTCCCTGACATTCAACTGCTCTGGAAAATATCCTACCTGTTTTCTGTTGGAGGCCAGCAGATCAAAAAGCTTCTTAGACTGACTTTCAACCAAACGTCCTGTATTTAGCTCCTATCTGTATCTGGTCTTGAGAGATACTTGGTGCCTCCTGTCTTAAGAGTTTTTCTAGCATTTCATAGTACAAATAAACTCACCTCTTGAGCACTGCTAGTCCCATTCCTAACAGGCACTTATTTCCCACTTTCCAATTTTTTATTATTATCAGAACTTTTGCCTTCACAGGTTTATAGGAACTCCCCCTTCCTTTTACTGTCATTTTAGTGGAATGTTGTGAGGAAACTGTCAAACATGTACTCAACATCTCATAATACAAAGCTTTATAAAATGCGTAATATGCCTTTTTTTTCCTGGTTAGAATTTAATTTTCTTTGGTAATTCAAAGTCATCACTGTGAACACTGATTATTACCTTGAACACAATAATGACCTCAAGACCCACTGAGAAATAAAGAGGAGTTAAGCTCCAGATTGATGTGGTTTTTCCATTATTTATGTTTTCTTTTTATAGTGCTTCTATTTCCTCCTTTGCTGTTACAGTTATCAGCTATCCCTTCACTGTTGTAAATAGGCCTGCCTCTAGAAGCATCCCTGTCTCCTCTAATTTTGCTTATGCTGTGCTGTAGCTCTTGAAATTATGTCAAATAAGTTTCAGAAGCAAAATGATTGTAGGAGGAGTTGGAAATGAGGGTGCAGAGGAAGGTTGGTGCAGGGAATTAAACCCAGACTCCACAGCTTTGGCAAGGGAGAGAACCACGTGGCTTTGGGGCGCTCCCTTTTGCCACATGGCTTAGGAAGCAGGGGAGACTTTGCCTGGAAGAAAGGGGGTGAAAGTATTCTTGCTGGTGGGCCATAAGAAGGTGCTACATGGCTTTGGATTAGCTAGAGATTGTGGCGGCGACAGAGCTGATGGTGCCGGGAGCCTGACTCACAGACTTCTGCTTCTTTTCCTGAGATATGGTACCCCAGATTAGGGCAGAGGGAGAAGGAAGGACTGTGTGAGTTTGTGGGTATCCTAAAGGACTTTAGTATTTTAATGAAGACATTGGGTCACTACTTTAAGTCTGTATAACTTTAAATAAACAGTTCCTTTCCTTTTCTCTCTCTCTCACACACACATGCACACACACACACACACACAAATTTTCAGAAGCAGACTCTGAAAGGAAGACCAGTGTGAATGTCATTAGGAGTGTTCCCAAAGGGAAACCATAGGGCGGGGGGGTGGGGGGGAATGAGATCAGAAACACAAGGAAGCAAGGCAAGGGTGAGACATCAAGCACAGCCCTGTGGGAACCTCAGGCAAGGATAACTTCGGCTCATTCTACGGGGCATTGGGAGACAGTGTAGGTCTGACCCAACTATTGTCCCAATTAGGACAAAGATAAATGCAATATTTGTACCCCACCTCATCATTCACTGGTTAAGAGCTGCTGCTGGAGAGATGTAAATTTCCAAGCATGTATGGCTCTCTTTCCAAGCAGGTAAAGTATGTTACAGCAGCCCAAGGGCAGCTCCCCAGCAAAGAGACACATTTGCTTCATGTTGGAGTACCAGTGAGCAAGAAAATGGAAACCAGATCTGAGAGGACAGAGGAAGAATCCTGACAGCCCCTGCTACCGTTCTCCTATGAATAAAGAAAGTTTAGATACTTAAGAGCATAGAGCTGTGTAGTGGGTGGCACAAATGAGTTAGGCAAAATTTGGTTTCAAATCCCCATTGTGAATTGAAAACATGTCTGTGCAAAGCTTTGTACACTAATGTTTATAGCAGCATTAGTAGTATCCCTAAATTAGATACAACTCAAACATTCATCAACAAATTGTAGCATATTCATACAGTGAAATATTATTCTGTAATAAGAAGAAACAAAAATACTGATGCATACTACTCTGTGGACGAATCTTAAAAACATTATGCTAGCTGAAAGAAGCCAGAAACACACACAAAAAGGGCCACATACTGTATGACTCCATTTGTAGGAAATGTTTAGAACAGGCAAATCCATGGGAACAGACAGCAGATTGGTAGTTGCCAGGGTCTAGAGGTAGAAGGGAATGGGATATGACTGATAATGGCTATGAGTTTCTTTGGAGGGCAATGACAATTTTTTGGAATTAGTGGTGATGGATGCACAACTTCGTAAATACACTAAAACCACTAACGGTATACACTTTAAAATCTTTCTTACTCTTCCGACGATTTTCCCTCTTTTCTCCCATTATGCCTTGTTATAGTCATCTACATACCCTCAGTATCCATTTTCTCATTTCTTGAATATTTTAGTTTTTACTTCACTGTAATTTTTTCCCAAAATACTGCTGTTGTAATTTGTGTTCTCACTCACTTCCCTTTTAACTTCTCCTATGACCTTGTCTTTTACTCTACTTCAGTGACCCACACCCATGTTTATAACCTGGATCTTGTCATTACCAAGATTATTCTTTACAATGTCAATTTCAAGAATCCTATACTAACACTAACCAACACCACTTGTTTTTCAAGTTTATGCCTTCTGGTACTCCAACTTCAATAATTCTGTGACCTAAGAGCCACTGATTTTACAATATTTTCACTGTCCTTCATCTACCTCCTATTTTTACGCCCCTCCTTATTCAACTGATCCCACAGTAAGTCACTGTAATCGCTCCTTTGCTTCTTTTTTCTTCATTGTACTGCCTAACAAAACTTCAATTCTGCTTAAATCCAATTATCTACCTATTCCTTTCCTGTATCTGTGCAGTTGAGTGAGGCTGGCAATACATGCAGTGCCAACATGACTACTAACCAGAAGGAGGCCTTCAGTGCTGCCACTGTATCACACAAGTCTATTCACTCTCCTCGATGACTGTTTTACACCTCATCTCAAACCACCACACTTCTCATCATTCTAACTCTCTGTTCACAAAGAAAATAAAAACAATCAGGAGAGCATTTCTTAAGGTTCCACTATCATATCCAGCAACACTGTACCTCTGCTTCCATCGTTTCTACCTTCCCCTCTGCTATTGATGAACAGTCCCTATGCCTAAGACCAGCCTCTCCAACCCACTGGATCCCATCCCTTTTCATATACTCAAAGACAGGACTCCAACAATGCACCCTCTCTTTCCTCTAACATCACCCCCCAAATTGGGTCATTCCTATTCTCAGTTCAACAAACATGCTATAATACAGCCCATCTAAACAAAACCCTGGTGATTCCAAACCCTTTCCTCCTCTCCCCATGCTACAGCTTCATTTTTCTCTGCTGCCCTTAAAGGAAAACCTCTAAAACCCGATTGTTTCCAATTTCTTTCTTCCCATTCTCTTTCTCTCTCTTCATATTTCTTTGCCCATTTTTTACTTTGAAAAATTCTGATCATACCAAAAGAGAAGTTGAAAGAATAAACACTTCATAATATTCTTCACTTAAATCTAATTGTTTATAATAATTAACATTTTTCATATTTGCTCTATTTCCCTCTTTCTATAAATACCCCCATACATATATATTCCCTAAGTAATTGCAGACATTATAACACTTTTCCTCAAATACTTTAACATGTATCTCCTAAGAACAAGGGTATCCTTTTCACAACCCACTACACTATACTCAGGAAACTGTAACAATGATTTGGTGTTATATTAATATGTGGTCCATATTCAAATTTTTCTAATTGTCCCAAAAATATCCTTTACAGCAGTATTTATTTTTCTTAACATAGGATCTAATTAAAGTTCACGCATTACTTTTGGTTGTGTCTCTTTAATTTCCCTTTCAATTCCCCCTGCCTGGCTTTTGTCTGCCATGCCACTGACATTTTTGGAGAGTCTAAATCAGCTAGCTGCCTTGTAGAATGTTCCATGTTCTGGATTCGTCTGATAATTTTCTCAGGATTACATTAGAATACATTTTTTTGGCAAGATCATTACGTACATAATTTGTGAACATATTCAGTGCATATAATATCAGTTATCAGCATATAATATCACTGTCCCACAGTGATGCTACCTTTGACTATTTGGTTAAAATGGTACATGCCAGGTCTTGCCATTTTAAAGGTACCTTATAACCCCTGTAATTAAGTATTATGTGAGATGCTACTTTCAAATCATGTAACTATCCTACTTCCCACTGGCCTTTCACCTAATGGATTTTAGCATCCACTTGCCTGAATCAATTATTATAGTGGAGATAGCAAAAACAGTCAAGCCAGCCATAGTTATTTGCTGATATTATTTTTGAAGAACTTTCCATCTCGCCCCACCACTCTGCTTGTTTTCTTTCTCACTATAGAGTCACAGATTCTTTTTCTTATTCAATACAGGAGTGGGCAAAGGTAGGTTTACAGTTGTGAGTACAGGAAACAGCTTATTCTTGTATTATTTAGTATTATTTATTTGTATCACAACTGTAAATCTACTCTTGCCAACCCCCTGTATATTGTAATTCATTGCCATCACTATGCTTTTTAATGTTCTAATTGTCCTAATTTGATCAGTGGGAGCCCCTTCATACCAGTTCCTATGTCCTTTTGTTATATTTCCATTAGTTTTGTGCACTTCCTTGCTTTATGGCACAGATCTGTTTCAGGCTCATTTTTCATTTTCTTTGCCCCAGACTTAAAATCAGCCATTTTTCTAAAGAGCCTTGGCCTGGGGTTCCTTTTAGTAGGTATTGGCATTTAGAAACCACGATCTGGATGCTAAAGATGCTCACTGCTACTGAGTTATTCCTGCAAATCTTTTTTTAAGATTTTATTTATTTTTTTAGAAAGAAGACAAGGTAGAGAAAGAGTGAGTGAGACACGTTGATGTGAGAGAGAAACATCAATTGGTGCTTCCCACATGTGCCTGATGGGGGACCACGTCTGCAATCCAGGCACGTGCCCTGACCAGGACTCAAACCATGACCTTTTGCTTTGTGGAGTGATGCCCGACCAACTGAGCCACACCATTCAGGGCTTTCCCACAAATCTTTTGTACCCATTCACAGAAATCTTCCTTATTCTTTTTCTGATTAAACATTACTCTATTGTATAGATATAACTAGTATATTCCACTAGTTTTCCATAGATAAGCATTTAGAATATTTATAATTATTACAAATAATGTCATAATAAATAACTTCGCACATATGTTGTTTCATATTTATGGAGATATACTTTTAGGTACATTCCAGTAAGTCTCACATTCTCTCCTGAATCTATTAAAGTCAGGCTTTGGCCCTTATTAACTTTTGTCAAGGTACTGATGACCAACATGTTGATAAATACCAATGGCCCACTACCCTCATCATACTTGGCCCCTCAGCAGCACCTGACAGAGCTAATTATTAGTTATTCCTGCTTTCTCACGACCACCAGCACCTGCCCCACCACCCACCACCCACCACCACACCACTAGCACCTACAGCAAAAAAAGAAACAAAAAAGTATTCCTGCTTTCTTAAACTGTTTTTTAACTTGTATTCCAGGATATATAACTCTCTTTCTGCTCTGACATTCTCAGTCTTCTTTGCTAGTTTTACCTTACTTCTCTGATCTCTAAATGTTATAATGGTCTTGGGCTCAATCTTCAATCTTCCCTTTAATTTTTCCTCTCACTTCCTAGGAGATGATCTAACATCATGGCTTTACCTATGCTGGTAACTCCCCCAAATCAGCCTAAATCTCCCCAAATTCTAACTCATCTTTCCATCTCTTACTTTATTTGGTATAAAAGATAGCTCAAACCTGACAGGTCTAAAATCAAACCCTTAATTTCTCTCCAAGTCAGCTCCTTGCAGGGGTGTCCAACCTTTTGGTGTCTCTGGGCCACACTAAGAAGAGTTACCTTGGGCCACATGTTAAATACACTGCAACAGGTAATCACACACAGAAAAATCTCTTAATGTTTTAATTTACAATTTTGTGCTGGGTCACCTTCACAGCCATTCTGGGCTGCATGCAGCCCGTGGCTGGATACCCCTGTTACAGTCTTCCCATTTCTGTAAAGGGCAACTCCATCCTTCCAGGTGCTCAGGTCAAAAATCATGGGATAATTCTTCACTTCTCTCTTTCACTTATACTTTACATATTAATTCATCAGCAAATCTTTTTGGCTATACCTTCAAAAGTTACAGCCACACATACATACATGTATACATATATACATAGAGAGAAATCTATTTATCTATCCATCTATCTATCTAGAGAGACTGACTCACACCATCTCTACCACTGCTAACTTCATCCAATGCACCTCATCTTTGTCTAGATGAATTTAATAATTTACCTAATCCCTGTTTTCCCACCTCACCCCCACCTCCAGACTATTCTTAATACAACTAGAGGGAACCACTAAAATAGAAGTTAGTTCACTCTACTCTTCTCCTAAATATTTCCCAATGGCTTCCCTTTTCACTCAAAATGAAAGCTGTAAGTCCTTACAACGGTCTCTAACACAATCCAGATGCCGGTCTCCTCGCAAACCTCACCTGCAATTGGTGGTCTCCCATCTTTCACTTGGTGTTTCTTAAACACGCTAAAGCGCACTACCAACTCCAGATTTTTGCACTTTGCTGTTTCCTCTGCCTAGAGTACTCATTCCTAGCTATCCACATCTTCCTTACTTCCTTGGGGTCTCTGTTTACAGTTGGGAACACTGTATAGAAAAGGGAAGGAGGTAGAGGATCTACCAGCTTTCATCTGATGCTCCTTATTTTAGCACCACCCTTTCACCTCCAATATCCAGAGCTTTGAGAAATCTGAAACATAGATTGGGTTGGTTCTCAGTTTTCCTGACTGCTGTTTTAGAATTAAAAGACCTATTTAGAATAGGTCTGCTAGTTGCCACTCATCCGCCTGCTTTCAAACCTCCAAAAATGTGCAGCTATATACTCCTCTCCTATCTGCCCAATTCTTGTGAGCTTACAATGTAAAGCAAACGGACTTTAAAAACCTCTTGACTATGCCTTCAGTTGGGGTTTGAGAGAGAATAAAATGTGATATGTAGGTCATTTTGCCATCTTAAAGTAGACATTTTAATCTATTTGATTTAAAAAAACATACTAATGGAGGTGCAAGAGGATATAAGGGGGATAAATGGTAATGGAAAAATATACAATTAAAAAAACCCATATACCATAAAGCACTTTCAGAAGGGCAAAACGCTTTATAAAAATAAACAAAAAAGCACTATAAAATTTAAAAAGAGTTTTAAAAATCATAAATATAAAAACTAACATTTTGAGGTTTATTCTAGCCTTATTTTTCAAATACATAGACTATTCTGTTTTAATGCATTCGGAATTTCATAAAAAACAACAGAATACTATCAGTGAATCAATTTGTACTACTTGTGATAATTCCAATTTATTTGGTGATACAGGGAACTCCCCAAATTTCTGTAAGAGTAGAACCCTGATCATGGAAGAAAAAAAAAAAGTAACCAAATTCCATTTATTACTAACAACATTCCGGGAAACCCCTTTAAAATCTTAAGTACCAGACCTCCGGCCAAGATGGAGGCAAAGGTGGACACACTGTGCCTCCTCTTGCAACCAAAATTAAGGACAACAAATATTTAGAAACAAGAAAACAACCAGAACTGATAGAAAATTGAACTGTACGGAAGTCCAACAACCATTCATCCAGACCGGTAAGAGGGGTGGAGTCGCAGCAGGAAAAAGTGGAGGTGCGGACCCAGGAATGCAGGCAGCAGCAGCTGGCAGTTCCCAGGTGCACAGGCGGCGGCTGGCGGACCCTGGGCCCATAGGCGGCAGCTGGCAGGCCCCGGGCACAGGGTGGCAACTGTGCAGAACCAGTGAGGCCGCACAAGGCAGCTGGCTGACCAGGTGGTCCCACATTCGCGCGCGAAGATAATCCAGGTGAAGGCAAAGCGGCTGAAGGGACTGGGATCCAGGAGAGAGCGGAGCAGGCGCCATTGTTCCCTCTCAGACCCCGCCCCCACATACAGTGTCACAACCCAGCGACTGGGCTGCCCCGCCCTGAGGAACACCTAAGGCTCCACCCCTCACTACGTAACAGCTGTGACCAGACCAAAACCAAACCAAAACAACAACAACAAAAAAACACCAAAGATGGCTCAAACCGGAGAACAAATGAAAGCCCCAGAGCCAATTCCTCTAAGCAATGAAGAGATAGCCAACCTATCAGATGCACAGTTCAAAGCACTGGTCATCAAGATGCTCACAAAATTGGTTGATTTTGCTCACAAATTAGATGAAAAAATGCAGGCTACAATACGTGAAATGAAGGAAAACACATGGGGAGCCAATAGAGATGGGAGGAAAACTGGGACTCAAATCAATGGAGTGGACCAGAAGGAAGAAACTAACAACCAAACAGAAAACGAGGAAGAAACAAGAATTCAAAAAAGTGAGGAGAGGCTTAGGAACCTCCGGGACATCGTTAAACATCCCAACATCCGAATTATAGGGGTACCAGAAGGGGAAGAAGAAGAGCAACAAGTGGAAAACTTATTTGAACAAATAATAAAGGGGAACTTCACCAGTCTGGCAAAGGAAATAGACTACCAGGAAGTCAAGGAAGCTCAGAGAGTCCCAAAGAAGTTGGACCCAAGGAGGAACATGCCAAGGCACATCATAATTACAGTACCCAAGATTAAAATGAAGGAGAGAATGCTAGAAGCAGCAAGGGATAAGGGGACAGTCACCTACAAAGGAGTTCCCATCAGACTGGCAGCTGATTTCTCAAAAAGAGACCTTCCAGGCAACAAGGGGCTGGAAACAAATATTTGAAGTCTTGAAAGGCAGGGACCTACATCCAAAATTGCTCTATCCAGCAAAGCTGTCATTTAGAATGGAAGGGAAGATAAAGTGCTTCTCAGATAAGGTCAAGTTCAAGGAGTTCATCATCACCAAGCCCTTATTATATGAAATGTTAAAGGGACTTATCTAAGAAAAAGAAGATAAAAATATGACAGTGAAAAGATAGCAAACTCACAGCTATTAAAAACCACATCTAAAACAAAAGCAAACTAAGCAAACAACTAGAAGAGGAACAGAACCACAGAAATGGAGATCACATGGAGGGTTAGCAATAGGGGAGTGGGAGGAGGAGAGAGGAAGAAAGGGTACAGAGAATAAGTAGCATAGACAGTAGGTAGAAAATAGACAGGGAGAGGGCAAGAATAGTGTGGGAAATGTAGAAGTTAAAGAACTTATGACACATGGACATGAACTAAAGGGGGGGAATGTGGGTGGGAGAGGGTGTGCAGGGTGGAGGGGAATGATGGGGGAGAAATGGGACAACTGTAATAGCATAATCAATAAAATATATTTAAAAAATCTTAAGTACCATATATATTATGGAGCTGTAATTATAGAAAAATAAATTAAACAGAGGTCTTTCCCACTCACCTAGGGTTAAGGTCTAATTGGCTCGAAGAGAAAGAGGCAATTTCAGAGCATATCTTTCTATACTATTAGATAAAGCAAATGGAAAGTGTATATCAAGCAAAACAACAATAATAAACAACGTAGTTATCATAAATATGCTCGTATCATTGCTATTATAGCAATCTTCCACAAATTTGGCAACTGAAAACAAAACTTACCTGTCTAAGAATATATCTGGGAGTGGTGGATAGGTCTGCATGTCAGGCACTCGCTCATGGACTATAACCATAACGAAAGATGTAAATCCAAATACTATAAAAACATATACACAACTTAATATGGTTTTCCAGTACTCTGGGTCCAGTCTTCGAACTGAATGTTTGTTTTTCCCGTTCATGTACTGGTACTGATCAGAATTCAAATCAGCGATGGGTCCATCACAGTCATGCGAAGGCTCCCCATTACACAGCCACTCTGCGTTCTGAAGAGCACTGATGAAAGGGGTCATGGAACTCAGGGGACTGTCACTGTTATATCCCATCTCCTCTAAAACATCAATATGTATTTTCTGCAATTTTCGGACAGAAAGCATTAACCGTTTAATGTCCCCTAAGACTTTGATTTCCAGAGGAGGAGACCGGAGATCATATTCAGTCAACGTTAGCAATGTGATTCCATCAAGTCGGTGCTTATTGCACAATATATCCACATATTCAAAGAAGCCTTCATCCCTCAGCCACACAGCTACGTGCTTGGTAGTCCAGCGGCGAATGCAGAGTTGATTAGGACCAGCCATTTCCTTCTCTACTGTCTGTCAAGGGAAGACAGGAAAACAAAACAAAAATTTCAGTGTGTCCTAACAACTCCTGTGAAGACCAAATAAACATAAACATACCAGAAATAGTAATTCACCTATGCTGCCCTATTGGCTTCTAGAAGAGAGTAAGAAACAAATATTATTCAGTGGTGAGTTTTCAATAGATTAACATTCTAATAATTTTATGCATATAACACCAGTGGCAGAAAGAAGGCTAATGACCAAACGTTTTTACAAAACATTCTTTTCCAAATGGCTCTTCCACACCATAGCTAGCAGCCAAAACTTAATTAGATAAAGCCTACTGTTGAGAACAATGGGGGAAAATCCCATTTTAATATTTTTCATAAAATGAGATATATATATAGAAAGATTTGTTATATGTAAAAATGAAATTTCAGACATCTTTACGTTCATGGAATAAGTACCTGCAACTCCTCCAAAAAGAAAAAACAATACCACAAAGGCAGACAGACAATTTCAGAAAACCCCTATTTTAAGCATATTTCAATGGACTATACAAGTAACAATTTCTAACAGACATAAAGTTTTTAAACTAGATATAAAAATCTACAAATATCTTATTAGCCCAGTTCTTTCTGTACTTTGAATATTTCATTATAAAACTAAATAGGGAAGTTCCTTCTTAAACTATCATTGAGATTTTAGTGATAAAAATTTTAAAACAAAACTGTCATATCAATGTACCCATAAATATGAGGACCCGGTTTTATATTGCAAATTATAAAAGGCTAATAATGTACTATTCCAAAAAGTAGAAATAATTTTTACTACTTTGATCCCACACAGCGCTATTTATGTTCTTTTTCCATTTTAAAACTTTCAGTTACTTGGAACAGTATCAGGTTTATAAACTTTATCATATACTTTGTCTCCTTTGTATCAGGAGACAAAGGCCTATATATAAAATAAACTATTTTCCTAAAGTACTTTCTCAATTACTAAAGCCTGTCAATTTTCTGACATTTTCCAGATCTCTCAAAACCATATTCCCTTCTCAGATAATTTTTATAAAACATATTAGGCAACCTTTAAACTATTTCAAAAAAGAATAAAGACTTATACAACAAACACCCATGTGCCCACTACACTGCCTGAAAAAAATCAAACAGACCCAATACAAATGTTCTGTTTTTCAATCTGGGTGTTCGTTTACAGGTATGTTCATTTTGTGAAAATTCATCAAGCTGGATACTTATGCTCTATTCTACACTTATCTCTACATGTATTAAGTTTTATTTAAAAAGTTTGCTTTTAAAACCGAAACATCAATACAAGTGAATGTCCTTCCCTGATAGCATCTCCTTCCTCTCCTCCCAGATGTAACACTTACTGATTTTGGTGTTTACCATTCCCCTATAACTTGCATTTTGGGCTATGAAAAAGCTTCTATGCTTCCTTAGGCTGAGGAAAAGTAAAGAGCTGCTGTTGTTCTTCATTCTCTCCCTATCCACACAAACTCTTGCCTTTAAGACATAATTACTTGAAAAAGGCAGATATTTAACTACATGAGCACCACTTACACCATCAAAAATATTTGGCAAACAAGAAATACTCTCATTAAATATTTATTTCTTAATTACTAAAAAGCAACCCTTGTTCCTGGAAGCCTTAGATCATATTTTGTTTCCAGAGTTTTTAATATTATCAATAAACAATAACTTTTCAGTCTTAGAAAATTAACAGCACATCCATCTTTAAGTTATCTGCATGTTTTAAAAGGCTAATTCTTATACTGAAAAACTACAAAAAAAACTCTTACCCAACTCTTTTTTTAGCTATAGTATGTGATTACTAAAGGCCAAAGAATTATGATTTATTCACTTTAACACATGGGATTTATACACATTGATGCATATAATTAATTATATAAATATATGATTCCATTAAAATAGGATTTCACTATGCTTTTAGTTCATCTACATAGCCAGATGGTTTCATCCTGCCTACTACAGACATATCTTTTCCCCAAGGTATGCTCTGAATAAATTACTTCATCCTTGAACATCCAACAAACACAAGCGCGACAAACTCTGCAGCAGTTACAATGTAGCAAATTTGAGAAGTTTATCTGATACAAAACAAGGCCCAACTTCTGTCATTTTACTTATATTTTGCTACCTTTCCCCTTTCTCCAACAGCTTACCACAGATGGATTCCAAGTCACTCCCATCCTTGTTGCATTATTCTCCAGTACAGTTTGTATCAGAGACTGCTCAAAACAATCTTCTACTTCATTATTTTTTCTCTCATATCACCAGTTATTTACGCTCTCAACCAGACTAACAAACAGGCTTTGACGGTAGTGTTTTAGCTGCTAGAAAATGAATTATCATACAGAAGTCTCCTGCAAGTCTGTGAGCCTGCTGTGGCCATGCCCTCAAAACATGATGCATTCTACTGCTGTGCTTCATCAGGTTAGGGCATGTCCTTTAATTGCAGGCTACTACATATAGTTAGGGGCCCACATTTAGCCAAACACTGTGAAAACCTGCATTGAAGAGGTATATTAAAAATTCACAGAAGGCTTTAAAGCCAATTTAATATTTATGTCGTGCCCTAAAAACTACAGGGAACAGGAGACTTTGAAACAAAGAATATCACAACAAATCCACAAAATGAAGAAATTAGGTTAGTAAATGTTTAAGAACACTTTCAGCTTTAACCAATAATTAATATGAGTCAATTATCAGTTAAGATTTCTGCTTCTAACCAAAATGTACCAAGAGGAACCAGATATACCAACCCCCACCTGAAACAACCAAAACACAGACAAAATATATGAGGGCGGGAACAATTTCAAGACCCTGGGCATCAGACAACAAAGGAGATCCCTGAGAGACAGGTGCAGGTGAGCCCTACTACATTGAGAGTTTTTAGGCCGTGAGTGGCACTGCCAGAAACGGGATGAGGCCCGGACAGTCACTAAGTTGAGATGATAGAGCTGAGAGTCTGAAGACATCAAGGTAGCTAGTGTTCATGGAATAGAATATTAGAGAGGAGAAAGATGCACAGACAGAGAACTTGTTATGGACTGAATGTCTGTGTCCCTCCCCTCAAAAGTTCACATTGAAATCCTCACCCCCAGTGCAGTGGTGTTAGAAAGTGACTAAGTCATGAGGGCAGAACCCTCATGAATGGAATCAGTGCCCCTATAAGAGATACCCCAGAGAGTTCTCACCCCTTCGGCCCTGTGAAGATAGAAGAGGACCATTTATAAGCCAGGAAGTGGGACTTCACTAGACACAAAATCTGCTGGCATTTTGATTTTGGACTCAGCCTCCAGAACTATGAGAAATAAATGTGTTTTTTAAGCAACCCATGGTATTTTTTTTATAGCAGCCTGAACAGACTAAGATGGAACTCCAGAGATCTACAAAATGTCTCCCTTGAATATGCAGCTGAATGCTGACCAGTGCATTTTTGTGAGGAAATCAAACAAGCAAGGAAAAAGTACCATCCAGAAAGATCACAGAGAACAGTGCGTAGTACTCACACAAGGCCAATAAAAGTGCCTACAGCAAACAGACTGAAAAAATTTTTTCATGATTCACAGGGCACTGGGTAGAGTATATAAAAAGATCTTGCCATAGTGCTAAGGCAAAATTAACCCTAAAACAGTAATTCTCAATAAGTGGGGGGCAGCTTGCCAAAAAACATACTGCAAGTTCTGAAGACATTTTTGGTTATCACAACTTTGGTGGGTCATCTAAAGAGTAGAGGCTAGGGATGCTGTTAAACATTCTACCATGCACAGGACAGCCCCTCACAAAAAAGAATTATCTGACCCAAAATGTTGTAGTGCTGATATTAAACCCTGACCTAGACTCACCACATCTCTAGTACAGCTGAAAAAATTTTAAAAGCAAGACCCAAAAGGATCGAATTGTTTTTAAGAAACTTAACTACATTCCACAACAAGAACATTAGTAAGAATAAAAAGTACTCAGCACCCAACAGGTAAAATTCATAATGTCTGGCATCCAATCAAAGATCATCAGGCATGGCCCTGGCCAGTGTGGCTCAGTTGGAGTACTGTCCTGTAACCAAAAGCTTGTGGTGTTGTGGACCGTTCAGCCTGGTTTCAGGGAGTTGTAACCCTCACCCCATGGTGGGCTGTGTAAGAGCCCAAGGGACCCACTTCATCTGGGTCTGTTCTGTCACAAGGATGTGACCTTCTAAGGAGACAAAGCTTATCTCCCTGGCAGGAGTACTGTTTCTGCCTCATCCATCTCTGGCCCCAATGCTTGGTTGGCAGTCAATGACGGGTAAGACTCCTCATGGGAGGGGCAACCTAAGCCAGACGCAACCACTTGGGAGACCTCATGGAAGGACTCAGGGAGTTGCAGCAAAGAGGATGTGATGGACCCTTGCCCCCCGGCTATTCTGACATAGCCCGAGTCCTCATTTCCATCTGGGAGATGTCTCCTGCTTCCTAATAGGCTTAAAGTCTGAAACTGTGGGGGCGAGTGGTGCAGCCCTGTGCTGGCCAGGACGGCTCCCTGGGTGATTGGCATAAGAAAGAATTCCTAAAGTCCTGTGAAACCTGCTTTGCTAAGAGTGCTCTTCCTTAGGTGGTAAGTGTCCCAGGAGGAAATGAGTATGTCTCCCAAAGTTTGGCAACCCCCTTTCCCAACAAACACTGGCTCGGATTAAGCCCTCAGATTTCTTTGACATGTTAAACTTATATTCTGGTGTATTGGAACCCAATAAAAGCCTAGTAAGGAAGGGGCTCTAGGTCATTCTCCTGTGAGAGTTTGACCCCTTTCCTCCCCAAGCAGATCTTGTCTTGGTAGTTTTTATTTTCATCCGTGATGAATGGAGGGTTCTACGGGTGGAGCCCCCCGCATTGTGGGTTCAATTCCCGGTCAGGGCACATTCCTGGGTTGTGGGTTTCATCCCTGGTCCACGCAAGTACAGGAGGCAACCAATAGATGCTTCTTTCTTGCATTAATGTTTCTCTCTCCCTTCCTCTCTCTCTAAAAGCAATGAAAAAATATCCTCAGGTGAGTATAAAAAAAAAAAGATGATCAGGCATGAAGTAGAAAAATTTATCTATGATGAGTAGAAAATCAATATAAATTAAACCAGATAACAGAACAAAGAAGGAAATTCTGCAGATTAAGTGACAATATATGTAATGAAATACACTCAATAGGATTAATATTTGATTAGACATTGCAGAAGATAAGAATAATAAAATTGAAGACATAACAATAGAAAACAGTACAAATGAAACACAAGATTTTTTAAAAAATGAAGAGAATATTATTCTGCCTTTAAAAAGAACCTTGAAGCCAGTGTGCTAAGTGAAATAAGCCAGATACAAAGGACAAATATTATATGATTCACATAGATGAGGTACTCAGATAGTTAAATTCATAGTTACAGGAAGTAGAATGGTGGTTTCCTGGGACTGGAGGTAGCAAACAATGAGGAGTTATTATTTAATGGGTACAGAGTTTCCATTTGGGGTGATTAAAAAGTTCTAAAATAGGATGGCTGTGATAACTGCACAATATGAATGTACTTAATGCTACTGAACTTAAAAATGGTTAAAATAAGTTTGTTTTGTTTATTTTAGCATAATAAAAAAAAATGAAAAGAACATCAGTGATATGTGGGACCACTTCAAAGAGCCTAGGAGAGGTATAAATGTAGTCCCCAAAGAATAAGAGGGAGACGACAGAAAAACATTTGAAATAACAATAACATTTTCCAAATGTAGTGAAAACTATAAACACATATACCCAAAAAGCATAATAAACTCCAAACACAAAGAAAAAAACAACACCAAGCCATATCATAATCAAATTGCTCAAAACCAGTGACAATGAGAAAATCTTAAAAGCAAAAAGAAAAAATAAGCATATTATGTACACAGGAAGAAAGAAAAAATGATAGTAGATTTTTCACTAGGAACAGTGGAAGCTAGAGGACAGTGAAACATCTTTCAAGTACTGAGAGAAAAACACAGTCAACCGTTTTCTATGTCTGGAGGAATATCTTTCAAAAACAAAGGTAAAACAATTATTTTTAGACTCATAAAAGCCAGTTTTATCACAAGCAAACCTGCACTACCAGAATGTTAAAAGGAAATCCTTTAGGCAAAATGAAATTGTTACCATATGAAAATAGGAATCTAGACGCAAAGCACTGAAGACCTCTATAAGGGTAGCTATATGAAAAAATACATTAATAAAATACATGTCAATAATAGCACAGAAGTTGGGGGAAACAGACTATTAAAATAACACTCTTCAGAAAAGGAGAAAACATTTTTTAATTCATTCCACGAGGCCAGTATTACCCTGATACCAAAACCAGACTAAGATACTAAAGAAAATAAAACTAGACTTTCAGTCAAGACGGCAGTGTGGGCAGACACGGTTCACCTATTTGCACAACCACATAAAAATTACAACTAAAATACAGAACAACCATCACTCAGAACTGTCAGAAGTCAAGTTGAATGGACGTCTAACAATGACAGAATTAAAGAAACCACATCTACCCAGACTGGTAGAAGGGGCGCAGACACAGAATGTGCTGATCCCACACCCACGTGTGGTGGATAAAAATTCGGAAGGGAAATCTCAGGAGTGAGGAGTCCATGCCCCACACCAGGCCTCCCAGCCCAGGATTCCAGTACCAGGAAGATAAGTACCCACAACTTCTGGCTGCAAAAACCAGTGGGGACTGAGTAGGAGGAAACTTCTGGAGCCCTAAGCAGTTCATCTTAAAGAACCCACACACAGACTCACCTACTCACACTCACTCCCTCTGAGCTCCAGCACTGGGGTAGCAGCTTGAAAGTCACCAGTGGCATACTGGGAGAAATTGAAGTGTCTGGCTCAAGGCAAGCAGAGGCCATTGTCCTTTTTCTAAATCTTCCCCCAACAGAGCCACAGAGCTGGCAAATTGGTGCCATACCTGAGGACTCCATCAACCTGGCTAACACTGTTGGACCCTCCCTGGAGATCCCCACAGACTTGGTCCCACCCAACTTATGGGCCCACCCAAGCTGCTTTTCTACATGAACGGCTGGTCTTGGCTTGTGCTGAACAACTCCCTAAATCCTCTCAAACAAGCAACAGCTGGCCTCAGTGAGCACCAAGCCCCAGCTCTAGCAGCAGCCAGCCTAGATTCACAGCTTGGCTTTGCCTGGGAATCTCCAAACCCAGCACAAGTAGCAACCACCTCAGATTGCTTTATAGCTCAGGCAGGGTGGCCCCAAGCAAAACACATGTGGGGGCTGACCTTGGCTTGCCACCACCAGGGACACCCCAGGGCCAGTACACTCAGTGTACAACTACAGACCACACAGGAGCACCACGACCCTGTCCCTGCACAGCTGATCCTCCACAGAGGGTAGAGGTTGGTAGTGAAGTGCTCACAGCCAATCCTTACAGCTGACTGGCCTGGGTAAACCCCTCCCATTGATCTGCCAACAGCAACCAAGGCTCAACTACAAATGGAGGATGTACTCAGCCCCCAAGAAAGACACACCTTGAATACCCAGCTTAGATGATAGGGGAGGCTGTACCACTGGACCCAAAAGGGCACCTATCACTGTAGGCCACACTACCAAGACACTGAGTCAAAGCTGTTCTATCTAATACATAGAGGCAAACGCAGGGAGCCTGCCAAAATGAAGTCAAAGAAACGTGGCTCAAATGAGAGAACAGATCAAAACTCCAGAAAAAGGGTTAAACAAAACGGAGATAAGCAATCTATCAGATGCAGAGTTCAAAGTACTTGGTTATAAGGATGCTCAAGGAACATAGTGGGGACTTCAGCAGCATAAAAGAGATATAGTCAGACATTAATTGAAATAAAGAACAATTTACAGGGAAACAACAGTAGAGTAGATGAAACTAAGAATCAAGTCAATGATTTGGAACATAAGGTGCAAAAAACAAGAAATTGGAACAAGAAGAAAAAGGAATCCAAAAAAATGAGGATAGTAAAAGCAGCCTCTGGGACAACTTCAAGAGGTCCAACATTCACATCATAGGGGTGTCAGAAAGAGAAGAGAAAGAGCAAGATATTGGAAATCTATTTGAAAAAATAATGAAAGAAAACTTCCCTAATTTGGTGAAGAACATAAACATGCAAGTCCAGGATCACAGAGAGTCTCAAACAGATATAAAGAGGCCCACTCCAAGACACATCATAATTAAAATACCAAACATTAAAGATAAAGAGAAAATCTTAAAAGCAGCAAAAGAAAAGAAGTTACCTCCCTACAGGGGAGATCCCATAAGACTGTCAGCTGACTTGTCAAAAGAGACTTTGCAAGCAAGAAGGGACTGGCGAGAAATATTCAGTCGTGAAAAGCAGAGACCAACAGCCAAGATTGCTCTACCTAGCAAAGATAACATTTAGAATGGAAGGGCAGATAAAAAGCTTCCCAGACAAGAAAAAACTAAAGCAATTCATCATCACTGAACCCTTATTATATGAAATATTAAGGGGCTATTTAAGAAAAATAAGATCAAAACTATTAACAATAAAATGGCAAAAATACATGTCTATCAACAATTGAATCTACGAAACAAACTAAGCAAACAAGAAGAACAAAGACAGAATCATAGATACAAGAGCATTTTGATGGTTGCCAGATAGGAGAGGGTTGTAGGGAAATGGGTGAAGTTGAGGGGATAGGAAGTACAAATAGGTAGTTACAGAATAGGCATGGGGTTGCAAAGTATAGAAAATGGAGTAGCCAAAGAACTTATATGCATGACCCACGGACATGAACAAGAGTGGGGGCATTGCCTGAGGGAGTGGGGGCGTTCAGTGGAGGGGAGCAAAGGGGGAAAAATCAGGATAACTGTAATAGCATAATCAATAAAATATAATTTAAAAATATTACAAAAAACAATAAAAAAGAAAACTTTTGCCTGATACCCCCTGAAGAACATAGATGCAAAAAATTTTAAGCAAATCTTAGCAAATGAAAACCAACAATATTTTAAAAAGATAATACATCATAACCAAGAGGTGTTTATCCCAAAATGCAGTTAGTTTAACTCTTGAAAATAACAAATCACCTTATTAACAAGCTAAAACTAGGACACGTGATCATTTCAAAATGACATACACACAAAAAAAATTTTACAAAATCCAATATTCATTCCTGATAAAAACTCTCACCAATCTAGGCATAGAGAGAAACTTCATAACTTCATAAAGGTACAGTATGGTATCTTTGAAAAACCTATAGCCAACATCATTCTTAATGATGAAAGACTGAATGCTTTCACCATAATATCAGAAACAAGGTAAAACTGTCTGTTCTCACCATTTCTATAAAGCACTGGACGTTCTGGCCAGTAGGAAGGCAAGAAAAAGAAATAAAAGGCATACGGATTAGAAAGGAATTAGTAAAACTGTATCTGCAGACAATATGATCATTCACGTAAGATGTTCAAGAAATCTATACCAAAAATGCTACTTGAGTAGTAAGTTAGTTTAGCAAGATTGCTGGATATAAGATCAACATACAAAAACCAACTGTGTTTCTGTATATTAGCAATAAACAATCAAAAATAAAATTTGTAAACACTACCATTAACAATAGCATCAAACATATGAAATACTCAAGGATAAATCTGACCAAATATGGGAAAGACCTTTATACCAAAAATTATAAAATATTGCTAAAAGAAATTAAAAATCTATAATGAGAGATGAGTGGTTCAGAAGACTCAATACTATTAAGATGTCAACTGTTCCCAAATTTTACCTATCGATTCAGTGCAATTCCAATCAAAATCCCAACAGGCTTTTTGTTGCTACTAATAAACTTATAGTCATGTGTTATTTAATGATGGGACACATTCTGAGAAATGTATCATTAGGCAATTTCATTGTGCAAACATCAGAAAGTACTTACATAATCCTAGATGGCACAGCCTAATGCACATCTACATTATATGGCATAGCCTGTTCCTCCTAGGCTAAAAACCTGTACGGACTACTTCAGGCAACCGTAACACAACTGTAGGTATTTGTATATCTAAACATAGGAAAGATATGGTATAAAAGATTAAAAAATTGGACACTTGTATAGGGCACTTAATTATGAATGGAGCCTGAAGGACTGGAAGTTGCTCTTGGTGAGTGAGTAAACTGTCAGTGAATGTGAAGACCTAGGACTTTACTGTATACTACTATAGACTTTATAAACATTGTATATTTATGCCACACTAAATTTATAAAACAACACGAGATTAAATCATTCATGAAAGAAAGTGAAGCAATCAACATGAAATGTATGAGGTTTAACATGGCATACTGTTTTGCAGTAAACTTTTTTATAAGTAATATAATGATTGAAAGTATAGTTAGTACATAAACTCAGTAACGTAGTTGTATGTGCTATACTTTTCTATGACTAGCAGTGAGGTGGGTTTGTTTACACCAGCATCACATCTGTTGTGCTACAACATTATGATAGCTACAATGTCACTAGGCAATAGGAATTTTTCAGCTTCATTATAATGTTATGGGACCACAGTGGTATATGATGTCCATTATTGACCAAAACTGTCATTTGGTAGCACATGGCTGTATTTCAAAAGTTCATACGGAAATACAAAGGACCCAGAATACCCAAAACAACTTTGAAAAAGAACAAAATTAGACAGATGATTTCAAGATTTATCATACAGCTATCTGAAAGGGTGAAGCCAGAGCCATTTGCTATCCTGGCACCATTTGCTGAGCAGGCCTGTGACCTTGTTAAACATGACTGCCATTTCACTCTTCTAAGTTTATCCCCAGGACTGGAAATTACTGGAAAGCAAGAACAGAACTGACCGTTCCCTACAGTCGTGGACAGAAGATAACATGGGAACAAACTGCAGCCTGGTTACAGCCCCCAACTGCCAGGGGCCTCACAACAGCAATCCTCCACCCTTTTCCAATCCAATTATAATCCAATAAAAGCTCAAAGTTCCGATCCCTCAAGGCTGGTGTATCCCTCCACACCATGCCCCTTTCCTTTCTTGCAGAGTGAATAAAAACTTGATTCTCTGCACTTTCTTCTCTTCATGAATTCTTTCACAGCCCATGTCACTGACACTAACACTATCTTATACAGTATTGCAACAAATATTGATCATCCATATTTCTTCCTTTTATTCCAAAAACCAGCAACTTCTCCTGTGTTGAATATCCCATGTACGTGGAATCTCTTTCTCCAGGAAAAGCCCAGTCCTTTTTAAGGGCTTGCTTGATTCAGTCAGGTCCACTGAGGACAATCTCTCTTTCTTAGTCAACTGTGCAAGATAACATAACCTAATCACAGGAGTGACTGTCCACCACATTTACAGACTCCTCCCATGGAGGTCATTTTAGAACTCTATCACACTACCCTAATCAACATAAAGCAGTACTGGCTAAGATAAACAAGTCAATAAAAGAGAGCAGAGAATCAAGAAATGGACCTACATGTATATGAATATCTCATTTTCTACAAATGTGCAAAGGCAATTCAGTGGAGAAAGGATATTCTTTTCATCAAATGGTAGTGGGACAAATGGATATTCATATGTTAAAAGTATCAATCTATACCTCTCATCGCATAAAAATTAACTCAAAATAGATCACAGATCTAGTGTAAAACCTAAAAATAGAAAACTTCTAGAAGAAAACATAGGAGAAAATCTTTCTGACTGTAAGTTAGGTAAAGATTTCTTATATGACACAAAAAGCAAACTCTATCGTAAGAGCAAACTGATAAACTGGACTTCATTTGTCTGCGTAGGGGACTAACGAACTTTTATGATTTTTAATCTACAAATTTCTGCACTGTATAACTCTTTCAACATATTTCTACAACAAAAAGAAAAATACATAAAGCAATATATATACACTGAAGAACATGTAAAAATTTTTAAATTACTCCCAGAGAATTATTGCTTTTAATTTGTTATATATACATTTTCACAGAATGTTCTATAATCAGAAATCATACCATAAATAATTCTGTATCATTTAACTTAACATTACCGCATGAATCTTGTCTAATGGTATTAAATTATCTTCTGAGGACATTCCATTGTATGGTTGTACAATAATAAAATTTATCCATCTCCCCATTGTTGGCAATTGTTCAGAATTTTATTACTATTACAAATAGTAATACAGTGCCTTAGGTTAGATTTCTAGAAGTGGAAAACTGTATCAAGGACAACTAACTCCCACGTATGTCATTAAACTTTGATTCACATTTCAAAGCATTACATGCAAAGCTTGGTACTTGTCTCAAATGTGAATTTGTATATATAAAGAAAACATTTCAATTTGAGATAAAATTTTTAAAAGTTCATTCTGAAATATAAGCAATTAAGAAATTACTTAACTATAAAAGGTCGACACTTTTATCAAAGCACTGAGAGTACAGTGTACTAAGGCAGAATCATTAATCCAACTCAGTTCCAAGTCATAGATAATGAATAAACAAAAGCAGCTGATTGTTCCATACAAGGCTCAACAAAAGATATCTTATCTACTGGGTGGACCATGGTTAGAAATTTTTTAAAGAGATTTTTAAAAATGCAATTTTGAGCAGGTCAACTCTTTTATTTACCAGCAAATTTCTTTCTTTCTTTCTAAATTAAGTCATACTAATTAGAGATTTCAGCAGCCTGAGAGCAAAAGAGATCAGTGTATTTCCTATGATGTTCTTATCTTCATACTTAATAAAATGAAAACGGTTACCTAAACGTAAGAACGTTAAACATGGTATTCCTTAACATTATGGCATTAAATATGGTATGCCCTTTAATTAATGTGCCTTTAGTGCATCCCATTAGAGGAACCCAAATCTCTCCAAAATAATATAAAAAACTCAAGTTGTGTTCTGCCATATTAAAACTGTAAATGCTGTATATTAGGTTTAACTAACTAAGCACAATAAGCCCAGAAAGGTGCAAGGAGATAATGACTATCAACAAACCCTTCCCTATTCTCCTTGTTGAAGCTATTTGTTATCTCTGTTGACTGACCCACCACTGACCAGGACAATCTCACCACCACTGGAAATGATGGCATGACTTAAGTGTTAGCTATGACAACTATGAATCACTACTGACTCTGAATCTGACAAATATGATGACTTGGCACTTCGCATTCATTTCAATCTCCCCCTAATTGTTTTCTGCTACTATAGAGGTTGAAAACTAAAAATTATTCCATAGGATCTCTTGCAAGAAGAGTTCTAAATATGAATTAGGTTCAGCCAACCTAATTCATATTTAGAACTCTCATTTTAGATTTTCCAAAATGAGATGTGGAACGTAAAAGTGAAGAGAAGTTGTGGTCATTTTACTAAAGTTTTGGTGATTCGCAGGACTGTGAAAATCCTGGTTGTGTGTGTGCTCACAAACACACATGCACTTCTCCATTTTAAGTCACTAACATTCTAAGTGTCAAGAATCAGTTATAGTTATTCCTAACACCGGTATCACAGACACATGTGTTCTCTGTGTGTGTTAAATTACACACAGCAAATCTCATTATTTTAACCATTTTTAAGAATATAGTTCAGTGGCATTAAGTACATTCACATTGTTTGTAAGCATCACCACCCACCAACCATTACCAGAACTTTTTCGTCAGCTCAAATGAAAACTTTGTGTTCATTAACCAATAATTCCCCATTGTACCTTCCCTCCAGCTCCTGGCAACCACTGCTGTGCTTTGTCTTTATGAATCTGACTATTCTAGATTCCTCAAATAAGTAGAATCATAAAATATTTGTCCTTTTGTATCTGGCTTATTTCCTTTAGCACAGTATCTTCAAGGTACATCAAGTTCTAGCATGGGAGAGAACTTCCTTCCTTTTCAAGGCTGAATAATATTGCATTATGTATACATCATGTTTTGTTTATCCATTCTTCCATCAGTGGGCATTTGGGTTACTTCCAATCCTGCTTTCACTTCTTCTGGGTATATAACCATAAGTGAAATTGCTGGGTCATTTAGTAACTGTTTAATTTTTTCAAGAATCACCATACCATTTTCAAAGCAGCTGCACCATTTTATACTCAATTCTATAAGCAATGCACAAGTGTTCTAAGTTTTCCACATCCTTGTCAACATCCTCACCTTGTTAGTTTTCTTTATTTTTTTTTTTTAAATAATAGTTATTCTAACTTGTATGAAGTGGTATCTCATTGTGGTTTTGATTTGATTTCCATAATGATTAGGGATACTGAGCATCTTTTCACATATTTATTGGACATTTGTATATCTTCTTTAGAGAAATGTCAACTCAAGTCCTTTGCCCATTTTTGAACTGGATTGTTTTTTGTTGTTGAGATGGTATTTTTTAAATTGATTTCTAGAGAGAGGGGGGAGGGGGAGGGGAAGTGGGAAGGGGGGGAGAGAGAGAGTGAGAAAGAGGGAGAGGGAGAGAAAGAAACATCGATTTGTTGTTCCACTTATTTATGCATTCATTGGATGATTGTTGTCTGTGTCCTGACCCAGGATTGAGGTTCAATCCTTGGTGTAACAGAATGACTCTCTAACCAACTGTGCTACCCACATAGGGCTGAGATGGTATGTTTTTTATCTGTTAGTTTTATGTTGGCCTTCTAACACCCTAATACCTTTGCGGACTGTGGCAAAGTAGCACTCCTCTGACACGCCAGTTCAAATCTTGTTCTACAAGTCATTCCTAGCAGTCCAGCCGAGCCCAGAGCCTGGAGTAGTTTGTCTCTTGCAAGTGAACGCTGATTAAATACACCAGTAAAGGCCCTTCAAGTTGCCATCTTTCAAAGCCAGTGAAGTCCCCAAATTAAAGGCTTCAAGTTTTCTCATAAAGTCCACGTTCTGGTTCAATTATAGGTAAGGCAAAGTAACACTCTATGTTGTTTCCTTGCATTTTCTGGGAAATTAATTAAGCAGACTATGATTTTTATCCTCTCTTCTCATTAAATATGTATGTTCTTGCATTACCTTTGGAATAAATGACATGATTTATTTTAATAAGTTCTACAGCTAATTTTTTTTATCAACATAGCACATTGTGTCAGTGAAAAGACTTGAGTACTAAAACATCCCATTAATAACTTAATAACTTGTTTTGTAATAACTCAAAACAAGCTATGATCTGGCCATTTCATTTATTAAATAGGTTCAACAGTATCAGAAATAAGAAAGCAAACAAATACCACACTAAAAATGAAAAAAGGGCCCTGGCTGGTGTAGCTCAGTGGATTGAGCGCGGGCCTGTGAACCAAACAATCGCGGTTCGATTCCCAGTCAGGGCACATGCCTGGGTTGCAGGCCAGTTCCCAGCAAGGGACACATGAGAGGCAACCACACATTGATATTTCTCTCCCTCTCCCTCTCTCCTACCCTTCCTCTCTAAAGATAAATAAATAAAAAATCTTAAAAAAAAAATTCATTTTAAAAAAATGAAAAAAGGGGGGGAGAGAAAAAGGAAAATAAGAATGTATTTAGGAAAAAAGTGTCTAGCACCTAAGGCATAATGAGGACTGAGTGGGTTTATTGTTAGAATATTTTGTTTTATTTTTAGAGAAGACAATAGGGATTACTAAGAAGATCACTATGGCCTATGTGATTAGCAAATAATAAGTTCTCAGTAAGCATTATCAAATACTGTGCAAAAAGGAAGTGACAACCAAAATAATCTAGTAACTCAGTTTCCCAATCCCCTTCCAAACAGGATTATTAAAAATAAAACAGGCCCTGGCCAGTTGTGGCTCAGTTGGTTGGAGCACTATCCCATAACCAAAACACTGTGGGCTCAATTCCCAGCCAGGGCACACACCTAGGTTGTGGGTTTGATCCCCAGTCTGGGCCCACACGATCTCTGGTCCAGGCGTGTACAGGAGGCAATCAATTGACATTTCTCTCTCACATTAATGTTTCTCTCTCCCTTCCTCTCTCTCTAAAAGCAATGAAAAATGTCGAGTAAGGATAAAATAATTTTTTTAAAAAAGAGGATACCATAAAAAACATCTTACCATTTGTGACAGCATGGAAGGACGTAGAGGGTGTTAAGTAAAAAAAGTCAAAGAAAGATAAATATCAAATGATTTCATGTATATGTAGAATCTGAAGGAAAAAACAAATGAACAAACAAAATACTCATAGATACAGAGAATAGACTGATGGTTGCCAGGAGAGGGGGTTAGGAGGCTGGGTGAGAAAGGTGAAGGGATTAAGAAGTACAAATTAGTAGTCACAAAATAGTCACAGGGACGTAAAGTACACCATAGGGAATATAGCCAATATTTTAATATATAATTGTCTACTATTCTGGACACCTGAAACTAACACAAAATATTAAGTGTAAACTGTAATTGAAAAACAAAATTAAATTAAGATAGCAGCAGAATAGGTGCAAGTTACACTCACCTCCTCCAGGAACTGGATTTACAACTAAGTTATGGAACAATCAACCTGAATAGCTGAACCGAAGTCTTACAAATAAGGAGATATAAAAGTCACAGCAAGACTCGTAGAAAAGGGTGGAGAAACAAAAAGGACTGGCCCTATACTCATGTGTGGTGGCTGAGAATCTGGAGGAATATCTCAGCTGCAAAGGTCCCCCCGAGAAGCAAGGAGTCTCAATTCCACACTGTACACCAGAGCCTAGAACACCAGTGCCAGAAAGAGGAGCCCACATAACATCTGGCTGTGAAAATCAACAGGGATTCCATCTGCCAGGGTGAGATGGAAGACTGCTAAAAACCCAAGCACTTTTTTAAAGGGCCAGTGCACAAAGTCTTGTTCTCAGACACTCACCCTGGGTCCAGCAGAGGGATGGCAGCTCAGAGTGGACTGGAGTCATAAGAGGGAGAAACTGAGTTGGGTGGCTTCAGGAAGAGGGCTGGAGGGACATCTGCCATCATCCTGTTCTAAGTCCCTCTTCCACATCACCCACAGATGCCATTTTTCCTGAGCTGAGCACTCTGCTCTGTTAGGCATCAGCCCATGGTGATGCACTAGCCCCACCCTCCAGATTCCCAGTGGCCCTGCCTTGCCAAGCTGGCACTCTAGGGAGGAATCAGTGAAGCTGTAGACAGCCTGGGCCCACTGCAGAGCTTCTTGGAAAGCTCTCAAAGAGGTCAGGGCAGACCCTGGGGATATCAGAAATACACAGGTAGAAACTAAATTGTGTGGCTTTCAGGAGAAGGCCATTTTTGCTCCACATGGCCCAACCATTGCCACTGTTCCTGTGGAGAGTCCTCCCTCCCTCCCTACAGCCATATCTTAATCTGTTTTAACCTTATGAACTCTACTGGCCCCACCAAGACAACTCCCTGAAACCCCACCCCACTGCAAAGGTACGTAGTCCCCAGGAGGGAGGCAGCTGGCTTTAGTATAACCTGAGGCTCTGATGTGGAGTTTGAACCTGTATCAGCCTGGTAACCGCCACTCACCCCTACTTGGTGACTCATGAGGATCTGCCTCAAGCAACTCATATACCACTAGAGGCTTGTTCAGAGGCTGAGCCTAATAGGAAGCTGGCAGGTGGAGGTGGATCTCGTGGTGCCTTGGGCCTTTTGCTACCCAGACTCAGGTTCCAGACGGTGGAAGACAAATTTGGTACATAGCTTAGCCCCTCCTATGTACACCCAGGACCAGGAGAGGCAGCCACCAACAGTAGGTCACTTTATACAATAGCTCTTAACATGTAGCCCACAGCCAGTCACAGGCAGTATCTGATATTGACATACACTGGAGTCCCTTCCAAGAGGCTCCAGAACCAACACACCCAGTGGCTGGCTTCAGATCACATTACAACACCACCCGATTAGCTTCATAAGCGGCACACCCAAAGGTAGATCTTGGCAGGCACCAGAACCAGCTGGGGAAAATTCCGTTCCATGGGGTCAGCCTCTGCACAGCAACTCGAACACTGTGGTCAAGGTCAATCTTCACAGTCAGCCAGCTTAAGGGTCAACCCCACACATGGACAGTCCAAAAGCAATCAAGACTAAGCTACAACAGGGGGGCTCACGTAAAGGGCGTTCCTGGAACACCTAGCTCAGGTGATCAGGGAAACTGCATGACTGAGTTCCACAGAACATCTACTATATAAGGTCATGCTACTAAGACAGGGAGACATAGTAGATCTACCTAATACACAGAAGCATGTACAAAGAGACAGCCAAAATGGGGAGACAAAGAAACATGCCCCAAATCAAAGGACAGAAGAAATGCCCAGAAAAAAAAGTAAAAGAAATGAAGGAAAGCAAACTAACAGATACAGAGTTCAAAACAATGGTTTTAAGGGTGCTCAAGGAACTTAGGGGACAAATAAATACACTCAGTGAGAACTTAATCAAACAGACAGTAGACATAAAAAAACCACAGAAACCATAAAAAAGAACTAGTCAAAAATGAAGAATACAGTATCTGAAATGAAGGATATACTAGAAGGAATCAACATCAGATTAGATGGAGCAAAGGAGCAAATCAGCAATTTGGAAGACAAAGTAGCAGAGAACATCCAATTGGAACAGCACTAAAAAAAAGAATTTAAAATTGGCAGTGACAAAATAGCTACAGGGATGTAAAATACAGCACAAGGAATAGAGTCAATAATATGGCAATAACCATGTATGGTGCTGGACTTATTGGGGGAATAATTTCTTTAACATATATAAATGTCTAACCACTACGCTGTACACCTGAGGCTAATATAATATTGAATTTCACCTGTTTTGAAAACACTTTAAATTTTTAAAAAATATGCTAAAAAAAAACCCCCTATTTGGAGGACTGACACAGGATTTCCAACTAGGGACAAATAGGAAAATTAAAACAAGAATAAATTTGCAACTAAAATAATTTTAACATGAAAGGAATAAAAACAAACAACATAGGAAATGTTAGTCATTTTAATTTGCTCATGAAGACAAAACAAAGGTTACATCAGGTAGGAAGAATCAACTGCACTAAAGGGGAAAGCATATTCAACTGGAACTAATAAATTTGTTATCGTATCCTTCAAAGGAAGACAAGAGTACATATTCTTCCTTGGGGTGAACTAGTTAATCTTTTCTGAGCTAAAAAATTCCAAAAGGACTCATTTAACTTTTGTAGGACAAGCACAATGAGGTAACAAAGATTACCAGCTATCCAATCAATACCTCTTGATGCAGAAATACAGGAAGCAGGATGTGCAGGTATAAGATATTTGATATCTGCAGACGGCTGTTCCTTTAAAAGAATATTGTATATATCCTAATTCACATGCTCCTTACATTCTGTGTTCAGTGCATTTTCAGAAAGTGACAAGTAATAATTAGATTAGCTAATACTCAAAACATTTACAAAGTGCGATCTATACTATCTGTCTTACTTGTATGCTCAAATAATCCTTACAAAAACCATATAAAGTAGGTATTATTACCTTCCTTACTTTACAGATACCTGAAACAGATGGGTTAAGTAACTTGCCCAAGATGAACTTGTACTAGTAACTAGTACAGACAAGTTTTCAACCCAGGGAATCTCATCTCAAAGTCCATGTTCTTATACGCTACACCACACCACCTCACATGAGCTAAGGGCTCCTGTACTACTGGAGGGAATGAATCTCACATATATTACATATTTTGTAGTTATCAGCAAAGGAATTTATCAACAGTCTTCAATTACATCAGACAAAGATTATATCAATGAAACTACCTGCTAATGAAGGCCTTTTGAATCGGAGGTTTGCACTGTTCAGGCTCACACATTTACTGTCTGTGATATACGGATGTCACACACTAAGGCATTCCCCAGGGACAGAGAGTCTTAAGATGCCCTCATGTTAAATTTATTTACCTATTAAATATTCATTGCACATGTAATGTGAAGGACATTGCATTAGACAATGTGACATTTACTTAGATGAATCCAAAACAGATCCTACCGGCAATGATTTTACAGTCTAGAAAGGGATACTAAAGAAACTTTTAAAAAGGTAAGCAATATTACAGCTGCTCATTCTTTATATACATTAGCTTACTCAATCTTCAAAACAACACTAATACAACCTTTACTTTTGTAATTGTTCTAAAAACTGGAAAGTTAAGGGTGTTAGAGAAAAAAAGTTACATATCCAGTTGGTGTGATCAGAGAAAAGAACTTGGCATTTGAGCTAAGTCTTAAGGGAGGGGTGAAACTGTGTATAGAGATAGAGATACAAGAATAATTGTTAAAAGAGTTTAAAATAAATAATGAGGCTTGGAGCTAGCATGAAAAGTAGTGACAGGCTAAATAAAGGAAACAGCTAAAAAGTGGAGACACAGGATGAAGGAAATACTACAGTAAATGAAAAGACACAACTGTTTGAACTCAAACTTTCTGACAGGTACATTTTTAAAAAGAGCATTATGTGAACATCTGCTTGTGGAAAAGGAGTAAACATATTTTTCCTGTTACTCCCTGGGCATCATGTATAAAACAAACATAAGATGACTGAAATGTGAAGACAGGAAGGCAGACTAGCTAGGCACCCTGGAACAGAAGGAAAAGAACACAATGGTGAGTTGTCCGGGTGGGTTTTTTTTTTTTTTCTTTTTAAAGAGAGAGAGGGAGAGAAACATCGTCATATGTGTCCTGACCAGGGACCAAACCCTCAACCTAGGCACATACCCTCACCAGAAACCAAACCCATGACCTTTCGGTTTTCAGGACAATGCCTAACCAACTGAGCCACTCCAGCCAGGGCTGTCTGCATGTTTTTGTTTATTTTGCACAAATATCCCAGAGTGGATACTGGACGAAAAGCCAGAAACCTGGAAATGATAATAGGTGCACACAAAGAGTCCCCAAAAAGCCTGTTTTCCCCAGGCAAAGGACCAGAAAAGAGGTGGCCTAGCAAGAAAAACCTTTTAAACAATAACTGCTCTATTCCAGCCAAAAATTATAGAAAAAACTATGGCCCCACCTCCACTAGCAAAGGCTGAGTGGAAAGCCTAGATTTCTAACCTTGTCAAGTTGTAACTAGGCCACCCCTTCCCCTTCCCCTTGCCACCTGGTGATATAACAGAAAGCCAAGTAGGGAGCAGTTGGTCATAACTGCCCAACAGTAACAAGTCCCTCCCCATCTCTTAACACGGTGTTAGTGGAGACCTTAAGGGGATCCTGGACCCCATTCAGCACTGATGAGGCTCCCCCTCCCCACTCCTTGCTGCGGTGCTGTCAGAGAAGTCCTAGTGGAGAGTCAGAACTAATACCACTGCCCACTGGTGCCCAGTAGTAAGGGAGCCAAGCACATACCCCCTTATCCTACCACTTCCTCCACCAAGGGGAATGATAATGAGGTCCCCCCACACCTTCTTAGATACTGGACTAGAAAACCTAAACCTCTACTTGGCACTAAGGAGGGGGCACCTGTAGAAAATTACAATATGAGTGTCTAATATCATCCATGAATTTAGATGAAAAATCCTTAACAAACTATTAGCAAACAGAATTCGCATTATATAGCAATATATAAATATATATTTATATATATACACACACCATGAGTAAGTGGAGTTTATTCCAAGGATGCAAGACTGGTTCAATATTCAAAAATCAAACAATGTAATTCACTACGTTAAGCAGCTAAAGAAGAAAAAGCAAAAGATTCTATCAGTTCATGCAGGAAAAGCATCTGACAAAAAATTTATCATGAGCACTCATTTACGATTAAAAAAAAAAACTTTCAGCCCTGGCTGGTGTGGCTTGAGTGCTGGCTTGCAAGCCAAAGGGTCGCTGGTATGATTCCCCATTTGGGGCACATGCCTGGGTTGCAAGCCAAGTCCTCAGTAGGGGGTGTGCAAGAGGCAACCACACAGTGATGTTTCTCTCTCTTCTTCCCTGCCCCTCTAAAATAAATAAATAATCTTTAAAAGAAAATAAAGTTTTTAAAAAACTTTCAGAAAACTAGGAATAGAGGGGAAATTCTCAATTTGGTAAAGAATATCTATAAATACCTACAGCTAACATCATATGTAATGGTGAAAAATTGAATGCTTTCCCCTAAGGGTCAAGAAAGGCAAGGACATCCACTATCCATATTGCTATTAAACATAGTACTGAAGTTCTGGCCAGAAGAATAAGATAAGGAAGGAAATAAAAAGTGTACACATTGGAAACGAGGAAATGAAAGTTTTCCTATTTGCAGGTGACATGACAGTCTACACAGAAAATCCAAGGAATCTACAAAAAGAAAACCCCAAACATCCTAAAACTAACAAGTGAGTTCAGTAAGATTACAAGAGCAACATACAAAATTCAATTGTATTTCTGTATGTTAGCAATAAATACATGGACAAAGAAACTAAACATATAACACCACTTACAATCACAAAGAAGACTGTACCCTGGGAGAGGGCATGCAAGAGGCAGCCACACATTGATGTTTCTCTTTCTCCTTCCCTTCTCCTCTCTCTAAAAATAAATACATAAAAATCTTTAAAAAAATTTTGGAAGATGTTCTGAAGGTGTACACTCTCTAATATGCCTTGATGTCCTCCTACCTTACTGTGGTGTTAGGGAATTTGAGATCACATTATGATGCTGATTTAGGATTACAAGTGAAAGTATCACACTGTTTCTTCATGTTATAAAACTAAACAATTTCGCTCTGCAGTTTGAAAAACTGTGGCCACAGCTGTGATTTGCAGCCCAACTGCCACCCAAGATGGGCCCTGAACTTTAAATAGACTTTCTATTTTATTTTGAAGACTCCCAGGTTGAACTTTCTTATTTACAGATCTTTTAAAAATATATTTTAGTGATTATGCTATTATAGTTGTCCCATTTTTTTCTCTGCCTTGCACCCCCGCCCCGCCCCACCAGCATTCCCTCACCTTAGTTCATGTCCATGTGTCATACATATAAGTTCTTTGGCTTCTCCATTTCCATACTGTTCTTAACCTCCCCCATCTATTTTATGCCTACCAATTATGCTTCTTATTCCCTGTACCTTTCCCTCCATTCTTCACTTCCCCCTCCCCACTGAAAGCCCTCCATATGATTTCCATTTCTCTAGTTCTGTTCCTGTTCTATTATTTGCTTAGTTTTTTTGTTTTTGGGTTTTTTTTTTTTTTTTTTAGGTTCAGTTGTTGGTAGTTATGAGTTTGTTGTCATTTTACTGTTCATAGTTTCTAATCTTCTATTTCTTAGATAAATCCCTTTAACATTTCATATAAGGGCTTGGTAATGATGAACTCCTTTAACTTTACCTTATCTGGGAAGTACTTTATCTGCTGTTCCATTGTAAATGATAGCTTCGCTGGATAGAGTAATCTTGCATGTAGGTCCTTGCCTTTCATGACTTCAAATACTTTCCAGCTCCTTGTCTACAAGGTTTCTTTGGAGAAATCAGCTAATAATCTCATGGGAACTCTTTTGTAGGTAATTCTCCCTTTCCTTTTGATTCTTTTCATATTCTCTCTTTAAATTAATCTTGGGTAACTTAATTATGATGTGCCTTGGTGTGTGCTTCCTTGGGTCCAATTCTCTGGGACTCTCAGAGCTTCCTGGACATCCTAGAAGTCTATTTATTTCCTTGGCCAGACTGGGGAAGTTTTCCTTCATTATTTGTTCAAATACATTTTCAATTTCTTGCTCTTGTTCTTCTTCTGGAACCCCTATGATTCAGATGTTATAGCACTTAAAGCTGTCCCACATAGATTCCTAAGCCTCTCTACATTGTTTATTCTTCCATTATTTTAAAAAATTGAAAAGACAAAAAAGAAATGGAGGATGACTTAAAAGTTGCTTCCTATCTCTGGGAAAAAGGAGCAGCATTTGGCCATGTTCTTTTGTTTTCTATTCCTGTCCTAAATCCAAGAGCATGGTTCTTAGGAAAACCAGTTGCCCAGTTTAAAAAGAATTCCTTGTAGTTTCTTATAGGAAGAAAGGAAAACCCCAAACTTTTAGCACTGATACTACATACTGTTATGTTAAAGAATTTTCTCTGCCAAAAACATAAAAGAAAACAAAACAAAACACTTCAAGCTGGGGTTTGACATCCTGTTTTCAAATGTCCTCTTTTTATTAGTGAGTGATGATGGTTTGCTAATTATCAATAGGTAATAATTTTTATAATTCCATCAAGTGGCTCTCTATTTCTGCTCTCATGACTGTGTTAATGTTTAACTGTTGTACCTTAAAGCTGAAACCAGTAACTATGCATCCTGTAAACAAGGTATTGGGCTTACAGAATTGTTCATTGCATAGACAATTTTACACATTGTTGCAAACCAACGAGTTATACCATTTTTACAATTTCTTTCTCTCCTCTTCCTTTTTGCCCACAAATATTATAATGCATATTTAGTCAAAGAACAGACTAAACAAGGGTAAAAAGTTTACCACTGAATTTGCCATCATTTCATTGCCTTGATTCTGTGTGTGTCCTACAACACAAAAGAAGTCAGTGGCTTTTAACTGTTTACTAACAGAATGTGATTGTAAAATGTACATTTAGTTGTGTTTAATTATGAAATTTCTTCAAATATAATAAACCATGAATTTTTTGATGCTCAGCATTTAAAAAACAAAATTTGGGAGGGATATCACAGGACAAGGAGTCCCAGCCCAACACCAGAACCCCCACCCAGGGTTCCAGTGCCAGGAACATAAGTCCCCATAACTTCTGGCTATAAAAACCAGTAGATATTGAGTCTGTGTAAGAAACTTCTGGAACTCCAAGAAGTTCCCCTTAAAGAACCCACACATGGACTCACCTACTCAGACTCACTCCCTCTCAGCTCCAGCACCAGGGTAGCATCTTGAAAGGCACCAGTGGCATACAGGAAGTAACTGAAGTGTCTGGTATCAAGAGGAGAGCAGGGAACAGCTTTCTCCCAGAAAGAAAGGTGGGCAGAGGCCACTGTCCCTTTTCTGAACCCTCTTGCCACACAGCCAGCAGGCAGGTACCATATCTGAGACTCCATCAACCTGGTTAGCACTGTTTGCCTCACCCTGAAAATCCCCTGAAATTCAGTCCCACCCAATTTACAAGCCCACCCACGCTGTTAACAGTGACTTTTCCATGTGAATGGCTGGTCTTGGCTCCAGCTTCACAATTTCCTAAATCCCCTCAAACAAGCAACAGCTGGCCTCAGTGAGGCCCCAATCCCTGTACCTCTTGCTAAGTGACCCCAGGCCCAGAACTAGCAGCAATCAGCCTAGACTCACAGGTTGGCTTCACCTGGGAATCTCGAAGCCCAATACAATTAGCAGCCATCTCAGATTGATTTATAGCTCAGAAAATGTGACTCTGGGCAGAACACAGGTGGGGGCTGACCTTGGCCTGAACCACTAGGGAAACCCCAGGGCCAGTGCACACAGTGGACAGCTACAGGCCATGTTAGAGCACCAACACCCGGCCCCTACACAGGTGATCCTACACAGAGGGGAGAGACTGGTGGTCAGTGGTCACAGCCAGTCCTTGCAGCCAACTGGCCTGGATTAATCCCTCCCATTGATGTGCCAACAGCAAGCAGTCAAGGCTCAACTATAAGAGGAGGGGTGACTTAGAACACACAGAGGGCGCAACTTGATTACCCAGCTTGGGACATCCTCAGAAGGGGGCACGGGAGAGGCAACCACACATTGATGTTTCTCTCCCTTTCTTTCTCCTTCCCTTCCCCTCTCTCTAAAAATAAATAAAATATTTTTTAAAAAATAAAAAGATCAAAACTATGAACAATAAAATGGCAGTAAATACATACCTATCAACAATTGAATCTAAGAAAAAGACTAAGCAAAGAACAGAGACAGAATCATGGATATGGAGAGTGTTTTGATGGATGCCAGATGGAAGGGGATGTGGGGGAATGGGTGAAGCGATGAGGATATTAATAAGTACAAACAGGTATGTTGTTAAAGAATAGCTACAGGGATATAAAGTACAGCATAGGAAATGGAGTAGTAGTGAAAGAACTTAAACACATGACCCATGGACATGAACAATGGTGTGAGGATTGCCTGAGGGAGTTAGGGGTGTTGGGTATGGGGGTATAGGAGGAAAACTGTGTCAACTGTAATAGCATAATCAATAACACATAATTTTAAAAAAATGCCACTTTAAAAAAATAAACAGATACGAATAGAAAATTAAGAAAATCAATTAAATTCAATTATTAACTCCTGTATGGATATACACACTAAATAAAAAAATAAGAAATAGTGAGGCAACTAGCAAGATCAGTGAATCCAAGAGTAGATGTGATTATAGATTCACTTCCCTCTACGATAAACAGTGTGACTTTGGAAAATGACTTAACCTTTATACGTTAAGAGATTATAAACAAATTAATCAGAGACATTGAACACATCATCCTTTGCAAATTAGAATAACAAAATTCTTAAATGTCAGAATTGTAAGCAACATGGGAGGATATGGTACAATTCCTTAATTTATATCTGAAGAAATTAAGGCTAAAGAGTTAAATAACCTTCAGACAGCTGTTCCACAACAGAATCTGATACAAAATCCAGAAAGCACAGTAATTAATGCTGGCTCTGGAATCAAACTGCCTAAGTTCAAACTGTGGATTTATCACTTAGACATGTTACCTCACAGCAGTTATTTAACCTCATTTGGCCTCAGTATTTTTATCTGTAAAATGAAGAGAATACTAGTTCCTACACCACAGGCTCGTTGTGAAGATTACATGGAATACACATGTAATGCATTTATAATAATCCTTGGCAAACAGAAACTGCTCAATAAATGTAAGCTAGTATTGCCATCACATATTAACCCCTTTATGCTAGTGTTGCCCCAGGCCTGAAATTCAATCGTTAAGCATATCATCTGTCAACTAATAGTTACACCTATACTTACTCTTAATTCTAGAAACCTCTGGGTTAATAAAAAATAAATATGAGCATTTGAAAACCACTTTTAAATCAAATACAGCTTTGCTCAGGGTGGAATTAACTTTCAGCAAAATGACAATATAATCAAGTAACATTAACTGAGAAACAGAATAGCAAGACAATAGTGATTCCAGTTAACTAATGCAGAATTCTGCACATGAACATGAGTTTCTCATTTATATGAGTTTCTCATATAAATGATATGAGTCTCTCATATCATTTAATATCAAATCCAACAGGAGCACTGCACTCACCAACATTTTTAAAAAGTATGTCATATGTAACTGATTATTATTCTGTCATATGTAACTGATTATAATTCTATAAAAAGTAGGTCATATGTAACTGATTATAATTCTAAAAGCACTTTAAGAATTTTGGAAGAAATTGGGGAAATTTCCTAATGTGACAAGAACCAATAAGTGGAAAGACACAAACTATTCTATGAGCTTAATTATGCAAACACGCAAGAGACTAAATGGTTTCTAATTTATCATTAGGTAATCTTTAGAATTCAGAGGATATATCAACAAAATGAAAACTTTACTCTATGTAAAGGTTTACAGAACCCATGTCCATGTTCAGGTGGTGATTGTAGTGATTTAAATACACTGGATTTTTTTTGTAGTTTCACCTGATGGTGTGTGTATATACACAAAACACTAAAATTCTCGAATATAGCTGTCTGAAATAATTATCCTCTTTAAAAACCACATATATTGACTTTAAAAAACCATACATTCAAATGCCCCTAAAGGAATTTAGAACAACTGATGCAATTTGATTCATATAAACAAAATGTACTGGTTTTGGAAGTAACTACTAATCTGGTATACAATAAAAACTTTTAAGTGATTATCTCGAAGTGATGTATAAAACCTACATAATATCCATATCCCAAGGCCAAAAAAAAGGGGGGATATTTAAAAATTATGTAAAGTTAGTGTCAATATAGCCTCCTTAGGGCAATTATACATTACAGTTGCACTTGTGCTAAAATAAGCTTAAAATTCAATTTTGCCTAAGAAAGCTTATTTAATATGCTTTATTAAATAAATTAATAGAGACAAATTACAGTAATTTGTAGATCCATAAACTAGAGCATAAAAGTAATTTTTATGAAAGCAAAAATCCAAAACTACAATGTAGGAGGATAAGATTTACTTTGGGTATTTAACTCTAGAGTCTATAGTATTTGGGACTATCAAGCTTTTAAAATCTCATTTTTTATTTTTAATTCTAAATTAAAATATTTTCAGAGAGCAAACACAAACTATTCTTTTCTCTTGATAATTATCAAAAATTGCTTATTTTTTCTTAGTGAGCACAGGTCATTTTTTTCTAAAACATCTATGAAATCTGCTATAATTACAAAACAATTTCAAAGACTGAACCAATTCCTACTCCCCATTTTTGACACTCTACCAGTGATTTTTGACTGTTCTGCTATATTCTACTTTTGTGCAGAATTTGGGACAGCACATTTGGAGAAATCAAATAGCCTCCTCATGTGTATCATCATTCTGCACCTAAGTTCTGGGGTATTTTTTGCTGTCAGGACCATGCACTCAATGTATTATTATTTTTTAATGTATTTTTTTTAACGAGCACAAACCCTTTCTAGCTCCAACTTGCCTTAAACTAAATGATACACAACAATCACACTGCACTTAATTCTATAACACATCTAGAACTATCTCAGCTCCATGAATAACAATCTAAGAAACAACACCATCCAGTTTATATTCTCAGGTATATAAAAGTTTTTATACAATCAAGATTTAGCGGTAAACTTAATGAAGGGTTTGACCTGCCTGCATGCCAGAGCACATCAGTAAAGAAGCCAAGCATTTAAAATTGTAATTCTTATTCTAATCACTAAAACAATATTTGGGCAGGCTAACTTTGACATATTGATTGGTAAAAAAAAAAAAAAAAAAAAAAAAAATCATTTCTTTTATTTATTTTTTTATATTTTAGAGATTATATTTATTCATTTTAGAGAGAGGAAAAGGGAGAGAGGAAAAGAGGAGAGAAACATCGATCAGGGTTGCCTCTCATATGTACCCCAACTGGGGACCAAACCCATAACCCAGTCATGTGCCCTTTTGTTTTGTGGGATGACACCCAACCAACTGAGCCACGCTGGTCAGGGTAAAATCATTATTTTTAAATATGATACACTCCAAATGAAATCAACATATTGGAAAATGAGAAACTGGCTTAAGATTTCAAATTCCATTATGATACACTGTGAAAATATATTGGTTTTGGACCTAAAATTTAATGTATGGTTTTGGCAGCCTTTGACTTTCATGCAAATAGTTTGTTAATGAAAATGATATTGATTTAATTTAGTCTCAAAGTTTCCAAGCTAAAACCAATTTGCTGGCATTTCTAATAACTGTGATACAGTTTAACTTAAAGGAAGACCATTACTTAGCATGGTTCTCACCTCCTACTAGAATTTCCTACCTAGAATTTTAAGAGTACAGAAAAAGGGTCTATAGATATATTACCATCTTTTACATCTTTGCCATAACTCAAAAGCTTTACAAAAATCCACAATAAAAATTTAAGGAAAATGCAAATATAGGTCATTGACTTCGCAACATTCTATTGAGGTACATATCATAAAACACTCTCTTATAATGAAATCAATATAACCAAGTTTTCTTAATTTCTGCCATCCTCTACAAGAGCCAGGATAGACTCACATTATGTTACATTCTGTACTGAAGTAATTACATTACTGGGAGAACCCAATGTGTGGTGAATTAACAGAACATTTCAATATGGAAGCATGAAGTGCAGACTCAGCTTAAGATCCAGTGATGGTGCTATGTGTACGGGAGGAGGGAGCGCAGGAATATTTACACCACAGGTCTGTTGCAAATCCATAGCCACATATTTAGAAGCAAATTAACCAGAGGCAGCATGTAAACACTGAATTGTTCTCCAAGTCAGCAGAGCCTGACCACACTCTCCTATTTTTAGTTAACTTCTTGACTTCTCAAAGCCAAGAGAACCGCGAGACCTAAAGTAAGAATCACTGTCATGATTACTCTTAGCCAAAGGGCTCTTTCTGTTCTTGCCCAACTATTATCCCTTAATGTCTTACATCATATCTTTAGAGAAAAAAGAAAACAAAACTAGATTCCAAAAGTTTCCAAGACCACATGCAAGCAAAAATTTAAAAACACAAATGTACAGCATTACATAAATAGGTAACACCTTATTTATAAGCAAATACAAACACTCAAGAGAAAATTAAAATAAATCTAAATCCCCCCAATTTCTGCAAAAACTAAAACGTTTAATCTGTGCACAATAGTGTAGTCCCTCCCTGTAACCTACATCCATGAAAAGAACTGCACTTAGCTAATCCTGTACTCTTCCACTAATGCCACAATCTTTACAAAGAACTTCATTGGTAATTTAGCAGAATGCGGATTTGTATTCATATCTCAGATAAGTTAGTTTGATGCGCAAAAAGAATAAAAGCTACAGAAGCTTTTAATTTAAAAAGTTAATTCAACTTTCACTATCAATATACCACTGTATAAAAAAATGAAGAAACATTTTCATCCATACTTAATGGCTGTGCTCGGTATGCCCTACTATTAAAACCAAACATTATATCGGGTCTGTGGATAAAAATTTTGAAGGAATAACTGGTTAATATGGCCACTCTTATTAAAAAAAATATTCATTACAATATCTGTGATTCAACGGTTTCTCATAAACGATGTCCAAATTTCAATTCTCAGAAAAACCATGACAATGTCTCTAAATTAGCAAAACTATGGCAAAGTTTTGAAAAAGCACTGACGCTCTAATGATTAGCAAAATAAAAATGCCTCAATCTGAATGAGAGTCTTTGAAGAACAAAATATGTGCCACTGAAATCAAACTGATTTATCTGAATACATCTGCATGTTCTGCCCTTGCAGTCCTGATGGCTTCTTCTGGAGTAAGATTTTCTTGCCTTATAGAAAGTGCTCTACCATTAAACTGACTTTCTTTACAATTAAGTGATTGTGAGAACTGTCAAAGGAAAACAAAAACAAAATAACTATTAGGAATGTTGATACATTAATTGTACAACTTCATCTAACGGTTTCTTTCTCTAATTTGCTGTGACATTAAGATATTACTCAATAGACCAGGGGTGTCTAACTCATTTTCACTGCATGGGGGTTGGGGGCGGGCATCAGCCTCAAGGTTGCCTTCGAGGGCCGAATGTAATTTTAGGACTGTGTAAATGTAACTATACCTTAACAGTTAAGCGAGAGCTTGGTGCTGCCGCCAGGTAGAAACAAGGTGCCGGGCCAGATAAAACAAGGTGGAGGAGGGCTGGATTCAGCCTGCAGGCCTTGTGTTTGCCACTGTGCAACAGATGTTACCTAAATTTTTACATGCCAAGATTTATTCAGAACTAAATACTATGTAGATCCTCTACAGGATCTCAGTTGGTGAGGGTAAACTGAAACATAAACAATAGAAATACTACGTAAACTTCTTCAATTAAAGACCAATTAAAGAAAAGGGAGTTAATCTTTTCAAGACAGCTAAAAGCAAAGCTAAGAATTCATCTCCCCTTTAAGGAGATAACTACTAGTCCACTGAGCATTTGAAGATATGACATATATACTCTATACATATAAACTAAAAGCTTGTTGCAATCGGTAAATTATCTCACGAAGAATAAATAGGTGATATCCATTCAGAGTAGAAATACTTGATGGAAATTTTGTTTTGAACGGCCAACAACTTTGCAAAACTTATCAGATAGAAGTTGTAAAAGTAAAACAACATGAGATGTGGCTAAAATCAAAGATTTCATAAAGTCACGTTATAATTTAATAATTACAAAAGGAAGTTATTTATACTAAAGCAAATGGAAATATTACAATCATAATTTTCTGGCACAATTATGGCTTTGATAATATTTCTTCTATAAAAAACTGTGCACCCATCTATCCCAGTTCCATTAACGCCCAACTATAAGCACCCTCTATTCTTGTTTTTCTAGATCGCGTTACTAAAAATATTATTCGTTTAATATCTGCAAAACTGCATTAATATTGGTCCTGCAAATCGGTCAAGAGTACCCCTCCAATTTTCAAGAGATAACTCCAACCCTGGAGTTATGGGTAGGAGGAAGATCTGGTAGGCTCCTGGACTGCGGTGACTCCACATACAGTTTTATGTGTCCATCGACCATATTTTCGCCCTGTGTTAAGTATGTGTGACTAAGCTGTCAAAGTGGAACCGGTCAATACTGACTATCTATAAAATCTGGGTGTCCATATTTTTATTCCGAGCTTTATTTTTAAATGTAAAGGTAATGCATTAAGCAGTTTTTAAGATCTAAAATTCTCTGGTATTTAATATAAACTTAAATTTTAAGAAGAAATACAAAGAAAAAAGAAACATGTTGTTAAAAGAAATCCAAATGGTATCTTTATTTTCAGAATCACGCCTTTCACTACGTTTCCGAACATCACTTCCCTTTTCACAATTTCCCTAGTCCTTTCGGCAAAACACAGCTCCTCCCACCCTAGATTTTAAAAGGATCCACTGCCCACAAATGAGAAAGCCCCACAATCCAAGTATATTTATTACCTTAGTGATCTTCGATGCTTTGAAAGACACCTGTGAAGATGCCCAAGCCCTAAATTAGGTCCCCAAGGGCTCCTTTTCTTTTTTAATTCCATTTCTTTTTTTCTGGCCCTTTGGGCAAGACCACTTCCCACCCGAGACCCCTTCCTCTTCCAGTCAAACCCAAATCCCTCCTCAAATTACCACCGCCCCACTTTGGTCAGCTGTCTCATGTGTCCCCACCCGGTTCTGTCTCCCGCCTGGCGGTAACCGCGGCCCTGGTCCCGCTCCTCCGATCCTTCGCCCCCACTGCCAAATCCCGGAGCATCTCTTCCTCCGGCTCCACGTTCTGGCGGGACCCCTTCAACCTCCTCTCGCTACCCTGCTTTCAAAAACCTCCAAGCCCTAGTCTTTTCAAGGCTACAACTCCCCCGCCTCTCCCACTCCCTCTTGCCCCGAACCTCTACTTACCCCTCAGCCTCTGGCCATCGCCATCCCCCTCGGGCCCTCGCTCAACAGCCTCCATTTCCATCAGATTCCATTCTAGAGCTGCCTCTCCGGGCTCCCTCAACCGTCTCCCGTGGCCCCTCCGGAACCTGTCCTCGGCAGCCCTAGGCTTCATCTCTGACACCCCACTCACGCCTAACTGCAGGTGCCCCCTAAATTCCCCTCTCCTCAGCCTCAGCTCCCACTCACCTCGGCCGTCCGAGTAGGACTATCCGGACCCACCTCCGAGTCGGCTTCCGAGCCGCCGTCGGAGTCCGGGGCCCTCCGAGCCCCGCCGCAGTCTACCGCCTCGAGCGGCGGGGGCGGAGCCCGGGGAGGAGACCTAGAGTGGAGGCGCGGACGGTGGCGGCTGCGCGCAGGCATAGCTCCGGCCTAAGTGTCCGCAGATCTAGCAAAGTGCTCTCAGTTCAAACCGGAACTGCTTCGGGAGGCGGGGCCCCGCCGGCGGGAGGCGGAGCTCTAAGGGAGGGGGGCGGTGCCAAAACCGGAAGAGATGCGGGCCTCCGGTAGAGTGTGAGAGAACAAAAAAACCCAAGAGCGCATGCGTGAATCCCAAAGCCGGTCGACGAGGCCGAAGAAGAAGGCTGGAGAAGATGGGGCGGGGCTGACGGGTAAATGGGGTTTGAGGACAAGGGGAATTTATCCTAATTCCTTTGGAGGGAGCCACCTGCTCTCCAGGAACCAGCTCACAATGATCATTGTTGCCCTTTATTGTCCCTTTACTCTCAGTCAAAATGACATACAAATAAATATTTCACTTAATCCTTGTGCCAAAGTCAGTATTCCTACTCAAATCTTTCTAACTGGAGAATCCATGCTCTTCCCACTCCACTATACTACCCTATAGGAACTCCCCAACCTATGCAAGCATTGACATAAACCAAGTCCAAAACCACCCGTGACCTAGGCTCCAGCCTCTCCCTTGGCCTTGCCTCCCCAAGCAGTGCAAGGCAGACTTCAGTGGCTCTGACGGGGCAGGGACAGGTTCTGGGGGGGACATGCTTACATGGGATGTCCTGGTGTGGACTTTACCCTCAAGCTGGACTCAAGGCCAGGGGCAGCAGGGAGGCTTCCCACTGCAGCTGGTACTTCTCTCAGCCCCATCAGGGCCTTTACAAAGTCATCTGAGAGTGGCAAGACATCTCACCTGTTCTGCCAATAACTAACTCTGGCAGAAGGACAGATGTAGTCCTTTCCTAGCTTCTAGTGTGGAGACAAACACCCTTGTAATTAGAAGAATCTCCCTCCCAATCCCAAAATGTTATTGGTAACAGGCTGTTAGGCTCTTCAAAAAGTCTAGGGCAACATTCACCTCCCTTCTTCCCTTTTGACATACATGGCCCATTTCAGCCTTCTCTTTCGAGAAATCAGTCATCTTCATTACAGAATCATTGTTCACCCAGTAGCTCTGTGAGCACCCTTTAAATGAGGTCCTCCATAGTTCTCTGACTCTACAACTCAGGAAACTTCCTCTGAGCCCTAGAATCTAGAGAATCATCCAACAGCCAAAGGTTCCCACCCAGACCTGCTGAATTTTTTCTGTCATTCATCCTTGGAGTCAACTACCTCCTCTTCACCCTGGATCTCTACTTTAACTCAGTCCTGAGAATCAAATAACCTATTCAGGCCTCTAAACCTATTCAAAAAAATGTTTCTTAAACATATACTATGTGTTAGAGATAGAAGACCCTTTGTTTCATTTAATTCTCACAATTCTTTGAGGTAGGTGTCATTATCCTTACTTTGTGGCTGAAGAAACTGAGGTGAAGAGGTAAAGGGTTTGCAGAGGTATGTCTGATTCCATGCAGTCCCGGAGTTTGGGGTTGGGAGGGTGACCTGGAGGGAAGGGAAATGTCCTGTTCTCTCTGGAGGACCCTGTGACTTGCTGAGTCACTTCCTTCTGTTCCACCTGTCTCTGCCAATCTCCAGGAAGGAGAAATGACACTGGAGAGGCAAAAACAAGTGACTGCAGAGACAGAGGAGGGGGTGGGCTGGCCCATGGCTGAGGCCTCGCTCCCAGACCTGAGGGGACATACCGAAGCCACTCCTTGTCCCAGTGTCCTGGAACTGGAGGAGCTCCTGAGGGCAGGGAAAATTTCTTCTTGCAACCGAGTGGATGAAGTTTGGCCCAACCTTTACATAGGAGATGCGTGAGTGGTAGCTGGCCTAGAGGGTGTGGGGGTGGGAAGAACAAGAAACAGTTCTTGGGCTCTACTAGAGATAGAGGTGGGAAGGGAATACAGAGAAATAGTTATGTAATGAGCATCCTGGGTGAGGGACTTTCTCCAGGACCCCCGTGTCCTCGGGACAGTGTACTGACCATATGTGGCCACCAGGGGGTGCAGAGACTTTGCCAGACTGACAGAGGGGAGCTCCCAGAAGTCTGCTGGCAAATCCAGGACAACTAAGGAGTTTGGTGGGCAGGCACCTGGGGAATGGTGATTAAGGGTATGAAATGTACTGGACAGAGAACTTCCCTTCCTGGTCCCAGCCTCTCTCCTCTGGACACAGAATGGGTGAGGAAGCCTGACTGAAGGTGAATCAGGAAAGATGTCACCTCTAAACAGTTTCAGAGTAGAAGTAGGTATGAGGTAGTGGCCAGGAGAGGTGGGAAGTGTGTGGGAAGGCATGGAGCAGGAAGGAAAGGAGGGGCAGCTAGGTCCCAGGGGTGAGGCAATCCTCCCCTTCCTGTTCAAGCCAAGGCAGGGGCGATGACCTCAGGAAGCAAAGAGGAGCTCAAGATACTTCCCATAATATCAACTCTCCCACCAGAAAGCTCTGAGGGTGGCGCTGGGAGCTGTGGATCCCAGTTCAAACTTGCTAGGTTCCTTTCGGCTCCCTTTGGACCCTAATGGCTCCATCCCTCTGAAGTAGGGAGCCAGGGAGCTTGGGAAAACCCCCTTCCTGGACCCCGTAGCTCAGCCAGCATTCAGCCCCTTTCCTCCCTTCCCCAGGGCCACGGCGAATAACCGCTTTGAGTTATGGAAGCTGGGCATCACCCACGTGCTAAACGCCGCCCACGGGGGCCTCTACTGTCAGGGAGGCCCTGACTTCTATGGCAGCAGTGTGAGCTATCTGGGAGTGCCAGCCCATGACCTGCCTGAATTCGACATCAGCACCTACTTCTCTTCTGCAGCCAACTTCATTCACCGTGCGCTCAACACACCTGGGGGTAGGACTTGGGGTCTGATCTTACATTCCATCCTGGGGGGATGTCTAGTTTCCCTTCAAACATCAGTGCCCTCCCATCCCTGGTTTGTTTGTTTCCAAAAGTATAAGAGAAAGTTCATCCAGAAAGTCACAGAGGTAGAAGTAATGAGCAGTAGAAGAAACAGGCTCAGGAAACAAGTGGCCGAGGAGAAAGAAGGGCCCCTGGAGCTCGGGAGAGAGAGGCAAGGAAAGCAGCCTGGGGAACAGGGCCAGGAAGGGCATGGTGCACTCCACAGAGAGAGCCCCACTGGGTCCTCTGTCTGGAGGGCGTCCCCGAAGGCCTCAGGGGAGGACCCCCAACATCCCTAGTTTTTAAAAAGCCATCAGGTTTTTAAAAATCCTCTGCTTAGTGCTTCAGTCATTTATCCAACTACCGTGCTTCGCATATGGAGAAACTGAGGCTCAGAATACAAGGCCAGGCCACAAGTTAGGAGCAGCCCTGGGGCTGAAAGCCAGGACTCCCAAACAGCAAAACAGTTTTTTCTTTGCATGACTCAGCCTTGAGAAACCGCCATTTGGTAGCTAGATGTCTGGTTTCTGCCCCAAAGTACTTTTAAGTGGAAACAAAACAAAACAAAACTAATACCCAGGGGACAATGAGAGACCTGGGGAAAGCTGAGCCACTATGCTGTGTTTGTCTTGGGTGACAGCTGTGTCCCTTGCTCCTTGAACCTGGGCAAGCCAGCCTACCTCTCTGGACTTCAGTTTCTCATCAGTGCAATGGGAGAGACACGACTATGTATGGCTCATAGCACTTCTTCATATCCAAAGCACTTTGACATTCATTTGTTCTTCACCCATTCAGTCACCAGCTATTTCTGAGCTTCTCTGTGTCAGGCACTGAGCTAGATGCTAGGAATTTGCACTTAGACAAGGCAGGATGCCTGCCCTCACTGAACTTATTGTATGTTCAGGGGAAAGACAGTCAAAATGTAAAGAATGAGTGCCACTCATCCAAGTGGGCAGATGTGAAGAGCTACGGGAGCACAGGGCAGGGGTGCTCCATTCAGAGGATCAGGCGGTAGGGCGACTTCCCTCTACAGCAGTGTTCACTGGACCACGGGTGCAAAGGATGAGTTGCTCTGCTATGCAGGTGATACCATGAGTGGTCAGGAAAGGCTGTGTGAGGAAGCCTGTCAGCTGAAACCTGACAGAGGGGAAGTCGATGTTAATCAGACCAAGAGAAGGGGAAAAGGTTTACAAGGAGTTGGAATAGCATCTGCTAAGGCTGGAGGTCAGAGACCATGACAGCTTCAAGAAACTGAAAATTATCCTGTGTTCCTAGAGCTGAAGGTTGAGGTAGGACAGCCTGAGATGAAGCTGCAGGATGAGCAGGGGCCAGTTCATGGAGGGTCTTATAAGCTATGCTAAGGACTTTAGACCCCATCCCAAGGGCAGGCAAAATAGGTGTTGGTTTGCCCATTTGACAGATCAAGAAACAGACCCATAAGCTTGAATGATTTTCCCAGGGTTTGTCACAGAGTACACCTAAGGCAGGGCAGGGAAAGGAACTTGGGTCCTCAGCACCTGTGGGGCGGGGGGGTGGCCTGCTGGTGGGAAAGGGTCTTTCAGCAAGATGTCTTCTTCAGCCAAGGTGCTGGTGCACTGTGTGGTAGGTGTGAGCCGCTCTGCCACACTGGTCCTGGCCTACCTCATGCTGCACCAGCAGATGTCGCTGCGCCAGGCGGTGGTCACCGTGAGGCAGCACCGATGGGTCTTCCCCAACCGAGGCTTCCTTCACCAGCTCTGCCAACTGGACCAGAAGCTGCGGAGTGCAGGCCGGAGCTGAGGGGCCAGGTGAGGGCTGGGCCAGGTGTGAGGGGACAAGGGGGCAAGGCTGGGTGCAGTTAAAAGTGAGAGGTCAGGTGAGAGCTGGGCAGGGAACATGGAGGGGGGCAAGGAGGGCTGGAAGCAAAAGATCACATGAGGGTTGGTGGGGAACATGGGATGGGACCAGCTCAGAGGTCAGTTGTCAGGCCTGTGTCTGGCCAGATGTGGCCCACTCTCCAAACTGCTGGGCTCTCTTCACCACCCCAAGGTCTTAGGGCCCAGCCAAGATCTCTCTGGATCCCCCTCTCTCTCCCAGCCTACCCAGATTCCCCAGACCCCAGAGAGGATGGAAAGACTAGGAAAGAGGAGCACAAAATGGAAGCAGAGAGACCTTCCTACCTGGCCCTGAGGCTGACCTGCCCTGCCTCCTTGGCCAAAAGCCTTTGGGGCAGCTCACCTGAACCCCACCAAGGCCACAGCCCAAGCAGTCCTGGTGCCTGTGGCTGTCTGAATCATCCCACACCTCTGCACGCCTTCCTTCAGCCCTGAGGGAAAAGTGTGATGCAGCTTTGAATGTAGTCAATTCTTGCGTCAGCCTGGCCACACCATTCCCACGTGGGGAAGGAGGACAGGTGTTCCTGCCGCCAGCCATGACCTCCTCACACAGCCCTGCCGCTGTGAAGTTCTCCTGTCGTCGCACCAATCCACTCTCTGCCTTAGACGCAGCACCCCGCTCCCTGCCTGCCCCTGCCAATCTGATCTCAGAGATCAGCAGTAGGACCCTCCCTAACCTTCCTCGCCCTCTGGTTTGGGGACCCCTTTAGGACCTAAAGTCTTACTGAGGTCTATCTGGGCTCCTTCCTGTTCCCATGTACCCCTGCCTTCCTGTTCTGTGTCCAGTGCATTTGGAGCAATGGCACAAGGGGGACAGATCCCTAACACCTCCTCTCCCAAGCCGCTTCCCTTCTGTCGGAGGCCCCAGGGTCCCCAGCTGCCCAGTGGAAGGAGTTGGGCTACCCCAGCAACAACACCGCTGCTCACGCCCACCAGTGGTCGCTGAGATGTGCTTTAGCTTCTCTGGCAGTAGCGCTGCGTTTTCCTCCAGCCCAGTTGGGAGGAGCAAGGGTGTCTCTTCCTGGAATGTCACCAGGATTGTGAGGGAGCCGCAGAGTACCTACTGCCCTTCTCCCACCACACCCCGATGGGGTCTGTCCCTGCCTGGCCCCTACAGCCTACCTTCTTCTCATTCACATCCACCCCCACAAGGGCTGTCAGCTGGAGGGTTAGGCCTCCAGAGCTGCTGTCTACTTCTTTACTCCTGCTACCCATACTGCTCCCTCCCTCAACTTTGCTGTGCCACACACCACCCACTGGCTCGAAGGGGCTGTCAGTAGCAGGTGGGTGACTGGCCTAGGCTCTCCTGGTAGCTGGGAGAGCAACGAATTTCTCCTCCTGCCAAAGGCTTCCCAGGGCATGGCTTGAATCCTCCCTCACTCCCCAACCCAAAAGAGCTGTTTTGGTCTCTGAATGCCTAGCCAGCCCAACCAAGGGGGAGCACATTAGCGGTTCCACCCCCATGCCTCCCACCCACGTTAGGGGGATGAGCATCTTGGGGATGGTGACTGGGGCAGGACAAAGGGCTAGGTTCAGTGGGGGTGAGTACAATGGAAGAATATTAGGGTTATGGCTGGAGTTGGGACTCAGTTTGGGCCTAAGCTGGTGGGAAACTTGTAGGGAGCTCTGCTGGTACGGGGAGCCAAGAGGAGGGCAGGAAGGCATGTTCTTGCCCCGCTCTCTTTCCTCTAAACAGGTTTCAGGAACCTGGCAGAGCAGCAGATCTCTGATCATGCCCAGGCACCCCACTTCCTCAGCCTGAGGCTCTTAAAAATCCTGACCTTTGCCCTGGCTGGTGTGGCTCAGTGGATTGAGCGTGGGCTGTGAACCAAAGGATCACGGTACGATTCCCAGTCAGGGCACAAGCCTGGGTTGCAGGCCAGGTCCCCAGTGGGGGCCACGTGAGAGCCAACCACACATTGATGTTTCTCTCCCTCTCTTTCTCCCTCCCTTCCCCTCTCTCTAAAAATAAAGAAATATTAAAAAAAAAAAAAAACCCTGACCTTTGACCTCAGCTTCTTTCCTGTCAGGCAGCTGGCTTGGAGGGAGTCATTTGGGCTACAGCACTGCACATTCCTGGGGGTGTGATCCACCAAACGGTCTGTGCAGCCGGCCCCCAGGAGTGCGCAGTGCACGGCCTGTGCAACCACACACAGCAGCCCGGGGCTGGCGCTCCGAACGGTGAGGGGCTGCGGGGGGAGGTCTTCTCTCTCCGTGAGCCCTGGGCCCCCAGCCTGCCTCCTCATCTCTCCCAGCACCTCTTGGCCTTACCCAGAGGGCTCAAAGCAGAAGCAGGTTTAGGTGTCAGCTCCTGCCCTGGCACAGTGAGATGGCCCCAGCTGGTCTGGGCCTTGGTTTACCTGCCTGTGACATAGAGCTCATCTCTCCCCCAGACCTGGTCCTCACTTCCTGCCACAGGGGTCTGCTGCTTTGTCACCCTGGCACTAGCCCTGCTCGTGCTGCTGGAGGCTCTGGCCCACGTGGACACCCAGAAGACGGTAAGAGCCCAGTGTGGGGTCCGCCCTACAGCCTGCTACTCCATCTGCTTCCTCCAGCTGCCTGCACTTTCTCCCAGCCAGTCTTTAGTCCCCACAGGTGGGAATGGGCTGCCCTCTCAGCCAAGCCCTTAGGCTTCTTGGCCAGGGACCCCAAGGTCCCTTGGAGCGGGTGGGGGGAGCATGGGAGGAAAGCCAGGGGGGCGGGGGGATTGTAATTGCGCATGATAGCCCTTGGCCACAGCTGCCTCCACCTGCTCTCCACGGGGCTCAGGGAGCCCCAGTAGGGGCTGAGTCTTACTCCCTGGAGCTCAGACTTCCAAGACTCTTGTAGGGGTGGCTGCGGGTATGCATGTCTCTGTGCACCTGTCACCTGGGAGTGGGAGTGGCAAAGAGTTTTGAAGTTTGGGTACATGAGGAGGGGCTCTGGAGAGTAGGGAAGGTTCTTAATAGGCCCAAATGCAAGGTCTCAAAATGATAACAGTTAACCTTAGGAACCTTGAAAACCATCTCACTGGCCTCAAGAGAGAGTGGGACCTGGGCCAGGAAAGCCTCCTGGGGGAACGAGGACCTCGACAAAGGGCAAAGTGGCTTCTGGACACACAGCTCCTGACCACAGCCAGGGCTGGCCTGAAGACCTGCTCTGAACCCCGCTCACACCTTTGTCTGTCTTCCCATACTTCCCTCAGCCTGGGTCTTCTAGGTCTGAATCCTGGGCCAGTCCTGGAATCCTTAGCCCCCAACTAAAGCCCTTGGACCTGGCTTCCGATGTTGGCAATGCTGCCAGTTTGTGTGTGATTTTGGCTGGTTTCCTCCCTGTCCTCCTCCATAGAAGATCCTTCCAGCTTTAATTTTCTGCCCTTGCTCCTCGCCACCCGAAGGCCAATGGAGCTTTTAAGATGGTCCTACAATCAACACACATATACACGCATACCGCAGGCCTCCCCCTGCTGGGCTGCCTCTGCTGGAGCAGGGCCAGGTGCCCAGCTGGGCGTGGCACTGACCATGGCATGGGACCAGTGTGTGAGTGGGGAGTGGCAGGTGGAGGCCAGAAGAGGGGAGCAGCACATCATGCTTTATAATTAAACTCAAATCAAAAAATAGAAACAGCATCAAGTGTGCAGAGACAAGCAGCTGGAAGTCGGCAGCACAAAGTGCCTGTTAGAGAAGACCACACCCTGGGCCAGATACCCCCACAGGTGGGTGAGTGCCCCTATTTCAGGGGGACGCAGAGCTTGCTGCGCAGTGAGGGCCAGGGCACCTGTGCCTGTGTGTATTGTGTTGGGGGCAGGGAGGGTATTGGCTTGGATTGGGGGATGGACTGGATCAGAGACAGGGGCACAGACAACGTATAGTAGAGTCAGAAAGACCTGAGCTTGAATCTTGGCTCCCACACTTATTGGCTGTGTGACCTTGGGTTATTGCTTAATCTCTCTGAGTCTCAGTTTCCTTATCTGTAAAATGGGGATAATAATATTACCTGCCTCATAAGGGTACTGTAAGGATTCAATGAGAAAATGTAAATACTTAGCTCTGTCTAGTACATAGTACATCCTTAGTGAGTGGTGAGTATAATAATAATCATCATCACCAGAGAAAGGAACGTCAGGAAACACAGACATAAAGACCAAACTTCACCGTCCCTTGAGAAAGTTACCCTTTACCCAGAATATGGCTGAGGCTTGAATAGGCAATGGTAATAACAGTAGTGATAATAACAGCATTGTAAGGTGTGTGTTTATTGGGCAAGTGCCATGAGGCAGACCTTGTGGGAAGTGCCTTACACTTATGACCTCATGGGATTCTCACCACAGCCCTGTTGAGGACACTGGCTCAAAGAATCACACAGGTACAAGCTACAAACACCAGACCTAAGAACTGAGAGCCCAGGTCTGCCCTCCTCCAAGGTCCGCATGCCGAGTGCACACACCCACTGGCAGATCATCCTGGGCAGTGGGCCCACCTACCTCCCTCCCCAAGGCTTCCTTCATCAGACTCCTCAGAGATCTCTGGCCCCATCTGGAGCCGAGAGATCTCTGTCTGGATCAGAGATCTGTGCTCGCAGATCTCTGTGCTCTGCAAGTCCTGTGCTCGCAGTCCCATCTGATCTGCCTGAGGAGGAGGAGGCAGTGAGGCTGAACAGCAGGGAAGGCCAGGGGAGTATCTTCTGGAGCTGAGGAGGTGGGTGCCAAACAGCTGCCCCCCCCCCCAGAAGGCCTGTGCCTTGGCCTGAGGCCACCAGCATGCAGGGTGTGCTGGGAGGCTTGGAGCAGCAGGAGCTCCTGTGGGAGGGTTGGAGGCAGAGCCAGCCAGGAGAGCAACACAGAGAGGAGGAGAGATGCAGAGACAGAACAAGTGTCTGAACTTGTCCACAGCAGCAACACAAGAGCAGGCAAGCTGCTCCCTACGGAGGCAGCTGTTCAGCTTAGAGGGGAGATGCAGGAAGGAGGCTGAATGAAGGCTAGAGTGAATGGGGAGAAAAGCCGAGCCAGCCATGCCTGGGCTAAAGGTTGGGCCCTGCTTCACCCTCAGGTGGCCGAGGAGGTGTGGGAGGAAGTGTCGGGCAGGGTCCCTGGCAGTCCAGGTGTGTGGGGTGGCTGAAACCACGGGAGCTGCAGCAGCCACCAACACCCCTTCCTTGGGTGTGCACGGAGATTGAAGGATGAGTCAGAGGGCAAGGGTCTGGGCCTCAGCTGGCAAAAGTGGGATGGAGCAGCAGGTGAGGGATGCATCCATGAGCATCAGGAAGGAGGCTCAGATGGGACCTGACAAGGAGTACCCCTTAATCCAATAGAAAAGCGCTATCCTTCAGACCTGGGCATAGGTCCTCTAGGAGGCTGAGCCAGGGGCTGTGGCTTAGGAGCCCCCAATCCTTGATCCCTCTGCTATCTCCTTTTCTGCCCAGGAGCCTCCAGGGAGGAGCCTGGTCCAGCTCTCTCAACTGAAGCCTGCAAGGCACCTATTGGCCACTGGGGGGCAGCCTTACCCCATGCCAAGCACAGAAGTCTGAGCCCACGCTTGCCAGGCTTCCCAAGGCTCCATCTGCTCTGCTTGAGGCTTAAGCACCAGCTGGTGGCTCCAGACCAGTGTGGCTTTTGGATGACCCTGGGGCCTGGGGGCTTACCCCACCCTAACACACTACAGGGCTCTCTACCCTGTAGTTGCTGCATACCCAGCCACTCCTCTCTTATTCTCAGGTCAGACAGCCAGAGACTTCTGAAGTCAAGCAAGACCAGGGTATTTTAACACGGGAAGAGAAATGTGGCCAAGACAGGAGCAAAGACTTGCTTGAGGCCACAGAGTAGATGGTCGCCAGACTCTCCTCCCTCTCTCCAAAGTTCTCTTCCCACCACTTCAGGTGGCAGCCTCCCAGCTCCATGGGGCGTTCTAGGCCCAAGAGCCTTTAACCCCAAAGAGCTGTCCCACAGAGAGAAAGCCTGTGGTTTGGGAGGGCTGTGCTTCCCTCCGTAGAGGTCTAGGTCTTCTCTCAGGCCCCACCCCCTTGGGATCCAAGAGGAGGACCTGGAATTCTAGCCGCTTCACAGCTTTTGTGTTCTGGGCGGAACCACCCTACCCCATTCCGCTCCAGTGCTAGTCCTATCCCTGTCCCTACTCCCCCACTCCTGGCCCTAGACCATGCCCTAGGTAGGTGGCAGGCCGCTCAGCCTGCCCTGAGAGATCACAGTAGGGGATGAGGGGGAACGCTGGGTCTTCACTTCCGCCCTGCCCACCGGCTGCCCGCTGTGTGAGCCTGGCCAAGCCAGTGGCCTCCTGGGTGCCTGTTTCTCTTTCCGGTCCTGGCACCGCCTACCAAAGAGAAAAGATGTTTTTTCCAGTTTGTACCCTCCCTAGATACTGGTTGAGGGGGCCAAGGACTGTTAGCCAAGATAGGCACTCCTTCCCAGCACGGCACCAGACCCAAGTTCTGGTGCCCCTGAGATCCCAGCTAGGCAGGGTCCCGGACTCCCTCACCCAGCAGACTCCTGAGACTGCCCACCCCACCTCGGTGAGACCTGACCTGCAGCGCTGGCCTGAGTCACGGGGGTAAGGAGGGAAGGCCCAGGACTTGCAGGCACACGTGTAACAGCAACACCAGGCTCCCCTGCGGAGCTTGGTGGGTTAGTGACTACTCTCTGGAGTCCCCAAGGTCGGTAACTGGGAGGGTTTGGGACTGAACTGCAGGACCACAGAACTGGATTGAAACCACAGGTTTGCTACATATTAGTGGTTTTGGGTATCATTTAAAAAATTTCCCTCTGAGCTTTAGCTCCTCCTAGTGCCACAAGTGAGGCACTAGGCCCCTAAAAGACATTAGCTCACTCGGAAATGCTAACAAATGTAATTCATAGCCCAGGTTCTTCACTCCAGAGAGGGGCTCTGCTCTTTCTGCACCTGAAAATGAGAGGGTGTGGGGCCCTGAGGCCCAGCCCTGGGAGGAACAGAGGAGGGGGCTTGAGGAGGGGGCTTGAGATGAGCCACCCCCGTTGTGAGGAGCCACGGCCATCTGAGATCTCCGTCCTACAAAGTTTTAAGTGACCTGCAACTTAAGGGGTTGGGTCTACACTGACTCATTGCCACAGACAAGGAACTCCAAGGACCCCTTGGTCAAAGTTTCTGACCTCAGGGGCCTCTGGAGAAGGCAGGAGCGAGAGTAACAAGGAGTTGATTGTTCCTTAGGAAAGGGGTCGAGGCCTCAGCCCCAGCTGAGCTGGTTAATAACCTCATACGAACTAGCTGAGGCCCTTCTCGCCTCATCCCACTGCCACCTGGGCTCTGCATCACTCCTGGGCCCCTGGGTCAGGTGGACCCACCTTCTGGGAGCATGCCTCCAGCCACTGCGGTGTCCACCCTGTTCTAGGATGGACTCACTGCAAAAGCAGGACCTCCGGAGGCCCAAGATCCACAGGACAGGCTCAGTGTCCCCCTACCAGCCGCCAACGCTGTCCTCGCTGCAGCGCTTGCTGTGGGCCCGCCGCGCTGCCACGCTGAGCCACCTCAACGAGGTCTGGCCCAACCTCTTCCTGGGAGATGCGTGAGTACGACCCTCATGGGGGGTGGGGGGAGCGGGAGGGGAGCCTCTCCCAGAGCCCTCTGTGGGCACAGGAGACACCCTCTTTGTCTCCCATGATCTCTTTCCATGATCCCATGGTTTCTTCCCTTTTACAGAAATTATTCTTTTAACTGTGGAAGTAGAACCCTCATGAGAAAAGTGCATAGAGCTTATACGAACAGTTTCACCACCCAGGTCAAGACACAGGACACTGCTTGTGCCTGCAACACCCCTTCCGAACTCTCGTCATACACCTGACAATGTAGTTAATTTTGTCTGTTCAAGTCAGGTGAATGGAGCCATACTGTGTGTGCTTTGTGCCTGGCATAATTCGCTCAGAATTATGAGATTCACCCATGTTACCATATGTAGCAAAAGGTCATTCCTTTTTTTATTGCTGTAACTATTCGACTGCGCAGACACCCTGCAGTCGGGGGGCCATCTCCTCGCACACAAACTCGCGAGATCTCCCACTTTCGGGAACCACAATGCCAGAAACGCTCCAGTGCATGTGCCCTGGTCACACGCACGTGAGTTTCTCTGGGGTGTGTACAGACAGGAAGGTGGAGGCAGTTTTTCTAAAATTTTTTCTTAAAATTTAGAACATATGGACCAATATAAGTAGATTTTAGCATTTTTCCTTAATATTTAGAGACGAGGGATCGGTATCTTGATAACAATATGACAGACATGCTATCCTCCCTACGATAACCAGTAATAAAATCCTTGTTGACTTTTAAAAAATGCATACATGCATAAGTGCTTTTCACTTTTTTTTACAAAAATGGTATCACTTTATAATCCCATTTTGTAATCTTTGTATAAAAAGCTTTCTAAGTGGAATCAAACTGCCTGTTTTTAAAGCCTTCTTAAACACCATTCTGTTTTGCATTCTGCATTTTCTGCAGGTTCCTCGTTTACCTCTAATACCGCATTTTAGTGCTTGCACAGTGTTTCGTTTACCTGCACACAATCTTCTGTTAGAGGATATTTAGTAATTTCCCCCCAAGTTTTGACCATCTTAAATATCGTTAGATCCAATTTACAGGTATCTGTGGGCACAGTGTGGGTTCTTTCTGTAAGTGGCTAGAAGGAGATTTGCTGGATGAAATCTATGTACATTTTTAAGGCTTTTGATGCCTGCGGGCAAATTGCTCTCCAGAAAAGTCGGCCCAAGTGGAAGGGACTCTTGAACTCTGACTAGAGGAGTCCCTTCACCCCAGGCCAGTTCACTGGTTCCAGTCTCTGCCCTTGGGAGAGGTGGCAGAGGAGGGAAGGGGACAAGTTCCGGCCCAGCCAGAACTGAGCCAGGGAGCTCTGCCCCCACCTCCCAATTCCCACCGCCCCCATGCCCACCCTCCAGGCACGCAGCCCGGGACAGGAACAAGCTGACCCAGCTGGGCATCACCCACGTTGTGAATGTTGCTGCAGGCAAGTTTCAGGTGGACACAGGTGCCAAGTTCTACCACGGGATGCCCCTGGAGTACTACGGCATTGAGGCAGAAGACAACCCCTTCTTTGACCTCAGTGTCTACTTTCTGCCTGTTGCTCGATATATCCGAGCTGCCCTCAGTGTTCCCCAAGGTAAGCTGCTGGGGAAGGGGCTGGGGTGGAGGTGTGGGTGGTAGGGGTGGGTTCTAGGGCTCTCCATCTCTCCAGTAGCACGAATAGGTGGAGTGTCCTGAGCCACAAGCCTCTCCAACAGCCCTCCCACCCCATGGGGCAAATAGCTACTGCTACTTAGTGAGCTTCCCCTTCAGAGACATTGTGGAAACCAACAGTCACAGATATAAGCAAGGTCCAGTGTGGTCATCGGTGTAACCATATCCCTCAGTAAGAGACCTGCGGTTGGGCAGAAGGTGCAGGACCTAGGAAGGGCTCTTGAGCTGGCTCCTCTCAAATGAAGCTTTGGCACAAGCCTGCAGGAACAGGGAGTGGGCAGAACTTGGGGGAAAGTGACACAGCCCCTGTAATCTGCCACAGACCAGGGGATTCCAGGAGTACTGTCCTCCCCTCACTCCCGCCGACTCACCAGAGTTGCAAAGGATGCTGGAAGAAGCACCTTGAACCAGGAGAAGGGAATCCCAGCTGCTCACCTTAGCTCTGCCGCTCACTTGCTGTGTGACCTTGAGCCAGGTCCTCTCTGGGCCTCCTTTGCCCCAGCTGACAGTGAACACCGTTTCCGTGCTCCAGAACTGTGATGGGGTGCTGAAGGAAATCCAGAAGTGTCTCTGTTTCCCAAATGGGTGGGTGGGACGAGGGCAGCTAGTTGACGCTAGGCTGGGTCTCTCTGCAGGCCGCGTGCTGGTACACTGCGCCATGGGAGTGAGCCGCTCGGCCACGGTTGTCCTGGCCTTCCTCATGATCTACGAGAACATGACGCTGGTGGAGGCCATCCAGACGGTGCAGGCCCACCGTGATATCTGCCCCAACTCGGGATTCCTCCGGCAGCTCCAAGTTCTGGACAACCGCCTCGGGCGGGAGACGGAGCGACACTGACCTGGTGGACAGCTGGGAGCCCTGACCCTCTGGCCAGCATGGCCCAACCCAACCAGCCTGGCCCTGGGGGTGGCAGCCTCTGCTGTTTCCAGTCCCCCTGAGATGTACATAGCAAGTGGGCTTAGCTGAGGCAGAGGCAGGGAGAGCTGGGGACAACCTTCAGCAGGTGGATTTCCCTGACCCAATCCAGAGATTCTTTATGCAAAAGAGTTCAGTCTGTCTCTATAATAAAAGGTTCATCGTCATAAAAACAGGAGACCTTCTGGTGGTTTGTGGGGTGGCGGCTCACAGGGGTGGCCGCAATATCCCAGAAAGCTGGCCAGCTCTGTTCAGTGTGGCGGCACCTAGAGAAGGGGCCGAGTCCCTGTCAAGGCTGTATGGAGGAGGAAGGCAGGTGAGAGCCAGTCGGTGACACTGCCCCTGGTGCAAGAGGAAGGAGTGGGGTACAAGCAATCAGAATTAGCTGGCCTTTCTTCATCTTGTCATCCTCATACCGCCACCCTCAGGTGATGCCTGGGTGATGGTAGGTGGCCTGGACGACGAGCAGAGTTCAGTGCATCACTGTCCTCTCTGGGCCACCCTATTAAAAAAGGACAATGAAAAGTCGCTGTGCACAAATATAGCACCTCTTGAATCCAGTCAACCTTTTCATGTAAACTCTCCTTTCAAAAGGCCTGACTAAAGTGACAGACACCTAGAAAACAGAGGCATTAAACAAGGGGATAGGAAATCCCAGGTGAAGGATAGTTATGTGATGGAGCAAAACATTTAGTTCTGAGTTTCTTTGTACTTGTGCCCTAATAAAACTATATAAAAGCCTGCAGATTCCTCACCTGCACGTAGTACAAGGTATTACAAGGACTAAATGGGTTGCCTTTCCTTCTTCTCTGGTTGCCCCTTTTCAGCCCTTGCCTCCTCCAGCTGACCCATAAAGGTCAAGGTTTCTCAGGTTCTGTCCTCTGCCTTTTCTCTTCTTTAGGGCCCCTGCCCTTGCGGGGGACCCTATTGCTCCCACAGCCTCATTTCACACCTCAAGTCTGATGACTCCCCAACCCCTAAAGCTGGCCCAGTTCTCTCTTCTGAGCTCAAAGCCTCTGTACCCCACCGGCCACCTCCATTTGAATGCTCCCCTTGAACTTCAAACTCTGCCGAACTTTTCATCACCCTTCCCCACCCAGATCCACTTCTCCTCCTAGCATGACAGCCGCTGTTACCCGAATCAGCAACGGCGTTTCCCCAGACTCCTGTGTCTCATCCGATTAGCCTTCGATTCTTCCTCCTTCATACAACCTGGATCCGCTCACTTAACTTCATGTCTGTCGACTACTCAAGTTCAAGCCCACCTCACCGCTCAGCTGGACTCTTACAACTATCTCTGTCTCCTGCCGGGCCCCTCCCATCTCCACGTGGCACGCTAAAGTGAAAACCCAATCACGTCACTTCTCTGCTCACAACCCCTGAAGTACAAACATCTTGACAAAGGATAAAGATGCTTCCTTATCTGAGAACTCCTCATATCTCCAGTTGTATCTCCCGCAGTTCTGCTTTCACGCACACCAGTAATCAAGAGACGGTAGGTCCACGTGCACCACGCTCTCCGACTTCTGGTGATTTGTGTGTGCTCTGGCTGCGCCCCCTGAATCCACCACTCTCACTGCGCTTCACTGCGGGCTCCTCGAAGTTTCAGTTTAGCTCTCTCTCCTGGGAAGCTCTCCTAGACCCCCGCAGCCTGAGAGAAGTCCTCCTCCCTGGGCTACCAAAATGTCCGTCCACCCCTTAGGATATCCCTGTCGCTCTGAATTAAAATCGCCTGGTGCCTTGTGGTTCTCTTCCAACTGCCGTCTCTGACCAGGCTTGTCCTGGGCTTGGCGTCCCTTCCTCACACTCTCTGGTTATGACACTGCATCAGGCACAGCCCTGTGTTTCTGGGGACAGCAGCCACAGGATGGCACCCCTGCCGCTCAGTCCTCTCTACAGAGGCAGCCGGGGGAGTGGAGCCCAGCTGGCCCAGGACTGGCCTTCCTCCAGAGGGTGTCTGTTCTCTTCCAGCTCGTCTGCGTGCATCTCATCATTTGGTTACCTTGACACTCTCTTCCCAGCTCATCCTGTCCCCTTGAGCTCCCTTTGACAGCCACCCCCTTACCCCCAACTCCACACCAAGGCTCTCTGGGGCCAGCTCTGTCCTCTCTCGGGGGCTAAAGGACCTTTTGCCCTTCCTTGCCACCTAGTCTATTTCCAGAGAGAAAGTGCTTTTCCTTTGTTGAAATTTAAAAAGGTGCCCCCTCTGAGTAAAACGGCCTTTCAGGCAGAAGCCCTCCTGGGCTTGGTCAGGAAAAAGGCGCCTCTTCCTCCCAGGCAGACAGAGCTCCAAGTCAGGGCGCTCAATGGACAGAGCGAGCTGAGGACAGGTGGTGGTTTAGCCCCCATCCACTCATTCTGCAGTTCATAAGCTGTACAAACTCAGGCCATATGGTTTGGGATGGAAGGATTAGTATCCCCATTCTACAGATGAACAAACTGAGATGCAGACAAGACGAAATGGGGCTGGAATGCTGTGGCCTGGATTTCGGATCTCTGGGCTCTGGCTCAAGGGGCCGGTTCTGCCCAGGCAGCTTCTGTGCTCTCCTCCCTACAGCATTCAATTGGCCCTGATCCCAGCTGGCTGTTGGCTGCCTCAGGTGCTCTCTGGGCCTTTTCCAAAGCTGGGAGATGGCAGAAGAGCTGCTGCTTCTGTGCCCAACAGAGCAGGTTCCCTCTCCAGTCCAGGAATTGAAAACCATTTCAGTCCGTCCTCTGGTTGTTGAGGCCTATAAATCTCTGGAGCAGACAAAGCTAGTGTCCACTGAGCAGCTCAATCTGCCCACATGCAATTCTCTTGGATCCCCCTTCTGCCTAACAGCTCAGCCCTTATTGCTATTTCTTGCTCGTGCACTGTTGGCGGGGCCCAGAATAGTGGCTCCAGAAGCCAATCTCTAAATCAACATCCGGGCCTGTGAGTGTGGGCCACCAGCCTCTGCTGGCTGGGGAGAGGCATCAGAGGCTGAGCCACACCCTGGAACTTGAATTTCTGCAGGCCACTTTCCTGGGGCTCTGAGGGTTAGGCTCAGAATCTGGGGCTGCAGGGGAAAGAGAGAGGGAAGTCCCTGAGGAAGCAGGTGGAGGAGAGTCAGACATTTTCCAGAGTACCCCAAAAAACAGAGATCAAACTCCAGATGGGAATGTCTACGAGGAAGGTGTCCTGCCTGCTACACTTGCCCCAGGAAGTCTGTGATGATGCATCTACTTGCCCTCTTTTCTGGAGCAGCCTCGTGAAAGGTGTGGGGTGTTGTTAGGAGCATGACTTTGGAGCCAGATTCCCTGGATGCAAATCCTCCCTCTGCCCTTGGTCTCTCCACACCTCCATTTCCTCAACTGCATCGTGGGAGTGACAGTAACTGATGTATAGGGCTGTTGTAAAGGTTACAAGGCAGAAGACAGAAAGTTCTTTGTACAACACGTGGCAAGCTTTCAAAAGTGAGATCTGTGACTGTCATCATAGCACACAGTATCAGGCCTCCTGGCATCGCTTGCTACTCAGAACCTTGGACTTCTACTCTTGGACTAACCCCGCTTTTGGACTAAATGTTGGTAGCACTCTCAGTGTGCTGAATAAATGAAAAATTAAAAACCAGCTGACCTAAATGCAGCATGGGATTCTGGACTGGATTCCGGAACAGGAAAAGGACACGAGCGGAGAAGCAGATGCAGTCTGAAGCGAGTCTGCGTCACCCCCCCCCCCGCCCCGCCCCCGCCCGCCCCCCCAGCGTTCGGTCTCTGGTGCGCACCCGTGCCTGCGCTGTGGTCACGGGAGAAGTGAGCGTCAGGGGGAGCTGGGTGATGGGCGTACACCAAACGTCCTGACTGTAACTCTCTGTAAATGTGAACTTATTTCAAAATGAGATTGTGGAAAAATTACCGACAATTACTGACTGCTTCGCCTGTGCCAGGCCCTGTGTTAAGTGCTTTGGATGCAGCATTTCTTATTCTTTTTTGCAGTTTCATCCATAATGCATCATTTCTTTAGAAAAACACAAATTCAGCAGAATGTTAAGATTTGACCATTTTGAGTTGTGGGAAAATAAGTGTTTTATCTTTTTTTGTATTTTAAAAATATTTCCTAATTTAAAAAACAAAAATAAATTGGCTAATGTTTAAAATTAGAAGCATCCTAATCTAATCCATCATCATGTATTTTAGGAAGTATTCTGAATTAAAATGGTAGCATTAGAATTAGCGTCTAAAATATTGCAAATTCACATGTTATCCTTTTAACGTGTGAATTTAAGCCTTCAAAAGGCTTTGTTATGGATAATATATTGCTTCAGGAAAAAGGCAATGATGACTCAGTATATAGTGTTTAGATGAAATGTCTGTGATCAGAGGGAAACTAAGCCAGTACCTCAGATGACACATTATTGCATTCAATCTTATCACATCGCTGTACGGACGGGAACGCAGGTGCAGAGGGCTTAGGCCAGAGAGCAGCCGACTCTAACTGACAGTTTACTTGTACCAGTGCGTGGTACACAATAATGGCTCTGAGAAACACAACTTTATTTCTCCCTCACAACACGGGTTGGTGTAATGTGGGCGTAGCGAACACAGAGGGGTTATAAGAGGCCGACTCTATCACTTCTCTTGTAGTTCCAGGACCTAGAACTCAGTCACATGGTCACACCTAACTACAGGGGAGGCTGGGAAATGTAGTCCAGCAGGGTGCCCAGGAAGAAGAAGCGGCAAATGTTGGTGATCGCGAGCATTGGTGATTACTACTTTTCTAGAGCAGGTGTTGATATGAGACATAAGCAATCATTTAATTCTCATAAGCATAAGAGGTAGATACTATTATTAATATTCCCATCTTACAGATATGAAAACCAGGGCTCAAAGAGTTTAAATAAACTTTCTCAAGTTTACTTAGAAGTGATAGAATCGCACTACAAGCTCAGTCAGCAAGTCTGTTTCTTACACAATTCCTGAGTCTTCATTCTGAGTTGGCCTTAGCGACTTGCTTGCCGTCAGACTTTGTGACAGACGGGGCTCGTAGGGTGCCTTGCAGCGTCTGCTGCGGTCTCTTGGAACACTCTGGGGCCCCAAGCCGCCGCACAAGTTGTCTGACTGCCCCCAAACCGCTGTGCTAGAGAGGCCTTGGGCAGGCCAACTGGCTGACAGGCTTGGCTGAGTCCACCCTTCCAGCCACCCTGCCAAGGCACAAGCCATTGGAGTGACCCTTTTTTTGGATCCTCCAGACCAATACATCTGCCAGCCGAACACCACCAAGTGACCTCCGTCAGTGCCGTGTGAAATGGAAGAGCTGTCCATCCAGCCTGCCTGAATTAAGAACCCACGAAGCCACGGGATCTAAGCAAATGCTCTTGTTTTTAAGTCACTAAATTCTGGGTCAGTTTGTTACATGTCAATAGGTAACCAGAACAGTGGAAGAGCCAGTTCTGATGGAAAGCCCTGGCTTTAAACCACTCAGTGAACCTTTGGAGGGATGGGTGGATGAGAAAAGGATAGAGCAGCTGCCTCCATCCACCCCCGGGCTGAGTGCATGGTGATGAGGTTCCACATCCACAGAGGAATAAAGGTTGCAACAGAGCCCTGGCTTCTATCTGCTCAGAGCCTCCCTCGAGCCTGGAAGAGGGTTAGGGGCCTAAGGAAAATATTAAAGGCAAAGTTCTTGAGGTGAGCAGGATAGAGAGGCTACCAGAAAGGGAACACCCACCTCCTCACCTCTCTCCCAAGCTCTCTCCTAAGCTCCAGCCACCCTACCTTCCAGGCCAACAGACTCCTGGGCACCAGGTGACCCCTGTAGGTCTGCTGACCTCTGGCTCCCAACTTGGTCTTGACCGCCACCTCCTCCATTTCCTCCCACATCCGGGCTGGGGTAAGCAGCCACAGTATGAACTCTGCAGCCACTGGAGTCTTGGGGAGCCCCGGTTTGAAGAGAACTCAGAGGGAAATATCCCACCCACCCCTGTGTACGCAGGTGTTGTGCACCCTGGCTGGCAGGAGGAACCAGCTACCACCATTCTCCTTTTCTCAGATCACTCTGCTCTTTCCAGGTTATTCCTCCAGGTTTATGCTTCCTGAGCCATGTGATGGTCTGATCACTCTCTCCTTGGGAGCCACTAGAATTTCCTCTCCTCTGAGAGTTCCTGCTCCCCAGCTGCTGCCTCAGAACCTTCCATCAGTCCACCATGTGCCCTCCCTCCCTCAGAACGCTCCCCAATTCCATGCCTGCACAGTCATTCTGGCGTGGCCTCCTGTACCATCTGGGCCGACAAAGGGGCTCCTGGGATCCACAACTGGGACCCAGTCAGACTAGCTTTTAAACCTCCCAGGGCTCTAGCTTGGTGCTTTTGACCTCTAGGGAAATCCTGACTTTAGCAGTGACTGGGGAGGAGGGTTGCTGATTAGGCAGACTTGAGAAAATATACACACAAGTATAAAGAATGGAGAACAGGTGAATTTTCCCAGGATTACGTGAGTGCTTTAAAGGGGGTGCTGGGAAAGGCACTGCTTCACTTGAACGGTGAACTTGTAGGCAGGACTACTGAGGGGAAACTTGGGAGTGGTGTGAGGGAAACTTCTGTTCCTTTTAGGCGACATCTCACAGATCCAGACTTTCACTCTGTAGCATCCTGGTAAGGCCCCCGTCATGCCAGCTCACCGCTCTTAGGGATTCCTGGTGTCACACACTCTCAGCTACGTGGCCCTGCTCTCCTGTCTCTGGATGGTTGCATCAGGATGGGTGCCTGGGTACAGTCTTCTACTTGCTCCCACTGTGCATCATCCCCTATTACTTTGGTAAAGAACCTTTGGCAATTCACCCAGCTAAAGTAGAACCTCTCCCAACAATCTCCCTTGCAGGTAAATGTGGTCAAGTAAATGACTATGTTCTAACCAATAAGATATAGTTAAGTGAACCTTCTGATAAGTCTTTGAAAGGGGAAGCGATGTGTCCTTTGACCCCCTCATGGTGCCACCTGGAGTGTGAATGACATTGGCTGGGTCCCCGCCAGGCCTGGACTGCCTCCACCTCCTCACTTTCTTGACATGAGAGAGAGAAATGCCTACCGCGTCCTAGTCACCATTTTTCAAGTGTCTGCTACCTGCAGCCAAATGTGGTCTTAAGTGTTGAATTTCCTGACACACAGGTGGCCAGAGGCCTGTGGGGCAGTCTGGTGTGAAATGCTGCCATTGACTCTGCTTTCTCCTAGACAAGATTGCCGACTGCTGACTGGTCCTCTGTCAGCACAGGTTGAGTGGGAAACAGAGTTGGAGGTAGCAGGATGGGTGGGGAGGTACCCGGAAGGAAGTCAGGAAGCAGGAGCCATGAGAGCGGAGATCTCGAAGAGGGTGCGTGCGAAGAGTCAGCTGGCAGGGGTAGGAGTGTCAGAGGCCGAACTGAAGAGAGCCGAGTTCCCACAGAGCCAGAGCGCTGGCCTGAGGAGCAGCCTGTGCTTGATGAGACCCCACGTCAGCCTGCTCACCGGAGTCACAGTGTATCCTGGGAGGCAGCCCCTTTCCCAGGAGGTTCCTTGTTTTCCAGTGGGTTCTTACAATGAATCTCTGAGGTTGCATAATTGTGTTATCTTTTGGCACCTGAAAAACCTCATCTGTTTCTCTTACAAATTTCAACCAGACCACAGGCATCACCTGACTAGAATGAGACCCTTTGGCAGGACAACGACTGGTTGGTGGATTCAGGTCTGTCTCAGAAATGGCCACCACACAGAAGTACCTGGCCTGACCTATGTCCCTCTCTGTCCAGCCTTGTCCCTCCTGAGAAGTAGTGATACATCTCCAGCCAAGGAGATCATAGCATATAGCACTATCACCACCACTGAGCTGAGCTGCCGGGGGTGAGAATGGAGTGGCAGGAGGAACAAGAGTCGTGGGCACAAAGGGTCAGCGTGTCATTGAGACTCCCTCCTTTACACGGCGGCATGGATCTGAGCAGACGGTTCACTCTCCTGACCCTCACGTTTCTCCAGTGCAAAAATGGGACCGATGACAGTGTTGCTCAGGTCTGTTGAGAGAATGGACATAGAGGAACAGCCCAGTGCCTGGCACATAGTAGGTGCTCAGGAAAATTTGAGTTTCTTTCCTTTCTGCTTAGACAACCAGGGGCTTAGGAAGGAAGATCTGGAGCTGTGTCCTTCCCGGGAGGTGGGCGCCGGGAGGACTGGCCGCACACACACCCCGGTGGAGACCCCATCTTTCCCTGCAGCTTCTCAGAACAGCAACAGGGCGCCACAGGGCACTCGCAACCAGCCGGGTTCTGAAAGGCCATCATCTGGATTCACTTCCACATCTTTTAAAATAGATGTATATGATTTATAAACTTTTGCCAAGCAGTTTTACATACATAAGAGGCTCTGCATTCTATTACAGGTTTCTTAAATACAGCTGTAAACTCACATTAGGATATGAGGCTGTGATGACAAATGCAGCCCCTTACATAAAACCGTGGTCCTCCAAACACTGGAATACTTGCTTAATGAAAAGAGGTTTTACAAGCTCTCCAGACTCCCAGCTCATCTTTATTCTGATCGTTAATTTAGGGGAGAAGAGAAAAAAGTTAAATGTCTCTCTCACACACAAAAACCTCTTCATTTTTTCAATGAAAACTCTGGTGTGGTCTGGCCCAAGTCTGTGAGCGCGGGCACACACACACAAATGCCTGAAGCAGGCTTATGAGAAAAATCTGGAATGTCTTGGAGTTTTTTTTTCCTTTTCAATTACAGCTCAATAAAAATGTCCTCATAAAAGTTCTAGGTAAGCAATCGCTTTGCCGGCAGGATGGGGCTACCCACATCCCAGGGAGGCCTGCCTGGTGTGATGGGGTGGGGGAGGAAGGGCGGGAAGCCAGAGCGGGTTCCTTCACCACCCTCTCTGCCCCCAACACAGGCCACATGCTGGGTTCTTTGGAAGGACTGGCAATAGGCAGTACTGGGGAGGTAGTGGGGCAGCATCCTTTTTGCTGAAGCCCCCCTAAGTCTGCCGTCCAAGAGGCCAGCAGGGGCTAAGCCTCTACAGCAGGCATAGTATTTTGAAAATGCTAAATGGCTGTGCTTTTCATTCCTTTCTCCCGTAAGCAAGTTCCTCAGAAGTAGGGTTGCCAGATAAAATGTAGGACACCAGTTAAAATTGAATTTCAGCTAAGAAACAAATAATTTTTAAGTATATTTTATTGATTATGCTATTACACTTGTTCCATTTTTTTTCTCCCCTTTCTCCCCCTCCTCCCCCTCCACCCTGCATGCCCCCCACTTCCGTCCGGCACTCCTCCACTTTAGTTCATGTCCATGGGTCGTACATATAAGTTCTTTTGCTTTTCCATTTCCTATGCTATTCTTAACCTCCCCCTGTCTATTTTGTATCTACCATTTACGCTTCTTTTTTTTTTTTTTAAAGATTTTATTTATTTATTTTTAGAGAGGGGAAGAGAGGGAGAAAGAGAGGGAGAGAAACATCAATGTGTGGTTGGCTCTCACGTGGCCCCCACTAGGAGCCTGGCCTGCAACCCAGGCATGTGCCCTGACTGGGAATCGAACCTGCGACCCTTTGGTTCGCAGCCCGCGCTCAATCCACTGAGCTACGCCAGCCAGGCCATTTACGCTTCTTATTCCCTGTATCTTCTCCCCCATTCTCCCCCGACCCCTCCTTGCTGATAACCCTCCATGTGATCTCCATTTCAGTGATTCTGTTCCTATTCTAGCTGTTTGCTCAGTTTCTTTCTGTTTTTGTTTTTGAAACAAATACTTTTTTTAGTATGGATAGGTTCCAAATATTTCAGAGGACATACTGATACTACAAATGGATTTGTAAGTCAGTCAGCCCTACCTGAAAGTTGTTTTTCCATTACGGCCACAGAAATGGGGAGAAGAGGCCAAGTCCAGTAGGAGGAGGCCCCGAGCATGCTCTGGTGAGAGAGGAAAAGAGAGGGTTGAAGGAGAAAAGAAGGGGACAGAGGAGGAGTGGCTGGCAGGAGGCCTCTGGGTGCTGGCCTTTGTTCTCTAAGTCCAGAGTCTAAGACAACGTCCCAGGGCAGACTGAAAGGTGTGTGTGTGCACACACGCATGTGTGGGGGGACAGGTAAGAGCTTTGCTCTTACCCATTTAGACCTGTGGAAGGAGGTCATTTTGTTCAACATGAGCAACAGCCAGGCTTAAGGGGCCCCACAGCATTAAGGCCCCCTCCCCAACCTGGCTCCTGCAATAAACCCTGACGTGCATCCATAGTCATTTTGGGCAAGAGATAAGAATTCCGAGAACTTGAGCCTTTAACTGGGAAGAGACTTGGATATTATTATTTATCACATTTAAGTGTTCTCAATTCCCAGCAGAGCCAGGAGGGGACCATGGAGAAGGTTGGAAAAACTGAAGAAAAACACAGTCTCTTTGTGCCTCCCAGTGACAAGAATAGCAGCAACATGAGGGCAGCAACGTGGTCTGTCTTGTTACTTTTCCCTCAGTTTCCATCATACTGCCTAGCCCATACAGATGCTGTACCGGGATGGGCAGAGCGAGTGCATTTTCCGTCTGTTCCGAAGCCGGACTGACTGCAGCTGCAGAGTCCCGACCCCCTTTCCTGAGACTAACCTCAGCGACAGGCCCGGGCTGTGTGCACAGGCACTGAAGTGGTGAATTGCTTAATGACACGTGAGTTTCTCTCCTAACTCAGTCCACCAATATCTCGTGTGGGGGAAAAGTTATGTCTGTTTTTGTTCACCACATCTGTTCCCCAGATAGCAGTCAGAATGTTCTTCTTAGAATGCAAATCAGGTCACATAACCATCCTCCTTAGAAAAAATCCAAGCTCCTACCATGGCCACCAGGCCTCATGGGATCTAGACCCTCGTCTGCTAACATTCTCTCCCTCCCTCTGTTTCAACCACACAAGGCTTTGAATGCTTTGGGGTGCAGACTACGTTATTGTAACAGAGACTCCAAAATCCAGTGGCTCACACAGACAGCTGTTTATTTCTCTCTCACATCACTGTTCAGGGCTACGTGGACGGTCCAGTCCGGGAGGTGACTCAGCTCTAAGAGGTCATGCAGGGAGGGACCCAGGTTCCTTCCACCTCATTGCTCTGCCACTCTTGAGAGGGCTTTCCTCATCTTCCAGGTTGAAGCTGGGTCGCTGCCACATCTGTGTCCCTGGGCTTTCCGCTGTGTCTACTTCCTGGGCGTTTCAGCATCCCTTGGTGGTTCCCTTAACTGTGCTCACCCTCTGTATGGGGTCCTCTTGTTAACATCTTTTCATTTAAAATGTCCCTGGTGAATTCTGTCACATGTCGGGCCCTGACTGATCAGTCCAGGGGTCCAGCTCAGCCTCACCTGTGTATTATTATTATTATTATTATTATTATTCTTTTTCCCTCCCAGACAATGCCTCTGAAACGGAATCAGGATTGGCACAAGGTCCCTGTCTTGGCTGAACAAACATGGGTTGGCTAATGCCTATCGTTGAACTGTGAGTAAAATGTTCACGGCAGTTTGGGGTGGTATCGCTCTCTGTACAAGTGTTTGTTGAGTGCCTACTGGGTTCACAGCTGACAACACATTACCACCTGACACACCCATCCAGCCTTCTTCCTCCAGTGCCAAACCGGGCCTTCTCTGAGTGCCTTTACTGAGATTCCTGGCCTTTTTGGCAGCCTCTGTGCACTGGTCTGCCAGTGTGTGCTTAGAGGTCTGCTTCCCCACTGTGCAGTAAGGACGCCAAGGCAGGCCCTGATTTCCTGCCTCCCTGTCCAGCCGGCTACGTCTAGAACAGGGCCTGGGCACAGAGTAGGGCCTCGCCTCAGCAAATGTCTGCTGAATCCACACCGAGATTTCAGGTCCCAACCCAGCGGTCTGTTAATTTAACCTTCTTTAGGGATTTCTTCATCCATCCAGTGGGACGTAAACAATTAACCAGAGTTGAGGGAGAATGAGAAAAAGAAGAGTAATGGCTAGTATGCATTGGCTGCTTAGTGGAAGCCAAGAGTTTACGTGCATATCTGACTTAATCCTCCCGAAAACCCTATATAGGTAGATGCTGTTATTGCTCCCAATGAGAGGGGGCAATGTTATTGCTCCCAGATGAGAGGACAGGCTCAAAGAAGTTAAGAGACTTGTGCCAACTCAGAGCTAAGTGGAGGGGCAGGATTTGTACCTAAGTCCTTATATTTTCAAAGCACCCATCCTTCACTCCTCTGCTCTCCTGCCTCCCACACACACAGCTAATCACCCTGTCAGGCCTCATCAATGTCGCTTTGATACATTAACAAGCCGTGAAGAGGAAATAGATATCTATCTGTAAAATAAATAAGTCCTGGTGGGAAGACAGAGATGCTGCTAATAGAGACACAATTGACCCATTTGCTGAGATCACTGACAGAATGGAGCAGGGCTCAAATGGTACTCAGTCTCCTGGGAAAGGGGGGTTCTGAAGGGACCCCAGCCCACAGCCCACATACGCCCTGGGTTCCAAGGGCTTCAGAGCCCCCAGCAGGAGGCTGTAAGCAGGCACTCCCAGTATTTTGACAGCCAGGATGTTGCACAGAGGTATCGATTTCAGAGAAACATCCTTGGCCCTTGGGCTTTCTCTTCAAACACAATGACCTCAGGTGCTAGGCTATCAGAGTCAAGAGTGACAGCTCCACAGCAGATGTAGCCTGGCCAGCTGCCAGCAAGCCGCCAGGTGCCCATAAAACAGGATTTAAGAACTGCGGACATCCCAGACACAGGAAGAGGGAAGGTCTGTGGTCATCCAGTGGGAAGTAGGTAGGTCAGGCCCGGGGAATTGGACAAATGGAAGCCCCCTCCCCATGTTCCCATCACCCCATTGACTTGTCCCGTTTCCAGTGACCTAGACCTGAGCTGTCTGAGTGGGAGCCAGCAGCCCCATGGGGCTATTGAGCAACTGAAATACAGCTGCTCCAAGTTCAGATGTGCCGTAAGTGTGAAATATTCACAGATTTCAAAGACTTGGTATGAAAAAAAGAATGCCAAATATCTTGATAATTTTTCATGTTGATTACATGTTGAAATGGTAATATTTGGGGTATAGTCAGTTAAATAAAATACATTTTCAAATTTAATTTCACCTTTCTTTCTTCTTTTTTTTTTTGTAAAAAAGCTGAATCTTTATCTTTTTTTAAAACCCTCAGCCGAGGTTATGTTTATTGATTTTAGAGAGAGAAAGAGAAGAAGACAGGGCGAGAAAGAGAAACATTGATGTGAGAGAGAAACATTGGTTGGCGATCTCCGTATATGCTCCAACAAGGGATTGAACCTGCAACCTAGGTATGTGCCCTGACCGAGATTTGAACCCACATTTTGGTGTGCTGGACAATGCTCCAACTAACTGAACCACCCAGCCAGGGCTTTTTTACTGTTTAATGTGACTACTAGGAAAATTAAAATTGCACACATGGCTTGTAATTAGATTTCTACTAGACAGAGCTTATCTGAAGTCTTGAAAATATAATGTAACAATTCAAAGTGAACAAATGTAAATGTTATTTTTATCAAAATGTAAATTAAATGAAAACAATAAAAAAATTAAAATTATTTCCATGTATATTTTCAAAAGAGTTCTTTTTCTAAAACACTCAAAGTTCTTATTAAAATAAAAGGGACTATGTAATTATCAAATATCAGTTCTAAATAAAAATAATATAAGTGAACCTGAAAATATTAACTCACTTCTTTGAAAGTTTTGTTAAATTTCATAAACCACTGTTAGAAAAAAATTATTGACAACTCTAGTGGTCAATGTAAAGAATTGGCATTATCCTTCCCACATGTTTCTCTGTATACAGATGTATGTACTCATATGTGTACAGATACACCGTATATAATGTATGTTATATACACACACAGTGGTACCTCAGTACTCGACAGCTTCAGAACTCATCACACCTGGTACTCATTGCATTTTGTGGGAAAAAAATGCTTCAGCACTTGGTGCTTGCTCGCTACTTGTCGCATTTGCCAAAACGTCTAGGAGTCATGACGCCACCTGGCAAGAGAAAATGCTTCGCCTGTCATTGCCGGCTCGCCACTCGTCGGAATGAATTAACAATGAGGACCGAGGTATCATTGTCTACACTTTAAAGTGTACTTCACATTGTTTAATATACAAAATGTTTCTCAGCTGTTGTGCAACTGTTGCTATTAATTCCAGCTCACCACGGAACCCTGAAACAGAACACTGGCCCGATGACGCTCAGCACGACGTACCAGGTTTTTCTACTATCTGGGCCGGTGACTGGATAAACTCAACAAGCTGTCTTTTCTCTCATTTCCACAGTTCCAATCCTCCACATGCTCCAAGGTTTAGAGCAACATAGCTCACTGACTGTCACGGAATTCAGACTCAATTATCTTTTGTTTGAGGACACGGGACAAGAGAAGGGGACACACATGTCTGTAGCCTAAATGGTGTTAGTCACCAAAGTGGGTAGAGCTGTGGGTGCCAGCGCGGAAAGCCAGATCCCAGGTGATCGAGGCACCCATGCACCCTTTTTATTTTTAAATTTACACAGAGCAAAGGCCACTCTTCTGGGTTTTGCTGACAAAAGGGTGTAAAATGTGCAACCACCACTATGGCCAAGATACAGACCAGTTCCGCCAGCTCCCGAAATTCTTACCAGGATCAGCGTTGCCGGGTTTAGTTTTTAGCTGTTCTGATAGATGCACAGCAGTATCTCAATGTTTGTGGGTTTCTGGTATTTGGGGACCTCCAAAAAAGAAGCTCAGGGCAGGGGCTCCTGTTTCCAGGGTCTGTGGATGATATTGTCTAGGAAAGTAAAAAAATTCCCCTGTTGGACTTGTGACTTCTCTAAGAAAATGCCTTGGAAGGCCTTTTAAGAAAAATTTAATTTTACAATTACAGTTGATATACAATATTACATTAGTTTCAGGTGTACAATGTAGTGATTAGACATGTATACATCTTATGAAGTGGTCACCCTGGTAGATCTGGTGGCTGTCTGACACCGTGTATAGTTATTGCAGCCTTATTCTCTATGTCTCCTATGATGTACTTCCTCCCTGTGACCGTTTTTATAAACGGCAATACGTACATCTCAATCCCTTGCCCCTTTTCTCCCATTTCCCCTCCCCATACCATCTGTAAACTATCAAAATGTTCTCTGTGTAAATTTGTTTCTGTTTTGCTTGTTTGTTTTTTTTAGATTCCACACATAAGTGAAATTATATGTTATTCATCTTTCTCTAACTTAGGTGACTTAGTATAATACTCTCTAGGTCCCTCTATGTTGTCACAAATGGCAAGATTTCATTCATTTTTATGGCTGAGTAATATTCCATTGTTTATGTATATGTGCCATATCTTCTTTATCCATTTGTCTATTGATGGACACTTAGGTTACTCCCACATCCTGCCTATTGTAAATAACACTGAAATAAACATAGGGAGCATATGTCTTTTTCAAATTAGTGTTTTGGGTTTCTTCAGATAAATACACAGAAGTGGAATTGCTCGATCATATGGTAGTTCTATTTTTTATTTTTTGAGGAACCTCCATACTGTTTTCCATAGTGGCTGCACCAATTTTCAGTCTCATCAAAAGTGCACAAGGGTTCCCCTTTCTCCACACCCTCACCAGCATTTGTTGTTTCTTGATTTACTGATGACAGCTATTCTGACCAGGGTGAGGTGATACCTCATTGTGGTTTTAATTTGCATTTCCCTGATGGTTAGTGATGTTGAGCATCTTTTCATACTTCTATTGGCCATCTGTATGTCCTCTTAGGAGAAGTGTCTATTGAGGTCCTTTGCCCATATTTTAAAATGGAATTTGTTTTTTTGGTGTAAATTTGTGTGAGTTCCTTATATATTTTGAATATTAACCCCTTATGAGGTATATCATTGGTGACTATCTTCTCTAACTTAGTAGGTTGTCTTTTTGTTTGGTTGATGGTTTCCTTTGCTGTATGAGAACTCTGGTTTGGTGTAGTCCTTGGTGGGCTTTTTTGACACAAAACAGAGGCCCCTGGACTCAGCCTGCTTGGGAGGCAGACACTAAGAGGGAGCTGACTTGCTTTAAATAATCATAAGGGAAGGACCTCTCAATTGAGGGACACGGCTCCAGAGAAGAGAGTGAGAGGCCAAGAACGCTGATAAGGACAGCTGTGATGATTTTACAGACAGAGAGGAGCTTTGTGAACGTGGCAGGCACAGAGACAGACACCTCTGGAGGACGAAATTCCCCAGGCATGGGGTCCAGCCAACGGTTTTCTAATAGGGAGGTTAGACGTTGAATTCGGTGTTGTCTCCTGCTCTGTGCTGTGACATTGGTGGATGTGCTTCAGAGAAAAAACAGAAGAGGGTGGTGTCAAGCTTGGGGTGAGGTTGAAGGAGTGAGGGCCAGAGGGTTTCCTTGAGGGTAGAGAGGCATGAGGGCTGCAGCAGAGCAGGCTCAGGAGAAAGAAGAGCCACCCCGCCTAGACCTCTCCCACAGAACGGTCACGGTCCTTCGGTGCCTCGAGATGGTGCAGAGGGCTCTGGGCTTCCTGCAGAGCATGGGCCTCAGTCTGTTTGCTTTGCTTTGTTTTTTTAATAGGAAAGAAAAGAGAGACCTCTAGGGGTGAAGCGGACTTACAGCCGTCAGACTGCACAAGTCTGCCTCAGAGGTGGATGTGGTCTCGGCCCTGCAGGTTCTGTCTGAGAGGGCAGCTTCAATCCTGGGGGCCAGCTGGACTCGGCAGCTGCGTGATCTCAGGTGTCCACAGAGCACTGGAGACCCCTGGGTCTTTTGGACTCAGAAAAGTCATGTATTAGTCGAATCTCATGCATTTGTTTCCTATTGGTACTCTAACAAATTAAACTCAGTGGCTGAAAACAACACATTTGTTATCTTACAGTCCTGGAGGTCGGAAGTCTGACATGGGTCTCATTGGGTGAAAATCCAGATGCCAACAGGACCGCATTCCTTCGGTAGGTTCCAAGGGGGAATCCGTTTACTACCCTTTTCTAGCTGTGAGGGGCTTGTGGCCCCTTCTTCGATCTTCAAAGGCAGCCAGTAGGATTTGAGTCCTTCTCATGTTGCAACGCTTCCACCTCCTCTTCTGCCTCTCTCTTCCAGGAACCTTTGTGATTACATCGGGCCCACCTGGATGATCCACACTACTCTCCCTATTTTAAGATCAGATGATTAGCAACCTTAATTCCCCTGTGCCTGCTGACATGTACTCACAGGGCCCAGGGATTAGCATGTGGACCTCTTTGGGGGGAGTGTATTTTCTGCCACACTTTGCCACTGGGCCTAAGTGGGATTCTGATCCAGAGAAGCTGAGACGAAGAGCGGTGTCCACCTGTGCCTGAAAATGGAAAAAGTAGAGGGAGATTCTGGGGGAAAGGATTTTGCTAATGAAAATAACCTGGGTTAGAGAAGCGGTGGTGGGAGGGAGGAAACCATGTCAAATGCTGCTACAGGTGAGCTCTTAACCAGCTACGATGAACATGACAGTGGTTCCTGCAGATCATCCTTCACCTGCACTGGTGCAGCTCGCTGGGGCGCAGAGTCTCGATGGACTGTCCTTGGAGTTTGGAATAGGTGGCGATATCCCTGAGCACAGCCTGTGATTACCTGGTTCACTCCTGCCCCGGAAGAATGGTGCGTATGCTGTGTCCACACACAGAAGCTCTTGGGATCTACCCAGGGCCTGAGTTCTGCCCTGAGCGTTATGCAGGGAATGCGATCGTTTCAGCCACAGGTGAACCCTTCAGCTGCTAGAAAACAGATCAGGTGTCTCATGTTACCACCTCCACTCTTTCCTGATGAAGTCTTCCAGGGCTCCCTACAGCTCCTCAGGAATTAATGACATGGTTTTCCACCCTTCCCCACCTTTGTCATCCTCCTGGGGGTGTGCTTTTAATGTGTGAAGGCTTGAGGGATGGAGAATGTGGAGAGAGCATCACTAGTCTTCTGGTCAACCACAGTTAGGGTGTCCTCTAATGGAAGGGACGATCCAGCAACCCAACTAATTCTTTCGTTGGCTTTATTTACTGGAATATCCTCCTAGACGGTGCGGTGAAATACTATCTCCCTTTCTAATCAATCATCTATCTATCTCACATGTCTTTAGATGTTTGATTTTTGCCCCATGCTGAGCCTACATCTTCAGAGGCCCCTCTTACCTCCATTGCCCTTGAGTTGGGCTGGGGTGGGGCTTCCGGTGAGATGGATATCTGTCTTCAGGCTTTGTCAGCTCCAGCAGCTCTGACTCCTTTTGTTCTCGGGGTGCTTGTAGAAGGGTCTCTGATCCACTGCTCCAGCTCCCACATCGACAGCAGGGACTGGTGGGTCCTGACATTTTGACCTCCGTGTACAACTGGATCTAGAGTCTCTGCCCTGTGAATATTTTTTGCACCAAGAAATTCCTAAAAGCTAAGTCTCTGAGCAGTTTCACAATAAAATTACTAGAAATAATCACTCTGAATAAATCTGGCAGGGGCTAAACAAGCAAATTGTGAGGAAGATCTTTGGTTTGCAGAATACAGAGTTGCAGAGAACAATATAATGACCCCACTGAAGAAGACCGTGATAAGTGAAGGATATGGGGAGACTGGTGTCCCCCACAATCCTTCACAAATTAGTATATGCCCCAAAGTGGGTGATGAGGATGGAAAACCCCATCATTCATTACAAGGAACTGTAAGAATCCCTGGAAAGATTTTACTACGAAATTAGAGAAGTCTGTGCAGGTCTACAGCACTCAGCACTAAAAATGAGGGCCACAGTGGTGGGGCGTGGGTAGGGGTGGATCCTGGAGCCAAAAAGGTGGGAGATGGAGAGAAGGAGCTGCCAAGAACATAGAGGAATGACTATGTTCCTGGGAATGACTGTTTCATTGGAAATATTTTTGGCATCCTAATACCATCTAGCATTTTAAAATGTTTAGCACGTGCCAGGCACTAAGTACTTTCCATACTTTGTCATTTAACTCTAACAACATAAAAGCGCAAGAGGATGGCGTTATGATTATTTTCCCCTCTGAAGCCCAGAAGGGTCAGGTGCTTCCTAGAGGTCTCACGGGAAGCAACACTGGGAATGGACCAAGTTTACAGTCTTTCCTGGGGGCATTTCATGGACTGTCTCACATGATGCGGCATCCGTTGCATCCACCCCCCAGAAATAGCTCCACAAACTCCCAGAAAAGAGTGGAATGGAGAGTTCTCCAGTCTAAGCACCCTGACCCTCCCACAGGCTCTGGGCCTGTGTGTAAACCTTCCCTGTTCCAACGCTCTAGGACAGAGACACCGGCAGGGCCCCACAGACACCTGGCCTCGTCTGTACCAAGAAAACAATGCTGGAAAATCCCCCTGCCTGTGCACCCCCATGCCCCGCCCCCGCAGCCACATGTTCTGCCTCTGTGGCCCAGCCAGGGACAAGTGTGTGGGCTCAGGTACAGGACTCCCAAAGTCAAGGGTTTCAAGTCACACTGGTGAAGCAGACGCCTCGGGTTTCTTCTTAGACTGGGCAGCACATGAGGTCAGCGTCAGCAGATCGGACCCTAAAAATAGGCCCTCAGATGTCAGTCTGGGTGGCTGGGTGTGCGGCTCCACACGCCCTGCGGACAAGCACCTCCTGACCCAGCGTGGCCCCGGTGCGCACAGGTAAGGCCCTGGGGTGGCGAGGCTGGCATCTCTTGGGTCCAGCCAAATGTCCTTTGGAGGCCAGGGTGTAGGGATTAGAAGCCCCCTTCCTACCCTGTTTCCGGAGAGACAGAGATCAGCTGACATCCTTTTAGTGTGAAAGGCTTCTTGTTACCCATTTTTCTCTAGAGACTCCATGGAATTTTCTCTACTTGCCTCCCTCCAAATCTGAGCTTCATTCAATGCCTGTTTCTAACAGGTAACGGGGAGGGTTAAAGCTCAGCGGAGGCATTGGACGCACTGTATCACATTCCAGCAAGGTCTGCATTTGTCCATTTAGCCCATTGAAGGGAAAAATTTCAGCAGGAGGGGTGGGTAGAGGCACCAGAGCGACTCAGTCGTGTGTAGGGCAACACAAACCACAAACCCAAACCCCATGGATGAGAATTCTCCCTCAGCATCATTTGGACAGAAGGACTATATATTTTTGAAATCCTCAGCCAAGAATATGTTTTATTGAGAGGAAGGGAAGCGGGATGAGGTGAGTGCAGGGAGGAAGAGAGAGAGAGAGGAAGAAAGAAAGAAAGAAAGAAAGAAAGAAAGAAAGAAAGAAAGAAAGAAAGAAAGAAAGAGAAAGAGAAAGAGAAATAGTGATTTGAGAACACGAATCTGTTGTTGTCTTCTGTTCATGCCCTGGCCAGGGGTCCAACCCACAACCTAGGTATGTACCCTGAACTGGGATCAATATTTTGAAGTTTTTCCCAATCCTGTTTGGGAGGATGGGGCTGAGGATGATGCCTTGGTAAATACGGGGAGACTGAGTCACAGAGGGACAGAGCCACTGGACCAAGATAGCAGCAAGTGTGGGTAGCAAGGTGGGAGGGCATCCTGCGTCTCAGACCAGGGGTCTTCCCTTAGACCCTGGCGCCCTTGTCCTATGGCCCCAGTGTTGCCTCATGGGCCTGAAACGCAACAGCTATTGGGAGTGGGAGGCTCTTTCTGTTCCGGAAAGCTGGAAACATCCCAAAGGAAAAACTCTGAGTAAGAAGGGAGGGGGCATGAGGAGTGTGTGTAGAGAGGCCTTCTCCCTTAAGGCCCTAGCACCCAAGGGTCCCTGGTAGTCAGAGCTTATTCTGTTGCCCTGACTTTTCCCTTGGGGCCCCTCCTTGTCCTCTTCATGAAAAATCATTTTGGTCCCACCAAGTGACATTTATAAACAACACTTGAAGGACTACAAAGTCCTGTCTAAGGAAAAAGCCCTGGGTAAGGGGATGAGAGGTGGGATGTGGGCTGGGGAGTGAGTGGGAGGTCAATGGGCCCTGAAACCTCTTTGGGGGCTGGGGCCTGGAAACAGCCACTCCAGAGCCTGGTGCCAGAGGTCATAGTTCTGTTTGTCCTCTTCAGCCTGACCCCAGAGCAGGTGGTGATTGAATTTTCACTTCTGGTGACTGTTGATGGTTCCAGGCCCACCAATTCCACCGTTGTTAATATCTGCCAGGCACCACCAGCAGATATTAATAGCTGGAGAGAGTCCTTTCTCCCCTTCCCAAAGCCTTGTTGTACTTCATACAGGGGCAATTGAGACCCATCACCTGCAGAATGTTCAGCCTTATTTATGCCTCATCTGGTTTGCCACAACCACCCCCAGAGACCCACAGCCCCCAACAAACTGCCCTACTCACTCTTCCCTGCTCTTGGCTCTGAACTTAGCTCCCAACACAATTGGGAATTCTCCACCCACCCTCCCTGCTGCCTCCTTGCTTCCCCTTCATGAAACATTCTCCGAGCCCATGCCGATGTGCCAAGAACTTACATTGTCTTATTTAATCCAACAACCAGGGAGGTGGCCATTATCCCCACTGGTAGATGAGGAAGCTACCGTAAAGCCCATGTACATGAGACTCAGACCAATGAGAGTCCTTTCCTGGACTTCACACTAGTCTGTGCTTCCCGCTGGGGAAGGACATGAACTTGAGAGGCCCAGGCCTGCTTTCAGGAGCACATACTTGGTGACCAAGAATGGAGTGACCTGTCCATTAGCATGGGCTGGGATACTTGGCTGCTTGGGTTGAACTCCCGCCTCACCACTTACTAGCATGTTGTTGTTACTAATAATCTTTCTGACCCTCATTTTTTTCATCTGTGAAGTGGGGGCAGCTATTCCCTGTCTAGGAGGTTTTGAGAGTAGATAATCACAGGGCATATGATAAAAGTAACCAACTCTATGATCATTTCTCAGAGTCTTGCCAGGCCCTTGATTTTTCAGTGAACTTTTGTGGCAGCTTTAAGAGGTGGGCACTTGGCCCCCAGCCTTCCCAAGGCCCAGAGCCTCCACTGCACAGCATCAAGAGACAGGCCTAGTGAGGGGTAGCGGTCCAGATGGGAGATGGAGGGGTGGGGCCCCATGGTGAGGGCCACACCGCCATACTCTACCCTCCTTCATCTTTCCCTGCACAAAAAAGCCTTATGTGCTGAGGGGAGGCACAGTGGGAAATGGTGCTTGAAAGACCTGAACTGAAAGGCCATCTATTCCTGAATTCACGAGCTGTGAGACTGCCGGCAGTGTTCTCAGACGTCTTCAGAGGAAGCGGAGGCTCAGCTGCTGAGGAGTCAGGAACCACAACTGGCCTGATCAGACGTCACAGCCGCTCAGCCCCTGTGCCAGAGTCTCCTCTGCCCCTCAGGGCCAGGCCACAGAGGGAAAGTCCACCCGGCTGGTTGGCCCCCTTGTCTGAGAAAAAAGCTGAGTGTGGGCCTCCAACAGTTTCCCGGAGGCCCAAGCCTGCCAAACCAAGATTGGGGAAATCAATTAGGAGTTCATAAATTACCACCCTGAAGCACTTGGAAACCATTTGAAGAGTTAATCAAACAAGTTAATGACATCAACACCATCGTAGAAGGAATATTAAATTACCTCTTTAAATGAAGGCTTTTGTTTTTTTAATAAAAGAAGTTTATATTAATTCACATAATTGCCTCCTGTTAACATTCTTGCCAGAATAAAAAAAGAAATCTGTTGAACTTGGATTATGTCTGATACATTAAGAATTAAATTATAGGCAACAAAAAAAATTCTTGGGTTTTCATGTCCAAGTTTTAATTTTTAAAAGATCCACAACTTTTATTTCCTGGTTGGGATCATTTCTGTAGATTTAAGATGCGAAAGACAAGCACCGACTTGTAGAAAATTAAAAATATGTATATTTTCATATGTGCCCTGCTGCCAAATTCCATCCCTGCACATAGCCCGGCAGCAGGTACCACTCTCCCAACAGAGTGATTTACTCAGCCGCCCCGGTGACGTTCCTGGCCCCGCTTCTTTCCAGGCCCCTTCCAAGCCCACCTCGGGTGGTGTCATGGGCAAAATATGGCGTGCGTGCGTTTAAACACAAACTTCCCCCATGGTCCCAATGCATTAGGAGCATAAATACACAATGCACATATACACACAGATACAGAGCAGGATAATTTTTTTTTTTGAAAGATTAGATTATAAACCACTCTATTAGACCAAAAACTTCAGGAAGGCAGAGGCCTCTCTGGGTTAGTCCATCTCTGGCTCTTAACAGGATGTGTGAGTAAAACTTGGGGGTGGGCCTAACATCTGAGGTGAAGCCAAAGAGGAACCAAGGCCACTTCCCAAACCCACTCGTGACCCACCAGAGCACCCCAATGCTGGCTGACTTAGACTGAACCCAGTTCAGGCTAAGGCAAGTCAAGGACACTGGCTCTGACACCACAGGGGACAGGAGGAGCACTGCCCTCTTCATCTGACATCTGTCTCTAATCAAAAGGAAAGAAAGTTGCCCTCAGAGACAGATTTACCCTGAAGCTTCAGAATCCCACACTTGTACTGGCCTCTTCCAAGGCCCTGTCGCTACTTGGTGTTCTTTCTCTTAAAGATACTGTAGAAGCTTCAGGACCCACAAAACTTGAGTCCCCTCTGGTTTCCTGAAAAGCACTGAGGGACTAGAATGACCTGATATGACCTAGGCTTGGTTGCTGCCACCAGAGACCTCAAGGAGGACACATCCCTGCCTTCAGGGAGCTCACACACATTGGGAGAGTACTGAGTGCCGCTCAAGATGTTAGGACCACCTGCTTAGGCCTTGTCCTAAAGGCCACCTTCCTGTGCCTCAGCCCACAGGTTTAGGGTGAGCATCTACTGTGCCCAGAAAAATTCTAAAATAGAACTTCCACAGGTTTCCCCCCTCCATATACTCAAATAATACCTGTTCATCACAGAAATTTTAGAAAAGATATTTCCTTAAAAAGAAGAAGAAAAAGTCACATATAATTACATTATCCTAAAATAAGTATATAGCCAGTGTTACTATTTTGGTGAAATGTTTTTTTTTGTATAAGAACAGAGTCACATTGTACATGCTGCTTCACAAGTTTCTGGTGTCTCTTCTCCACTGGTGCAGGCCCCCTTCCCTTTGATTTCTCAAAACCGCCACAAACAGGGCCATCTGTCATGTTTAACAGTGTCACCCCAGGTTTGGGGTGGCACAGAGAACTGACGTATCTGTGGGGCACTGCAAAGTTGGTGGGGATCCCTGCGCTTAGTCCTGGGGCTGCGCCCCCTTGGCACACCTCACCTGGCTGTCTCTGGCCCCAAGCCCTCCCTCCTCCACCCTGCAGCGGGGCCCCTAACACCCGCTCTGGGAATGTTCTAGAGAGTGCAGAACTCCCCTTGCTTTCTTGTACAGAACAGTTTAGCTCCCTGTGTTTCACTTCACCATTTTCTAAGCTACGCTTCAGGACTTCCCTTTGTCTCATCAAAAGTATACTCAGATGAACTCTGGCTGGTGTGGCTGAGTTGGTTGGAGTGTTGTCCTGTAAACCTGAAAGGTCGCAAGTTTGATTCCCGGTCAGGGGACATGCCTAGGCTGTGGGTTTGTGTGTGCATGAAAGGCAACCCATCGATGTTTCTCTCCCTCTCTCTCTCCCTCCCTTCCCTTCTCTCCTCTATAAAATCAACAAGCATATCCTTGGGTGAGGCTAAAAAAAATTTTTAAGTATACTCAAATAATATTTTTTAATTAAGCAGGAGGCCCATTCTCTGGCTCACATTTATGGGCATGGCTACCTGGCCAGTCTCTGTAGGCTCAAGGGGTCCCCTTAGAGATTTAACTGTCCCACTGAAATGAGTAATTCATCCACCCGGCTCCTCCCATCTTCCACCTTAGAAAGCAAAAGGCTCAGGCTGGGTTTTTTTGTTTGTCTGTTTTAAAAAGCATCTTTATCCCTCTTGTGGTAGCTCCATTTTATCAAAAAGGAAGGGAAGCTCAGGAGGGATGACACGTGTAGACCTGAGTCCTCAGTGATGGCCAGAGCTGTGAGAGCAGAGAAGGGCCACCAGACTGTGGATGGAGGGAGAGAGGGACAAAGAGGTTGGGGAGCCCCATGAAAGCGCCAGGCCCCAGGAGCAAGAAAGATAGCATGGAAATCACAAATCAGAGGTCACAAGCAGCTTCCTGCCCAGACTGTTCTGCTTGGCTAACCCATTTAAAAGAATAAAGACACGGTTATTCATTATAAAGTGTAATTATTTATTAAAAGAATCCCAAAATAGGAAACAGAAAAAAAAGCTCCCTGAAATTTGCCCACAGTACTGCCATTTTGATTCTTTTTTTTATGACATGGAGTCAAATCACGGTGTCAAAGTTACAGGCGTGTGTGTTTTTTTAAATTGTTGTTCAAGTACAGTTGTCTCCATTTTCCCCCACAACGCCTCAGCCCGCCCCAGCCATCCCCACCTTCCATCCTTGATCCTACCTCCCCTTTAGCTTTGTCCATGTGTCCTTTATACGTGTTCCTTGACAGCCCTTCTCCCTTTCCGCCCATCAGCTCCTCCCCCCTCCCCTCTGGTCACTGTCAGTTTGTTCTTTATTTCAATGTCCCTGGTTATATTTTGCTTGTTTGTTTTGTTGATTAGGTTCCACTTATAGGTAAGATCATATGGTATTTCTCTTTCACCCCCTGGCTTATTTCACTTAGCATAATGCTATCCAGTTCCATCCATGCTGTTGCAAAGGGTAGGAGCTCCTTCTTTCTTTCTGCTGCGTAGTATTCCATCATGTAAATGTATCATTGCCTTTGAGTCACTCATTTACTGGTGGACACTAAGGCTTCTTCCAGCACTTGGCTATTGTAAATTGTGCTGCTATGAACATTGAGTGTGTAGGTTCTTTTGAATTGGTGTTTCAGGGTTCTTAGGGTATAGTCCCAGCAGTGGAATTGCCGGGTAAAAAGGCAGTTCCATTTTTAGTTTCTTGAGGAAATTCCATACTGTTTTCCACAGTGGTGCACTAGTCTGCATTCCCACCAACAGTGCACAGGGGTTCCCTTTTCTCCACAACCTTTCCAACTGTTTGTTGATTTGTTTATGATGGCCTTTCTGACTGGTGTGAAGTGGTATCTCAATATAGTTTTAATTTCCATCTTTCTGATGGCTAGTGTTGCTGAGCATCCTTTCATATGTCCCTGGCCCTCTGTATGTCCTCCTTGAAGAAGTGTCTGTTCAGGTCCTTTGCCCATTTTTTAACAGTTTTGAATTCAGATCAAAACCTCTCCTCCTTGGGCAAGGGAAGCCTTTAACCAAATGCAAACTGTACCATCAAAAATTCTGAAATGGAGTTGGAATTAACAAGGGATCCCTGTGTTATTCCTGCAAATAGCTCCTCAAAGGCAAGGCCACTGTTTCATAGAGGAAATGGCACTCCAGGCCTTAGTGGTCAAGTACCACCTGGCCCCTGCATTCTCTGCGGTCACAGTATCTTTAAGTGTTTTAAAATCAGCTCTATCTTAGGTTAGTTTCCCTCAAAGGCAGACCCTGAAACCAGGTTTGGGTGCTGGTTGTTTCTTTGCTAGGTGCTCTGGGAAGCACAGTATGGAAAGGATAAGTGAGACTGGGAGCCAGCAGAGGACGTGTGAGGGAGCAGGGGGCCCCTCTGGGCGGGTGGGGCTGGAGAACACAGCGAGTCTCTAGGAGGCTGGAGAACAGATTTCAAAATGGTCCCACTCAGGGTGGAAGAAGTTGGGTTAGTTGTCCCCCAACTCCTACCCCCCATTCCAATGACTTCTGGGAGTAACCTTCTGGGAGCCCCTCATTCCAATGACTTCTAGGCCTGATCAGAGCAAATACCAGAAAACACCCTCAAGTAGGGAAATACCAGGGCTTGAGAGAAGAAGCCTTTTGTGTATAAGGGCACTGTCCATTTATAATGCAGTGAGCTGACCAAGGGCTGAGGCAGGACAAGGGAAGCATCTGCTACAGCTGCCTATGCTTACGAACCTGCAGATGTCTCACAGAACACTGCCTTTCTGAATTCTCAGGAGAATGTCAGACAATCTGGGCTTGCATTCCCACATGGGATGGGGGGCATATGCTCTCCCGTGTGCCACAGTCCCCACCACTCCCTGATGTCTCCTGCCTGAGGTCAACAGTTAGATTTTTGTGTGTTTATTTTATTCTCTAACACCCAAGCCATTCCCTTCCTCTGCGTAACCTGGCCGGCGTCTCCAGGAAGGAGCCGCATCTGGTACCCTTTGAGGAAGAAGCAGGCTGATGAAGCACAGAGGCCAAGTAGCCGTCAAGTTGGCATTTGGTTTCCTGGGACCAAACCTTTAAATATGAAGCTGTAACAGGAATCTGGAGGCCTCTCTTGACAACCTGCCCAGCTCTCATTATGACATTTAGTCTGTGATTGATATTGTGTGTGTCATTGAGACCTTGGCAGTTAATCTCTGGGTTGAATCTATGGAAACCAAACAGAACAGATTTGTCTTCCCCTTCCATTTTGGCTGTGATCTGGGAAACAGACGGTCCTGGCCTCTCTGAGATGTGGAGATTTGGGAGCCACGCAGAGAGGGATGCACACAAGCCGCCTTCAGGATTTGGAAAGATTACAGGTCTGTGGTTTCTGGCCGGCTCTGCGCTTTGTTCTCTTCCCCCATCCAATCTGCACGCTGGAGGATAATAGATCCCAGAGCTCCTCTGCGTGCCAAGCTGCTCTGGGTAGACCGCGCCACTTCCTCTTCTGTCTGGAAATCCAGCCGAGGCTTTCAGCGCGGAGATGGGGATGGGGATGGCTCCTTCTACAGAATACTGCAACAACAGCCTCAGCCAGGGTGAAGTCAGCTTCAGTGATCAAAGGAGGCAGGCAGAGGTTTCAGAATGCCGTTTACTCCAGCATCTCCCTGAAATCACCTCTTCTGAAGCCTCCTTTAGCGGGAAGCAGGGCTTGAGACAGCCTGTACCTCCAAATGTACATATATGGTGCCCAGCTTCTACACATTTTGAAATAAGAAGAGTTGGTGCCCTGGATGGGCTGAGCTCCAGACCTCCCCAAATCAAGGCCTGAAGCAAAGAGCGCTATAACTACACTCTTAGGAGACAGGTGTCTGTGCTGGCACCCGCCACTGAAGTTTCTGGTCATCCCTTGAAGCAACTCCTTCCTTGGCGACTGGAAATGCCAGCAGGCAGTCCCCAGAGTGAGTTCAGGCCTGAGCCACCACCCACTACAGGGCTTTGTCCATCCTTTGCCCACCTTCCCTCCTCCTCCAAAGTAGCCCAGAGGCTCAGTCCTGCATCGTCAGCTCTGGCTGAGTCCCCAGCACAGTCCTTTACTAACTCCGTTCATTCATTCCAATCCCTCACTAAGCCATTTTCTCATTCAACAAATCCTTTCTGAGCACCTCCTCCAGGTCAGACACTGAGGCTACAGAGATAAGCACCACGAGGGAGCCATCTTCAAGAAGCCCAGCCCCTGCCTTGTCCCAGTCTGCACCCTTATCCCGGTTAAAGACCTGGCCTCTACTCCAGTGAGAAGATGAAACGTGCCGAGCATCCTTACTACTCCTCTCTTGACGCAGAAGCTCCTTAACTCTTTAGCCACACTCTTGGGAAATGATCCACCTTTGCTGAGCCTCAGACTCTCTTGGTAGCCTGTTGGAATACAGACTCCTAGGCCCCTACTGCAGGGGCCTAGGTGCAACCCAGGAACCTGTACTTTTAGCAAGTGCCAGGTGATTCTGAGGGTCTTTAGATCACACTTCAACAGACTCCAGAGAAGGGTCACCTCTGCTGCCCCTCACTCCCACCCCCCAACTCAAGATTCTGCAGAATAAAGTCACTGGTCCTGGCTTTCCCGTGATCCCTGAAGACACACACTGCTAGCTAGTGATCTTTTAAATTTATCTGCTGTGAACCTGGGTGAACTGAATTTCATAGAGCAGTGGTTTTAGCTCTTTCCTTTTCAAAACTTTTTTTAATGGAAAGTTACAAACACACAAGGAAAAATGGTAACTACTACCCCACGTACAATATGTGATTCTATTTTTCCAACTGTATTGTTCTTGAAGCAAATCTCAGACATTGTGTTATTCCACCTGTGAATATTACATTTGTGTTTCTCAGACCAGGGCCTCTGGTCTAATCTGACTGTCCTCTGAATCTCCTACGTATTAGGTGTTTGAGCTAGACTCTGAGGACTCTGATCAAAGAGTCTGGTTTCCTTTGGTGAGACTGCCGTCGTGGGGTGGGGTGTGCCCTCCCATCAGAAGGCCCTCACGCCTGTGCATCTCGCTTTATGCTGCTGGTAGTCACTGGTCACGCCCACATCCGCTGGCTCATCGGGTGTGGTGAAACGGTGCTTCCCTCCCTTTTATTACCTGCAATACTTTAGAAAACAGGCCCAGTTGTACAGTTTATACCAGAAAGGGGTGATAAATAATGCTAGATTCTTCCCCTTTACTTATCTCTCTTCAAAGTAATGAGCTGGCTCCTGAGCATCTTCCCACAGTGAATGAATAATTGTTTTGTGCAGCATTACAATTTAAATGTTTAATGTGTTTCAATCCACTACAGTTATTTTTATTTTTCATGTTCAAGTTGCCCTATTTTTGAAACGTAGGAGCCTCTTCCAACTTGTGTTCTGAGTCCTTTCGGCAGACCTGGTGGTCTTTGAGGCTACCAACCCTTTTTCATTTTCTTTGAGCCCTCCTACCTGCCCCTCCTCAAGCTGAAACTCCCTACCCCCACCCCTTGGCAATGACTTTTTCTTAGAAGACTAAGGCCAAGTGTTACAAACATTCTCAACTTAGTTTTCCTCATCCATAAAGGGAGCTAATAGCAGGACCTACCTCAAAGGGTTGTTAAGATGATTAAATGAGCTAATAATTGTAAAGCACTTGTAACAGCGCCTGGAACAAAATAAGTGCTAGATGAGTATTTGTTAATAAATAACATCCTGCCCTAGCCAGGTGGCTCAGTAGTCAGAGAGTCATCCCGTACACCAAAAGGTTGTGGGTTCAATCACCCGGTTTCCCCCAGTTTCCCCGGGTACCCCCCGGTCAGCGTACATACCTAGGCTTCAGATTCAATCACTGGCCATGTATGGGAGGCAACCGATCGATGTTTCTCTCTCTCACATCAATGTGTCTCTCTCTCTCCCCCTCCCCTTCCTTTCTCTCTCTAAAAATCAATAAAAACATATCCTTGAGTGAGGATTAAAAATAATAAGAACAATAAATAAATGACACCCCTTCCGTCACTCACCTCCTTGTCTCTCAGTCCCTCCACCCTCTTCTCAGAGCCTGAGAATAACTTCCCCTCCCAGGCCGTCTGAGCGTAGATGCACCAGTTGCTCAGCTCAGGGAGCAAACCCTGCCCAGTTCCACAGGGAGCTCATTTCCTTGGGCTCCTTGGGAACTCTCCTCCTCCATTCCACTTGGAGAGCCCAGCAAGCTCTCCAAGTACACGCTGCAATCTGCACCCACAGCTTTCCTGTTAGGGACGTTTCTTCCGATGCCCTGGCAAGTTAACACGCCTGCCAGCGTCCTTAGCATGAGAGCCGCAAACGTTGACTTGGACTGTCCTAACGAGTCGATGGGCACTCACATCCCAAGGCTCCCGGAGCCCCGAGAATGTGCATGGTGGCCCAGGCTAGACAGGCCCTGGGTCGACAGGCGTGCCCTTTCCACGGGCACTGGCTCCCTGCTAGTATTGAGTGCCACAGCCTGGAGGTCAGGGACCTTCTGGACCTTCCTGTTCCAGTTCAAAATGTCTCACGTCAGCAGATTCCAGTCGGATAAAGGAAAAAATAAGCACCAAAGAAGGAGTAAAACAGGGGTGTCCAATCTTTTGGCGTCTCTGGGCCACACTGGAAGAAGAGCTGTTTTGAGTCACACATTAAATACACAAACACTAATAAAAAATTTTTTTTCATGATATCCAACACCACAGGTGAGCAAAAACGTCCTCACATAAAGACCATATGCAGTGGCCCTTTCAATAATCTTTTTTTAAAAATATTTTATTTATTTCTTTTTAGAGAGAGGGGAAGAGAAGGAGATAGAGAGGGAGAGAAACATTAATGTGTGGTTGCTTCTCATGCGCCCCCTTCTGGAGACCTGGCTGGCAACCCAGGCATGTGCCCTGACTGGGAACTGAACCTGCAACCCTTTGGTTGGTGGGACCACTCTCAATCCACTGATCTACACACCAGCTAGGGCTCAACAATCTTTTAAAGTCGTCGCACAGTTTCCAAGTTTGTGATCACTAACATAGAAAATGTATATATCTAAGTAATAAAACTTAGTATAAAACTTAGTAATGTTTTAAATAAATTTACGATTTTGTATCGGAACACATTCATAACCATCCTGGGCTGCACGTGGCCTGCGAGCCAGGGGTTGGACACCTGCAGGGTAAAGTCTACGAGTAAAAAAAAGGAGGCAAGGGGCTGACTGCCTGAGGGATTTCTGTCCGGTGTCTGCTGCAAATTCACCTGTGCGGGGCCAGAGGGTCCGAGCACTCTAGCTCTGGAGACACTGGGATGTTGGGGGCGCACTGTTTAGCTGCGCCCACGGCCTGCCTCGTTCCCCTCTGTGGCCCAGGAAGAGGGAGCAAAAGCAGAGCAGGCCTGGGAAATGCCTGCCGAACTCGGAGATCACCTTGTTCCCACCTCTTCTCGTAAAGCGCATTCCCTACCTCTGTCCCCCGCTAACCCCAATCTCGACCTTCTCTCATGACCAGCTGCAGAAAGGAGAAAATCCATTGGCTCCAAAATGACATCCGGAGAGCCGAAGACAAGCCTCAAGAACGCCTACCCATCTGCCAAGAGCCTGCTGCCAAAGGCAGAGGAGGAGGAGGCAGAGGACTACTGTACCCCCGGAGCCTTCGAGCTGGAGCGTCTCTTCTGGAAGGGCAGTCCCCAGTACACCCATGTCAACGAGGTCTGGCCCAGGCTCTACATCGGGGATGAGTAAGTGCCTAGGCCAAGCCCAGGAGAAGGCAGCCAGCCCCTCCTTAGGTCACACCTCCTGCCACCTCCTGGCCATGAGATTTTACTTTTCAGGTTTGTTGTTTTGTGAGAACTCTATTAGTTAGGGCTGGGTTTATCTTCATATTACAGAAAACTCAGAAAAGGGTTTTTTTTTTTCCCCTTTTTTAAACAATTTTTTAAATTTATTATTTATTTATCTATCTTTTTAGAGGGGAAGGGTAGGAGAGAAGGAGAGGGAGAGAAATATCAATGTACGGTTGCCTCTCGTGTGTCCCCTGCCGGGAACTGGCCTGGCAACCCAGGCATGTGCCCTGACTGGGGATCGAACCGCGATCCTCTGGTTCGCAGGCCCGCGCTCAATCCACTGAGCTACACCAGCCAGGGCTCAGAAAAGGGTTTTAAACAAGATAAAGGTTGATTTTGTTGTCACACAAAAGTAGTACAGAGGACAGCAAGCTGGGAGTGGTGTGGGTCTCCAGGGTCATCAGGGACTCAGGCTCCTGTGCCTCTGTTCCACCATCCTGAGGGTGTGGCTTTCTTCTTCAAGGTTTCTTCGTGGGCTGAGATGGCTGACAGGGTTCCAGCCATCATCTGTAGGGTCCAGATTGCAAGAAGGTAGGGGGAAAGTGAGAGCAAAAGGGCATCTTTTCAAACAGAAGTCCCACCCAAGACAACCCCTGCCCCTAGTTGCAAGGGAGGCTGGGAGTCTTTTATTTTACTTGGGTGTAATTCCAGCAAGAATAAAGTCCGTTCTCAGGTTGGCGGTATAGGAGCACATCAACTTACGTGTGGAGAAGGAAAATGTAGTAGGCCTAGCAAAGTTCAGGAGGCTGTCCCCTTCTCTAGATTTTTATAGCCACCATTCCCAACTCCTCAAACAACTGGGAAGCTCCTACTGCAAATAATATTAATAATAATGATGCCTATGATTTATTGAATACTTTGTGCCAGGTACTGTGCTATGCATCTTGTATACACAATCTCATTTTATTTTTACTAAAGCCAACGAAAGAAGTTATCTACTTATTCCCATTCAAAGATAAGAAAACTGAGGCACAGAGCAGTAAATTAATGGTCCCAAGGTCCACTGCTCAGTAGGTGGCAGAGAGCTGGGATTCAAAGGCAGTTTTGTCCAATCCAGAAGTTTCCATCTTAAATCCTCCCTTCATTCCTCAGGATCCCAGCTTGTGCCCCATCTCTCCAAGGAGGAGACGGCACGGCACCTTGCACACGTGATTTTGACACACACGTCATGCTGCTTAAAATTCAGAGATAAGGGTCTGGTCCTGGGAAACCCAGGGACAGCCTTCCTTGTCCGTTTTTTCTCTTAACATTTTTAAGTTGAGAAAGTTACAAAAATGCATGCCCTTTTACACTAAATTAAATAGGGTTATAAAAACAAACTGTATCATCTCCTTTTGTCCCCTTTTAATTCTGCCAGGAAGCAACCAGTATCACATTTGTTTGCACACTGCCGCTACTTCACGGGGAAACATATACACACATGCAAAAGGTTTGTTTCTCTTAAATAAGTTTTAGAAAGAAAACAATCATATTATATATGCACTACTCTGCATTTCTAATATTCCACAGTATAGTTGTACTACAGTTTATCCAATCATTTCCCAGTTGTATTAGGGGAACCCAGGTGAGAGGAATATAGGGACTCTCTATACTGGTTTTTTAAAGATAACAGCTTTATTGAGATATAATTCACACTCCATAAAATTCACCCACTTAAAGTGTACAGTTTAGTGGTTTTATTCTACTCACAGAGCTGTGCAACCATCACCACTATGCAATATCAAGGCATTTTCATCACCTCAGAAGGAAACCCTGAACCCGTCAAGTAATCTCCCCCAGCCCCCACCTTCCCCAGCCCCAGGCAACCACCCGTCTGCTTTCCGTCTCTCAAGATTTCTGTCTCTGTGCCGGACAGTGCATATAAATGGGATCAGAATAGCTGGTCTTTTGTGACCGACTTTTTTTCACTTAACTGAATGTTTTGGAGGTTTGTACAAGTTGTAGCATGTATCAGTATTTTATTCTATTTTTGCATGTTTTCTATAAGTCTAAAATTAGTTCAGAATAAAACCACCACACATACACTTTGACTCCAAATATCACTTTAAGAAATATAATTTACCAAAAATAAACATAATTTACAGAAATAAGGGTATCAGTAAAGACATATGTATTATCTTTTAATAACAAAATAGTAAAAATATAATGAATATGTGGTTTTCCCATTATAAAAGTAATATATGCTCATTGTATAAATATATGTCTTAGTTTTCCTATTTGTAACAGGTTAACAAAAGAACTTTCCTCGTAGTGTTGTCTGGATTAAGTGAGATAATACATGTACAATATCAGTGTAGTGCCTAATTCACAGGAAGTACTCAATACATGTTTAACTATAATAATAAAATGGTTATTCATGTAAGGAAGAAAACTTAAATTTCCCCAAATAATCACCAAAGCCCATTACTCCAGAGCTATTCTTATTGATATTTCAGTATATTGTCTAGGTTTCTGTACATTATTTTTGGTTTCAAAATTCACTTTTGCATAGTTGTAACCATATTGAATATTTATTTTGTCTTTTTTCACATAGCATCATTCATAAATTTTTCCTTATTACATACTTTATTTAATATAATTAAATAGCATATCATATTTAATGTAAATTATTATAGTCATTTAATATATTATTATATCTTAAATATAAAATATAATAGCATATCAGATGAATATACGATCATTCATTTAACTACTTCCCCATTGTTGGACATATTGTTATTTCCATGGTCTCACTTTTATAAACACTGTAAGGGACATCTTTATGCACAAATTTTTTTTCATGTTGTGGGTTATTTCCTCAGATCTGGCCCTAATAATAGTATAACTGAGGGGAGGTGGTTTAAGATTTCAACTTAAATTGTCTCTGTGTCTTTACCTACGCTGTTCCCTTTACCTAAAATGTCCTTCCCTTCAGGTCATCTCTGTGTCCAGATCCTATGCATTCTTCTACCATGAAGCTAGCTAGCTTTCCCCAATCCCTGCAGTGAGAAGTAAGTTTTCTCTCTCTGTATATTATACGGTATATTTACCTTTCCTGTAGCTTATAATGGTAATGATAGCTAAGTTGTACTGGATGTTTACCATGTGCTGTGCCCTGTGCATGGCGTAATTTAAAACCTACGACAACCCTAGGAAGGAGGTACCATTTATTACTCCCATTTTACAAATGGGCAAACTGAGGCTCAGAGAGTTTGTTCATTTCGTTGGTCAGTCACTATTTACTGCAACTTACTAGGAGCTGTGGGGGAGACGAAGAGGAAATGAGGCCCAGAGAAACTGAGGGGGACCAGCCCAAGGTCATACAACCAATCATTGATAGGATTTATACTCAAACCCAAATCAAGAAAATGTGGTCAGTCAGACCTTGCTTCCATCTGCCAAGAAAACGGCACTGCCCTTTCATTTCAGTGCATTTCCCTGCCTAACTGAGCCTGTGAACGGACACACGCGTGCGCAGGCGAGGCCAGCTCCACAGTCAGTGTGCATGGCCTGTGCGCACAGCATGGGGAGGAGGCTAAGTCAGCATGACAGGGTGCTCATCCCCATCTCTTTTCAGGGCCCCTCCAAGGTGCCCACTTAACAAGGTTCACGAGACTCACAGATGCTTAGTGAGAGAGCAGTCCTTTCCACCGTCACGCGGAGGCTGTGACCCAGCTGAGAGCAGGCATGGAGGGCTGTGTGCCTCAGTCTCTTTATAGGTATTGCCCAAAGCAGCAAAAAGTTCAGAGCTGGCTCCTCATGTGTAAAGCCTCAGTTTTAATGTGATATTTGCACTCGGGTTAGGTTGTTCCTTTCCCTAAAAGCACCCAAGATTTTTGAAAGTTGAGCATCAAGGCTCTGGAAGTTGGGACGGTCAGGACCCAGGAGTGAGGGCGGATGTCCTAGGGCAGCCAGAGCCACTGCCCGATCCTAGAACCTGCACTAAATGAGGGCTGGAACCCCCTGAGGACCGGATTTCCCGCACAAAGCAGCTCATTCTTTTCCTGTCCTCCCTCCTCAAAGGTTTCTTTATGGAGACAGGCAGAATGGCTGGGCATCTGCTCCGGAGCCACAATGTCTGGGTCAAATACTGGTTTCCACGTGGCCTTGAGCAAGTCGCTTGAGCTTTCTGAGCATCAGTTTCCTCACCTGTAAGATATGGATTCAATGAGTTCATAAATATGATGTTTCATGCCATGCCTGGCACACCCAATAACTACTATAGATCAGGTAGGTTCTGGGAGTTTGACTCAGTGTGAGAGGAAGGTAAAGAATGGTTACTATGCTTTACCACTAAGGGTCCCTCTGGGCTAATAAATGGTTCAATTTTTCCCAGGAGATGCTGTCATGAACCCAAGGCCAGGTTGGAAGGTCCCTCCTAATGGGCCTTCTCCAGCTCATGCACCAACTCCCCCACAGGCACCGTTCTGGCCTTCCGGGGACCCAGGTGACCTAAGGCCTAAAGACACAATGCCACATCAAAGCCCTACGGGACTGTGGGTTTCGGAATTTCTAAAGCATTTTCTTAATCCCAGCTTATTCCAAGAGGATTCTGAAAGTGGGGAGCCTGGTGACTCCAAGTCCCCATTGCTTGCCAAGCCCAGCAGGGGGCAGAGGTGGCTCCACCACCACAGTCAGGTAAAAAGAGGTCACAGACAGGAGGGGGCGTGGCTGGTGTTCAGAGTGCTGAATCAGCAGAGGCGCTGGGCCAGGCCCACCCGGCAGGCACCTGTGGGATGTTTTTGTGGGAGGTCTATCTCGCTCAACCCGCAGCTACCCTCTCCCCACACACTTCCTGTAACTTGGTGGGGAGTCTGACTGCCACAAGCGAGAACTGTAGGGCCAGTATGGAGTAGAACAAAAGCCATCAAGCAGGACCCAGGGCCCTGAGTTCGAACATCTTATTGTTCTAGGACTCAGTTTCTTCATTTGTAAAATAAAGGGATGATTTGAATGAAAGGTCCCTTCCAGCTCTACGATAAAATTCTTCAAGCAATGTCCTATTAAATAAATTAGGCTTTATTGGATTCAAGCACATACTTGTTTTATTACTTTTAAGTCATTTAAATTAGATTCAAATTAGGTTAACCAAGTGTTGCCCTCCAGAGATCCAGGGACTGGCGTCAATGATGAGATAAGAATAATTCATCAGCTCTTATCAATCAGCAGTCCCTGAATGGGTGCTTCCAAAGTGCTTGAGTATGCTTGAAAGCACTAAGTTTCTGTAATTTAAATATTCTCACTTTAATCTCATTGACATCTTTCATTTGCTTAGCAAAATCTTTTTTCTTCTTTTTTTTCCCCCTCCTGTAGTCAGCAGGAGGGGAAATATCCTGACTACTGTGGAAGTGATTGCAAATTCTCAGGCAGGATAGATGGCAACAGCAAAGCTCAGCCGAAACAGGGTGATTAAGAAATCTCTCTTCCCTCTCATCTGCACCAGGGCGCTGGTAGGCTGCGCGGCTGCTTGAATGGTGGGGGCCCTAAGCAGCTCCCCATTTATACTAAAACTACAATTGCAGCCAAGGTCTGGCTTTTGGGGTCATCAACAACTGGCCCCTCCCTGTGAAGCCTGACTCCTCACATGCCTTTGGCCAGACCCACCCAGCCTGAGCTGCTGTCCAGGTGTCTCTCTTGCCCTTTCTGCTCTCAACTAGATCAATGGCCTCAAAAGACAGAGGTATCTCCAGTGCTGGCCTGTCCTTGAGGAGGTGGGGAAGTGAGGTGAAGGCCAGTCGGTCGGCTGAGACAGTCCTCAGCTTGAGAGAAGGCCTCTCACTGGGACACCAGGGCAGCTGTACCCCACCTGCCCCCACCAAAAGAAGGAACTAATTCAGCCTCAAGACACCTAGTAGAGCTAAAACTTGACCTGCTTTCAGGGTGGGCCATGGCTAGTTTAGGGTCTAGCAAAAACACAGCCAAGGCTGACAATTGAATGTGCTAAATGTTACCTGAAAGAACTAGAAAACCTGGTTTTCTAACCTCCAAATACCGAAGGTAACTTACTACGACGGCCCCAGCCACGGGCAAGGCGAATGGGGAGATGCTGGAGGCCCTGGCCTGGCTGGGCTTCTCATGCCGGTGACAGCTTTTCAACGAAGGCCTCAGACAGTGTCAAGCATTTCCTTTCACCGTTAGCCAGATGCCTAGTCCATCATGAATACAACCTCACTTCTCAAAACCAGACGTCACATGTACTCCCCCTCTTAGCCTCCATCCTTGGAGGACCGGAGTCTGGGGCAGTGGACAGATGAGGAGATTTCTAATAAGAATTTAAAAATGTCAAGGCCAGCTTCAGTCTTCGCAAAAGTCAGTCTCTCCTGGCAATTAAGGAAATAACATCAATAAAAATCATGGTATACATTTACATTATCAAGTAAATATATAACATCTTTGTCACTGAAAATTTGTAAAACATGGATGAACAAAGAGAAGGGAATTAAAATTCCCATTAGCCATAATCTATTATCCAGAGATAGCCACCAATCGCATTTTGGTGTGCATTTCTACTGCCTTTTTCCTCTTGAATTTATCTTTTTACCTTTCAAAAAAAAAAAAAAACAAACAAACCTCAAATATAACATCATTAGACTTTACAAAAATCTTTTAAGGAAAGTACTGCTAGTGTAATTGGTTCCATTTAAAAAAAAAGAAAAAAAGAAAAGAAAACGAGGGTCCCAGAGCTACAGTTGTGTTAGTTCATGTGGCAGTTTAAGATTATAAACAGCACCTGTCAGGCCTGTGTTTCCTGAGGGGACTCAAAACCAAACAGCTTCATCATCAGCAAACAGGAACACCCAAGAAAAAAAAAAAAAAAACCCGGTGAGTTTCACTTCCTATCAGGTGAACTGACCGAGATCAAAAACTAGAAATATACCTGGTGTTTTAAAATCTACCTGCAAGGAATAGGTGTGGTCAAGGAGGAGATGTCGCCAGCAGAGTCAGGTCCATGAAATGAGACCACAGCAGTGTTACATCCATCAGAATAAGCAAGGTGCCAGATTGCAGGATACAGGTCACGTGCAAACAGGAATCTGTAATTAGGAGGGAGAAATCAGCGGGTCGTCACAGACACGAGGGTGTGGAGAACCACCCAATCACTAGTCGGCTTTCTCCAATGCCCCCAGCAGAATCCTGGCAACATGGGACCAGCTGGTTTCACTGCCAGGAAGCCAGTGGGGCTTGTACAGAGATGTACATGCATCTCCCTCCCACACCTGGGGAGAATGGGCTTTCAGGTGGATGCTGAGGTATGTAGGCTGAGAATCAGGAGAGCACCAAGGGGTCTGAGAAAGTGGAATGACAGGAGTGCTGCTCAAGGAAACTGCCTCACACAGAGTGCTCCATTCACCATTCTTAAGGATGGGGGTGAAGCAAGCTTCCCAGAAGAACTCCAGAGGGGCTGGAAGGAACAGGCCAAGTTACAGAAGGAGGAAGGAAGGGAAGGTCTGCAAAGAAATTGCGCTGTGCAAGAAGGAAGTCACTTCCTTGGCCCTTGGACCTGGTGTCGGAATCCAGAGCTAGGTGAAGGTCACAGAGAGGAAGAGACACTGGAGAGAACTGGGTCAAACACAGAGATATGACAACATCTTCCAAAGTGCACTGCAGCAGCTCTTAACACTGGGACCCAAGACTGAAGTTCTCCATAGTATGTAATAGATACTCAACAGTGCTTTTCCTGAAGAGATGTGGGATTTTTTTAAAAAATATTTTTATTTATTTATTTTTAGAGAGAAGAGAAGGGATGGAGAGAGGGAGAGAAACATCAATGTGTGGCTGCCTCTCATGTGCCCCCTACTGGGGATCTGGCCCAAAACCCAGGCATGTGCCCTGACTGGGAATCAAACCAGCAATCCTTTGGTTTGCAGGCCAGTGCTCAATCCACTGAGCCACACCAGCCAGGGGGAGATACGAGATTTTTTAAAGAAGTGCTTGCATAAGTCCAACAAATGGTGAGAAAATGTCCAATCTCACTGCTAAAACAAATTAATGAAAATGATACCATTTCTTTTTTTTTGGTGGTGTTTTGTTTTTGCCTATGAGATTAGCAAATAGCAAAGAATAAAGATCAAAATGATTTAAGCAATATTTCTGGATAATAATTTAGTAACGAGTATCAAACATGTTAAAAATGATCATACCCATTGACCCAGCAATTCCACTTAAAAAACAATTTTAAAAAATTATCTTAAGGACATAATCAGATATATGCCCAAAGAAGTAAAGCAAAGTTTTGTTTATAGTCTTTCTTATAATACCTGCCAGTCTCATTCCAGGACACAGATAGAGATAAGGATAGAAACAGATAGAGATAAGGATAGAAACAAATAGAGATAAGACAAATGTCCAAAATCGGGGCTCGGTGAGGTGAGACTGAGGTGAGGATGAAACCGCATGCAACATTGAGGGTTATAGGTTGACTCAGAAGATGTTTACAATATATCACCACCGTGTCAAAGTTTTTGCAACTATATAGTGTTGCTCCCCCCAACAAATCTCTATATAAAATATACAGATACATGAATACAAAAACAACTGGGGGATATTATAGCAAAAAGCAAATAATCTTTATCTCCAGAGGTGATAAATACAGGCGATTTCGTGTGTGTGTGCGCACAAGGGGCTATGATTTCCACATTCTCATTGATCATATTATTTTTGTAATTAGATAACATATTATTTTTTAAATGAACAGACTGCTTACATCTAGGATTTTTCCTAAAGCACCAAAAACTAAGGCTTTTGCATCATCTAGATTCTAGAAGTAAGTTCTAGATCTGTTTTTCTTCTGAGCTTTTTTCCTTCAGCAGAGGCATGCTTCTTGGTCTGTTTCCCATATAACACATCTGAGCAGGTGGCCTTAAAATAAAACAAAACAATGCCAGATAGCACTCTCTATCACCCCCTGTTTCACTCCCAATAATCACTGAGCTAGGCACCCTGGCCGACTGGGGATCCACCCCCATCACAGCCCGTCTGCTGAGTCCCTCTGTTGAGGTGTGCACCCCCGTTCTGCCGTGGATACTCTCCTGAGCCCTCAGCTGGACTCCGAGCATGCCAGCCTAGGGGGAACTCCCTAGAGTGGTATGTGAGGACACCACCTCCCCTTCCCAGCCCAGGTAGCCACACAGTCCTGGAAACCTGCAGTGGGCCTCCGATGGGCCTGCCAGGTCCAACCCTCCCCATGAATCCTTTTCTCTCCCTCGGACACCAGGCAAAACCAGCTCTGTGGGGTGAATGTAGAGGTATCATGCAGTGAGTCCGGCTGTATATCTACCCTGATCCTTGACCCCAAGAGCAACAAAGTGCAAACACTTATTTACTCAAACTGCCATGTGATTACATTGAAGCCCAGCTGCTGAACCCAGAGAGAACTGTCTTTCTGGTGGGTAGAAACTTCCTGTCAAGGACAGTTAATTTTAATTTTTCCACTGAGCTCAACCTCAAAGTGAGGCTGATTGCTACTCAGCAAGATGGACTGCATTAGTGGAGCCTTTAATTGAGGGCAGATCTACGTCCCAAAAGCATAATGTTTGTTGTATACATACTTTGGGACAAGAAGAAAAATGAAAAACAGACCTTTCCAAGGAAAAATTGAAAGCAGAGTGTGTTCCACAGTCAGGATGGCAGCACCAAGGGCTGGCTAGGGGGCTTGGTTGGACTCCCCACCTCCCTACGCCTCGGTTCTAATGGGCTGTTGGCAAATGTTCCTAAAAGCTCAATGCCTGTGTTCATCTCCCTCTTTCCCAAACACTGGGCTCTATCGCAGTTTCTCTCATGGCAAACAAAGCGCTCCAGGAGACCAGCGACTGATGAGGGCCTCAGCGAGGGGCCATGGCACGGGATTCTGCTGCAGGGCACATTTGGCCAAGGTGCTGATCCATGTTGGCATCTGTTATGGCCACTTCTGTCCATGTCCTTTCCCAGCGGCCTTGAGATGAGCCCTCAGCTGGAGCACAGTGCCACTTCTGCTTCTTACTGTTATGGTTCCAGATCCTTGTCGCCTTTTCCGAGCTGTACAACTTGTCTTTGTGCTATTGAAAGAGGTGTCCTCTCAAAGCCCAGATGGGGTCACCCCTCCTCAAGTCTAACTCTCCTTGACTTTCAGACACAGATCCTGGCAGCCAAGCACTTCCACGACCAAAGCCCACCCTCCCTCTCCAAAAGTCCTGTCACATCCTGTGCTCTGGCCAAACCAGTCCCCTTCTCCCTCCCCCCATTCTCAATCCATTGGCCAGTCTGCTGTGATGGCCTTCTGGTCCAGGCCACCTTCCGCTCTTGGCTACACCACTGTGACGGCCTCCAACAGAGCTCCTCGCTTTTATGTTTCCCCCTTCTCCAAATCTATCTCCACGTATCAGCCAGACTAATCTTTAAAAAAGTAAACAATGCTCACCCCTTCCTAAAAATCCTCTGTGGCATGTGGCATTCTACCACACAGAATAAAACCCAACTCTTTCCCCCAGGGCCTACAGGGCCCACCGTGACACAGCACCTGCCCACCTTTGCAAATTCCGCTTGCACCTCTACTCCCCTCACTACTACAGCCACACTCTTTCCCTTCTGCTCTTTGCACTTGCTGTTCCTCCTGCCTAGATGAAATACTTTTTTCCCAACCCTTCCCCTGCCCAGCTCCTTCTCATTCCTCAGAATTAGCTTAAAAGTCACTTCCCTGCAGCGGACATCCCTGACCACCTTCCCTAGAGCAGGACCACAGTTGTTCTACAAAGCTCTCAATTTCTGTCTGAAATGATCTTGTTTATTCATTGGTTTGTAATTTGCTATCCCTACTGGAATCTAAGCTTCCTAAGGGACCTTGACTAATCTGTTCATTGTTGCTATATCACCAGGACAATGCTTGGCACACAACAGAATCTAAATTACTATTTGGGGATAAATGATCAAATATAGGAAATAATAAACATGTCCTGAAAGACCTTCATTATCTCCAGCCTCCATTCCTCATGTTGTGCTATCTCCTTGGTTTGACATGCCCTTGCCTCCCTCTGCCCTTCTGTGGCCAAGGACTGACACTTGCAGTGAGGCGGGCTCTAAAGCCCCTCTCCCATAAAGCCTCCCCTGTCTGCTTTAGGCAGGAACAACCCCAGCTTCCTCTGCTTCATGGTCCAAGGCCACCTACTTCTACATGACTTGACCCTGTTCCTGGACATTCTTGCCTAGAAAGAGAAAGCTACACACCAGAAACTAACTTCACTGTTGGCTTTAGGAACTCCCCCAAATCCATGCAAACAACCGACTGCTCAAATAGCTCCCCTTCCCAGATTATTGTTCTGCCCAACTAGACAATGATTCACTCACCAAAGCAAGGGTTTTGCATTGTGTTCACCCATTCCATGAACATCAACATCAAGAATTTTGCCCACTCCCAGCCAAATCCTGCACTAAAAGACTTACCTGTCTTAAACCTTCATTCGAGCCCCAACCTCCAAACCCAGCCCTCTCAGAGGAGAGGCTGCTTTAAAGTGTCTCCTGAGGTTCTGTGAAGGGGGCACTCTGCCCTGCATTCGGTTTTTCTTGATGAACACGTTATTCTGGAGGCCTTCAAGATTTGGCTGGTGACGGCCCACTCCTGCGACCACCACAGTGTCCAGCACCAAACTCTTTTGTATGTGGGGAATGATGAAAGAGTAAGCGCACAAACGAACAGTTGCCTCCCCTACCTTCCAACACCTTCCTTCCCTTCTCGAAGCATCCTAGCTAGAAACAAGAAATGGCACAGGTGCTTAAGGGGCCAGTCAGCTGTAAGAGCAGGGCTTTGGACTAAAGAAGTCCTTCATTTCAATGACTAGGCCTTACTGCGGCAGCCGGAATCGACTCCTGAAACCAGTGGGCGGCCCCCTAGCTTCCCCCCAGTTCCGGGCTAAGGCGCCGCACCGCCGACCAGACTCTCTCCTTCGCGCCCAGAGCGACGGCGCTGGACCGCTATGGGCTGCAGAAGGCGGGCTTCACGCACGTGCTGAACGCTGCCCACGGCCGCCGGAACGTGGACACGGGACCCGACTACTACCGCGGCATGGCCATTGAGTATCACGGAGTGGAGGCCGACGACCTGCCCACCTTCGACCTCAGCGTCTTTTTCTATTCGGCGGCTGCTTTCATCTATGCTGCGCTCCGCTCAGATCACAGTAAGAGACCCGCAACCCAGCAGCGGCCCCGCCCCCAGCCCGTGGCCCCGCCCCTCACCCAGCGGGAGGGGGTGGTCTAGGCACTCGGAGTCTGCTCCCCTCTCAAAGGCGGCCCAGCGAGGGTTACATGTGGATGAGCTGGAAATGTCTGGAGGCCCTAAGCCCCACTGAGCTGATGGCTAGCGGCCTTCGGCTTTGATTGAATTGGCGTTGGGAGGGTTCAGAGGAGAGGTCTTTGGCCCGAAGCTCTCTCCCCTAAGGCACACCAGCCATCCTTGCAAAGGCGGGGTGTTCTGGCAGCCCTTAAAGCTGGGATGACCCAGAGACACTAATGGTGCCTGTGCCCACACCCGACTAATAGTCAAGGGTTTCAACGCCAGAAAACCCTCAGGCTGCTGACTTGAGTGGAAATCTGTGGAAAGACTTCAAATTCTCCTGCCAACTAACCAAGCCCACAGCCTCCCTACCTCTTTAACATCCCCCCAAGCAACGGTTTAGTGAGACCCCCTGTAGAAAGCTGACGACCTAGCCTTCCTATATGGCTAGCTATATTTGAGGCCGAGCTTGGCACCTGGCATGTCCAAGGTTCCCAAGGTTTATTATGCATCTTTGAAATCACAGTGCTGGACCTTTTGCTCAAACTGCAGGCTTAGCTGCCCTCCAGGGAAAGGCTACAGGGCTATTTTGGAGAGAAGGGCACACCGTAGGAATGTGTCAGGTAAGACAATATGCAGTTATTGTCACAGGGTGTGTTTTGGTGGCATTCCTCGGAGGCCAGAGGGATTGCAGCTCCCTGACCTGTGCCCTCACTTCAACCCCGTGTGTCACAGCCCTTCCTGGGACTGTCGCATAATGCGGGGCATCCAGTTGCAGGAGAGCCCCCTTATTTGCAGTTTCACTTTCCCTTGTTTCAGTTACCTGTGGTCAACCGTGGCCTGAAAATATTAAATGGAAAATTCCAGAAATAAACAATTCGTAAGTTTTAAATTACATGTCTTTCTGAGTAGTGTGATGAAATCTCGCAGAGTCCTGATCCATCTGGTCAGGGACATGAATCATCCCTTTGTTCAGGGACCCACGCTGTCTGCCCTCCCTGCCCGTCCGTCAGTCAGCCACCCTCTCAGTTAACAGAAGGCAGTCTCGGTATCCCGGTGCTTGGGTTCAGGTCGCTCTTATTTTACTTACTGGCCCCAAAGTGCAAGAGTGGTGACACTGGCAATTCAGATATGCCAAAGAGAAGCTGTGAGTGAAAAGGTTCTTGAGTTAATAGGGAAAGAAAAAATAAATTGCAGCTGATCTTACTATAAAGGAATCTCCTATTCATAAAACTATAAAGATGGAAGAAGAAATTTGTGCTAGTTTTGCTGACACACCTGAAACCGCAGAAGTTACGGCTACAGTGTGTAAGTGTTAAGATGGGAAAAGCGTTAACTTTGTGGGCAGAAGACAGAACAGAAAATGTGTTCTGACTGATGGCCACCTGTTGCACCAGACAGCTTAGAGCCTGTATGAAGATTCCAGCAGGGGGTCCCCTGAAATGCGTGACACCAAGACATTTACTGCAAGTAAGGGATGGCTACACAGATTCAGGAATAGTTTGGACAGAAAAAATATAAAAATTACTGGAGAGGCTGTGTCTGCCAATAAAGCAGCTGTGGCCACATTTCTGGTAGAGTTGAAGGAGTCGATAGGTTCGGTACCATCTGTGGTTTCAGGCATCCACTGGGGGTCTTGGGACACATTCTCTGCAGATAAGGGGGGCCTGCAGCACTGAAAGCCTTTCTTATCACGAGAGGTTGGGATTACAAGGCTCACTGACTGACCAGCCTGCTTCAGGAACTTGCGACCTGTGGCTGGGTGGAGGCCATGCCTGCTGAGCAGCCTCAGACCTTGATGGCCGTCCCAAGGTGGGCCTGGCCCCACGGCCAGCCGTAGGCACCAACAATTTGTCGTTCTTTTGGTTCACAAAGCAATGTCATGATGAAAAAGAAACCTCCGAAGCTGAAGTGCTTGTATTGGGGGATGCCTTATTTCAGAGTTGTTCTTTGATGAGTCTATTTATGGGCCAGCTTTTGTGTTATGCACACTCTGGGCTTCCAAGCAGGATCAAAAAGCAACTGGACTCTGACTCATCACCACGAGGTAAAACTTGCCTCAGAGTATTTGAAGTTAACTGAAAACATATTTGACATGAAAAAACAAAAAGGTACAGTACGACTACCCAATCCTTCAGTTTCACTTGCTATTATTACATCTTTGGCCTTCCCTTAATAAAAGGCGCCTGGCAGGCTTTGGAGAACACAGGGCTGGGTTCAAATTCGCAACTTACTAACGATGTGATTGCTCTGAGCCTTGATTTCTCCATCTGGTGATAAAAATATTTATCTTGAAAGGTTATAATGAGGATCAGCAGTCACCGACATGAAGCACTTCGCGGAGACCCTGGTGCGCAGCAGGCTCTCAGATGTGTTTGATAAAGAGAGGTCACGCACCTCGAAGCACGTGACCAGCCAGCATAGGCACATCGTTGTAATAAAGTTTCCAGTCCCCAAAGAGAAAAAGACATTCCAGCTTTGAACTAGCATGATACACTCGCATGACAGCTTGTTTTTGGTTCCCAACACGTGATTTTAGAGTCTGCCCCCACTGCCCAATCAGGGAAGAATGGGGTTCTCAAGTCCTGTTCAGGCCTGGGCAGACCACAGAGCTTCGACGAGGAGATGTCAGGCTGGTAGACCAGGTGGTGGAAAGCACCTAGCAAAGAAAGGGGCCAGAGGGAGAAGTATATACCCAGGTTAGAGGGTATGCAGGGGATGGGAGACTAGACCAGTTGGCAGGGGATGGGGATCAGGACATGACCACATGCTAGGTGGGAGGCTGGGCTCCCCTCTCAGTGCCCTTCGCACTTGCAGATCTGAAGACCTCCCTGAGCTGAGGGCTTAAAGGCCAACCCTTCCCACATGCAGAGAGCGGGAATGAATGAAGCTGGCTGCACGTAAGGCAATGGGGTGTGAATAGTGGGTGCTTGTGGCTAAGTGGAGAGCTCATATCCCTTTCAAAGGGGGCAGCTGCTGCTCTGTCCCAGCCAACGTTTGTTTTGTGAAAATCAGCGCAAATGTGGTAGATCCGACTTTTCAGGAAACGTCTCCAATCTGGATTTTAATGTAGTATCACTCAATTTTTAAGTGTTGGCAACAAATTGAAAATTTCTTAAAAGGCTGCGAAGGCCAAACAAAAGAAACCCAGTGGCTGTCAGTTTGTAACCTGAGTAGTCAAAGGAACAAAATAAAATGCTGGTTAGCTCAGCAACAGCATTGTCACAGACCCGGAATAGTGGAGATGACTTGTGCTCGGCCTGCCTGCTGCATGCAGGGGGCTGCGGGGTCGTGTCTAATCACGCACTGGGAGACCAAGGAACATGACCGTCGATAGCATTTCGGAGCCAGGCCCACTCGCATGTTTCTTATTATACTCTTGATGTAAGAGGTGTTGATGGACAGTCTGGCCAAAAGGCAAGGCGTCTCCCTTTCCTCTCTCTTGTCTTTCCTCTTCTTCCTTGGCCGGTTTCTGCCAAGTGTACACCGTTTCCCCTGGCTACCCCTCGCAGCTCATCTTGTTCACTCTGTTGGAACAGCATTGCTTGTGGAGCTGTGCCCGTGATTGTAATCAGCCCCAGGGGGCCCACTCCCATCCCTACCCTACCCTGATTTGCCCTTTCTGAAAGAACTCCCCAGGGAACCTCAGTCACTCCTGAAAAATCTTAGAGATAATCTAGTCCAGTGTCCTGCCCTGAGAGCTGGGGGAACAGAGGCCCAGAGAGGCCAAGTCACGTGCCCAGAGTCACAGAGCTCATTAGAGGCCAGTGGGAATTCCTTCTGTCACTCAACCTTTTGCCCTTATTTTCAGCATCTGGTGACTTTGCTGTGCAAGAAGTCACCAAAATATTATGGAAGGTGAGGCATTCCAGCTGGTTATAGGATTTGAAACAACTGAACTTGTCATCTTCATCAGAAAAACACATTCTGACAAAATGCTGCCACAGGGGCCCCGTTTGGACGGCCGTAACTGCGCCTCGTGCCGCATCCTCGGAGCTGGACCGGCGTGGTCTTCATTTGATGAGAGCTTCTAAGAAATCCCAGGCACACACCATGAGGCTCTCTGGAGAGCAGGTCTTATACCACCACTCTCCTTTTGTTCTTTCTCTTTCTTAAACAAACAGTCCACAGCCTGCTTTTGAAACCGTCTTAAAATCCGTTACGGACAAGGTAGGTATGAATAAATAAATGAAGTCTGCTTTTGAGCAGGAGGTTGAGCCTCCGATATTTCTAACTTTTAACCAGATCAGACTTCCAGGGGGTTTTAAGGCCTTCTGCCCCACTGCAGCCCTCCCAGGCCTGCCCCTCGGCCACTTCAGACACACCCTGCACCCTTCTTCTGAGGACTTCCACAGGCCCAGGACGGTCTGGGGAGAAGTATGAACTCTGGTTTTGCCTGCTGCTGAGGAAGGCATGCTCCAAGCTAGTGACTGAGAGACAGGCAAAGGGCACCCCCCAAACCAAGGAAGGAGGTTGTTTAGAGAGTGCACACCTTGTAGGGGGTAGGGGTGGTGGAGGTGAGGGGGTGTGGGCCGGGGGGCTTGGCCTGTATGTTTGAGGACTACGTTCTGGTCAGAAAATATGCAATTGGGATGCCATAGAGATTCTGGATTCAGGTTTTCTTCATAAGATTGTGGGAATTCAACTTCTGGTGAAGGCCTAAGGGGAACAATTTCACTGAAATCACCATTTTTCAAGCATAGATTGTGACCTATAGTGATTCATAACAACAGTGCAGTGGGTGCAACCAGCAGTTCTTTAAAAAAACCGAGTAACTAGAGAACAATAGAAAATATCAGCAGGCATCTCACGTAATACCAGCACATATTGCGTAAAACCCTTGTCTGATACACTCGCACTTACGATACCACGTAGCATTTAAGAGCTCTGACTCTGGCATCAGGCGGCCTGGGCTCCAACCACAGTTCTGCCACTTCCTAGTCGTGTGACCTGAACAAGATGCTTCTGTGCACTTCAGCTACACCCTCTGAAAAATGGTGACATTCGTTTTTATCTATGTCACCAGGCTGTTGTGAGCATTGACTACAGTAAAAATACGTAACAACATACTTGCAAGATACGGGGTGAAGTGAGGCTGTGTCTGGGTCAGCGTGAGTTTTATACAGTGCTTCCGAGAGTCACACACGAGTCTGAAAGACCCGGATCTAGAAAATGCCAACCCTGACAGCGCCGCCCTGCTCAGGGCCCTAACCCCGGCTGGTGCCTGACTCACAGGGAGCCTCCTGGCTTCTTTGGCGTGGGCCACGCAGGAACCAGCCACACTGGGAACGGGCCAAAGGCAGCCTTCCTTGCCTTCTCTTCCTGAGAGTAGTTTCTCACCACATGATGCTGGGCTCCCACGATGCTTAGCAGAGCCGTAGAGCAAAGAGGGTGCAAGGGCCCTGAGAGTCAGAGGGCAGGCCCTTCACCCTAGGGAGACCTACCAAACTCAAGTGGCTGAGGGCCTTAATGCCTGCTGTCACAAAAACAAAATGTAGCTCCAGGAGTTCCTGCTGGAGCTGAGCACCACCTCCACCCCACCCCCTCTCCTTCCGCCTCTTTCTCTCCCACTCTCTTCCCCCTCCCCCCACTTAACAGACTTCAGGCTCCCAAAAGACTTAATGAACTACAGCTTTCGTCTGTTTCAAGCATTTAGTCATGACAGAAAGAATTACCCTTTTTGCCAGGAGAGGAAGAAACGCTTTAGTTATCAGCAGAGCTGGCACGGACCCAGGCGGCCTCTGGAACAGTCTGTGGCGATGAGAATGCCAGAGGCAGACATTCCACCCCAGGCGCACAGTCACGCCGGGGCCAGCCTCCCTGCAACCCAACCCAGCGGTAAAGAAGCTGGCCCTGCTTCTTGCCCTCCTTTCTGCCACACTCTTGTAGCTCAGCTACATGAAGGGTGGGAGTGGAGGGTCCCAGTCAGCCTGTGGAGATTTGTGGGAGTAAACTGTGATCAAACGAGCAGCTCTCGTGGGATACCTCTCCTCCATGCCAGCACTATGTGTGAGAGGCCATCAACAGAGCCCTTACTGCTGCGCAGGCCCATCTGCCCAGGCTGGGGACAGAGAACCTGGGGCCTGGTATTCAAGGCCTCTTACGTTTCTCGTGCGGCCGCGGCTGCTATCAGCACTGTCCTGGACGTGGTCCCCTGAGGAAGGCGAGAGGGACCCAGGAGACCCACGTCCACTCAGAAGTGTTCTTTCCAAGCTGTTCTCACACCCTGAACATGCTCCAGAAACCTGGGGATGTCTGTGAGTGTCTTCTTGGTCGTCCTCCCAGGCCTTGGGCCTGAGACGCAGGAACAGGGACAGCACTGGGGCCGCACAGCTCAAGCCTCCTTGGCGAACTCAATCCCAGCGGAGCGATCGCACAGCGGAGTGAGGGCGGCCGCCGGGATGGCAGTAGTGGCAGTGGCGGGCACAGCCAGAGGGCCTAATCTCATTATTTTCTCTGTCCCAAGAGCATAATGGCCAGTGTCCGGCACACTGTAGGGCCTCAATAATATGTTGCTTTGAACTACTTCTAGTGCTGGCACCAGCTTTCTGAGTGACCCATGGCAAGTCATTTCCCTCTCTGAGCCTGTTTTCCTTCTCTGTAAAGCAGGGATGGTAATAATGAAGCCGTGAAGGTTGTATTAAGGATGAAATGAGGTAAACGGGGTGGGTGCTCACTAGGTGAGCTCTAGAGCGCCACCAAATGGAGGATGAGGAAACAGCTTCACATCAAGGCGTCTGAGCTGGGCCCTTTCTATTGCCATGGTAGTGGCCAAAAGGAGCTTTTTTGCATGTGTGTGAAAATCCTTTTAGGTCTCTGGTTCTCAGACTCTTTGGTTTCAGAACCCTTTTATGTTCGTAAATATTACTGAAGGCCTCAAAGAGCTTTTGTTTATGTAGGTTATATCTATCAATATTTACCTTAGTGGAAAGAAAAATTGAAAAATTTAATACTTATTCATTTAAAAACAATGAAACACACCATTGCATATTAACATAATAACATTTTTATGAAAAATTATATTTTCCAAATACAGTTAGGGAGAAGAGTGGCATTAATTTACATTTTTGCAAATCTCTTTAATACTAGACTTATTAGAATCCAGTTGGAATCTCATTAGCTTCTGCATTCAATCTGTTGCGATACATTGTTTTGGTTTATGTCGATGAAAAACCTCCAGCCTCATTCAAACATGTAGTTGGAGAAGGGATGGATACTTTAAGAAACTTTTCAGATAATTGTGGATATTCTTCTTCGATACTACACCCAAACTCGACAAATGATAACTTCTTAGAGACTAGTTGTGATGTGGGATGGACACCACATCATTAAACTTCACACTTAGTTACCTGAAAATCCACTGGTCTGTCTCGCACTGTGAATGGATTTCTTAGCCCTGCATGGTTCTGTAACATCCTGTATTGGTCATCTGGAAAATATTGGTTTACTAAGTTATGTAGATCCTCCAAATATTGATACTTCTCACTGTACATTATCAAAAAACACATCTGTTAACTATATCGCTGATTTTAACAGAAAAATCTTCAAAGTACTCGGAAACTGTCAACTTTGCGGTGATAGATACAAGTTTTCCAAAATTCTAATTTTTGCGCAAAAGCTTGCAGTTTATCACTGGCAATAAATACCATCAGTTGTCTTCTTTGACTCGACAGGCTGACTTTGTTCACTTTTGAGAAAAAGTCTGCCAAATACCCAAGTTTGAATGACCATGGTTTTTCTGCCATTCACTCTTTTAAGTAAAAATGGTGTTTCATGAAACAGTGGCTAATTCAGCCTGCAACTCAACCCGCCAGTGCTTTTTCCGAGATAACCATCACAGCCTGGTACGCAGCCCGAGCGCTGTACGCGCACGTCGCATGTCATCACACAGAATATTAAGAACTGTAACCAAGGGCTGATGTTGGATGAATTAGGATTTACGGCTTCATCCAGGGTATTCCAAGGGAAACTGGCCCCCCCCCCCCCACGAGAGTGCACCGGGGGGGAAGAGTGCAGTGATTGCTGGTACGGTTAGCTTGGTGCCTCTTCTCTCCGCTGTTTCAGGTAAGATCCTGGTTCACTGCGCCATGGGCCGCAGCCGGTCGGCCACCCTGGTCCTGGCCTACCTGATGATCCACAGGAGCATGACGCTGGTGGAGGCCATTCAACAAGTGGCAAAGAACCGCTGTGTCCTACCCAACCGGGGTTTTCTGAAGCAGCTCCGTGAACTGGACAAGCAGCTGGTGCAGCAGAGGCGACAGGCCCAGCCCAGTGACAATGGCGAGAAGGCCGGCGAGGAGGAGCTGTAGGGCCCCACGTGGGACAGCGGAGACACTTGGGAATGAAGAGGGACGGCTGAAACAGCTCTGGCCTGTGACTTCTGTCATGGAGAAGGGACAGTGAGACCAAAGCTTGACTTCTTCCAAATCATCTTAAAGTTCCTAGGTGCATGCTGACGGACAGACAGTTTTTGGAGGCTGCCTCTTGGACGAGCCATTTGGCTTCACATCAAAATGGGGCAGACTGGCTTCCCAGCAGAACTGGTTGCAGATGAACACAGTTCTGCATTTGGTGCCTGTGTTTTTTATTGTTTATTCTTTTGTAAGCTGGGAGCAGACAAGGATTTTAAAATAAGTAGGCATTGTGCTGTGACTAAATGTTTGGCTGTCTGAAAGTCACATTCTTAAAAAATAATTTTGAAATATAAACATGTTTTCGAACCATAGAAAAGTGCCTGAGAGTGATGTTCTTCAGGAGAGTTTGCACAGCTCATTAGGAAGATCGTCTCTGTGACACCTGCGTTTCCTTACTGCCTCACGCATCCTGTTTTCAATGGAATCCCCAGAGTCAGGTCCCCTATACATGCTGCTCTCCAAAAGCTGCAGAGAGCAACTCATTTGGTGAGATGGGGAGTGGGGTCCTGGGCCCCTACACAGAGTCCCTGCTTTGGGCTCCCCACCTTCCTCAGGGAGCCAGGGCTGTTCAAACTTTTAGCCAGAGCTGCCACTACTCAGAGAAATTCAGTAAACTGTGGTAAATTTGCACAAGAGTTCAACTTTAAAATTTTGGAAAAGAGGGAGGAGACACTCTTTAGTGAACAAGAACTCAGGGAAGGGCCTTTCATTTTGATTTTTTTTTTTCAGTCCCACCAGAAAGTATTTGCCAACGTGCTCTCTCTGGAATGGGAGAACAAGGCATCCAGGTGAGCTCAGGTGGGGAGCTCCCCCTTCCTTGAAAGTTCAAGCTAGTCCCCAGACTCTCTGATTTTCATTCCTGAGGAGAACAGCAGGCACCAGGTAGGTAGGGATGGCTTCTAGAATTAGGAACAAGCAACCAGACAGAACCCAAAGAGGGTTACTGATGGAGATGCTGGTGGTCAAGGACCAGAAACCAAAACTGCCTAGAGAAAGTGGAGTGTCATAAAGGCCTATGGGGAAAATGTGAAGAGGTCCAGTTTTCCAATCTGGCTGGGGTTTTCAGTGGAATGAAAGAGGAGGTTTGTTATAAAGGATAGTGTCCAGGGACTCAGCAGTTGTGCAAAGCCACCCAAGGGTAACCCTGTGAACTCTGGTGGGCTGCCCTGCTTTTGTGCCAGAGGGGGAGGACTTGTGGCCTGGCCCCTTTCTGGGCTGGCTTCCTGGAACTGCCCAGGTCTCCTCTGGGTGACTCACCTTGGCCTGGGAGGAATCAGGTCCTGGTTATGACTCATATTTGAGTGTGATGGAAGCTGCACAGGCTCTTGGGAAAGAGACACCAAAACAACAAATAACCCCCCATCCCCCACACACAAACTCTAAAGTCATAGTAGCCCCTTCCTAGACTTTTCTAATCACAGGATCCTAATAATTGCCTTGAAAGTCACCTGTGTCCTAGGTCTGATCTATTCCTTGTCCAGAGGAAAATCAGTATTTCCATTTTAATAAAATATACGAACAACTGTAGTTCCCCTGCTGGTATTCTCTCGAGTTCCTACCCCTTCCTACGTGCTCCCGCCTCTCTGAGCACAGCGGAATCAGAGAACTTTTGATTATGAACTTTTGATGTTGGAGGTCCAGCCTCTTCACTACGGTTCCTGGGAGCTAGAGGTAGGAGAAAGGAGAAACAGAAGTTTTTGCAGAAGTGTTTCAAGTCTTCAGAAGTAAAATATTCATTCAGTCAACAAGTATGTATTGGGAGCCTACCACATGCCAAAAAGTGGGGTTAGGAGGCCAAAAGTAAAACCAAAAATATATGTTGTGATTAAGTACAGTGAGGTAAACAGGTGGTAAAGTGAACAACTGGGGGTAGGAGGCGGGGGAAATCCGCTTTCGACCGGTGGTTGAAGAAGACCTCTCTGAGACTGGGATGAGGTGAGTCTTGAAGGAGTGCACCGTCCAAATAGGAAGGGAACATTCTAGGCTGAGGAACAGCACAGGTGAAGGCTCTGAGGTGGCAGAGAAGTGTGTCTTGGGGGAAACACTCCACAGTATGTGTGTGGAACTGCCTGTCAGTGAAGCCAGAGCTCGTGGATGAGGCAAGGAGTGGAAGGAGAGAGGTAGAGATGCTAGACTTTATTCCAAATGCAAAGAAAACCCATTGAAGGTTTTTAAGCAGGAGAATGAATGGTATTATCCATGTTTTAAGGAAATCACTCTGGAAGGAAAAAGTCACTGTGGCTGAAGTATGGAAAATGGATTGCAGGAAGTTAAGATGGGAACCAGTTGGGCTGTTGGAAGTGTAGACAGGAAAGAGGAAAGTGACTTGGACTAATGCAGGGCCAGCGGAATAGTACTCAAGATTATTTTGGAGTTATCCTGGAGAATCAGCAGAACCTTGAGAAGGAGTGAGAAATGAAAGCTATCAATTCGACTTCTTGGTGGTGCCTCAATACTGAGATGGGTCGACAGGCCAGAAATGGGAGCAGGGGATAAAGATCACTTCTGTCGTGTCTGTTAGGACATACAAATGTGTCCCATGTCATTTGACCTTAAATCTAGAGAGAGCTCAGTCCAGAGATACAATAAAGGATGCTGTCTGCATAGAGGTGGAATTTGGAATCATTGTACCGAGATGAGAGGAGACAGGGAGCCCCAGGAAAGGGGACAGAGAAGGGACAAGAAAAAGCCAGAGTGTGGAATTAGGGAAGCCTGGGTACAAAGGAACGGAAGGTACTGCTTCGTAATGCAACTGCCCTTGGACTCTGAGCACTGAGACCAGTGCTCTGTAGACCAGCACTTGCCTGGAACAACAAAGTAACCTGTAATTTGTACAGCACTTAACTGTTTTTAAAGCATCATATGTTAGCTAAACCTTTAAATCAGAGAGATGACAAGTTATGGTCTTCTCACAGAGTAAAGTGCTACAGGAAAAAGCTGAGATTTGGAGAGAACTGGGTTTATGGAATTTTAATCTCATCTGTAAATTGAAGACAAAAGCCCCACCTCCTACCCAGGATGTGTGTGCATCACGTGGGAGGGCTGTCTGTGAAAGCTTTGTTAACAACATTGTCACTACTTCTGAAGCAAAAGGCTGGCAAGGAAGACCCATGCCTTCACGCCTGGGTAGGCACAACGTGCCCTATAGAAAAGTAGAGGTTACCAGCTGACAACCTTGTGTGAAGGCAAGAACACCACACTGGGTTTAAAAGATGGGGCCTGTTAATGAATTTCTGCCTAATGGTGACATTCCAGTCCGATAAATCCAAGTTCCCGTTTTCCAGGATCCTTGGGGCCACATTTCGGTCTGAATCGATTCCTCTAGTGAGAGTGGGTCAATGAGGAGGGTGCTGGGTGTTCTGAGGCCACTTCAGATCAGCAGTTCACCTCTTACGCCAAGTCTTTCTGTTATGTCAATGAACGCTGGGACTTGGGGCCAGCCAAGGCGCTCCCGGACCTGGCTCTGCCGCAATCCCCAGGGAGCCTGAGAAACACAATGAGTCCCAGTCCTGCCCTTTGACTCTGGCCTGGCAGCTCTGGGACTTGTCCACAAGCTCCCTGGAGGACTGTGAGGCAGGCAGGATGTGGGGGTGGTAGAGCCCGGGTATCACACAGACCAGAGGGTGTGATTGGCAAGCCATTGCCAAAGGCAACAGAGGGGAAACCTCATTCCCCAGAGAATCTTTAACATAGAGGAAAGAGATCAAATATGTGAAGGTTTCAAGGTGAGGCCTGTGGCAAGTTCTGTGTGGCTTCCGACCAGATGGTCAGCAGGTCCCCCACCCCACTGCCCAGGCTCAGCCAGCCTCTTGCCTGATGTGTGGACTCACTGAGCTGCCAAGGTCCTTGGCTGCTCCTTAAGTGACACAGCAGCTGATTCAAACAAGGGCACACAGCCACCTCCCACTCTAGAGGTGGATTAGGTTTCCTTTCCTACCAGCACAGCTCTGAAAGGTTCTCTTCACCCTTTGTGATGACAGCCCTTGCAGAAGTGTTTTTTGGAAACCCTCCCTCAGCCGCTACAGATTTTCCCCCATTGACTACAGTGTGGAAGGAAGGGGCCAAAAGATAAACTCTTGACACTAAGCCCAGAATGTTTTGTAACTATGAGAAAATAAATAAATAAGGGCAAGAGTATAAGGTGAAACCCCTGCTGGGCAGCCTGCCCCTGTAAGGCCTGTGATTCTGGGGTACAAGCACCATCCTGCCTTTTTGGAGTTTTATTGTCTCCTTTAGTTTGGGTATATGATCTGTACATCTGATTATTTTTGTGTGTGCAGTGGAAAAGCAACATTCTTCCTCCAAGACATATAAAAATTGTGACTGGCTTCGCAGGAGAGCTGTGCGCACCCATGTTTAGACTCTTTGGGAGCTTACGGGGCGGGCTTCACATGGGTGACAAGTCAAGCATACACTTCTAGGCTCATCGCTTGAATAACCAACTGTTTTAATAGACAGAACTTTCTCTGAATTCCGTAAAATAATATTTGAGAACACCTGCCTTTGGGGGGGATCTAAACTTTAGACACTAAAGAAAACATCCAATCATTCATTCACAACAGAGCAAAACTTCCACATTTTTTAAAAGAAATTAATTTTTCAAACATACAATCCCAATGTGAGTGGCTTTTGTGTGTGTGTGTGTGTGTGTGTGTGTGTGTGTGTGAAATATTTATTTATTTATTTTTAGAGAGAGGGGAAGGGAGGGAGAAAGAGGAGAGAAACATCAATGTGTGGCTGCCTCTTGCACACCCCTTACTGGGGACTTAGTCTGCAACTCAGGCATATGCCCTAACTGGGAATAGAACTGGCAACCTTTTGGTTTGCAGGCTGGCACTCAATCCACGGAGCCACACCAGCTAGAGCTTGGTATTAATCTTTAGAGAAATGAAGTCTGCTACCACTGTACTAGGGCCTGGGGTAGTTTATAAAGACTGTAAAACTGAGACGGATATTTGTGCAGGATCCCTTTGCAAATGAAGATCAAAGTCAAAAAGAAAAAAACAAATTCACTTTATTTTAAAGACAATGATTGGCATACAGAAGGTATGCACCAGCATAAAATAAACTTTCATGAAAAGCATTAAAATCCATTATAAATTAATTTATTAAATAGGTATTTGGTATATGTGATGGTTTATTAGATATCACTCTTATTTATTGCCAACCCCTCCCCCGAAGTCAAAACAAATCAGAAAATCTTTTAACTCCAATTTACACTAAATAATTTATTTTCCCCAGATGTGTATGTGTTCTGAGACGCGACCATGATACAGTTCGGCTGGTCATTCTCTACCGACCATAACATGACAGGACACAAGAGGCTAAAAATGGCTCATCATAATTTATTTTATGTTAAAATGTACAGCTTTTTTTTATTTTTGTTTTTGTTTTTTTTTTTTTTTGAAGTGACTGACTAAAAAGAGAACAGATAAATACAAGAGTGTCGCTGGCTCCTATTTTATACAAGGATTACGCCTCCCCTGCTTGGCCCTTACAGTCACCCTGTACAGGTACAAAGGCTACAAAAAAGGAAGCAATATAAACAGACACAAATAACTTTTTTTGCTTTTTTACATGCGATTTGTAAGCTTAGTTTGAGCTATTCACAAGCTACTTCTCTATTTTTCCTTTAAAAATAACTCCAATATTTTATAAAGATAGAAAAATCTACAGATGGAATGAAAATGTAAAGTTAGAGGCATTTCCATAAAATAGCAACTTTACACCAAATTCACTATTTTTTTAAATCCTGCCAAGTATTTGGACATATATGAAATGTTTCAAAACCTGACAGATAAACACTGAGATATGCTTCATTCAATAAACAGAAGTCTGCATTTATAAAACAGAAAGCTGCCTTTTTTTCCCCAAAGAAATCTGTCACCAAAATGGAAAAGGGTCTCAACTTTACACCAAACATTTAGCAATAAAACCCTTTTGACTAACCAAATGGGAATAGCTTTTATAGCTCTTTACAGTTTTATAATTAACAAAAATATAGTTTTTTTTTTAAACCCTCAAATTAGGGCACCCTAATCAAGGCAAAAAACTTAAGAAATGGCTTACCGTTAGCACAACACTTGTACAGTACTACAAAACGCACTGTCACTAACAAAGACATTAGCGGCATGCTGGAGTGTCCCCTTAAACAAAATATACAGTAACTGAAATGCTAAAGGCATTTACATGGAGTGGACAGGGAAGAACAAAAGGCTCTAGGTTCAGTATTAAAACAGATGATTTGGGGGTGCGGGGCTTGATATCCACATTGTTTAATGGAAGCAGGCACAGCAGTGGCTGCCTCCAATTGTAGTCCAAAGAGAGGCCTTCCTTTGCAGAGAATTTTATATAAAAGTAACAGAAAAAAAGGTACCACAAAAGAAAAAAAAAAAAAGGAAAAAAAGAAAAACAACTCGTATAAGGCTTTCTGCTGCATACAGCTTTTTTTTTTTTTTTTTTTTTTTAAATAAATGGTGCCAACAAATGTTTTTGCATTCACACCAATTGCTGGTTTTGAAATCGTACTCTTCGAAGGTATTTGTGCAGATCAATCCAAGAGTGACGTCCAGGGGTTTTGTGACTGCCCATGTTGCCTACCTTCTCATGTAGGACCCATTGAGGGACTGTTTGGACATGCCTGTGTTCATGTAGCCATGGTGTCCAGGGGCCGTGTACATCATATTACCGTGGGGTGGGGTCTGCATTGGCTGCTGGGCATATGGCTGGGTCCCCATCATGCCCATCTGCATCTGCATAGGGTATTGGGGTGTCTGATTCATGTAGCCATGATTGCTGTGGTAGCCACTGTTCATCATCGGCTGGGACATGCTGTACCCATTCATGGCATTGAGAGTGTTCATGTTCATGTTCACAGAGTTTACATTGTAGGCTGGGGCTGGCATCAGGTTCACACTCATGTTCATGCCTCTTTGCATTGCTAAAGTCCGTGTAGGACCCTGCATGGCAACAGTCTGAGAGCGCCCGTAGATTTGTGACTGATGGGTGGCAGTGGCTGGTGACAGAGATGCCGATTTGGTTCTCATGGAGACGTGGCCCTTGCTGGCAATCTGGGTTTGCAGTCTTTGGCTGTGGGAGATGCCAATATTTGATGCAGCCATGTTCCGTTGCAAAAGAGGCGGTGGCAGATTCATCGGAGGAGGAGTTAGGTTGGGGGGTGGGGTCATGGTAGCTTGTGCTTGGGGTCCCCCAGGGACAGAGTGTGGAGACTGAGAAAGCTGAACAAGCCCTGTGTTACTTAATGGTGTGGACAAAGAGGCACTGTTTGCATAGGAAGTTACAGCAGCGGAATGGCTGTAAGGCAATGAATGATCAATAAGTGTATTAGTTAACTGCTGTAGTTTGGCAAGGCTGAAGGTGGCTGACGGCTGTGGGTAGTGCCCAGCCCCAAAATCACTTTGACCCATTCGTTCATATAAGCCAATGTTGGTGTTGCCGGTCTCGGGGATCTCAGCCAGCTGCATGGGCGGAGTGAAGTTGGCAGCCAGGCTACACGGGGCCAGCTGCTGGCTGCCGCTCGGAGGCCTCTCCACCACACAGCCTTGAGGAGACTTGACGCTGCAGGTCGGGGGAGAACTGATGCTGGTCTGCTGCAGCATGCTGCAGCTTCCGCTGATGTTGGACATCTGCTGGGTGACAGCACAGCTGCTCTGTGTCAGATTGCTAGAGGTGAGGTTGCTATAAGAGCAGCTGTTCTGCGAAGAGCCGTTTCCACAAATGCTGCCACCCATAGTAGAATCGTAGCTGCTTGGGTTTTCATAGTTCTCAGTTGTGCTCTCAATACTGCCCAGGTCACTAAATCCGCTGTCAACGACTTGTTGTGAATGATCTGAAACTGATGGGACGTCCATCATGGGACTGGTTTCCATGTTCTGCAAAGATGGCACTGAGATGGCATTTTGATCGGGGCTGATTTGGGCATAGCTGTTTTCCAGGGCAGGGACACTTGGACTGCTGACAGAACGCACTGACTGGCCGGGATGGGAGTGGACGGATGAAACCGGGCTACTGTGGTCTGACTGTTGGCAGTCGTCCAGAGTGGCGGCAATCTGTGGACTTTGGTCTGCATGGGTGTAGTTCTGTAGGCTTCTACAGGCCTCTTGAGTCTCGGCGCAATCCTGAAAGGTGTCATCCTGTTCACTGTTCTCCTGGGTCAAAGACTGAACTGCCTGGACAGTCTCAGAGTCGATTTCCATGGCTGCTGTACTTCCCTCTTTGAACTCAGAATCTGCTTCGTCACTGTTCTTTTGGTCCTGCTTCTGTGCCTGTTCATCAGGGGGTTCCTCATCAGATTCAGGTGCAGGTTCAGTGTCTCCAGAAAGCGCCTTAGGTTCACTGTTACATGAAGCTGCAAGGTCAATGCCACAGTCCATTAAGACCTCTGGGTTTGAGTGACTAGGTTGGACACTAAGGTCTAAAAAAGCCCCCTGGTTTTCCAGTACTTCTTTGAAGGCTTCTCTAGGGCGTTCTTCCTTCTCGGCTTCTGCAGACTCCATGTGACTGTCATCTTCATCATCTGCATCATGACCCTCATTGTGAGATGGTTCTTCATCCTCTTCTTCCTCCTCTTCATGATCATCCAAACGCACAGGGTTCTCTTTGTCCATACAGACTTCCGGTTCTTCTTTTTCTTGACTTTCAGTACCACTTAGGTCTTTTTCTACATTTCCTTCTTCTTCCTCTTCCTCTTCCTCTTCTTCTTCCTCTTCATCCTCCTCCTCCTCCTCCTCTTCCTCCTCAGGTTTGATTGGATCGTCTTCTGGTGTTTCGCCTGGTGATTTATTTGGACTTACAGGAGCACATGTTTCCTCCTTTCTGCTTTCATCCTGGGGCAGCAGGGGCTCCACAGCTTCCCTGACCTCCTCCTCAGTCCTGGCGGGGGTGGGGCTGCTCTGGTCTCCCAGAGTCTCCTTCTGTTCTTCCACTGTTACCTGCTCATCAGGTTCCATGGGTGTTTCTGGAGGAGTGTACAAGTTCAGTTTAAATCCAGTCTTCCTTTCTTTGCTTGGTCTCCACTTAGAGAGACCACGCTTTGATCCTTTTGGCCACACTTGTTTGCACTTTAGAGGTTCAGGATTGTCTCTACTGCCTTCTTTCAAGTTATTTGCATCATCATCCATATTGTCTTATCAAGGAGACAGAGAGAAAGGGGAGGAAGAAAAACAAAGTCTTAGAAAGCATAACCATGAACAACTTGAATTCATTCCTCTAAATTAATTAGCAAACACTGCTTTCAATTTAGCTTTTAAGAGTTCATGGTAAAGACACAATCAAGGCTAATGTGGAATAATACTGCGGTATAAACTGAGTAAATCACCCAGGCCTAGGAAGATATGTAGGCCGCACACAGACAGGCATGCATGCATGCCCACGCACGCACACACACACTCTCTCTCTCTCTGAACAGAAAGGTGTACTTTTTATAGGAAGCACATGGACGGATACAGACAACTATAATAAACTTATTTGAATTTAACAAATAAGATATTCTCTAATGCCCAGAATTCCACATTGTAAAAAAATCTACTTGAACATTTACAGACTGGGAAACATGGGGAAAAGGGTTAACACTAGCTCATATCCAAATCACCACTGTACTAAAGAAATGAATAGAAGCCTAACTCACATATCTATCCTGAGAAAGTAAACTTCAGTGTGTGGACAATTACTGACTTTAAATGATCTCAGATGACATTATTTACTTCAACTGAATGTTCTTTATGGCATAAAAATAAACTGTGTACCTCTGAAACAAATGAATAAATAACCAAACACATCTGTAATCTAGTATAGTATCATCATTTTTGCATGGCATAAACTATAATGTATTTACCATGAAATTACTGAACATTCAAAACACAGGTATTCTTTTTATCACTAATTCTGTCCAGACTGTATTTTGGATCAATTGCTGCTCGAATGTATGGTTTGAATACTAAAGTAAATAAGAAACAAACCATAATTGTCAAGTTCATTTTAGTTCAGCTAATTTTATTTTTACTGTATCTGTATGCACATATGAATATAAGTATCTACATATATTTACATAGATATAAGCAAGCAAACAAGAAAACATATGAATCAATATAGATATAAAACACCCAACTCTTAAGATCTTTAGAAAATTAAAGATCATACCGATCTCCTGGAGGGTCAACATAAAGACACAGCTTTACAAAGAGAAATAACCTTATTAGGAGATCAAACTTTGGAGAACTTATTTTGGGGAACAAAAATAAGATCTGATAGTCAATGTGGAACAGAGAGAGATCCCTTCTGCCAGAATGGAGTGATTTCTAATCCAAACAGTGCAGAGCAGGGTGAGCTTTCAGCTCATTTACGGAGTAAAAAGATTACACACAAACTTACCTGCAAGTACTACATTCAAATTGGCTAGCTGAAGAGAGCACATGCGATGTGGACCGACGCCTTCAGAAGTGCAAAGTACAATACCTAGTTAACAGACATCGCAAGATGTTCAAATGGTTTCATTTCTATCCACACAGGCAGGTGATAGCCCTGCCAGTGCCTTTGGATTCTACATTCTTATTCCACGTGCTGCTGGACCTACCAGCTTTTATAGGAAGACTCTCTAAATCAGAAGATGAATTTTCTCATAATTAGTTTTTAAGAAAGAAGATCCTGAAAGGAATCAGGTGTTAACATGACCACTTAGAACTTTAAAAAAAATTTGAAAAGATTTTATTTATTTATTTTTAGAGAGTGGGGAAGGGAGGGAGAAAGAGAGGGAGAGAAACAATAATTGTTTGCCTCTTGTATGTGCCCTTGCCTTGACTGGGGACCCAACTCATAACCCAGGCCTGTGCTCTGACCAGAAATCAAACTGGCGACCTTTCTATTTGTGGGATGACAGCCAACCAACTGAGCCACACCAGTTAGGGCACCACCACTTAGAACTGTTAAGGCAAATGGCACCAAGTGGAGAAAAAAAGCAGTGATGATTCATTGACAAGCTCATCTAGTAATAAGGCTCAATCTCCACACACGAAAACTCTTGCTGCTGCAGCTTACTGTTGTTTATATGTTTGTTCGTTTAAAAAAACAACTAAAGAACAAGGCTTGGTTTCTCTATACCAAGGGTAAGATGCCACTTGCTCAGCCGCAGCAATAGTATTCCTGTTAATTAAGCAAGTCAAGAAGATGCTTACTCATGCTTTTAAAATCGTGGCTTTTCAAATGTGAGAGTGATAACCTGTGGTGTCCAGGGGAATGAGACGGCCTGTCCCCCAGATGGGAACACAGTAAGGTTCTGACTACAGTCATTTCAGCAACTGAGTCGAAAGCCTGTCCCACAGTCCTCATGGCCCGGATCGGAGGAGCATGTGTTCCCCGACCAAAAGGCCAGGGGCGGCTGCTTATGGGCAGGACATCAAAGGTGGTGTTTTAGTTTCTTTTTCTTTATTTTAAGAGGATAGGGTGGATGGGTGGATTGTCCCTGCCAGCAGCAACTGTAAAACAGTAATTTAAAAGGAAGGGCAGTTTCCTGATTTCCACATTATCCTGTGTTACCAAAACTGATAGTGATGGTATGAGTTTAGATGATTCTTGATGATAATATATCCTGAGGCACCACTGATTCTAAGATGCACCATCAATTTACTACTATTTGTTTTTCAGGAAAAAAGAAAGCTATTGCATTCCATGTTCATACTGATAATAATACATAGCCTGATTTCAGAAATATTAAATGTGGGGAAAAAGTAATATTAGCATCAGGAAGTGCAGTGTGTTTCTTATTGACAGACTTCAAAGTTTTCGAAGACAAGCCAATTTCTGGAACATAAGATGAACTCACCGAGAGGAAAGCTGTTTAACATAAAATCCAATTCTAGGAAGAAGGGACAGAACCTCTTATGAATGAGAAAGGACAGACGAGCACTTATTTCTGGTGGGTCCATACATCCTCAGAGATGCCTTTGGGCATGACTCTAGGTGCCTGCTTTTTGGCAGTAATGTGCAGATATTCACAAGGGTAAGATTTTTATAATTCCTCCACTTACTTCTACAAGGGTCAGCATTCTTAAAGCAATGATTGTCTTTTCCTCCCTCCTCCTCCGTCTGTCTTTTCTTTCCAGGCTGATGTTGGAATGCTTTTCTCAGGACTGGCTTCCCGCCGTCTTCCTCCACATCAATCTCACAGGTAGGCTCCAGCTGTGGCATTGGCCTCTCTTCATCTGAGTTGTCAAAGGGCTCATTCAGCACTTCTGTGGTCTCGGAAATGGTCTCAGTTGTTACGCTGCTGTTGATCCTCCTGCGTTTACGACCCCTTTTCTTCTTTAGTACAAAAGGCCTCTGAAATTAATTCCAAACACAATACATAGAGCTCATGAGAAATTAAATGGTTGAGTCGATATGCGGCAAACATATACTGAACATAAGTCTAAGAATCTCATACATCAAGACTTTTGTACTGCCTTTGTACTTAACCTTCCATTTGATGTTTAACATCCCTCTCAGGCTCCAGCTGCATAGGCAAGTGCTTCCCAAACAAAACACTTGTTTATTCAAGCAGACACTTTGAGAGAGAACATCCAAAGAAGCTTAAACTGTAGATTTTAAAAGCTAAGGTTTGCTTTTCTAGCACTTGTTTTCCAATGGTTTTTGCTGGTTTCAGTACCCTGTACATCATAGCCATTACGTCATCACAAACAGCAATGTTTCTATAAATGTTGCAACAATTAACTAGGTCACTCATTTAATACTTGGTAACTGCTCAAGGAGCACCTACTACATTCAGAGTACTTCAGGGAATATGATGGCCTACAGGACTAGCCTTGTTCCCATTTCCTAAGAAGTAAGGAACAATGAAAAGGGTACTTAAAGGATTCAAATGTTAACAGAATCATTTAACTGGTGGTTGCAGAGATGTCAGCAACTGATAATTTTACAAAATATTTTAATACAGAAGGCACCTAAAAAATAAAAGATGTGAGATCTGTCTTATTTATTTAAGATATACATTTTTTTCTAATTGTGCTAAAGGTTGGCACTCCCCATAACTGCAATTATAAAACATTTCTGCAAACAAAAAGTATTTAATGACACAAAGTTAAAAAACAGGAATAATACAAAGATTTTTTTATCCTCAGCCAAGGGCATTTTTTTCATTGCTTTTTAGAGAGAGAAGGAGGGAGATAGACAGAGTGAGACACACCAACTGGTCACCTTCTCACATGGGCTCCAACCCACAACCTGGGCATGTGCCCTGACCAGGAATCGAACCCGCAGTCTTTTGGTACATGGGAGGACACGCAAACCAACTGAGCCTCACCAGCCAGGGCTGGAATAACAAAGTGATTTGCTGCTAAAATGTGTATCTGTCAATAATACGTCCCCAAAATTACTGAAAATACATTGCCAAAGAAGGGTGCAATATGCATGGTTATAAGTCAAACTCTAAGCAAACTGTATCCAAGAATTATCGTGTTTCACATTTTTAACTCTCTGAGTGTCCACTAAAGTGCACATATAAGCCTGATAATCACATCCTATAATTTAACATTTATGGTTATTACTCTCCCAATTGGCTTGCCCTTCCTAATCCACTAGAATTTTTCCCAAACATGAGTATAGCCTATAAAGAGCTGGTTTTCTTTAGGTTGAGTCATTTATATGATGGTATCCATATCATGCCTTGGATGATTCCATTTTTTCATATTTTTAAAACAAATTTCTTTGGTTATATACATGACACATGAATATATATTCCTTGTACGAAATCAAAATATTTTCATAAGCCTAAAGTCCACCTTATGGGATCCTCCTTTCTACCACCTCCCCGCAGTGGCCCTTCCACTCGAAGATTCCAGGCTTTGAAGAACGCGCGCTGAGCTGGGGGTGAGAACAGCAGGTTCTTTAGTCTTAACTTGTATTGGGTCACCCCTACTAGCCTTGGCTGCCCTAACATTATCTGGCCTTCTCTATAGCACAGATAGAAACTGGAGACAAAGATATCAGATCTGTGTTGAGCACTGTCTAGAGACAAAATCAATTTTTTTCCACCTTTTGCACAGGGTGTATGTAGAGAAACCACCAGGCCACCAAGATATGAGGAATTTCAGTAATGGGTACTTGGCTACAAACACAAAATAGTGGCGTCCAAATGAATGGCTTAAAATAGATTCTAAAAATTCTATGCCAAGAACAAGACAAAGAAATAGCATGAGGAGTGCTGGGCTTGGAGTCTGAGCGCTCACCTGGTTCTCGCTCCATCTCTTAAGAGCGGTGTGACCCTGCACAGGTCTCCTAGCCTCTTTAGGCCTTGGTAGTTTCAACAGAATTTGCTGAAGACCGCTCAGCAGGGCCCTCTTCTGTTCCCGTAGCCTGACTTACTCTAGTCCCACCAACCAGCAGGTGGCAGTAACTACTAGACTAGAAAGCCGGCCTACCCCTGGTTTCCTGTCACGGCACTAACAAACCTCAGAAAGTAAACACAATCAGTGCTGTAAGATAAACAATGATGATATACGATCTGTGGGACTGGATACAGATAAACTACATCTAAAGAACGGAGAATGAAACAAACACTAATAGAATGCAATGACAAGATTTGACTGAAACTGACTCAGACTGAAAATCTAAACAGGCACATACCTTTCTCTTTATGGCAACTGACTGTGGTTTAGTTAATCTTGGAGGAGAGCTTTGAATATTTTCTTCTTCCTCTTCTTCTTCCTCTTCCTCCTCTTCCTCCTCCTCCTCTTCTTCCTCCTCCTCTTCTTCCTCCTCTTCCTCATCCTCCTCTTCTTCACTGCTCTCTTTAGATAGCTCCATCAGCTGCCCTCGTTCCCCTGCCACTGGCCGTCTCTCCGGGGAATGCAAATATTTATTTTTCGATTGTACTTTTGCAGGTGATTGCCTACTGTTAGCTCTAGATGACAGGATTTCTTGCTCCTCCTTTTCCCAGCAGCTAGCTTGTTCCATTAGCCGCTCAGCCTAAGGGGGGAGGGTAAAAACGGCAGGCTGGTGAGAGGGCAGTCAGACAGCCAGAGCCTCTAAGGATCAAAGGCAAAGGATCTCTAAGTCATTTCTGACCAGGACAGTCAGCCAGCCAAGCAGCATTCCAGCTGCATCATCTCAGGACTCTTTGACACCAGTTACGATAACAAATCAAAGAAGATTGGGTTTCATGGGATATTTAGCAGTATTAATGATGCAGCGAATTGATTTGAGTCCTTTATCAGTACATTACATGCTCACTGGTATGGAGCACTTTCAGCAAGTTCATAAACACAAAGAATCGATTGACACCGCAGCCTTGGAGCTCAGCACTGAATTTGATCTGATTACATGCTGTCAGTATTGAAAAATGCTGCTTTGTGATCAATGATAAATGTTTCATTTTTCATACTCAATTCAATAAAATTATCATGTCTTACCATGCAACCTCCGTTAGATAAATTAGTGCCATATCATTCCACAAGCTTGCTCTATACAACCAAGCTTTTGACAATGATGTTAATGACTTTCTTAGCTTAAGAATGCCACAAGATTGAAGGTTCACAACTTAGGCTGATGAAGCCAATTATTACCTCTTTTTCGGCTTCTCGCTCTTCTTCAGAAACTGCAGCATTAGAAATTAAAATTGGGGTCCACCTCAGACTCTCGGGATCAAGTTCATTGGACCGGGAACAGGTTTTCAGCTTTTCCATGTGGCTCAATATCAACTTTTCCCTTCTAATGATAACGAACCTGTAATGTGATGAGGCAGAACAAAGCGCAATCAAAAGCTAAAATTTCATTTCACCTTCGCATAATGACATATGTTGGCACTAATATTACCCAGGTAAGGAAAAATCAGAAAGTTCATCAACGAAAAGGTACAGCAAATTGGAATCTGAACAGCAAAAAAGCATCATTTCCTGTTTCCTTTTTAAAAAACAGTTAAATAATACTGTTGGGAAACCTCTTTAACTGGATCGAATCTGCCTGACTCCAGGGATCCTTCCGGGTGTAAGATACGTGAGAGGCAGCGGGGACAGCCCAGGCACAAGCACTCACCGGCCGTCCCTCCTGTCGATCATGTGGAGGTGCTGCAGAGTAGTGGCGATGTCGTGTGGGCACATGCCTGTAGCTCTGCTGATCGCCTTGATGCTGATGTGCCTCTCGTGGTGGTGGTACAGATACTCCAAGATGACGCTCTTCCAATAGGCCAGGTAGGACAGACGACCCAGATCAGAGAGTGGCTTTTCAGGGGACCCTGCTTGGCCTTCTCTTCTAGAAAGCAAATAGCCTAGGGCAGAAAAAGCAAAGTCAACCTCACTATGGTGCTTTCAGACACTGGAACAGGGCCACTCAAAATTATTTAAGTAGCAACAAGGTGAAAACATCATGTCAGAGAAGTGCACGGATTTTACGTCTGTAGTCTCTTCCCAGTTACAGTGATTTGATCTCCAGGAAGTTTGCGCTTCTGAGCTTTTGACAGGGCACTGTAAGGGAACTCACACAGCTGGCAGTAGCCGTCCACACAGAGGCTGTCCCATACGTAACAAAACCAAGGCTGAAGAGGTTACTTCTGATAAGCCTTAGAATTCAAGTCTCACACCAGCTTTAGATTCTTTCAAAAAGTAAATGTCAGGCACTTACTCACAATCCTGTCGAGGGACCACCCCAAACATTAATGGGCAAGTTGTTTTCCGCAGGAAGGACCTAATGACCCTTTGACAGCTGGGTCTTAATAAAAGAAAAGGGCCTCTGTTGACTCAGGTACTATATTGCTTGTTCCATTTAACTGGAGGGCTCTGCAGCTTTGTTTTAGGACTAATGAAAGAATGTCTTTTAAGTCAACTGCTAGACTCATATCAGCTCCACTAGCTCTATTTTCACCTCTTTCATGGAAATTAATTCATAATCCAAATCCAGAACATTGTTCCTACAAATTAAAACAAAACAAAACAACTTCCTTAAGCAAACTGTTTCATGTACACTCAGAAAGTCCCTGAGCACGGTAAGCTTTTGAACATGCATTTTACAGCATTACTGTGAAGGTTCCTTGGCAAAGGAACTTTCAAATGAGAAAAACTTTAAATCCACTTGAGGGTAATGAATGAAAGCCGGCGGCTGTCTTGGTAATTAAGAGCCACTTATGGAGTAGAGAAGAAATGCTATAAACTAATGGTGTCTACCTTGCTCTAATTATCTGTTTCAATAGCCTCACCTTCACGAACTTCCTCAATTTAAACAAACATCGACCACATACAGTAGGTGGCAGCAATTACAAAATCATGCCGCTGTGTAAACCACCCAAAATCTTCAGCATTTTCCTTCTTTATCTACATTTCCAAAATGGCTGCATTCTCAAGAATTTTCTCAATTTTGGATTTTTTGTTAAAAGGAGAAATACTTCTGATGCATTTTCCTGCCTCTCAAAATCACTATAAATAATGCAGAAATACAGAACAAGAAATCCAACCTGACCCCAGAGGAGTATAACATAGTATTTTGCATTTTGATGGTTTTAATCTGAATGCCGTTATAAAGAATAGGCATATATTGAACTTTAGGTTTTGCTCCAGTCTTTTGACTTATTTGTGCCTTTAACTCATGTTTGAGTGGAAAGAATCTGATTGAATACTAACAAGCGCCACAAAATTTTACAGTCAAATCATTGATCACACATCACTCGGCTTCACACAGAGGCTTTCAAGAGCAGTGTGTCGGGAATGCTAACAGCAACGGCCACTGTGCCGGTTCCAGCCCGTGCCGTTCGTGCCCTGTCAACATGGAGAAAAGCTCTGTGCCAGCGTACAAAGGGTGCCCAAACCTCAGAACACAGATAATTGGCACATGTGTCACCTGCCTCCTAAGTGCTTGGAACACGCTGAGAAATGTACTCAGTCAGCTGGAGGTCCCAGCTCTGTGCTCCTGGGGGTTAGAGAACCAGAGTGCCATGGATATGAAACTATCCCCCCTTTGTCCATGAGATCCCACAATTAAAAGTCCCCCACAGTGACTGTCAAATTCCCTAGCCCCTCGCTGGTTCTCATCTGAGCCCCACGGTTGGGGACAGAAACCCCCAGCCCTCGGCCTGGCAGAAACATTTCTGCATAATCCAAATGGTCAGAAGGTGGCATGTGCCCTCCCTACCTTCTATTCCTCCAGCAATGAGCAACCTCACTCCGGAAGCACATGCACTTCTTTGTTCTGTCTTCTCTTCCCACAATCCCTACTCTGGGCTAAGAGGAAACAGCCAGAATACCCTCCCCCCCCCCAAATCTATTTCACACAGCTGTTCATGATTTTACACCCTGGGGTAGTACAGATACATCTTATCAGAGCCTGAGCTGACACTGGTTAGGCCAGTGGCGGTACTAGGTGACCTGGGGTCTGTGGAGAGCTCTTAGGCATAAACCTTTCAGCACTTGCTACTCCCACCATGTTAAGTGGCTGTCCCCGGGGACACTCCCTTGGACACAGTCTGCAGTCTGTGAGTGACACTGCCATGAAGGGTGCTGGAGCCCTAAGAGGCCGTGGGAGGCAGCAGCCTGCTGAGCACACGCACACCGAGCCCACTGGACTTTCACAGCAAACACCACTAGCGAACACCAAATGGGTTTTCAGGGACAATAGACGGCAATGTTACTGACCACACTGTCCAATGTCACTGCCCTACCTACAGCTTGTTGTTCCTTCTCACTGACCTCATGAAACTCTCAAGAAGCTTACAATAATGGCCCTGGCTGGTGTAGCTCAGTGGATTGAGCGCGGGCCTGTGAACCAAACGATCACGGTTCGATTCCCAGTCAGGGCACATGCCTGGGTTGCAGGCCAGGTCCCAGCAGGGGACACACGAGAGGCAACCATACATTGATATTTCTCTCCCTCTCCCTCTCTCCTACCCTTCCCCTCTTAAAAAAAAAAAAAAGATAAATAAATTTTAAAAAAATTAAAAAAAAAAAAAAGAAGCTTACAATAATGAAGAGAACTTCCACGTACTAAGGACCATTTAGGACCAGTTGTAAGTCCACCACGTCTCCTCCTGAAGGAGAAATTTTGGGTTTAAAGGAATAAAGTTCCACGATCGGAAGGACCAAAGATAAATTTCCGACTGCTCACTGATTATGTGAAATCGCTTGTAATACATTAAAATACACGGCCGAGAAGATCAAGCTGTGTCGTGTCTACTCCCCTCCATCTGCGCGCGCACTAGGCTGATGTGTATAATTTAAACGTCACCTGCGACACGCACTTTCCCTCAAAAGAATCTGTAGCTGGTGCTGACACATCACTACTTTGACCTTCATGGAATATTTTAAAAAATTAATTTCTTGCCATCTTTTGTTTCTTTCTACCTTTCCTATGCTTCTCAAATCATAGCCCACTGACAATAATTTTTGGTAAGAATATTTATTTATTAAGTAGTTATAGAGATGTGGTGGTTTAAGTTACAGCTCTTAAATTTAACTTACCAAAAAGATGCCAAAAAATTGATCTAAGATGGAGGGGAATGAAAAGCACTTATCTTGGAAGCTGGTGTACTATCCTGAAGCATCTGAAACAAGTACCGTACACCCCTGGTGACTGGATTCCCACGGTGCTCTAACACCTTTCCTTAATTCAGGATAGTTTCAACCAGAAAACCTGAACCATCCCTGGGGAGACCTGGCTCTTCAGACTGAAAACAAAAGTGATGTTTGAAGGATAAACTCCAGTGAATGCAGTGTAATTAATTGCTGGTGAAATTATTCCCTTTACATTGTCTGTGAGCCAGAGACGCTGGTGAACGGCACTTACTCTGCAATCGGAGACTTGCAATTGAAAGCCGACTGCCCGGAAACACCTCGCCAGCATCAACTGTCTTGATACCAGTGAAAGTGGGTTTCCTCTTTTGTTTCAGTGGAAGGTGAGGTCTGAGTTTTAGTGCACCAACCACACACTTAATTCAAAAGATTATCAAGGTGTTTGCATAAAGGTTGGGTGAGAACAATGAGATGTCTGAAAAAGGTAAGCATTTCTAAGCTTTACCACAGGAGACCCAAACTCACCTCACTCACCTCTGTTAAGGCTGACCTAGTTGGAGTAAGGAAATCAATTGTCACTTTAACTAGCCCTGATCCTTGTGTTTGAAATGGTTAACTCCTGCCTGAGGGGAGAACACCTTCTGGTAGACAGATATTCAGGATAAGGAAGAAACTATCTAGACAAGGTCAAGCTTTGTTTTTGTAGACCTAAGTTCCCAAATTAATTGAACTCCCAGCTTATTAACTGCAAAGTTAACCCTTTAAAAATACAAAACATTCCTTCCTTTTAAACTAGTTATATTTCAAAACTGTAGACTGGACTGAAGTGAAATAATGTTCTTGTGCAAGGTGTGGACATGGATAAGGATTTACCCCCACAAAGGCAGCCGCCCCCTCAGCCTTGCACACCTTCATCTTCTACCACCTAGAGCCAAACCATACGAACTTCCTCAAATACCAGAGTGTCAACTTTGGCAAGCTACTCCCAACTCCCATCTGTCTGGATTATGTGTTTGGTGTAGCTAGCTGCTTTTAGGAGGAAGATAATCTTCAAGGACTACACACCAATCATCAGACACCTGTTTATTAGCTTAGCAAACCCGACTGAAAGGTTCGTCTCAGTAGACAGCACTGGGTTTGCGAGCCTGGGAACTGACACCAGGCCAGGGATTTATGGCAGCTCTTGGGCAGAGGAAATCCGATGGATCTAACCATGTATCTCATGACTGGGGATGGAAATTCACAGGTCTACACTCACCTGTTACTAGTATCTGGCATTCAGCAGCTCTGTGACCAAGTGGATGAATGGCATGTAATTAGTTTAAAAAGTGATACATACACTTGACAGGGGATATATGTCTCCTTCCTGAAATTTTGTGGTGATTTTGCAATTAGTTTAGAAAGGAAGCTGAATCTCAGCCTTTCCATTGTTTCAAGGGGAAAAGAGTGTTCTAAGTGACTTGTGACCTGTCTGAATTTTTACTGCTTGCCAAATTTCCCTATAAAATTAATAGGCATGGCCATTATAAATGGAAGCTCTTAAGCAAAAAAAAAAAAAAAAAATTTTTTTTTTAATGTGAAGATGTCCTGAGACAAAAACTTTTGGGAACCACTGATTTAATGTGAAAACCCCTGCTATTCAAGCATTGCCTCCTAGCAAAAATGTGAATTTTGAGTTTTTTAGATTTTATCTATTTTAAGAGATTGGTTTTGAAAATGTGGAAGATTAAGGCATTTCTCCCATATTTCTATGGGCTTGACTTCTCAACAGACTTCTCAGTCCACCTGCTACAGACCAGGGGGTCTTCAGGGGGGTGTGGGCAGACCAACAGTATCGGCATCACCTGGGAGCTTGGTAGAAACTGCAAGGTCTCAGACTTACGAATCAGAAATCTGGTGGGGAGGACCCAGCACCTGTGCTTTCACAGGCCCTGCAGGAGACTCTGAGGCATACGAGTTTGAGGACCACTGCTGTAAACTCTGCTATGGAGCCACTAGTTTGGATGAGGACAGGAAAATTGCCTTGTGTTGTAAGAGAGCCACTAAATATGGGGGTGGGCAAAAACAGGTTTACAGCTGTTCATATGGATAATAATACAATTAATAAAAAATAATACAAGAATAAACTGCTTTGTGTACTCACAACTATAAAACTACTTTTGCCAACCCCTGTATATGGTGGAACTGAAGAGTCTCTGATAGGAGAGGAGACCTCACCAAGCCCCTTCGTGGGAGAGAACTGGGGAAAAGACTCTCGGAAGCCCCTCCCTACAGCCTGAAATTGAGCTGGAGATCACTGAGTTGCTGAGTGGCTTTGTGCACAGATGCTGTGCCTGTGCTTCTCAACCTGCATTGTGCAAAAAAATCACTCTTGTTACAACTGAAGACTTGGGCTGGGGCCTGAGATTCTGTGTATCTAACAAGTTCTTATACCAGGAACGACTCCTGAATAGCAAGGGCTTTCACAGTAAATCAGTGGTTCCCAAAAGGTTTGGTCTTAGGACATCTTTACATTAATTTTTTTTTTTTTTACTTAAGAGCTTCCATTTATAATGGATATGTCTATTAATTTTATAGAGAAATTTGACAAATACTTATGAATTCATTGAAAAAATCCAGTAAACCCACTATGTGCCAACATAATTTTTATGAAAAAAATTGCATTTTCTAAAGTACAAAAAAAAAAACCAAAACAGTGAAAGGGTGGCACTGTTTCATATTTGTGAAAATCTCTTTACTATGTGGCTTAACAGAAAACAGCTACATTCTCACATCTGCTTTGGTATTCAGTCTGTTGTGCTATCACAGGTCATAAAATTTCTTGAAAACTCTACCATGAGAGAATGAGAGTAAAAAAAGCACAAACTGTATTTTAGCATTACTTTGAAAATACTTGTGACCTTGCAAACTCCCTGAAAGGGCTGTAGGGATCTCCAGGGGTCCCTGGATCATACTTTGAGATCATCTGCATTAAATTAAAAATGAAAATAATTTTTAAAAGTTGGGCAACAGGGCCACAGGTATTGTAAAACAATACAGCATTTATTGAATACAGTATGGCAGATCAGAGGTGCTATAGGTTGCTTAAGAGCAAGGGTTCTAGAGCCAGGCTGCTTGGAATGGGGTCTAGGGTCCGTCATGTACCAGCTGCGTGACCTTGGGCAAGTTATTTAACCTCTCTGTGCCCCAGATCCTTCATCCATACAATGTGGAGAATAATCATACCTATCTCTTATGACTGTTGTATTAAGTGAATTAATACAAAGCATAAACAGTGCTTTGTATATTACAGAAACCCTATAATGAGTGTTAGGTAGTATTACTAGTCAACATATTGAAATAATGAAATCTCAAGGTGATCATTTGGGCAACTAGGTTATCTTTTACATAGGGGAAATAAAATTTGGACAGAAGAAATGAGGCAGACTGTACTACAGAATTACCGTACTTTTAGGACTATAAGACACATCAGATCATAAGACACACCTAGGTTTTAGAGGAGGAAAATAGGAAAAAAGAAAATTTGAAGCCAAAAATGTGGTAAAATATTTAATAACCTGTGACCCTGCTCCACCGCCCCCACCCCTGCAAGCCAGGCAAGCTACATCCGCACTATAAGACGCACCTCCATTTCCTCCCAAATCTGGGGAGAAGAAAGTGTGTCTTATAGTCTGAAAAATACACTACATTAAGAGCTACCTTGCTTTTCCTACTTTTACCTGAGGCACCTGAAAACCACTCCATTCACCTCAAAACCTCAGACAAGTTCTCTCCAACCACCCCCTCCCACTGAAGCTAACCACCCAAGTATAAATTTAAGTAAACAAAGAAGCCGTGAAAAAAATTTATATATGCATGCATAGTGCCTCAGGAATGACCTCAAGAAACTGGCGACTGAAAGTTCCCAGCAAGCACAGCTCCGTGCCCCACAAATTCCCTTTGGTCCTGAAGCCCTTAACTTCAAGGACTACCCTCAGTACACAGCAAGCCCATCAAACCACAATAACAATGATGGCTTGAGGGCTTCAGTAGAACCCAGAGACAGTCCCAGGACAGATGAAACAAAGACCCAAATATTCTGGAAGACCCAGATGTGTCCTTGGGAAACTGGCCTGAGTCAGTCAAACCCAGAGAATGGAGACAGTGGGTCTGTGGGGAAGGAAGTCTGGCTGCCCGAGGTCACATCCCAGTCTATTTCTCTACGCCTCCTTTTTAAGATCTGAGCAAAGATCCCATGAGCTCCTGGCTCCAGTGCTGAGGCCACTGGTCTTTCTAACTCGATCTCTTCCACCCCTTCCACCCCTTCCCCCCACTCCCAAGTCCACTAGGGAGAGGAATGGTGCTCCTTCGACTTTCCTCCAAGGGGAAGGTGTGTGGCAGGGGCATGACTCCCCTGCAGCTGTGGGATGTATCTGTGTGTATGTATGTATGTATGTATGTATGTATGTTTATAAACCTACAGACCGTGCAGGATTTTACCAGATGAATTCCATGATTCTGTGTGTGGGCGTGGACTTCCTTGAAGGGGGTGTCACTCTGTGTCAGTCACCCAGAGAAAAGGTAGGTACTTATATGAACTCACACTAACGATCCACAAATAGGGCATTAAGCAGTAGGAAAGGGGACTCTCCTCCCTCTGCAACAACCTCCTAAGCTCACAGTCATCAGGGCCAGAGAGACCCCTGTGAGATAGCCACAGGCCAAAGATGAGTCAATGGTATTTTTATAATTGATAATGTAACTAATGAGGATGTCTCTTTATTTCTCTTTTTTCTATTCTCTAATCTAGTCCAATAATTCTCAACTCTGTCTGCACATCAGAATCACTTAAGAGGCTTTTAAAAGCTGTGGATCTCTGTATCCCATCCAATCTCAACTCTTGCCGGTCTCAGGCCAGTCTGGGTTCAGATCTATTATGGGTTATATTAAGCAAAGGGTCTTGGGGATTATGCCTTGGCCAGAATGTTAAGTGGGGGTGCAACACCAATCCCACTTCTCCATTTCTGCCACCCCAAAGGGCTGTGGTGTTAGCAGTGGTGTGTAGTGGGAGACCCAAGTAGAAGGTGAACCTTGGGGGAGGTAAAGATACCTAAGAGTGGAGGCCAGGGAGAAGATGGTCACTCAGTAAACGGAGCTCTGAGACTTCACAGAAGTTTCATTTATTTAAGCACTTAACGAACGGATGTCTGCTTATGTGTGTCACCACACTTGCAAAGTCCTGGTCTGGCAGATTAGAGGGATATGATTTTCTTTCTATGAAGATAACCATGTGTGCTATCGATTTGGTCTCTCAATTTTCTTGTTAGAAAAATGAGGCACCTCTGTCAAGGATAAAATGATCACAGAGTAAGAGATGTTATATTTTGTCAACAGTACTTATTCCCAAACTAAAATCATTTGGGGATGGTGAGAATTTTTAAAAATATCTTCCTTACATATACTTCAGAAGTAACCAAGATTCTTTATGATGCCCATTGCCTATTACAAATCTAAGTAAAGCTCTGATTCATCACTCAGAGGCATTTCTAGTTAGGTAATGAATGGTAAAATACCAGTACCACAGCCTTTTAAGTGACAGAAATTAGAAAAACATGTCAGAAGAAAGCCCTCTTCTTTTACCTTTTTTAATTTTCCCCAGGTCAAGCCACTTTTAAATTCTGGAAAGTTTTAGGAAAAACAAATTTACAAAAAAAAAATTAAGATGAAGTAATTTGGCATTTTATAATTATTTCCTCTTTTGTAAATATTGGAGATTTAATCTGGAAAACTATTTCAGAAACTACTTTAATTCTTCCAAGTTTAAACCTGGATAAATTTTCATATTTAAGTTGCAAAATCCTGGTAATAAGAGTCTGCCATTAAAAAGTTATAAGATTTTAAACACTGCATTAAACACATACACACTTCAAATAAAGCATCTGCTCCAAGCAATTACCTGCAAGTTCTTATAATGCTTCACCTCTACAACATTCTCCTATTGCTAAAACATTGCAACTAACCTTTTCCTTAAATGCACTACTAAAAGCAAAAACTGTAGTTTCTCTTGCCCACTTTTAGAGGCCTGAGGTTCTGTGGGGGCAGCTGAGACATTCTAGTATCTCGTCATCTGGTCTACCCCCACCCAGCAGACTGGGTGGAAGCACTTACATCAGCATGGACACTGCCACTGATTTCGGAACCAAACTTGGGAAGACAGGAAGACTAGAAGAGCAATGTGCCTTTCCATTTACTCTCCCGCAACCTCTTTATATCACTCTGTGTGTGTGTGTGGGGGGGGGGGAGGTAGGGAGGAGTATGTATATGTGTACGAGCTATCATTTTCAAAAATAGGACGAAATATACTATAATTTCAACTCAGGATAATGAGCTTTCACAGAGCAAGACTGAAGGAAGAAAGGGGGAATATAAATATAAGATTTTTCTTTGTTTTCAAAGTACATTTCAAAAGGCAATTTGTCAAACTGCCTTTGAGATAACTTCCTAAAATCAAAGAAGAGCCCTATCACCCAGTCTGACTGATCAACTCATGTTGAAAATTAAGGTAGACAGATTATCTCTAGTTGACCTTAGGTCATCTGGACAAACCATCCTCTTCTGCTCATCTGCAGAAATGAAAAACGCTTCTTATTTATTTTTTATTTGTCTCCCATAAGCTTTGAGGTAAAGAGCCTCTGGCAATGAATGGTGGTGTCCCCACCAGGTGACCAGTGAGCCGACTTTGACAGGCATGCAGCACACACGCAGGCTGGGTAAAATGAGGTGCTCTGTCTGGTGACTAGCTGGTTTGTCAGTGGAACTGATGTCATGTAAGTATCTAGCCTTAATCCTATATAGGAATCTTAAAGTCCAAATTGACTCTAGTTACATGTTAGTGGTTAGAAACACAAAATCATGTAAAATATCATCACTAAGAGTATTAAAAGATATCAATCACTACCCCTCAGTTAGTTAGTAGGTGATACCTTTCTCGAAGTTCACTATTGAGGTAGGCTTCCTAACACTGGCACTAGAGTTGAGACTTCAGTAACAACACATTAATATTCGTACAGCTTTTGTCACAATATACTAATATTATCCCTGTGAATCTTTATACCACGTGGTCACTGCTAATCAAAAAGCATCTGCATTCAACTTATAAAGGACTGCAACGGTTCAGCATTGTGTTCGACAGCTGCGTGCCCACCCTGCTGCAGTCGCTCTTTCAGTTAGGCTGTATACACATACTCCATTTTCCAAATCTAATAAGGAAAAAGGCTCTGGGAGTTTAATTTGTTAACTAGTATGCAACTGCTAAACACAAGAACCACAAACTACATAAATAACAGGAACTCAAATAGACATGTTAACAGCTAAAGTTCATTTTTAAAGAATCAATTCAATATGCTACATGTAAGTAATCAATCACACTGTAATCATCATTTTCAAATCTAAGTACAACGCAGATACTCATGGGGGCACGTACGACTTGGTGGAAGTGTATGATTATGGATGAGCAGATTGAAACTGTAAATTATGTAACTGTCTCTTGTAATTACCCTGCCTGAGAACCAAAAGAAACTTCCTGTATAATTTTACAGGAGGATGGAGATCGAGATACAGAATTGCTTTTTAGTTGGTCCTAACCCTTCAACAGCTATTTAATTATGTGTGATGAGGTCAAAGAAAGTGTATGGTTAATTTATGAAAAGTTGGCAGGGAGTTATTTCAAAGTAATCCTCTGAAAAGCTCCAGATTATTAATGAAACCTGATGAGTTCTCTTCCCCCTCAAGAAAGATTTATCTAAATTATTTGGTAAAATAAACAACATTTAAAACATATTCACAGGCGTCATTCACTTTGTTTCCTCTACAGAAGCATTCATTATGGTCTGCAAGTTTTTAACTGGAAGCAACTGAAAAGCTGTGGGGGCAGAAGGCTGTCAGAGTCTTCAGATACATCTGCTTTGGTAGGGGCAAAAAAATCTCATTCAGTTCCTTAAATTCACAGGGAAAAGCTCCGTCACTGGGCAAACCACAGGGCAGGCCTTCTAATCTACAAACAATCATCTTCTTAAGAAGCAGGAAACCTATTTTGCAGGAAATAATCAGCAGAGCCTCATTTCAAGAGGAAGACATTGTAGTTTTCTTCTTTCCCTTTCTTGAAATTTAACTTTAACATCTTTTCTCTAAGAACTGTTTTTACTGCCTAAAGATCTACCCCAAATATTAGAACTGCTTAACAGTAACCATTTTAGGAAGAAGGAAGGGCAACTTCCTACACTTACAGTGTCTGCCAGATGGATGGATGGAAGGAAGGAAGGAAGGAAGGAAAAGGAGAATTAGAAACAAACAAGGAAAGTGCCCATGTTGCAGTGCCTTTTCTTTATCTCTTTGCCTCTGTTTCATATTTCTCTTAAGTACACCCCTATTCTACATAAACACTCCTTGTCTGAATTCTTTATACCACCTTTCTGTTAACACACAATCCTTAAATTATATTTCTCTAGGTTATGGGCATGCTATCCTCTAATGGACTAGACTCAACACTGGAGAGGGTATGATTCCAGTAAATGTCAGTACATTTCCTTCACATAAAATTGGTTCTGTAAAGTCTGACATGGAGCTCATGCCAATATACCAGATATCTATAAAGTAATAAAGGTATCTGAGGATGTTTGGGTGTGTTTGTAAGGTCTATGTGTAGATACTGGAAGGTCCCTGACCACTTCTCCCCATTCCTGGAGGTGAAGGTCCCCATGAGAGGGTATGGGGAGCATTAACAGCCCTTCCTCACCTGTTTGCTCTCACAGAAAGGTCCCTAGTTCCCAGACCCATGAATATGTCACCTTATATGGGCAAAGAGACTTTGCAAACATGGTTAAGGTCTCTGAGATGGGGAGGTGGTCCTGGATGAGTCAGGTGGGCCCAAGGTATTTACAAGGGTCCTCTCAAGGGGAAGCAGTAAGTAGTAGGTGATGTGACCATGGAAGCAAGTGGATGTAGTGATAGAGGAAGGGGCCACTGGCCAAGGGATGCTGGCAGCCTCCTAGGAGCTGAAAAAGGCAAGGAACAGATTCTCCCCTAAAGCCTCCAAAAGGAACCAGCCCTGCCGATCCATTTTTGACTTCTGATGTCCGTAACACATCTTTTTACAGAACAAATTCTCTACTTCATTTTAAATGATGATTCCATTTGCCCTCCCAAAAGGACATATGCAAATATATTGCATAAAGTGACATCTACCTGTGTTACATTTTCTCAAAATTTCAGCGACACTTTTTAAATACTTTCTACTGTGTACAATTACTGTATTAATTAGGAGCAGCACAAAGTGATCACTACCAGTCTCTCTGCCCCATGCCACTCCCCTAGGGTCCAAGCCACCCTCACACCTTATCCGAATACTGCAACAGCATTAGAACTGGTTGCCTAGTTCCAGTCTTACACCCCTTCTGCATACATGTTCCCTTAAATGTTAAGATCCTGGGACCTGGATCCCCCAGCCTGCTGGGGTACAAATCCCCGATCCCACGTTTCACCCTCAGATGAGTGAACTGCGTAATCTCCCTGTGTCTCAGTTTCCATACCTCAAATGTTTATTACGAGAATTAAATGAGTTTTATAGATAAATTACTTTAGAATAGTACTTGGCACTTAGTAAGCACGCAGTAAGTATTGACCTACTATTATTATCTTTCAAAAAATACTTTCTGTTGTATAATTACATTGCATATTTTTTCAATATAGATAATTGGGTTACATGCATAACTGAATTTCTTTTAAACCACTCAACCATTTTAAGTACTTTATAAACATTAATTTAAAACAATTTTGTTGAAAAAAGGAGCTCCTCTAGATGTTAATCCAGAGCAGGACTCAATATAGATAATTACAAATCAGAGGTTTCTATATTGGTAAACATGAAAATGTAGCACTAATATTAAAATAAAAATATGTTAACCGCAAACCTATGGGAGAGAAAAAAAAAAGCCAGAGTTCTAACTAATATTTTCCTAACATAATTCTAAACAAACTGAAGAAAATCTTTTGCTTGACCTAAACAAATTAATATTTAAAAAAAAAACACTACTTTACAACAAGTTGAAATTATATACGGAATTTTTTGGACTGTAAGATGCGCCAGACCATAACATGCACCTAGGTTTTAGAGGAGGAAAATAGGAAAAAAAATTTGAAGCAAAAAATGTGGTAAAATAGTTAATAACATAAATAATGTAGCCCCCTCCCCGCCGTGAGCTAGGTAAGCTACGTTCAGACTATAAGACACACTAAGCTACATTTGGACTATAAGATGCACCCCCTTTCCTCCCAAATTTGGGGGTGTATCTTATAGTCTGAAAAATACGGGTATGTGTTGTTTGGAAATACCATCACGAGAGGAGGTTTTTACCTTATAGACTATTCTACTTCAAACATAATGTCTCTACAATAAGCTGGAAAATATGTTTAAAGGGAACAGTCACAAAACCAGGTATAGTACCAATTCCAACCAATTAGAATAAAACCTTTCTTGATCTTGTTTTAATAATGGAAAAATGGTTCCCTTGCATATACCTAACTAGGAAAATGGACAAAAGGGTGGGAAGTATTTCCTCCTCTGCACTGGCAGAGCCCCGTGGTTACCTCTCACACAGCTGCGCCAGGCTGGAGGAATCCTCTACGTGTTTGACTGTCCACGACCCTGTGGGCAAGGACTGGATCATTTATCCTTACGGTCTCATCACCTAGGCTGACCCTGGTACAATCTATGTAAAGCATGTTTACTGAAGGAAGGGACGAAAGAACATGTAAGTGAAAAAAAAAAAAAAAAAAAACGGAGACCAAGAGGAGATCTGAGGTCTAGCACCAACTCTGCCACAAGCTGGTGGGGATGAATCTGGTGGCTGTTGTCAGCGGTGCAGAGTACTGACTAGATATGGGCATTCATCTATTCCTTTACTCCCTGACCAAACCTTTTTTGGGCACACCTACTATGTGCTTGGCACTGTGCCCAGGGCTTGGAGTTCAGCAGTGAACACACCCTGGCCCTTGGGATGGCATTGCTAAGGTTCCATTTAATGCTAAAGATTAGGTTTTCTCATATTAATTGTATGAATGAAATTTTCCCAGTAGCTGGGTTCAAAATGACTCACTGCAAATTCTGGTCAATGTTAGAAATCCTAGCAGGCAAAAGATCTGTGGAGAAAAAAAAAGTCCACCTGCATTCCGAAACTTGAAAAAATTTTGAGCTGTGTAAAGCAGAGCAGTAGCTACAGCTTGTACGTTTCATATTTACAATGCTTTCATTGAAGCAATGAATACAAACTATTCTATAAGAGCTATTCATTTGCTCTTATTTATGACAAGCTAGTTTAAAAAGATACATAAATAAATCGTTAGCTGCACTGCCTCATGCAACTCATTTCAGTGCATTCAGTAACAGTCAACTTCTGAATAAATCACTGAGCGCTCAATTTTCAACCTGATGCTATCTTTATCATATTAAAATATACTGTACTTCAAGCCCAATGTAATAAAATAGTCATGACAAGGCCTTTAGTACAACATATTATAATGAGAAAATAAGGAAAAATAGCCATTTTCCTGATTATATTAAACTAGAATTCTATTAAAATATATGTCATCATTATACTTGATTACAAAGGTCAAAACATGTCTTCCAAAACCAAACAAAAGTCTGAGGATACAGCTGCTGGTCCTATCTTCCAACAAGTGCCCTACTGGAGCAGGGTGGGGGAGGGGTGGGGGAGGGGTTCCTATTTCAGAAAAGGAGGACCCGAGCTCCATTTCAAGAGCTCCATCTCAAAAGCGTAACTTATTCTTTAATGACCGCCTTGACTGAACTCACCCAGGAAGAATAGCTGCTGGGAAAGCTTTGCAAAGAGCAGCTTTCTTGACCGTTTCCTAAGACTAAAGTTAGAATCTTTCTTCCAAAATAAATGCACAAGGAAATAAATTATCTGATAAAACCAAGGAAAAGCTATGTGTCTCTTCAATCAACTGTGTAAAAATGTGAATTTTGTCACAGCTTTCCTTTCTCTGCCCAAGGTTTGTAGTAGATAATGACAATCTTCTTTCTGACTGCAACTTAAATCCTAGGAGAGGTGGCACACGAACAAAAATGCCACATCTTAACAGAAGGCAAGCACACCTGACATCATTTGCAAGTAAGTAAACCACAGCTGATCGATTACGTTCTAATAAAATAAAATGCTTTTTCCTAAGAACCACATGTGAGAAGAGAAAGCACATTAAGAAAGCTCTTCCCATGGTAATTCATTTAATATTTGTTCAACAAATAAGATCCTACTAAGTGTCAAGCTCTTCTGGAAAGTGAGACTGAAGGAGAGAACAAAGTCTCTACCCCATGAAGCTCACTTCTGGTGAAAGAGATGGACAATAAATAATAAATAATAAATAATAAATACATAAAGGACATATGCCACTTTCTAACTGACTTTGCAGCTGCTCAGCCTAGAGCACTTTTTAATAGTCAGTGCCACCGAAAAAAGACCTGCAGCCCACCAAGAGAGAGCATGTGCCCTCAGTGAGCACTTCATGAACTCTTTTCCATCATGGATAAGACAGAATTCACATGTCTTGGTGGGGTACAAGGATGAGGCTGCTCAGCATGACAAACACCAGAGTTCTGGCCCCCTTGGGGCTGAAGGCAGCATAATCTAGGCCTACCTGCATGCATCCATGAGTCACCTGCTGGAAGTGCAGCCCTAAGTTGACCATAACAGCACAGAGATGCCCAGAGACCCGTGCTAGAGAAATGGGATGTCCCACCAGGGGGTGTGAGGCTGGGACCCAGCTCCTGGAGAGAATCTGCTTACCCTGATATTACGCTCAACTTGCCCCCTGAGGGAAACTAGTGACTTCTGCACAGTCCTGGTTCCTTAGTGTTTACAAACAGGAAAAACATTGGCTTGCTGGACCCAACCAACACAATTCCTAAATTAAAACATCTTTTTCCCACAGTGGATAGGCAAGTCAGTATCAAATATTTATTTAAAAAAAAAAAAACACCACCACCTAAACAAACAATTTTCAGGTAGGATCAAATAATTCAAAATCTCTGCTTAAAAATACTCTTGTTTTACTTACTTAAACTATGTTTTGGAAAGTTTGTAGGTGGAAGCTCTTTTAATCTATTGAAGGCAGACTGTTAAAACGGCCAGTTGCTAGCTGGCCACCTGAACCACTGTGAAGTTCTCCCCTGTAGTTAGATATCAGAGATACCATCACTTTAGCCAGCAGCTAGCATCCAGGGAGAGAAGTTTTGCCTTTGAAAGTGTCCACACGATTAGCCTCTCAACATCTCACCCTTCTAGGCAGAGATGAAATATGTGGCTTTCCTTCTAATTCAGCCTGATGGACCTAAAAGGGCACAGAAGACAGGGACAGGAAGCCAGAGAGAAGATGCTTTCTTTTCCTAAGTGGGGCTTCCTCCAGAAATCAGCTGAAGCTATAAAGAAGCTAAAGGAAAGACATGGCACTAATCATTAGAAACAGAACAGGGAAAGAATGAAGGTGTAGGAAATTATATCAGTTACTTCTCATTGAGAAAGGAACTAAGATATTAAACTACCCAGAAGCATCTTTTCTTAAACATTTATTGTATATCTTGCTTTTCTTAAATCCAGTGGCACTTGTGGGAGAGTCATTTTTAAGAAAAGAGAACAAATGAAGGACCCTGCTAATCACATTTACGACATAACCAAGTTCATAACTTGGAGGCACAAAAACTGGGCCATCTGTGCCCACCTAAAAGCACACATTAATTACACACCCAGGTTTTAAACAGTCTACAAAACTCATGACAGCCACGGTGAAACCCCTCAACATATACGATCATAGAAAATGCCTGCAAAGGGAATGTCCTGAAATGAGTGCCTAACTCATTCATTACTCCTACTTCCTCCAGCTACAGTTCTGTTCCATGAAGGACAGCCCTGCACAGTATTTTAAAACTGAATAAAAACCCAAGGATTTAAACTGCTCACAAACTTTTATTATTAGTTTACATATAAATAGGCACTAATTTAAAAAATGCCTGAATATACAGTTAACTGATATTTTACATAATTCATAAGCTTGTCATTTGTGTACTAGTCTCAAAAAATATTTGTAAGTTTATAGACTCTTGGACCCAATGGTCATCTACCTTTTATAGCTCCAAGATTAAGCCAAGGTTGAAACATAGAAGAAAAAGTTAATATAAGACTAGAATTCTTATAAATCTAGTTAGTATGTTTATTTTAAATTAGGAAAGAATGTGAAATTTCACCAAATGCCTTTTCTGAACTTGTACTAAACAACCTATGTGGGTATCTTTTTGTTTTCTCCTTAATCTTTCTCCATCAGTATTCCCCTCTCTTCTTTCCACCAATGCTCCAGTATTTCTAGCTTGTAAACAAAAACAACCACGCCTGGTTGGTGGAGCTTTGTGAATCCAATTCTTGAAATTCCACTTAAACCAGAGTTCCTCTAAAGTGTACTGCTTACAACTTAACCTTCTCTGAGGCCCTGAGAATGGCTGTGGTGTAATCTCACACAAGCTTCTCAATGTCTCTCTCTGTGCATCCCCACACAAGATGATTAACGATAACCCATCTCTTAGGGTCCTCATTAGGATTAAGCGAGTTAATGTGTATAATTCAGGTGACCAGTGCCTGACACACAGAAAGTGCATTAGAAATGTCGGCTATGATTATGACTATTGTTGAAATGCTGACCTCTTTTAGTTTCCCTGAGAGTTCTCTGCTGGTTCCCTTCCGGCTTTCCGACCCTTTCCAACTTTCCTTGGTGACTTCCTCATTCTCTATTACTCCCTTAAGTGTTGGAATTCCGAGCACCCCATTCTCAGCACCATTTCCCTACACTCTCCCTGGGTTGTTGTCATCTACCTGTGGTTTCAACCACTACCACATGCCCATGACTCCCACATGCTCCCTCTAATTCAGACCCCTGCTGGGCTCTGAACTCCACTGAAAGCTGCATGAGAGTGTCAAAATCACAGAGGAGGCAACATGGCCAAAGCTGCACTTACTACCATTCCAAGCTCAGTTCGTTCACTCATTTAACCAGTATTTACCGAGCACCAGGCAGAGTTCTCCCAGCTGCAGAACGTCAGGAAAATACCTTCTTCGTTTCCATGCAGTTACTGTCACTGTCCTAGGTCAGAACCTCATGGGCACTTGCTTCTTAAATTCAATTTATTTTAGTTGCAGCCAAAAGTATGAATAGGAAGAAAATAAAAATTGCCTGTAATTCTAATTCTAGAGATAATCTGGAAACACATTTTCTTTCTTTCTTTGCATATACTTTTTACATAATTGAGAATGTGTTACATATACAATTTTGAAAGCCACTTATTTATCGTAAGTATTTTCCTATTTTATTAAAATTTCATCAGAACATAATTGTTAATGGCTAATAGTATTCCATTATATGGATACTCTAATTTTCTCAGGACTGGTTCTCTCTTACCTTTAAATATTGAGGCTGTTTCAGTTTTTGCTTTGCTTTGTTTTTAAATTGTAAATAAAGATACTGAAGGACAAAACATTAACTCTTTGAGTGACAGGATTCATTTTCTCCTGGTACTGTATCTGTGTTTATCTAACTTTCTACTATGAGTTTATAGGGCTACAACTGGGGAAGGGGATGAAGGAAAAAGGAAAGTCCACTGTTTAAAAAAATAATGCAAAAAGTGTTGTTATATTAAATATGAAAATGCATAGTGACTCAATTATGTTGATTTCCTTAGAATAAATTTCTTTGAAAAATAAGTGTTAAGTGTTTTTGATACACTGTCGAAGTTCAGGAAAATGTCCACCAATTTACATTTTCTCCAGTATAAATACAACAGGGCCCATCTACGTCCATTCAGTGAGACTTGGGTAAATTTTAAAGTCTCCGCTAATTTGATAGGCAAAATAGCTGTAATCTTGCTATTATTTACGCTTGCATTTCTATATCACCAGTAATTTTTTTTACATTTTAACTATCCATTTGTATTTGAAAGAATTTAGTGTTGCGTCTAAGGGTCAAAGTGCTTGGGACTTGAGTTGCAGCCAAGCTGCAATATTTATTATTTAGTAACTGTGATTCAGGTTCTTCACCCCACAGACTGAATGAGGATAAAAGCACGCTCTCAACACTGCTGTGAGGGTGGAGGGAGTCAGCACTCTCAGCAAAGTGGCTGGCATATCACAGGCACTCAGAAAACATCACCAGCGTTGCTGCCATCAGTAATTTTCTTCTCTGCATATTCTGCATTCACACCCTCCACTCTTTTTTCTGTTAGGGTTTGTCTTTTAACACTCACATCTTTCTTTTTATGTTTTTTTTTTTTTTTTTTTAAATACTACAGACATCAACCTTTGCCTGGCCTATTCGCTGCAAACATCTTTCTCACTATGTTTGCTTTTAAATACTAATACCTTTTACTGTATAGAAGTTTTACATTTTTATATAGTCAAGTCCATCTGTAAATTCTTCTTTTTTAAAATATTTTATTTATTTATTTTTAGAGAGAGGAAAAGGGAAGGAGAAATAGAGGGAGAGAAACAGCAATGTGTGGTTGCCTCTCACACGCCCCCAACCAGGGACCGTGGCTTGCAACCCAGGCATGTGCCCTCACTGGGAATCGAACCAGCAACCCCTTGGTTCACAGGCTGGCACTCAGTCCACTGAGCCACACCAACCACGGCGACCTGTATATTCTTCTGTGATTTCTTTTATTGCTTTAATGCTTAGGACATTCCTGACCATCCAAAGATTAGATAAATAATTAAATATATTTTCACTTTTTAAATGTCTTCTGTGTTGTTTTTTTGTTAAACATCTAACTGTTTAAATTACCTGGAGTTACTTTTGTAGTTTCCCAAATGTCTAACATTTTTTCCTTGCATGGTCATGCTTTTGAATATACTGGTTCCCTCGCCCTAGAATGTCTTCACTTCAACTCCTTCTGAGCTCTAGATGTATACCGTACAAGCATCCTGTCCAGCAACTGTCAACTTGTCTGTCAGTGAACTTGACCACCCAGCAAGAACTATGTTGTCTCTATTTCTGTCATTGGTGTTTAGCAGGGTATAGACTAGGGTGCTCCAATAAACAAAGGTTGAATGAAAGGTAAAAAATAATGAATAAAGTAACTTTTTTCATTTTCCTTCATTATCTCGTTTAGAATCAGATAAATTCATTTCCAAAAACACTCAAGTGATGATGCAGACCTCTCGCACGGCTACCTGGCACAGTGTTCTGTAACCTACTGCTGAGTCAGCTGCCTTTCCCTGCATCACTCCAGGGTCGGCTGTGGAGGATGGGTTTTGTCCTCCTCCCCAGGCAGGTTACTGGCTCTGCAGGCTTCAGTAAAAAACAACTCATTATCTGCTTGCCCAACTCCCAGCCAAGCAGAATACTAAACAATTGTAAATATATATAACAGACTATAATAACTATTACATAAGTATACAACAGTCAATATATATCCAAGGCTATTCACTACAGCACTTCTAAAAGTGTGAAATATTAAAAACAAGCCATATGCCCGCACTTAGGAGAGTAAGTGAATAAATTATGAACATCAAACAATGGAGTACTATGCAGCTGTAGAAGAAAATAAGCAGTAGTATGGAGTATTTCTAGGATATATTGTTAAGGGGAAAAAGCAAAATGTAGAAGACTGTCTATCGTATGCTAGCCTTTTGTGTAGGAAAGACAGAGAAATTAGAAACTATGCATCTTCTCATTTGTACAAAAGAAACATAGGAAGGAAAGGTGAAACTAATTAGACTGGTGACCTGCAGGGAAGGGCTGGGGAATGAGACTGGGTGGAGGGACCGGGGAGGGGATGATGCTTCTCTGAGTATACCTTTTAATATAGTTTCGACTTTGAAAAATCATGTCAATGTTTCATACTCTAAAAAGGAAGGCAATGAGGGCAGAGAAAAAACGAAAGTGGACCACTAACGGAAACAAATAAGCCTAAATGCAGGGGTGTCAAACTCATTGTCACCGGAGGCCACATCAGCCTCACGGTTGCCTTCAAAGGGCAGAATGTAACTTTAGGACTGCATAAATATAACTACTCCTTAACAGTTAAGTGAGAGCTTGGCACTGCCGCCAGGTAGAAACAAGGTGCCAGGCTGGATAAAACAAGGTGGAGGGCCAGGTTCAGCCTGCGGGCCTTGTGTTTGCCACCTGTGCCTAGCTGTATTTCAGATAAATACTATAACCACGCTGAAAAGTGGCTATGTTAAAATTAAAAAGAGCTAATCTGAGTAACATTTGAACACAGTATTTTGACTAAATATAATCAGGGTAAAGTAAAAAACGAACTATACAGATGATCCTGCACTTACCATGGGGCTACATCCCAACAAACCCATCATAAATTGAAAATATCATAAATTAAAAAGGCATTTAATATCCCTAACCTGCCAAACATCATAGCTTAGCTCTCTCTACCTTATGTGTACTCAGAGCACATTATCCAAGAAACAGAGAAAAGCCTGACAACACAGGCACTGGAATACCAGGCACCTGTCCTCGTAACCGCGTGGCTGCCTGGAAGCTGCGGCTTGCTGCCGCTGCCCAGCGTCACCAGAGGACATGACGGCAGCCCTACAAAAGTTCAACATTCAAAATCTGAAGTATAGTTTGTATTGAAATAAGTATTGCTTTCCTACTACCGTAAAGTCAAAAACATAACCATAATCTATAATGTAGATTACTCTTGATTACTCACGTTGAATTTAGTTACTAATTAGTTACTGTAGATTACTCAAGATTCCCCTTCTCAGTCAGAAAGACCAGAGAGAGAGATCAGCTTCGACCAATGATGTTCACACCATCCTCTGCCCCAGAGGTGGTTTGAGCAGGCTTCGAGTTGGGGTCCTTTAGTCACCCTGGTCAAGCTCTGCAAATGACCCCTGCTCAGACAAACCCTGACACGAGCTGCTGTCCTAGCAAGAGAGAGACAATTTATTCCAAAAGCAGTATTTGACCTGATGGATGACTACTCCACTTCTCTTGACCGGCCTAGAGAATAGTATTCAATTCAAAGCCATGGATTCACAGTTCTTTGTGTACACACACTATACACACACATTGTATTTCCCCGAGGCCTATGATCCCCTGTGTAAGCAGACAGGTAGTTTTCAACTTCCTAAACTAGCAGTTGCAAAGTAAAGATTTTTCCTGCCTTGAAACTTTCATTATGTTATTGAGAATATATCCCTTGACCAAAGACCCTCAGGCTCATGTACAAAATATAAATAAAATAAATAAATATGACTACTAAAAGGCCCCTTAACAGTAGATTTTAGAAAACCCATAATCCTGGTTAATCTGTTTCATTCTGAGTTATAAGGGTGATAAGAATTATGAGAGGGGGTTTAACTCCTCATTTTACAAAAGACTGGATCTAAATCATCCTAGAAAGATGTTCATCTACTATTATTTTAAGTGACTCCAAAGAATGCTATCAATTTCTTCAGCAGTCTACTCTATCTTCTTTAAAACCTTAGTAGCCGAGGAGTTTGTTTTTGGTTTGGTACAAATAAGATGCTACTATATACAGAGACTTGCATTTTTTACCTGGTAAGTCCCAGTCCCTTTTTAATTTTAGGTAGAAAGTTACTGTGGGCAGTGACTGTATCGCTTTGAAGATTCGATCTGAATCAACAAAAACCATGCAGATTACTGAGTACACTGTCCTACTGAATACAAAGAAGAAGGTGTTCAAGGAGTTCACAGTACATGGGAAGTATGACACATCAGTCATTACAAAAGGGGGAAGCATGTCTAAGTGCCATACTACAGAGACAGGGAGCCAAGAAAGGGATGAGATGAAACTCCAGGAGGTGGGGTCAAAAAGAAAAGGATCCTGATCTGGCTCTTAACGTGTAAGGTTCTGAAAAAACAGAGGCTGGGAAAGAGGAAGTGGTCATTTCAGGGAAGAGACTGCACAGACAAAGAATGGAAGATGTTGGAAGACCCTGAACACTGAACTGAGAAGTCTGCCTCATTCTCTAGACATGCAGAGTATCAATACTTGAAGCCTTGAATGGCTGCTATGCATAGCAAAAATTATAATATTTAGGAACAACTTATGAGTGCTGGCTGCAAAACACTCTAGAACATTTGCCCTTGGAAGTGATTACAGCTAGGACTCTGTAAAATAAAAATAGTGACTCCTGGTAAGATGGCCCTCCGAGGGAAAACTAGATTAGAAAAGAACAGACAAGACTGGGGTAATGAATTAATAACTAGAAATGTCATTCAAAAATACAAAGATAATCAATAAAAAATACCTCAAAAAATATCCTTCAATGTTGATAACTCATACAGATCAGTCTAAAACTGCCATACAGTTATTTTACACTTAGACTTTAATATTTCAATAATTAATAATACAGATTTGGACTCAACATATTTCTTCACGATTTTCCTTGGGCACATTTACACTGCGGTTTTTGCATCTGATGCCTTGAATGAATTTTACAATTTCCTGAATTTTTCTTCTTTCAGTTTAAAGGAAGACAAACTACAATCTGGTGAAGAAGAAGCACATGGTTTTTAGGGACAAATTCTGACACTGTCAGACATAAGCATTTTCACAAGATACCCGGTCTCTGTGTTATCCAAGCGTTGCTGTGCCACTACATTTGCACGTGCAATGCAGTGCAAAGAAGGAGAAAAACATTTCTATTTTCTCACATTATCCTGTGCATACTTTTATATATTATTGCAGTTTTAATTGAGGAGACTCAAAAGATACCAATATGTATAAAAAAATGTTTCTTGGGCAACCTCTAGATATAAACATTGTAATAATTTCCGTAACAGAAAAGGGAAGTGAACAAGACAGTTATTTTTCCTAGAGAGGCTCAAAGAATAGGCTACCTAAAGAATTGTTTTTCTAAAGAGAAATATTCCTTTCCTGCTCTGTACTGTACAAGATTATAGGCAAAATTTTAGAAAGCTGAAAATCTTTTTAAATAACACTTTCTTCAGCTTTAATCGCAAATAATTGCCTCTTTTGGTGCTAATGAGCATGAACACCGTGGAATGGAATGCAATTCTGCCAGTTCATTCAGGGTAATGGCTTTGTAAGCTAGTGACTCTGCTGAGAGATCTAGTCTCAATTTCCTGGAGTACAGAAGTGAGCAGCAGTAAATTTTTCACTTGAGGAAGATTTTCTAAGCTATGTAAATATAAATAGAAAAGCCATTATCTATTGATAAAAACAACAAAGGTTAAATAAAGTTTTATGTTACTCTTTCCTTTCACAGCCATCAGCTCACTGGATCAGGAAAGTAAATAAAGCACTTCACTTACTGAAATCAATGAGAAACCGTCCAAATCCTTGCCTTTGGTGCTGGGGCATGATCATTATGCAGGACACATTATACTTCTGCTGGCAAAGCTTTTCCTGCGGGAAGGAGAAACAGATCAAGTATGTCAGAACTCTGCTGAAGTGGGCAATTCCCTGTACCTGCCACCGTCCTTGTATAACACCACTTAGGTGTTAGGTGAGGATCAAGCAGAATAATCGTACTGTTAATCAACCAACCAGCAGCTAACGACAAATCATGAACTCCAGGCATGCTTTTCAATTATGTCTTTATTCTTGGAAGTCAGTACCATAAAATATGAACAAAGAATCCAAGGAAATAGGAGCCAAATGAAACAACACAGGCAGTATGGAAGAAATGCTCAAAAAACTTGGGGGGACAGGTTAAAAACAAAACGAAACACGGGGCGACCCAGAGCAGTAGCTGGCTAACTTTGAGGCTCCCTGGCTAAGTAACTCACAACCCGGCTGGAGCAGTGTGTCTTCTGCCTTCGAGCAAATGCCCCAGTGAAACTGAAATAGCATGTGTGGGGGTAGGTTTGCACAAATACATTTCTCCTATGAATAAAAAGTCTAAGTAAAAAGCTAGAGAAATAATTAATCTGCATTTCAAACCAGGAATACAAAACAAAACAAAACGGACAACAGCAACAAGAAACCCCAACGCCTCCAAACAAAAGTGAGGCCAAAAACAGCCTGAAACCAAAAGGAAAATTGGGAAGAATATGTTCTTATAGCTAAGGAAGATTTGCAATTTTCTGTGGCAGCAGAGCAGCAATATTTTATTCAGAGTACATGGAAGCCGCCAAAACCTACACAGAGAAGATCTGGTAAGGGCTTTTTGAGGCTGTGAATGCTCTGGCCAAATATAAGCCACAAATAAGATTGACCGCAAATGGTACTAACCACATCAAAGAATTACTTCAGAACACCCAGATCTTTAATGAACCTATTTGAAAGGTCACAGGAAATGTTTGTGGAAAAAATCCTACAGGGCAGAATTAAAGATTTCTTTGTGAAAAAGATGTGTTTCCAACTTTTGCGCATTTGTACTTGTCTGTGGAGTCTCTAAGAAATGAGGAGGGTGAACTAATACACATCGGTTTTCCTAATAAACAGGATTGTCTGTCACTGTGAGCATCAGGGGCAAAGGTTTGAATAATTAGTCTACTTTGTCAAGTTAAACAAATTAGTCATTCTATCTAAAAAGAGATGTACACAGGTTAGAAGGATTTACCCTTGATGCCATTCTTTTACACCAAAGTATGCCTTCCTATTCCTAGGAGATTTTTTGAAAACCAACTCAACAGTGTTCCTCTCCCCACCAACGCCTCCCCTTCACACGTTATTACAGCTGACTCCTGATCTTTGGATAAAACAACTGCTCCTTTTCTCTCTTCTGTTTAGCACAGTCTGTTATGTGCTTGGAAAGTCATATGCATGAAACAATTTACAATGAATTTTTCTAGGTCATCTTGGCCACTCTCTGGCTGTAACCTCTAGAATTTGGTTTAACTCCAAAGGGCCAGAGTCCTTCACACTTCAACTGACATTTAGAATATGGTTTGATTTGTATCTAGTCTTTTAACATGGTTAATTTTTAGATAAATTTTTGTTACACTACACTGTCAAAGAATACTAGAATTCTGAGTATGGTAAGAAATTACGGTGGTTGTTGCTATACTATAACAGAAACGGGACAAAAGAGAAAAAGTTTAGTTTGTTCTGAGTAAAATGCAGGCCCCTGAGGAGGAAGAAAGGCAGAGACTCAAACCACAAGAGTCGCCACCAACCACAACCCGGGGGCCAGCCTGAGCAGGACAGGACAGCGGGCACCTTTAACCATCGACGTTTAAACTCATGTACATTTAAAGAGCACCATGTTCTAATAGGAAGGACAATAATTACTACTATATTCTTTTCAACTTGTTAGAGAAAAAGATCTTTATATATCTATAGGAAAGGTAAGGTGTTTTGTAAACTATATAAACAGATTTCCTAAAGTTTTGTGTTGATCCTCTGTCATCTTTTCAGTCTGTAATGGATTTGCATATATAGTCTATCTTTAGCTGTTCCATGAAAATGACATTTTTATAAAGCATTTCATTTATATTATGCAAGAGTAGAGTCATTAAAGTTCACTTATCACCTAATACAAAAAATATAACATGAAAGAAAGAAAACACAGAGTTTGGATCATTTTACCTTCTGCCGAATAATTATCATCCTGGCATATTAAACTATTTCCTGTATGCCTAAGAATAGTCAAGGTCACTACTTGGTAGTAAGTACTCCAAACTCAAGTTTTCCTTTACTGCATATGAGTTGTTTCTCAAAAGCCTTTGGACAGAAGAATGTGAGAGAATCGCTCTGAACCAGTGGGAAAAAAACTATACACGTTCCATATAGCAAGGGCTTCCCTACATGAACAGTTGGAGATACTTAGGCCTTCTAAAGCAGAGGCTGTTTCAGATCTTAAAACAATAGCACAGAGAATAACAGATGAAAGAGTAAAACCAGTCACTATATCAGCTTGACTATCCAAATGCCAATGTTCCAATTCACTGAGATACTGATGACCACAGAGGGAATGCACTGAGTATAAATGAGAATTACCTCTCAAATGCTACATTACACTGAGACCTTCATGTTGACACCACTTAGGGGGAAAAAGGAAATAGCCTTAACATTTAGAAAATCAAAGATGCTAGATGGTCTGTAAGCAGCAATTACAACATTATAGGGACACTGACAATCAGGAGAGCAAACAGTGCTGAGGTCCTTTGCACACTTCCTAGGCACCATGTTTATATTGTTTTTGTTTTTTTAACGAGTTCTTAACAAGAACCTGAGCTTTTGAGGAACCTGTGTCACTTATCCAAATTAAAGTGATAAAAAAGCTCACCCTATTCAGAGCATTGGGCTCTACCAAAAACATTCTGAAAAAGAAAACAAAGGTCACACTGGCTCTTGTTTTACCTTAGAGAAGTATCCAACCAGATGACAGCCCTTTTCATCATTTTTTGTTAGGACATAAAAAAGGAATGGCTCGACATCATAATACAGCGTTTTGTGGTCCAGGAAGAGCTTGGCTAACAAGCAAAGGTTTTGGCAATAAATTTTGCTCATATTTCCATCAACCTAGCAAAGAGAAACAGACGACATTATTTAACATAGAAATACCACTCACTCTAAAGTTGCTTTTATATGGTGTTTGGAAAGTATACAGTTTTATTTCAAAATCCCAAACTAAGAGATTAAAACACTCCATTAAACAAGTATAAAATTAAACAGAAAATAAGTGTCACTTGGCAAATCAGAATTCCACCTTTTCCCTTAAATTAAGGTAAATTTAAGATAGCTTAAGTTTCTCTTTAAGCTACCTGAAGAAAGGCCAAACCACTAACAAAGGAGTAATTTTTATTTGCAATTATTATGAGTAAAAACTGATTAGGCATGACCTTTCTGCTTCAACCAAGTAAACCTGAATTAAAGAAATGGAAACAAATCAAAACACTGTTCAAGTAAGTTAAACTTTATGTTGTTTTCAAAAGGGCTTCACATAAAAATAAAATAAATGAACTGTATTACTCTGATTCTTCACAAGTGAGGATTAGCAAAAGAGGCTTCTTCCATTTTGGTTTTATCCCAAGCATCATTTCAAATATAATTGGAAAAGATAAAATTTCTATGTTGGGAATACTTACAGAGAAAGTGAGATGAATTTCAGCCTACAATAAGTACCATGATTACAGTCTACTTCTCTTCAAAATAAAAGAGTCAAGCTGTGATACTGATGGCTATAGACAGGAGGCTAAGCACAGATGCCAATTTCTTTGATCAAATGTAGTTACTTGTTGAAAACAGGAATCAGAGCAGATTCAAGAAGAATTTCCCCAGCACTTTTCTTAGGGGAAATGGGTATTTGCTAACCAGAGCTCTTTAACAATGAACTTGACTGTTCTTGAGTCTCCTGTGGACCATAAAGGTTCTCATATTGCACAAATTATTTTTAGACTTCATATAACTATTTCCCTTGGATAAAACCTAGGTCCCACACATAGCAACATAATCAAATATGGGCAACGGGCACAGAGGATACAATTCTCTCTTTAATTAAGAAAGGTTTTATGTATTTGGGAGTATGGTCCTTTTGGAAATGGTAGTACATTACAAAAAGGACAAAGACGTATCTGTGAACCAGAAAAATAGAGATGACGATGCCGAAGCAAACTCCTACCAGTTGTGAAAGGTATAATATAGTATGCTTCCAAGAGTGATAGATAAAGAGAAGACAGGAAAGTAGAAATCTGTTATTCCTTTAAAATTTTTTTAAATATATTTTATTGATTATACTATTACAGTTGTCCCATTTCCCCTTCATTCCCCTCCACCCTGCACACCCTCTCCCACCCACATTCCCTTTAGTTCATGTCCATGTGTCATAAGTTCTTTACCTTCTACTTTTCCCACACTATCCCTGCTCTCCCCCTGTCTATTTTCTACCCACCATCTATGCTACTTATTCTCTGTACCTTTTCCCCCTCTCTTCTCCTCCCACTGCCCTGTTGCTAACCCTCCATGTGATCTCCATTTCTATGTTTCTGTTCCTGTTCTAGCTGTTTGCTTTTGTTTTAGGTGTGGTTGTTAATATCTGTGAGTCTGCTGTCTTTTTACTGTCATATTTTTTATCTTCTTTTTCTTAGATAAGTCCCTTTAACATTTCATATAATAAGGGCTTGGTGATGATGAACTCCTTGAACTTGACCTTATCTGAGAAGCACTTTATCTTCCCTTCCATTCTAAACAACAGCTTTGCTGGATAGAGCAATTTTGGATGTAGGTCCTTGCCTTTCATGACTTGGAATACTTCTTTCCAGCCCCTTCTTGCCTGCATGGTCTCTTTTGAGAAATCAGCTGACAGTCTGATGGGAACTCCTTTGTAGGTGTGCTTCTAGAATTCTCTCCTTCATTTGAATCTTGGCTAATGTAATTACGATGTACCTTGGTGTGTTCCTCCTTGGGTCCAACTTCTTTGGGACTCTCTGAGCTTCCTGGACTTCCTGGAAGTCTATTTTCTTTGCCAGATTGGGGAAATTCTCCTTCATTATTTTTTTCAAATAAGTTTTCATTTCTTGCTGTTGTTCTTCTCCTTCTGGCATCCCTATGATTTGGATGTTTGAATGTTTAAAGTTGTCCCAGAGGTCCCTAACCTTCTGCTCATTTTTTTGAATTCTCATTTCTTCATTCTGTTCTGGTTGAATGTTTATTTCTTCCTTGTACTCCAAATAGTTGATTTCAGTACCAGTTTCCTTCCCGTCACTGTTGATTCCCTGTATATTTTCCTTTATTTCACTTTGCATAGCCTTCATTTCTTCCTCTATTTTGTGACCATATTCAACCATTTCTGTGAGCATCCTAATTATCAGTGTTTTGAACTCTTCATCTTATAGGTTGGCTATCTCTTCATCACTTAGTTCTATTTTTGAAGTTTTGATCTGTTCTTTTGTTTGGGCCATTTTTTTTTTTGTCTTGGTGTGCCTGTTATGTAGTAAGGGGCAGAGTATTTGCCAGAGCGGGACAACTCATGTTGCTATGTTGTGGCACTGTACATGGGGGAGGGATCTGAGAAGGAACAATGTCACTTGCTCAGCTCTTGGCCAGCTTTCAGTCACTTCATCTGCTACCCAGAAGCAAATGGGGCCCTTCTGGTGTTTATTTCCAGGTGGGTATGGTCTAGGACCCTGCGGGTCTCTCCAACGAACTCTCCTGTGGTGCTGGGAGTTTCTCCCACCACTGCAATGCCACCCCCCAGATTTTTTTAATCAGAGGTTTTGAAGCTTTATTTCCCTATGCTAGAACCCTAGGTTGCCAGGTCTGTCTCGCTCCCCAGTTGTTCCTCCTGGTCCACCAACCACCGCCTAACTGCAAGTCTTCTCCACCCTGGCTGCCCATCTCTGCCCCTCCTACCTGCCTGGATGAATGTTTCTTTTACTCTTTGGTTGTCAGACTTCCATACAGTTCACTTTTCTGGCAGTTCTGCTTGTATTTTGTTTTTTAAATTTGTCGTCCATCTTTTGCTTGTGTGAGGAGGCAGATTATATCTCCCTATGCCTCCATTTTGGCTGGAAGTTCCATTTTGTTAATTTTTTTTAAATTGTATTTTATTGGTCATGGTATTATAGTTGTCCTGATGTTTTCCCCTTTGCTGCCCCCACCCAGCATCCCTCACTCCCTCAGGCAATTGCCCCACCATTGTTTATGTCCATGGGTTGTCTCTGTAAGTTCTTTGGCTACTCCATTTCCTGTACTGTACTTTACATCCCCATGGCTATTCTGTAACTACCTATTTGTACTTCTCAATCCCCTAACCTCTTCAGCAACCCTCTCCTACCACCCTCTCATCTAGCAACCACCAAAATTCCCTCTGTACCCATGATTCTGTCTCTGTTCTTCTTGTTTGCTTAATTTTTTTTTTAGACTCAATTGTTGGTAGGTATATACTTTTGCCATTTAATTGTTCTTGTTTTCATCTTCTTTTTTCTTAAAGAAGCCCCTTTAACATTTCATACAGTAATGTTTTGGTGATGATGAACTCCTTTAGTTTTTTTCTTTTCTGGGAAACTCTTTCTCTGCCCTTCAATTCTAAATGATAGCTTTGCTGGGTAGAGCAATCTTGGATGTAGGTCCTTGCTTTTCATGACTTTGAATATTTCTTGCCAATCCCTTCTGGCCTGCAAAGTTTCTTTTGAGAAATCAGCTGACAGCCTCATAGGAACTTCTCTGTAGGTAACTTAACTACTTTTCTCTTGCTGCTTTTACAATTCTCTCTTTTCTTTAACCTTTGGCATTTCAATTATGATGTATCTTGGAGTGGGCCTCTTTATGTCCACCTTGTTAGGGACTCTCTGTACTTCCTGGACTTGCATGTCTATGTCCTTTACCAAATTAGGGAAGTCTTCTCTCATTATTTTAAATAGATTTCCAATGTCTTGCTCTTTCTCTTCTCTTTCTGCCACCCCTATGATGTAAATGATGGAACTCTTGAAGTTATCCCAGTGGCTGCTTATACTACCCTCACTTTTTTGGATTCCTTTTTCTTCTTATTGTTTTTTGCTTCCTTATGCTCTAAGTTATTGACTTGATTCTCGGCTTTATCCACTCTATTGTTGTTTGCCTGTAAATTATTCTTTATTTCAATCAGCGAATCCTTTATTTCTGACTGGATCTTTTTTATGTTGCTGAAGTCCTCACTAAGTTCCTTGAGCATCCTTATAACCAGTGTTTTAAACTCTGCAAATGATAGATCACTTATCTCCATTCCCTTTAACTCTCTTTCTGGAGTTCTGATCTGTTCTTTCATCTGGGCCACATTTCTTTGTCTGCTCATTTTGGCAGGCTCCCTGTGTTTGTTTCTATGTATTAGGTAGAGCTGTTATGACTCCCTGTCTTGGTAGCATGGTCTAATATGGTAGGTGTCCTGTAGGATCCAGTGGCACAGCCACCCCTATCACACAAGCTAGGTACTGAGGTGTGCCCTGTGGGATGAGTACACCCTGCTCTTGTAGTTGAACCTTGGTTGTTGTTGGCAGATAAACGGGAAGGATTAATCCAGGCCAGTGAGCTGCAAGGACTGGCTGTGACCACTGACCACCAACCTCCACTCTCTGTGGAGGATCAGCTGTGCAGGGGCAGGCCAAGGTCAGCCCTGACCTGTGTTTTGCCCAGGGCCACCCTTCCTGAGCTATAAAGCAATCTGAGATGGCCACTACTTGTGCTGGGCTTGGAGATTCCCAGGTGAAATCTAGGCTGGCTGCTGCTAAAGCTGGGCCTAGGACTCACTGAGGTCAGTTATTGCTTATTTGAGAAGATTTAGAAGTTGTGCAGTTTGAGCCCAGACCAGCCATTCATATGAAAAAGCAGCTTGGGTAGGCTTGTAAGTTCGGTGGGGTGGAGTCTCTGAGGATCACCAAGGCAGGTCAAATAGTGTTAGACAGATTGATCACTCCATAAGATATGGCACCAGCCTCTAGGCTCTGTGGCTCTGGGAAGGAAGGGCTCAGAAAAGGGACAATGGCCTCTGCTCACCCCAATGCCAGAAACTCAGCTTACTATGCCTCTGGTGACCTTCAAGCTGCCACCCTGGCACTGGAGCTTAGAGGGAGTGAGTCTGTGCATGTGTTCTTTAAGAGGAACTGCTTGGTGCTCCAGAAGTTTCTTCCACCAACTCAATCCCCACTGGTTTTTGCAGCCAGAAGTTGTAGGGATTTATCTTCCTGGGACTGGAACCCTGGGCTGAGACTCGTCACGCCTGGGACTTCCCTCTTGAATTTTTATCCACTGCACGTGAGTGTGAAACCAACACGTTCTGCATCTGCGCCCCTGCTATCAGTCTGGATGGATGTGGTTTCTTTAATTCCGTGGTTGTCAGACTTCCACTCAACTCAACTTCTGAGTTACGAGAGATGGCTGTTCTATATTTTAGTTATAATTTTGATGCGGTTGTGCAAGCAGGTAAGCCATGTCTGCCTATTCTGCTATCTTGACCGGAATTCGTCCTTCAATTATTTTTATAAACAAATTTTACAGACCTGCTTCTGGCTTTCCTCCCTCTCATCTCTGTGTATTCCAAAAGCACCTGCCCTGAAAGAGCAGACCATTCTCACCAGTCTGACAAAACTGATTCTCTTACCCTTAAGAAAACTCTCCTGGATTTATGAAAACTGCAGCGCCACAGGGAGATTCATGATAATTTATTTAACAATGACTTAAAAGCCAACAACTGTTCTGTCTTTCAGGGAAACAATGAGACAGTAATTTCATTTTATTTTGGTTAAAAGAAAGGATCCAAGGCACTGAGGAAGGAGCCAACAGGAAAGTTGAACATGAGTTAAACCTCAACTGGGAACAGCTCTGCAGTCCAGTCTCAAATGGTTGGGGCTGCCTGGGTGGCATCCCAAGACTAACAACAGGAAGGACAAGCAACTTGCCATAGGCTCCCCCCGCAGCCCAGCTGTCCTCAGTTAGTGTGATTTTGCCCCCCAAAAGACATGGGCTATATGTGGAGACATTTCTGCTTGTTAGCACTGGAGGGGGCGCTGGTATTATTGGCATTTTGTTGCAGAGGCCATGGATGCTGCTAAACACCCTACAACTTATAAGGCAGCCCCCGCAACAAAAATATCCGGCTTGAAATATGAAGAGCACCCAAGGCGGAAAACCCTGTGTGTATCCTTCAGTAAGCACTAACACCCCATCTTCTCAGCCACAACACCCTCCTTTCTTTAAGCTTGCCAAAAGAGCCTGGTATAAAAAGAGGGCCTTTAAAAATCCTTAAGACACAGCTGGAGTTAGCTGTATTCTCTGACCAGTCCTGGGAAAACGTGGGCCCAAGCTTGTCTGAGAGGGGAAGGCTGATCCATGACAGAAACCTATGTATGACCCTCCCTATATTAAATATAATGCAAGACATTGTAGACCAGAACTAAAGAGAAACATGGGGCAGAATAATAAATTTCAGTCTGAACAATTCAGAAAAAGAGGATCCTAAAGTAAAACTGTATTTCAGATGAAGAAAATATCATGTTTACTGTGCAAGGAAGGCTTGTCCTGACCACCCAGGAATGGAAATAATGTACCAAGATGGGCAACAGAGAAGAAAATAAAGCAGGGCAATGGAAATTCTCGACTGGAGTGCAGAGAATAAAGGAAAGAAAGAAGTCCTGTGAAGAGGCAATAACAGGCAAGAAAGACATGGTCTCCTCAAGGTACAACTCTCGCAGCTAAATCAGATCCCTTAAACTGACAGTAGAGGATGATTAAACAATGAAATGACATAGAGGCAAAAACCTTTTGCTACTAAATCAATTCTGAAAACACAAAATTGTCAAGAACACCACAGTGACAGACACATAGCCACAAGGGGTTCCTGTGAACAGCAGAGTTCTCCAGGGGTGGCCGTCCACCCAGATGAGGGGCGGCAGAGGGGCCGGGGGTGGTGTTGAACATCTGCTGGGGTCTCACCGAAAGGATTACCAACTCTGCCAAGAAATGACGGAAACACAGGTGCTTGTGTATTGAGGAGATATGTACAGCTGCTCAATTCCCTGAAAGAGCGAGCACCTGCCAGACATTGGCTGGAGCTGCGGAACATAGCTAATGTCTCCTGCCAAAGGAGAGAGAATTTACAAAGCGACGAGGAGATCATAAATCCACTGGTGACTATATCTGGTGCAGACAGAGATTTGGGGGAAGACAAAAAAAGTTAATATGATAAAGTAGGAATTTATTATCTACCTAAATGGTTCCTTAACATGGTTAAACATTCCAAAACATGGAGATATTTTAAAGAGCAGTTTGAATTTCATTGTCACAACTGAATATACTTTGCACCGTCTACAAACAATTCAGTACATAGTTAACAATTTGAAATACTAAGTTTCAACAGCTGAGTTTTTTATTTACACATGCTTACCTCAAATACTGAAAGGTCTTTTCTTCGGTAAATTTCATTTGCTGGAGGATGAAACCATCCACATTTCTTTGAGTGTCTTAACAAAATGTTTTTACTTTTCATATATTTAAGACAGAATTCACACAGGTAAAGCTTTGGTAATCTGTTAAAATTTTAAAATCAAAGAGTCTTTCAGGTTAGTTATTCTGTTCAGGGGGGAAATAATAAATATTGTTCAACTTTCTCTAAGTCATAGAAAGGCTGTATAACAGCACTTGAAAGAAGTAATTAAAAAAAGTAAGAGAATGTACAAACCTGACATTATTTTTCAACATAATATTTGTTGCCTTAAGTTTGTGAACAAATCATTTGTTTCCTTAGAAATGTTGTGAAGAAAGAAAGGTTTTTGGAACTGAAACCACTACTCTAAAAGTCAACAATAAGGACAGCATCCTGTCAGGTGGCCATGCATACTCATCAAATTTCCGATTTAATGTCACATTTCAATAGTATATGTGTTCAGTGGTGTAACTATAATAATCTTTTACTCAGAAAGAAGTGATTATTTAAAAAAATAATCTCCATACTTAAAAGGCTGAAGAGTCCTAGTATATAGCTGTTTCCACTTATACTTAAGGATGAGATAACTTTAAAGTTATTATCATAGTTTTATATGGTCTAAAGCAGTAAGTGTAGGGAAGTCAAAAGATCTTGTTTGTTTCTAGCAATTCTGCTGACTCTTTTGAGTAACATTAGACATATAGATTTCTTTCCCCTGCTGTCCTTTTCTCCTCCTTAAAAATTGTAACGTATTTTGCCCTAACCTGCCTGGCTCAGTTGGTTGAGCATGGTCCTACAAAGTAAGAAGTGGTTGGTTCAATTCCCAGTCAGGGCACATGACTGGGTTGGGGGTTGGGGACCCGGTCAGGGCACATGTGAGAGGCAACAGATCAATATTTCTTTCTCTCTCCCTCCTCTTTAAAAATAAGTAAGAACTTTAAAAAGTTATAACATATTTCACTTGGACCCTATCACACTTAAGTGGACGTTTAGAAGCATTTTCAAGGCCTTTGGGGTATAAGAGGGAGGAGAAATATTTTTGAGGAGAGTTAGGTAAAAACTCAGATAAAAGTAATTTTTAATCTTGGACTTTTATGCAAATCTTATTTGAAGCTCACAGAACACGATGACATGATTACCCATGCAAATTTAAGCTCATTGGTGGTTTAAAACAAATTGTTCAAGAACACAGAGATAAGTGACATAACCTGGAAAGAGAAATCAAGACTCCTGACAGTTTGCCACTTCACTTCTAGAACACCCTCCCCACTCTCTCCAGTTAGATGACTGGCCCACACGGTTGAGAAAAGGACAACAGTTATTATAAACAAAAAGCAAGAGTGTGATTACCAGAAACTTCGCAGGCTAAAAAATTTGAGAAGATACTAAAGAAGTGTACCCTGATGTACCTGAAGAAGAAATCTGCTCTCATGATACCCATTTTAAAATGTATTAGTTCAGGACAATCTCACAGTGAATCTTAGTTCAAGACAAATGAAAACTCTAGTCTCATTATTTTCTCTTCACGTTTAACCAGTGAGTCACAGACGGCTTTGAAGATTTGGGGAACGGTCTCTGAAGGCTTCCCACAATGACCTACATTCTCCCATCTTTCCTTCTTTTGCTACATTTCAGCAAAAAACTTGAAAATAAAATGCCCAAAATCATAGATGAGACTAATTTTCTAAACTTACTAGGAAAATGGCAACTAAGGGGAAACTACCAAATATTTTACAATGACTATTTCTTCCCCGATTTTGTTTCATATACAAATAACACTTACCCAATTAACCAAAAAGAAAAAGCATGGTCTAGAAGTCAAAAGGCAAAATTTACAATGCCTGTGTGACTAAGGAGTGTTAGAAGCTTACATAGAATAGTGAATATTATAAAAAAGACACTGGCAAAATAGTTTTGGAAGCACTTATAACCTACTATCAAAATTTATGTTCTGAAGATAACAAATAACTGCTTTAGAATCAAGGCTTTCCCTTCCTCACATATATGACATTAAAGTTATGTACCTGCAGGCTTATTCCATTACCTTGCATATTCCTGTGGGTAAGGCGAGGAGTACCAGGTTTGGATTTCGTATTTCCCAAATTCTATTACAGAAGGGTACCGGCCACAGTCTTCCACTCCACTCTCACATTCTATTTTCTGTCAGAGAGAAAGGGGAAAAAAAAAAAAAAAAGAAGTAAAATGTAAGTAATAGAAGAGGATCTCTTCACTTATATTTTTGTTCTTTCACCACCAGATATGAAAATCCATAAAAAATTTGTCTTTGAGAAATCCAACAGCCTTATCTTTCAATGTTTTGGTGACAACAGCTAAGTGGAGTTAATATTTTAAGTGGAATAATTTAAAAAGTTACTGGACAATAAAAATAAAAGTGACTATCACTGATCATACAACACAATATTGCCTTTATCAATGCCAAAGAGTTAAAATTATGAGACGTTTCTCATATGGCTGGCCATCTGTGTTGGCAGAAGCACTGGTAAATTTAAAAGTGATATTCTTTTTGTTCATGATTTTAAATTGCTATTTTCTAAATATGAGCAAAAATAATCAGAAGTCTATTCCTTCACAACTAGAAGGTGTTCTTCAAAATCTGCCTCAACTACTGCTACTCTGGTCTAGTTTGTGAGACCACCTGAATGTTTACCAACTTTTAAGAATAGAAACAACTCTGAAAGCACAGTCAACAAAAATGATCATGGTCATAGTTAAAGAACCACAAAGGAGCTTGAAGGGGAGTCTCTATAAAATCAAAGCAGTAATTTCATAATAAACATATCCTGAAAAGTCACATACTATCCTTGGTATGAAAATATGGTATCCTGGCCTTACCTCCCAAGAAAGTTCCTGGGCTTGTTTAAAAACATCCAAATCCTCTTCAGTAACGGTATCCTTGTTTCCAATCACATTTATATCTGTACTTTCTTGTTTGATGCTTATTTTGATTTCGGTATCTGTCATTTAAAACCAGCAAAAAGTGTACTCACTGACTTGAATCACGAATAACCACTGTATATTACCAAAACGGCACCAAATTAGCACAGTGGGCAAATAGGGATTTTTTTTTTTAAAGCTTTAAAGCTTTTACAGATAAGCACTGCTCAAAGATCCAGCAGTACCCTTTCCCTGCTGTACCCAAATTTTTATTTGAATAATCACTGTCATCTTCTTATAGCCTCAATAAATAAATGAGGGAAAGTAAGAGCAACAAAAAGCAAAATCAGATTTTTCAACCAAGGTTAGAGGTCCAGTTAAAGAATTCCCATTACCACTTTCGGGATAATAAAATCTACCATTTTTCCAAATGACACATTTTTGGTTTTTTGTTTTATAAAGGGTAGCAAATGTAATGGGCCAACTGTTAAATGAAATTATGAAATCAGTTCTCTTCCTGAAGTGAATACACACACAGACACACTCGCACCCAAAAGCACACCTCACAGAATCACAGATCAGGCTTTGTTGAGAAGGAAGCAGGATGAACTTTGTCATGAGAAAGCAATGGAGCAGAGGGGGCCGAGGGGCTGCAATCCCCCCTGCTGGAGGCACTGACAGCGCGCGACCACACAGCACTGCGGCTGAAGAGGCGGCACGGGAAAGGACACGGCAGAAGCGTGACAGTGGCTACTCATGCGGGACTACAAAGCCATAAGCAACGCTATGGAGGCATCTGGGGGTCCTAGTGTCACTACGAATGGAGATAAATAATAAAAGGTGGGAGAGTATTAGTTGGAAAAAACAACATTTTGGAGGTTTAGTCAGCATTAGAAAAAGGTCAAAGTTTCACTGTTTCTGTATGAAAGTGAAGTGAGAACAAGAGAAATAGCTAAGACCTATGTGAAAAATAGGTATTGATTTATTTATTTTTTTGGGGGGTTGGGGAGAAAGGGATGGGACGCAGGTTTGGTTGGAGCTTTGACCTTTTGCTTACCATCATCCTGATCAGGTTTAATCCTTCCGTCTGTCAAGCTCCCCTTCCCTGGTGAGGGGGTCCCCATCTGAGGGGTCACTTTATATTTTAATCTGCCTAGCATCCTGTGCTTTTTAAGGAAAGTTGTTCGCTTGAAGTGAGCAATTGCTTTAAAAATACGTCCTCTAGCCATCCCCCAGCTAGAGGAGGAGGAGTGAGAAATAAACCTATTTCTAATATCTCTTTTTCCAAAGAAATGAGCTTTAGATTTTGCTGTGGAAGATAATTCAGTTTTACGACGCATACGTTTGGGCGGTGCATAACTTGGGTGTCCCTTTTTTCGAGACTGTCCCTGAGTGGTATAGATATGAGAAAGTCCGTCAAATAGTGCCTTCAACTGGCTATTACTGGTAAGGCTGCTAAAGGAGGGCACACTGGACTGGCTGGAAGAGCTCTGGGGGGAGGTAGAAGAGGTGGAAGTGCTGGACTTTTGTGAACTGGGGCTCTGACCAGAGATGGGGGCTGGGGGTGGAAGTGAAGAAGGTGGAGGTTTTAGCTTTTGTGTGGTACCTGTAGCCAACACATGAGAAGTGCATGACTGTTTCTGAGAGACCTTTTTCCTTGGACGATAGTGCTTTGAAAAGTCTATTATTTCACCTCGTGATCTGCGACCATCAGGTGATGGTGTAAAAAACTTAGTAAGGCCATCAATGAGCCCTTTGGTTTTCTTGTTAACTTTAAGTGTAGAGGCAGAAATGTAGGTGGAGGTGGTGGTGATTTTGGTGGTGGCACCAGGCCGAGTGGGGTCTGTAACAGCCAATCTGCTGCTTGAGTCCTTCCCAGATGCAGCATGACCAGATGAAGGTGTGGTACAGACTTTAGTCTTTTGACCCCTACCAGGTGACCCCCTTCCTGTGAATGCATTCATGGATCCTTCATCACTGGTTACAGACCTAGGCAAAAATTTAGAGAATAGTATCAGCATTTAAGAATAGAATTATAAAGGTATCTAAAACAAAGTATTTATAGCAAGTAGATGCATTCAATGTGCTTAAACTTAAGAAACTGAACTGCAACCCTAAGAACTGTTTTCATATGTGTGCCTCCACCTAGATGCTCCTCTGCTGAAACAGGCAGCAACAACTGCATCTGCATGTCACTGTTCTCCTAGGGCCCATCCAGCAGGTGCTGGAATAATCCGTGTGCACCCAAGGGCACTGGATACAAGCAAGACAGTTTCTGAAGAAACTGAAAGAATACCCAATGCTTTCATTATAATTAAATAAAAATGTTACCTGGTGTTATCATAAGTAATTATGATCTCCTGATTTATCTTTTTTAAAATATTAAAGAAAATAAGATGTATTATCTAGAAGCAAAAGAATAAGCTTACTAAATCTCTAGTTAGAAGCAATTTTAACTGAAAAATTTATGTAAATAGAATTTGGGTATGTCTATGAATTAATAGCCTCTTTTTGTTTTTTAAAGAAAATACTGAAAGATACCCTCTTCCTCTCTGAAGTTTATTATGCTTAGGATGAGAAGATAACCAATAATACTCTCTAAGTAAAGAAGACAATTAATTACAGTATAAAATATTGCTGAAAAAGGACAACAGTAGCAAAAAACTGAAGAAATGATTAAAGAAAAGCTACAGCAGGTCAGACATGACATGGAAAGTCTGGTGAAGCAGCAGCACATTTACCATGGTCATTATCAGACACTTGGCGTCAGAATCTTTATACACTGGTTCTGGCTGCTATTTCAGTTCTTTTGGTGCTGGCTCTGCCCATACAGCTGTGCAGGCGACAGAGACTGGCGGTCACTCCACTAACACAGCTGCTTATAGTCAACGCAGCTGCCTGCCTTCACCTCAGACTAGAGCATGGAAAGCTACCCATATTGCAGCAGAATTTTACACAATAGAAACATCTGCATGTGAATTATGGTTGTGCCAGGGCCCAAAAATGCACTTCAAAAATTATCAATTTAGCTGAAGGCTAATAATGAAGAATGGAAGCCCGAAAATGATATGATATAGAATTACAAAAATGTCTTAATTACAAATTGAAGAGCACATTTTGGGGGTCATCTTGTACATAAAGATTTAATGAACAATTTCGGCAGTCAGCAGAAGGGGAGGCTGGTGCAGATCAACTAACTGGATGAGCTACCAGGCTTATCTGGGGTGGCTAAACCACCAGAAGCTTTTTGCCTGGCTCCGCCTACTCAGCCAAATCAGGTTAATGCTGAAGATCTCTAGTGTCTAGGTGTGGGCCACCTATAAACAGCTCACCAGGCTAATATGTTTCACATTACAACGTGGCATTTGGACTGTAGCTAAAATTGATTGCCCAGAAAGGATAATATACTTATAAAGCATGTACAAAGGAATACTCCCTAGACTGTCTTAAAAATTCCTAAGCTCAAAGGACAATTTTGGACAAACAAAAAGTTAGGATTGGTGCCAGATGCAATTTTCAGCTGTGTCCTTTGTTTAGAAAGTTTATATCCTAATTTGGTTTTTTTTAATTGGGCCCTGAGGATACAGTCCCATTTCAAGAACAATGCTTACACAGGATGAATGCAAAAACATGTAATTTCTACTTCAAATGACGCTAATATGAAAGATTTTATTCACAAATACATTTCATGTTTGCCCTCAGAAATTAACAAAAATTCTATTTAAAAATGTCTACCAGTTAAAGTGTTTTCATAAAGATTCACAGAAAACTCTAGAAAAGATCACACATTTTCTATTTCTCTTCTGATGATATAGAGGCAGGAAGATACTGTTCTCCTGAGAGCAGGTTATATAGTGAATTGCTTCAGATAAAATTAGGGGAGAAAAGAGTGAGCAAGTAAGATATCTGGTGTGTGTGCAGTGCGCATGAAGAATACCTATTCATTTTTACATCACAGTGACCCTTTCAAGAGCTAGGCAATGGTCTTATTGATAGACCTGCTTCAATATGCAGGTCTAGTGATTTCATTTCTAAATACCTTACTTAATGCTGATAGTCAAAACCCTGGGTGGGACGGAGGGCGTTGGGAGGATGGGTGCAAAAGGCAGATTACGAAGTACAAATTGGGCCCTGGCTGGATGGCTCAGTTGGTTGGAGCATCATCCCATCCCGTACACCAGGAGGTATCCAGTTAGATTCCTGGTCAGGGCACACACCTAGGTTGTGGGTTCGAGCCCTGGTCAGGGAGTGTACAAGTGGCAACTGATTAATGCTTCTCTCATGTCAATGTTTCTCTCTCTGCTCTTCATCCCCCCAAAAAAACCTAATAAACATCCTCAGGTGGGGATTAAAAAAAGTACAAATTGGTTGTTACAGAACAGTCATGGGGATGTAAAGTACAGCAAAAATATAGTCAGTAATATTTCAAATAACTATGTATGGTGTCAGCTGGGTGTGAGATGTATCAGGATGACCATTTAGTAAGTTTTGTAATATCTAATCACTGGGTTGTACAGCTGGAACTAATATAATAATATATGTCAAACTGTAATTGAAAAATTTAAAAGAATATTTCAAAGAAAATATACCACTACTCTGTAAGAACACATAAATCCACTCTAATCTTTTCTCTACCTTTCTAGTAACTCCTGCTCATGTTCTACTGGGCTATCGTGCACAACAACGTGGCAAAGGCTAGTGGAAACGGGGCTATCGCAGCAGACCTGCAGGCCACAGCAGACTGTTAATTCTGGGTGCACTGTATGCCTGCACATGCCAAAAGGTCCTGTCTAACTCTTTGGAGGCAAACATGAAGACAGTCATTTGCAGGTTTCTCAGAAGGTCATATTTCATAAAAGGGATCTTTAAAAGTTATAATACTAAGTTAGCACCAGAAAAAAGAAGTATTTTTCTAAAATGTTATCTGGAGCAACAAAAGAGATTCACTATAGAAAATCCCTCTCTTGTTTTAAAATCCCCATATAAATATTCATGTATTTAAGCTCTTCTAATGCTCAGCCAGTAACAAAGTAGCTGTACAATTGTTTTAAGTTCTTACATTCTACTTCCATCCTGCTGCTTGAAAATGTCCCTTCGCATCACAGATACTGCCAACAGAAGACCCCAAAATGCCAATTGTAATTAAAAATGTTATTTTCAAACAAATTTCCACAGCTTATATACATAAAAGGAGAAATATTCCCCATCCCTTGATTTTGTAAAAATGATGATAAAAAGCTCATGGAACCTAAGTGGGTGACAATCACCAACATTTTAAAGCACAACATAAAGTATTCTTTTTGATAAGATCTCAACCTACAACAATCGTTGCTTTAATTTATTTTTCGGTCGTCCAATGGGTTTTGCATATCGTCGTTTTATTTGTGCAGCTTTCTCATGAAGTAGTTTTCTTCCCTTTTTCTTTGGTCTGCAGACTTGACAAATCCACATCCCTGAATTGATACATATATGAAAAAATATTTTAATATTTCATTTTAGGAGAGGTATGAAATATAAACTGTAGCTGTAAAAGCTGCCCAAGGATGCCTCTGTACAGAATGTAACTCCAAAAGGTGGATCATTCCCTTCTGTCAGTCTCTTCAGGAAGCCATCATTAAAGGTCAATCTCCCCGTCAAGGTGGTGAGCACAGAGGGCGGCCCCATCTCAGAACCTTTCCATAAGGCTTTCCCAACATGTCACAAAGCCTCCCTTCACTACCTAAACACACATGGGAAACTGATCCTGTCAGATACGATAGATCTTTTGATTTGAGGAAGACATTTTCAAGTTAATCAGTTTTTGGAACCGAAAAAAATATTTATCTTATCTCTCTGCAATTTTTCCATACTAAAAAAACTATCAGTATAAAATATTTAAATTAAAACTTGAAAGTTTTGAGTGGTATGGAGTTATAATAATTAAAACTACACATCTGGCACAGGGAAAGGAAAGAGGTTGGCAGATCACTGAAAGACCAGAATACTGACGCCTACAGGAAAGGTTAGCATTTCAAAAAGGCTTTATTTCAAATTAGTGGCGAATGGATAAAATGATTCGGTATGGCAATGGAACACACAGCTGTCTATATAGGCAAGTAAATATTATAACTTTAAAAAATTAAATATTATAAGTACCAGGAAAAATACATGGATATTTCTATCATCTAAAGCATTATTAACATTTAAGACTGAAGCCATAAAGAAAAAGATCATGGATTTAACTGCAATAAAAATATAAGAGGTTTTGCAAATAAAAAAAGTGGAAACTCCAATAGAAAAATGATAAATGGATAAAACAGGTATTTTATGAAGATGGTATACAAACAGCCAATAATCAAACACAAAAAAGTTCAATCTCACTACTTAAAGAAAAAAAACTTATCAGACTTTTTTTTATTATCAAATTGGTAATTTAAAATATTCAGTAAGAACACTATTTCACTGAATGTTAAGACACTACTGACTTAAACATGCATCTGATTTCAAAGATATTAAAATGCTTTTTTTTAAAGTGTGTCTTAGACTCGATATAATAAAGTAATGGTGAGTGTGGTCATAACACAGGGAAACAGGTATTCTCATACACTGGTGGTCGGTCTGAAAACTGATACAACCTTTCATGTACATAGCCTTTGATCCAGCAATTCCTCCCCTAGGAATTTATCTTAAGGCAATAATTGTGGATGGAAAGATTGAAAACATTTGTAATGCTCACCATAGGGGATTGCTTAAATAAGTTATGGGTTTTTTTATACATGGGGTTGCAAAATCAAGCATGTTCAGGAGCCACCCAGGTATTAATTAATGCATGTGACTAAAGCAAGCTGCAATGCAATGCAACACAACGAAGAGCACTGAGACTGGGCAAATTGGAGCATGCGTACTTATCTAAAGAACTCAAATTCAAAATTAATAAATATCGTACCAGTTCCTCTGTAATGCATTTCGAGAAGTCTTGAATATTTATATTTATTTATACATAGCCAACAAAGCATATCTATGGCCCTCAGTCATGCGGTTTGTAACGCCTGCTCTATATATGATGGAGTTCTAACGCTCATTAAAAACTATGCTTAGGAGAACATTTAATGATGTGGAAATGCTAGAAGTTACAAAAACATACATAGAATGTTTTATTTCTTTTTAAAAGGGCATGTGGGGGCAGAGAAGGAATTTCTAATAGGTTGTTCTTTTTACTCCTTTTTGTCATCTGTGTTTTCTAAATCCTTCACAATGAAAATGTAAAAACTTTGTAATAAGAAGGCAAAGTTATTTTTAATGTTCAATATATTACAAAATGAGCCCTAACTGCTGTGGCGGTCAGTTGGGTGTCGTTCCACAGAGTGAAGGTCATTGGTTCAATTCCCGGGCAGGGCACAAACCCGGTTGTAGGCCTGGTCCCTGGTGGAGGTGCATGCGAGAGGCAACCAATTGATGTTTTTCTCCCTCTCTTTCTCCCTCCCTTCCCCTCTCTCTAAAAATAAATAAACAAAATCTTTTAAAAATATATATGTTTTATATATATAAATAAACAAAATGAGGAAAAGGAGACTGAGCTAGGCTTACTTATACAATAGAGACCAAAAGAAACAAACAAATCCTTATTCCATATGGATATATTCATATAAGACGGTTCAGATGCTCATGTTCAAAATAGCAACTAAGGGTCAAGAAAGTGGTGACAGCTCTTGCTCCATCACTGAAAGCAGGTAATGTCTTACCTCTGAACACAGTACCAATAATAGGGAGTTTTTTGAAACTTTTGACCTACCTAATCTAAACTTATTCTAATAAAGAAACAGTTTCAGGAGAGGAATGGTCTTTTTATTCCTGTATCTGAATTAGAGTCTTTATTATATATGTTACCTCCAAACTAAATGCCTTTACATTCCTCTGGTCATAACCTGTGCCAAACCCATAAGTACAAGGGAGGGGTGAGAGACGCAAAAATGCTTAAGGAACCAGCATACCTCTGAGCTGTCAAGACAGCAGGACTAATAAGTATGTAATAAAGCACATTTTAAATATGGTTTAAAAATTCACCTTTTGGCATTCTGGAAAGTGGGGGGTCACAGCACTCCATATGGAATCCTCTATCACAGGAGTCACAGAAAAGCATATTATCCTGTAATGTAACATATTAGAGACTAATCAAGACTGAAATCGACTGTAATAGGCCACAAATTCTTATGTTATCCAATTAACAGTAATAAGATATAGCAAAGGAGCACTATGATCAATGTTGAAATCTGGCATCTGTACATTTAAAAGTTCAAAAGAATACAGAAACAGTCTACAGAAGATAGAAACCTTAATACTGGAAACTACGCCTTTACTCGGAGACGGAGGGACCGGAGAGCCATCCTTACCGCATTTTTGCCCTGGATTCTGCACGCGCTGCACGTCTTGCATTCGATGCACTGCCACCTTAAGGCCTTCACGTTTGTTGTTAGTTCAGGACAAAACTTCAAACAGGATGGGTGCCCTACAAGCACAAAAAGCAAATTGCTTTATGGAAATGGTGCCTTATATATTTTTAAACTCTCATTCCCTAACATTTAATAGATAGTGATAATACCAACCAAGAACCTTAAGAACCTGAAAATACAAAAAGAGAATCCAAATTATACTTTCCTTTCTGCCTTTTTCTGTATGTAACAGTGACTGTACAAATGTTTCTCCTGAGAGAAATTGGGAAAACTTATACCAATTTCAATCTCAAGTCTTGGAGAACTTGAAGATAACATATGCTTAGAGTGTGTTCTCACTCCTGTGCCTTCTGGTTCGTCTCCTGCCCTCGAAATCATCATCAACCGCCATTTACCCTGTGTTTTCTGGTTTGCCAGACTGTGAAGTTAAAATAATTCCTGCTCTCTCTGTGTGATGGAATCATAAAACCTAAGTGTTTGCTAAATAAAAAATTGGGGCTGCTTAACATAATACAACTATAAATGCAAAAAAAAAATATCCAACAGTATACAAAGAACATGCCATTGCCGGAATATACGGAGAAGATACTATTGCCATCTTGACCCTAGTCTCTTAATTTAAACCCTATAAGTAAGGACAGAAACTGAATTTGAATTTGAAAGTTAAGATGTTGAAAGATCCAGGTCAGACTGAATACACCAAGAAGCATACCCTCAGCAGGTTCCCCCCATTTGCATGAGTGTTCAGCTTTTCTGTACTGTTTTGGGCACACGTTTCATCTGGCAGCTCTCCCTGCACAGAGGAAAACCTGAGACCCCGCGGGGCAGCACCTTTCAAGGAAGCCAGACAGGCTACACTCGGTAATAAACAATAAATTCCTCCAAAAGGTTTGGGGAGTGTGAGCCTATATTCTTGAGAAGGCAATTCAGTTTAAAATCTGATGGTCTTTTATCATGTGAACCTGACGTATCCAAACTTGATTTTATTTTTCTAAATCTGGTCTTAAAATAGCAAGAACATTGGTAAATCCCATGTGAAAGAACTTATAACCAAGCTGCAAAAGAAACCTGAGGGGTAATAAAAAAAAAAAAAAAAGCAGATTCTGCAATTTCAAAACTGTTTTATAATTTCCTGACTTTGGCAGGCTCATTGTTTAAATATATATTTTGGGTTGCTGCCAAAAAGTTCCTCCTCCCTAAAGCTTAACAGGTGCTTCATAAAATTCCACCCACCAGGAGATTTAGCTTTTTGAAGTAAAGACATTCAAAATCAATCATCAATACCGTTAATAAAAGCATACTACTCCTGAGGCTTTTTTTAAAAAAAATTCCAAACATCTGTATTTAAGATGTTGAGCAAATAAAATGTTGTCATAGGAGTACGACTTCAGGCAGGAGAGACACCGAGGCAGATGCATTTAACCTACGACACCATTCTTTTACAAGGGCTTCTCTCATTCAAATAAATGCAGGGGAGAGGTTTAAATATATAAAAATGGTATCAATCACCTCTTTCTGCTCAGAACAGCAAACAAAGACAACTTGCTTGTCGACCGTAAGAAGTATACTCTGAAGGAGGACGGAAGAGGTCTACTTTGATCAAGGTTTTCTCCCCCCTTATATAGTGAGGGGGGTAAAAACTCAAGTTTTAAAGAACAGCAATTTAAATTCCACCCTTAAAATGGGTCCCATCAGCTAAAAGTATACCATTTACTTCTTTTTTCCCCCTTTTATTACTTCCTGTAAGTCATACATCACCAGAACATATGACCTCAATTTCATGCCCTAAATTTTTCTCTACATTAAAATCTGCTTTTGTACTTTGTAGCTTAATATTCAGCAACTAAAGTAATTCACATCATTTTATAGCTTACTATTCTCACAGATCTCCTATGAAAAATACTTTTTGATAATTATATATTTTAAAAATTAATGGATTTCAGCCACTTTCAATCAAGATACAAAATATTCTTCCTCTTATTTCACTCACTTCAAGCAATATTATATCTCAACCACTACCACTTAAGCTACACTGTCAAATTCTAAAATCGTCAACCTGTCTTTCCTTTAGGCAGTAATCTTACCTTTATTTATTTCAAGAGAATTGGCCATAGATTCCTACCAGCTCTAAATTTGTATGATTCTGTAAGGGATGCTGAGGGATGAAGAAATATTTCCATTTTATTTTCTCATGTCTAACTTTAAAATATCAGAGTCTTGATACACTAATACACAATCTACAGTAATTAGATGTAGCACAACAATGCAATTGATAATGTAATTTCCTATCTCCGATTTAGTCATTTTGCTCAACAATTTCCTTTAAAATTCAGGTTCTCTCTGCTGACAAAAGTCATGATGGTATCTTTCTGGAGATTGGTTTACTGTTGTGGTTTGCAATTTATCAGATTTGAGATCATAATATATATATTTATTCAGTCATTCATTCTTATTACAAACATATTAAGCTTTTAATAGTTTTATCTAGCAAAACCAAAGGAATACTGCTTAAAATTAAATAATTTCCTGACAATGAAACCACAAACCAGTAGAAATAGTTTTTGGAGGAAGTACTGTGTGGGAGGAGAAGACATGGGCTCTGTAGTAGACAGAGTGCTGGCTGGCCCCCAGTGATGTCTGTGCCATTATCGCAGTGGCTTGTAAATACATCACCTGATGTGGCAAGAGGGACTTTGCAGATGGGACTAAGGGTACAGGCCTTGAGATAGGGAGATTATCCTGGATTATCCAGTTCAGTGCAATCTAATCATGAGTACTTAAAAGCTGAGAATCTTTTCCAGCTGGGTTAATGAGATGAGAGGAAAGAAGGAAGAGGAGGGGTTCAAAGCCAGAGAAGGACTCCACCAAACTTTGATAGCTTTGAAGATGGAAGAAGAGGGGTGGAGGAAAGGGCAAGGCATATGGGCGGCCTCTAGGAGCAGGGAATGTCATTTACCTGACAGTTGGCCAAAAAAAAAAAAAAAAAGAAAGAAAAAAGAAAGAAAGTGGGGGGGGGGGTGGTGGGAATTTCAGTCCTACAAACACAAGGAACTGAATTCTGTAGACAAGTCTGTAGGAATTGCTATAGCAGCAATAGAAAACTAACAAAAACTCAAAAACTGGATCTCCTGAACTAGCTATCTGACTGACCACCTGTCCATTTGAGACACAGTGAAAAAAAGAACATATGTTTCAGACTATGTAATCTAGCAGAAAAGACAGATAAGAATTAGAATTAAGCAAGAATTAGGATTAACACATGACAGTGGGATAGCTCAGAGATATGCGAGAATCCAGCAGGGGGAAGGAAGGCCTTCCTAAAGAAGAGACCCAAAGGATGAGTGAGCTTGGATGGAACCAGAGGTGGGGCAGGGTGGGAGAAGCCAGCCTGCACAGAAGGAGAGGAGAACATGTTACATTCAAGGAGAGGAAAGAGGTTCAATACAACTAGTACATATAACAGGTGACAGTGATGCGGAATACATTTAAGAGCCCAATCCAGGAGTTTTTTGGGGATATATTTAAAACTTTTGGATTTTTTTCCCTAAGGGTAATTGGTAGTCACTGAAAAATTCTGTGATTAGATTTACAATTTTAAAAGATAACTAAGGCTGCAGATTTAGGTTATTATAATAGCAGATCTGAGTTGATTTGGTGGGTGTGTGGATATACTGAAGATGTAGAATACGTATTAGTACACAAAAATCAATGGATTTTTGGTGATTCCTTGGTGTGAGAGAATAAAATAAAGCATGGCCCCAAATTTCTGGCTGGCGTATGCCATTGACTAAAATGGTAAATCCCTGAGGAGAAGCAAGAGGTTGTATGTTTGCTGAGATTTCTGTTGCTCTTGCTGTGGTGGTTGTTTTTGGGTGGAGGGAGCAGTGCAATGTTGATAAGCGGTTGGGACATTAACTTTGAGGAGCCTATGGGGCATCCAAATGGAGAAGCTACGGATGCATTTACATCTAAGGGTCTGGAGGTGAGAAGCTATGAAGCAAAGTAAAAAACACAGTCAGAAGTCTAAAGAAACATTGAGAGGATGGGAAAAAGGCCAAGGAGCTAACAAAAGTGTGGAAGGAATTGGTAAAGAGAGAACACAGAGAATATAATATCACAGAAGCCAGAGGAAAAAAAACACTTCAAAGAAAAAGACTCTCGACAGGTCAAACATGGCTGAGAGGAGTATTTGGTGTAAACTGAAAGATGTCCATTAGATACTTGACAAAGACTAAAAAGTAACCTTTAGATTTTGCTACATGGAGGCAACAAAGCCAGGAGAGATTTCAGGTGTCCTCAGGGTGGATGGATACTCGACCCCTTTAATGTACGAAGGTGATTTTTCTTACTCTCCCCGCTACATCACAGCAGCCTTTCTTTGTCTCTAGTTTCAATGAGCTTCCACTTAGAATGATGCTGTAATTTTGAACTGTACACTTATCTTAGATTTGCTAATTTGAAAACACACATGCACACAACTCATCTGTAAGTAAGATTTAACCACCCAGCAATCTGAACAGCAGACACAAAATTTCATTTGGTATAATATCTAATACTTATGTGAAGCTAATTAAAGATAATTTGGTCTTAATGAGGCAAAGAGAATATAACAGTGTTAATTTCAAAGTAGGCTGATCCATGAAAGTCAAGTAAAATCACTTTCTAGTCCCAACATTCCCATAGACCTGAAGACTATTTGATGATTCCCACATTCATATCAGTGGTTAGAAGAATCCTTCACATTTGTGGAATGTTTTATAGTTACTGATAATCTTCATATCATTATCTCACTGGCTCCTCACAACAGGCTTGTGGATACAGGGCACAGATGTTACCCTCTGCATCTCACAGATACGGAAAACCACAGCTGCACAGCTGGCAAACAGAAGAGAACTGGAACACCACATTCGGGGCTCCTTGCACTATGCACCTCACCTTATATTTTTAATACCTGTAAACTTGAATCATTGTTTCAAAAGAACTTTTAGCAAACACACATACACACACAGTTAAAGAAAACACTGCCCTTTTGTGGCATTGAGCCATCTTAAAAATAAAAAAAATTTTCTAATTATCTTTATGATGTAAGCAGAAGGAACCACTTATTACTCATGCCTATGAAATCTAAGCAGAGTCTAAATATGACATCATACAAATGGTACTTCAGATAGAGGCAGCTAAACACCAACAGGCACATATGGGAAACACATTTAAGAATAATCCTTCTTATGGGCTGCCATCTTTATTTCCTTTTCTTGGTTTTATACTGCTATGGGTATTTTTTTCACATAAACATCTTATAGTAGGGATTTCTTTGATCACTACAAACAGTCTCAATTCAATCCTAGAACCAATGGACTCCTCTGAGAGTGAGACAGGTTGACAACGGGCTCCCACCATTATCAGAGGGCACTGTTGAGCCATGCAAGCTGACTTGATTCCTTTTTCCCGTAATAATCAAGAGGTCACAACAGAGCATTATAACTGCAAGATTCTCCCTAAGCTCTCTAAGAAGAACCATGTTTTATTTTGATCCTTCTATTTAAAGACTACCAAATAACAAAGTCCACTCATCTGATCTACCAGAGAAGTAACTGTCTACAATGCACATCCCCGAATTAGGAACAATGGTTTTTTTGACTAACGTAGCTAAATCCAGACTGGCACAGCACTCAAGGGGAGATTAAGTGAACCTCGACAGGAGAGCCGGATCCCATTGCAGAGTCCAGAGAAGCACTCTGAGCCATTCTTTATCCCACACAAAGGATGATGATGACCCCAGAGCTTGAATTTCTGCCGTGACCTATACCTCATCTCTGAAGGCTCTGGCTCTTTCTACCTGATGGGAGGGGGAAAAACTGACTTACAAAATGACTCTAGCTATGTACGCCTTCTAGACAGTATCCTCAGTCCATTCTTCTCCATTCGTTAAAAAAGAAAACGAGAGTATTTTTGAAAAGAGAAAACATAACACTACACCTACAACCCTAGAAAAGTAAGAAGCTTTTGGGGGGAAAAATTTCAGTGACCTCTAAGTATAAGGGAGATCAAGCCTCTCCTTTGGCAGGTCTTCAAACCTGGGAAAGACGAAGGGAGATTGATTACATCAGAAAATCTAAGATCTACCTGTTTAGAATTACACCTTTATACCCTGTGAAGGCGGCCTTGAAGTTATGATCTAGAAGATAATGATCTCAAATTCCTTATCAACTGAAGTAAGTGTATCACCAGAGGTAAGAAAATATATAAAAGGAACTTTTCTTCCCACACTTAAGAGCGTCTTTAATCTGTCTAAGCACCCAAATACATACTCATGAAATACAACAGTGAAGGGTGTTTTTAAAGTACCACCTTAAAAATCACAAAGGGTAGACCCTAGACAAGTGAACACCACTGAATTGATCAGGCAGTTAAACAAAAGAATAATTCATTCAGAATGAGCCTCGTGAGAAAACCCAAAAGATAACTACAGAGTCAGAACTGATGAGTGAGGCACTACCTCACTGGGATAAAGGAGGGAGACTGCAGGGTTGAAATTTATTAAACTGAACATACAGATAATGTTTCCCTGCCCTTTTGTCACTACCCATGATAACAGGGGCAGGTAAAAGAATTTTAATGAATCTGTAAAGCCCATCAAAAAGACTGTCAGAATGCATTTCTCAAGCAGAGTTTGAAATGTCTTATTTCCAAGGCTCTCCCCTTCAAGTCAGGCCCAGAGAGCTGCGGAATCATATGTGGCCCATCCAGCCAAACCTTCCTAAGAGGAAGAAGAGTCATTACACAACATGGCCATGCCTCAGCGTGAGACATTTCCTCCACTGAAGCAGCGAGCAGCTGTCAAAAGTGGTGATAAGATTTTAAACTACCTGCAGCAATTAAGGACAATAATATCAAACATGCCAAATAATTGGCTAGCATTTATAGTACACTTACTAGAGTTGCTACAGACCCTGTGCCCTTGCATTTAACTCCCATAAAACCCACGAGGGTAGGTGCTAATTTTCTAATGAAAAAACTGAGGCTCAGAATGGTTAATGAATTAACTCAAGGTAGAGGAGCTGGGCTGCTGCTGGCTCTCCAGTTTGCTCTAAACCACTATATAACACTGATTTCCTTGATGTTTTACAGGTTTGTTGGTGTTTTTAAAGATAAATGTCACTATAGAAATAGTAGTTGGTCATGATTTTTTTTTTTTTGGTTATGGATTTTAAAACAACACTTTGAGGGTAAAAGTTTTAGTAAACTGAGAGGAGGAAAATTTAAAGATTAACACACAAAAATTAACTTTAAAAATCCAATAAATGCCACTCAATCTATTGATATACGTGTATTTAAGTATGTGCCCTGGCTGGTGTAGCTCAGTGGACTGAGAGCAGGCTGTGAACCAAAGGGTTGCGGGTTCAATTCCCCGTCAGGGCACATGCCTGGGTTGTGGGACAGGTCTCCAGTAGAGGACACAGAGAGGTAACCACACATTGATATTTCTCTCCCTCTCTTTCTCCTTCCCTTCCCCTCTCTCTAAAAAATAAATAAATTAAATCTTAAAAAAATAAGTATGTATATATGTGCATACACAGATATATAACATACAACCATACACACATCTCAGCTAGACAACTATCACCTGCTTAAGAAGAAGGAAGATTGGCTTGGTAAGACAATTCTTTCAATGTACGCACTTCGACTTTTAATTTTCATTATAAAACTGGAGGTGTGGTCTTAAAATGTCATGTTGAGAAAGAGGCAGAAGTGACAGCTACCTCGAAAACATCTGGGGGTACGGCAATTTGCCAGAGGTCCAGTGTCCCTACCCAGCATTCCTTGATTTCAACATCACCCTCTACACAAACCACTCTTCCTATCTAATTCAAGGCAATCTGAATTTCTTTCACGCCTGATGATTTCTTGATTCTATCATTGCAGTTTCCAGAAGACTGTCCCTTTCATTCAGAGGCACACAGAGCTGTGATGTAATATTATATTTCACCAGTAGGTGTCATGACCTGAAACACTATATTTTCCAACTCAAATATCTCTTAATTGAGATTTCAGGTTATAGAAAACACGTGATGCGCTGTGTCCAGCTTGAAAACTTAGACTTCTCCTCGTTGAATCTGTCTGCAAAGTAGAATACTCCACATTGAATTACCAACGTTGGTATGAAATCAAAGATTATAAATATTAATATAATGTATTATGTAAACATACATATCTTTATGTCAGTGCTACTATACTCATACTTCTTTCTCCCTTTCTGCACTTACTTTTAAAAATTTAAAATGTATGCTATTACCAAATAATTGCTTTACAGAACAAACGCAGTTCTGATAGAGAAATAGCATGTAGCTATAATGGGGAGCCATTGTACAAACACAAAAAACACCAACTCACCACTACTGCCACAATCTGCACAAGAAAGGAGTTCTTCCGGTTTCTTTTCACGATTTGATTCTTTAGTCCCCAAACAGAAGCTACATATTGGAATGGGATCAGCACGGGGCTACGACAATTAAAATGAAAAAATATTGTTAGTTTTCCACTTCAAAATTAAAACCAAAACATTAAAGTCAAAAGCTTCTTACCTATTTCTTTAACAAAGAAAAACTGCTGAATAAGGTATTCAAATTAACATTTTCTGCTAATAAAAAATCTCTTAAATTATTTAATACTAAAGTATTTATTACCTGAATAATCTTTTTAAGTATAATAATGAGATTCAGAAGTAATTTTTGTTAAATCAATGAAATCTATATATTGAATAACTTTCCATTAATGAACATTAAGGATTCACTTGAAAAATCTCATATTGTTCCCATAATCTATTTGCTTATGATAATTGACTTGTCTATATATTCAGTATTCTAGATTATGAATGTCATCTATTTAGGTCATATTGTTTGACTGAACTTTATCAAAATTATCAAAAAACAATCATTCATCTATCAAACATTTGATAGAAAATATTGGTATTTTGAGATGACATAATAACAGAATTAGAACTAAGCAAGAACTTTAAAATCCTGTAGCATCACTTGAAGAGATCAAAAGATCATTAACAAGGCCTTCCTGGCACCAGAGATACTCAAAAGTAAACCACATCATGCCATACAAAGGATACAAACTCTCAGTCTTCAACACTCCCACTTTAATAAAAGAATAACAAAACATTTGCCTAACTCCCTAGCACCTTTTAACTCTGAGGAAATTGCTTTGAACAATGTCTAAATCTGCATACATTTTGTGTCTCCACTGTTATTTATGACTACCAGCAATGTTAGTATTCCCATCTGTATGAATAGCTGACTGTGCCTACAGATCTGGTCACATTTATTTTGAACAACCAAAACTGTATGAAAACTAACATTTTTTGCATATTCCAAGCCTTCACACATGTTGTCTGCCAGCCACCTGAATGCAACTATAATGTATTTATATTTGAATTTCATAGATCAAAAATTCAAGGCAAGAAAACTTAATATAATCACAGTTTTTTTAAATGTAAATCTAAAACAAGATTTTGCTAGGTCTTTCTAAATATACATCAGCACAGAATAAACATCATTTGTTCAGCTACTCTATCCCAAATGTCTAATACATTGCCTGATGCACAGCAGGCACTCAAAGTGTATTTGCTAACTGAACAAATGAAAGAAACATATGCTAGTTTAACAAAAAAAAAAAAAAAAACCCACAAAAAACCCAAACCCTCATCTCAAAGATATTTCAAATGGTTATGATTCCAACAAACATCTTGGTTAGCTGTGACAACACGTCATCAAAAACCAGAATCTATCTTATGACCAAGCATTTGCAAAATTGTTGAATATGACTGTTAATTTCATCATACAATATGTGTTCATTATCTTGCCCTTATTTTCAGTATAATGTGCTCTTTTAATATGCACAGGCTTTACTTTCTGAGGTAGCTATGCAAATGTCTTTTTGAGGCCCCAGTTAAAAAACAGAGTATAAAACACTTTGTACTAGAAAAACCAAAAAAGACAAGCTAGAACAAATTGGTCACTGACTCCAGCCACAATTTTTTAAATGCCAGATAATCAGCACTGCATAATTATGGATCCATAGTTATTACTTGCAACTGCTCATCTGCAGTACCTTGGGAACACTTTTGTTCCTTTAAATAGCAATTAAAAGAACAATCTGGTTTTAAAATGACAACATTCCCCTGATAGATTCTAGCTAAAGCCAAGTCCTTGTACTAATGGGATTCCTGCTTTCATTTGATATAACAATGCTCAAGCCATTGCTGCCATCCTTACAGTGATAAATAATTTACAAAATGTCACATATCATTCATGCAATGAAACAAATCCAAACCTGCAATCCCATTTTTCTTTCCCAGATGAATTTTTAGCTGTAAGAAAGACATGGCCATCAGCCAGCATTCATGCTCATTTTTCGTTTTTAACTAAAGGTAACACAAAGGACAAAGGTTGCTAGTAGTTCATGACCAGAAAGACTGATGTCCCATACTCTGTCCAATAATAGAAAGCATAGATGCTATCACTTTACCCTACATTGAAGTGAACCCCACCACGCTGATGAATGCTCACCACCATTTATTTTAGGGATAACTATCTCACGATATTCTATAAAACCACTGCATTATACAGAAATGTCTGCCCTGCTGAATTATTGATAATTCAAAGCACTTTTTTTGCTAACCTCAGTACAGACAAGTCAATTAACTTAAAAAAAAATTGTCACTTGTACAAAATGAAACTTTTACAGTAATGCATGTAAATGGGCCACAGAATTATTGATTCACTATTCTCAATCAGACTGCATATAAACTGTTTCAAAAATAATCCCTGGCAATAGATCAAAATGGATTGCAGTCAGAAGCAGGTCTGAATAAACTGCAACTTGATTCTATGTAAGTCCACCACAGACAAATCATATTTAAGAAGCCTGTAAGTATCTGCCAACTCTTAATTCCTTTCTTTGAAATGTCAAAGTCACCTAACCTGTTGATCACATTTTCCTATCAACATGCTTGAATATTTCAAGCTAATTTCAAGAATGAACATTCATGAATAGGTTTCAACTCTGCAGGCTGCTTAGGAAGCATGTCCTGCTTATCTCCCACGACATACTCATGGGGTAGCTGCAGGGTTCGAGGCCACTCATACACTATCTCGTTTAATCATTGTAACAATCCTACCAAAAATGTTATGTTACTACACTCATTTTAGTCAGAAAACTGAGGATCTGAGAAGTTAAGTAACTTTTCTAAAGTTGCACAGGTTCATCTGCGGAGGTGGGATTTAAACAAAAGTCAGTCTTCTCTAAAGGCCATTCCTCGCCTGTACTACCCACCACCACCCTTGTCTCCTCTCAGGAAAATATTTAAAAATTATCTTTCCATCAGTGGCAATAACTCTTTACTAATATGCCCATAATCTTTTCCATTTAATTTCTCCCATTACCAATGGCAGAAGCTTTTAAAACTATTTAAAAAGCATCCATTAATATGCAATAGATTATTAATTACAATAGAGAAAAGGTACCTTTACAGTGAAGAAATCTGGTAGACATTGCCTTAACTGAGTGATCAAATCCGTCACCAATATGGGACAGACATCATGTGCCTCCAGAGCATTACACTGCATGACTCAGCACTGCCCATGCAGGGTTCTTCCTGGAAATATTTACCTTGAATCTAATCATAGGGAAACAACCAGGCAATTCCAAATCTAGGGACATTCTGTAAAACAACAGGCCAGGACTCTTCAAAAACATCAGTGTCAGATAAGACCCAAAAAAGCATGCAACAAATTTACGTAGGTGACTAAAGTGGCATGAAAACCAAATATAGCTCCAGCTGGTGTGGCTCAGTGAATTGAGCACTGGACTGCAAATCAAAGGGTCACTGGTTCGATTCCCAGTCAGGGCACATGCCTGGGTTACGGGCCAGGTTCCCTAGGGTGGGGTGTGTGAGAGGCAACCACACATTGATGTTTCTCTCCCTCTCTTTCTCCCTCCCTTCCCCTCTGTCTAAAAATAAATCAACAAAATGTTAAAAAAAAAACAAAAAAACAAATACGATTCATGATTCTTGCTTGGATTCTGAATTTTATTTATTTTATTTTTTTATTCTGAATTTTAAAAATACCCACAGGTATAAAGGATATTATTAGATAATTGTGGAAATATGCACTAAATAGTAAATAATATATAAACTAGATATATTTTTTTTGAGTCAACCCAATTGTGATTATATAGGAGAATGTCCTATAGCAAGCATTCTTAGAGGATTTGAGTGCAGAAATATTTTAAAGTGAAGTGCCATGTCTAAAACTGAAATTCAAGTGATGCAGGGGGGGAAACACTGTATTGTATTTGTATGGGGGGTATGTGCAAAGAAGGGGAGAAAAAGCAAATACGGCAGAATGTTAATGGTTGGTGAGTCTATGTAAAGGGTACTTGGGTATCTTCATTATATCATTTCTTCCATTCTCTCAATGTTTGCAACTTTCCAAACAAAACATTGAGGAAGAAAGCCTACTCCTTCCATTGTCAAAAACAAAAACAAAACAAAACACAAACTAGAATAAATTATTATGTAGTTGGATCACAAGTATTTATAAAATAATCCAATTACCAATTCACAAGTAATACAGAGGACAGAGGAAGGTGTTCATCTAGTTTACAGCAGGCGGTACAAGAACCAAAACTCTCCAGGGAAATGACCCAGTTTCATCAACAAATAAATTAAAAGGGAGACAGAGTGAGTAAGTAAGGCTTACCAGGCGATCATAATGAATAGTCCTTATCTTGATCATGATAATTTACAAATAAATGGTAAAAGTAAACAAAATTGCATGACCTACTGAGGGAACTCGGACTAGTTAGCCTTGGAGAGACGGCTGGGAGGAGATAAGCTGGATATCTTCATCCAGGGGAAAGGGTCAGACTTGTTCTCCATAGTTCCAGAGCGCAAAATACAGAGCAACTGAGGTTATTGCAGTGAGTTAAACTTTTCAATGGAACTTTCCAGCAATAGAATGGATTGTTTTGTTTCCTGTCTCCTTTATTAATGTATTTATTTATTTCATTTCAAAAATTCCAGCCAAACATATATAACAGAAAATTTACCACCTTAACCAGTCTTACAGAGATTACAGTTCAGTGGCATTAAGCCTATTCATATACTGCACAACTATCATCAACTCTTGCTACCATCCATCTCCAGTACTTTCTCACCTTCCCAAACTGACACTCTGTCCCCATTAAATGCTAACTCCCCATTCTCCCCCTTCCCCAAGTCCCAGGCAACTACCCTTCTACAGTCTATCTCCGGGTTTGGCTCCTGCAGGCACCTCGTATAAGTGGCACACAGTCTTTCTGGAATAAATGATTCCTGAGGCACCTGGAGGCTCCAGTAATCAGAAGACCATGGAGAGACTGAACGGCCCCTCTAGGACAGTGAGGATGCCACAGCAAAGGACGTTCACACAAACTGGGGACCTGGGACCCTTCAAAGATCCTATCCAGATTAAATATTTTAATGATTTCGTGGCTGGATAATCTCTAAAGCCTTTCCCAGCTCAGCTGTAGTTTTTTTTATTGATTCTATTATACTTAAAAAGACATTTTAAAGAAACTTCAGACCCTCAACCTCAAAATAAAATAGACTTCTCTGAGGAAGCAGTCTTTAAATTCAAGACAATGCATTTTTAAGAAGTTACGTTTTTGCTTATGGTTACTCTTGTTTGTGCCATGAAGGAAGCAACATGTTTGTTAGCCTTGCTAGTCAAAGTAACTGGACAAAAACAGTGAAAGCCCATGCACTCCATCGGAGCCAGGGGAGTCTGGGCTCACACTCTCTTCCTGACAATGACACAGAGAAGGGCCTCCACTCACAATGATCAGGGATGTCACCCTATGGATTCATCTTGAGTCACCACGACTGTCTCAAATCTACTTATAAAAATACCATTTTAGTATTTGCAAGTGTTAAAAATAATTCAGCATTTTTCCTTCATCTATTCCTACTTGTATCATCTAGATTTCCTCATTTGTAAAAGGGCACAATAATGTCCATGGTTGTTTAGCTCCAGGGCTGCTAAAGTTCAAATGTGTGTGTGAAGTACTTTGTAAACTATAAAGTTCTATCCAAATATTGTTACAATTATTGCAATATTCACTTTAGCTATAAAAACAAAAACAGCAAATAAACCACTTCAAGTCCTGAATAAATAAAGATCAGCACAAATGAATGGTTCTGGAGTTTTGAATCACTCCATAAAAGACTTTGATTCTGTGAGCTCCCATAATAAATATTAATCTTAAAGGGTTTTTTTCTTTTTAATGAATTAATCAGGGAGTACAGGAACAGGGTAGAAAATGCTTCAATGAGAATCAAGAGGCCTGTAACTGATTTAATAAAAAGAAAACTCAATGTAAAAGAAAAAAGATGTCAAAGAAAGAAAAGCACAAATAAATATGAAATCATAAATGAATAATAACACCACAAAATGAACAAGAGGAATATAAATCCTTTACATCCAAGTATCAAACAAGTGTAGAATGTTCTCTACACTTGATCTCAGACAACTCAATTAAGTGATTCCTAAAGAAGTTGTTTGAAAGGGCTGTTTTAAGAGTCTTCTGATGTCTCTCTTTAATTTGTACCCCTTTACCATTCTGCACTGAAATTTGAAGTTTAAGTAATGCTGTGCCATTTACAGAAATACTTTCCTCAAGTGTCTCACTTGTGCTGAACACAAACCCTGTGAGACAGGGCTGGTGGTTCTGTCTCCATTTTACAGGTAAGTTAAATCCTCCATAGGGTCACACAGCTATTAAGACAGGGGGACCCCAGCCTGCTGACTCCAAGCCCTTTTCTCTTTCACTTTCCCCATGGTGGTCCCTCATTTCCTGTAGAGCTTCATTCAGACAGCACCTTATCAGAGAGGCTATCCTTACCATTCTCTCTGAGACTGCATTTCACAAGCACCACTCTGGATCCTCCAGGTCTTGCTTTATTTTTTTGCACAACAGTCACTACTATCCAACATACTATGTTATCATTTATTTCTCTATTTTTTTTCACTTAACTAAACTATAAAAGCTCCATCAGAAAGGCACTTTGTTCATTGCTATAGCTGCAGCCTCAAAGTACATTTGTTGAATAGATGAATGAACAAATGAACAAACTGCTTTTGGGTTAGGAACTGGTTCCTCTGGTTCAACAGATCCCAAAATAGGGCTACTTTCTTTACTTTAAGTATCCTTAATGACTGCAGGATGACGTGTGAAGCAACTATTGATGGGTGGGTTCCATCACTATCTAATCTGAAGACCTTTATTCGACTCTATTTATAAAGAGTGACACTCATGTTTGGACACAATTGCACTTCCCTGGGTATGCTCTAACAAGATAGAATTAAAAATGTGAAATCAGCTGGGAGGAAAATTAACTCTCCACTACTACCACAAGTATTAACTATTAGGGCTTGCTCCTAAGTAATAGTCACTTTAGGCTGCATGTAAAACGAGGTTTGGGGCCACGCCTAGCAGCAGTACCTAACTGTGACTCCCTTCTTTCCCTCTCAAGAAAGAATACAAGTAAAATAAATAAAAACTAAAAGAAGCCAAGGAAGATAAATACACTACAGTGAGAGTAACAAAATTATAACAAAAGCATGAATCTCTTAAATCTATTTTTTAAAAAGCATCTTACAAATTTTGGTGCTTTGTTATCAGTAATGAATTACTTCCTACGAACTGCACAACTGATAGCACCGGGATAGCAGAGGCTGAAACCATCCGTGTTGTTTTCAGGGTAACACCGTGTGTGTGTTTGCCACTTCAGCACTACACTTGACACTTATCGAATAAAGAACTAGACTTCATTTCTTGCCACTTAACCCACTTATTCAACTGATGTCTGTCTGAACAGATCAAGCACATTCCTAATTAGGACAGAGATCATGCAGCACACACAGGATTCTCCTCTATAGCAATCCGCTGAGATGCTGTCTTTGGAAATGCAGGAACTCTAAAAGTAGAGACTTCCTGTGATGATCTAAATCATCTTATTTTTTCAAGAGTGTTCTCTTGTTCCCTTCGGCACGTGCTGAAAGCATGGTTAGTGCAGTCATTCCTCCACAGGAGGGCTGGTGACCAGCAGCCCTCCCAGCAGCACCCAGGGCTACTCAGCTCCTTCGGGGCACAACAGAACTCTGTTCACGGCGTGCCCATCGCCATTTTCTCTACACTCATGTATGCTTTTGTTTTATTCCAAGGCTATTCTTACAATTCTGTCACGAATTTTGACCTAAATAGATGCCTGAATAATTTTTCCAGAAGATAATTGGAGATATACTTATTACAAGGCTTTTCACAGGCAACAATTTTACAATAATTTTACTCTCACCATATAGATTTTTATTGTATCACCTTCCCTGCTCATTATACTTCTCTGTGGGTAATTGGTTCTGTGAGGGAGCACTACATCATTCCCACTGGCTCTGAATTGAGTTTCTGTACTACTCTGGGCAAAAGGATTTACTATTGCCTAACGTATGGAGATCTTGAATGTGGCTGCTGTATTTCACCTCCTGTCACAGTGAAGAGGGATCTCCGTATTTTAAGAGTGACAACAAGTAAATTAAATCTAATAAAATAAAAATATTTAAAAGCATCCCTCCCCATATCAATAAATACATCACTTCTTTTTTCACTTAAAAAACCACTTAGAAACAAAAACAGTATCAATGACCGCATACTAGGAAATTCCCACAATCAAAGGCTGGTTCAGAAATATAAAATAAAAAAAGCTTAGCCACAAAGGAAAGAGAAGGAAGACTTTCTGAGAACATCAGCCACAACAGTTATCAATTATGTGGAGCTAATTTAAAATGCTCACATTGTATCCTATAGTCTAGAACTTGTTCTAATTAGGCAGGTGTGCCATTTATAAGAGTGCTGATTAAAGAAAGTGATTCTTCCCGTGGAAGGAAACAAATCAACGGCCTGTATACTGCACTTCACAATGACATCTCGTTTGTTCTTTTTGGAGGGGCATGGGACGGGGGGCGGGGGGAGATTATGGAAAAAAACCTGCCATCCCACAGGGTCTTTAATTTCTTATCTGGACAGGGACTTGGCTTTTTAAGATTTCATTTGAAAGTCTCTCCTCCACCCCTACCATTAGAAACTGTAGATATTGCATTTATCTTCTTAAAAGGGATCAAAGTCTGATTCAACACAGCTGGAAATTCAACACATGGTCACACTAAGTCTGTTTAGGATTTATAAACTATTCTCTTTGGCAAGCATGTCACAATATTAGGAAATAATATAAACCTCACTCTAGATTTGGAAAAATGAAATTTTTAAACCAATTCATACTCAAGTGTCACAAATCTGTAATGGTTTTTCTTTTTCTTTTTTATTTTTTAAGAGAGTAATTTTAGGTTCACAGTGAAATTGAGAGAAAGGTACGGAAATTTCCCATATACCCCCTTCCCCCACTGTCGCTGCCCCCTGCCAGTGGTCCACCTGTAAGGACTGATGAACCTACATCACCCAAAGCCCACAGTTCACATTAGGGTTCTCTCTTGGCATTGTACATTCTACGGGTTTGGACAAATTTATGATGACATATATCTACCATTATGGTATCTTTATCATACAGAGTATTTTCACTGCCCTAAAAAACCCCGGTGCTCCACCTACTCATCTCTCCCTCTCTAACCCCTGGCAACCACTGATATTTCTTTACTGTGTTCATAGGTTTTGCCTTTTCCAGAATGACACATAGAATTATACAGCTGGCCTCCTTGGTTGCTGCAAGGCATTTGTTTTAACCTAGATGTGGTGCCTACAAGCCCACCTAGGCATGATGTGAATGCAGACGTTCTCATTACCAAATCCACCAAGAGAAAAGCTCCATTAACTGCTCAGAGGAGATCTGAGCAACTTGACTGTAATTAGATCCAGACAGGGAAGTACAATAGAATGAAGAGTTGAGACATAGGTAAGTGGACATTATTAATAAGCTAGAAAAGTCATATCTTACTTATCTTCTCAGTTACCACCACACCACCCCTGACAATAGTCTGCATTTACAGATTTACATGACATTTGAAATGCATGCACTATTCAATAAGTTACTAACATTGACTCAGCACCCAAGTATGCCAAGTAGAATACAATCAGTACTCCAAGTGCTTGCCCTCACATAACCAATAAAAAAGTAGTGACATTCCATTACCACCCTTAATTCTCAATTGCTCCATGGCTACATAAACCTCTGAGATACAGACTTTCCATGCCCCTGACCTTTCTGTTTCCCTCACTTTCAGACTACCTTTGACCCTTTCCATTACAATAGTCATAAGCAGGAGCAAAAGAGGATTGCTTGGATGATTACTGCCCAAATGTCAAGAGCTCTGACCTGGTATTTGGATTCTACCCTAAACCTCTTTGTGGTAGGTGGAGGTTCCAGATCTACGAAGAGTTTTAGGGCAGGCGCCATCCCAGCCCTTAAGTGAACATTGTTGGTGGCAACACTCTGCTCTGTGGAGCAGGCAGTGTGGGAACTGCACAACACAGAAGCCCCCCTACTAGTGCAATACAAGAGCAAGGTCAGGAAAAGAAACACCAGAGGTGAGAGGCTCTCCCCACAGGGCAAGGATTTTTAAGCTTAATTTCCCAGAGCTTTAAGAATCTACAGAAGTCTACTAAAGAGTATATAGTAGGCGAAAGAAAGCTCTTTGTTTTTGTGAAATCATTTATTTTTGGCATATTTTAAGTCAAAGCTTAGTACAACACTGTGAGGTCTTTGAAGGAGATACATCATTGGTTTATTTTCACCACATACAAAAAAGAACTATACACAACTTTAAATGTTTGAATGACATTTGTTGAATATGTATTGGGTTGGCCAAAAAGTTCATTTGTTTTTTTTCCATTTATTTGAAACAATTTTGTTAGATTATATTGTGTCATATCAGGGTATATTTTTAAAAAATGTATCAAAACTGGTGAATTTTTGGGCAGCCATTTTAATACTGAAGATGGAATAATATATGCAACATTTTCAGTGTATTATGCTTTATTATTTCAAGAAAGGTGAAAAATACAACTGAAACACAAAAAAAGATTTGTGCAGTATATGGAGAAGGTGCTGTGACTGATCAAATGTGTTAAAGTCGTGTGCTATTTTTCTTTGTACTATTGACATTTTGGCTAAATAATTCTTTGCTGTGGGGCTGGCTGTCTCATGCACTGGAAGATGTATAAGACATCTTGGCCCTGGCCCCTACCCACTAGAAGCCAATAGAGGGAGATAACCGACATACTCAAAATATCCAAATCAGCAAAGTCATTGTGAAAATGAAAAACAAGTCTATTATTTTATGGAAAAAACTAGACAGACTTTTTGGCCAACCCAATAAAAGTGATCTTAATTCTCATACTTTGTACTTTCTCATCATTTTTTAAATTACATTCTACCTTAGCATATAAATGGTAAATAAATAATAATAGAACAGCACATGGTTAGAGGAAAAATAAACACTTTAAATGTTTGCCCATTTAGAACCTTCACATCTACCTACTTACATTTTTTTAAACTGTAAAATACACATACCATAAAATGTACCATTTTAACCACCTTTTAAAAGGTTTTATTTATTCTTAGAGAGAGAGGAGGGGAGGGAGAAAGGGAGGGAGAAAGAGAAGGAGAAAAACCTCAGTGTGAGAGAAAACCATGGATCAGTTACCTCTTGTATGTGTCCCAACTGGGACTGAGCCTGCAACCCAGGTACGCGACCAGAATCAAACCCGCAAACTTTTACTTTGCAGGCCAATACCCAGAAGAGCCACACTAGTCAGGGCCTGTTCTAATCATTTTTAAGTATAAAGTTCAGTGGCACTATGTACATTCACACTGTTGTACCACTAAGTTAAGGTATATTTTAAAGAGTTTTGAATAAATGCATACACTCATATAACCTACACCTCTAGCAAGAACATTCCATAACCAGAAAGTTCTCTCCTGCCTTTTCCCAGTCAATCCCTTGCTACTCTCCTTCCCAAGTAATCACTGCTTTGATTTCTACCACCACAGTTTTTGGTTTGTCTGTTCTAAAATTTCATAAATGGCACCAGACACTAAATGAGTGTCTTTCACTCACTATATTGTCATATTTGTTTATACCATCACATATACCAGTAACTCATTTCTTTTTATTACAGAGTTGGATTTGATTGTAAAATATACAAACATTTGTTTATTCTTTCATTAAGTTGTTTTCAGTTTAGAGCTAAAATGAATAAAACTGTTTTGAACATTCTTGTAGAAATACTTGTATTTTTTTGGATGTACTTTCATCTCTTGAGTAAATACCTAGGAGTGGAACTGGTGGGTCATAAGGTACGTAGATGCTTTACTTTACTAGAAACTTCCAGCTAGGTCAATTTTTTAAAAATGTTAATTATCAATATCTGGAAATAAGAAGGGGCATCACTACAGATCTTGAAGATATTAAATGATGGGAAATATTATAAAGAGCTTTATGCCAATAAATTAGGCAACTCAGATAAAATGAACGACTTCACTGAGAAACCAAACTAATAAAACTAACACAAGAGGCAATAGAAAATCTGAATAACCCTATCCATTAAACAAAATGATTCCTAATTTAAAACCTCCCTACAAACAACCCCAGGCCCAGACAGTTTTGCTGTTGAATTTATGAAGAATACAATACCAATCTTACAGGACCTATTTCAAAAAACAGAGGAGGAAGAGGACATATTTCTCAACTAATTTCATGAAGTCGGGATAATTCTGATATGAAAACATTACAAAAAAAGAGTATTAAAAGAACCATCAATATCCCTCATAAACATAAACCCCTATTTGTTCTTCCTCTTAAATTTTACTTTTAAAAAATCTACTTTACTGAGGTGCAATTTACATGTAATAAAAGTGCCCTTTTAAAGTTTGTACAAATACACATACCCATATAGTCAATGTAACACTTAAGTAACAGAACCCTTTTATCAAAGTTCCCTGTAGTGCCCGACCCGGTGGCTCAGTTGGTGGAGCATTATCCCCATACACCAAAAGGCTGAGGGTTTGATTCTCGGTCAGGGCACAATAACTAGGATGCCGTTGGGTTCCTGGTTGGGGGAAGTATGGGAGGCAACTGCTTGGTGTTTTTCTCACATTGGTGTTTCGTTCTCTCTCTCTCTCTCTCTCTCTCTCTCTCTCTCTCTCAAAATCAATAAACATCTACCAGAGTGATGATTTAAAAAATGTTCCCTCTACCTCTTTTTGCAGTCTAGCCAACTACCTATCTGCTTTCTATCACTATAGATTATTTTGTCTGTTCTAGAATATCATATATGAAATCATACACTACTCTTTTGGGGCTTCCTTATGCTCAGCATGCTTTTGACATTCATCCTTGTTGTTCATGTGTGAGTAGTTTATTCTTTTTAATACTACATATTATATTTAAATTATATTACCCAAATTAGTTTTATATTATATCAGTATATCCAAATTAGTTTATCCATTCACCTGTTAATGGACATTTGCAACTCTTTAACTAGTTGTGAGCTGTATGAATCATGCTAATTTAAACATTAGTGTAAAAGTGTTCTTATATGTGTGTTTTTATTTCTCTTTGGTAAATAACTAATAGTGGCACTGCCAGTCAACAATAAGTAAAGGTTTAACTTTATACGAAATTGTTAGCTTTTTCCAAAGTGACTGCACCATTTTAAACTGTCAGTTGCACTTGGTATTTCCAGTCTTTTAAATTTGTAACCATTCTAGGGAGTGTGTAGAAGTGGCCCATTGTGGTTTTCATTTACAGATCCTTGATGGCTAACAATTTCACATATATTTTCATGTGCTTACTGGCCATTTATGTAGTCATACCTTCTTTTGTAGAGTTTCTGTAAGACTCTACTGCACATCATCATGGTCCACTGCAACATACTGCCAGACCCTCTTCAGCGAGAACATTGTTGCTGCCCTAGCTCCTGAGAACGCTGCAGGCAGGCAGCTTTCAGCTGCCTCTCCCTTCAGGGATTGCTTCAGCTAAAGAAAGCCATGTCCTCCCAAGGGCAGGCCCTTTCCTGGAGTGTCACACATCGAAGTGGTACGGTCCTCATCACTGAGCGATGCAGAAATATAAAGACTTGGTCATCTCAGCCCAACTCTTGTCCCAAATCTCCCCCCAACTCTGAAGGATCATTTTAACCCAGGGCTACGCATGAAGTCAGCCAAGGCTGTAATTAAGCTGTACCACTGCTCAACTTCTCCCTTCGCCCAGTGCTGCTTTGCTGCCCTTGCTCCCCCATAGGTGTTGATGACGCCGGGCCAGCACGGTGCCTGCTTCCTGAGGAACACAACCTATAACACTTGTTTTTAAAAACTGGGTTGCTCGTGTTATTATTGAGTCATAATATATATTTTTCTCATTTGGTGGCTAGTCTCATTTGCCTAACGATTTCTTTTGAAAAACATTCGTTTTTAATTTTTATGAGGTCCCATTCATTAATTTTTTTACTTTTGTCCAATCTAAGAAATCTTCCCCTATTCCAAAGTTGCAAAAGCTTTATCCTATATTTTTTCTAATTTCATGGGTTTAGTTTTTTAAGTCTATTATCTATTTTTAGTTAATTTTTGCATATGGAATGAGGGTCAAGATTCACTGTTTTCCATATGTATATAGAGCTATTTCAGGGCCTCTTGTTGAGATTTCCTTCTTTCCACTGAATTAATCCTTCCACTTTGGTCTTTTCTTTTATTTGTTTTGACAATTTCAGGTCCTTTGCATCACCATGTAAATTTTTAAATCATTTTGTCAATTTCTAGAAAAATCTCTGCTGGGTTCTTTTTAAAAATTACATAAGTTTCAGTAATATAACATAATTCAATATCTGTATACACTACAAAGTGATCACCCCAAGTTGAGATCTTTACAAGGATTGTTGTTGACTGTATAGATATTTTAGGGAGTATTTACTTTGTAACATTACTGAATCTTCCAATCCATAAACATGGACTTATTTCTCCACTTATTTAGGCCTTCTTTTATTTCCTTTACCAATGCTTCATAATTTTCAGTACATATTATATCCATATTTTGCTAAATTTATCCCTATAAATTTTCATGTTGTTTGATGCTATTGTAAATGTTACTTTAATTTCTGAATGTTCATTGCTACTATCTAGAAATACAATTGGGTTTTGTATATTAACCTTGAATCCATGCAAAATCCAGTCTAGTTTAGTAGCCTTCTTAAAGATTCCTTAAGAGTTTCTATGTAAATAATTATGCAGTCTGAAACTAAAGACAGTTTTAGTTCTTTCTCCCAATCTGTATGTCTGTCTCCTTCCTCCCTCCATCCTTCCCCCCCTTTCTTTTTCCTCCTGACTTACTGCACTGGCTAGAAACTCAAGTACAATGTTGACTAGAAATAATGAAAGGGGATGTACTTGTCTTATTCCTGACCTTACAAAGAAAATTTTTTATTTTTCACCATTATTAATGATGTTAGCTATGGTTTTTCTTTTTTTAGATGCTTCTGCAGGCTGACAAAGTTTCTTGTATTCCTAGTTTGCTGAGAGATTTTTATTTATTTCTGTATTTGAGAGCAAGAGAAAGAGAGAGAGAAACATCGATTTGTTGTTCCACTTACTGATGCATTCATTCATTGGTTGATTCTTGTGTGTGCCCTGACTGGGGATTGAACCCACAACCTTGGCATACTGGGACAATGCTCTAACCAATAGAGCTACTCGGCTAGGGCAAGAGTTTTTTTTTTGTTTTTATCATGAATGGGTTTTTAGTTTTGTCCATCGCATTTTCTTTATCTATTGAGATGATCACAGGCTGTCTTCATTTTAGAATATTAAACCAATCATACTTGTATTTCTGGATAAACCTTATAATATATTCTCCTTTTTATATGTTTCTGGATTTGATTTGCTAATACTTTAAAAGATTTTTATGCTTACATTCAAGACAAATATTGTTCCATAGTTTCCCTTTTTAATAATGTCTTTGGTTAGTTTTAGAATTGGGATGTGTTTCCTTCGACTTTCTCAAGTAACTTATCTAACATTTGTATCATTAAATGTTTGACAGATTTCACCATTAAAACTGTCTGCTACCTGAGCCTGCAGTTTTCTTTGTAGCACAGTTTTAAATTATGAATTCAATTTCTTTAATAGATATAAGCTATTCAGGTTATCTATCTTGCATGCCAGTTGTGGTGATTTAGGCATTCAAGGAATTATGCTATTTCATCTAAAGTTACCCAACTTATTGGCATAAAATTGCCTTAGATTCCTATTACCTAATATTTCCTTACATTCTTTTTTTAAAAGACTTTATTATTTATTTTTAGAGAGATGGGAAGGGAGGGAGAAAGAGAAGGAGAGAAACATCAACGTGAGAAACATCAATTGGCTGCCTCTTGTATGCGCTGAACCTGTAACTCAGGCATGTGCCCTGACCAGGAATCAAACCGGCAGCCTTTTGGTTGGTGGAAGGATGCCCGATCAACTAAGCCACACCAAGCAGGGCCTTATATTCTTTTTATGTGTTCTATATCTCTTCTCCAATTCCTGGTGCCTGTATTTTTGGTTTCCTTCCTTTTTAAATCCGTCTAGCTTGAGATTTCTGAATTTTATTAATGTTTTCAAAGAACTGGCTCTTAATCTCCTCTATTTACTTTTAATGTTCTCTATTTGCATAAAATGTTAATTCTAATGCAGAAACCTGATTTGTTATGATCATCACTATCATTATCATTATTATTCTAATACAACAGCCATGTGGCTATTCAGTGACACTCTCTGTTCCTTTGATATGGAGTAGAGGATCCACACATTCTACTCTGGTGCCATACCTACATCACTCCTGGGAGCCTGCAGCAGAGGGCGGAACAACTAATACGTTAGCAGAAGACCCCTACCAAGAACTGCTCTCTAGACAGTAGTTTTTAACTAGGTATGAACATCAGTATCACCTATTTAAAAATGCATATGCCTAAGCCACACCCACAGATTTTGATTCAATAGGTCTGGAATTGGCTTAGGCATCTTTATTTTTTATTTATTTTTTATTTATTTATTTTTTTGAGAGAGGGGAAGGGAAGGAGAAAGAAGGGGAGAGAAACACCACTGTGTGGTTGCCTCTAATGTGCTTCCCTGCAACCCAAGCCTGTGCCCTGACTGGGAATGAAATCAGCGACCCTTTGATTCGCAGTCCAGCACTCAATCCACTGAGCCACACCAGCCAGGAAGGCATCTTAATTTTTTAAAAGCTTCAAGGAGATTGTGGTGGTACCCCATGTTGAAAATCATAGCTCTGAATAATTAGGACATCAGGCAGTTTATGCTCAGAAGAGTCTAAGGAATGGGAGAAGCAATACAGAGCAGTGAGGCTAATGAGAGTTTGTTTACTTTTAGTAACCATGGGTCTGAGGGCTCCAGAGACATGAGTTTCTATACAAAAACATATCTTAAAAGTGAGGGGGAAAAGCCAGAGTGTAAAAGACATGGCTTAAATCTCTTCAATGCATGGGCTATTTTGTTGATTTTAAAGTAATAATATATACATTTCTTTTTTAAAAAAATCATTCAAATAGTACAAAGATATACAAAATGGAATATAAGTCGTCTTCTTATGTCTAACCCCTGGACACTCAAATCCCCTAAAGGGTTCGTTGAAACATTTTCACTGATAGACCTGGCACGTATAAACATGCAACATCTTTAAAAAATGTTGAGGTACACTAAACCAGTTTCATTCTAATCGATATTGAGGTTATCGGCATTCTTTTGCTTCTACAAAAATGTACTGAGGTACATTCACAGGTGCAAATATACTAACAGATCTGTTATCAGACCTGGTCAGACCTCGGGTCAGAAGAGGAGTGAGAGAGGGGTCATAGAAAATGCCTAAGGCAGCAGAGGTGAGGCTAGCGGCTAGTGTGACATTTTTCCCTACCCCCACCCCCACCTGAGAAGTGGTGAGAGGACTGCACAGTCTTCGTGGCGTTTGCAAGGGTGATGCACTACGGGAAAAGCCTCCCCACTCCCTTCCGGACTGTGGAGGCAGGGGGTGGAGCAGACCCGCCAGTCTAGCTTGATAAAGGATGTGATTGGCTGGGGAGGCGGACTGGTCAGGAGCACATGGAATTTTGGGCCAGGAGATTTAAACAGAGGAAAGAAAGAAACAAGTGCCTTCTTCTTCCCCTCACTTGTCCCTTCTCTTCCTCTGGGATCCAAGTGCTCACCGCCCTGGGGGTAAGGGACAGCGGACAGAGCCCCTGCATGACTGGAAGTGGCCCTGGGCTACCAGAGTGGGAAGCTGCAGAGTGATAATGGCAATGGAGGCCCCTCATGCGTGGACTACAGAGAGAGAGACTGAAGATGGAGGTGTCAGCTTAGCAGCCTTGGACTACAGATAAAGATGGGCTGGGACTTCTGGACACTGTTTCTGGTTCTGGGGGCAGCTGGGTTTGTCTGTATGACAGTGGCCTGGAGTCGGGGCATCCCATGTCCCCCCGAATGGTACAACATTTTAATAAAGACCTTTTTCTTTCCCCAGCAACCTTTATCTTATGCCTGTATGTGGCAGCGGGCGGCCAAGCCCTACGTTTATTTGGTTACAATACAATTTATCTGGGAGAAATGCCTAGCTATGAGATTGCTGGGTTCCAGAACACCGACATTTTTATGTGCATGGGGTTGTGCCATCGTATAGTCCTAACATATTTTATCAAAAATTTTCCTTGCCAATTTAACAGTTGAAAACTATACCATATTTTAACTTAAATTTGTTTTTCCAATCAGCTTTCTTAAAAATGGATTCAAAGGTCATGTTCTGAGTCAAAAGGAGTTTTTTTCTTTTTGACAGAATTTTCCTTATCTCCTAATATATGATAGTAAGAATAAAGGTGGTAGTAACCTCCAAATTATTCAGATGATTTTCAGGATGTGGGTGGTGTGGTTAGGAAATGACGTAGATGAATTTGTGCTTCTCCAACTTTGACTCAACAGTTCTGGGATGAGGCCCTAGGATTCTGCATTTTTAACAAGCTCCAAGGTGATACTGATGCTGCTGGTTGATGGCTGGTCCACAAAAAGTAATCCCCAAATTACCCACATTCAACTTTGGCACATGCTTTACAATTTCAATATAATGATTCACCAAAGAGGAAAAAGCCTGGAGTCAATGTCCTGCAGGAGGAGCTGTTAATTTAATAGTAAGAGCAACTGTGTCGGAACAGTTTTAATAGTAGTAGCAGCAGGGGCAAACGTTTGAAGAGCACTTATGATATTCAGGTGAGCATGTAATGAATCATTAAAATGCCAGAAGGTAGTTACTATACAGATGAGAAAACTGAAGTTACCTTTCCCAAAACATTAGGCTCCAGGATCACTGCCGTACCTTTCCTCTGGTTATCAAGTTCACTACCACTATATTGTTTACAATTAATGTCATCATTTTTCAAGTACACATAAGAGGGGCAATTGTTTAATGGACTTATTTTCTAGCTCCTGTAAAGTTCAGCTTAGACAAATAAGTAGACAGGCCATTGTAACTGATCAGTCTGGGTCAAGGGCAGGAAGAATTTAAAATTATTATTTGATAATATAGACAATCTACTCTTGGGTAATCAGGACCTGCTGTGTGTTCAGAGCCACAGAGATGGGAATGTTGTAAATCTCTTGGCTTTATTTGTTAACTAAGGTGTGTTGGAGTGAAATAGCTTGCTTTTGAAGTTATCTGAAGACTAAGTTTGGTTACAATATTAATTCCAACATTTCTGGCTTTGATGCAACATTTTATGCTTTTTAGAGATGAAGTTAAATATACAGCTCTCAGTCACAAAGCCCCGCAGTGTAACCTGATCTGAGCAGGGGCACTTGAACTCCCTGCCAAATAAAAAGCATGATCGCCTTATTCCACACATACAAATACCATTCTAGGATAGGCCAATTAATCATGAATATAACTTTTCAGACATTACATAATTTCACATAGACTTGCTTCTAGTGCCTGCCAAAGAAAACAGCAATTTGTATCACTAGGAATAAATCTACACTTGAAAAGAAATGAAAGTTACAAGCATAAAACAGTGTAAAACTCTGGTCATCTCTTTCATGCCACCCTCCCTTATAATTTCTAATAATTTTGTTTTACAAAACTGGCATTAGTAAAACAACCTAAAATGATATAAGCTGTTAAGTTACATAAATAAATTAAAAGAGGAAAAATCCAAGTAATTTTACATTTACAAGAGTAACAACCTCTAAGATATGATTAATGGCACTAAAAATATACGCAATGAACTCTTATGCACACTGCTTACTTCTGGGTCCTCCACTATTACACACACAAAAAAAACACTGCTATATTAAACCATTTATTATTATTTATAACAGATTCAATTTTCCTATCTAAAATTACTTCTTTTTCGAAGTAAATGTTTCACTGATACATCCCTGGGAAATCAGGAGTAAGTGATTAATTTGAAAGCACTCTACTGATATCTACACTCAACACTTTCAAATATAAATAATCGACATAAGTCTGGTAAATATTCTATTTAGAAAATAAACCTACCAATCCAGGATTACCTTCAGTATGTTTGTAAAATTCCTTAACAGAATATGTACAAGTAACAAAACTAAGAAAACAAAAGCAATTAATTACCCTCATGCTCCACTGAAGAAAACAGACTTTAAAGGACTATGCAGAAACTCATGGCGGATTTGTCTGAACAGTCTCCCTTTTGCTGTCATTGTTTTAAAGGGTGTTCTTCACACTACTTTATCTTTAAAACTAATTTCCCTTAAAATTGGGTGGACTATTGACTGCTTTTGAAACATTCCTAAGGAAAATCAGCTGCACAGAGCATTAGCACCCCTACATACATAAGGGGCTCTGCTGCTTTTAAACAAAAGACCAAAACAAACCACTAAAGCCAGACCTTGAGTAGGTGTGTAGAAATAACTGGCACAGTGCTTCCCACCTTTGTTTAAATCCCTGCCTCACCAGCCAGGATTTTGTTCAACTTTACTCTGGTTTGCATTTAAAAATGTGCATTTTTTCATTCTCCAAAAAAGAAATTATATCACAATTCTGAATGTTTTTCCAAACTACATAACTATGTATGTGTATGTAGATGTAGATGTGTGTATGTATGTTTCTGTATGTTTGTGTATAAAATGTGAGCATGCTCTTCATCCTCTCCCCATAATAACAGCTAACATTTACTGCACGCTTACCCATGTGCCAGGTACTGTATAAAGTGCTTAAATTATTTCAACAATCTCAGTCTTATTAGGGAGGAAACTGTGACACAGGTTAAATAATGGGCCCAAAGGAACATGGCTGCAAGTGGCAGGGCTCAGATTCCAAGTCAGAAGGCTGACCTCAGTACCTGCTTTCTCTACCCCGGTGTGTGAGTCTCTAAATTAGGAACAGTAACCAGAACAGGGATGGGATATACTCATATTACACATAAGTCAAGGGCAAGGGTCATTTTGGAAGTGGGAAGTGGTTTGTTTATAATAGGGGTGGATCTTAGAGGAAAAAGTCATGGGAGGTCTATTATGTCAGAGTGCATGAAGAAAAGACCATCAGCAATTCTCTGCTTAATTCAAAATGACTTTTACAGAAGATGGTATTTCAGAAATTGTTTAGAACAGAAGAAAAAAGGACAGTTTGTTGAGAAGTGAGTCAAAGACAATCACAGTGTTGCAGAGATAGCCCAAAAGACTAATGAGTTTATAAGGAAGGTGCTACTTAGAGAGACTTAAAATGAATGGAGAGAGAGAGAGAGAGCGTGAGCGCGCGCCGGCACACGCAAGAGCTCCTGCATTGGGCACCTAAACAGCAGATGAGGGAAATGAGATAATCCAGAGCTTGCTGGTGGCTGGCTTTGATGTATGGGGCGAACAGCTAGAGTAGATGCAAAAGGAAATGAGAAACCACTGTAAAGATTTAAGAAAGGGGTTGGCATGGTCAGGAAGTCCACACAGCAGGAGGTAGCAGCCCATTCTAGGGCCTTGGAAGAAAAGGAAAGGAGAGGAAAACAACAGGCATAGAAGCTACTGAGTTTAGTAGATTTCATAAAGGCTAATGTTATTCTGGGCAAATCTGTATGCTGAGGAGAAAAAAGTCAGCTAGAAATAGCTTTAAATTCAATGAAGTCTTCAGAAAAAAATTGCCGAGGCAGAAAACTTCCTAGTACACAGCTAACTGCTTAGCATTTACTGGCCATGATCATAACAGATACTGTAGACATTTTAAAACTCTTATACTGTGAGGAACTATATTTCAAAACCCTTGCAATTTTTATTAGTATTTGGGCATGATCTAAGCAAAGATCTCTAGCCATATCACCAAAATAAAGATGATATTTTTCCAAAGAAAACTTAAATTGCCTCCTTCATTAAACCAGGGTTCTCCTCAGCTAAAAAGGACATATGAATACGTTATACTCACCTGGAATGGTTAACGTATGATCATACTGTTCCAAAGATAAAGCTAGTTTTCTTAACAGTCTAGGTCACAGAAAGTATTAACAGTCCTCATTTAGGTAAAGTAATAAAATACAAACATTTATGGGGGAAAACAACTTCAGGAGCTTATTTATTGATTTAGATTTCAAAACTGAGTCCTTTTTAACATCAAACAACCAGGGGAATATGTTTAATCAATACTGAGCATCTACCTTGTAGTTGGGGCTCATGATAATCAACATCTACTCAAGCCATCAGGCAAAAATGAACAGTGACCTACATCTCTTTGAGCAATGTAGAACCACCCAAACAATGTTATCACTTATGATAATGACAACAAATTCAAACCTACCCTCATGTACCAAAACCAGGGTCTCGTCTCTACTCACAAGTTATTTCTTTCTAGATTATCTCTTCTTTCCAAGAAAGTAACAGCAGGAATTAAGGCTGTCACATGCAACACTTCCTATATTGTTGTATTAGTAATGCACATATGACCCGAAAGCTGGCAATGGACAGGGGATAAGCCCAAAGCCCCACAGCAAAGTTAGGGGGTGTGGGACTCTGGATCTCTCCACTGGATTCAATGGTCTATTGTTACTCCAAGTAAGCAGTTTGCCTATCAACGTGGGAAACAATAGTGGGGAAAATGGTGTGTAAGCAGAAAGTCTTTTCTCATGAGCTACAAATTATACAAAGAATGTTTTATTTCTAATTATGGTCATATAATTACAGACACTTTAAGGAGAAGAGCCTGTTTGTTCTCCCTGGTGTGAGCAACTCACTGATTTAGGCTCTCTTGAAGCCAGCAGCCAAGTGGCAGTGGCACAGATCCAGGAGTTCCTGGAGGAGAACAGATGGACAGCTGTCCTAAAAGAAAGAGCTCCCTCATGTTGCCCAGCAATGAGATGTGAGAGCTTGATAAATACACATTCTCATTCAGGTGTTACATGTATAAAATAAAAGTGTTCACAGCATAAGTAGACACTCTTCTCAGTGAGCAGCAGACGATACCATGCTTGGTCTCCTATTCTCTCATTTTCTAATGAAGCCTGCCCAAGGCTTCCTATTTAGCACAAATCCACTTCATCTCAGGATTATTTTTTAGTTTTCCATTTAGTTTGGTTAAGAGAAAAATTCATATTTCATGTAAGTTTTCAGAACTCATTTCAGAAAGTTTCCAAAAGGTTGTTGACCCACACTGTAGTAATCAAGGAATTAAGGGACAGAATCTGGAATCTGACTTTCTGGGTTTGATTCTTAGCTCTACCATTTTCTAGTTCTGTAACCTTAGTCACATATTTGACTCCTTTAATCTGTAAAATGGGAATGACAATAGTTGTGCAAATTACATGAGATCGCATACATAAAGCGCTGAAGACAAGAGGTTAGCAGCTGTGAGCTATTATTATACTTGATGTAGATATTTTGGCCAACCCACATTTTTTGAGCACCTACTACTTAAACTGTAAAGAGCAGATTCACTCTCCACGATGCCACAAAAGATTCAAAGATTGAGAAAATATGACCCATGCCTTGAAGAGTTACAAATTACATGGGGCGAGAGCACATACCCACAATTCAAGAACATGCGTCAGATGACATAATCCCATAATCACTTGTGTTTCTTGCTTTCTTCAATAGTATATTCTGTGAAAAGTTGGCAACTCACATTCTAAAAAGCCAGTTCCTCTACCCCTTTTAAAAGAAGGGTACAGTGAACAGTTTTGAAAATTAAGCATCTCAAGAATTGTCACATATCAATTATGTCTCAATGAAACTGGAAAAACAAGAAATGACCTATTTTCTTTTATGACTTCATATGGCTAAAGAAATATTTGAGCACTTATGTACAGGATACCATCACACTAAATTTCAGATTTTTGAAGTTTTATTTCTTTAAAGCTGTATGGATAGAACATAACGTATGAATGGAAGTATAAAAGGTGGGTAGTCAATCCATGGGGCTTCCATAAGAAGGTAAGTTTTGATGCAAATGTCAAAATGAGAAACAGGAGAGATTTCAATTAGAAACAACCAGCAGAGGTTAAGGGCAGCAGCACACATGGGTGGAGAGGGGAGGGGTGATGATTGTGAAGATTAAAATATGTGGACTCAAGCAAGGATTCGTGCAGGAAGAGAAAAAGAAAGGAAGTCCTTTAGATGAAGAGCCAACTTGGCAAGAGCCTCAAATTAAAAAAGAACAACAAAGCTCTCCTAAGTGACCACCACATAACACCCTTACTAGCCCCAAGCTCTTTACTTCCCTACAAAATGCTCACCGCTGGTAGCTAATAAGCTATTGTCTAGGACATCCATGCACTTCTGCTTCCACCTGTTGAGTTCTATGCTTAATTATGTTTGTTTTCAAATCTGTTTATGTCAGTTATGCCTGTTACTATAATTAAATACCTTAATTAAATACTGTACTGTTATCCAACATCCAATAAAATATGTGTACAAAAAGAGTTGTAGTCTCTATGGACACTCAGTTGGATGTTTATAGGCAGACTTCACTAACAGTAAAAACAAAACAAAAAAACTGTACAAAATTTAGAGGAAATTACAACCTAGAAGAATTCTGCATTCCAACTGCTTTACAAGTGCCTTTAAAGAAACTGGGACAGAAAAGTGTTGATATATACCTTATATTTTAAAATATTTTTAGAAGTTTATGTATCATTTTTATTCCTTACTTTTAACCCACTTTTTTTATTAATCAAACAATTTTTACCACATCAAATAAAAAAGCTTCTACTATAATGAAATTATGTGGACTGTACAATCATTTCTGAAAGAAAATTACCAAAAACTGCACCTGCATATAGGTGGAAAAATTTTATTCAAATATATAAATTTTAATATCTATATACACAATATTTCAATTCAGCTAAGTCTATGAATCAAATTAAATTAAATACTTTGTTAAATATTTTGCCCACAAGACTCCAATATGACTACTGAATATAAATAGACATTTGCATTGTGTAGACCCAAACTTAATTATTTTCATTTTAGCTAATGCAAAATGAAATATTTTATGTATTTTCTATCGAGTACAAAAGTCTAAATAGATCGTGAATATTTTCAAAGTATCTTAAAACAAGAAAGGATAAAAAACTGCAAGAATAATCAGTCTATAAAAAGCAATCATTTCCTAAATAATATAATTTACTACTAATCAATTTTAAGACCAAAATAATATTACCATGAGGAATGGTAGATATGCTCACTTTTTTTCTCAAGAGCTTAAAACACAGGTTAGAACTAACCCTAGGATGTATTAATAAGGATTATTTTATTTACTGTGAATTATTCTGAATGCACAATTACTGCTTAAATATCCGGAACCGGCAGCCTAGTAGAAGCCACGTGTGTTTTCCCATTAATTACCCAGAGCAGGGTATTGTCATAATCACAAACCACTTGCCCAACTGATGGCTCCTTGGTTGTTTCTGACATGACCATTACACAAGCAGTTAGACTACAAAACCACTAAATAGGGACTGTGTCTTGGACTGCATCCTGCACATGATGAATACGCTGGTGGCGTGCAGTCAATGTCTGACTAATGATAACACTGCCATTCGTTTATTTTTCAAATACTTTATGTTCAGTGAAAAATATTTATCACAGGATTTCATTGTATGCAAGAGCATCTGTAACACAGGGTAGAAACGGAATGTTTTCAAAACAGAGAGCCTGGGAACATGAGCCAGACTCAGGCGGCCAGTATTTGGGAATACTTTTTGGCAGGCACATAAAATAGATCAGACATTCTGGTTAGAAAACTAAATTCCCCAGCAATAGGTAGAAGAAACCAATTTCATTCAAAATAAATTATTACTTTCAAATTTCATTACAGGGAGAAAATCTCTGCGTGGCAGAGATAGGCCTAACATCGTGAAAGACAAATCAGATACTGGAGATGCGGCCCAAACCACCACCACCTCGTATTACGTAGCATTGCAGAGCCCCAAAAGCTTGGCAAATTTTTATCTAATTAATTATAAATCACTACACAAATCCTGACAGTGATGAAAATGCAGCTTGGACAGTCTGAACATTTCTAACTCTAAATTCTACACAACAAAAGAGAAAAATATTCAGCAAGGGAAAAAACGGTTCTTGGCTAAAAGCTCAGCTCACCATCTTGTACTTATCAAAGTCATCTTAAAAGGCATTATTCCAGGGTTACTCTACTATTGTCTAAAAACGAAAAAATGTACATATATTGTTGGCCCAAGGTCAGTGTGCTCAATAAATACTTGTTGAGTTGATGTCTTAATTTTTCAAGAAAAGGGCTATGAAACCTTCAAAATTTTAACAACTATGTTTTCTTTCTCCAAAAAGGTAAGTTCATATGTCAAATGACATAAATGAGCTAAGAGTTTTAAAATACAGAATGAAGACCAGGCTACCAGGCTTTCCACCAGCAATTATATCAGTGATTCAAGTTGTTTTTTCTTTGACAGAATAGAAAATATTACAAATATATGTTTCTTTTGTAACAGTGAATTTGGTAAATACCATCTCTTTTTCATCTCTCTATCTTCCTGCATGCATACCACTTAAAACTGAAATCACACTGCTATCCTTCCTTATTGCTCAAAATATCTAGCAGTCTCTGTTTCACATGCATAAATGTTAGCCATCCAATCATACCACTAGTTTCTTGACAAAGGGTCTCACATTTTTTAATATCCTCTTCAGGGCCTAATGTACCATCGGAATATGATAGACTTTTGAAAAATGACGTATCTATCAAGTAGTGATCATTTAACTAGGGAAGAAAGGAAACTCTTGAATTTGGCACAAACAACCAATACTTGCTTTATTCAAATATACTTGTTCATAGAGCAGGATAAAGAATTTCACAAACTGTGAGCGAAGTAAAAGAAAATGATATTACAGCTATACAAAGCACAACTTACTTTTCCTTAAATTTTGCACTGTATACCCTTACCCTTGATGAAATAGAGAATTGCCAATTAAAGGAAATTTCCAAATGCTAAGATGCCAGGTAGACCATTCCTTTTTCCTAGAACATTCTTTGTTGATAAGTTCGTGACTCATGACCTGGGTTAGCCTGCATAGGCCTGTGGAGTCCTCTCAGGTTTAGGACAGCTAAGAGGGTCCCCTCTGTCCCCTCTGTCTACCAGCATGGAGAGCAGTACAAGGTATGCATGTGTCCTGGGCTGGACAGGAAGGGCAAAGGGCAAAGATCGCTGTGGAAGCTGACAGTCCCCTGACAGCATTGCAGTGGTGCTGGATAGTTGTAAACGGCACAGGACTTCAACAAAGGCAAGTGCGTGGGAAAAACAGCATCCACTCCAAGTCATGAGAAAGAAATCTGAAGAAGGGTGAGAGGTGAGAGACTACGGAGATGGGCTACTGAGAGAATCCAGAGCTCCCCGAGTGTTCACAAAATACATATTAATACACCTATTAGGTACTCAATTACTCACTACACCCTGCACCTATCACCATTGTAACTCCATGATTATCTGTGTGATTATTTGTTTACTGGCTCCCCTGCTCTCTACCCTGCCTTGGGCTACAAGCTCCACGGGGTAAGAACTGCATCTGTTCTGCTTACCGCTCTGTCTCCTGAGCACATGCTGTATCCATGTCCAGCAAATAATGAACACTCAAAACATTCTTTCAATGAATGAATGAATGTACTGTATCAGGCACTGTGTTACAAAAAAAACTCCCACTCTACAGAATAAAATGACACCTAAAAATTAATATTAATAATAATAATACATAGTATTATAAGAGTTATTGTTTAAAAGCTTCCAAAGAACAAAGGAGCAAATAATCCGTTTAAGATATACTGCCCCTTACTAATTTGCTTTTGTAACAAACGCTCATCCAACAGAACCTATGTTATTCTGTGAAGGAAATTTAAGCAATAAAACTGACTCAATTTCCAGGTATAGGTTTCAGAAAATGCTTTATTCTTTGCCAACCACTATGATTACCACTGCCTTTGTGATAATTACAAAAAAAAATGTTATTATAAAGAAAGACTGGAACAAGACTAACTTAGGAAATCGCTTTATTGAAAATTTTGTGGATGGGGAGAGGATGAAGGCTAAGAAAAGGGGAAGTGAGGAATGATTCTTCCATAATAAAAAAGAGATTTTAGCCCTGGCTGGGTGGCTCAGCTGATTGGAGCATCATCTGGTGCACCAAAGAGTTCTGGGTTCAATTCCAGATCAAACCACATGCCTAGGTGCAGGTCTGATCCCCGGTCAGGGCATGGACAGGAGGCAGTTGATAGATGTTTCTCTCATGTAAATATCTAGGCCTGTGTCTGTCTGTCTGTCTGTCTCTCTCAATCTGTCTCTCCTCAATAAAAATGTCCTTGGGTGAGGACTTTTTTGAAAATGAGACACATTATCCCCGGCTGGTGGGAGTTTGTGCTGGCCTGAGAACCAAAGGGTCGCCAGTTCGATCGATTCCCAGGAAGGGCACATGCCTGGGTTGTGGGCCAGGTCCCCAGTAGGGGGCACATGAAAGGCAACCACACGCTGATGTTTCTCTCCCTTTCCCCCCTCCTTTCCCCTCTGTCTAAAAACAAATAAATAAAATCTTTTTAAAAAAATTAAGAGATTTTACATTTTGATTCAGATACAGAAGCTAAAAGATCTCCAGCATCCCACAAATTCCAGTATTAGACCTTTACCTTTCAGATGTTTAGAAATAGTTTATGGCCCAAAGGCTCAATTAAAACAAAACTGAAAGAAATAATTCAATAGAACTCACTGGCAGGCCCCATCACCTGATTCCATCCATCCCAGAGCAGCAGGAAGCACTTACTGACCCACAGAGAGGACAAGAGTGGTTCCTTAGGCTGGAAGGCCAAAACTCCAGCTTTCTATTTTTTTGGCAAAAGAAGGAATGTCTGATCAGCATAGAAGCAGCAAATCATAGAATTTCTAATTTAAAAAAATCAATTTCAGGGTTAATAAGTGATATTCTGATGGTAATAAAGATCTTTTCATTTAAAAAAACATGAGAATTAAGTAGGAAACATCCGACTAAGATAGTTATTACCAAGGGTAATGTCCTTTCCTTTCAAAGTTAAAACTCTTAAAATCTGTTTGGCTTAGAATATGTTTCTCAGCCCTTCCATTCTTTGAATCTTTGCCTAATACACGCTTTCATCACTCCTATTGATGTTTATAAGAATGTCTTATTATTAACCTATAACCCAGTTAGTCACCAAATTGGCAAAATACATCGCTATTTAGAAGCCAATAGTTTACAAAGGAAGTTAAAAAAAAAGAAACTGAGCAAAATGGGCTACATTATTACTACTTTATGTATAGTTGTTTTTTTTTTTTAAGTATTCCAGGAAATCTACAGTAACAAATTCAGACTAAAAGCAAGTACAGGTCCTCTGTGTACAGTGGAGCAGAGAATTGGGCTACTTTAAATAGTAGTAAGTTTAAAAATTTAAAGGTACAATGTACCTTCTATCATATGTCATCTTGCCCCTTACTCTCCTATTACTATCTCTGTTCATCTCAGTAAAGAATAACTTAACCCTTCCAGTTACTCAGGCCAATAACCTTGAAAGTCTTCTCTTTTTCTAACACCGTACATTAAAGTCTAAAAATTTTGTTGGCTATACTTCAAAATATATCCAGAATCTGTCCACTTGTCACAACTTTTTCCACCATCAACCCTAGTGTAAGTCATCATATCTCTTGCTTGATTTATAGCAACACCCTCCCTTGTCAGCCTCCCTGGTGCCGCCCTACAGTTTATTTTCAACAGAGCAGCCAAAACATCTTGTTAAAACATCAGTCAGCCAGCTCATGTCCTTCATCTGCTCAAAACCTTGCAACAGCTTTTCTTCTTACTCCCAGCAAAGCCAGAGGCCTTGCAGGAGCTCTGAGGACCTGCATGAGTTGGGGCCTGCCTTCCCCTCTCTGCCCTCACCTTTTAACACTTCCCTCTCACTGCACTCCAGCCACTCGGGCCTCCTTTCTGCTTCTCAAACATGTCAGAGCACACTCTCGTCCATCCGTCAAGGTCTTTGCACTTTTCTCTCCAACTATAATACTCCCTCCTGTCCATGGCCACGCTCCCTCACCTCCTTCGGCATCACATGTCACTTCTTCAAGGAGGCCTTTCCTAATCACACTATTTAAAATAGCAATCTTGCTTCTCCAAGCCTGTCACTCCCTCCCTCTGCTTTATTTCTTTAACATTTATCACCAGCTGACATGATGCTATATACTCACTTGTTTATTATTGTCTCTTCCCATTAAAATGTAAATTAACTTCATGAGAGCAGAAATCTGTCTGTTTTGTTCCATGTTTTATCTCCAATGCCTACAACAGTGCCTGACATACAGCAGGTGGTTAGGAAATATTGGTTGAATTAATTAGTAAATAAATGAATGAATGCCAGGCTTCTCCCTTTCACATCTCCTTCTCTTCTCTGTACAATTTCTAACAACAGAATTATTTGCTCACAACTCATCAGTAAGGTTTTCCTAAGTTTATTTCTCAAATATCTGTTTTAAACAAAACTCATTAACCTACCTGTGCCCACACCCATATATAAACAGGAACTTACAAAACCAAATTAATGTCTAGCTAAATGTTAGGGACTTGAATCTTTCCAATAATCTTCTGCCTGCTTCCGAGGACCTGCAGTTTCTCCTGCCGCAGTGCACAATTTAGGCAGTGTTTCCCAAACCTCAGTCATTCCCAGATCATCCTCAGCAATTTTGCTTAATCGGTGCTATTACTTTTAAAATAATTTTTAACTTGGCTCACTTTTGTCCTTTTTTTAAAAATGTGTGTAAAAAGAATCTCATCTTAACAACATCCATGAAATGAAAGATATGGGGCAGGTTTTTCTCTTTAGTATTAAAACGAAAGTATGATTATAGAAATGAAGCATTTGTCCATAGTTCACTACCAATGGTATAATACCATACTCTGGAATTCACTGATAGAAGCCAGAAAGTTCACCATGGGACTTGCAATACCTTCAGGAAGTTACACACACGCGCGCGCGCACACACACACACACACACACCCTTTGCTTTATACCATGTAAATTAAGAATTCAAGTCACGAGAGAATCACATCCTCTAGGACTCAACCTATATGATAAGAAATGTCTAAATTCCTGATAAGATTAATTTAGATCACCAAAGCTAAGATCTTTTTTTTTTTTTAAAGATTTTATTTACTTTAAGAGAAAGGGGAAGGGAGGGAGAAAGAGGGAGAGAAACTTCAATGTGTGGTTGCCTCTTGTGCACCCTCTACTGGGGACCTGGCCTGCAATTGAGGTATGTGCCCTGACTGGGAATTGAACAAGTGATCCTTTGCTTCACAGTTCGGCACTCAATCTACTGAGCCACACCAGCCAAGGCCAAAGTTAAGCTCTTAAGGGAAAAATCTGTCCAATTTGCTTTGGGTCCTTTTGCAAGATTATATCAGCTAAAATGCTATAGCAAAGAACAAACTTGTGTACTTTTCAAGAAAAGTTCTTTTTTTGAGCCCTATTCCATCTGTCCATCCATATGACTATCTGTCTATCCATCTGTCTGTCTATCTTCTTTCCTTCTCCCTTCTTTCTTTCTTCCTTTTAAGAGAGGGCTGGTTGGGGTAAAGGGACCTGAGAAACGTTTCTGAAACTGGATAGAATTCTTCATAATAGCAATTTTATAGTTTATTTCCAGTGCTTTACCAAATTTGACTTCTAAAGCTTACTTTTCTATTTTAGAGAATGATATTAAGAATCTCTGACTGAGAACAATGATCTTTTTACAAACTAAAAGGCCATCCTTACATTCAGATATGTTTTAAAATGTAAGCAGTATTCTAAACTAACTGCAGACAACCCACACAATTAAGATTTTTTTTTAAACACTCAGATGGACACGTCTTTGAGAGCTAATACTAATGTGCTATTCTTCCAATGAAAAGGTTACTGACCTATCAGCAGGAATTGTCTTTTCTGGCAGAGATGATAGATTTGCCTTGTCTTATCTACACCCCCTACTCTGTCCCCATAATGAGCTATGGCATAAATGTGCATGACAGCTGGCAAGGGGGAGTCAGGGTCTGTGGCCATGGGCCAGAGCAAAGCTTACCAACACACTCAGAGCCTGGACCTATGACCCGTGTCTCATTAGCACCTTGCTCCAAGCAACTGAGCTGCCACAAAAATCAACAGTGGCTTAGGCCGTTTTGTTTACAAGTGAAACAAATCAGGTCAGTCTGACAACCAATAGTTCAAGCAGCCACTAGAGAATTGCCAAAAATACAGAAGAACCAATAGTGAGGAAGAATTATAGAGGTCTGGAAGTCCTAGTTTACAGAAACTCCCCCACCCTTTGTAAAGCAAACATGCATTTGGAAGGGGAGTGAGACTATAACAAGAAAGTCACTTTAATATATCAGGTAGTCCATTACAAAAGATAAAAGAAAAGCACTTCTATAACTTCCTAAGTGATACCCTTCTTAATGAATGACTAGAACATACTTGACAGATTCACAAAAAAGAGGAAGGGGCACTTCGTGCTTGGGAATTCCTTTTAAAAACTGATTTTTAAAAGCTTCAAAAATCATACTCTAAAAATACTTAAGATTACAGTAATCCATTTACATTAGAAAACCATTTAATCTTAAGACATAATGCAAGAAAGAAAATAAATACAAAGCAAATCAAGTTCAAAATAAATCATAATATGAGTATTTTCATTACCAAAACTTGGATTTCCAAAACATCCAAATTGTGTTTCCTTTTAGAATACTTACACATTAAAATTAAGGAAAGATCTCTGGGTATCATTTTATGCCAGGGTTCTAGTGTTTAGTTTGATTCAGGTTACTCCACTTCGGGGTGGAACAGCAATGGAGACAACATAAAATGTATCCTTATATAAGCACCAAAGCTCTGGGGAGATAGGACTGAGTTATCTCAGACTAGTGAGGACAGGAGGCCAGAAAGGCAGCTTCAACACTCAGGAGCCACGTTTGTCCTGAGGTTATTTGCCAACCCAGGAAGAGAAGCTGAGATGAAGTTTTGGTGGCCTCTGGAGCCTAATAAATTGGGGTCTCAAATAAGCCAACCCCTACCATAAGCTGGGCCTCACATGAGGTGGAGGTGGCTAAAAAGTTCATTTAATTTTTTCCGTATGATGGCTCTAGTAGCGCTTAGTTGTCTTCAACTTCATTCGAAACAATTTTGTTGGATTGTATTATGACAGCTGTCAGCCTGCTTTTAAAAAAATCTTATGAAAATTGGTGAATTTTTGTGTAGCCATTTTCATATTGAAGATGGAAGAAAATAAGCAACATTTCAGCATATTATGCTTTATTGTTCAAGAAAGGTAAAAAGGCAACTGAAACACACAAAAAAGTTATGTGCAGTGTATGGAGAAGGTGCTGTGAGTGACTGAATGTGTTCAAAGTGATTTGTGAAGCTTCATGCTGGAGATGTCTCGCTGGATGATGCTCCACAGTGGAGCAGACTAGTTGAAATTGACAATGATCAAATCGAGACATTAACTGAGAACAATCAATGATAATTATACCACGCAGGAGATAGCTGACATACTCAAAATATCCAAATCAAGTGTTGAAAATCATTTGCACCAGCTTGGTTATGTTAATCACTTTGATTTCTGGGTTGCACATAAGTTAAGTGGGGGACGGAGGGGACCTTACTGGCTGTATTTCTGTGTACAATCCTCTGTAATGAAAACGTTCCATTTTTAAAACAAACTGTGACGGGCAATGAAAAGTGGGTACTTTGCAATAATGTGGAATGGAACAGATCATAGGACAAGCAAAATAAACCTTCACCAACCACACCAAAGACTGGCCTTCATCCAAAGATGGTGATGTTGTGTATATGGTGGGATTGGAAGGGAGTCCTCTATTATAAGCTCCTTCTGGAAAACCAAATGATTAATTCCAACAAGTACTGCTTCTAATCAGACCAACTAAAAGCAGCACTCAATGAAAACTCAGAATTAGTCAACAGAAAACACATAATCTTCCATCAGGACAACGTAAAACCACATGTTTCTTTGATGACCAGGCAGAAACTGTTACAGCCTTGCTGGGAAGTTCTGATTCATCCATCATTTTCATCAAACATTGCACCTTTGGAATCCATTTATTTTGGTGTTTACAAAATTCTATTAATGGAAAAAATTTCAGTTCCCTGGAAGACTGCAAAAGGTACGCTGGAACAGTTCTGTGCTCAGAAATATAAAAAAGTTTTGGGAAGATGGAATTGTGAAGTTGCCTGAGAGATGGCAGAAGGTAGTAGAACAAAATGGTGAATACGTTGTTCAATAAGTTTTTAAAATTAAAAATGTGTCCTTTGGCCCTGATTGGTGTGACTCACTGGAGTGAGTGCCAGCCTGTGAACCAAAGGGTCGCGAGTTCGATTCCCAGTCAGGGCACATGCCTGAGTTGCAGGCCAAGTCCCCAGGAGGGGGCGAGCAAGAGGCAACCACACAATGATCTTTCTCTCCCTTTCTTCTTCCCTTCCCCACTTGCTCTAAAAATAAATAAATAAAATATTTTTTTAAATTAAATAAATAAAAATGTACCTTTAATTTTTACTTTAATACCGAATGAACTTTTTGGCCAACCCAATACCATGGATTTGCAGTCCAACTCACAATACCTGTATCATGAACCAGCTTAAAGAGCCTTTAAACTACTCAACTAAGCAGAAGGCAAGAAGTGTATGAAATTTCTAGACCTCAAATGATTTCTATAACTTTTTTTCAAAAACAATATCCAACATATAATCAGTCACATGAAGAGACAAGACATGAGTCTGAAGTAGCGGAAACAATAAGCAACAGAATGAGACCTACAGAAATTTCAGATACTGAAAATACTGGCAAAGATTTTTAAAAATTATGTTTACTATATTCAGATATTTTTTTTTTAAAAAAAAACAAGCTTATAAATCTGGCAAGAAACTGTCAACTATAAAATGTGACAAATCTGAAAAATACCTAAATAAAAATTCAGTAACTGAAATTGGAACTCAATGAATGAATTTAATGGCAGATTACATACAGCTGCAGAGAGAATTAATAAACTGCAACTGAGAAGAAATTATTCTGAGTATAGCTCAGAAAGAATAAAAATAAAAAATACAGGAGAGGGTAAGAGGCATAGGTCACACAGTGATAAATTCTAACATGTTTAATTGGAAACTCAAAAAGACAGATGAAAGAGGATAAAGAAGAAACAATAGGTGAAGAAATAAGGGCTCAGGATTTTCCTGAACTATTTAAAGATTACAATCCTCAGGTCCCTGGTAGAATAAATAAAAAGACAAACATATTTAGATACATCACAGCAAAATTTCAAAAATAAAACCAAAGAAAATAATTTAAATATCAGCCAGAGGAAGTTGCCTTAGACTGACAAGTGAAGTCAGAAGATGACAAAATATCTTCAATGTGTTCAAAGAAAACAACCACCCAGAATTCTGTACCTAGCAAAAAAATCCTCAAGCATGACTATGAAATAAAGATAAACTTATTTGTGCTGGCAAACTTGTACTCAATGAAATTCTGTTCTCCTTCACGACCCAGGCATATATTTATTCATTTTTGTATTCTATGAGCATCTGGATACAATGCTTGCTGAACTGAATTGCTGTACAGTGCAAATATATTACAACTAGAACCACTAGAATGTATTAGAACAAGAGCAGGAATTTTTCTGTTTTCTTTGCTGCGTTCAACCTCACCTAAGGAGTGTCTGTCACATAACAGGTGCTCAAGAGATATTATAAAATAAATTCATATTCTTGTTATTAACAGAAATGAAAAGCTATTAATGCTATTATTGGATTGGCAAATAAAAAATCCATATGGTTTTTTCCATAAAATAAAAGGCATTTTTCATTTTCACCAATATCTTTATTGATCTGGATGTTTTGAGTATGTTGGGTTTCTCCTGCGTGGTGTAATGTTGATTGTTCTCAATGTCTCAATTTGATTGCCATCAACTTCAACTGCACTATGGAGCATTGTCCAGTGAGAAATCTCTAGCACAAAACTTTGCAAACCACATTGGACACACTCGATCAGTCACAGCACCTTCTCCATACATACACCGCACAAATCTTTTTTTGCATATCAGTTGCATGTTTACCTTTCTTGAAATAATAAAGCATAATACACCAAAAATGTTGCTTATTTTTTCCATCTTCAATATTAAAATAGTTACGCAAAAATTCAGCACTTTTGGTAAGGTTTTTTTTTTAATGTACGCTGATATGACAGCTGTCACACTACAATCTAACAAAATTGTTTCAGATGAAGTTAAAAACAACTAAGCACTATTAGAGCCATCTTATCAAAAAAATCAAATGAACTTTTTGGCCAACCCAATATAACAACTGAACAGAATTATTTGTTCCCTTTGTTTCTCATTCCAAAAGAGAATGAGAAAGTATAACAAACTGGAGGAAATAAAGAAGAAACAACAACTAAAGGCAATGTGGGATCTTGGATTGTATCCTGGGAAAGAAAAAAACATAGTAGGTGAAAAACTGATAAAATTCAAGTAAGGGCTGTGGTTTAGTAAACAGTATTGTACCAGTGAATTTCTGGTTTCTAATTACTGTACTGTGATTATGTTAAGTGGTTAATGTTAGTAGAAGCTGGGTAAAAAGTATACGAGATCTGTCCAGAAGGTATCCAGCCTTGTAGTATGAAAAATAGAGACATTTATCGAAGAAGATACAAGAAACATTGTACGAAGGACAATGATGCTTCAGTCCCCTTTCAAAGTAGGCACCTTGGGACCTCATACAGTTCTCCCAATCACCATCAGCTGCCCTGTCATATTTTCCTGAATCTCCTTGAAGGTCTGAAATCTCCTCCCTTTCAAAGGTGATTTTAGTTTTGGGGACAGTCAGAAGTCACGGGGCAGCAAATCTGGGCTGTAGAGGGGCTGAGTCGCCTGGATGATTTGATGTTTTACAAAAAAAACTGCACGAGACATGATTCATGAGCATTGTGATGACACTCCAATCACTGATGCCCATAGCCATGGCCTTCTGAATCACACAAATAGTTTCCATGGAGAATGTTCAAGCTTAACGCAAAATTTGATGCAGATTTGTTGCTCTACTTGCTCAGTCATTTTGAATACGACAGCCACACAGTTCGCATGGTCACTCAACAGCCCCTACCACTCCCACTGACTAGTACAGTGAAGTCATCATTGTTCACACACGCACATTCCAGTCCACTCTCCTTGGCTGCCAGGTTATATCGATGTCATGCAAATCATTCTCATTAACAATGATTGGACTTTTTCCAGACAGACCTTTTATATAAATGTAACTATTTTTATAACTTTTCTATATCATTTTCAAAATAATTTTTTAAAAGTACTTGAATTATCAAATTGTAAAAATATCACAAATAAATATTCAGTTTTATATAAAGTGCTCAGATACACAATGAAATAAAGAATGGGAGGAACCTCAATTTTACCAAGAATGAATTCATGTACAACATGTATCAAGTATAATTCAACAAACCAGCCAAGCCCTGGCTGAGGAGCTCAGTTGCTTAGAGTGTCATACCAGTATGCCATGACTGTGGGTTTGATCCCCGGTCAGGGCACATATAAGAATCAACCAACAAGTGCAAAAATAAAAGAACAACAAATCTCTCTCCCTCCTCCCCTCTCCCTTTCTAAAATCAATAAATAAAGTTAAAAGAAAAACAAAGCCAAGAAGATAAATTATGTGAAGAGTATAAAGCAAATTTAATATACCTGCAAGTGTGACTATGGCCAGTTTAGTCACTAAAGACACACGGCCCTGAGCCACCACTACAAGCACTCTCTGGATAATGTAAAGTCGGTGCCATACACAAGAATATGTAAATCATAACACATGAAATCCAGTACTACTGGGCAGGTATGTCACCCTGATATACAGCTGCACTTGAAATCAAGCTCTGCAGGAAGTACTGTGACACACTGTGGAATAGAACAAAAAAATATGTCCTGATCAAATTGTTGAGATTGTAAAAATACAAATGTGAGGTCAGTTTAACTTAGAAAAAAATATAAATTTTTAAAGAAAGCACCATTCAATAAGACATTGAGAACTATAGGTATGAGTGAATAGCGCAAAAGTAATCTGCAAATCAAGTTACCATTAGGGCATCATGATGTCTCACAAAGTCACTACGATGGCAATACATGTAAAAAAAGATAGATTTTAAATACTATCTTTATAAGCAATGTAAGTGGACTTTAAATAATATTTGGAACACTGGTAACAGTGGCAACACACTGCCATGCTGGAGCTGTGGATCTGAACTGATCCATCAGCACATGTAACTTTTTAAAACTGTTTTAATTTATGACAAAGGTAACTAGATAATTCTTTACCTAAAAGATCAATATGAGGAAACACTCATTCTTTACAGATATTCATTGCAACTTACTATGTCAGGCACTGTGGTAATGCTGGCGGTACAGAAAGATATAGTTCCTGCTTTGTTGGGTTTTCCATTGAGATAATATTAATAAATGTGATGATGTCATTTTAGTGAAAAACGGGAGACAATGGAAGGAAGCTCAGAACATAGTAGTCAGGGAAGGCCTCCCAGAGTCTACTTTCGTTTAAATTGAAATCTAAAGGATGAGGGAGGAGTAAGCTAGACAAAGCGAGTGGAGGTATAACGTGGGATCCTTGGCAGGTGAGGCACTGTGTGAAGGAAGATCTGAAAGTACATGGAGCATGGCACATTCCAGGAAGTGAGGGAAACTCAAAATGCTGGACCGTGTGCTGGGATGGGTAGAATACGTCTGCCAGCCTGCAGGCATGATCCTCAAACATCCACATACAGACTTACATGGAAGCTTTAAACCACCATTCCCATAAATCACATACAGTAACAGTTTATCACTATGATTATTCCTACTTTTGCCAAGGTAGGAGCGTTTTAATGAAAAGCTGTATTTCAAAAGATGTTTCCCTTGGGAAACTGTAATAAACTAGACTTTGAAACAAAGTAAAATGTGTCAACAGAAAAATTCAATTTGCACCGAGTGTACACTGGAATCATAACCTAACTAACTATGCAGGCCTCTTAAATTGTTGAATTTAAAAAGATGGTTCATTATTAAAGAAATTCCTAATTTCTTCAGCCAAAGCTGACAAATTTTTCAAGCAGCTGGCTTAAGTCCTTCACTCATAAGATCCAAAAATTTCCAGAAGAAATAAATTACTTTAACCTTTGCAGTAAATAAGAATTAAATGATAAATATGAAAGTAACTAAATCCAAATTAGTTCTAAGCATCTAATACTGAGAAAATTATGTTGAAAGCTACCCACAGAATAATTCTTCAATTTAAAAAGAATTCATTCAAATTATAAATATGATTGTATTTAATTTCTCTTTTTTTGTGAGAAGAGCATCTGTTTTCTGTCACAAGACTTTTAATTTCTGGATTAACTAATTATACTTTAAGAAAGCACAGTGAACATTAGATGAAGAGAATGCTACAGGCGTGCTAAATACAGAAGGCTTAAAGCTCTTGCTTGGCTTATGGACAGGTCCATTGTGCTCCCCCAAGAAAACTGGGTAAGCAGGAGATGCAGGTGCTGGGCACCGCTGTCTGCGGGGGAAGCCCTAAGTTATTCCTGCAGGTCACGTTGCTTCATGTCTGTGGAAGCAGATCTGTCAGTGGGCCTTGGGCATACAAGTTTTCTTTCACCTTTGTGCACTTCCTCTGCAAAGGGCAAATTTCTAAAATACAAGTTGTTGCTTGACTAATATCAGATAATGCACTTCTTTAGCAAGATCCAAGTCTAATTCAATCTTTGTGAATTCCAGAAGCAATGAACATTTATGAGAATATCTAAAAATCTATTTCAACGTTTACCAGGGGGAGGCTTAACTTCAGATTTCCCTGACAAAAAACATCTGCAGAGTTCCCTAACATACACAATAACTGCACTGAATGGCTTGTTACACTAAATTTCTTCCTCCAATTACTTGCCTATCCCTTTCCCTCTCTTCACACCCAAATTCAAGTAATACTTCACATGACACTTATTTATCCCCAGGATGATCATGTAACTACCATTTATGGTTAGACCCTTTTTATTCCCCACTTGACTGAACAACCCAATCAATAGTAACAAGTACACTCCGCTGTCAAAAGCAGACAGCTGCTCCAGCTGCTAGCTCCCCTGGGGCTGATGTTGGGGAACCGGGTTAGAGAGTCCTGCCAGGCTGGCACAATGTGACAAGATCACTCTGCTCCATAACAAACACGGAAACACAGATATGAGGTAGAACACTAAATCACATGGGTCATTAATGAACTTGACTGTAATTAGGCAACACCACAAAATAAGGAAAGTGTCCCAATATGTGTATAAAAAACAGGACAATATATCATAGCCCCCTTTGTTCTTGGAATTTAAAAAGTCTAAAAACTGGATATGGCTGCCCCTATTATAAACTGCATTCACCACTGTTACAACTGCTGTTCAAGAGAAACAGGAGAAAGCAAAATGCTCACATAATAAATAACCTTTCTACAATACAAGCAGAGCGCTAAATACAAGACATATGGCTGAATTTTCTGCATAAATAGATTCATGATACAGGAGTTATATATCTGAATGACTATTTAACAGAAAGTCTACTGGAAGTTAGAACTCCTCCTCCTCCAACGCTATGCCCACTCAGTCTAAGCAAATTCTGGTGGCTTTGATTCTGTCTGTAATTACAGTAAATAATACAGGTAGATATAAAAGAAATATATCCCAAAAAAAGAAGGGGAAAAGAGAAATTCACAAAGGCAAAAGAATGACCATTTCTGCCACTTTCAGCTCACCCTCTGCAGAGTCCTGCCTTTATCAGTGACAGCTCAACCAACATCCGCAGGCAGGAGGAAGTATGGGCCCAAAATGTAAGTGCTATAAATGTAAAGGAAGAATTTAACACCACTGAAATGCAGTAAATGGGTCTGGAATGGAAGGCATCACTAAGCTAGAGGGACTTAAACTGCACAACTGCGATTAGATAGGTTTGGAATGGCTAGTTTGGAACAGGCAGAGCGGAGAGCACTCCAGGGGCTGAAGCTCAAGAAGCCCAGCAGGAGACAATAAATTTAGCTGGAACAGACAGTCTGGGTGATGAGTCAGGGAAAGTAGGCTGAAGCCAAGGCTGGGAATCATCTTGATTTCCCAGCTCAGGTTTACACTGTAAATTTGTTCACTACAGTTTTTTAAGTGTAGTTACAGACAAAATGGAAGACTGAAAAATAAGTGAAGGAGATATTTCATATGTTCATGTATTTGTTTGAAATATCACAATGTTTTTAGGATCTAGACAAAAAAACATTTTTAACAATCAGTTTTGCTTCATTTTCTTATTTTTTAGGTCAGACTCTGCTACATTTTACTCGTAATGGTTTATAAACCATACTAAACATGTCTCATTACTTTTATTACACCAATTTTTCTACACACTTTATCACAAATGTTATTAGACCAGGCTTACCTATTATTTCCTCTCCAATGAAAACATGCACCTCACCTCAAATGTGAGAAGAGCAATAACAGCATACATTTTTGAGCACTTACGTGCAAGGCAGTGGCATTTCAAGGGGTGGACGGAAGGAGTGGTCTACGCAGGGTGCAGGCAATAAGGGGGTATTTGTTTGTAGAGAATTTAAAAACAGTAATAAACCGACTAAAAGTCAGCCTGCTTTTTATTATCCCTTTGCACTGGCAATTCTAACTCCTCCCTGCTGAGGCTGATGGCTCCCATCACAGCCACCTCTCCTTGGTCCACCACTAGTACTAGTGCTCAGCATCATATTAAGTGTTTTACAGAGACTCTTTTTTAACCTGCATTTTACAGACAAGAAAAGAGAAGCTTAGGAGAGACTGAGGTAAATGGGAGAATGAAGATTTACCCAAGCAGCCTGATTCCCAGGCATGCATGTTTAACCTAAAAGCTACTACCACTCAGGGAAAATGAGCAAAAAACAGTAGAAACCCCCAGTTCAGCTCAGCTCAGGGAGTCAACAGCTGAATTTGAATGTCATCTTCCATTAGCCTACCTACCTTTTCCATCAGTCAATCACCAACTGACTGCCTGTAGCTCAGAGAACACTTTTTACCTATTAATTCATTGCCTATTTCTTGACAGTTTCCCTAGAGAGCAAGGCAAGTTAACTCTACCACATCCCTGGCTACTGTGGCCTGAGGCAATGATGTCTCACAACACAAGGGCAAGGGTAAAAGTCTACCCTATAAAAACATTCTGGACTCCTTAGCCTTCATTTTAATAGGCAAGGGCATGCATGTTTATGTACTGTCAAAATTCCCATAATAGAAGATTTTTTTCTTAATTGCTTTAACTTTAGGCTGTACCTTTTACTGAAAGTCATATTGAGATTTTGCAGGACATAAATAAGAAACAACTCGCATTTCTTCAATGGCTAACAATTTAACTGTGAGTAACTCATTTCTCTTACCTTCTCCATCTATTAGGTAGAATGTTAAGTAACAATCCTCAAAAGTTCAGTGAGGGTAGAATTTCTCTAATAATCTAAAAAATCTTTAGGCCATAAAACTACAAACAGAGGCCACTGCTGTCAGGACCTTGGAAACTACAGGGAAGACATTCCCCCCCAATCCTATTTCCCAACTACTAAAGGGGGAAAGATGAGAAAAACAAAATTCCCTTCAAAATTGAATACATACTAAAATTAATACATACTAAAAATAGTAGTCTATAATTAGTCTATTCTATAGTAGACTATGTAGTCCCTATAGAGATGCAAAATAGCTTCCAAGCCTGGGCTTCCAAACGCTGAAAGTACTAACACAGCTAAAGAAGGGTATCAGAGAGCAAGGTCAGTAATGAACACAGGGACTAAGGTGAGATGGCCCCCAAGTCTTGTATACACCTCCTGTGTAATTTCCTCCTCCAGAAAGTGGGCAGGACCTAGAGTATGGGATTTCACCCCCAGGATTAGGTTATGGTACATGACAAAGGTGGGGAGGTATTATTAATACCTCAAATAAGGTTTGGCAAGTAAGTTCCCAAATTCATTGATTTTGAGTCCATTAAAGAGATCATCCAGAGTGAGCCTGACTTAATCAGGTTGAGTCTTTTGAAAGGATCGGAGATTGGAAAGATAGAAAATGTATAAGAGATTCTCAAACTGACCTTGAAGAAGCAAAATCTATGCTGTTCAGAGGGCCTTGTCACAGACCCATCTCTAGAAGCAGAAGGTCACAGTCCTACAGCAAGGAACTGAACTCTGTGCACAGCCAGCGAGCTCAGCAAAAAACCACCAGCCTCAGGTGAGATCACAGACCCAGCCGACATCTTGATTATAGCATGGTGAGATCACGAGCACAGGACCCCACTAATCCACCAGTCCCACCCTGGACTGCTGACCCACAGTAACTGTGGGTAATAAATGCATTGTTTTAAACTGTTAAATTGAAAACTAATACACTGAATCTCCAGACAAGTTGGCAAATGCCCAATTTAAACACTGCCATAAGGAAGGCCATTCCTGTTATGAGACAGAGATACTGTAAGCATCTGATTCTTTTTGTTAAGATACCATGCTCACTAATATAAGCATGGCTTTCAACATTGTTGTGCCTTTAGAGAGAAAATACACTGACCATTCAAACTGATCATCTCAGTCCCTGGGACAATTTACTGTATTTTGCTGTGTATAATGCACTTCCATGTATAGTGTACACCCATGTTTTTAGCCCAAACTTTCAGGGGAAAATATCTTTTGTTTTAATTTTTAATCCAATTACTTATTTATTTATCTATTTATTTATATTTAGATACTTGTTTTTGTATTATAAAGGAATTTTAGCATTTATTTTTAACATGTTATGGCACAAGAAATTTTATGTAACTAATAATTATAAAACACAAGAACAAATATAAGGTATTTCATGTACCGCCCATGTATAATGCACACCTTATTTTTCCCTCAAAAATTGAAGCAAAAAGTGCACATTATACATGGCAAAATACGGTACTTCTCAGGCAAATAAACAAATAAATATAGTGGTCCCTTGATTTCATATATCAATTTCTTTAGCTAGGCTAATATGAGTCTGTCTGTCTGAGAGAGCTCTGCCCTTGATATCCAGTGAAAATCAGGATAAAATTTGATGAAGTCAAGAGTCATCCAAATCCTTGACGGCATTAGTTTCCTGTTGCCACAGTGGCTAAAAATATACCCACTTACTGGCTCAAAGTTCTATAGGTCAGAAATCCAAGCAGATGCAACTAGGGCCTCTGTTTAAAGTCTCAGAGAGCCAAAATCAAAGTGCTGGCCAGGATGGGCTCTTACATGAAGGTTCTTGGAAAGAATCTACTTCCAAGCTGATTTAGATTGTTGGCAGAATTCAGTGCCTAGTGGTTGTAGAACTGAGGTCCCCATTTCTCAGCTGGGAGCTACATTCAGCTTCTAGAAGCTACCCATGTTCCTTGGCCCACCGTCGCCCCCCTCCATCTTCAAAGCCAGCAATAATACATTGAATTGAATCCTACTAATACTTTGAATCTCACCTTCTTCTCACTAGCCAGGAAAAAAATCACTTTTAATGAGCTGGGGTGATTAGATTAGCCCACCTGGACACTCTCCCTTTTGCCATACAAGGCGACATCATGATGGGAATGAGTGCTGTCTGAGCGCATTCACAGGTTCCGCCCATGTTCAAAGGAGAGGGAGGTAATTCAAGGAGCAAGGACACGTCGGGTGTCATTCTTAGAGTCCTGCTTACCACAATGGACACTGACATATGCAACGAGATAATGAGGGCTACCTTGGGAGGGCTCCAAGAGGAAAGAATCAGCCAGCTTCACTCGCCTACAGGAGACAAGCTCACAGACCACACAGGCTGTCGAAATTCCCATTAATTTTAAAGCAATTACAGTATTTCCCGATTCCTTTCCATAAAGCTACATATTGTTACTTTTTATTTCTTCTGAGCTGGAACCTCATCAATGCATTTTGAAGGCATAAAAATTAAGTTTCACAAAAATTAAGCAAAAAGCACAGACCAAATATTTACTGGACATCTACTTAGTATGAGGCCCTGTGTTAAGTACTGTGAAAGATGGAACTATATATAAGTTAACTCCTCTCAAAGGGATTGATAAATAATGCAAGTCAAAAAGAAGATAATATAAAATGAGTAATGATGCCACACTTAATATTAGTCAGAAGGCCAAGAATTAATAAAATATTCACACCAAACTGCGCAGCTTTTAATATATGTCTCAAAGCCAGAGTATTCCTATAAATGTCACTGGTGAAAAGTAGGTATGAAGATATTTAAAATAGTACCAATATGATTTGAAATTTTGGAGGTGTTTAATGTGTATATAATTTTTATTATAAACAAGAAAAAATACATGATGAAATATACCCAAGTGGTTAGCTATTTGAATAGTGGAATTACAGGAGATTTTAATTGCATTTTTATTAATTTTTAAAATTTCTCATTTTTTTCCAATAAGCATGTAGCACTTTTATAACCAGAAAAATAATTATATATAAATATGTGTTTATAGATATACACACACATGCATACATAGAGGGTCCAGCACAAATAACGTCCCTGTTTTATTATAAAATCTTGTATTACAAAATCATAAGCATGTAATTCTGTATGATAATATCACATTCAAGCACACCATGGGACATTTTAGGTGAAATGTTCAAATTAAAACTATAAGTTACACCCATATTATTGCCCTGCCAACCACACTCAAGCAGGCCTTCCTTACTTCTGCCGGACTGTGTGTGTGTGTGTGTGTGTGTGTGTATTTGGAAAGTCGTGGTTTTGGGTTCAACCAACCTTTCCTTCAAGCCAAAACCTGTTCTATGTACAGCCCCTTGCTCAAGAAAACAGGCAAGTTGACACGGCACAAAAAAACATTAATGGAGACCCTGCTATGTGGAATCTGAATGAGGAAACAAACTTATTACCAGCAGAAACAAGAAAGATTAAACTAATAAGGGCCAAACAAACTAATGTCATGCAAGAACAGAAATGATCAGTACACAGCAGCTATGGGGGAGAGAAGAAGATATGGAACGGAGAGTGAGGAAGCCACTGATGAGTGCAGAGAGCAGAGCAAGCAGAGACAGGGAGACCAGAGGGGATAAGAGGAGAGTGGATGAGTAGATGGGAGGATGGGTCGGTAGACTGGTTGGTGGGCAGTAGAAAGATGGACAAAGGAATGAACAGACAAACAGAGAGAGCCAAAGCTAGCATCTCCTAGGGCTCCTCTAATTTCTGAAGATCTCCCAGCCCCCATTTTTAATAAATGATATCAAGTCCAAGTAAAATTACATTGAAAACACTACTTTGATAAGGCTCAAAATTAAATCAAAAACACAAGTTTTTAAAGATCTTCTCAAAGGTGATTTCTTAATCTAATTTTTCTTTTTTAATTTTTCAAATCTAGTTCCTCCCCAAAGCTAGTAGGAATTTGGGGATCTCAGAATCTCCCACCCCCAGCATTCACAAACAGAACAATCCTAGCCAGAGAAGGATTTGCCTATTAGCCACACTATCTCCACCAAGATAGTAGCCTTATTAAATTACAACAGTCTGAACAAGGTCAAGCCCTCAGAGTTTAATTCAAAGTGTTTCCAGGTATGATGCTATAGGGTCAACTTAAACAAGCCAACAGAGGCTTGGAGGCTGATTAAATATTAAAACAGACTCTTTCACATCTGTTTTTACCCAAGGATGAAATTACTGTACATCACTTCAACCAGCTCATTAATACACTCTACACACACATTGTGCCTGGAAGGTTACAGGAATAGCAATGCTTCAGAGGCGTGCGGTAAAACCTGCCCACACAGCCAGAAGTGAGGTCACTGCAGACTTTACAGGACGTCAATATTTCTTTATAAAATGTGAGAGATAATCAGTTAGACACAGACACATTTTAAAGGATGAAAACCTCCATGAAGTTCAGACAGTTGCTTTTGATCTGAACCTTTTAATCATTCATTCAGCTGGCTTTGATAGGTAACTTGATAGCACATGTTGAGCAAAAATTTTGATTCAACAGTAATTATTTTATAAAATAGAGGGTTGACACATCCAAATACCGTATTTTTTGGACCATAAGACACACCTAGGTTTTAGAGGAGGAAAATAGGAAAAAAATTTGAAGCAAAAAATGCAGAACAATATTTAACAATATAGTATTTCACCAATGTAAATGTAAACAGAACTCAACAGCAGTATTAACAACCATTATTCCTCCCAAATTTGGGGGGCAAAAACTGTGTCTTATAGTCCAAAAAATATGGTACATGGCCACAGTGATTGAATTTTTTTAACTTACAAAAGCACAGATATAAAGGTATATATAAGTATTTCAAAGCACAAACACTTGGGACAATCAGAGTAACATACTTTCATGGTATGTTAGGTAAAAACGTAGTTGAAGATTTGGTACTTTAAAAACTCCTACAACAAGGAATGATACCTGGACAACCTATAAGTACTTAAGAGTATTTCCCCGTTTTTAATGGCCCCATACCTGAATCCAGAGAACAATTTTAAAACTGTTTTGTACTATTGGGTTGGCCAAAAAGTTTGTTTTTTTCCGTAAGATGGCTCTAGCAGCAGCTAGTTGTCTTTAACTTCACTCAAAACAACTTCGTTAGATTGTATTGTGACAGCTGTCATATCAGCACACAATTAAAAAAACATTAAAATTGGTGAATTTTTGTGCAGCGATTTTAATATTAAAGATGGAAGAAAATAAGCTTTATTATTTCAAGAAAGGTAAAACCTCAATTGAAACGCAAAAAGGATCCGTGCAGTGTATGGAGATGGTGCTGTGACTGGCTGAAAGTATCAAAAGTGGTTTGTGAAATTTTGTGCTGGAAATTTCTCGCTGGACATGGTCCACAGTGGGTAGATCAATTGAAGTTGATAGCATTCAAGTAGAAACATTAAATGAGAACAATCAGTGTTATACCACATGGGACAGAGCTGACATACTCAAAATATCCAAATCAATAAAGTTATTGATGAAAATGAAAAATGTGTCTTTTACTTTACTAAATAAACTTTTTGGCCAACGCAATATTATCTATGTTGTAAGCTGTAATAGCTATTATTGGTAGCTGCTGTGTACATTTTATCTCTTCTTCTAGTATATCACCCCCTTTCTTCTGGGGAACCCCACTTCTACCCCTGGTTCTGGAGAACTGTCAATAACAGTGCCATTGTCCCCTAGCCAAATGATGTGCACATCTTCCAAATCACCACTCCCAGGCCTCTGGTGACAATGGCTGGTCTAAGGGCTAGGCACATGCCTCAGACAGGCTGTCTGTATAGGCCTGTTAGAAGTAAAAAATTTTGGGGGGGACAGAATTGCTCCCCTTGCAGGATATATGGGCAGCAATCTTACCATTCCCAAGGAGGAAGCCAATATCTCAAACAAGCTCATACATCATATACAGAGGGGGCAGAGGTCAGGATGCAGAGAAACAGCGCGGACCACATCCTCTGGGCAAGTGGGGCCAACTGCACCTAATCCACTTCCACTTTGTCTTGAACATTAGGTATCTTTAGATAATATTAACATTAGTTAATGTCAGACTTATCTATGGTTAGATATTAGCAACAAGATAATATAAGGGGCAGCTAAACTCACACTTCCTCTAAGGATCCTACTGATGTCTTGTTTCTGAAGTTCTCTACAACTTCAACTTCTACATTATTTAGAGATTTTATCTTCCATTGGTTTCTTACTGTTTCATATGTATAACTGAATTAAAGTTTTAAATCTCTTGTTGCTATATATTAAAAAGAATATAAAGGCTACTTAAATCTAAGGTATTTTAAATTAGTTCAATATACACTAGAATAAAGATGATAAATTCTAGCTTTGCAGTATTTGATCATAAATACTTGTAGAGTCAGTTTCATTGTGATATTGCCATAACTCATATAATCAGGTCTACGTTCAAGAAAGAGAAGATCACTCACTCGGACTAGAGGTCAATTTCACACCTGAAGAAGTGTGGTTACATGCATAGTCCCGAGCAATGAAGCCTTCACAATCAAACATATATTCAGGCTAAGGAAAAATTATTCAAGAACCATTTATTGGATTATAGAGTTATTAAAACCCATTTAGGGCAGCAATAGATTCTAACTTTTCATAGCAATAGCGGTTGCTACCATGAGTATGGGAAAACATTTTCCTTCTTGAGACTGACTGACTATATACAAAGGAATGATTTCAGATGTGACAAATCAAAGATTCATTTGTTTCCCTGAAGATACAATTACACTGGAAAATAAAGCTGACCAAAAGCAGAAAACTGTTTATGTTTCTTTTTTTCTGCCATAGTACAATATTAAATAGCATTTCAGGAAGACAACCATGGGACATGGAGCCAGGAAACCCTGGCTGGAGTTGCTCCATCACTCGCTGGCCATGTGAAGATAAAGCAAAGGCACAAGGCACAGGTTCTCTCAAACTTGTTTTCTTAGTGGCACAACAAGAGTAATGCCTGCCTTGCCCACCATTTAAGTGGGTAATAAAGACCTAACAAAATGAAGTTTTATAAAAATAGCATCATCTGAAAGCAAAACACAAATAAAAATTGCTGTCCAGAGAAAATAAATTAGTGAATTTCATGCGCTGAGTACAAACATGTTCTTAATCTTCCAGTATTATCAATGATAAAACAAAGTTCAAAAGAGTTAACCCTAATTTCCACAGAGCCACAGGGCAGGTACAAGAAGCAGGTGAGTCCACAGCCCACAGCCTTCCCATCGCCACCCTGAATGCGCTCACCGAAGGACAAGGAAGCTACACACCCTAATTCACAAGGAAACTAACTCTAGGTGACTTTGCTTTTTTTACAAATGCATTTCACGTTGTCAAAAGATAAAAATTCTATAGTAAGCATTCTATATTGTTGTCCAGCAAACATACACAAGGGGTTATTGTGTTTTGTTGAGCAAAATAATTTTAAAGTGTCTGTCTGCCATGCTTGGTACGGTTCAAATCCTAATTTAACATGGCAAAAATATCTGCCACTGAATTATTGTGCCTTTCCTATGAAGTCTTCAAGTTCTAAAAAACAAAATAGCCCCCAAAGTTGCAATTTTCAGTGTCAAAACAGCAACACAGATCCCTGCTTATAGGTCCATAATGTTCATTTACTGAATGTAAACTGTGATGAATACATTTAAATTTTTAATAGGATTTTTTAGTAGAAAAGCAGAAACTTCCTGACTTGTGATTTAAATCCTGATACAAGCTGAACACTTAAAAATCAAAACCCACCTTGGAGGAAGATCACTAAGACACAAAACAGATGCTAGCCTTCTTTCATATTCTGTGGGAGGCAAGCACATGCCTTGTTAGGAGGTAAGAGAAAACAAAAGTCTCTAGGCAGTCATGACTTCCTGGACTTCCCCTGCCCAGAAGGATTAATGCAAGTAAAAGTAGCTAACCAACCTAGTGGGACTGAGTGGTAAGAGGTCTGCCTGTGGGACCCTCCAGGGAGGAGGGGAGCTGCTGCAGCACGTGGCTAACAGACTGGGGCCCTGGTGTAGGTGCCCTGCTCTAGGTGCGCGTCGGACTACCTGGGGCACAGACATTTTATGTCACATTGGGGTTTGGAGGAGGGAAAAGGAAAGAACAGCCTGCTGGGGTGCGTGCCACAGTGTGTGTCTGTGTCTGGGCTTGTTTCAAGGGTGGAGAAGGATGCAGTAAAACCAGAAGGTCAGGCTGCAGGATTACAATAAAAGCATTTGAATACTTGTGAAAAAGGCTTTTGAAATCCTAAACCATTAAATTTGAACACCAGTAGTTAATAAAACACAAAGCAATTTAACAGAAAATAGAATTCCAATACGGCACAATCTTATACTACATACAAATTCACACTTGAACAATATAATTAAGTAAACAACACTAACCGTGAAGTCAATAAATTCTGTTTTGATTGTTGAGCCCCCCACCCCCACCAACCACCACCAAAGACTGTTAAGGCATTTAACAAAAGGAAATTAATCATCATAATACTTTGGTTCAATACTGATCTACAGTGAAATAATTTGGGCATTAGTACAGTTTACTTGAAAGAAGACATTTAAAAGAAGCAGAATTCATTAAGCAACCTCTCAAAAGGATCATTTCCTCTAATTATTGCTTTTATAACAGAAGACAAAGGCAACCCAAAGTAAGTTCATAAAATCTACAATTAGCTGCCAAAATCTTCCCAGATAAAATTAGAAGAGAAAGGATATTAGAAGCACAATCAGTTTCTTTTTAAAAAAAGTTATTTCTAAAAAGGCACTTGCTCTTTCTTTCTACCCATAATCATTTAAAACAGACAAACACTATGGGTCAGATATTGTGGTAGATCCACAGAAGCGAAGAAATAAAAAGAAAAGACCAAGCTGAGTGCTCCAGAAGCTTACAAGTGCCAGGGTGGAGGAGAACAGGGTTACAACGATCCTCACAATACCTCTGAGTAGAGGTCCGACCTGGCCTGGAAGTAAGAAGCTGAGGGAGAAAGAAACTGCTGGTTGACTGGAAAATCTTCACATCTGAGCTGAGTCTTAAAGGAGAAGGAGAATGAGCCTGAAAAACACGGGAAAGTAAGACATTCCATATTCCAGGTTAAAAAAAAACCCCACAAAAACCCAACAGTGTGTGAAAGGGTTCAAGGGGATAAAACAAAATATTTGTGGGGAATCTTTCTGCAGGGGAAGAGTAGGGGAGGACAAGCAGCAATGATGATGGGGTACCTAAAGATGGAAAGAAAAATGGAAGCAAAATTGTAGAAGAATGTTTCAGTCAAACTATGGGAATTCATTCAAGCTTTATGCCTTACGCGAATAGGGCTTACTGGGAAGATACTGTAGACCTAATCAAAATCTGCCATATTATTTCCTAGACTTTCCAGTATTCCAAATATTTGATAATTATAATTCATGTTTTAACTGCAAAAAATACAATTAAAAAACAAGTGCAAAGGCATGGGAGAAAATATTTTCAAACCACATATCTGATAAGGGGTTATAACCAGAATATACAAAGAACTGCTACAACTAAACAACGACAAAACACCCAATTGAAAAATGGTCAAAGGAGTTCATCATCACCAAGCCCTTATTATATGAAATATTAAAGGGACTTATCTAAGAAAAAGAAGATAAAAAATATGACAGTGAAAAGACAGCAAACTCACAGCTATTAACAACCACACCTAAAACAAAAGCAAACAACTAGAACAGGAACAGAACCACAGAAATGGAAATCACATGGAGGGTTAGCAACAGAAGAATGGGAGGAGGAAAGAGGGGAAAAAGATACAGAGAATAAGTAGCATAGATGATGGGTAGAAAATAGACAGGGAGAGGGCAAGAATAGTGGGGGAAAAGTAGAAGTTAAAGAACTTATGACACATGGACATGAACTAAAGGGGGGAATGTGGGTGAGAGGGGGTGTGCAGGGTGGAGGGGAATGATGGGGGAGAAATGGGACAACTGTAATAACATAATCAATAAAATATATTAAATAAAATAAAATAAAAATTTTTAAAAATGGGCAAAGGACTTGAGTAGTTATTTCTTCAAGGATATACAAATGGCCAACAAGCATATGAAAAGGTCAACATCATTAATCTTAAGAAGAATGTAAATCAAAACAACAATGAGAAATCACCCATCAGGATGGCCACTATCAAAAGAACAGAAAATAACAAGTGTTGGTGAGGATGTGGAGAAATCAGAACCCTTGTACACTGGTGGTGGGAATGAAAAATGGTACAGCCACTATAGAAAATAGTATGGAAGAACCTCAAAAAATTAAAAGTAGAATGACCATATTATCTAGCAATCCCACTTCTGAGAATGTATCTAAAAGAACTGAAAGCAGGATCTCAAAAAGATATTTTCACACCCTTCTTTACAAGAGGTAGAAGCAACCCAAATGCCCATCAATAGGTAAAAATGAGTAAAGAAAATGTGGTATATACATACAATGGAATATTATTCAGCCTCAAAAGGAAGAAGGAACCTTGTCATTTGCTACCATATGGATAAACCTTGAGGATATTATACTAAGTGAAATAAGCCAGTCACAAAAACACATATATTGCATGATTCCACTTAATATGAGGTATCTATAAAGTAATCAAACACTTAGAAACCAAGAGTAGAATGGTGGTCGCTAGGAGTTTGGGGGATGGGGGAGGGGAAACAAAAATGTGCAGAGTTAATGCTGCTGTACTGTACATTTTAACACGTGGTGTACTTTACGCTTCAACAATGGTTAAGATGGTAAATCCTATTGTTCTTAAACACAATAAATAAATATAAACACACAAATACACCAGTAACAATAAAACCAAAAAATTACAATTAAAGGTTGCAAAGTTTCAGGCTAACCCATGAGGGGTCCCTAATGCCAGGATGGAGACACATCCTGTATTAGCTGTATACTGAGTTGGCAAATTTACAGTGTTTAGCTTATAGTAAAATTTCAGCTTGAGAAGACGCAGTAATTGCTGGCAAGCTGTACACTTGAAATCTACAGGGTACAAAATAAGTGAAACTGCCCTTAGTTATGAAAGCGAGCTCTAGTCTACCTGGTGCTAAGATAACTGTGCCATCTTGGATATTTCAAGGCTCAGTAACTTAGAACTACTGATAAGTAGCTAGAGTTTAAAAAAGAAATCATTATCTTAAATAAATAAAGCCAAACTTTCACATATTAAAAAAGTCCAAATCAAAATTAATTTCATCCAATATAAAACTCTTCCCCTGAGCCTAACAGTGAGAAAAGGGCGAGGGGCCAGAGCATAAAAAGATGCAAATGTGAGGAAAAAGAAAAGTCTATCCATTTGTCTGTAGTCCTCTGGTCTGTAAAACATCTGTTAGTTGCAGGCGTCCAATAGCTGGTTCTCTCTGTTGAGTCCTTTTCACTGGGACCTCCAAGCTGCCTGATGCTGCCAATGGGGGCCCTTTGGCTCATCTCTCACAGCCTCCTATCAGCTCCTGCCCCTGTGGTTCACCTACAGCCTCTTTCCTACACCTGGCTGCCAGTCTTGGGAGACAGGGAAAGTCTTTCAAGATGATTCACAGCTGCTGCCCTCAAGCAGACCTGCTGGCCAGCAGGAAATGTCAAGTAACACAATGCCCCTCCCCGAAACCCCCACTCCAAGTTCCAGCAGCCACATGGCTGCTTTCATGCAGGCGAGGGCAAGATACCAGTCTCTGTGTGCAGAGATGTCTCCAAACTCCAGAAGCAACACATAGCATCACCTGGCTGGTGCCTGCAGTTCAAAAAGATAGCCTTCTCCTCTCTTGCAGTCAACTCTAATCTCTGTGTTATTCTCTGGGAGCCTTTCTCAAATGACTGTAGGGGGAGGTGGTGATAGAGGGAGGGAAGAGCACTCTACTCCTAGGAGTTCCTTGCATGGAATCCATTTCTAGTTTTCATGACACAGATAGGTTATAGGATGGAGGGTGCAATAGTTGTTCGACCCATTTGGCCATCTCTTGACAAGTGCTACAATGGATGCTTCTAGAACCTTTCTTCACAGTGTGGGTACTTACCACCTATTAGCTACAGCTTTGGGATGTTGGTCAAAATTTTAGACAACAGGAAAACTCTCATTTAACATAGTGTATATATGTACAGTAATAGGATAAAATAATGAGTACATCACACTGAGGTGCTATGTTATTGTGGTGGTGTCCAAGCTACCACCACAAGTCTGAAATTCCTCGAGGACAACTTGAAATTCAACTCCATTAAACATTTAAACAACTGTGCAAATAAGCCCTGTTGCACAGGAAAGGATGTCTGAACCCAAACTGTTGGTCAGCGGGTAGGACCACCATACAACAGTCCAAAGTATACGTCACCCAATGCTTAAAGTTCTGATTGTGCACACAAAAGGTGGTTAGGGGTATCAGTGCAAAATGCACAAAAGTAAAGGCTAAGCTCACCTGTACTGATATTGATGTGTGCAACTAGAACTACCCAGGAAGGAAATCTTGGTAGTTTTAGTAACTCCGCTGCCACTACTAACCGTCCCGCTCCAGATTCAAATTCCAGGGTAGAAGCAATCAGCAAGCTGAGCTCAGTAGGGAGCCCAACCCTAGGAGTCAAGAGTGGGAAATGCCCATTTGACCTGCACCAGCTTCCAAGCAGAAGGCAGACTCCACCACTGCCCACCAGTGGACAACCTACAGTGAACTGCAAATGTCCAGTTACAGACATTCCCTGTCATCTTTAAAGAACCTAGCATCTAGGTCAAAAAACACTGACAATGATAAACAATGTTATTTCTGCCAGTCAGCATCATCCTGACAAAAAATAATTTATAAAAGCATATCACTACTACCATCTGCCATCATCAGTCAGAGTCAACAAAAGAAAAATGAAAGCTCTCAGAAGGGCTAAGATCATTAATGCAATGCTGATGACAATAGCACTGGGAGATTATTTAATTTTTTTATGTCAAATCATTTTAATTGTCATGCTTAAATCTATAAATTGTTACTTGTTCAAAAATCCATTTACTAAAATAATAAATAATACATATTGTAACATTAGTGAAATTATTATTTCTTAAAGCATCACAGACACAGATGAATCACCATTTTAGTGCAACCCCTTCTACTATTTAGGAAATAACATGAGGATCTGATGAGTTACATCATGATAGAAAAGACAAGAATTGCCACAACATTTCCCTATCCCAAACTGACCCTCCACATTACAAACTCCTAAGGTCAGCTCAGCTCAGCAAGGCACCTGGGCAGCCAAAACCAGAACCCAGAAATTGACTGCAGGCTTCCAGCCAAAGGCAGCACTGGAGCAGCAGCACCAGCTAACACTGAGGTCGAGCTGGCAACGGAAAGGTGGCCAGGTTTAAAAGCAAGGCTGTCAGAGACTGCCAGGACAAGAAAAGCTGTTCCAAGCCTACCGTAGCAAACACAACAAGGACCACAGCTTTCCTTAAACAATTCACCCATTTTCACCTCCCACTAATCTTACTCAATAAATCTTTCATGTTCAATTTAACCTGTTCATACAGGGCTCAGTTCCTTACATTCATTGCATGAGGATAAATACTAGGACCTCCTACTGACCTCCTTTGAAAGAGACGTAGTTATTTGCAAATGTTGGCAGGCATATAGTAAAAACAAAGTTTCTAGCATAAAGGTAATTTTGAAATTCAAACATTTATATGCCAACCCCCCCCCAAAAAAAACACACAACCCAGCCCTGTGTTCTATATACTTAACAAAAGATTTTAATATATATACCATAAAACCCTTAGAAAATAAAGTGACCAATTAAAAAAAAACTAATGATGGTACAAAAATACTTGGTAACCAAATAATTAAACATAAAGCATGAGCCTACTGAATCAAAGTCAAATTCCTAAACCTGACATTCTCAGCTCTGTGTGGTCTGTCCATAATCCACCTTTTCAAACCGTACTTCCTACTGCTTTCCCTTTCCATATCTGTCCCATGAACCTGTTTACATGGCTATACTGTTCACAGTTCCACATATCGTCCTTCGTGCCTTTGTCCAAAGTGGTGAAACCTTTCTTTCCTTCCACATCCCTTCTTAGAAATCACAGGTCCAAATTCTACCACCCAAAATGACATCTTAGCTAAGAATTCTTCCTGGGTTTCCCGGGGAGCATTCTCTCCTTCCTCTAGCTCTCACAGACCTGGCAGTCCTCTTACAGTAAGATACACTCTGTATCTTTTTAATAGTTATCTTTGTTTATATTTTATAGCATCACCACTGAACTCTCCGTGTTTGTCTTCCAAAGGCACTCTTACTAATGGAGCCACACCTACACTGTGCTCTGTTTACACACAAGGATCAGGTCTCCAGAGCAGAGCAGACTAGGCCTCCAACCTCATCTCCTACCTGCCTGTTACAACCCTCAGATTTAAAAACCCATTTACTCCTTTGGCTCTTCCCCATTAGGGAAAGTTCTCTATTCAGACAATGCATTTTCCTTTTAATGGCATTGGCTAATGCTACTTGACTGGACTTACTTTCTGCCTCACCATACAATTCCCTATCCAAACAGTGGAAGGGGCACCACCAACCAGGCTTGCCCCAGGGGACCCTGAGTGGGTAGATGGGTAATCCTGCAGTAATTGTCCCTGGCTGACCTGATGCCACCTTGTTGACCGAAACACTCAATTTCTTCACACTGAGAGTAACTGATGGAGCAACTGGCCCTGGGCTCAAGTCCTGCTCCCCCTTTTCTTAGACCTCAGCGCTCAATTCTCTCCCATTGAATCTTCACAGCTACTTAACTTCTTCATGGAGCTGAACAATCTCTCAGTCATCTAGGCCTTAAGTTCTCAGACAAAGCTGAGTATAAAGTATAATAGAGAGGTAGAAAAATAGTTCGATTACACAGATGTCTAGCCAACTATATCTCCTCTAAGAATAGATAGATGGATAGATAAACTTCATTGCACAGTAAGTGAATACAATTTCATTGTTAAAATTTTAATACAGATGATATAGATGAAATCAAGTCTCTACTGACACATTCTTAATCCCATCCTATTGCTTTCTTAGAGTCCTCTGTCAATATATTTACATATCATTTTTCATTAAATCTAAAATCTTGTAACTTATGTTTATGCTTCACTAAGAAAGAATATAGTTTACTACACTATGTCACCAATTGTAAATACACTGATTTCAAAGATGTTAAAATGTGAAAAACATGTTTTAGAATCTATGAAATACAATATATCTAATTGAAATTAATTTATTTTATATATAGATTTCAATGCACAATCATATAGACTATAAAATGCAATACATTTAGAAAGAAACAGATCTAGTTTTGAGGAAGTTTTTCTTTTTTTACACACATGTGATAATTTTTAATTTCTTTTTCTTACTAAAAAGGTGTCTGGGACAAAGTTTCTGACAGCAGTTGCATATAGACCTACCATACTTTTTCCAGGTATGGCACAATACTGCATATGCTGGCTGTACCACTGTTCAGTTAGTTATTCCAATATTTCACCATTACTAACAATGTTGGAATAAGTGTGTGTCCGTATGTATTTTGCTAGACACAAAATTATGTAATTGAATATATGCGACTTTATTGTCATAGATACTGCAAACTGCCCCCAAAAAGGTGTGAACAATTTATACACTCACTATATATAAAGTATACCCATTTTTCCTCACTATGGACAAAACAAAATATTATTAATCTTTTTAATTTCTGCCAACCTAATGGGAGAATATTCCATCTGATCATTTTGCAGAAGGTTCCTTATGTTCTCTACATTTACCCTTTGTCTATTCACATGACCTATTTTCTCCCAGTCTCCTGTTTGTCTTTTAATTATATTTGCGGTTTTATCTTTGGTAATACAGTCATTGCAAATCTTTAGAAAGTCAAATTTACTCACCACTTCTCATCTGTACCCAAGATTACTCATATATAGGTAATATTTTATTCTGATAGGTGACCCGTTCTTTGTAAACCCCACTGGGTTCTGGCTGTGCTTGGGAGGACATGATCGTATACTCCCATAAGCCACACACTGGAGAATTTCCACACAGCTCGCCACTAAAAATGACAGGTGCCAGCCAGTGCTCTGCCAACCTGTGAGCGCTATTTCAGGAAGGACTAGCCAGTTCCCTTCCTTAATGTCTTAGACAGAAGCCTACCCTGTTCCAGGCTATGTGTACTGAACCAGCCTGGTCAGCCTGACATTGTAGCCCAAGGCCAGAGACCAAGGACCAGGCACAGAGAGAGGCGAGCATGGCATGCCACCATCCACAGCTGAGCTCCTGAGCCATGAGAGCCTGGACACCTTGTGTGAACACTGCCAACCCATCCCCCACCTCCCTCGGTCTCAATGCAACAGGCAAAAACAAACCCCAAGCATTGGGTAACTGGTGACTAGATCCTGACAGGCCCAGCTGCCAAGACACAGTCCATGTGACACAGTCCCTTGTCCCCAGGGAACCAAAGGGAAAAAAGGCTAGCTCTTCTCCCTTCACATGTGCACCATGAGATCGGATCATGAATTCCTGTGTCCAGCTCCCCTTTCTAACTCCATAGCTTACTGCTCCTCGCCTGTCTAAGCTTCATCATCCAAGTCCTCATAACTCACTCAACTGCCAGAAAGAGGGCCCAGGACAGTTAGACTCTGAGTTCTCTAACTCCAAGCAGCACGAAGTGACCTCCAATTAGTGGTTTGGTTGGAAGACAGGGGCTACAAGTTCATGATTTACTTAGCAAAAAACACAAAACTCAGTGGTAAGTAAGTGGCTATACAGAGCAGGAGAAAATGCAGCCAATTTTCTGTGGCTTTTCTGTTGTCCTTGGGATTCCAACTAAGAACACAGCCAACTGAATCAGGAGGGGTCTTGCCAGTTTGAAAAAAGCTGAATTTCTGTCACTACTTTTTAAAAATCTGACTTACCTAACAATCTCTGTTTAACAGAATATTTATATACATTAGATACTCCTGCTTGTTGAGCCAAACTCAGTGTTAGCAAGAATTCCTCCTTACTTAGGTGAGAGGTAGTATTTGGGGGGAGAGGTCCATATGCAAGGTCTCTACCTCCAGATTTCCGGAGTCTTGGGAAAGTCCACCTCTCTGAAGTGGAGTGTGCTCAAACACATGTGAACTCTCAACAAAGCGTCTCGAAGTGCACACCATGGGAAATCCCAATCCCACCCCAATCCTCTCCCACCCGAAGTTAATCTTGAAAGACAGCGCTGATACACAACTCAATGTCCCCAGATGCAAACAGTTCCTCCTTGTGCTGTAACAGCCCCAGCCATGCTGCAAAGTACTAAAGCCACATCCTGATGTTAGCAGCCTGATGCTATAAGCCCCACTAGGCATTTCATGCTCTAAAAGGTACTCCCTTGGACAGAGACCGTCTCTTGGGCTATCAAAGAGTCCCGAGGAAGACTCAAATAGAAAGTTCCTTGAGGGATGACCCAAGCTCTGTTCCCTCTGGCTTTCACATTTAGTACAGTTCTTTACACATAGGAAACATTTTCTAAACATTTGATCAATTAATTATACTGGAATTATTTTTGGAATGAATACCTGCCTTCTCAAAGGAATTCATTTCTTCTGATAAACTTACATCTTTGTGAAAGGGGTTTCTCCCTATGGCTAACAGCAATACTATCCACTATCCACTTCAAATTTAACCAGCCTCAACTTCCCAACCAAAAACAGGGAACTTGAGAGCCCAGGATTCCATTATACTGAATAGAGATTTTCTACATTCTCTAGATCTGTGCTATCCAATATGGTAACCACCAACCACGTGCAACTATTTAAATTTTAATTTTAAAAAAAATTCAAAATTTAATTCCTTGGCTTCATTAGCCACATTTAAGTACTCAACAGCCACATGCGGCTACCATATTGGACAAGCAGATACAGAATATTTCCACCATTCTTTTGGTCAGCACTGCTCGGGATGCACTATAAATCTTGAAAACCCCAAAATTCTTAGCTTGTAGCCAATAAATATCAAATCATCAAAGTACCATAATTAAATTTAAAAATACACTGCTCCTTTACTTAAAACAACAAAAGGGAACACTCTCACAGATGAGCAAGCTTTTATAGATTTGTCTCATCGCAATGAAAAACTTAAACACAGAATAATTCTCATCTATCTCTGGTCACCAAAATTAGTATGCTATGCAGGAGGCAATGCATAATTGTCTCTTTCTGGATAAAAAAAAATCTGGTTAATTGCCATTTAGGGAACTAATTTTTTTAATTTAATTTAATTTTATTGATTATGCTATTACAGTTGTCCCATTCCCCTCCTTCACTCCCCTCCACCCTGCACACCCTCTCCCACCCACATTCCCCCCCTTTAGTTCATGTCCATGTGTCATAAGTTCTTTAGCTTCTACATTTCCCATACTATTCTTGCCCTCCCCTGTCTATACTCTACCTACTGTCTATGCTACTTATTCCCTGTACCTTTTCCCCCTCTCTCCTCCTCCCACTCCCCTGTTGCTAACCCTTCAAGTGATCTCCATTTCTGTGTTTCTGTTCCTGTTCTAGCTGTTTGCTTAGTTTGCTTTTGTTTTAGGTGTGGTTGTTAATAACTGTGAGTTTGCTGTCTTTTTACTGTTCACATTTTTTATCTTCTTTATCTTAGATAAGTCCCTTTAACATTTCATATAATAAGGGCTCGGTGATGATGAACTCCTTGAACTTGACCTTACCTGGAAGCACTTTATCTGCCCTTCCATTCTAAATGACAGCTTTGCTGGATAGAGCAATCTTGGATGTAGGTCCTTGCCTTTCGTGACTTGGAATACTTCTTTCCAAGGGAACTAATTTTTATATAACCCTTAAATACAGCGTGTAAACATCTAGAAACTTTTCAACCCAGGGATTTCAAAATGTATGCATACAAAACCAAAAATATCTAAGTTTTCTTAGAGCTCATAATTTGAAGCTAAGAGAAAAGTTGCAATAAATATGTTAAGTATGTAAATTAGAACAAAGGAAACCTCTGTGTGGAGTACCCCTCCCCCTCCCCACTAAATGACAACATTCCTTAACGGATAATAAACACACATATAAGGAGTGAGAGAAAAGAGATCTTTCTATTTCTGTTATAGACTTCGAGGAACATTGAGACTTCAAGATAAAAGTCCCAGGCAGCAAAGTTCTAGCACTGCAACAGAAAAGTCTTCCCCTCACAGTGAGGCAATGAGAGGGATAAATGGCAATAAAAAAATAGATCAAAAACCCAGGTGGATAATGATGGACAGAAGGAAAGCCTGGAGGTAAAAGATAAAGATAATCAGGAGTGTCAAGGTATAAAACAGTGCATTAAGGTCTAAATTTCACACATTTTTGGTATTTCTGATGTGCTTTTCTTATTGCGATGTGCACCAAACTGTCTAATAAATTGAGCTCTAATTACTCACAGTCATTCGCCAGTTATTACTGAAATGTGCTCTACCTCACGCAGGTATACATTCAAGTGGGTCACAAACAACTTGACTTTCTTTAGTTTTCTACTGGATCCTAAAGCCTAAGATTTCGTACTAATGGAAAGGTCAATGAAAATACATCTGCAAATACTGCCAGGAGGGCAGCTGGAGATATTAGGGGCTGCCAACAAGTGGGAACTCAATGATGTCACCGTTTTCCCTCCACACCATCTCACAGCCTGGAAAACAATGAACATCCTTTGAATAGCTGACTCCAGTGTCCTTCAAGAGCTATTCATCATCATGAAATCAAACTGTATTTTCTCCTTTGGGAAGATAAATGTTTTGTGATAAGACAGGAATCCTTAGACCATGGTGGATAGAACAATCCTGGGCTCACATAGTGACCTTGACTTTATTAGAAAATTTTAAGTAAAATTTTCATCAAGGTAAGAGAGGAACAAATAAGAAAACTCCCCTTCCATTCTACACATCCGTTACTTCAACTCTGTTGCCAATTGCTTATAACTTTTTTAAACTAAACTCTCAGGAACTCAAACGAAAACAGTGCATGAGTCACTTTCTTGAAAGCATTTAAATGATGAGGAATACATTACCATATGAACACTAAAATTCACTGAAATTTTTATTTAGCTGTTTTTAATAAAGAAAACCCACATGATTATCAAAAGTGTATTATAAGCATGTTACAGATTCTGGTACAGATTTTTTTAAAGACTTTTAAAAATTTATTTATTTTTAGAGAGAGGGGAAGGGGAGGAGAAAGAGAGAGAAACATCAATCAGTCACTTCTCGTACCCCCGCCCCCCCACCTCCGCCGCCCCACAGGGGACTTGACCTGCAAATCAGGCATGCGCCCTGACTAGGAATCAACCAGTGACCAACCCACTGAGCCACACAAGTCAAGGCTGGTACGTATTTCTTAAAATTCGGAAGAAAATAGAGCCAAAAAAGCATTAACATATTAACCCTCAGAAAATAGGTTTAAAACATTAAAAACAAAATATTTTAACTAGAATTTATCAGATTTACTAAAAACTTCTTTATCAGGACATTAAAAAAGAAATTAACTTTTTAAACACAGACAATTTTTAAAAGTAAGCAATCTTACAAACTGTTTATGTAAGAGAATCCAGGCACGCTGGCCACAGCACCTCTATTGACATACCTAAATACCACAAATTACTATGAAATAGGTCTGGAAACATGTGGCCCAGGTAGAAAAAGTCTTTAACAAAGAAAGGTTTCTTTCTAAATTATATCAGTATTCATAAAGTGGAACAACTTGTTATAGATGCATAGCTTTAGTTTCATATTTAGTAATACTTTTACTAATAAGAAAATATGTCCAAATATCACGCTTTTTTTCCTTTTAACAAAGCTTGATTATCAAACACTAGAACTGAAAGGCACAGGGATGAGTTCCAGGATATCAGATAAGAGGATCAGTGTAGAATGAAATTATTGTTAAATAGTAACTAACAGTTAAACATACAAGAAAATATAAAATATGCATCAGACACCTGTAGGATGAAGTTAAGGAAAAGAGGCAGTGAGCTAGGTTAATTTAACAGTAAGAGGAGAAATAAGAGGAATGTGTTAAAAAAGGGAAGGGCGTCAGAAAAAGAAATCTTACAGAGGGGCAGAGCTCCGGTCTCTAAGCGACGTGAAGAAGAGGATCCCCATTCCCACAGCCCCGGCAGACACATCCAGTTCAGGTCACAGCTTCAGGCAAAGGAGTGGGGAATGAGTGAGAAAGTTCTGACCCGTTCCCCCATCCCATGTCACCCATCAAGGGTCTAGATTGAGACTGCTTTCAAGGTCAAGACCGCTTTCTCATCAAGAAGCCTGGTGTGATAGGAGGGCTTCTGTAAACCTCTACCCTCACCTGTGTGCTAGCTGGTGCATGCTAGAAACACAGCATTTCACATGTAAATTCTGTCTGAGACAACATACAGTTGTTTTTAGTATAATCATTGAAGTAATCAGAAATATCAGTGAATGATACCAGATTCTTGTGGATTTTTTTATTCTCACCTGCTCTGAGAGAGAGAGAGACATCGATGTGAGAGAGAAACATTGACCTGCTGCCTTCTTGTACACACCCTGACCAGGGTTTCAAACCCACAACCTGGGTATGTGCCTTGACCAGGAACCGAACCTGCAACCTTTCAGTCTACAGGAAGACACTCGAACCAACTGTGCCACACAGGCCAGGTTCTTGTGTTTGAAAGAAGAAAAGTAGACTGTCCAGGTTATAGCGCTGAAAGCCCTGCATCCAGGGAAATTTTTGTTTCAGGCAAACCAAGACAGGTGGTCATCATACGTAAGATCCCAAAGTTGGCTAACTATACCAAGACGACATCCTAACAAGGGCAGGCACTGTGTAGACTGACTAATACAAACCCAGTAATTGCCACTGCCTTCTCCTTTGCCTTTCTAACCAAACAGACTGAAAAGCTAAATTCTTGACCTCTCAGATTACTGGCAGCTAGTGAGGCCTGTGACTCAGCTCAAGGCAATAAAATATAAGCAGAAGCTCCTGGGGAGAAGAGGGCTGCCTCTTCCTGAATAAAAAGAAAAAGCCTCACCAGAGGAAAGCTTTGGCCTACCCTTGGCTGCTTCCCTCTTTTCCCTGCTGGTACAAAGAAGTGATGCCTAGACATGAAAAAGCGATTTTGTAAGAATGAGAAAAGCATAATGAAGTCCTCTATGCAAAGGATGGTGAAGCGAAAAGATGTAGAGACCCTGCGTCCTGATGGTGTTGTGGCATCAAGGGCAGCTAGCTACACCAGCCCGGGCTGCACTGCCCCTTCCTGACTGCTGCCAGAGACAAAGAGCTCCTAACTGTCCAATCTCCACCGAAACTTTCTATTATTTGACTTGAACATGTCCCTAACTTAAATTATCTGTGAAACTTCTTAAGGAAGAGCCAGCAGGCCACTCCAGGCTTAAAAGTAGTCATGGGAAACAACTTAAAAAGAGTAAACTATTGTCATATTTTAAACCACGTTTTTATAGCAGGTATATGTATTTTGCCAAAAAATAAATAAAAGTTCAAGGATGGAGTAACGCTTGAGTGAGACATGGGATGGGGAACTGCTGGGTATATAACTAGGTAATCTTTTAAAAGCTGAAAGGTTAACAGTTTGTTTTCCAAAACAGGAAATATGTGTGAATGGCAAGTCTACAACATTAAAATGACCTCAAAATCTCATGCAGTTTTCTTGGAGATATCCCATTTTGAATTAATAAATACTTTTTCTTTAAAAAATTATCCCTCCTTAAAATTCTACGCTTCCATATCTGACAATGAGAATCTTACAAACCGAACTTTCCCTTTTCTCCTCAGCTTCCATGATGTTTAGAACTAAATTATTCATTCTAAACGTAGGGTTTGTCTTTGCTTTCATCATAATTATTTTTGTTGCTATGAAAAAAATTAATGATCAAAATCAGAACTAAACTACAGAACAACCATCATTCAGAACCATCTGAAATAGAGCTGAATGGAGGTCCTACAACTAGGGATATAAGGAAGCCACACTGAGACTGGCAGGAGGGGCAGAGAGAATGAGCTGGTCCCACAGCTGTATGTGGTGGATAAAAAGTGGGAGGGATATCTTGGCTGTGGAGGTCCCCCTGAGGAGTGGGGCTCCGAGTCCTGCACAAGGCCCCCTAGGCCAGGGTTTTGGTGCTAGGAAGGTAAGTTCCCATAACTTCTGGCTGTAAAAACCAACAGTGATTGAGACTGAGGCCGAGGGAGATGGAGGCTTCTAAGTCCCAGGTAGTTCCTCTTAAAGGGCACACACACGACCTTACTCAGACTCACTCCCTCTGAACTCCAGCATGGGGGTAGCAGCTTGAAAAGCACCAGAGACATACCAGGAGGAACTGAATTTTCTGGCATCAAGCTGAGAGATGGGGGGTGGTGTGGGAGGTAGCTTTCCTCCAGACACAGATGCTGGCAGAGGTCATTGTTCCTTTCATGAGCCCTCTGTGCAGAGCGGGCTGGCAAGCACCATATCTGAGACTCCATCAACCTGGCTCACACTGTTTGCCCCACTCTGTGATTCCCTGAAGCCTTGCCCCACCCAACTTTTGGGCCCATCCAAGCTGTTTCCAGTAGCTTTTCCATACAAATGCCCTGTCTTGGCTCGTGCTTCAGATTTTCTTAAAATCTCTCAAACAAGCAGCATCTGGCCTCAGTTATGCCCAGTACCTCTCACTAGTAGCCCCAAGCCTGCTGCTAGATGCAGACAGCCTTGGTTCACAGCTTGGCCTCAGCTGAACACCTCCAAGCCTGGCACAAGTAGCAGCCATCTGCAGATTGCTTTGTAGCACCAGGCAGAACAAAGGTGGTAGCAGACTGTGGCCTGCACCTCCCAAGAGGAACCAGAGCCAGTGTACCCAGTGGACAGCTTCAGAACATGTTGAAGCACCACCTCCATAAGCAACACATTCAAGGGGTGGACACAGTAGGCACCAGATCACCGCTGAAGTAATTACTGCTCTATGCGGTAGTCCCCTGCTTAGCTGATCCTTCATAGTTGTCAGAGGTTGGTGGTCAAGTGTTACAGCCACTCCTTATACTGACTGGCCTGCAGATAAATCCCTCCCACTGCTGTGCCAACAGTAATCAAGGATCAACTACACAAGGAGGGTGTACGCAGCCCACCCATGGAGCGCACCTCAAGTGCCCAACATTAGTGATGGGGAGGCTGTGCCACTGGACCCTACAAGAAACTTATTACATTAGGCCACACTACCAAGACAGAGTCATAGCAATTCTATCCAATACATAATAACAAACAGGGAGGCTGCCAAAATGAGGAGACAAAGAAACATAGCCCAAATGAAAGAACAGATCAAAACTCCAGAAAAAGAACTAAACAAAATGGAGATAAGCAATCTACCAGATGCAGAGTTCAAAACACTGGTTACTAGGATGCTCAAGGAACTTAGTGAGTTACTTCAATGGCATAAAAAAGGACCAGTCAGGAATGAAAGATACTCTAACCTAAATGAAGAAAACATTATAAGAAATCAGGGATCTGGAATATAAGGAAGCAAAAAAACAACCAATCAGAAAAGCAAAAAGAATCCCCCTGCCGCCCCCGCAAAAAATGAGGACAGTGTAAAGAGCCTCTGGGACAACTTTAAGTACACCAACTTTCACATCATAGGGGTGCTGGAAGGAGAAGAGAGGCAAAATGTTAAATCTATTTGAAAAATAATGACACAAAACTTCCCTAACTTGGTGAAGGAAAAAGATGTACAACTCCAAGAGGTGCAGAGAGTCCCAAACAAGAAGAGTCCAAAGAGGCCCACACCAAGACACATCATAATAAAACTGCCAAAGGTTAAAGATAGAGAATCTTAAAATCAGCAAGAGAAAAGCAGTTACCTAAAAGGGAGCTCCCATGAGACTGTCAGCTGATTTTAAAAAAGAAACTTTGCAGGCCAGAAGGGATTGGCAAGTAATATTCAAAGAATTGAAAAGCCAAGGACCTATAACCAAGATTAGTCTATCCAACAAAGCTATCATTTAGAATCATAGGACAGATAAAGAGCTTCCCAGACAAGAAAAAGTTAAAGAAGTTCATTACCACCAAGCCAGTATTGTATGAAATGTAAAATGATCTTCTTTAAAAAGAGAAAGTTTAAAAATATGAACAACAAAATACAATAAAGCCCTGGCTGGGGTGACTCTGAACTGAGTATCTGCCTGCGAAGCAAAGGGTCGCTGTTCGATTCCCAATCAGGGCACATGCCTGGATAGCGGGCCAGGTCCCCAGTAGGGAGGTGCTCGAGAAGCAACCACACATTGATCTTTCTCTTCCTCTCTCCCTCCATTCCCCTCTAAATAAATAAAAATGAAATCTTTTTAAAAATACCAATAAATATATATCAACAACTGAATCTAAAGACAAAATGAACAAACAGAACAGAAACAGACTCATAAATACAGAGAACGTTTTGATGGTTGCCGCATTAGAGGGGAGTTTGGAGGATGGGTGAAAAAAGGTGAAGGGATTAAGAAGTACAAGTTGGTTGTTACACAATACTCATGGGAATATAAAGTACCCCATAGGGAATATAGTCAGTAATATTCTAATAACTATGTATGATATCAGATGGGTGTGAGATTTATCCGGATGATCACTTAGTAAGTTATGTAACGTCTAATCACTGAGGTGCATACCTGGAATTAATATTACAATGTATGTCAGTTGTAATTGAAAGTTTAACGAAGATTAGTATATTAAATATATCCTAATAACCTGAGTGACCCAAAATCAGTTTTGGATGCAGGCATTGTAGAACCACCACCTATAATAGCTTAAACTAGACAGGGACACTTTTTGTAGCATCAAAACTGCAGTAAAGCCTTGAAAAAAATTACGTATCTTCCAATCTTGGCTAAATCATCCCCCTTTTCTAAATTTTTCAACGCATTTTAATGAGCTTTTCATTTCAATTGGGGTTGTTAAACCATCAGATATTTAAGCATCATTAAAAATGTTATTTTCTTTTGTAAAGCATTCAACTGCCCACACAGACACACAAAATCTTAGCTCTACATTATTCTGCTCCCAGATACCCTTGTGGTCAGCTAAATTTTGCCTTGGAATAAAAGGTTTACTTAAATGGAAAATAATTCTGTATGATAACTACTAAAGCAAAACTCCTCCAAATAAAATTTTGCCTTAGTACTGAGACTTCCAGCCAAGATGGAGGCCTAGGGGGACACAGTGTGCCTCCTCTCACAACCAAAATTAAGGACAAAAAATATTTATTTATTTATTTTTTATATATTTTATTGATTATGCTATTACAGTTGTCCCGTTTCTCCCCCATCATTCCCCCCACCCTGCACACCCTCTCCCACCCACATTCACCCCTTTAGTTCATGTCCTTGTGTCATAAGTTCTTTAGCTTCTACATTTCCCATACTATTCTTGCCCTCCCCCTGTCTATTTTCTACCCACTATCTATGCTACTCATTCTCTGTACCTTTTTCCCCTCTCTCCTCCTCCCACACCCCTGTTGCTAACCATCCATATGATCTCCATTTCTGTGGTTCTGTTCCTGTTCTAGCTGTTTGCTTAGTTTGCTCTTGTTTTAGGTGTGGTTTTAATAGCTATGAGTTTGCTGTCTTTTCACTGTCATATTTTTGATCCTCTTTTTCTTAGATAAGTCCCTTTAACATTTCATATAATAAGAGCTTGGTGATGATGAACTCCTTGAACTTGACCTTATCTGAGAAGCACTTTATCTTCCCTTCCATTCTAAATGACAGCTTTGCTGGATACAGCAATTTTGGATGTAGGTCCCTGCTTTTCAAGATTTCAAATATTTCTTTCCAGCCCCTTCTTGCCTGCAAGGTCTCTTTTGAGAAATCAGCTGACAGTCTGATGGGAACTCCTTTGTAGGTGACTGTCCCCTTATCCCTTGCTGCTTCTAGAATTCTCTGCTTCATTTTAATCTTGGCTAATGTAATTACGATGTGCCTTGGTGTGTTCCTCCTTGGGTCCAACTTCTTTGGGACTCTCTGAGCTTCCTGGACTTCCTGGTAGTCTATTTCCTTTGCCATATTGGGGAAGTTCTCCTTTATTATTTGTTCAAATAAGTTTTCTACTTGTTGCTCTTCTTCCCCTTCTGGGACCCCTATAATTCGGATGTTGGGACGTTTAACGATGTCCTAGAGGTTCCTAAGCCTCTCCTCATTTTTTTGAATTCTTGTTTCTTCCTCGTTTTCTGTTTGGTTGTTAATTTCTTCCTTCTGGTCCACTCCATTGATTTGAGTCCCAGTTTTCCTTCCATCTCTATCGGTTCCCCGTGCGTCTTCCTTCATTTCACGTATTGTAGCCTGCATTTTTTCATCTAGTTTGTGAGCAAAATCAACCAATTCTGTGAGCATTTTGATGACCAGTGCTTTGAACTGTGCATCTGATAGGTTGGCTATCTCTTCACTGCTTAGAGGAATTGACTCCGGCGTTTTCATTTTTTCTCCGGTTTGAGCCATTTTTGGTGGGGTTTTTTGTTTTGTTTTGTTTTGGTTTTAGTCTGGTCCCAGCTATTAGGTATGAGGGGTGGAGCCTTAGCAGCCCAGTCGCTGGGTTGTGACGCTATAGATGGGGGGCGGGGTCCGAGAGGGAAGAATGGCGCCTGTTCCGCTCTCTTCTGGACTCCGGTCACTTCCGCTGCTTCCCCTTCACCTGGATTATCTGCACATGTGCGCGTGCTATTACGTAGTGAGGGGTGGAGCCTCAGGCGCTCCCCAGTGTGGGGCAGCCCAGTCACTGGGTTGTGACGCTGTATGTGGGGGCGGGGTCTGAGAGGGAACAATGGCGCCTGCTCCGCTCTCTCCTGGATTCAGTCGCTTCCGCCACTTCCCCTTCGCCTGGACCGTCTGCGTGCGTTCACTGTGCCTCCTCTCACCATCAAAATTAAGGACAACAAATATTAGAAACAAGAAAACAACCAGAACTTATAGAAAATTGAACTGTACGGAAATCCAACAACCATTCATCCAGACCGGTAAGAGGGGCGGAGTTGCAGCAGGAAAAAGTGGAGGTGCGGCCCCGGGCATGCAGGCAGCAGCGGCTCGCAGTTCCCAGGTGCACGGGCGGTGGCTGGCGGTCCTGGGGCACACAGGCGGCAGCTGGCGGACCCCGGGCACAGGGGGGCAACTGTGCAGACCCAGTGAGGCCGCACAAGGTGGCTGGCTGACCAGTTGGTCCCACATTCGCACACAGATAATCCAGGCGAAGGGGAAGCGGCAGAAGGGACTGGAACCCAAGAGAGTGGAACCCAAGAGAGTGGAGCAAGCACCATTGTTCCCTCTCTCCCTCTCAGACCCCGCCCCCACATACAGCAACACAACCTAGCAACTGGGCTGCCCCACACTGGGGAACACCTAAGGCTCCACCCCTCACTACAAAACAGCTGTGACCAGACCCCCCCCCAAAAAAAAACACCAAAAATGGCTCAAACTGGAGAACAAATGAAAGCCCCAGAGCCAATTTCTCTAAGCAACAAAGAGATACCCAACCTATCAGATGCACAGTTCAAAGCCCTGATGATCAGGATGCTCACAGAATTGGTCGATTTTGCTCACAAATTAGATGAAAAAATGCAGGCTACAATACGTAAAATGAAGGAAAATACATGGGGAACCAATAGAGATGGGAGGAAAACTGGGACGCAAATCAATGGAGTGGACCAGAAGGAAGAAACTAACAACCAAACAGAAAACAAGGAAGAAACAAGAATTCAAAAAAAAATGAGGAGAGGCTTAGGAACCCCAGGACATCTTTAAACGTCTCAATATCCGAATTATAGGGGTACCAGAAGGGGAAGAAGAAGGGCAACAAGTGGAAAACTTATTTGAACAAATAATAAAGGAGAACCTCCCCATTCTGGCAAAGGAAATAGACTACCAGGAAGTCCAGGAAGCTCAGAGAGTCCCAAAGAAGTTGGACCCAAGGAGGAACACACCAAGGCACATCGTAATTACATTAGCCAAGATTCAAATGAAGCAGAGAATTTAGAAGCAGCAAGGGATAAGGGGACAGTCACCTACAAAGGAGTTCCCATCAGACTGTCAGCTGATTTCTCAAAAGAGACCTTGCAGGCAAGAAGGGGCTGGAAAGAAGTATTTGAAGTCTTGAAAGGCAGGGACCTACATCCAAAATTGCTCTATCCAGCAAAGCTGTCATTTAGAATGGAAGGGAAGATAAAGTGCTTCTCAGATAAGGTCAAGTTCAAGGAGTTCATCATCACCAAGCCCTTATTATATGAAATGTTAAAGGGACTTATCTAAGAAAAAGAAGATAGAAAATACGACAGTGAAAAGACAGCAAACTCACAGTTATTAACAACCACACCTAAAACAAAAGCAAACAGCTAGAACAGGAACAGAACCACAGAAATGGAGATCACATGGAGGGTTAGCAACAGGGGAGTGGGAGGAAGGGGGGGGAAGGTACAGAGAATAAGTAGCATAGACAGTGGGTAGAGTATAGACAGGAGGAGGGCAAGAATAGTGTGGGAAATGTAGAAGCTAAAGAACTTATGACACATGGATATGAACTAAAGGGGGGGAATGTGGGTGGGAGAGGGTGTGAAGGATGGAGGGGAGTGAAGGAGGGGAATGGGACAACTGTAATAGCATAATCAATAAAATATATTAAAAAATAAAATAAAATAAAATTTTGCCTTAGTACTTAAAGATGCCTAAGAAATAGTACTTCAAAAAGCACTAAGTAAACACTAGCATTTAATAAAACAAGTCTTTGTATGAAAAATGTCATGTCAGTCACAAAGAACACATATTTGTATGTCTTTCATATTCTATACATAACAGAGCAGACATCATCCTAAGATATTGAACCCTATTTTTCCACTGTCGTCATAAAAAAATGTGATATATATTTTCAGAGCTCTTAAAATAGTGGACAATGTTGACATGAAATTGTAAATGCAAATATTCATTCCCTTCTTGCTTTATAAGTTTCATGATGATAAAATTCTATACAGAGAGTCATTATTTAAAAAGGAATCTATTTGTCTTGTAGCATGCTTAAGGTTTTATATTTATTTGAGATGAATAAAATGGTGCATACTCCAAAGAAATAAAAATTAAAATTTTGAATTTTATTGGTTTACCAAGTTCCTCCTGGGAAGGAAATAAGATTTCATTCGTCAAATGTAAGAAGCTCCTTCAGATGATAACTTGCAGGAATATGTAGGAGTATAGTAAAAATTAATTATCTCCCCCTGAGCACAAAAGTAAGGAAGGATGATATATGTTGAAGAGACAACAAATTGTTTGAGAAAAAGGAAGATAATTTTTCATTACTTTGATTTTAGGGTCACTTGATATCACCATAATGGTAATCTAGTAACAAGGTTCTCTCATTGTTTGGGGTTTTTTTTTGTTTTTAATATATTTTATTGATTATACCATTAATCGGTTGTCCCATCCCCCCCTTTATTCCCCTCCACCCTGTACACCCCCTCCCACCTGCATTCCCCACCTTTAGTTAATGTCTATGAGTGATACATGTACGTTCTTTGGCTTCTACATTTCCTATACTATTCTTAACGTCCCCTTATCTATTTTCTGCCTACCATTTATGCTATTTATTCTCGTATGTTTTTCCCCTCTCTCCCTCCCACTCCCCCACTGATAACCCTCTATGTGATCTCCATTTCTGTGATTCTGCTCCTGTTCTATTGTTTACCTAGTTTGTTTTCATTTTTTTTAAGGTTCGGTTGTTAACAGCTGTGAGTTTGTTGTCATTTTACTGTTCATATTTTTTATCTTCTTTTTCTTAGATAAATCCCTTTAATACTTCATATAATGAGGGCTGGGTGATGATGGGATCCTTTAACTTGACCTTATCTGGAAAGCGCTTTATCTGACCTTCCATTCTAAATGATAGCTTTGCTGGATAGAGCAATCTTGGATGTAGGTTCTTGCCTTTCATCACGTGGAATACGTCTTTCCAGTCATTCCTTGTCTATAAGGTCTCTTTTGAGAAATCAGCTGACAGTCTTATGGGAACTCCTTTGTAGGTAACTGTCTTCTTTTCTCTTGCTGCTTTTAAGAGTCTCTATCTTTAATCTCGGGTAACTTGATGATGTGCCTTGATGTGTTCCTCCTTAGGTCCAACTTCTTTGGGACTCTCTGAGCTTCCTGGACTTCCTGGTAGTCTATTTCCTTTGCCAGAATGGGGAGGTTCTCCTTCATTATTTGTTCAAATAAGTTTTCAATTTCTTGCTCTTTCTCTTCTCCTTCTGGCACCCCTACGATTCAGATGTTGGAACATTTAAAGATGTCCTGGAGGTTCCTAAGCCTCTCCTCATTTTTTTGAGTTCTTGTTTCTTCATTCTGTTCTGGTGGAATGTTTCATTCTTCCTTCTGCTCCAAACCAATGATTTGAGTCCCAGCTTCCTTCCTGTCACTGTTGGTGCCCTGTACATTTTTATTTCACTTAGCATAGCCTTCATTTTTTCATCTAATTTGAGACCATATTCAACCATTTCTGTGAGCATCCTGATTACCAGTGTTTTGAACTGTGCATTTGATAGGTTGGCTATGTCTTCATTGATTAGTTGTATTTTTTCTGGAGCTTTGATCTGTTCCTTCATTTGGGCCTTTTTTTTTTTTTTTGGTCTCGGCATGCCTGTTACATAGTAAGGGGCGGAGCCTTAGGTTTTCACCAGGGCAGGGCAACCCACATCACTGCATTGTGATGCTGTATGTGTGGGGAGTGTCCAAGAAGGAACAGTGCTGCTTGCTCAGCTCCTCGCTGGCTTTCAGTCACTTCATCTGTTAACCACAAGCAAAGCAGGCCCTTCTGGTGCTGATTCCCAGGTGGGAGGGTTTGTGTACATTCTAGGACCCTGTGAGTCTAAACCTGTGAGTCTCTCTCAACGAACTCTTCTGTGAGGCTGGGAGCTTCTCCTGCTGCCTCAACCTTCACAGGTTTTTTCAGTCAGAGGTTTTGAGGCTTTATTTCCCCGCACCAGAACCCTGAGTTGAGTGATCTGTCTTGCTCCCCAGTTGTTCCTCCCAGTTTATCTACACACAAATGTGGGACAGCCCAGTCTACCAGCCACCACCTCGCCCACCCCAGTCCTCCAGCCTCTGCCTTGCCACAAGTCCTGTCCACTTGTCCCTCCTACTGGTCCAGATGAATGTTTCTTCTTTAACTCCTTGGCTGTCAGACTTCCATACAGTTCGATTTTTGGTCAGTTCTGGTTTTTTTTGTCTTGTTTTTAAATTTGTTGTTATCCTTCTTTTGGTTGTGTGAGGAGGCACAGTGTGTCTACCTACGCCTTCATCTTGGCAGGAAGTTCCTCATTGTTTTAAAATGCTACTCAGACAACTAGCTGAACAAAATAGAGGAACAGCCACTGCTACTGTTTACTTCTGTACTAATCTGGAATCTAGACCTTGAGCCTGAATTGGTTTCTTATCATAACCACCACTATCACAAACAACTAACAGTTATTGAGGTGTTATGTGCCAGGGACTGCTCAAAGCAGCCTATGTGTGTCAACTAATTTAATGCACCAAACACCTCTGTGAAATGAGTACTATCATCCTCAATTTATCAAATAAAAAATGTTCAAATTAAAAGTACATGTATCTCACACAGACATCAATTTATTTATCTCAAATAAATTATTGAGATAAGTAACTTCACTTACTACTAGTAGGTCCGGGACTCAAAAACACAGTCACCTCTACCTGAAACTTGTTTTAGTTAAATATATATAAATGTACATTCTAGGCCATGATGTAAAATATTATTTACTTTGAGTTACCATCAAAAGTTGGAAAGGCATACATGCACAGGATTGTTGTAACCAGTGGTCTTGCAGTCCCCATGAAAGTGAGAAAGCAAAAGATAAACTCACTTGGGTGGTTACCGATGGCTATCCTGTGTTCTCTATGTCTTTAATGATTGATAGGCTACAAGTCAGTGTTTTCTTAAATGACTTCAGTCACCCTCTACCGTCCAGTCTTGAAGCCAACAAATATTGAGTGCCTGCTGTATGTCAGGCATTTTTCTAGGCACTAGCAGTGAGTAGAACAGACATGACCCTTTGAGAGCTTCCATTTAAACATGTTACCAAGTGAAATCATGATCCCTTCAGTTTATTAAGTGATAGGTGCTCTAAAGATTTCATAGGACTAGTCTGGAATGGCCTGTCTGAAACTGTGACATCAGAGTTCAGACCCAAGTGAAACTGAAGATGTATCTTTGCTTCCGGGAAAAGTGTTCCAAGCCGAAGCAGCAGACCAAGCAAAAGTCTCCTCTCAAAGGCCTGCCTGCCTGCCTCTCCTCTCATCCCCTATAACCCTTCCCACACCCAGAAGCCTCAGTGACCTTGAAGGTTTTATTTTGAAAAAACTTCAAACCTACAGAAAAGTTGTATAAATAGTGCAATTAACACCCACATGACCTCAACAATTTGCCATCTTCTATTCCTCTTTTTTTCTGATCCATTTGAGAAGCTGCAAAGATCAAGATCCTCACCCCCTTAAAAAAAGAACATTCTTTTCATAACCACAATGGGCTATCAAACTCAGGAAATTTAACACTGATACAAAACTATTATCTAATAATTAGTCCATCTAGCTACCATCTATCCCAACTCTGTCCTTGATAGCAACCTCCCCCGAATAGCAGGATGAGACATTTCCTTTAGCTGTCATGTGTCTCAGTGATTTTAGAGACACAAGTCAGATTGTGCTGTTCCCCAACTTTAAACTCTCTGCCGTCCTCACCTGGTCCTCTCTGCTCTGGCCACGTGGACCTCCCTTTTCTCCCGCAAACACCAGTACTGGACCCTTCCTCGCTGAGCCCGTCGGCCCTTCCCACAGCTGAGCCCTTCTCACCCTTTCATCTCTCCTCAGGAACTGTCCAGAGCACAATGTACAGTTCACACCTGGTTTTTCTCTTTCTTGCTTCACTTTTAATTTTCTTTGTATCACTTAACACAGTCTGTAATTATCTTGTTGGTTTATTTGCTTATCATCACCTCTCCCAATGGAACATAAATTCCATGAAAGCAGGGGTGTCTCTGAGAACAGTGCTTGACTCAGAGTAGGCATTCAATAAATATTTTTGAATGAACAAATGAAAGAATTAATAAGTAACAAGCTGATAAAAACAGAAAGTGGCCATATCAAGGACATCAGTGTGTAAGGCTGCACAGTGAGAGGTACAAGTCAGTAATGCCCCTTCTCTTCCACAGGACAGTCAAGTACATAATCACAGCCAGCTGCATTCAACATTAACATTCACCCTTAGGTAAGCACTGTGAAGGCTTCAAAAATGAGTAAGAACAAGATGGTTTCGCATGCCAAAACAAGGTGGTTTAACGTGCTAGAGAGACATACATCCTCAGCTCGAAAGAGGACAAGTCCACAGTGTTATAAAGAACTGGGTCTGGAGTCCAAAGACAGCAATTGACTCCCATCTGTAGGCCTCTAACTCTCTCTGGGCCCCAATTTCCTCAGGTTTCATAAGGATAATGCCTACCTCTTAACCCATCTAAGAGGAAAAACTGCTGCAAGAAAAAGAGTGGGTGGCAGGCCCTTGAAAACTGAAAGGAAAACAGTCTTCTTAACAGAAGTGAGGAGGAAGTAAATTGTGGCACGCAACAGTAAACTATTCTTTTTAACAATAACCTAAATGAAATGACCAGCATCATGTCTGACACAGACTAGGTACCATATTTTGCTGTGCATAATGTGTACTTTTTTACCCAAATTTTTGAGGGAAAAGTAAGGGTGGACATTATACATGGGTAGTACTAATTTCATAGATTTTTTTAAATTCTTTTATTTATGCTTATATATTAAAAGTGTAACTCCAGAAAGCAATAATGATATCCATATGCAAAATAATACCCTTTATAATACAAAAAGCAAGTATCTAAATATAAATAAATATGCAAGTAAATGCTAACAAACCTGCAGACAAAAGCTGCTTCTGGGCACACAGGCTCCCGTCCCTGCGGTGGTTGGAGAGGCTGCGTGACCACTGTGAGAATTCCACAGAAGCAATTCAAGCGCGGGCTCAGCCTCATGACCCATTAAGGTCTCTTTCGACTCTGAGATTCTATAATTTTTTTTGAGTTATTTATTTTTAGAGAGAGGGGAAAGGGGGAGAGAGAGAGAGAAACACTGATATGCAAGAGAAACATCAATATGTTGCCTCTTGCATGCCTCCAACTAGGGACCCAGTCTGTAGCCCAGGCTTGTGCCCTGACTGGGAATCAACCCAGCAACCTTTTGGTTCACAGGCTGGCACTCAATCCACTGAGCCACACCAGCCAGGGCTGAGATTCTATAACCCTTTTAACTGAATTACATATGTCCCTATGGTAGGCAGTATAAATGATATAAATAAGTTTAAGATATCGCCCCTCTCTCTGAGGAACTTACAGCCAGCCTTCGAATGCCAAGTCCCAAAGAACCGAAGAATTACTCATCGTACCAATGAACAGGTGGACAACAAAGATCACAATGCTGAGGTTCAGAGGAGGACAAATTACTAGAGGCTAGGAGACTGTCAAAGAAGAGGTGAAAAGTCCACTAGGATATGGAGGCCGTGTAACATGCAGCTACTTGAAGAGTGTGCTCTCTGCTAATTATCATTCACGGTGGTTTTCTTCTTCCGCTGCTGATTCTGGCATCGACGTGACACACACAGCCATGAACTGACATCTCCAGGACAGACGGCACATCTAAGTATTGCTTTAATGTCCACCACAGGCTCCAAAACCATGTGGTTACTTGGCAAAAATTTTGCTACAAAGAGCAAGATAACATGGGATAGTGCAAAGGAGACAGGAAGGACTGTGGAAGAATCCCTTATAAGAGCTGGAGGAGAGGGGTGAGCCTACAGGAGAAACAATAAGGCTCCAGGAGCAGAGTGTACAGGGAACAAGGACTGCAGAGTTAAAGAGGGAAATGACTGGGGAATTAACTCCAGTTTCCATTTGCTTTCCAAGGACTCAAAGGCAAATTATGTAACCCTAAGTGCAACACTAGTTTTTAAAATGTCAGAGATTGAAAACAAATTTTGTTTCTATTTGACTCATTCTACATTTTTCCATCTGTAGATGTCTACAGATTACCTTAGGAATATTTTTTATAATACTGCGTGACTGGCTTTCTTACATGACCTAAAGTATCTGCCCCAGGGTTATGTAACACAGGCTCTTCTTTTAACCAAATTCTAGCCTAAGACATCGATAGATCATGTCTCTTCCACTAAAACATTTGCATTGTTTAATTTCTTTCACTAGTCCACAAAAGTGTTTCACAGAAGAGAAAGAGCAATTAAAATTATGTTTCAATACATAATTTATGATTATATAAGCAAAACAAACATGAGAAGATCACATGGATCTATTTGAAGTTAGCTAACAACTGGTGGGGAGAGTCACCAGTTATCAGTAAATACGGAGATTCTTGTTTCCACTCATCCTAGATGGAAATATGGAGTAGCCCAACCTACTCAACTCCAAAATGCACACCAAGGTCTACAATTCCAGTAACTTGCCCTTGGACTTTCAACTTCAGTCTCATGTTTAAAATCTCTGTACACTTCTTACCCTCAACAAAGGATCAGAAACATATGATCATCCAAACACTCTCCAAGTTTGGTAAAAATCTGTCTGTTTCTGGACAGATTGTATGTTTCTGCAATGGAGTAACACATGGAAACTTAATTTTAGCTGCTAACATATCCACTTGTACTAATTCAACAGAGGTGAGCAAAGAGATAAGGTCTCTATCTTTGTGGAGCTTTTCCATCTAGAAGGGACAACTAAAATTAAAAAAATAACCAGACAGATACAAAACTGTAGACTATAATAACTGCTAACAAGAAGTACAGCATACTTTGTTGGGATTACTAAAGGTATGACATCATTCAGATTGAGAGGTTCAAGGAGACTAGGAAAAGCCTTGTCAAAGAACGACATTTAAAAATGGAAAATACTGATGAAATAACAGCATACTTTTTAAAAAGCAGAATACACAGCTGCAAATATGCTTTGCAGTTATATATTTTATGCTTTACTCTATATGCTTTATAGACTATAGTTAATGTAAAGGACATACCCATAAACAAATCTGAAAGAGAAAAACAAAAACAAAACAGCTGTTAAGAGTGGTTAAGATTATGGACAGTGTTCATACTTCAAAACTGTTCTTTAATGTTGTTATATTATTTTTATCACAATTAAGACAAGCATAGATATGGAATCTGATGTCTTAGGCTGGGATTTGGTTAAAAGAAAAGAGTGTGTATTATACATAACCCTATGCGATATAGATGGATTGTTAGTAAGGTCTAAAATAAATCAGGTACTTCAGGTGTATAAGAAACACAACTGCCTATTATATTATTTTTACCATAATTAAGACAAGCATAGACATAGACTCTGAAGCCCAAAACTTTCAGTTTACTCTTAAGCTTGATGGAAGAACTGTGACTGAGTAACAAGGCCAATATCATTAACGGAACAGTGTGGCAGAATGGAGCATGAGCTTTGGAGACTGAGAGCCCTGGACTCCAAGACAGCCCAGGCACTAACGAGCTGTGCGACATTGGACAAACTACTTACCCACCTTGGAAGGCTGTTTTATTACCTCTAAGATGGAGCTAACGAGACTTGTTGCCTCATGAAGTTGTTGTGAGGATAAAATGAAAGAGCATATATGAAGGGGCAAATCCAATGGCCAGCACAGAGTATGTGCATAATAAAATTAGGTAAACCTTATGATCATTACTAGCATATAAATTTGGATGAAAAAGTGGGCTTTGAATCAAAAGTCTCCTGAGACAAACAGATGACCAAACTAGAGAAATTAGATGGCTCCTCATCAATCACTGTTGAATTATTTCTTTATGACAATAAGTAAATCAAATAGTGGCTACAGTCATTTTCTCTGAGGCCACCTATACTGTACCCAGAGCAAAACCAAGAAGACCAATCCAAGAAAAATTCTGCTAAAGGAAAAATGAGCCACACAATTTGGCAATTTACTGAAAACAATTAAGAACCTCTTTATTAAAATAAAGCCTCTTGAAACAGTTTCCAGAAATTAGGACAGAATCCATATAAAAATAATGTCAGATTCAAAACAAAATAGCCCTACAAACAAAAATTATACAGCTGAAATTTGCCAAGAGATCGTATCACTATGGCATGCTTTTAGTTTCCAGAACATTTGTAAAGAATAAACTAAGAAAACAACAACTCCACTCATCTATCATACATCTTTAAACACAGACTCTGTCATAAAATGTGAATGTTTCTAACATCAAACATTATGCTATTTTCTTCAACTTAAACATTACATAAAAAATTTTTTTCAAGCATTCATCCACACTCAATAAATCACTGCTTTAAGTCATTCAGTTAAATGAGCAAAAAGTAAAAACGTTTTTGTTAATTGAGTTCCATAGGAATAGAGAACAGTGTGAAAAGAGGAAGACTTTCACTGTTGCTTTGTTGAATACCTGGATTAGACTGACCACCCTTTAAGATAGTCTTTGTGTACTTCGAAACCCAAACGAGCCCACTTGGAGCAGCTGCTCACGGACCAACTGGTCTGCAGAACTCACTGAATGACAAAAGGTTACCTTAATTCAATAAGATAATCAGCACACATTTACCCACCACCCAGAGTCTAACCATCTGCAAGGCGGCAGAGCCAAATGCCTATAAAACAACTGGCAGCATACAGACATGTCCTTGTGTCCCTCATGTCAATATAATGTCCCTCATGACAATGAAATTTCTCTCTTAGCAACGGCTAAAAAGAAGCTGAACTTTCAGAAAATTTCAAGATATTATGATCCAACAACTTGTTAGTAAGTTATTTTTAGTGCTACTGAGATTTCCAGGCCAGATGGGTTATGTGTTTTATTCAATTGAGTCTTGTCCTGGGATAAAAATGTGAGACTCACACGATCTGGATCCTTTCATTGTTCAAAAGGCAAAGTGACCTAGTGGCTTCTAAATAACAGCAGGAACAATGTAGCAGAAAAGAAAAGAGACAAAGGGAGAAAAACAACAACAAAAACCCAATACTAGAGCAACTTTAGAAAAAGAAGTCAGTAACAATTTAAATTGCAAAATCTAACATCTGCCTTAGGCCAGGATACCATTCAGTTAAACATGTAGTAGTGATAGAAACTACCAAATAATAATAATGATCACAATTCAACATTGAAGGTTTAAAAAAAGACACAATGGGCACTATAAACACAATTTACTACAGAAGTTTATATACTTTCAAACACATTACAGTTAAATCAGCAGATGTGGTATTTCCCAAAGTGTGGGGGATTCAAGAAGCTTTGAGGGGAGACTTGAGATATTTGAGGCGATCTGAAAAAGAGTAAGAAAGCTGTTCCCTTTTCGATTTTCTCTCATACCCTCTCACGGAGTCAAAGAGAAAGTCCTGGTTTGGCACTGATATGTTTTTAACACCTCTCTAATGTGTGCTGATCTTCCCTTTGTGAGAGTGAGCTTCAGGCTTAAAACCTACGCAGATAACAGTATCCAGCCACATTTTAATAAAACATTTTAAAATAATGTTTACACTTACCTCTGTTTATGACAATGAGTACCTGATTCCCACTTATGGTGATGATATAGTTCCCTTTCAGTAGATTCACCAATTGTTAACATTTTTGCCTCACACCTTTACACCTGCATCTATTTATACACACGTATTTATACGCACATTTTTGGTTATGCTTTCTGCTGAATCATCTCAAAGTAAGCTGCCGCGGCATGACACTTCACCATTAGATACTTCAGAAGGCATTTCCTAACTCACAAGGACATAATTATAGGTAACCAAAATGCCATCATCATATTAAGAATATTAACATAAATGCATTAATGTCCCCTAATATCTGGTCCAAATTCAAATATGCCTAGTGACCCCCCAATTTCTGGTAGAGAATCCAACCAAGGTTCATGCATGACATTTGGTTGTTTTTTACTAGAACAATCTGGAAAAAAATTAATACAGACATTTATGAAACTGGCGAAAATTGTTAGGGGGACACGCTTTAGGTTGAAAAACACCAAACTAACTAAAAGTTTAAGGCAAGTATGGGGGAAATAATCTAAATACTTAACAAAGAACCCCTTAGCTATTGAACTCATTTATAGCACACGAAGCTCTGAAGGAAAACATGTAAGACCTTCTCCTTGTGAACAGGGCCTTAGATAAGAGATGAAGTCTGAAGATCACTGTCAGACCATACAGATAATATGCCAAAATGTGCTTCAGAGTTCAAATAACTAGCTCGTCTCTTTTGTTGAACAGGCACTGTGACTGGTGACTGTGTTAGGCGCTTAAATGCATTACCCCATTAACTCCTAATTGACAGGCCTATGAAAAATATTTTATTATTCCTATTTTACAGATGAGATGACTGAGACTCAAGGAGTTTAATGGTCCTTTGTTTTCTACTAGAATTTTTTCAAGAAGAATGTACTCAACCATTTCTTTTTCTAACTTTATTTTTATTTTTGGTTTTAGAGAGAGGAGAAGGGAGGGAGAAAGAGAGGGAGAGAAGTATTAATGTGACAGAGAAACATCAATTGGTTGCCGTCCATCCGCACCTCAACTGGGGACCAAATGTGCAACCCAGGCATGTACCCTGACCAGGAATTGTACCAGCAACCTTTTGGTTTATGCGGAGATGCCCAACTGAGCCACACCAGCTAAGGTTCATACATTTCTTATATATCTAAAAAAATAAATTTCAAAAGAACAAAAAGTACCCAAATTATAAACCTGTTCTTTCTTAAAATGTGTCTACAAATATCTGTGTGATATTTACTTACCAGTGCTTTAAAGGGTCTTGGAAGAATACATACAAATTACTAACTATAACTGTCTTTGGAAAGCTGTTTTAGGGGAAGAACATGCACAGCCAATGAGGAACAACTTTTATTTTTCATTTTATATGTTTAAATTTTTGACATTAGGTATGTATGACTTATTACTTCTTGTAAAAGTCAAAAATGCACATTATAATTTAAAATGCCCATATTATTTCAATCATGCTGCCACCAGTATGTTTCAAGTACTATCACCTACTAGACATGTTTGGTTTTAATTTTAGGAAAAAAGTACTGTTTACATTGTTTTACTAAAAAAAAATCATTCTATTATAACTTGTTACAATAAAAATTTGGATATACCATGCATTAACTGTATTACATTATAGCTCCTCAAATCCAATAATGTGTTTTATGTCATTTGCACAAGATTGTCTTCTCTCTCCCTCCTTCCTTCCCTCCTTTCTCTCTCTCTCTCTCTCTCTCTCTCTCTCTCTCTCTCTCTCACACACACACACACACACACACACACACACACAAAATCTGGTCCCCTAATGTGAACATAACCAAAGGACAGACAACAAGAAATAACTCACAAACACTTCTTTACTGAATACAGGCTTCTAAAGTTTTGTAGGTGAATTTATTAAGACTACAGTTTTTAAATATGCTGAGGAAACCTACTATTAAAAGGGATTTCACTCATTAAACAAATAATACAGCATGAAACTCTGGGATTCGAAGTCAGAAAGCAAAGACAGTTGAATATTAAGAAATCAGTTATTGCCCTGTAACCAGGTGGCTCAATTGGTTAGAGTGTTGTCCCGATACACCAAGGTTGTGAGTTTGATCTCCCATCAGGACACATGCAAGAATCAACCAATGAATGCATCAATGATTGGAGCAACAAACTGATGTCTCTTTCCCTTCCTTTCCCAATCTCTCTCTCTTAAAATCAATAAACAAAAAAAAATTTTTTTAAAGAAACCAGTTATTATAATTTATCATATTAAAGATCAAAGGAGAAAAATCTTGTATCTCCATAAGTATTGAAAAGACATTTGATAAAATTAAAAATCCATACTTAATGAAACTTTAACATGATAAATAAATAAGCAAGCATTAGTGGGGAAGATATTGAGGAATCCCCCCAAAACATACCAATATCACCAGTATTCTTTTATATCATTAAGGAGGTACTAGAGCAGATAAAACTCAGACAAGCAAAAGATTTAAGACACATAATTAAGAAAGGAGAAATAAAATTTAAATGATCATTATTTGCAGATCACAACATTACATACATGCCTAGAAAACCCAGGAAAATACACTAAAAAGTATTATATACCAAAGGAGAATTTGGTATATAACTCTCCTTATGATATAACTCTCCTTATGATTTTGGCTAGGTACAAAATATATAAAAATCAGTAACTTTCCTGTATTAAAAAAGAGCCATTAGAAAGTATAATGGAAGAGTCCATTTATAATAGCAATCCAAAAAACCATACCTAGAAATTAATTTAACAGAAAATTAAAATCCTTCAATATACACTACTCACACTCTATAAACATCTATACTCACATACAAAAGACTTTAATGGATGATAATGGCTATATTACAGAAATATTTACAGATAAGATGAGGCAACGCCTGGCATTTCCTTCAGAACAACTCGGTGGTGACAGGGGCTGGGGGAAAGGGTAGGGTGTGACTGCGGCAGGAGCGGTCCTGAGGTGGTTATTATCATAGACGGTGAAAGTGAGCATTGCTCTTGATTTTTTTACATATGCTTAAAATGTGTTACAATAAAAAAATTAAGTAAAATGACAGATTAAAAATTGGAAAGATATACCTGTTCTTCAATATTTAAGCCTCACTATTATAAGAATACCATTCTATGAACTGAAAACTCCAATAAAAGTACAAAATCTTTTCAATACTGGTCAGCTGACTCTAACAGCTATGTGGAAAAGCAAGAAAGCACAATTAGTCAAGAAGAATCTGAAAAAGAAAACAAGGGCCCATTAGCCTACTAAAAAAGGGGGGGTAACAAATGTTGGTGAGAACGTGGAGAAACTGGAACCCTCCTACATTGATGGTCGGGGTATAAAATGGTTCAGCTGCTGTTAAAAGCAGTTAGGGAGTTCCTCAAAAAGTTAAAATCCCCATATGATCCAACAATTCCACTGTTGGTTTATCCTCAAAAGAATTAAAAAACACATATCCAAACATACTTTTCCATGCATGTTCAATACCAGCACTGTTTGTGTTGTCTACAACACACTTTAGATTCAAATACATGAATAGGTCGGGAGTAAAAAAAATGAAAAAGGATATACTATGCAAACAGTAACCAAAGAAAGGTGAAGTGGATATTCTATATCAAATAAAGGACTTTAACATAGAAATCGTTACTAGAACCAAAAAAGGACACTGTGCAATAAGGAAAGCATCAATATATCAAGAAAACATAACATTATAAATATATATGCACCTAAAAACAGAGCCTCCAAACACATTAAGAAAATGGGTCAATATTGAAAGAAAAAACAGACAATGCAACAGTAACGGCTGGAGTCTTCAATATCACACGTCTAATAATAAAATAACCAAGCAGAAGATTAGCCAGAAAACAGAAGTTTTGAGCAGCACTACAAAGCAACTAGACCTAACAAACATCTCTGTCTCCACCCAACGGCAGCAAAATACGCATTATTCCCAAGGGCACATGGAATAGTTTTCAGGCTAGACCATATATATTAGGCCAAAAAGCAAGCCTCAATAATGTAAAAGGATTGAAATCATACAAACTTTGTGCTCTAACTACAATGGAATGAAATTACAAACCAGTAACAGAAGTGAAATTTAGGAGATTCACAGCCCAGTGGAAACCTCTGGTCAATACTGAATGAGAAGCAGGTGGCTGGAGAGGTCAGCCAGCAGAGTACTGGCCAAAGCCTGATGGGCAACAGTTTAAGGCATGCCCAACAGGTAACCGACTCTCTTCCAACTGTGTAAGATTTAATAAAGCAAGGATGTCTGACAAATGAACTTTTATGCCATTAAAACCAATAGCTAATCAGCTAAAATAAACCCTTTTCTGAACCCTCAGGTTCATAAAATGATCATAAGAACTTAGTGAAACAAAGGCTGACATATAGCTAGGTGAGACTGTCTAGAGACCCACAGAATTTGGGGGCAAATGATTTCAAGTGGTCTGCAGAGAATACAGAAATTCTGGGGAATGAGAATACTGTACCAGGAAGGCCACTTGCCTCTTGCCTCCTTCCCTCCTCCTCCCTTCCTCCTTCCCTCAGTCCAAAGCAAAACTGGACACAACCCCTCAGGTTAAACGAGGTTAAGTACAGTAAAAGTTGGAAAGTTAAATGAATTAAAATTTCAAAGGCAAAAGTAAAGCTAAGTATTAAGAGAGACCCAGATTCCTAACAGACATAGAGTTATGTGAATTTTTCAAAGGCATTCTAAAGTGGTAGAAGTAAGAAGTTTATTTTTTCTTTTTAGATTTTATTTATTTATTTTTAGAGAGAGGAGGAGAGAAAGAGATGGAGAGAAACATCAATGTTTGCCTCTTGCATGTCCCCTACTGGGGACCTGGCCCTGCAGCCCAGGCCTATGCCCTGACTGGGATTCCAATCAGTGACCCTTTGGTTCGCAGGCCAGCATTCAACTCACTGAGCCACACCAGCCAGGGCAGAAAGTAAGAATTTGAATATATGATCCTGGAACAATCAGTCAGCAATTTAAAAAAAAAAATGCTTTCATCATTTACCAAAATTAAAAGTTGCAGATTATTTTAAGGACTTAAACATATCACTAAAGACAAACAAAAAACTAAAAGGATGCCCTAGCTGGTGTGGGTCAGTGGACTGAGTGCCACCTGAGAACCAAAGGGTCGCTGGTTGGATTCCCAGTCAGGGCACATGCCTGGGCTGCAGGCCAGGTCCCCAGTAGGGGACACTCAAGAGGCAACAACACATTGATGTTTCTCTCTCTTCTTCCTCCTTTCCCTTCTGTCTAAAAATAAATAAAATCTTAAAAAAAAAAAAAGTAAACTAAAAGGAAATATTAGTAGATGCCTCTCTGAACTAAGGATGGGGAAGATCTTTCTAAAAATAACCAAGAAAAATCACAAAAATTGATGATACTTCATGGGAATACTTCATGATAATACTTCATGGCTCAACTGAATAATATTTGCATATTCCCCAAAATATCAACACAACAAAATACTGACCTAAGCAAAAATGAAGACTTAATTTATTTTTATTTTTTTTTAGATTTTATTTATTTATCTTTAGAGAGGAAGGGAAGGAGAGAGGGAGAGAAACATCAATGTGCGGTTGCCTCTTGTATGTCCCCTGACGGGAACTGGCCTGGCAACCCAGGCATGTGCCCTGACTGGGAATCGAACCGCGATCCTTCGGTTCGCAGGCCCGCGCTCAATCCACTGAGCTACACCAGCCAGGGCAAATGAAGACTTAATTTAATTACACTGAGATGAGAAGGGAAATAGGGGGAAAAAAGGGTATATGTGTGTAAGAGAACTTTATCCTTATTTTTCCTGGCAAGAAGTCAATAGAAAATATCTAAAAATGAAATTCAGGAAACAGCATTATAAGGCCCTCGTTTAAAAATACAGAACTCTGCCAAGGCCGGTGTGGCTCAGTTGGTTGGAGCATCATCCCATAAACCAAAAGGATACAGGTCCAATGGATGGTCAGGACACATGTCTGGGTTGTGGGTTTGGTCCTAGTCTGGGCACATTCAAGAGGTAACCGATCAATGTTTCTCTCTAATACTGATGTTTCTCTCTTTCTCTCTGTCTCTCCTTTCCTCTCAAAGCATGTCTTCAAGTGATGATTAAAAAAAAAAAACAGACCTCTAACTTCCAGAAGAAATGACTAACTATACTTGAAAAGTTGAACATGGCTGCCTCTGGGACATAGGAATGAAAGATTGCGAGATGACCACAACACTATAGTTACTAAGCAACAACAATTTAGCATTAAAAATGTTCAAGTGATTCATAACCAAAGAAATGCAAAGTAAAGAAAGTAACAGGGATCCACTCTTCTCTCTACCACATTAGCAAGGTAAAGTAAGGGCTAAGAAAGCAAGTAGATGCCCAAGGATCTCATCTTTTGCCCAAGAGTATAAATTGGTGCTACCTTTTGGACCAGTTTTTGACACTATGTTCCAAAAGTCTTAGAGAAAGAATTCATGTTTATGCCCCAGTATACCTCCTCTAATAATCTATCTGGGAAGAAATAATTACCCATGCATACACAAATTTTTAGTACCAGTAATACTTGTAATAGTTTAAAAAGTAGGAACATCCTGTCCTGGCTGGCGTAGCTCAGTGGATTGAGCGCAGGCTGCAAACCAAAGGGTCGCAGGTTCGATTCCCAGTCAGGGCACATGCCTGGGTTGTGGGCTAGGTTCCCAGTGGGGGCCACGTTGAGAGGCAACCACACATTGATGTTTCTCTCTCTCTCTTTCTCCCTCCCTTCCCCTCTCTAAAAATAAATAAATAAGTAATCTTAAAAAAATTAAAAAGTAGGAACATCTTAAATGTTAAACAGAGGTATGAGAAATCCTAGCAGCAATTTAACGTCACGCTTCAAATAATCAAGAATACGGAGAAAAGCTCACAACAGATCGTAAATATAGAAAGCAAAATACAAAATTATATAGCTAACATATTCCTCTTTTTATTTAAATATAACAAATATAATAAATAAACTTTTAACAGTAGGCATCTTTGGGGTAAGATTTTCAGTCGTAGTGTTATCACCCCTGAACCCTTCTGAATTTTTCAGTCTGTACAATGAGCATGTGTTATTCTGAAAACAGGTTCTTTTTCTGACTGTTTAAATAACAAGAAATGAAGGAAAAAACAACACAGAAAGGAGGACTTCAGCCATTCATGGACTCCGTGATCAGAGCAAGTCTTCACCAGGAGAGGAAGTCTTCGTTAGAAAGTGATGAAGACATCAATTTACACGTTTTTTTCAAGAGCAGGATGGCCAGGGAAAGGGTGCCAGGGTCTGCTGCCCTCCCCATAGCCCTGGGCTCTGCTGGGCTGCCCCTTCTACCAGGGTTCAGAAAACGCTCACTCACTACCCTGCTATCTCAAGCCCCTGTTGTGGTAGCAAACTGTCCCTATGCGGTCTGTGCTATTGTTATCTCCATGTATGTCTGTCAGCTGAGCAAACTAAGACACAGACTATACTTGCCCAGGGGAAATGTCAGGATTTGAACCTAAGCATTCTGGCTCCAGAGCCACTTCCTCATAAGCCTCCTTTACAAGGATCTTTAAGATCCCTAGCAAGAACTAGGGCCCTGTCCAATTAACACATCTAGACTGTTTCCTGTACCACATACGCACACCCTGTTTGCTCATCTATAAAAAAGGAAAGTTAGCCTCAGGCAGTGATTCCCAAACTTTTGCTGCACAATGGCATTGCCCGAGATATTCAAAAACTTCTAATACACTCTGATTTAATGGGTGTGAGGGTTAATCTGGGAATTGAAATTTTTAACAGCTCTTCAGATGATTCAAATTTGTGGCAAAGTCTGGGAACCATTGGTCTGAGTCAAATGCCCTGTTAAAGGAGAGGAGAGGCTAGAGGCTCCAGAAAAATACTCATAAATATATAAGCCCATCATTCTGAATACAATTTCAGGGGTTCACAAACCCCTGAGGAGTCGTTGAACCTCGACGTAAAAGTCCTGAACTTCGTCACCTCAACAATCACCTGCAACTCTGAAATGTTATTCTCCAGTTGAAAATCATCATACAACAGTTTTACTAAATTAATTCATTAGAGACAAGGTATGAATTTGATGACTTTTGGTTTTCTATTCTGAAGCACAAACACCAAGTTCAATTAATCGATGGTTTTCTTTGGGATGTGTATTGGTTTTCTTGGGATGTATATTTGGGAGAAATGAGGAAAGGGATTAGCAGTATAACCTTACATGACAACACAATCCGAAGTATGTTACCAAATGCAAAAATTTCATGAATGGCTGTTGTGAGAAGGGGACAAAAGAGGGCCCATCACTGAATCATCTTGGGAAAGTTTGGGCTAAGCCAGCTAAACTTCAGAACTTCTCTAGGACTTGAAATCTCAGAATGTTATCAGCACCATTAACATCTTTTTTTTTTTTTTTTTAAGACAGACAACTATACCTATGATGGTCAATTTTTTAAAAATTTTATTTACTTTTAGACAGAGGGGAGGGTGGGAGAAAGAAAGGGAGAGAAACACAGATGTGCCAGAGACAGCGACAGGTTGCCTCTTGCACGCCACCTACTGGCGACCTGGCCCACAACCCAGGCATGTGCCCCCACCAGGAATTGAATCTGAACCACTGACCTGTCTGTTTGCAGGCCCTCAATCCACTCAGCCACACCAGCCAGGGCAGCATCATTAACATCTTAAAGAAAACTATTTCCTTCTACACCTCAACACCATTTAGGAAAAGCCACCTTAAATGAATTTTAACAAGGTTTTCCAGTGAGTCCTATTAAAAACACTTTCTAAAAAATTATTTTAGAGAAAGAGAAAGGGGGAGAGAGAGATTGATTTGTTTTTCCACTTATTTATGCATTCATTGGTTGATTCTTGTATGTGCCCTGACTGGGGATCAAACCACAACCCCAAGATATCAGGACAGCACTCTAACCAATTGACCTTCCCAGCCAGGGCTTATAAACACTTTTTAGTCACTTAGAGGTCCAGGTTATAAGAACCTATGTGTAATTCTTTTCTTTAGAATTTTTTTTCTTCAGGAGAAAAATAACAGGCCAGGTAGTATACTGGTTAAGTGCACAGACTATGAAACCAGATGCCTGGGTTTGAATTCTGGCTCTACTGCACAACAGCTATGGCACTTTGGGCAAGTCATTTTACCTCATGTGCCTCAGCTCCCTCCTTTGCAAACTAAGAATGGAAAGAAGTACTACCTCACAGTCAAGTTATCATAATCAAAGCATTTTAAGTGGTGCCTGACTCATAGTGAGCATTATATAAATGCTGGCTGCTATTACCCATTCCTAAAAAAAAGAACATTTCAATCACTCTGAAAAAGAATCATTGCCCTGGTCATTTGAGGAGGAATCACATAGCTGCATATCTTGGCATGTTTCAAATGGTAATTTTACTTATAATTTGAATATAATTTATATTTTGTAACTTCTAGAGTCCTCGGTACAGTGCTTTATATGTTACAAGAATTCAACAGATATGCTTTGATTTCATCCAAATAAACGAGAGACCTAGAAGGTGGTGAAGTGGCTGTACTCCAACCTGTGTGCCAGGACTGAAATACCAGCTCCAACACTTCCTGTGTACTCTCTCTTGGGCAAGGTACCTTATCTGGCCTGTTTCTTCATCTGTAAAATTCCATTAGTAACAGTACTATATCTCAGGTTTTATATAAAATTATTTTGTATGTATTAAATATTTAGAACACTACTTGGTACACAGGAAGCACTAAGTTAAAACGGTACTAGTATCTGTTTTCATGTCTTTGGTAATGCCTTCAAATCTAATATGAACTGTTAATATGCACATTTACAAGACACGAGTATATATTTTAACCATGTTCTTTTGTTTTTGTTGTATAGCATATCTCTTGATACAACAAAAGAGGAGATGGTGATCTGAAATGATCACGAACACAAATCATGGATTTCAGGAGAGTCGAGGCACTTTCCGTAAGATGCATGGTGATCTTCTACTACGTCAGATTTAAAAACAACCTAAAAAGAGGTGGTCTCAATAATAACAACTTATTTTATTTTGCTCTGAAATCTTTAGATGCTAGAAAAATACATACAATTTGCACCTGATCAATGTTCTGCAAACTGCCTGCAGGCTTGTATTCATACCCAAACAAGATTTATTGCACAACATGTCATGGTAAATTGAAATCGAGATATTACACAATTTTCCAATAAAGAGGTGATTTTATAAGTGGGTATAAATGTTTTGTGAGGATGTAATTGTTGGCATCATGTTATATTTCATAGCTGGTGGAAAATGAGATAAGATAGAAGGTTTACAGGGGGTCAGAGCTCATCAAACAAGAAGATCATCTTTTTTTATAAGCTCTAGAAAGTACGTTTATGGGCTGATAACTAAGCAGTTATTCTTCAACAATTGCGACAGTATTCCAAAGCATTCCAACTAACTGCAGCTACTGCAAAAGATTCTACTAAAATATTGTGAGATGAAAGGAAATGTAGGATTCTTAAGGTTAACTGCCCTTATGAATCTTGATTTGATATTTATGTTTTTCTGAGTTTTTACTAAGACCTGAAAGAATATAATATACATCCACCTGCATGATATTTTTCCTTTTTGCCCAACTTTATTGAGATATAATTTACATATAACATTGTAAGCACAATATTGTTCTTTTTCAAATAAGTCTTTATTTTTCAGCCTACCTAGAGTTCTCTAATTAGAGATTATTCACATTTAAATAATACACATAAAATTCTTCAAATGCTACTTAAATCGTTAAAATGTCACCAAAGAGCCTATCTTATTAAACTGTCTTATATATTTTCATGCATCTGTGGGCATTTAAATGAAAGACCCCCCTCTACAACTTTATGGGCACTTCTCACAAAACATTTTGGATATCAAAACTCCAGTTGTTAAAAACTCTCAAGCTAATCATACCAAATCCATTTTTAAGTTTTTTGTTCGACTGGTGAGTAAATAAACTCGAAATGGAAGCAAAAGGCAGTCTCTGCTTCTGTCCCCATGGAAATGATTCGGGATATATCATCAGAACTAGAACTCAGGCCTCCCAATTCCCAACTTCAACTAGCATTACTCCCATAAACTGTGATTCATTCCTTTCCAAGCAGACTTAGACAATGTATACCACAGCCCCAAAATCTTCAAAGATTTGCAACCTCCAATGCAAAAAAATTGATTTAGATGAGGATATTGAAACCACTGTGTGGCAGGCAGGATATTACCACCCCCCTCACACACACACACAGATGTCCACTTCCTAATGCCAAGAACCTATAAATCTGTCACCCTGCATGGCAAAATGACCTTACACCTGCAATTAAGAACTTTGAAATGGGGAGATTATCTGGGATTATGTAAGTAGCCCCACCTAATCACAAGAATTCTTTAAAAGCTGTCTAGGCTGTGGTTAGGGGAAAATGTGACTATGGAAAAACAGAGAGATGCACTGTTGCTAACTTTGAAGATGGAGGGAAGGGGCCAGGAGCCAAGGAATGCAGGTAGCCTGTAGAAGCTGGAAAAGGTGAGAAAACAGATTCTCTCCTAGAGCCTCCAAAAGAATGCTGCCTTGCTAATACTGTGATTTTAACCAAATAAGACCCATGTTGTATTTTAGACCTACAGAACTGTAAGACAATAAATTTGCATTGTTTTTAGCCACTCGCTTATGGTAATATTTTGCAGCACTAACAGGAAACTAATACATAGTGGATAAAAGGCTATTCACATGGTCTCAAGGTATCACTGCACAGATTACTTATTAACTACAAAAGGAAAAAAAAGTGCCTTTAGTAAGAGATCTGGCAGCCACCACCTTAACTAATTGGTGAAAAAGCACCACTAATAACAAGACAACCTAAAAAGATGTATCCTCTTCATGACAAAAGAGGAAATACACAACATCACCTATGCAGTATCCTTGCCAAGATGTTTACCCTGAATCCAATCATGAGGACACAATCAGGCAATCACTAATTGTGTTGCAGAACATCCTACAAGACAACTGGCCTAAATACTTAAAAAATGTGACTGACAGGAGAAGCAAAATAAAGAGGGAAACTGTTCTCTATTAAAGGAGATATGGAAACCAAATGAGATGTATGATCCTTAACCATATCCTTGATCAAAAACGAAAGTTTGAAGTGACATTTTGGGATCATTTGGGGAAATATGGAGTATTAGATAACACTCTTGTTTCACTGTTGAATTTCTTACATGAGATAATAGTATTATGGTTATACCAGAGAATGTTCCAAAGTTTGTCTGGAAAAAGTCCAGCCATTATTAATGTAACGAGAACAGTTTGCGCAACATTGTGTAACCAGGCAGCCAAGGAGAGTGGACTGGAAATGTGGATGTGTGAACAATAAGGCTTCACTGTCCTAGTCAGTGGGGGAGGTAGATGCCATGCTGAGTGAGCATGTGTACTGTGTGGCTGTGACATTCAAAATGACTGAGCAAGTAAAGCAATGAATCTGCATCAAATTTTGCATTAAGCTTGAACATTCCTCCATGGAAACTACTCAGATGATTCAGAAGGCCACAGCCATGGGCAACTGGGGATTGGCAGCTTCATCCCAATTATGCGCCCACTCATGCATCACGTCTTCTGTGGAGTTCTTTTGCAAAATATCCAATCACCCAGGTGAATCAGCCTTCCTACAGCCCAGATATGGTGCCCTGTGACTTCTGGCTTTTCCCAAAACTAAAATAACCTTTGAAAGGGAAGAGATTTCAGACCTTCAAGGAGATTCAGGAAAATACAAGGGTAGCTGATGGTGACTGGGAGAGCTGTGTGAGGTCCCAAAGTGCCTACTTTGAAGGGGCCTGAGGCATCACTGTCCCATGTACAATGTTTCTCGTATCTTGTATCTTCTTCAATAAATGTTTCTATTTTGCCTAGTACATGGCTGGATACTTTATGGACAGACCTCATATACAGTCATTATTATAACTTAATACCATGGTATCTTAATATCATTATGCTTGCTATGTATTTTCAAATAGTTCAGCCACAAAACATGAGTATGTTTATGCATGTGTGTAAATACATACCCATATGAAAACATACCACACAAGAAAGAGAACAAATGCGACAAAATGTTAACAACTAGTAAATCTAGGTAAAAGAAATACAGCACTTATTGAACTGCTTTTTCAACCCTTCAGAAACATTACAATCTCGTAAATTACAAAGTTAAAGGGGAAATATCTTCCTGTCTCCTTCCATTGCCTGCCTTTCCCACTCTCTTCACATCTTGCCAGTAGCCTAACTACATGAAAGAGCTTATGTTCTTCAAACAGTCCATACTCTTCTACTAGCAGATCCTGTCTGGGGCTGCTTTCCTCACATCTCAAAGCTCAATAGCTAGGGATGGGTTTTGATTATAAGGCAGAAGCTTCTACATGGTATGAAAATACCAGTTTGGGGAACAAGTTGATCAAATATCAAATAGGAATCAACATTTGATGTTCTTAATACTGATATTTAATCTGGGCATTTTTTTGCTTCTCTTACTATTGTTTCCTCTTACCTCATATAATCTTTGTTTTTTGAACTTCATCACTCCCTTTCATGATCTGAGAGGGTCACAAGCATGGCCATAAACCATGGGCAAAAAGCACGACCAGCCGCATCAGAAACTATTACAGAAACATTTAAGTGCCGCCTCTGGCGCCCAGCCCACATCACTCTGAGTATCACAGGCAGCCCAGACCACAGCTTACCCCTTTCCTGTAGGCCTCATTGCTTTCCATATGGTAGCTTACTGACATCAAAGAAGGTGGAAGAAATTATCTAAATTCAGCAGGCTGGTCCCATTCCCTCCCTAGAACTGTGGAAGAGTCACTGATATCTCAATTACCTTTTTTGCAATACCTTTTCCCTGCATGCTAAGATTTTGCAATGCGAAAAAACTGTGTGGGGGTGGGGGGGTGGGCAGGGAAGGAATAGACTGAACTAACAGATGGAGGATTAAGAACAAAAGACCTCCCTGACAGGGGGAACAAGAGCTAAAATATGTGTATATATAGCAACAATCTACCTACAATAATAGTACAGAGGCACAAAAACTGAACTTGTAAATAAAATTAAGTTGCTCTTCTGAAACGCCTGTCTAACCTCAGACAGGAAAAGGCCCAGCATGGTTTCTGTGTGTGATATGCTGTTTCTAATAGAAAGGACACAATCAAGCCAAAACAAACATCTGTTAACCAGTTAAGTTTGTTAATGAAACAAAATTGCAGCTGGTTTTATCAAAGATCAAAAGTGAGGCAAATTAGAGAAAGGATGTATGAACAAAGCTGGTTTCTAAAAAATAATGACTAAAGAATTCTAAACCCATTTGTCAAATTAACACAAATCCTTCCTGGATTTTACTTAGACCATTGATTAGTATTTATTTTATAGCTTCGTAGAGCCCAGCCTCACAGTTTAAATCTAATTGCATTCACTCTAGAACTTTGTCCATATAGTTCATTTTGCAGATTTTTCAAAATATTACCTTTCATAAAACAAATCCAAACAGTTACAGTCTACATTAAGATCCTGCTAATTAAAGGTTCACTTATGAAAGGAACAACAATAGTATACATTTGGAACTCCTGAAGACTGCTCTGGGAAAGCAGTCCAGTCCCAAGCAGAAGCATACCGACAGTAGTTAGCATTTCACCAAGTGCACTGCATACCTCCTTGTCTTACATGTATAACCTCCCCGCCCCACAACGCCTCACCTAAAGACAATGAGATAAGAGCACCCACACACAAATAAAACATACTTTCCTCACAGCCCTGCTAACTCAACATGCCACAAATTACATGGCTGACTCATTTGCTGACTTTAATTTAGTGAGCTAATTGATGTTTATGTACTTAGAAACATTAATAGATTGGAGAGATCAAAGTATCTGTGAAGATGCAAATTCACATTTTAAATATTGGTGTAACTAAAGAAAATAGTTTCATCAAATCTATTGCAGTTTAATGTAGAGGCCAAGAAAATTAAGTTTATAAACAAAACAAAAAGTCATGAATTTTAAAGCTAAGTTTGCTGTTGCAATGGTAAAACAGTGACATTTTCTTGTGTATCCTTTGTATGCTATGATGATACAAAGATAGAATACATAAAACAAACACCCTTTCACTCTAAGAAACATTAAAATGTGCTATTTATTAAATAAAGTTAGAAAGGATAAATATCTTTGCCACTCAAAATACAATTAGAACAAACTAGCAAAGAGCACTTAACTGTTACCTAACTTCAAAGCTATATAGTACAGATTTTCTTAGCGCTGACTGAAAGTATAACAGATGTAGGTGTAATAATCCAAATAGGTATATGGAATACAACAATAAATTCCTGAAAACTGCTGAAAATTCAAAGTTAGTCAAGAAACCACACCCTTTGCATCCTTAATGCTTGCAAGGAAATACCATTAAGGAAATCAGAGAGCAGACTGATCATTCACATCAGGATTCCATGTTGTAGAAAATACAACTACAGTATCAAATACATCTAAGATCTAAAGAGTAGAAAGGAATGTTTACCACTCATTTTAAGAGTCAAAACCCTCTAACATTATGTTTCTAGTTTACCTGAAGCGTATTTCATTAGAACTCTAGGCAAGTCCCATCTTGATAAAAGCTCTAAGTGGAACACGCTGTCATGCCCCAGAGTGCAACAGAAAGACTCATTCACTCTTCATTTCATCTTTCGCTGACTCAACCAACTAGTCTGAGACAATCCTAGGGCTCTCTCAGCGATGCCTCCACAACTACTATCTGCTCACAAAAACCGTCCTCAGATACTCTGCTAATTTTGAGGAACTTCAGAAAATTAATTAGCAACATGAACGACAGACAGTCTTTTTCTTTCCCTGACCTTGGAACAGCAAGCATTTCATTCACCTATTCTTTCACGTCATAATACATTTCTGACTTTAGTCATTCTAAAACTGACTTTCATCCAGACCAATTCCAAAATTCAGGTCATACATAAGAATGTATTTTGTAATATTCAGGGCTTTATCCAACTTTCAATTGAATATACTTAGCTAAGCATTCTCTGAGAAATGTGACATCTGCAATACAAAGGACATCAATTCAAAGGAAAACTAAGGACAACAGGGAGAAGAACATTTGAACTGTACATAATTAGCAGGTAAAAAATACACACATTTCTGCCAAAAAGATGCAGAGTTGTCTGAAACTAGGAACAATTCCCCTTAGGGCTGAGAGACTTCTGGAAGCCTCTGCCCTACCAAAGAACAGTGTGGACAAGTGAATGGTGCTGCAGAGGGCACAGGCAACTGGAAAAGTCCCAGAGAGAGACAAGGAGGTTCTCTCTAGGGCAAGGATAATGGGACGAGAGAATAGAGGACGAATGGAGAAAAGTGAGGAAGGAAAATCTAAACTTCTTTAATTTACGACATTTCTACAACACAAGAAACTGATGCATGATGACATTCATCTTCTATTTGTGGAAATATTTCATACTAATAACACTGCCAAAAACTGTCATAAAATAGCTCCCTAAAAAGGGTGGGGACAACTAGAATAAACAACTTAATAAGACAAGATAACAAAAAATAAAACACACTTGTTTCTTAGCCTCACCTCTGATCATCTGTGCTTCTTTTTAAACTCATCTTTTCTTCTTATTGACAGCATCATTGTTTTTGTAATTATATTTGAATGTTTTTGTAAAATGTAAGTGATTTCATTTCTTAAAAAAAAAATCAAATGCCTTACGTGACATTAGAAGTATCTCCTTTTTCCTGCATAGTCTAGAATGAAAGGTCCCATTTATTAAGAACTGTACTAGAAACATACCAAGATTTGACATGAAATAAATTTTAGGAAGGTATTCCCAATAAAGTGAAATACCAAGGAATCTATTTAAAACTGAACTAAGTCAATTTTATAAAAATGCTAAGGCCCAAATGTTAAAATGGAATCTTAATGCTACTAAGTCTGTGGTGATAAGTGAAGTCTCTCTTAGAATATTTGACTTTCCAAAGTCCTAATAATCTGACCTAATTGAGCTTTACCACTTTTAATGAGAAACACTAATACTATCCTTTAGGAGTTCCCTCATGAAGTCAAAGATAGAGTGTTATCTTCAGTGGTTTAATTCATTTCTATATCACCTCACCAAAGAGAGCTTTCTTAAATAAATACAAAGAAGTCCCACTAAGAAGCCAGTGTGGTAATATCCAATTTGAATTCTCTATCAGAAGATGTGCAATTACATTTCAGAAAGGAAAGCAGCCTTCTATTTTAACTTGCATTGTATTCTTCCTAGCAGTCATGCATAGGAATGATGATGATGTTAAATCTAATTAGATACAGATTTACTATTTTCCCTACTGCTTTCCCATATTGCTAATATCACAAATATTACGTGCTTTAAAAAATGTAATAGGCTCCTTGCAGCTACCAAATTTAAAATGCCAGAAATCTATTTGTTCGGGGAAAACTGCTTCTAAGAATCTGTGGAACTAGAAGAGATACTTTCACTGTTAGTGAAAAGTCACTGCTGTGGATCAGTATACAGCCCAGCAGGAAAGAGGTCTGGAGTCAGACTCTCGTTAGAATCTTGGCTTTACTACCCACCAGCGCTTTAAGTGACCTTGGACAAATTACTTAGGCTTTTAGCCTCAGTTTTTCATCTGTAAAGTAAGGACAATACCCTACAGCCCTAACAGTTATTGTGATAAGGAGATAATAAATATAAAGCACTCAGAATAGTACCCGCATTTAAACCTTAAGAAATGTTATTTTTTTACTACTTTTTATTCTTTTCTACAGTTAAATGAAACTGCTCAGCCAAGTAACTAGAATAACAGCTTCTTTGAAAGACATCAGTTGACTAAATTGTAATTGAGATTACTCTCTCTGTACAAACAGCTGCTATTTATATCACAAATGTCCTCCCACAATGCAAACTCTATAGACTTCTAGCACAAAAACAATGATAATCTGTCTTTCAAATATATTAAAGTCCCGTATACAGGAAACTACAGTACAACCAACCAATACAGATCCAAGTTCAGCAGCCAAAGCAAGATAATCATTAGTGTATTATGGTTTTAGAGTAAGAAATTCAAAATATTTTCTACAGTACAAGAGAATGTTCGCATTGGCTATTTTATTTAACACTTTGGATCCCTTTGGGAATCGGATAAAAACTTTAGACCTTGACCCTAGAAAAATATGTGGATACATATAACTTTGATTTCAGGAGGTCTTGTGGTCCCCTTCCCCACACTCATTCATGGAACCAGGTTAAAAATTTTTATTTCATTTACTTAGCAACTTTGCATGGTTTTCAACTATTTACCACCTGCAATCTCAAAGGGCAATATATTATGATGTAATTTTTATTACATTTTATTAAGGAAAAATGCTATTATAATATACAATACAAACAGCATAATACATTGTGGCCAAAATAACTTAACCTCATTTTCATTTATTGTTATTCTTAAGAATAGATTATAATTATTCAATACAACTGATCTCCAAATTTCATCAAGCAAAAATTCTAGGACACATTGTCTCAGCTTTCCTTGTTACATGATGGTGCTAACTGGACAATTTAGAGATCGGCATCACAAAAAGAGCAGTAACAATTGCATGCTAAGCAATATATTACACTGTTCTCAATCCAAGACACTTTCAGAGATGAATTTTCCTTTAGACTAAAAATACTTTGGTACAGATGCTGTAAGAAAAAAATATGATAAGGTTAGCAAGAAATGGTGGGCAAGGTGAAAGAGGACAGGAAAGGAACTACGGAAAATCTGTATTGGCTCCACTATCACGGGCAAAAATGTCCCCTGGATCACAAAATTATTGAAACCTACTATCAAATTGCCTAAAGCTGCCTAAATTAGTCCACATACCTGATCACTATAAAACCTTAATATACTCTAGGGTAATGTATATATTTTAAAAACAAAGATATTCAAATCCATCAAGAAATGGCTCCATACTCCCTTGAGGAATTTCCTAATGTTGTAAGCTTTTATAAAAATATTTAATGAGAAACAGAAGTGCTTAGTGTGGCTGTGTCAGACACAGGAATTAGGATTTAAATCACCTGTTGTATTTTTTTTAAACAAATGTTATTAAAAAGAAATTTTCATAGGTTAACTTCTTTGTTTATGCCCACATTCTCTCACAAAGCCTTGGGAGTTGCGCACACAAAGACAAATACCACCAAAGGATAAAATAAATGTTGAGGAAAACTGATAAAATAAAAATGAGGTTAAGATATAAGTGCTAGGGTTCAGATTAGTCCATAGGAAGGCAAACCACCTTGTCCTACCCAGTTTCTCGAGCTGGGTTCCTATCAGCGTAAACCACTGAGGGAAGCAGGATCTACCTTAAAGGCTGGCAGTATCCAAAGAGAAAAGTATGCCATCAGTATAGCCATCAGTACACAACTTGCCATACATTTGTTTCTATCACTTCAAAAAATGTAGTTAACATTACAACCACCCTTTCTATCAACAATGATTAATGATACATGTTTACAAGACGTAAAGTTAACTCATATAAATGTATCCACTTGCCCAAAGGACAGACAACAAGCCCCAAAACTAAGGATCTGGATTATTATAAACAATTTGCTGTTGCTCTACTTTGGTTGTAGTTTGGGCCATAATTTCAGTAGCTTTGAAAGAGTAACTTAAGGAGAAATCTGCCATATATGTATAAATACTCCAGAAATTACATAAGGCCCAGAGAAGTCAAAGAGCATAAGAAAAGAAACATTATGAGACAAAATAAACATTCAATTTCAAAATAAACACCCTCTGAGAAGTAGGCAATAAAAAATTACTTCAAATGGAAATAGGCAGGACTTATGCCACATATTAAAACAATTACAGAAATGCATAGACTATCAGTATTAAAATACTTAGTCTATAAATTCTTTGCTGAAAATAATAATAAAGAGGAAAATATACATTATACCTCAATAAAGCTGAAAATGAAGATAAATAATAATTAAAAAGAAAAACATACAGTGGACTTCCTTACACTTTTAAAAACACTTATGATCCTGCCTTGAGGGTGAAGGATCAAAGCTACCTATCCTGGTCACTTCACACACTTGCCAGTTAGCACATCAGCAATTACAGTTTAAAAAACAAATCACATTAAGTTCTTCGTCAAACAATGAGGAAGCCCTCAATACATTGTAAAATAATATAAAGCACTTTATACTGTAAGACAATATACACATTCTAAATATAAAAGTCTGCTCTAAGGCAAAAACATTTGATTTGATCAAACTTTACTCAGAACTTTTGTCCACATAAAATTTAACTGAAACTACACAAGTCAAATGGGCAATATGTAGAATGCATTAACATTCTCGCTTCACTTACCTGGTCTTTCTCATGGGGTAGAAGGCTGACAGGTGGAAGCGAGGATGGGAAAGCACTGGGATATTTGGGAGCCCCTTTGCCATCTGAGCTCCCATAATTGACCCTGTACTGCGGTCCGTCTTTCAGTAACCTCCCATTGTTCACTGCACGTTTGGCCCCCAGTCGCAGCCGCTGCTGAAAGGCTGGGTTGTTGGTGGTGCTTGTGAGATCATTTTGACTTCTGAGATACTTCTCTATGTTCTTCAGGGAGGAGCCATTTGGCTCCTCAAGTCCTTCAATTGCTCTCCTTAAAAGTTTATTCCAATCCACATTGCGGAGATCATTACATGTTCCTCTGGACCCCTTGGTTGATTTAGGAAAAGTGCCTGGTTTAACTGATGAAAAGCGCCCAGGGTTGTCTGGGTCCTTATAGGAGGCAAGGCCTTTGTTGGTGACTTTGAGAACTGAGCCATCCTGAACACTGAGCTCCAGCTGTTCAGAGACTGTCTTCTTATCCAACCCATGGGAAGTACTGACTGCATGGCAGATTCTCTCCTCAGAGGGCCTTTGCTTCTGCTTTTTAATTTTCTGTATAGCTTCAAGAATCCACTCTGTATAAAGTGGGTTTGCAAGTTTTACCATGGTTGACAAATGACTTCTTCAATACAAAAGTTACCCATAGAGGTTCTCCTTGTATTTAACAGAACTTGCACATTTAAAAGTCATTTACAATTCAACGAATGGGCAGAGTATTCCAGAACACAATAAGCAACATCTTACAAATAAACATCCATCCTTAAGAGATTAAAAAGAGATATAACAGGCAATGTTGATAGTTGTCTTATTTGACCAACAGGAAAGACTGCATTTGGGTGAAGAACATCTTTAAGTAGGAAATCAAGACCTTGAAGGATAAAAAGGGGAGAAGGATCTTAATAAAGGGACTTCTAAAAATAAATTAAAAGACTCTTCAGTATTACTTTTTCCAATGCAAAATGACCCCAGAAGTAATGACAGGAAAGTATTATGTAACCAACTCTCACTGACAATATTTTCCAACCAGAAATTGGGTCTTAGTCTGAGAAAGAACTTTTTTTAGGACTTTTCACTTGTTATTTATATGAGGTCACTTATGGGGCATTTCAAAGATCACAACTAAGTTATATGTTTAATGGATAACCTTTATTGAAAGTAATAAACTTACATGAAAGTGGTTCGAGATATATGTCTATCATAAACATAAAATCAAAATCAAGAGTAAGTCTATGATACGAAAAATCTGATGGAAGTACCCTAAACTTACTTTAAGATATCTTAAATCTAAAAAGAACAATAATCCTGATTCTTCTATTTCAACTAGATATTTCTCAAGCCTCGCAGATAAGTAAATTTCCCATCTAGCCACTTCTACAGAATCATATCCTCCCATCCCTTTAAAGAGTCTGTGACACTTTCTAACCCACAGGTTGGAAAACTGAAATGAATATAGTAACATAAGCCTTTACCTTTTAAATAATGTAGCATTTTAGGTACCTTATTACCTAGTGAACTCATGAAACTCAGTACATAGAAGGTTCACACAAATCTGATTCCAAGTAGACAGTGGTACTGCTCTGTGAAAGCCTCTTGGTGTACACAAGAACCATCCTGGACTTCTCGTCTTAGGTATACCTGCAAAGAGCACCTGGCCTAGGAGTTGGGTCAAATGTGGGCTCTAAACTTGCTTCTGCACTGATAACATTCACATCTTAACTCTTTTTATAGTTTAAAGTTTAAGACTGTGCTCACATATAACTTAATCATTTATCTCCAGGACAGCACTATGGGGAGACTGAGGCTAAGGGGAAGACGGAATTCACTCAAGGTAACTAACAGTCAATAGTTCACTTAAGGCTCAAACGCCATTATTGTAAGTCTAGCACTATCTTTACAGAGCCACAGTTGTCTGCTCTAGCTGGTTCTTCCTCTGTCATCAGACTAATGGAATGAATGCCAGCTCTACCATGTCTAAGAAAGAAACCCTGGGTAAGTGACTTAAGTTTCAGTCACTTCATCTGTAGGGTAATAATAACATATGCCTCACAGAATTATTCAGAAAAATAAGTGGACATAGTATGTAATATTTGATTATGCAGTCATCACTTCCATCAAATGTGATGTCAACACACTGAAAAATGTCTCATAAAATATAAAAAGTCATCTCTGGTTATTTATTAAGATTTAATGTACCTTAAAAAGAAAATTACTGCTTTCTTCAAAACTTGAGCCAGATATCCTGAAAAATACAACATCTGTTTGCAAAGATTCTATTGCTGAAAAACAACTGGGCCACTGACCTATATTTATTCTGTCAGCTTGAAAGCCGCCAATTAAAAAGGACTGTCCTGCTTGCAATCAGGAAACTGTAGGTTCACTACATTGTTCCCCCTCGGATTCAAAAACTTGTGGCTGAAGGGACTGTTAGAGGTCAATCAGCCCAACTTATTCAGTAAGAAGATCCCTTGTTTAATATTTCCAACAGATGGGGCATGAAATCTCAAAATACTTCCAGTGATTGAGAATTTGTCACTTTTTCAGGCAGCTCACTCCACTATTGGACAGCTCTAACTGTAATATATTTCTTGTTCAAAGGAGCCAAAATCTGCCTCCCTGTTATTTCTACGCAGTAGTCCTAGTTCCTACGGAACGATCTCAAGAATTCTTATTATTCTTTAATATGACAGGCTTTCAAATATTTGAAAACAAGTATCTTTTGAAAACAATATCTTTTGAAAACCACTACAACCAAAACCCATTCTATCTCCAGCCCCACTTTAGACCATTCACATCCCAGTTCCTTCCACTTCGACATATCACATGGCTTCCAAACACCTCTTTAATGCTCACTAGTGGCTCATGCCCATCTTAAAATCTGGCAGTCCAGGCATTATCCAGCTATAAATACAATCCAAGGTTACAGGAACTTTCTTAACAGGCCTGCCATACAACTGGCTATGCTAAGCATGCAGTCCAAATAAAAATTCCAAATCTTCTTTCAAAAATGCTGTCAAGCTGAGTCTTTCCATTCCCTTCCTTTTGCAAATGTAAATGCTGGGATTTAAATTTTATTACAGTTCAAGTTCATTTTGTCAGTTTGAGTCTATCTTCCAACCTATTAAAACTGTTTTGTTTGATTCTGTCATCTGTGTCTATCTGCAAATATAATAAGCATGTCCCTCTGTGCCATTATATAAATCACAGACTTGGAACACGGTATGTCTAGGAATGAAATCACAGTGTAACCACTTTCATGGAAAAACACCAGAATCATTCTGTATTAGAAAGCTTAGAACAGGAAACTGATCTTTCCAAAGTAAAACGGTTTGGGGCAAAATTTCATCAGAAGACATTTTACTGTGTCCCAGTAATTATTTTGTCTTTCATCATTAATTCAGGATGAATCAACTAAAATAATTTGTACAAAAATACAAATGGAGGAAGCAGGAAAAGAGGTCACAGAGAAGTATTCAATACTACAAAGTTGCTTTCAGGCATCTTGGTTACAAAAGCAAATGAACATACATTAAAACAAAACATGGAGCATAACTAATAAATACCCAGAATATACCTTCATGACAAGCTGTTACCACAATCCTTACCCACAATCAAAAGAATCATTCATATCCATTACCAACACATTTCAGTAAGATTGACATTTTATAGAAAAATATAATAAGGGAAAATACCAGAATTGGAACTCCTAATGTTTTAATAGTCCATGACAGAAAAAGATTGTCCAGATCTTCAGGAAAATCTGCCAAAAGAAAAAAAGTAAATATTAATTTGGGCATGAGGACATCCCTTAAATTCAGCAACCAACTATGGCTCTCCAAAACTATTCAACATACTCAGCTACAATTAGTTTATTAGTATTGGGTTGACCAAGAAGTCAATTTAGTTTTTTCCAAATGATGGCTCTAGTAGTGCTTAGTTGTCTTTAACTTCATTCAAAACAATTTTGTTAGATTATAGTGTGACAGCTGTCATATCAGCATGCATTTTTAAAAAAACTTATCAAAATTGGTGAATTTTTGTGCAGCCATTATAATACTGAAGATGAAAGAAAACACATTTTCAGTGTATTATGCTTTATTACTTCAAGTAAGGTAAAAATGCAGTAGAAATGCAAAATAAAAGATTTGTGCAGTGTATGGAAAAGGTGCTGTGACTGATCAAACGTGTTGAAAGTGGTTTGCGAAGTTTCTTGGTACTACTGACATTTCAGTCAAATAACCCTTTGCTGTGGGGCTATCTTATGCATTGGAAAATGTTTAGCAGCACCCCAGGCCTCTACCCATTAGAAGCCAATAGCAGGAGATAGCTGACACACTCGAAATATCCAAATCAATGACATTATTGGTAAAAAATGAAAGATAAGTCTTTTATTTTACAGAAAAAACTAAACAGACTGTTTGGCCAACCCAATACACTACCTTTGGTGATGTATTAACTCTTCCAATTACTAAAGTGTAATTAAGAACGAGGAATTCGGGAAAGGAAATGAAGCCCCAAAGCAAGTAACTAAAAAGGTAAATTCTAAAGCCAGACCTGCTCTCCAAATATTAGAAATCAGTTTGTGATACACTCTAACAAAGAATCTCACCAAGGGAAAAAATATCCTGCTGTTACTCAAATAGCCAGGCAGGTATAACATTTTATCTGGAGTGGGGAGGGATGGAGGTGGGGATCAAACATTGTTTAAAAGTCAGTATTAACTTTCCCAGGCAATTTTCACTATTTGTCTCAAAGGTCACCCGGCATCCAGGTAATGACTGATATCAAGATCAGGCCTATAGCTGAGCCTAAGAGAAGGACACACAAGTTTCCATCATAGGGTAGTGATCATTTTTACTTCAAAGGCAAACATTGTGAATAAGTTTAAAACAACACTGAATAACCGCATGTTGATCTTATACAAAACCAAGCAACCTTAGATCCTCCTTTCCCCTCCCCCAGCCGCACACACACACCCCACTCCTCAATTTAATCTCAAAATTAGCTCTCATCTGACACCAACTAACAGAGCTAATTAGGCAGAAGCAAATGTAACTCAGCAGCTCTCTGCTACAAGCAGAATCAGTGTTTTTTAATACACACATAGCTAGTTAGGAGAAGAGCAAAATCAGAAGTCTCTTTTCTATAACCAATTCTCAACTAAACACATGTATATTATCCACTTGTATATTATCCACCGGAAGTTTTTTAATCTTAGGCTGGTTTGTTTCTGACTCCACTGGCTCCACTGTAAATTGGTGTACCCTAAGAGAAGAGATTGAACGCTAATTTAATTTTGGTCTAAACAGTATCTAACTAGAAAGACAAATCTACAGGAAAGAAAATGCATTAATTCATTCACAAGACAAACAAATGCTTTTTTTCCTCCTGATTTGGAATCATCCACATGGCTTCTCTTTTTAGAGCACTAGGGTTTGTTTCATATGTACACAGGATATTCTATCAGTACAACCCTAAAAATCATTATTCTCCTTTCATTTTTCTATAAAAACTTGAAAGTTTACCAAAAGGCTATCAAAAAGGGAGTGAATCATTCCAAATTAATTCTGGGGGCTCATACTATATCAAATTAAATTATTCTATCTTCTGAGATTGTAAATCATTTTATTTTTAACTACCAAATAATATCAGTAAATTATATGGTTGTATCATACAGCCTTATAATAAAACACTATTTACACCACTCATTAGAAACCATTCTAAACAGATCTAGAGAAATGCTTAGTCCAACACTGAGCTTTTGGCTTCATTAGTATTATATAAATATCAACACTATTCAGAGATATTCATGTCAGCATAAGAAGAGTCAAAATACCCTGGATCATAAATATTATGTGAAACTTCCTCCAAGCTTTTACTAAAGCTATGTGTTGTTCAAAGCCAATGTCATAACATTCGAGTCATGAGATTATGGATGAGCCAAAAACAGTGATAGAAAAAATAAAGATTAATAACAGAGTCTACTTTTTTGTCATCCCAAGTTGTACTTGCTAAAAGTTATTTTTAGCTCTCACTTTTATATGCTCCTGGATTTTTTCATAGCCTATTATGTAACTGAGTGAGGATTCACATCTTAACAGTATCTTCTGAAACAGAACATAGACTGCTCAAGGAAAGAGACATTAACTGCTTCTGTAACCACCCAGTACAGACTACTGGCAGTTGCTCAAAACAGCATCCTCACTCAGCAAATATCTGCTGTCTGACAACATTGAACATCCATATGGTGATATTTGTTAACTTTCAGGTCCTAGATGCATCTATTTTCCCTAAAATTACTGCTTGAGGCCCAGAACATGTGAACTGTGAGGTAAGGTTATAAATACTAATCAAAATCACCAACAAATACCTCTGGAGATGCTGTTCTGGAGCGCAGTCCCACAGTACCTGCTATGGGGGTGAGACACAACTAAGCACTGTCTGGTGGCTCCCAAAAAATTAAACATAAAATTAACATATGACCCCAGAATTCCATGTCTAGGTATATAACCCAAAGAAATGAAAACAGGTACTCAAATAGTAAAAGTACACACATTCATGAGAGCACTATTCACAACAGCTAAAAAGTCAAAACAGCCCAAATGTCCACCAACAGAAGCACGGGTCAACAAAATGTGATATATATCCGTACAATGGAATATTATTTGGTCATAAAAAGGAATAAAGTATTTACTAACACATGCTATAATGTGGATGGAACCTCAAAAACATGTTGTGAAAGAAGCCAAACGCAAAAGGTTATGTACCATTTAATTCTATTTATATGACGCATCCAGAAGAGATAAATCCATAAATAGAACATGGATTAGTGAGGCCTGTGGGGGAGGGGGAGGGGTTTATTTTGGATTGATGAAAATGCTTTGGAACTAGATAGAGGTGGTGGTCACAAAGCACTGTGAATATACTAAATGTCACTAAATGGTTTGCTTTAAAGTGGTTAGTTTTATGTTATATTAATTTTGCCTCAAAAAGTTACTCTTCTTAAAAAGCACTAAATTTTAGTAATATCAACCATTTTCTGACAAGTATTGTGGACCAGTTACTTCCCATATATTATCAATAAACCTTAAAATAACCCTGTGGGGTAGCATTGTTTTGCAAAAGAAAAACCGGACACCAGACCACTGAGTCCTGAAGAATTCTGATTCAGATGTTAAAACCTACACTTTCCCCCTCTGCACTGGTTTTCAAACTGGGATCCCAGGATCTCTCGTGAGAAAGTGCCCCACTGGGTTAAATACTAGGGCCACTACCCCTGCACCAAACAAAGCACCTCCGCCTTACCTGTTCTATCTTTAGTGGGCTTCTCCATAAAATTTATTTTAAAGAAAAGTTTCCTCTGATTACAGAAGGATAAAAGTCTGGAAAAAACTGCGACTATACCTTGCTCAGTGTGGATGAAGAGAGCACCCGTTGGACGGATGGGACTTAAACTGGACCTTGAAAGACAAGGCAGAACTTGGATCACTGCCTGGTCTCTTCACCCACATTCAAATCCTTTATGGACCAATGCAGACACCACCTTTTTAGAAGCCCTAGTGTTCTTTGTCTAATAGGAAGCTTTTAGCTTTCTTAATATTTTGGCATTTATTTTGTGCTTTGTATTATGCTTATTTGTGTACTGACCTCATCTCCCTTACTAGACTAAATAAAATTCTTTTAAAAAGGATTGTTTGATTCATCTTTGTATGTCCCAAGATTTCCCAGGACCACAAATCAAACATAAGAGGGGTTCATTTCCTACTTGTTAAATGAATGAATCAGTGAATGAATGAATGAAGGGAATCTAGAAAGCACAGAAGCTGAGAATGAGCTGTAAGACAGAGGGACACTAAATCCATGTGCACACCTAGCAAGGGTATGTGTTACAGGTGAGTAAGAAACAAAGGTGCCTGTGACAAAAGCTAGGCCGAGGCATGTGAACACAATGCACGAAGGGATAAAAAGCCACTGCGGGAGCAGTGACACAGTAGGACATAACGGAGTACATGAGTGCACACGTACGCACATGCACACACTGTTGCACGTTTGAATCACTCTGGGTCCAGGACCCACCCAGTACTGGTTGGAGGAAAGGATAACTGAAGGAACAAACAAAAGCGACCAGTATTTTATTTCTTCAAACATCAGTCTGGTTCAACTTGAAGTCTAACTCAGCAGCAAGCCCAGGATAAGCACTCAACGAATGTTAGCTAAATTGAATCCTTAATTCCCCATCTTTTTAGAATAATGCTAAATTCTTTCTCACTACTCATTAACATAGAGAGTTTTTTAATTCATAAGCTAATAATGTTTTCCAAGGATTTCCAAAAGGCTAAATCACCATGAAAATTATTTCAACCAATACATATTATATTAATTGGAAGTTTAATTTTTCATGTCATGCTCTCCTAGTTGACAATATCCTTGTTATGTCATTAAACTATAATTGTGTAAATCTGCTTCAACAAACAATAACTGAACCATCAATAAACTATTATGGCTTCTATAATCCCTAGCAAAGATTAGTTTCAACATCATAATCATAAATTAGTACAGACATGTCCCAAATCTCCTGGTGAAGCCCATGAATTAGGTCTGCAAAGTCACCCCTGCATTTAAGTGCCCAGTAGTTTGTCTCTAAAGTTTAATCACACTGTTAGGAACCTCACAGGAAATTTGATCCCTGGTAAAACAGAGGATTTTAGAAGCAAGATGAAAAGTCATTTAAAGTCATCAAGCCTTTGGAGCCAGGATACACTGATTAGTAATGATGATATTATAACTAAGCACTTTCACTTAAGAAATAATCAACTAAATTTACAGTGTCTTTTTCCTTTGGCCTTTAAAAAATTCCCATTCAATTCTAGATTTCTTCCTCATCACAAATTAGCTTCAGCTGGGTTTTAGTGACAAGGACTAAGAACAATATATTAAGAAAAAAATCTAACATCTAAATTTGTGAAAGATTATCTTGAAAACAGATCATTTAACTTTATCACAGATGTCTTCAAACAGGATAACCAGTACAGCCTGGAAACAAAATAGGGTTCCCCTTTGAGACTCTCAAGAAAATGATAGATCTATTTTTTTAAATGAACACATGTACATACAGACATTTGCAGATAATTTCAAGGGCTTTCAAGAACCTCTCTTGCACATCCAAGAGGATCCCTTGAGGTCCACGGTCTACACTAACTGTACCCATTTTAAATTTAATTTTTTTACACACAGAGAGGTCAATAATTTTATCCAGTTTTACAATACATAATTATCTCTACGTGCTTTAATTAGGACATGTTACACTAAAAGTAAAACTATTTTCATTGCTTTGTTTTTGTTTTTTAGAGAGAGGAAGGAAAAGAGAGAGAGAGAAACATCGATTTGTTGTTCTACTCATTTATGCATTCACTGATTGCTTCTTATATGTACCCTGACTGGGGATCAAACCTTGACATATCAGGACAATGGTCTCATCAACTGAGCTACCCAGCCAGGGCCTCATCATTTTGGGGTGTTCTCAAATAGGCTTCTGAAATCTTATTCCAAAAGGACGTGTGCTATGATGGGAGATATCCAGAGTGTTCAGGGATTAAGTCCTCACTTTCTTATCTACCTAAGCTGCGGGTATCGGACAGGTTACTTAAGCAATCTAAGTCTCAGTTTTCCCATCTGTTTTTGCAGAACTGTGTAAGAGGAATACTTGAGATAACAAATATGAAAGAACCAAGGATGGTGACAGACACATAGCAGGAACACAATAAAATGCTAGCTCATAAAAGGAAAAAGGGCAATACAGTCAGCTGGAGACCTGTAAAATCTAATCTGGCTGAACTTGTCTATGTGACCATTTTCTCCTAAGAGACAGCAGAAGTCAGCACATAGCTCTTAGTTTATAGTTGTGGAGAAGTAAAAAATCAAGAGAGAAAACAGAAGAAAGTGAGGAAAAATAAAAATATATTTATAAAGGTGAGGATGGGGTCAAGAACAGTATATTTTACTCATAATCACACATCTTTTAAGGTCAATAAAGGTTTTAAAAGATAATACTGCACAGAATATCTACTTGACCTGAGGGTAGGAAAAGTCTTAAAACAAGACACAAAAAGCACTAACCATAAAGAAAAGACCAATAAATTTGACTCCATTAAAATTAAGAACTTCGGTTCATTTAAAGACACTGTAAAGAGAGTGAAAAGGCAAACCACAGAATGGAAGAAGGCATTTTGCAACATACACACACGACAAATGATTTGCTTCCAGAGTAAATAATGAATTTCTAAATAGCAATAAAAGACACACGGCCTGATTAAAAAAAAAATGGACAGACTTGAACAGGAACTTTACAAATGGAGAAATTCAAATAGCCAACAAATACATGAAAAGCTGTTCCACTTGATAATTAATCAGGCAGATGTAAAGTTTACCAGATTGGCTAGTTTGAAAAGCTAACAAGACAGAGCTGGAGCAGACAAGAGGCAATGTGAACTCTCATATATCACTGGAGGGAATATAACCTGATACAACACTTTAGAAAAGTTTCACTGGTACCTAGTAAAACTGAAAACATGCATAACCTTGTGACTAGGGGACCATACAACGCATCATCCAAATCCAGGTATTTTTGAGAATTAAGGGTGTTATATTAATGGTTCCTCTAGGACAACAGGCTTAAGCCATGATAAATGGTCACCCTACCTACGAACCAGCAATTCCAACTCCTAGGTGTACAACTTAGAAAAACACGTACACATGTGCACCAGATGACCCGTATGGGAACGCTCATAGCAGCTTTGTTCACAATTTCCCCAAACCAAGAAAAACTCAAACACCTAGCGACAGTGGAATGGATAATACAAAAGTTGCACAGGACTGTAAGAGTCCTACAAAAAGATGCTTAAAGGTGCTTTGGAAATGCAAATTAAAGCATTATAAAGAAGAAATTTCCCTTCATCGCACTTCTCCCATCATGTATCATTTACTATTCTGCAAGCAAATTAACTATCCCTACAGCTCACACATCCCTACTTTCATAAAACAATTTCCTTTTCTCTCCCTTTATACTAATACAGGCATCTGTATACAAGAAAACTGAAGGTATTTTGCAAAGAACTATCTAAAAGACCGAAAAGTCATCTGTTAGGAATCCTGGCATTTAACAAAACCAGGTTAGTTAAATCTTCATCTAACCAGTATAAGAAAGTCCATGAAAATTTCTGAAGTGCATTAAAATTATTTATCAAACTTTCTCAACCATCTTCCAATACTCACTCTATTTTGCTTTCCTTCACTTATGTCTCACATCTGACAGTTTCCACCTTATCTCCACAAACAGCTCGAGAGAAACATTTAGTGTAACGGCAGTGACACAATATCCACTCTACTCTGAGGCCTGGGTATGGCTGGTAGGCAAACTTCTACTGACCAGCCAGTCATTCCTCTAAGTTCCTCTTTTAATGTTAAAACCTTCCTCTGTCTCTATCTTTTTTCTTTTTAACCATCCCTTCATCTCCCCCAACTTTCAACTCAAAACAGACATTCGGAGGTAAGAATCATATCCTTTACTGAAACATGTTAAGTTAATCTTTCCTTCTTAAAAACAAAAAGACTGTCCCAATTCATTTTGATACATGTGTGAAGAATTTATCAGTAGCAAAAGAATGGGGTGTTTTATTTCAGGCTACCCCCAAAAATCTAAAGTACACAAGTAAGACAGAAAGAGTGCACTTTACTCATAGTCATAACAAAAACAAACGAACAATACACACACCTTCTTTAGAGTGCCACAAAACTAACTCTATTCCACCATTACTAATTCCCATATGCTACTTCCACCTCCTATCTATAATGAAAGAGTCTTCATATACTCTTTACCTTTAATATCCTGGTACCTCCACCCCAAACATACCTGGTTCATTGGTTTCTTTAGCATACCCCCAAACCCCCTCCCAACTGCCGGGTTTAAACTCCTTCACGGGGGATTTGTAGCCCCTCCTCTGCCCTTACCCGCAGTCTCCCAGCACTCCTTGCACTCTGCTATACCAAAGTCTTCCTGAGACAGACACCCTGCTCCTCTTCTCCTGCCCCACCTTCAAGACTCAAGCTCAGGTTTCACCCAAGAAATCCAGCCTATCAAACAACCCTGTCTCCCAAACTAACACCTTTCTTTGCCCCATCCTCACTCCTGACGCAGTCCCCCAAATTATATTCACCCAGACCTACTGCCCAATCCCACTCCTCTTTCTTCACACCTCTGCCTCTTCTCACCCTCCTGAATCCCCTATCCCCATGAAATTTTCTGCCATAAGTATATTTTACAAGTTTTAAGTAGCCTCCCTTCTAGTTTATGTCAGCTCTGCTGTCTTACCATCTTTCTGAGATTCTCCCAAGCATATCCACACCACCCTGCCATATTTTTTTTAATGCTTCATATACCCCAAAGCTAGCAAAACTTTCTATTCCAACATGCCAATTCATTCCAACACCTGCCCACCACAGCAACTGTACTGGCTCTTCACATTCCCTCAATACTTCTCCCAATCCAGTGTCCACTCTGCGTTGCTTTCTCAACTCTACTCCATATCCACCACACCCAAACCCACTTTTACTCTGGCCTCAGATAACTGCAATCTCACCCGTCTGCATCATTTTACTAGCCCTCGGCCTCCCTGCCACATCTCCAATACTGCACTTCTCCATACTCTCCCTTCCGCACCTGCTTGCACACCTCCACTTTTCCCTCCCAACCACTCCCTCACCAGTCCTTCCCAGGCACTAGCCGCCCCCGCCCCCGGTTCCTACCAAGTCACTCCCACTCAGAAAACCCCTCCAAGCCCCCGCCTACCGAACACCCGAGCCCCACCCCCACTCCGATACTGCCCGCCCCCTCTACCTTAGGGCCCCGCCCCTTGCCCTGGAGGCCCCGCTGAGGGGCGGGGACTGTTCTCCCTCCCCTTTCCCCCGCCCCCTACCGTCACACTCAGGGGCAGCCTGACCCCAAGCGGCCCGGCGGTGACCCTCGCGCACAGGCCTGTGGGAGGGGCATAAGAAGTACCCTTCTTCCCCTCCTTCCGGCCCCCTCCCGCTCAGTCTCCACCCCCTGGGAACTCGCGGAGTGGGTGACAGACCTGGCCGTACGCCACCGCCACCGCGCCTGCCGGGGGCGCTGCCGCTGCCTGAGAAAGAAGCCGCGGCTGCCGCCTGCAGGAGGTGCCGTCGCCTCCACCACCGCTGCCGCCGCCGCCAGGGGTAGGAGCTAAGCCGCCGCCATTTTGTGTCCCCCTGTTGTTGTCGTTGACATGAATCCGACATGACACTGATTACAGCCCAATGGAGTCTCATTAAACCCGGGCCGTGGTCCCGCCCCTGCGCCGTTCCATTGGACAAGCCTGCCGACACTTAGGGCCACTCGTTGGACTACGGGTCTGTCCGTCACTCACGCACTAACCATTCTGCAACCCATTGGGGCGGATTCCTGCCAGTCATCTCGCCTCCGCATAGACACACCCCTCGACCCAGCATCCCCCCCCTCCGGCACCTCCCGGGGGGAGGGCTCACAGCCAGTACCAATCGACAGACCTCTGGGCCCGCCTCTTCTGGGCACGTATTGGTCCAGCCTTTTTTCTCTCTCCCAGACACCACGCCACCTCTACTTCCACCTACCCGCCCCCTCTACCTCTAGAAATGGATTGGGTCTACTCGCAGGAAAGGCACTTGGCCTTATTGGCTGCAAGACAACGCCAATCAGAGGGCCTTTTCCCTCTCCCCTCCCCCACTCAACCCCAAACCCCCTAGCCCGCAGCTAAAGTTTGTGTGAGAGCTGATCGCTGGCGGCGGCCGCAGGATTTAGGGGTGGGCGCGGGCAGGCGGGCGCGCGCGGGCGGGCGGGCACGCGAAGTTAAAATTCGAGGTTCTCAATCGTCAGCTCCTGCGGTGGAGCGCGCGGACGGGCGCGCCGCCTGGAGCGTTCCATCCCGCCCCCTCCTCCACCCTACCCCGTCCCGTCCCGGGCGACTAGTCGCCCGCCCCCTGGCTCGCATCCTTACCCCCCACACACCCCCTAACCTGCAAGCCCCAGGCCGAATGCAGGCAGAGCGATGTTGCTGTAGCCTCCTTACCATCCCATGCCGAGGGGGAACAAGCACCTACCCGCCGGGCGTGCACCCCCCCGGCTCCACACTCGCCCGTGTCTGCAAGCACGTGCACCGTTCGCTGCTGCCTCCAGCCACCCCGGTCCCCGGCTAACCTCGCCTGCAGCCCGGCCAATCGTTTGCTGCCCTTTGTTGCTGCAGCCTGGGTCTCCCCGCTGCCTTCCTCAGCCTCCGCCTCGTCCTTTGCCAGCCGCCCGGGTCCGCAGCGCCGCGCTCCCCCCGCCCGGGACCCACCGCCGCCGCCTCCTTCTCCTCCTCCGCCTCCTCCTCCTCGTCTCCGGGCTGCAGCGCACAGAGCCCGAGGCAGCGCCGCCCAGCCCCGCTCCCCCCGCGCCCGCCAGCTAGCCCGCCCGGCCTGGCCGGGGGCGCAGCCTGGACCCCGCCCGCCCCAGTCCCCGCCCCAGGGGTACCTGCCTCCGCCCTGGGGGGCTCCGCTCACCGCCCTCGGGGGAGGGCGGGGATGCCGGTGTCCGCGAGAGGATGGGAACGCCTGGGCCGTTTGGGGCGGGGAGTGTGCTCGCCAGGGCTGGGACTGTGAGGTGCGGTCCTCGCCAACGCGCCCCCCCTCCCGCTGTTGTGGGCCCCAAACTTCTTCCTCCGACTGGGCCTTGCACCCTCGGGCGATCGCAGCAGTTTTGGGGTGGGGGATGCCTCGGAAGCTGTCTCTACCCTGATCTGGAGGAAGAAGAAGCAGTGACATTCAGCGACTGCGGACAGGGCACGGCAGCGGCATCCTTGGGTGGGAGTGGGGATGTCAGATGTGGGCTGGAGGGGGAAGCTGCCCCTCAAGATGCTCTCTCCTGGCCTGCGAGAAGCCGGAGAGCTCTGAGCTGCGTTCTAAGTGCTTCCTAGGGCGATGCAGCAGGATGGCAGAGGTGCAGGGGGAGTCAGGGGAAGATCGCTGGGGGGCCCTTCCCCCTTCTCCTGTAGCCAGCACTCAAAGTAAGGCTGATGGCGAAGGTCGGTTTTCCAGGCTTCCCCTGGGCCCCCCGAGTTCCTGAGGCCCACATGGGGGAGGCTGGGGGCTCCTCTGGCCGCCCAGGCAAGGCCACTGTGACGCTGCCCACATGCCTCCCAGCGCCCTCCAGACTCAGAAGAGTTCTTCTCTGGAGATGGGTGGGATGATGGCAGGGGAGACTTAAGAAAATAAGAAGAGTAGACTAGAGGAATGGCTCCTACAGAGTTTGAGTACGAAGTTTTCCTTCCCAGGCGCCATTTCTTTGAGAGAGAAAAACTATGGCTTTGTAAATGAACCAAGTTTCAGGCATGGTGGCCTGGTGGAAAACCACCTGTTGACTGAAGTCTGTCCCTGGAGTCAGGGAGATCTTGGGCCTTGGCAGGGTGATGCAAGGTGCCAGGGAGAGAAGGCCCCAGGCTTCCTGCCCGGTTGACATTCTGGCCATCCTGATGGCACTGACACCGCAACCACAGCATCTTCAACTCCCCATTAGAAACCACTGTACAAACTTGGTAAGTACTTTGTTAGAGCAATTTATCTCAAACAAAACAAGCAGCACAGCCTTGTCCTCAAACCAGAGCGCAGTACACACTACTTTTTAAAGATAGTCTGCTCCTTTGGGGTGTGAGCTGCCCCTACTTACATGCTTCTTGGCAGCAAGGTGAGAAAGGAGCTAAAACAAAGGGCACAGAGTTGGATGAAAGGATAGAATAAGGGAGAGGGAGAGCAGAAGAGCTGTAATTTTACACTGAAAACTGTCACCGGTTCCATTATAAACCCCTTTTATAGGTGTTTTATTACTTGGTTGTTAGTTTTTAAAACACAAACCTCTTTAGATTAAATCTTGGCATTCACAGGCTCAGTTCAGGGAAGCAAAACACTGGGGAAAGATCCCCCACCCGCTATGGGCTTGGCTACTTTTGAGTTACATTACTGATAAAACAAACAAACAAACAGTAGGTTGGGTTTCCTCAGAGTCTCTCTGCTTCTTTTATTTATTATCTTCAGTAGCTGGCTTAAGGTGAATTTTTACAAGCCATTAGTTCATAATTCCGTCTAGTTCATTTAGATATTTCAAAGAGAAGGACATTTATAAGGTGTGTTTTTTTTTTATAATGCAGGTGCTGGAATTTTTATTTTCCAAGAAGTTACTAAGTAAACTTAAGAATCCTGGCAAACACTTTAGCCTTTATGTTCTTTTTTTTTCTTCTCCCTATGGTTTGCTCAGATGCACTTTATTTTGTGACTTAGGTTTGAGTCCCCCAGACTGCATTTTTATCTCAAGCAATAAAAGTAAAGCATGCCTTAATTAAAAACAAGTTTCAAAACCCCAACTCCATATACTCAAACAAAAGTATGCTAAAGAAGCAACTAAAGACAATAAAAACCAAAAAGTCCACATTTAAGATGTCTTCAGCCAATGAATTGTGGGAGATTTATGAACATCTAACACTCATTATCACTAATGAGTTAACCACATGGATTTCCAGTGCATCAAGAAGTGAAGAGACACCTTAGAAAGAAATGGGACTTGTTTGCCTGAACTTGTGCTCCTATAACCTCGGGACCTAGGGAACACAGAAGAGGGAAGTATTTTTTATCTAATATCTTGACATGTCTTCTGAGATTCTTTTCTTAATAAACAAAGTTCTCTAACAGGGGCATGTCAAGGAGAGGGAATGTGTTACTTTCCCATTGATACTCCCCTCTAAGGTTACTTATCCTTTGAGAAACCCTGTCTATTCAGATAAGTGGAACTGGAAAGGATAGCAGAGACACAGCCAGAGATACTTAATGCTAACTCCTAAACCTCTCTTATCTGTGGTATCTCAAGTCCTCTGCTGAGCCAAACAGCTCAATTAAGAAGTTAACCTAGAAATAACTTGAATTGAAAATTGAGCATTGCGCAAAATTTGCAATCTGACTGTGCTGAAGGATTATGAATTCAGGGGGCTCATCTGACCAGTCCTCCTCCTTCCCCCAAACATCTACCAATGTCCACCACTGGCCGTAACTACTGAAAACTACAGTTATACCGCTTGGTTCACATATCGCTGGCGTCAGAAAGATTTGGGAATGAGTGCTTAAAACAGTTTCTTTGGCCTAACACCAGAGATTCTGATTCAGTAGGTCTGGAGTAGGGCTCCCAAATCTACATTTTTAGCCCATGACTTTACTTGAAACTTATTGTCACTGAATTTGAGAAGAACTGGCATTGGCTGAATCCTCTTCTTCCCCAACTGCAAAGGAATGTTTCTCCTGTGAGTGTTTTAGCAAGAAGGTTATAGTCCCTAGTACTGGGACTGTTCCATGGACCTATTTGTCCTTAGTCCTGAGTAAGAATAAAAAACAAAAACTGCAGAAGAGCCCTGGCTGGCTGGCTCATTTGGATGGAGTGTTGCCCCGCACACCAAAAAGTTGCAGGTTTGCTTCCCAGTCAGGACACATGCCTAGGTTGTGGGTTCCATCCCAGCTTGGGGCATATATGGGAGACAATCAATCAATGTTTCTCTATCACATCAATGTTTCTCTCTCAAATCAGTAAACATGCCCTCAGGTGAAGATTTAAAAAAAAAAAATGCAGAGGAGCTGAAGGAAATCTGGAGTGTTTAATTTTGGGGCTCTTCACTTGCTCTGAAGCAAGTCAGACAAACAACCTAATAAGAGGTATCACATCCACAGATGCACTAACAAGTCCTTCTGAAGGAAATTGAGTAGGGAGACAGGAACCCTGAACTGATTTGTTCAGGCCTCAGCCCATGATGAATTCTATTACATTCAATTAGTTAAAAAAAAAACAAAAAACATAGGTCTATACCCCCACCTCCTTTCCAACTGCCACATGGAATCCTCTCTCCTCATTGACTGGAAACCATATACCCACAATATCACAGTGTCTGATTACATCACTCAGTGGCAGAGAGGATGGAAGATGATCAGTAAAGCCACTCGTTTTAGATAGGGTAGCGAGTCCAAGTGATAACTGTGTGTATGACAGTCTGTATTAAATACAGGTAGTCTGTACCTACATCCCACTTGTGCTTTTATGCTGAAAAACCTTTCATGTCTTTTCAATGCACACTCTTTAGTCTACCTGTAAGGCTGTGCACATCTGCATCTAGCCAACATCTCATCTCTAGCTGCTGCCAGCCCACCACACTCTTCCATGCCCAGCACACACTTCCCTCGGCAGCCATGCCCACCCTTTCTACTTTATCTGATGAAGAACTTCAAGAAGGATTCATCCAAATCCTTGCTTGGCTTCTGCATCCTCTGACGTTTTCCTGGTCTTTGCAGGGAGCCCAGCAAAGAATTTGAGCATATCTTTACTCCGGCCCTGGCACTTGTTAAGTGCTCTGATCATATTTGTTGAATTATAGAACAAACAAAAGCACTTACCTCACTATGTTGTCACATTTTGCCTATTTTCCTAAATAGCTTTTCTACTGCATAGACCAGCTTATTCATCTGAGTAACTGCCCTAATGCCTGGCACGTAGAAGTTATTTAATAACAAAACAACATTCCATATCTGGCCACACATAAGAATCTCCAAAGGAACTTTTGAATCAACCTAGCACTGAAGTCCCACCTGAAGCCATTTAAATGAGAATATCTGGGAATGGGGTCCATTCATCAGTATTTTTTTAAGAGCCCTGTGCAGAATAGAGAAGCCATTGATTATATATATGGAGGATGCCTCAGCATCAAGTAAGAAATTCTGAAAAAGAAAGGAAAGTAGTAAAAGTAAAATAGTGAAATAGTAAAAAAGTAAAATAGAAAATAGTAAAATTAACTAAATGTTGCTGAGCAATCTGAGTTCTCAGAGATCTTGTTTTTGAGACTCAAAAGTGTGGTGGCCTTTCACTAATCATCATAAGAGAGTAGTAAGAACCAGTTTTTAGCACCAGGCTATCCAAAAAGAAAACTTGGATTACTCCAATATTTAATTCAATGATTCTAGTCACTTGGATTTTCAGATCTGGGAGAAACTGACAGAGTTGTCAACTTTTAAGTCTTGATGATGAGGACATTTTTAAAGAGAACAAACTGCCATAATGCAGATAGTGATCTGCATTATTTCAAGAAGAAAGGGCATTTCAACCCTCAAAATAGTAAGAACATACTCTCTGAATTGTAGCCCCTCCCACGCAAGGAAAGTGGGTGACTTTGAATCAACATGTACATTTTTTTCTTCCTCTTTTTTTGAATTTTAACGCAGACATTGAAACTTCAAATTTGGCTGCCTGATCAGACTAGATTCAGGAACCACTGGACTATTTTATACTTTCCCAGGAATGAGAAAGTATAGATCATGTTCAATCTAACTACTAACAATTTTCTCCAATATCCCTAACCCAAGGTACTCAATTAGTCAAAGCTGGTTTTCTCTTATTCTATCTTCAACACAGAAAGAAAATACATAGCTGAGAGGTCCAGTGGCAAATATGGAAGAGAGCCCAAATTAAATGTAGGACACCAGATTTTTATACATCTCTGCCACCAACTACGAGAGTAGTTGTACCACAGAGTGGCTTGCCTTAAAACTTTGGTTTTCTATGAGACAGTAAGCACACATGGGCAGCTATATCCTCAGAGCTTAGCACAGTGCCTGTTAGTATGTAGATGCTCAGTAAATATTTGTTAAATTAATGAATAGATTGAATCCAGAGAGTCATTTTACATCATCTATAAAATCTTAGCTAATCTCCAAATTCTACAACTTATTTCAATGGAAAACAACAAATCTCTCTGTTATTCCCAAAAAGTAGTTATTCTTGTATATAAAGTAGCGAAAGAGCCCTTGCTGGGTAGCTCAGTTGGTTAGAGCATTGTCCTAATGCGCCAAGGTTGTATGTTCAATCCCTGGTCAGGGCACATTCAAGAATCAACCAGTGACTTCCAGCCAAGATGGAGGCGTAAATAGACACACTGTGCCTCCTTGCACAACCAAAAGAAGGACAACAATTTTAAAACAAAAAACAACCAGAACTGACAAAATCAAACTGTATGGAAGTCCAACAACCAAGGAGTTAAAATAAACATTCATCCAGACCGGTAGGAGGGGCGGAGATGGGCAGGAGGGCAGAGAGGACTTGCAGCAAGGCGGAGCCTGGAGGATCCTATGGGACAGCGGCTGGCAGTCTGAGCCTTCCCATATTCGTGTACAGATAAACAGGGAGGAACAGCTGGGGAGTGAAACAGCCCACACAACCCAGGGTCCCAGCTCGGGGGAAATAAAGCCTCAAACCACCAATTGTAAACACCTGTGGGGGTTGAGGCGGCAGTAGGAGAAACTCCCAGCCTCACAGGAGAGTTCATTGGAGAGACCCACAGGGTCCTAGAATGTACATAAACCCACCCACATGGGAATCAGCACCAGAAGGGCCCAATTTGATTGTGGGTAGTGGGGGAAGTGACTGAAAACCAGCAGAGAATGAACTAACCACCATTATTCCCTCTCGGACCCCTCTCCCACATATAGCGTCACAACCCAGCGACGTGGGTTGCCCCACCTAGGTGAACACCTAAGACTCAGCCCCTTACTACGTAATAGGCACACTGAGAGAAAAAAAAATGACCCAAATGAAAGAACAGATCAAAGCTGCAGAAAAAATACAACTAAGCGACAAAGAGGTAGCCAACCTATCAGATGCGCAGTTCAAAATACTGGTAATCAGGATGCTCACAAACTTTGTTGAATTTGGTCACAAATGAGATGAAGAAATGAAGGCTATGTTAAGTGAAATAAAGGAAAATGTACAGGGAACCAATAGTGATGGGAAGGAAACTGGGATTCAAATCAATGGTTTGGAGTAGAAGGAAGAAACATTCAACCAGAAAAGAATGAAGAAACAAGAACTCAAGAAAATGAGGAGAGGCTTAGGAACCTACACAACATCTTTAAATGTTTCAACATCTCTGAATTATAGGGGTACCAGAAGGAGAAGAGGAAGAGCAACAAATTGAAAACTTATTTGAACAAATAATGAAGGAGAACTTCCCCAATTTGGCAAAGAAAATAGAGTTCCAGAAAATCCAGGAAGCTCAGAGGGTCCCCAAAAAGTTGGACCTAAGGAGGAACACATCAAGGCACATCATAATTACATTACCCAAGATTAAAATGAAGGAGAGAATCTTAGAAGCAGCAAGAGAAAAGGGGACAGTTACCTATAAAGCAGTTCCCATAAGACTGTCAGCTGATTTCTCAAAAGAGACCTTGCAGGCAAGAAGGGGCTAGAAAGAACTATTCAAAGTCATGAAAGGCAAGGACCTACATTCAAGATTGCTCTATCCAGCAAAGCTTTCATTCAGAATGGGAGGGCAGATAAAGTGCTTCTCAGATAAGGTCAAGTTAAAGGATTTCATCATCACCCAGCCCTTATTATATGAAGTATTAAAGGTATTTATCTAAGAAAAAGAAGAAAAAATATGAACAGTAAAATGACAGCAAACTCACAGTTATTAACAGCCACACCTAAAACAAAAATAAAAGCAAACTAAGCAAACAACTAGAATAGGAACAGAACCACAGAAATGGAGAGTGCATGGAGGGTTATCAACAGGGAAGTGGGAGGGGGAGAGATGGGAGAAAGGTACGAAGAATAGGTAGCATAAATGGTAGGTAGAAAATAGACAGGGGGAGGTTAAAAACAGTATAGGAAATGAAGAAGCCAAAGAACTTATATGTATGACCCATGGACATGAACTAAAGGGGGGGAATATGGGTGGCAGGGGGTGTGCAAGATGGAGGGGAATAAAGGGGGGGAAATGGGATAACTGTAATAGCATAATCAATAAAATATATTTAAAAAATAATCAACCAGTGAATGCATTAAATAATGGACAACAAATTGATGTTTCTCTCGTCTCCATTCCTCTCTCTCTCTCAAAATCAATAAATAAAATTAAAAAAATAATAAAGTAGCTAAAGAATAGATGAAAGAGTGGTGTAATTATATTTGTCATAGAAAGTGTGGATAATAAAAAGAGAGGAAAAAGAAAAATTAGTTGTAGATCCTGACACTGAAATATAGTATTTTGGCATGTATTCTTCAGTCATTTTTTTTTTTTTTACCTCAGTCAATATTTCTATTGTGACTGAAGGCTGAGATAAAATTTTCAGCTAAGGACACCAGAGTATTAAAAAATAACTTACTAGCCCTGGCTGGGTAGCTAAGTTGGTTGGAGCATCGTCCCAATACACCATTTCACAGCCTTCCTTTCAATAGAATCATGTGGCTAATTTCAGCCAATAGACGGTGAGCAAAAGTAGTTTGTATTACTTCTGGCTTAAGGAAGTGAAGAACCAGGGTGATCATTCTCTATTCCTCTCTTTCTTTTCTAATGCATCTTAGAAGCCATCTGTTCCAGATGAGGAAATATAAGTTGACAGAGCCACTATTCAACTGGCCCCCTGAGTGACTGAATGGACCAGACTCCTCCCACCTAGCACTTGCTTTGACATGTACAGGAGAAATAACTTTTGTTGTGTTAGGCCTCAGAAACATCGAAGTTTCTCTATTCCAGTAGGTAGTAGCGTTGCATAACTTAAATGAATGTATTTCCTAAGTACAGTACTTTACAAATACCTTTTTAAAATCTCTGTGACTATGTCCTTGAAGTAAAAGCACTTACCTCCCCACTAATTAATCCCTTTCTCCAAGCTCCCTAGCTGACTGCCTATTGGTCGTGGCTGTGATGGATATATCAGATATAACATGTTATGTTGGAACTTTCTCTGTAGTACCTTAGTAAAACTATTGATGAGATGGAGTGTGTTAAAAAGTGGACCAGCTTCTCCATGTGAATAAAAGCTGTAAAAGCCTGGGGTGGTCATTTTCAGGCTAGAATCTACTGTCTTTTACCCTGAAAGGGAAGAAAAGCAAGTCAGAATCACCTTAGTGCTTCAGCATGACTTTGTTGGCTTCCAAATAATTAACTTTCTCACCTCTCATTTAATTGCTACAAGAATATTATATTTTGGAAATAATGGGTGTTTCTTGGAAGTATGGCAGCTTCCTAAGAGAAAGAAATTCTGCCCCAGTACATTCAGTGTCCTCTTTGCAGCTTCTTAGCTTCATCTTGGAGCTCTAAGAAATGACAAATGACCTAGGAGCTGATTTGCAAGGTGGCTAAGAGAAGCGCATTTTATTCCTGTCAATTAAAAGAGTAAGGGGACTCATGTTGTGCATGCTGTTGTGTAATTCTGTGGCTCCACTCAAAATCTCTAAGAATAAATAGTGTGGGAACTCAGGATGTTGAAGTGGACTGAGGAAGAATGTTTGCTGAATGTGGCTTTGGAGTGCTTGGTGTAACCACATTATTAATGATAGCTACCACTTATGTACTACTTACAGTGCTAAGTGATTTCCCTTAATTGGCTCATTCTGTCCTCACAAAAATCCTTCTAAAGACAGCTATTATCCCCCATTTTACAGACAAGGAAACTGTGGCCCTGAGGTGTTATGCAGTTGGCCACAGGTCAGAATTTCCACCCAACTTCAACATCATTACACTTTATCTGCCCCTCAGTGAGATCTGGACTCAAAGCCCAGGCCTTAAGCCACTGCTCCCTGAGGGTGGACCTGAGGGGTTTTCAGGAGTCCAGGAAGTCATTGAGTGACCTGCTGTTCCCCACACGTACCCATGACCTCACCCTGGCATCTTGGCCAGAGAAGAGGCATGAAAGCGGGAGCCCAGGGAGGGCTAAGGTGGCCTCTGAGGCAGAAGGAAGGAGTCCTGGCACTTGGTGGAAAAGAGAGAAGATGCTACTGGCAGTGACAGAGAAAAGAACTGCGCCAGGCCAGGCCTTGGGGACAACTGAGGCCCAACCACTTCCAGACTGTCAAGGACAGTGAAATAACCACTTTTTGGCTTGCTACAGGAATATTTTATAGAGAGGCGGATGGAGCGAGGACACAACTGCTCCCCCAGGCAGCTGCTGGAGGGGGGGCTCCTCGTGCAAGCCAGGCACCCTGAGTACCCTCCCCCACTAGCCTTCACCATCCCCCCCTCCCCCAGCCACCGCCACCGCCGCCACCACCACGGGGCCGGGCGATGCTCTGCGCCTTTGTCATTCCGCATCCCACAGTGCCAGCTAAGTCACTCAGCTGTCACAATCAGGCCTGGAGCTGCAGGATACAAAGTAACTCCAAGGAGACCTCCCTAAGCTGGGGGCGGGGGCCGGAAGGCTCGGCAGGTTCTGAGCAAAGGAGCACCAGCTGCATCTTGCAAGTTGCTAAATTAGTCAGGCTGTTGTTTTGCTTTTAATTTTTGTGTGGATTCAAGAATAGGTCATGGATGTCTTGGCAGTGTGTGAATGAGACCTTTTCTGAAACAATTTACCTTGCTGAAGGGCCGCTGTCAGGCGCACAAAACTGGCAGTGAGCAGCAGACTTTGACAGCAACCTCCTGCTCACCCTCTCCTTGCCAGGTTTCCCCGCAGGCCTGCCTTGCGGAACCCCGCTCCTTGGGGCCACCATCTGTCTAGCCTTGTCAGGCGGCCCGCACCAGCTCCCTTCCAACGGGTAGGCCCAGCGTGGCCTCTTGGTGTTCCACAGTCAGGGAGCCCGCACCCAGCCTTTCTGCTCTTGGCTGGGCATGACACTAGCTGCCTGAGCAGAAGGAAGCCAGGAAATCGGGCAGAAGGTCCTGGAAAAGTGACAGGCTGGCTCCTGGAGGAGCTCTGCCCTGCCCTGAAAATGGGTCTGCCTCCCTCCATCCCTGCAGGCAGCCCAATGTCACCAATCTGGTGGAAGGAAAGGGCCATTCCAAAGATGAGGGCCCAGACATTTGCTGCCATAGCAGAAAGCAATACACCTTCATATTGGTTTCTTTCAGCATCACACCCAACTCCTGCTGCGACATTTTCTCAGCCTGAATGAGCCTGATTTCTCCCACTGAGTCACAGGCACCCTGAACTTGGATTTCCAGTTTAAAGCTAAGGACACACCAACCAGAACAACCCATGTGGTTGCCTTGGCTTCTGTTTTTGTCCACATGAGCTGTAGCTTTCCTGAGACTAGATAAGAATCAACATGTTTTTTTAAAAAAATATTTTTATCCTCACTTGAAGACATTGTTATCGATTTTTTGAGAGAGGGGAAGGGAGGGGGAGAGAGAGGGAGAAAAATATCAATGCGAGAGAGAAACATCAATCCTGGATGGGTTGCCTCTTGCACATATGTCAACTGGACACTGAACCTACAACCTATGAATTGAACCCACAACCTTTAGTTTACCGACTAAGCCACACCAGCCAGGGCAACAAGTTACATTTTAAAGAAAGTTTTATATATTTAAAAATATCCAAGATGAACAAAAGAAGAAAAGTATAAACATGAAAAATGTTCAGATTCACTAGTTATAGACTACCTGTAAGTTGCTATTTTTTACTTTCCTAACTAGGAAGATGAAAGTATGGAATTCCTCTGGAGTGGGTAAGTTGGAGGGAGGTGAGAGTGTAAAATGAAATGAGGTTCCTGGAAAGTGTTGATGTACAATAAGAAATGTCCAAACCCGCAGAGTGTTTTTATGATAGTTTATTTGGGCCAAATTGATGACATACACTGCCAGTCTGTCCGGAATGTATCCAGCCACATACTATGAAAACCAGAGACATTTATTGAAGAAGATATAAGATACAAGAAACATTGTACATAGGACAATGACATCTCAGTCCCCTTCAAAGTAGGCACCTTGGGGCCTCACACAATTCTCCCAATTGCCATCAGCTGCCCCATCATACTTTCCTGAATCTCATTGAAGGTCTGAAATCTCTTCCCTTTCAAAGGTGATTTTAGTTTTGGAAAAAAACTGGAAGTCTCAGGGCACCAAATCTTGTCTGAAGGGGGTCTGAGTCACTTGGGTGATTTGATATTTCACCAAAAAACTCTGCATAAGATGCAATGCATGTTGTGGTGATGAAGCTGCCAATCACCAGTTGCCCCTAGCTGCAGCATCCTGAATCATCAGAATAGTTTCCAGGGAGGAATGTTCAAGCTTAATGCAAATTTTAATGCATATTCATTGCTCTACTTGCTCAGTTTTGAATGTGATGGATGCACAGTACATACACATGCTCACTCAATGGTACCCACTGCCCTCACTGACTAGAACTCTATCTGCATTGAGAGAGGGGAAAGGAGGGAGAGAGAGAAGGACACACATTGTTCATGAATGCACATTCCAGTCCACCCTCCTTGGCTGCCAGGTTACATCGATGTTGCCCAAAACATTCCTGTTATATTAACAGTGGTTGGAGTTTTTCCAGATAGACCTCATGTATGGGGGAGCAAGATATCCAATGCTCTGGAGTATAACAGTTTTGAAGTTACTTTCCTGCATTTGAGATTAAGGAGGGAACACAAGGAAGATGAAGGTGGGAGAAAGCTAGACAGGGATTGGATTACAGGCTAAACTCACACTTTAGAAGGAGGGGTCTGAAACAGGGCATTTCACAGGTGTGTTAACCTAGATGCACAGAAACAATGGACAGGGCTTGCTTAAGACAAAGCTAAACCTTTTACTAAAAAGTTATATATGCTTGGGGCATGACTACCCACCATGACCTGCCCAGTTAGGTATTTATGATCAGATCACCCTGTAAGGTTACTCTCTATAGAACCCCTTTTTATCATTATTATGTGGAAGTAATTTGATAAGAGCCTTAAAAATGGTCCATGCAAATGAGTGGGCTCTGAAGCAGGGCTTAGGAGCCAAGCAAATGTGAGTTCTGATCCCCACAATTCCAGCTGTGTGCTCCAGAATAAGTCATGTTGCCTCCTTTAAGTCTCTTTCTTCAGGTATGAAGAGAATGGGGGTTCTCCTCCCTACCTCACAGGGCTGTTGTAAAGATGAAGAGAAAAAATCAAATCTGCTTAACAAATGGTGATAGTTGCTGACTTAGTAATCTGGATTGTCACAGGAAATAATGAGATATGGACAAAGATTCATGCAGAAAAGGTGTCTATCCAGCATTACTTATAATCATGAAAACATAGAAACAGTGTACACAGACAGTATCAGGGGGAAAGTGAAGAAAATTATGGTACTGCCATATGTTCTATATATAAGCTCTGTTGAAAGCATATGCTATGCACTGTTCTGTACCTTGCTTTTTTCACTTAACAGTATGGCATTTTGCAAGTTTTAAGTGTGTCTGCAGGATAAGTGCCTAGTATTGGGATTGCCAGGTCACAGGATATACATTTCAAATATGGATAGCTAAGGCCAACTTGTCCCACAGGGAGCTTGTTCCACTGCTCACTTCTTGGAGAGAGATCTTGGGAGAGCAGTTTCTTAAGCTTTCTTTAACAGTGTAATCAACCTTTTGTTCTTGGCCAAGGTGAAAGTGGTATCCCATTGAAATTTTAATTTGCATTTCTCTTATTGTGAGGTTGAGCACCTTTTCATATGTTTACGAGCCATTTGTGTTTCCTTTCATTGAATTATTTTCTCAAGTCCCTTTGGCTTCCTTTTCTAGGAAGAAAACAACCTTTTGCATGGCAGGGTTTTTTGTTTTTTGTTTTTTGTTTTTGCATTGATTTAGCCCTTCAGCTAACATATGCAAATGTTTTTTTCCTCCAGTTTATCCCTTATCTTTTAACTTTTTGGGGTGGTTTTGTCATCCAGCTTTAAAAAAAAAACAACCCAATAAACATATTGTCTAGGTTCTAGGCAATTGCTCTTTGTGTGCTGGGACACACTACATTATACTGTCCCAGTCTACGGGCCTTTCTGTTCTCTCAGAGTTCTTGAGGGCAGAGCCATGATTGTCTAGCTCACTACTTGGACCTCCAGTAGGCACCCAATAGTTCAGTGACTGTAGTTCTACTTTGTGAATGAGTGCTAAGAACCTGTAGCCTAGTAGGTAAATTTGCATAGTAATCAAGAAAAAAAATTTTGGGTTCTATCAACTGCTGACATGGAACAGTTTTTGTGACAAAAATTAAACTGTATCAACTTTTGATACAATTGTCAATGTATCGTTTTGAAAATATATTTCAAAGTATTATCCCAGCCTCAGAAGCCGGCAGTCTCAACATTCAAGGGCATGTGAGAGTCAAGAAGTTCATCTCCATCCAGCCTACCACATGGCTGAGTCCCAGTCCAGTCCCAGGTCTGACACTCTCCCAGCCCCTCTGGCTTCCCATTTAGTAGGCTTGATGGAGGACTCAAAAGTTGGAAATTTTTAGTTTAAATAATAAGCTTAGTAATCATTTTACAATGCAAGTCAAAGCCATTGTTCCAGGAACTGAAGGTAGGGCCCACCCTGATTCCAGGAGACCACAGACAGTTCCACCTCTGGGCCGCAGGAGGACTGCAAGCCTTCACAATGGCATCTGGGCCATTGTCCTCCAGGGTGAGAGGACCACAGCCCAGGACACAGCTAAAGACGACTGCCCAGGGCGAGAATGCTGCAGTTTTTTTTTTTTTTTAAATCCCATTGCCTTTTCCCTGAATTCCAAACCCCTTACCTACACACTTTATTCTTCTGATAAAAAGGGTTGGTTTAAAATGGAATTTCTGTTAAGGCTATTTTCTCAGATCACGGGCCATCTGAATAAAGTGCCCGTAAAGATTCAATCCCTGTCTCTGCTTATTGGGTCTGGTAGGTGACAGGAAAAATGAACACCAGCTTTTCCAGTTTCAGGCTGACAGGCAAACCCCATCCACAGGGCTCAGGCAGCTTCAGAAGACCCTCACCTTCTCTGGGGCCCAGAAGAAAGTGAAGAGTTCCTTTCTAAGAGCAAGGTACAGGGTGGCCCAGATTGTGTCATGCAAATGATTAACTCTAATTGATGGAAACTTCAGATCATTCCCAGCTTCGCCAGGAAGAGCCAAGAAAATTCAAATTTAAAAAAGAAGAGAGTACAGAACAACACCCAGCCTTTAGTGGAGATGGGTCAGGCTAGTTATTGTTGCCAAAGTCTCATATATTGCTTGATGCACAAGGGGCAAAATTGGGCAGAGGTACAAAGTTAAACCTAACCCCAAAGCTAATTTCATTTTGGAGCTTGGTCATGGTATTGTTTTCCTAAGAGCCACATTCCACGAGCTAGGTATTAGGGCGGTCAGTGATGTGGGCTGTGAAAGAAGTCACAAAGAGAAGAAAGTCTAGAGTAAAGCTTTTATTCACTCCCCAAGAAAGGAGAGGGGCACAATGTGGAGGGATACACCAGCATTGAAGGGTATAAAAGCTTTGAGCTTTTACTGAATTATGACTGAATTTAAAAAGGGTGCGGGGGTTGCTGTCATGTGGCCCCTGGGCTTTCTGGGTGGTAACAGGAGGCTGCAGTTTGTTCCAATATTATCTTCTGCTTGTGGCTGTAGGGAGTGACTAGTCACATTCTGTTCTTGCTTTCCAGTAATTTCCAGTCCTGGGGACATAAGCTCAGAAGAGTAAAATGGCAGTCATGTTTAACAAGGTCATAGGCCTGCTTGGCAAACGGTGCTACAATAGCAAACGGTGCTGGCTTTATCCTTTCACAAGGGAAGTCGATGTGACATCAGGAGGGTTGTATTCAAGCATCTAACACTCTGCTCTACTCACATGGTTAGCCCCCTCCTCCCAGAGAGCATGATGGAGTCACTCTAGGCAATGACTCCAATCATACCAGATGCCTGCTATCTTGTGGACAAAAAAGGGGCTGCATACCAAACCTGACAAGCTCAGGCCATCCACATGGTGAGCTGTACAAATCCAGAAACTAAAGTAATCACAAAGGGTGGTTTGAAGGTAAAAAATTCCTAACCAAGCCCTGACTGGTGTGGCTCAGTGGGGTGGGCTTCGACCTGCAGACAGAAGTGTCACCATTTCAATGTCCGGTCAGGGCAGGTGCCCAGCACCGAACCTGCAACCTAGGCATGTGCCTGACTAGGAATTGAACCAGGGACCTTCTGCTTTGGGGGGCGATGCCCAACCAGCTGAGCCACATTGGTCAGGACTCTTCAAGGCTTTCTTTATTCTTAACTTTCTATGTTGAAAAACATCAAGTTTACAGAAAAATTGCAAAAACAATGTGGTGAACTAACATTATACTCCTCACCTAGATTCACCAGTTGTTGTTATTGTTTGCTACATTTGCTTTATCACAGTATACAATATACAAGTATACCATTATCTTTTTAATGAATTATGTATGAGCAAATTGTAGACTTTTACCCCAAAATAGTTCCATCTTTGCTGCTAACATTAAGGACATACTCTTAAAAATTATAATAAAATTATCTTTCAGAAAATTTAATATTGTTAAATTACTTCTATCTAATCTGTAGTTCATATTCAAATTTCACTAATTGTCCCAGTAAAGCCCCTTTAGCTTTCTTTTCCAGACCAGGACAGAATCCTGGTTGCATTTAGTTGTTTGTCTTCTTAATTTCCTTTCATCTAGAAGAGTTCTTCAACCTGGTCTTTATGACCTTGATGTTTTTAAAGATTACAGGCCAGTTGTTTTGTAGAATTTCCTTTAGTTTGGGTTTGTCTGATGTTTCCTCATGATTACATTCAGATTATGCATGTTTGATAAAAACTAATTTTAATTGCTCATGATTCTTGTATAACTAAATTATCAGATGAGTCACATTTTGAAACAGATTTTTTCATTAGTTTACATTCATTTGCAGCTACTTTCTAAAACATTATTTTCTCCATTTTTGTACTGTCTCCTTTGGTAATCTTTGAACATGGTAAAATAATTTTTTGAATTTAGTATTTATTCATTTGAACATAGATCAGGGAGTCCTTCTTTTTAGCTCACCCTATTTCTATTACATCTGTTTTTTTAATTTGTTTATAATATTTGGATGTTGATAGTTTATTTTTAAATTAAGACATCTTTCCCCCAAGACAAAGTCTCTCTTGTTCTCCTTGCATCCCTGTGTCTAGTGACAATCCCTGGCAAACCTCAGGAAGCCTTCAGGAAACAATGTGGACTCCGTGAATGAATTTAGCGACTAACATGCTGAATTTTCTGAATTCAGGTTCTATGCAGGAAATGAGCCCAAAGTCTCCAAATCTTGGACTAAAACCCTACTAGAGTACGGATGTACTTAAAGGGCGAGAGCTTGGGGTACAGGTGGTTCGCCTGAATCCAGGCTTCTCTGGGGAAAGGCTCCTCCCAGAAACAGGCAGTAGGCAGAGGCAGGCTTTCCGGCTCTACTAGAGGACACCAGGTTTGAAAGCAGAGAATCCGACCTAGTCAGTGTTTGGTTTGAACCTTCCAAGTTTTTAATATGGTCCAGCCACGTCAGCCTGATGCTCAAGTCATTTACCATCTAGAGCCAGGCCACCTCTGCAGGCTGACTATTACAGAACTCAAGGGTTCACTGCTTGGGGTACTGATTTAAAAAAATGAGACATGGTTGTGGCAAGGTAGTTTTATTTACCTGAAGCAAGTAAAGGAGACAGGGGATTCATATGCAAAGCGCTGCCTCCTCAAAGGGAGGCTTAACCATTGCTTATATACACTATTTGGTCAATTACATGTTGATTTATTCTTTGCAGTTGGCTCCATTTATCCTGTTGAGTTCCTGTCAGCTCATCCTGTTTACAGCTGCATCTCCTGTGCTACATTTTAACATTTAGCAAGAAATAATTTTTAGCCCTGGCCAGGGGCTCATCTGCTTGGAGCAGTTTCCTGGTATCCCATACACCAAAAGGCTGTGGGTTTGATTCCTATCAGGGCACATACCTAGGTTGCAGGTTCAATCCCTGGTCAGTGCGCCTAGGGGAGGCCAGTCGATGTTTCTCTCTCACATGAATTTCTCTCTCTCTCTTTCCTCCTCCCTCTCCCTTCCTCCTTCCCGTCCTCTCTCTAAAATCAATAGAAACAAATCCTCAGGTGAGGATTAAAAATAATAATAATAATAATAATAATAATTTTTAAAAAGAAATAACATTTAGAACTGCCAGACCTTGAGATCTTTGTCTTGTCTAAGAAGATGCTCCCTCTCCATTGTTCCTCTGACAGTAACACAGCCTCCTCTGCCCCTCTCGCTGGAGTTCTGTTTGGGTAGCATATGGAAGGATGCTCAAACTCACAGAGAATTAAACAAATTTGAATTACAATAAAATATCAGTTTCAGTTTATCAGATTAGCAAAGAGTGATCAATTAATTATACTCAGGAATGTAGCAAAAGAAGTACATTTACATACTTTTCCTACATTTTACAGCATCTGTTTAAACTGCAAATGCTTCAACTTGTGGACCTAGCAATTCCACTTCATGGACCCTTTCCTATAGAAATACTTGCACTAGTACAGAAAAGAAGATGTTCACTCTAACCTTTTTAAAAATTATTTTTTAATTGTATTTTTCCCATTACCATTTATCTCCCTGGTACTCTCTCCTCCCTCCAATCTCCTCCCTCCATCCCCCGCCCCCCAACAATCACCACACCACTGTAACTGTTTTGTAACAATGAAAAGATGGAAACTGATCGCTTGGCTGTCTACGGATAGGGGCTGGTTAAATAGATGATGGCACCACAGGTAGTGTAATGCAACCTGGCTGTTAAAAGGACAAGGTAGATCTGAATGATCTAATATGACAAATATTCAAGATACATTGTTAAATGGAAAAAGCAATTTGCAAAACAGATTAAATATGGTTATTAAGATTTTGAAAACAGCCTGGCTGGTGTAGCTCAGTGGATTGAGCGCGGGCCTGCGAACCAAAAGATCGCGGTTCGATTCCCAGTCAGGGCACATGCCTGGGTTGCCAGGCCAGTTCCCGTCAGGGGACATACAAGAGGCAACCGCACATTGATGTTTCTCTCCCTCTCTCCTTCCCTTCCCCTCTAAAGATAAATAAATAAAATCTATAAAAAAAAAAAAAGGAAAAAAAAAAAAAAAAAGATTTTGAAAACAGCCCTGGCTGGTGTAGCTCAGTGGATTGAGCATGGGCCTGCGAAGCAAAGGATTGCGGTTCGATTCCCAGTCAGGGCACATGCCTGGGTTGCAGGCCAGTTCCCAGCATGGGACACACAAGAGGCAACCGTACATTGATATTTCTCTCCCTCTCCTACCCTTCCCCTCTAAAGATAAATAAATAAAAATCTTTAAAAAAAAAGATTTTGAAAACATTAATTAGTTTATATGTTAAAATATAAACAGCAAAAAAAAAAAATCTGAAAAAATCTACCCTAAACTATGAACAAGTAATGTTGGATTATGGGAGGCTTTCACATTCTTTGTTCTACAATTTGTGATGTTTGAAATTTTTATAAGAAATATTATTTGAAAATCATTTTTTGAAAAACAAAGATTTAAAAGGGCCATAATAAAAAATTGTATGTGTGAGGTCAGGGAGTTGGTAGGTGTCCAGATGCAATAAGATTGACCATATGTTGACATCTGCCGAAGCTGTGGACACAGTACATGAGGGTCCCTTGTACTTTCTGCTTTTGTATATATTATTTCATAATAAAACGTAAAAAGCAAAATACAAAACAACCCCAGGACAGATACAAAAAGAGCAAGCACAGCCTGCACATCAATGTGAAAGGACAGAATTCTTTGGAGTTCTTTCAGCATCTAAGTTTAGAGTTTCGTGGATAGAGAAGGAGGCTCATTGACTTTTTAAGTATTAAAACTTATTTTTAGAGAGATTACTTTGTATAATTTGGGTTGGAAGAGAGAAGGATTAGAGGTGTGGACCCCAAGAAGAAAGACTTGATGTGAACCCCAAGAAGGAATTGCTCTGCTGAGATGGACTCACCATAGTCAACAAGAACCCAATTTTGTGACTACTAAGAGCCAAGTGGCTATTTGCTGAAAGAGGCCCCTCAGGTACTCTACATACCAGGAAGAACCTCAGACTGAACTCTCCGCTGCCTGTACAACATCCTGCTGGGTTATGCAGTCTGAATCAACCATTCCAGGGAAGCCCTGGTTTTGTTTTTGGATTAACAGACTAAGAGCTGCACTGTCCAATCAGAACTATGCAAATTATATCCTCATTTGCATCTATACTGATCCAAGAACTGCACGATTTAGACCAATCAGAACTGTACAATTTGGAAACCTCATTTACATGAAACTGGCCAAAATGGGAACTGTGCCTGGAAAAATTTTCTTTTGAAAGGTGACTTTGTCTTTGTCTTGACTGAGCACACTTTTGGTTTCTGTCCAAGGCTGTGTCTGCTTGGTTTACAAACTGTTCCTTGCTCCAGTGCCTTTTTTGGATTCCTTAACAAAGGTGAGGAGACCAACCAGAAATCATTCTCCTACAGGTCAATGGCAATTAGGTGGAAAGCAAGGGTCAGTTAGAGATGGGATGTAGGTCTTGTGAAAAGTCATGGCAACTGTTGGGTAGTGGGGAGGTGAGAGAGGAGTCCCAGGTAACATCTCAGATCTCCCTCAAAGGACCTGTGAGGCTGCTGTGGCCATAAACAGCGTCAGACAGAGATCGGATTCCTGAGTGGTGCCACATTCCATTCACTTTCCCCTCAGAGTTCTGTGGCCGCCCTGGAGCTGGCTTTTGTGGAGCTCACACAGGCTTGAACAATGACTTCCACCTTGGTTCCTCATTTTCCTCTCCATTCCTCCAAACACCATTTTTCACTTCTTGTAAGGTTCGCTATTTGGTTATAAGGGCTAGCAGAAGGATTTTTAAATTTATATTCACTTGTTCATTCAATTTCTTTAAGTACCTACAACAAGCACAAGTATTGAGTACACACAATAATGAACATAAATAGTTTTGTTTGTATTGTTCTTTAAAAATATTATTTTTATTGTGGCAAAAATACATATAAAATGTATTACTCTAACCATTTTTAAGTGTACAGTTTTGTGGGAATAATTATATTTGTTTCTTGAGAGACTGAAACTGTACCTATTAAATAATAACTCCCTATTCTACCCCACCTGCCAGCCCCTGGCAACCACCATTCCTTCTGTCTCCCAATTTGATTATGCTAGGTACCTAATACAAGTAGAACCATACAGTATTTCTCTTGTCATGCCTGGCTTATTTCACTTAAGCATGCAGCCTTCAGGTTCATCTATGTTGCAGCATGTGTCAAAATTTTCTTCCTTTTTAAGGCTGAAATAACATTCCATTATATGTACAGTTGACTCAAGTTTGAACAAGTTTGAACTGCATGGATCCACTTATATGTAGATATTTTTCAATAAATACTTACACTATTATAAGTATATTTTCTCTTCCTCATGATTTTTTCAATAACATTTTCTTTTCTCTATCTTACATTATTGTAAGAATACAGTATATAATACATATAACAAAAATAATGTTAATAACTGTTTATGTTATCAATAAGGCTTCCAGTCAACAGTAGTCTATTAGTATTCCCTGGCTGGTGCGGCTCAGTGGATCGAGTGTCAACCTGTGAATCAAGGGTTCGCCAGTTCGTTTCCCAGTCAGGGCACATGCCTGGGTTATGGGCCAGGTCCCCAGTAGGAGGCGCATGAGAGGCAACCACACATTGATGTTTCTTTCCCTCTTTTTCCTTTCCTTCCCCTCTCTCTAAAAATAAATAAATAAAATCTTTTAAAAAACCCACCTTAGTAGTCTATTAGTTAAGTTTGCGGGGAATTAAAAGTAATAAACAGATGTGTATGTGTGTAGTGTCAGTGCCCCTAACTTCCACTTAGTTCAGGGGTCAACTGTATATTCCATATTTTCTTGGGTTGCTTCCACCTTTTGGCTATTGTGGTAACAGTGCCATGAACATAAGTGTACAAATATTCTATGAATCCCTGCTTTCAAGTCCTTGGTTATATACCCAGAAGTGGAGTTGTTGGATCATAGGTAGTTCTATATTTAATTTATTGAGGAACTGCCATACTGTTTTCCTAGTGACTGCACTGTTTTACTCTCACTAACAGCATACCATAATGGTTCCACTTTCCTTGTCCTTTCCACATCCTTGTCAACACTTGTTATGTTGTTTTTATAGTAATCATCTTAATGGGTGTGAAATGGTAGGATGGGTTTTAAAATATAAAATTTATTTACAATTAATATTGCTCAAGGATATATGATTTTAAAGTATATTTGATTGATTGTTATTACAGTTGTCCCAATTTTTCCCCCTTCACCCCTTCTGCCTGATACCTCCCTTCCCTCCAGCAATCCCCTTGTTAGTTCATGTCCATGGATTGTACATATGAGTTCTTTGGCTTCTCTATTTCCCATACTATTCTTAACATCCCCCTGTCTTTTTTGTACTACCAATGCTTTTTAATTCCTGCACCTTTTCCACCATTCTCTCCCTTTCCTCTCCCAGCTGATTACCCTCCATATGATCTCCATTTCTATGATTCTGTTTCTGTTCTGGTTGTTTGCCTAGTTTGTTTGTTTTTCTGATTTAGTTGTTGATAGTTGTATATTTATTGCCTTTTTAATGTTCATAGTTGTGATCTCCTTTTTCTTTTTTAAAATTAAATTTTTAAAAAAGATTACATTTCATTGATTATGTTGTCCTGATTTTTCTCCCTTCACCCCCCTCCACCCAGCAGCCCCCACTCTCTCAGGCAATCCCCCCACCATTATTCATGTCCATGGGTCATGGGTATAAGTTCTTTAGCTACTCCATTTCCTATGCTGTACTTTACATCCTCATGGCTATTCTGTAACTACCTATTTGTATTTCTTTTTTCTTTTTTTTAATATATTTTATTGATTATGCTATTACAGTTGTCCCATTTCTCCCCCATCATTCCCCTCCACCTTGAACACCCCCTCCCACCCACATTCCCCCCTTTAGTTCATGTCCATGTGTCATAAGTTCTTTAGCTTCTACATTTCCCATACTATTCTTGCCCTCCCCCTGTCTATTTTCTACCCACTATCTATGCTACTCATTCTCTGTACCTTTTCCCCCTCTCTCCTCTTCCCACACCCCTATTGCTAACCCTCCATATGATCTCCATTTCTGTGGTTCTGTTCCTATTCTAGCTGTTTGCTTAGTTTGCTTTTATTTTAGGTGCAGTTTTTAATAGCTGTGAGTTTGATGTCTTTTCACTGTCCTATTTTTGATCTTCTTTTTCTTAGATAAGTCCCTTTAACATTTCATATAATAAGAGCTTGGTGATGATGAACTCCTTGAACTTGACCTTATCTGAGAAGCGCTTTATCTGTCCTTCCATTCTAAATGACAGCTTTGGTGGATAGAGCAATCTTGGATGTAGGCCCTTGACTTTCATGACTTGGAATATTTCTTTCCATCCCCTTCTTGCCTGGAAGGTCTCTTTTGAGAAATCAGCTGACAGTCTGATGGGAACTCCTTTGTAGGTGACTGTCCCCTTATTCCTTGCTGCTTCTAGAATTCTCTCCTTCATTTGAATCTTGGCTAATGTAATTCTGATGTGTCTTGGTGTGTTCCTCCTTGGGTTCAACTTCTTTGGGACTCTCTGAGCTTCCTGGACGTTCTGATAGTCTATTTCCTTTGCCAGATTGGGGAAGTTCTCCTTTATTATTTGTTGAAATAAGTTTTCCACTTGTTGCTCTTCTTCTTCCCCTTCTGGGACCCCTATAATTTGGACATTGGGACGTTTAACCATGTCCTGGAGGTTCCTAAGCCTCTCCTCATTTTTTTGAATTCTTGTTTCTTCCTCGTTTTCTGTTTGGTTGTTAGTTTCTTCCTTCTGGTCCACTCCATTGATTTGAGTCCCAGTTTTCCTTCCATCTCTATCAGTTCCCCATGCATCTTCCTTCATTTGACGTATTGTAGCCTGCAATTTTTCATCTAATTTGTGAGCAAAATCAACCAATTCTGTGAGCATTTTGATGACCAGTGCTTTGAACTGTGCATCTGATAGGTTGGCTATCTCTTGGTCGCTTAGAAGAATTGGTTCTGGGGCTTTTATTTGTTCTCTGGTTTGAGCCATTTTTGGTGGGGTTTTTTTTTTGTTTTGTTTTGTTTTGGTTTTAGTCTGGTCGCGGCTATTACGTAGTGAGGGATGGAGCCTTAGGTGTTCCTCAGGGCGGGGAAGCCCAGTCGCTGGGTTGTGATGCTATAGGTGGAGGCGGGGCCTGAGAAGGAAGAATGGCACCTGTTCCGCTCTCTCCTGGACTCCGGTCCCTTCCGCCGCTTCCCCTTCGCCTGGATTATCTGTGCACGCACGCGTGCTGTTACGTAGTGAGGAGTGGAGACTCAGGCGCTCCCCAGTGTGGGGCAGCCCAGTCGCTGGGTTGTGACGCTGTATGTGGGGGCGGGGTCTGAGAGGGAACAATGGTGCCTGCTCCGCTCTCTCCTGGATTCAGTCCCTTCCGCCACTTCCCCTCTGCCTGGACCGTCTGCGCGCGCAAATGTGGGACCACCTGGTCAGCCAGCCGCCTTGTGCGGCCTCACTGGGTCTGCACAGTTGCCCCCCTGTGCCCGGGGACCGCCAGCCACCACCTGTGCACCTGGGAACTGCCAGCCGCTGCTGCTTGCGTTCCCATTCCCGGGTCCGCACCTCCACTTTTTCCTGCCGCGACTCCGCCCCTCTTACCGGTCTGGATGAATGGTTGTTGGACTTCCGTACAGTTCAATTTTCTATAAGTTCTGGTTGTTTTCTTGTTTCTAAATATTTGTTGTCCTTAATTTTGGTTGTGAGAGGAGGCACAGTGTGCCCGCCTACACCTCCATCTTGGCCGGAAGTCCTGGATCCTATTTGTATTTCTTAATCCTCTCACCATTCCCCACACACCCTCCCATCTGGCAACCCTCAAAACGCTCTCTGTATCCATGATTCTGTTTTTGTTCTACTTGTTTACTTAGTTTATTTTTTAGATTCAATTATTGATAGGTATGTGTTTTGGGCCACTTTATTGTTTATAGTTTTCATCTTCTTTTTCTTAAATAAGTCTCTTTAACATTTCACATAATAATGGCTTGGTAATAATGATCTCCTTTAGTTTTACTTTGTCTGGGAAGCACTTTATCTGCCCTTCCATTCTAAATGAAAGCTTTGATGGATAGAGTAACCTTGGTTGTAGGCCCTTGCTTTTCATTACTTTGAATACTTCTTGCCAGTCCCTTCCTGCCTGCAAAGTTTCCTCTGAGAAATCAGCTGAGAGTCTTATAGGAACTCCTTTGTAGGTAACTCTCTGCTTTTCTCTTGCTGCTTTTAAGATTCTCTCCTTAAGGCATTTAACCTTTGGCATTTTAATTATGATGTGTCTCGGAGTGGCCCTCTTTGGGTCTAACTTGTTTGGGACTCTCTGTGTTTCCTGGACTTGCATGTCTATTTCCTTCACCAAATAAGGGAAGTTTTCTTTCATTATTTTTTCAAATAAGTTTTAAATCTCTTGCTCTTTCTCGGATCTTTTTTTTTTTTTTTTTTTTTGAATTCTTGTTTCTTGTCTCTGTTCTGGTTGAATGTTTATTTCCTTATGTTCTAAATCATTGATTTGAATCCCAGCTTCCTTCCCTTCACTGTTGGTTCCCTGTAGATTTTTCTTTATTTCACTTAATATAACCTTCATTTCTTCCTTTATGTTGTTGCTGTACTCAATGAGTTCTTTGAGCATCCTGATCACCAGTGTTTTGAACTCTGCATCTAACAGATTGGCTATCTCAGTTTCATATAGTTCTGTTTCTGGAGATTTGTTCTGTTCTTTCATTTGGGCCATATTTCTTTGTCTCCTCAATTTGGCAGCATCCCTGTGTTTGTTTCTGTATATTAGGTAGAGCTGCTTTGCCTCCCTGTAAATGGCACCTGTAAATTGTGTGGGGCAGAGTCTTAGGTGATGACCAGGGTGGGGCAATCTGCTTCACTGCTTTGTGGCTTTGTGTGGGGGCAGGGCTCACAAGAGGGAACTGTGCAGCCTGGTTTCTGGGTGTTTGCCCTGTACTCACTCCATTTCCACTCACTTTACCCACTCCCTATATGTGACTGGTGCCCTCCCAGCTGTTGCCCTGGTGTTGAATCCCAGAGTGGGTGGGTTGCATACATTTTAAGACCACGTGGAGCCTTTAAGTGGTGTTTCCTAAAAATTCTGAAGTTTCTTTTGCCACTCCAACCCCACTGGTTTTTACAGCCAGAAATTATGATGTTTATCTTCCAGGTGCTGGAACACTGGGCTGTGCAGTCTGGCCTGGGGTTGGGCTCACTCACTCCCAAGGTATCTTTCCTGATTTTTATCTATTGCATGTGGTGTGGGACATCTATTGCATGTGGTGTGGGACATCTATTGCATGTGGTGTGGGACCACCCCTGCCCATTCTGCCACTGCTGCCACCACTTCTCTGTACCACACCACATCTGTTCACCTCTCCACTCCTCCCACCTGTCTGGATGAATGTGGCTTCTTTAAATCTTTGGTTGTGGAATTCCATATAGTTTGACTTTCTGACAGTTCTGGGTGTTATTTGTTTTGAGATTTAGTTGTAATTCTTTCTGTGGTTACATGAGGAGGCAAAGCATGTCTCCTTATGCCTCACCTTGACTGAAAGTGTCAGATATATGATTTTTAATTCAAAAGGTTCTTCCCTCCATTGAAACCACTGCAATCAGAGGTAGAAAGATCTGGGAAGGATGAGCATTTGAATTACTTTTCTTTTCCATGTGTCTAATCCCAGTATACTGAATGCAGCACACCTGGAGGGTTCAGTTCACTGTGTATAGGGTTACTGCTTAGATCAGTTTCCCCATCTATAAAATGAGAATAATAATAATAGTATCTATCTTGTAGGGTTGTTATGAAGAGTCAATGAATTAATTAATATAAAGCACTTAGAATGGAGCCTGACATAACGTAAGCTCTGTATATATACCTGTTAAATAAAATAATAAAACATGGTTTACAATTTTGTGGCTTCTTTGGAGGTGGTAATGAAATATAAAATTGGCCCTGACTTGTGTAGCTCAGTGGATTGAGTGTGGGCTGCAAACCAAAGGGTTGCCAGTTTGATTCCCAGTCCGGGCACATGACTGGGTTGTGGGCCAGGTCCCCAGTACAGGGCACTTGAGAGGCAACCACACACTGATGTTTCTCTCCCTCTCTTTCTCCTTCAATTCCCTTCTCTCTAAAAATGAATAAATAAAATCTAAAAAAATCAAATATAAGAATTGTGTGCTACACCAGAAGGAAACATTAATTTATCAAAACTCTACTGAAAACTCGTATGTCCAGGATTATTCTAGGTACTGGGAGGGGACATAGGAGATTTCCCAAGACTAACCTGGGCTTTAGCTCCCCAGTGAGAAGAGCATCTGAATTTCAAGTTTCAGGTTACCCAGAATTAAAAACATAACTGCTCAGCTTGCACAGACCCTGGGCATTGTTCTGGACATTCTATATGTCATTTCTAATCCTTACAACAACCTTATAAAGCAAAGAGTTATTAATACCAGTTTACAGATGATAAAACTGAGCCTCTGAGGAATTAAGAGACTTGCTCAAGACGGGGACCACGGTGGAAAATGAGTCCAGGGGAGAGGCAGGGCCAGCTCACCCACGAGCTTGAGAACTTCATGGTTAATGAACATCCACTGAGTTGTACCACATGCCAGGCCCACGCTAAGCCTTTCCACCTGGGACTCATCATGGAACTCACCATTTGTGGATGAACTCTTCCAGGGATGAACTTGTACCAAAGAGGAACTAGAGGCAGAGTGGGGCTAAATCATCAGCTAGCAAGAGTGAATTTATTCTCAAGCCAGCAAGCACCTGGAAGGGTGATTGAGCACTACTTAGTGGTATAAGGGAGACCTTTCACTTCAAAATCATCTGAGTTGCATATCAAAATGCAGATTCTTAGTCCCATTAAATAAAAATCTGCCTAGGATTTGGACCTTTCAGTAAAGCTTTCTCTGGAACTTGAAAATAAGTGAATATAATTGCCTACAGAGAGTTAAACCATGAAGTCAACATTAAAGAATTTAAAAATATTAAAGAATACAGGCAAGATATGTCACCATGAAAGGGACAGATCAGTCTCCCCCTCCCCTGTTAGCACTAACCAGATTGATTGCATTAGCAAATATAAAGGAAGAGTGAATAGAAGGAAATGCTATGACATTGGCATGGAGAAGCATTTTTAAAATAAGATGCAAAAAGCACAAGCCTTAAAAGAAAAAGATTCAAACATTCAACTACGTAAAAATTAAAAACTTCTGTACAACAAAAGCTGTCCTTTAAAAAAGTGAAGAAAAGCCACAGAAGGGGAGAAGATATTTGCATTACATATAATCAACAACAGATTGCATATAATCAACAAAAGATCAGTATCTAGAATATAGTATAAAGAACTTCTAAAAATTAAGTTTAAAAAAGAACTATCTCCATAGGATAATGATTAAAGGGCATGAATAAGCAATTAGAAAAAAGACAAAACCACAGATAAACATGTGAAAGGTGTTCAACCTTACCAAGGATAGGGAAATGGAAATCAAAACCACAAGGAGACGTTTCAAGGGCTGGCGAGGCTGTGCACAACGGAAACTTCTGTACACCCTGGTACCAGTGTAAACTGGGACAGGCTCTTTGGTGATAGCTAATAACATTTAAGATGCAAATACCTCACAATCCAGTAATTGCCCTCCTAGAATAATTCTCCCATATATGCTCCATGGGACAAATACAGAAATGTCCTCTACAGCACTGTATGCAATAAAAATGGAGACAATATAAATTTCCCCTAGTAGAAGTGAATCAATAAGTGTATGATCCTACAATAGAACACCATGCAGAAGTTAAAATAAATGAATTAGAGTTATATGTATCAACATTTAGAAATGTGAGTCAGATCGCACCTCTCCTCTGCTCTAAACTCTTCAATGGCTCCCTATTTCATTCCAATGAAAACAAAGTCCTCATAATGGACTACAAGTCCCTCTATTACTGGCACCCTCCACCCCACCTGTTATTTTTCTGACACTGCTGGGAGTGCTCTCCATGGCTCCCCACTCTACCCCCATCAAGTCTTGGCTCAGATGTCACCTTCACTCTGAAGCCCTCCTCAGCCACTCAGTTTACAAATCACAACCTCGAGTGCCTTTCCCCTTGATGCTCCTGAGCCCACCTGCCCTGCTCTGCTTTTCCTTTCTCGCAAGCAAGATCTCCTTTCAAATGATAAATGATATACAATACATTTCACATGTACTTAATGTTTACTTGCTGTCTTTCCCTGCTAGAATAAAAGTCTCAGAAGGGCAGAGACTTTGTCAGCTTTGTTTACCAATATATCCAGAACGCCAAGAGTGAATGAACATGGCTGAATCTCAGAATCATAGTAACCAATAAAATCATGATGCAGAAGGAGACTTATAATAAAATATTGTCTATATAGTGTTTTAAGACATGTAAAGTAATAATATATATTGTTTATATATACATATACGTGTAGTAAAATTATGAAAACTAAAGGAATGATAAACTTAGGACAGTAATTATCTCTGGTTTTGGGTGAGGGCATGATTATAATTGTTTTGTTTTTACGAATTACAATTGTTTTTAAAAATTGATTGGAAACACATATTACAAAATCTTGAGACTTGACAAAACTAAGAGGTGAGATATGGCATCAATTCTATTATTTTCTCTTTTTTGCGTAGACTTTAAATGTTTCATAACTTCAGAAGAAAGGAATAAACGAACCCAAAACAGTCCAACTGGCTATGCTGACCTGTGCAGGAACGAGGCTACCCTTTTCTGAAAGGGAGGCATCGGCTACTAAATACCAAGGCACCAAAGGCCACTGAGTGCTGGCAAGTGTGTGGAGTGACTGGCATTCCTGAAAAACTGTCAGCATCATTAAAGCGGAACAGATCGTGTCCTGGGATTCAGTAGTTCCACTCTCGGGGATAGAACTAACAAATGCATGTACAAGATCTCAAAAGATACATACGACAATATTTGTAGCAGCATTATTCATAATAGCTCTAAGCTGGAAACAACCCAAATGTCCATCAAGAGAAGAAAGAAGCCCTGACTGGGGTGGCTCAGCGGGCTGGGCATTGCCCCGCAAAGCAAAGGGTCACTGGTTGGGTTCCCTGCCAGGCCATGTGCCTGGGTAGCAGGCCAGGCCCCCTGTTAGGGGTGTGAGAGAAGCAACAGAACCGTATTTCTCTCGCACATTGATGTTCCTCTCCCTCTCTCCCTCCCTTCCCTTCTCTCTAAAAATGAATAAATAAAAATTTTCAAAAAATAAAGGACAGAGAATAACAGACACTAGCCCTAACCAGATAGGTCAGTTGGTTAGAGCACCTTCCTGATGTACCAAGGTTGCAGATTCGATCCCTGGTCAGGGCACATACAAGAAGCAACCAATGGATGCATAAATAAGCGGAATAACAAATTGATCTCTCTCTCTCTCTCTTTCAAACCAATAAATAAAACCTTTTTTTGACAAAAGAGAACAGATACATAAACTGCAGTGTATTCATGTTGGAGTACTATATGGCAATGAAAATAGATTAACTACAGCTATATACAATATCACCAATAAATGCTGAACTAAAATAGCCAGAAACTAAAAAATATACATACTGTATTATTTCATTTATATACATTAAAAACCAACCAAACAAACCTGTGTTAGAAGCCATGAAAGTGTTTAGTGTGGGGAGGAGGGAGAAGGTAGTCATTGGAAGGGGTCATGGAAAGGAGCTTCTTGGAAATAGGAGTGTCGGATTTTTTTTGAGTGGGGGGTGGTTCCAAGGTTATGTTCACATTGTGACAATTCATTGAGATAAATTTTACATTTATACATATGTATGTTCCATGAGTATAGCAGTGACTATAATAATCTCTGTTTTGTTCCAACTTCAGTTAATACTCTGTGAAGGGGAGTCCTGTATATATGTGGTATGTCACTTTAAAATTTTTCAGTAGGCCCTGGCTGGTGTGGCTCAGTGGATTGAGCGCTGGACTATAAACCAAAGGATTGCCAGTTCGATTCCCAGTCAGGGCACATGCCTGGGTTGCAGGCCAGGTCCCCTGTAGGGGGTGCATGAGAGGCAGCCACACATTGATATTTCTCTCCCTCTCTCCATCCCTTCCCTTCTCTCTAAAAATAAATAAATAAAATCTTTAAAAAACCCAAAACTTTTCAGTAGAATATCGGATTTTCATAACTAATTCCTCTTGTTCCTATTCTGACAACCAATTTCCAAATAGGAATTAGTTTCTTAAGGGAGAGTAGGTGCTAGCCATATTATTTGGGTATTCTTTGTATGTTATTTGTTCATTGATTAGACTATTTATCGACTACCTCCCCTATGTTGAGCCCTCTGCTTCATGGACGACATAACAATAACGAGCAAAATCAGACATGGTACTTGCATTCATGGGCTACAGATTTTTTCTATAGGCAGTGCAAATGAAACACTCACATAAAGAACACTATTTTTTACACTAAATACATAAACTGGCTTTTGGCTATGATGAACAATGCTGTTATAAAGTTCACATGCAAGTTTTTTAGGTGACTGTATATTTTCATTTTTCTTTTTTTGTTGTTGTTGTTGTTTAGTTTTCATTTCATAATCATAAACTTAACTCTGCAATCCAGCTGGACTTGGAAGGGGTACAAAAAACATGGGACCCAATGAACTGAGGCAAAAGTGTGAAGATTTTAGAACGTTTCAAGCAGTTGGGGGTGAAGGGGTGCTCTCCTGAGCTACTGAAGGAATGGTCTGGTGATTAAGAAAAAACGCAAGTCAAATTTATGAGAGTCGTCCACAGTCAGTGATGGTGGGTGATCTTCTTGCTGGTCTCATTCCTGGACCTGTAGTGGCATGGCTGTCACAACATCTTTCACCTGGGGGAAGACCACATGCTTGCCGTGCAGCCACTCGGTCTTGGCAGTGCAGGTGAAAAACTGGGAACCTTTTGTGTTGGGTCCAGCATTTACCATGGACAAGATGCCAGGACCTGTGTGCTTCAGGATGAAATTCTCATCATCAAATTTCTCCCCGTAGATGGACTTGCCGCCTGTGCCGTTGGTGGTATGTGAAGTCACCACCCTGGCACAGAAATCCCGGAATAATTCTGTGAAAGCAGGAGCCTTTATAACCAAATCCTATCTCCCCAGTGCTCAGAGCACGAATGTTTCTGCTGTTTTTGGAACATCGAAGAACATGGTGGGGCTGACAGTGGCTGGATGTGGGAAGGTCCGAGGTGGTGGCAGCGTCTGCAAGTCCTGTTCATATTTTTCTTGATATCTGCCTAGAAGTGGCTGTGTCATTTACATTCCCATCAGCAATGTACAAGAGTTCCAATTTCTTCATGGTCTTGTCAACATTTGTTATTATCTGTCATTTTTTATTATAACCATCCTAGTGGGTATAAAGTGGTATCTCATTGTGGTTTTGACTCACATTCCCATGATGGCTGATGGTGTTTTCGTGTGCTTACTGGCCATTTGTATATCTTCTTTAGAAAAATGTCTATTCACAGCTTTTGCTCATTTTTAGTTAGGTCATGTATCTTTTTGTTATTAAGTTAATATTTTATAGCTTTTAATGTATTGCGATTGCACTTCTTTTGTTAATTTATTCCTAAGTACTTAATTCTTTTTAAATAAAATTGTAAGTTGTAAATTTGACCGTTTTCTGAAGCTCATTTTTGGATTGGTCAATGCCAGTGTATTTATCTTGTATCCTGCAGACTCACTCAACTTTTTGATTAGTTCTATCTGTGTGGGGGGAATCCATAGGATTTTCCATATACAAGATCATGTTATCTGTGAAAGAGATAGTTTTACTTCTTCCTTTCCAAATCTGGATGACTTTTATTTCTTTTGTTGCCTAATTGTCCTGGCTAAAACCTCCAGTACAATATTGAATACAAGTGGCAAGAACAGATATCTTTGTCTTGTTCCTGATGTAAGAGAGAAAGCTTTCAAATTTCACCATTAAGTATGATGTTAGCTGTGAGTTTTTCATAGATGCTCTTTATCAGGTTGAGGAAGTTACTAGAGTATTTGTATCATGAAAGGACTGTGGATATTGTCAAATGTTTTTTCTGCATCATTTGAAATATCATTTTTTTTTTGTCCTTTAGTTTATAAATACAGTGAGTCACATTGGTTGATTTTTGTATGTAAAACCAACCTTCGATTCCTTGGATAAACTCTACTTGATTGTGGAGTATAATCCTTCAGATATGCCACTAAACTTGACTTACTAGTATATTGCCAAGGATTTTTGCATCTGTATTATTAAGGGATATTCTGGTCTGTAGTTTTCTTTTGGTCTGGTTTTGGTAGAGGGTAAATCTTATAGAATGAGTTGGGGAGTAATCCCTCCTCTTCTACTTTTTAGTTATTTTTTGGAAGAGTTTGTGAAGTATTGGTGTTAATTCTTTAAGTACTTTTTTTTTCTTTTAGATTTTATTTATTTATCTTTAGAGGGGAAGGGAAGGAGAGAGGGAGAGAAACATCAATGTGTGGTTGCCTCTTGTATGTCCCCTGCCGGGAACTGGCCTGGCAACCCAGGCATGTGCCCTGACTGGGAATCGAACCGCGATCCTTCGGTTCGAAGGCCTGCGCTCAATCCACTGAGCTACACCAGCCAGGGCTGGTGTTAATTCTTTAAACATTTAGCAGAATTCACCAATGAAACCATCTGTTCCTGGGCTTTACTTTGTTGGAAATTTTTTTTGTTCTTTTTTTGGTTTTGTTTTTTTAAATACATTGATGTGAGAGAGAAACACCAACTGGCTGCCTTTTGCATGGGCCCCAACTGGAGATCAAGCCAGCAAACTAGGCATGTGCCCTGACTGGTAATCAAACCAGCGACCTTTTGGTACGGGACGCCACTCCAACCAACTGAGCCACACTGGCTATTAGAAGGTTTTTGATGACTGAGTAAGTCTCTTTACTTGTTATAGGTCTATTCAGATGTTCTATTTCTTCTTGAAACCAATTCAGTAGTTCATTCTTCATATAAATATGTTGATGTCATCTAGATTGTCTGATTTGTTGGTATTCAGTTGTTCGCAGCATACTCTTTTTGTACACTTACTAATGACATACTATCTTTGATTCCTGATTTTAATAATTTGAATATCATTTATTTTTTCTAGATTAGTCTAGCTAAATATTTGTCTATTTTGTTTATTTTTTTAAAAGAACTATTGGGTTGTTAATTTTCTCTGTTATTTTTCTATTCTCTATTTCATTTATTTCTGCTGATTTTTATTATCTCTTTCTTTCTGCTTACTTCCAATTTAGTTTGCTCTTTCGCTCATTTCCTTTTCCCCCTGAACATAAAATTCCTTTTTTTTTTAAAAATTGAGATATATTAGTTTCAGGTGTACAATCTGATTTGATATTTGCATATGTAGCAAAGTGATCATCACAATAAGTCTGGTTAACATACATCATCCTACGTAGTTACAGAATTTTTTTGTGTGACAAGAACTTTTAAGATTTACTTACCATGGCATACAGTCCCTTTCTCTTTAACGGTCTGTTTCCCCTGATAATGTGTTCCTCAAGGACAAAGGCCATGTCTTGTTCACCATCAGATGCCAGGGTCTTAGACATTTGCTAAAAGTCAAAGGAATGAATGAATGAATGAATGAATATCCCACTGAGACAGAAAGAAGTGCCCAGTAGGCCCAGGACACCTGTCTCCGTTCAATGTTTCTGAAACCTCATGATGGGGTATCAGGACCATTATCTTACCATTAGCTGAGAGCAGAGCGTGCTATTATTTTTTAAGGGTTTTATTTACACCCTGGCCAAGTAGCTCAGTTGGTTAAAGCATCATCCCAATATACGAGGTTGTGGGTTTGATCCCTGGTCAAGGCATATACAAGAATCAACCAATGAATGCATAAGTAAAGTGGAACAAGAAATTGATGTTTCTCTCTCTCTCTCTCTCTCCCCCCCCTCCCTCCCTCCCTCCCTTTCTATCTTTCTAGCAGGGTGTCCAACCTGCAGCTCACAGGCCATATGTAGCCCAGGATGGCTGTGAATGTGGCCCAATACAAAATCATAAATTTACTTAAACCATGAGATTTTTTTTATGAGTATGTGTCACAATGTATTTAATGTGTGACCTAAGACAACTCTTCTTCCACTGTGGTATAGAGATGCCAAAAGGTTGGACACACCTACAAAGTAAAAAAAAAAGTTTTATTTACATAAATTTGATGTTTTAGAAACATAGTGAAAAAGGGAAATTCTGCTTTATTTTTAAAAATATTTTATTTCTTTATTTTTTAGACAGAGGGGAAGGGAGGGAGGAAGAGAGGAAGAGGAACAGCAATGTGGGTTTGCTTCTCATGTGCCTCCTACTGGGGACCTGGCCCACAACCCAGGCATGTGTGCTGACTGGGAATTGAACTGGCAACCCTTTGGTTCACAGGCCAGCACTCAATCCATTGAGTCACACCAGCCAGGGTGAAAATTTTATATCAGTATCTTAAGTAGGAAAGGCAGTATCTCTTGTCTTTATTCATTAACATACACATATTAATGTTGTAAATTCTAAAAAAGATTCTTTTAGGTATTCCCTAAAGTGATCTTGGGTACCATACTTTTGGGACACATTACTTTTCATTCAGCACTTTCCTCATACAATACACTGGTCATCAGAAATATGAGAATTTCTGATTTTTCCCTTCCCAAGGGCTGAGATATTGTGTCCTATGAAAAATGATTTCTTTGGTTTCACTTGATTTGAATTTACTTAGGATCAACTAAGGATGGTCCGGCAGAGCCCGTCAGGCTTTGACACCCTTACAGCATGGCCCTCGATTGTCCTTATTCCATCGCATCTCTTTGATGCCCGCCTCTGGGTGAGGCTGCCATAACCTGCCTCTGAGTGCAAGGTATTAGAGTTTTGTGATTTGTTAATCCAATTATCCAGAAGGATCAGGGTAAGGGCCCAGGTAGATACTTAGACCCACCAGGAAAAAGAAATGTATCATTCAGCCCTGGCTGGTGTAGCTCAGTGGATTGAGCGCGGGCCTGTGAACCAAACAATCGAGGTTCGATTCCCAGTCAGGGCACATGCCTGGGTTGCAGGCCAGTTCCCAGCAAGGGACACATAAGAGGCAACCACACATTGATATTTCTCTCCCTCTCCCTCTCTCCTACCCTTCCTCTCTAAATTTAAATAAATTAAAAAAAAACTTTATTAAAAAAAAAAGAAATGTATCATTCATTATTCCATATCATGGGGTTGTTTTCAATGAGCCCAGGATTCTGGTTTATGTTAAGGAACACAAAATGTCTCTAGCCATGCTAGGAGAATGTTTTTTCCTTATAAAATATCCTTCATAATTATATCATAGCTGCTGATTTGTGATTTCCATTATAAACAAGTTTGCTGAGAGCTTTCCTAACTCTGTTTTAGTTTCATAAAGCACCTTTTTGGCAGGTAGATTGTTGAATTGGATGCAAATACTTTCTCTGAATTAAGTGCAAACTTGTTAAATAACTTTTTTTAGATCGAGGAGGGATTTTGGTCTGTTTTTGGAGAGGATAGAGACACTTTTTGATCCTGCCCCTTCCCACGGCTATAGAAGGCTGTTTTATAAGAAGAAACTGGGAACGTTTGCCTTAGACCACATGAGTAAGCATTGCTGAAAACTGGAAGGCCCCTCTCCTTCTGCGATGCTAAGAACGGCCAAGTGATAGAGAGCTGGGTACCTATTGTCCCGTGCTCTGCTAGGGTAGAGCTGAAGCCTGCCTGCAGGTGTGTCCTCCACCTGTAGGTGAAGCCCCCAGAGGTCCCACCTGGGCTCTGCCCCTACTTCCTAGCTGTGGTCACCACAGTTCAGTTCTGGCATGAAGTAGGCATGAATATCAGTCAGTATCTTTGGTCCTTGCCTCCTGCAGAATTTGGTTAGGAGAACTTTAAAGGTCCTTGTGAGAGAGACAGGTCCTCTGGCCAATCTAAGTGGCTGGTTACTTTGTCACTATCCTAAACTGACAAGTGACTATGGCAAATAAATCATAGTCACTAATTTTGAAATATAAAGTATAAACATTCCATCCAGACTCTCTGAAAGAATATTAGCCAGCAGTGTTTCTCTTAGGGCTCCTGTGAAGTCAATAATAAGGTGTTTTTACTTCCCCGTGTAGGTCTTCTCAAGTGGGTGTGAAGGGGAAGGAAGGTGCTGCTTGACACCTTCTGTTTCAATTTGTCCTTCTGAGCATTTCTGTTCTTCAGTGGCAGCAGCTTGGCGACCACACAAAGGACAGCAGAGACTCTGCTTTCGGTCTGAGTCATCCCCATGTACTCACATTTTCGAGTTCACACAGAATAATCCCAGGAAGAAGAATTCGCTCTCCACTTGCTAACATCCCAGTCATCGCTTCTCCCGACACTAGGTGCCAACATCCCCTGTGCCCGGGAGGCTGTGGTTTCCTGCCTGGTGCCTTTTGTCATTCTGTTTCATCTCCTACCTGGAAAGCCCATCTCAAATGCCATCTCTTTCAGGCTGCTTTTCCATTTCTCCCTACCTCAAATATCCATAGCACTTTGGGCATTTCTTCTAGATCTTCCTTCACTCTGTAACATTAGACTTATGTGTAGCCTGTGGTCTGTACGCACTGGGCTGTGTACAACTCAAAAGCAGGGCCTTTGACATTTGACATCCTGCATCCACCCCCCAAAATCCCCAGAAGCACCAAGTACATTATTTCTTGAATTAGGCCAAATTGAATTTACCTTTGCCACCCTGTTTTCTCTATTTTCCCCTGTTTGAACCTTTAGCTTCTGTCTTCACGAGTTTCTGGATATGCCATCTCTTTCCAGTCATTCAACCCTTTATTTGTTGAACAAACACTTAGCATGTGCCTTCCAAGTGTCAGGCACTGGACTGGGGATGTCACAGTAAACAAAACACTGTCCCGGGTGCCAAGCAGCCCACGGTCCAAGAGGAGGGACAGGAAGAGGGAAGGGCATACTGCAAGGGGGACTCTGATGCAGTTTAGGGAAGTCAAGGGACACTTCCTAGGGCTGCAGTGTCTGAGCTGAGATCCCTGGCATTGGCTCATGTATATTACCTCTGCCTGGACCGCCCCCCTGCAACCTCTGGGACCAATCCCTCCCCTCCAAACCTTTCTCCTGGAGGCAGTCTTCTCTCTTAGCTTTCAAGGTGGTCACCCTTCTGTTCCTCTGACATGCTGGTCTCTTTTTCAGCATCCAACAGCATTGGCAAGGATTTGTCTTTGACCTTCTCCTTGTTCTTCCTGGTTTGGCTCCTGCCTTTGTGCAGGTGACTTCTCAATGTATCTCTAAGCCCTGTCTTTTCACATGAAGTAAATACATTTGTACCTGCCTGCTCGATCCAGCCTTCTACAGACATCCCACTGTTTCCCCACAGTTTGGTACATCCCAAACAGAAAAGGGTATTTTTCCCCTGAGTTTCCACTTCCGAGACACTTAGGTGATTGTGCTCATCTCCGAGAGCCGGTGGAGCCTGGCTGTCACGTGCTTTTGTCTTTTTACATAACATGATGCAAAGTTTACTCTTGTTCTGTTTTTCCTGTTTAGAGATGATCTTTTGTGATGAATAGAACCATATTATTTTTTCTCTAACAGCGGTGTCCAACCTTTTGGCATCTCTGTGCCACACCGGAAGAAGACTTGTCTTGGGCCACACATTAAACACATTGCAACAGGTAATCACACACAAAAAAATATCACGATGTTTTAAGTAAATTTATGATTTTGTGTTGGGCTGCCATCCTGGGCTGCATGTGGCCTGCAGGCTGCAGGTTGGACATACCTGGATTGTGTTACCTCAAGGAGTAATCCTAGCTTACTTCTCACAACAACCACAAGGGGGTGCCGTGGGCCGAGCTCTGATTGGCTGGGTTTGTTTGGGGTAAATTGCCTGAATACTATCACCTCTGATAGCTCAGGGTGGTCATCCCCACTATTCACCAAATACTTCCAGCTCTCTGCCTTCCCAGGACTTGATAGACCTGCGTCTCTTGGCCCTCTTGTGGTTGGGTGAAGCCATGTAACTCGTTCTAGCTCCTGAGTCCTGCGTGGAAGTATTGTGCTTGGACTGAAGCATTTAATTCCAGTGCAAGGCTCTTCGGAGAGCTCTTTTCCTTTGCTCTGGTGACTGGCAATGTTTGAGATGACAGCTGCTTCCCCAGCCTGGGTCCCAGAATGAGGAGAGAGAAAGACGTGGCCTGAGTCACTCATGACAGACACAGAGCTTGAGTGACAAATAGACTTTTGTTAACAGTTAGAAACCACTAAGGTTTGGGTTGTTTGCAGCATATCTCATCCTGACTAGCACCCTACTAGTGTGAAGTCATATTTAGCACCTTTTGTATTTCAGACATGCATTGGGTTCTTGTAAGTAAAGAGCTGCCATACCGTTTCCGTGAATTTGGTAGACACAATTCCCCAGAGTAATAGGTTTCCTTTAAACAATGGTTGAAAATATATTCACATTGATATGGCATATTTTACACAAAGCTAACTTTTGTGAAATGAGAGCATGTTACACACTTAACGAGGGAATGAGTTAGGTGGGGACCACACTTACCCCTGAGTTCACCTTCCCCCACAGATGTTTCTATCTTCACACCGCATGCTCGGTGGGCTGCTCAGGTCTGACCCTGTGTCCACAGGTCTCTCTGCACACGGTGGCTGCATGGAGCTCCTTTGTTTCCACTCGCCCTCACTTTGGAAAGTCAAAAATGGCGTTTCTGCGGACGTCCAACCCTCTAATCTTTCTCATCCTAGTCCCCAGAGTTTCAAGTTAGAAGAGCCCCTGGAAGTCACACACCCACCTCTCACACCCCAGGATAGAGAACTGGAAACCAGGTGGGGCCATCTGTGAGTGGCAGAGGACAGACACCTGGGTTCCTTCCAGCCAACGCCAGTCCTTACAGGTCCTCCGACAGACCCAGCCTCATTCCCGCAGCCTCGAATGCTGCTCCCTCGGCCTCCAGCGGGGGCTAACTCCCCATCATCAGGTCTGCATGCATGTGGAGTCCTGCCAGAGAGGTCTGCCCGCCGTTTAAATTTAAAATTGCAACCAGCTCCTCTTACCTTCTTCAACGCTCTGTCTCCCTTGCCTTATGTCTTCCCTCCACAGCACTTAACTCCTTGGAACATCCGTATCATTCACTGACTTACTGTGTTGTTGCTTTCTCTCTCCACTAAAAAAACACTAACTTCACAAAAGCAGGGAATTTTGTCCTTTTTTTTTTTTTTTTTTTTTTGGTCAGTCCTGTGTTCCAAGTAAACAGAACAGTGCCTGGCACACAAAAAGATACTTAATAAATATTTATTGAATGAATGAGCAGGGTGGGGCCAGGCATCTGTGATTTTGACAGGCTCCCAAGTGAGTCTAAGCAGAGCAGGGTGGTGGTGTGTGTAGTTCTTACGCTTCTCTCAGTTCGGACCTAAGTAACCAAGCGCGTTCTGGTTTATTCCTGATCTGCCAGGGGCAGCATCCCCCCACCCCGCAGCCTTGGCAGAGCAGGGAAATGGACCCGGGTCCTGTGCGAGCCCCTGACCCCTGACGCCGCTTCTCTAAGCGCTCGCAGGCCTAACGGACACACCCTGAAAAAGAACCCAAGTCACGTGACACGGGATCCTCCTTAGTGACTATCAAATTTGGGATGGAAGCGGAGGACACCCTTTTTTGTTGTGGTGGTTCACATTAAATGTTTGGAGCAGAGGTCTCCCTGGCTCCCTGTGGCTGTCAGGAGAGCAGCTGCTGCCTGCGGCGCTGGTCTTGTCCTGAACAGCGGAGCGGCGGCGGGGCGACTCGGTGCCGCGACATCGTTTGTGCTTTGCGAGGGAAGAGACACTGTAGCTGGCAAGCTCACCTACTCCTAAGTTTTTTAAAAATATATTTTTATTTAAAGAGTACCATTTTTTTGACTAATGTGTGTTACACAGCCTCGTGTATTTTTATCTGCCTTCTGTTTGCCATATTCTTTTCCTTCATTTTGTAATCAATAGATTCTTTTGTAGAGCAGTTTCAGTTTACACTAAATTGAGCAGATAGTGGGGAGAATTTCCATATATGTCTTCCCAACACACAGTTTCACAGATTATTAACAGCTTGCATCATTGTGGTATATATTCGTTAAAACTGATTAGCAAGTATCGATACATTATTATTATTATTATTATTTTAGAATTTATTTATTTTAGAGAGGGGAGGGGAGAAAGAAAGAGACGGGGAGAAACATCAGTGTGGGGTTGCCTGTCCCATGTCCCTTGCTGGGGACCTGGCCCACAGCCCAGGCATGTGCCCTGACTGGGAATTGAACCAGCGACCCTTTGGTTCACAGGCCCACATTCAATCCACTGAGCCACACCAGCCAGAGTGATATATTATTATTAACTAATGTCCATAATTTACATTAGAGTTCACTCTTTGCGTTGTATGTCTTCTGTGGATTTTGACAAATGCATAATGTCATGTATCCACCATCACAGTATCATACAGAATAGTTTCACTGGCTTAAACATCCTTTATACTCCACTTACTCACCTCTCGCTCCTTCCCTCACACCCCTGGCAACCCCTGACCTTACTTCTGGCTCCATAGTTTTGCCTTGTCCAGAATGTCTTATAGTTGGAATCATATGGTATGTAGCCTTCTCCAACTGGCTGCTTTTAACAGCACTGTGCACTTAAGTAAGGTTCCTTTATGTATCTTTGTAGCTTGAGAGATCATTTCTGTTTGCCATTAAATAAAATTCCATTGTATGGATCACCACGATTTGTCTATCTGTTCACCTTTCAAAGGACATCTTGGTGACGTCTGGTTTTTAGCAATTATGAGGAAGCTGTTATAAACGTTCACGTGCAGGTTTCTGTGTGGACAGAAGTTCTCAAGTCACTTGTTTAAATATCTTGCAGCGCCACATGGATTGCATGGTTGGACTGTGTCCAGCTTTGTGAACCCTGCCAAGTCGTATCCCAAAGTGGCTGCGCCATTCTGCGTTCCCACCAGCAGTGACTCGGAGTTCCTGTGGCTCCACGTCCTCGCCAGCACTCGGTGCTGCCCATTGTTTGGATTCCGGTCATTTTAACAGGTGTGTAGTGTTTTCATTTGCAATTCCTTAATGACAAGTGACATTGGGCACCTTGTCATATGCTTATTTGCCATCTGCATAACTTCTTTGGTGAGGGCCGTTCAGATCTTTTGCCATTTAAAAACTGGGTTGTTTTCTTATTGTTGAGTTTTAAGAGCTTTTTAATATTCTGGATATAGTTCGTTTATCAGGTATGTGTTCTGCAATATTTTTAAATATAGCAGCTTTATTGAGATATAATTCACACACCATAAAATTCACCCTTTTAAAGTGTATTCAGAATTGTGCAAACGTAACCACAATCAACTTCAGAATATTTCCATCACCTCAAAAAGAAACCCCTGGCTATTGGCAGTCACTCCCCAGCTCCCTCTGACACCTCAGTTCTAGCAACCACGAATGCACTTTTTGTTTCTGTATTTGACTATGCTGGACATTGCATATAAGCGGAAACATAAAATATGTGATCTTTTGTACTGGCTTCTTTCATTTGGCATAACTTTTTAAGATTCATCCATGTTGTAGCTTTTATCAATACATTACTTCTTTAATGGCCAAATAATATTCCATTGTGTGGTGTACCGTATTTTGTTTATTCAATCACCAGTGGGTGAGCACAGGGGTTGTTACCACTTTTTGACTATTTTGAACAATGTGGCTATGGATGTCTGTACAAGTTTTTGTGTGGACATATGTTTCATTTCTCTTATTTATAGGCCTGAGAGTGTAATTGATGGGCCCTATATGGTAACACTATGTTTAACTCTTTGAGGAACTGCCAAATGTCTTCCAGAATGGTGGCACGGCTTTACACAGCCTCTAGCAGTGCGTGAGGGTTCGAATTTCTCCACATTCTCATCAACACATGTATTCGTTTATCTTTTTCATTATTTTTGTTGTTTTACTTTTGTTTTATTTTATTTTTTTGTTGTTGTTTTACTTTTTTTTTAAGATTTTTATTTATTTATCTTTAGAGAGGAAGGGTAGGAGAAAGGGAGAGGGAGAGAAATATCAATGTAGGGTTGTCTCTCGTGTGTCCCCTGCTGGGAACTGGCCTGCAACCCAGGCCCTGACTGGGAATCGAACCACGATCCTCTGGTTCGCAGGCCCGCGCTCAATCCACTGAGCTACACCAGCCAGGGCGATGTTTTACTTTTATTAACAGGCGTGAGGTGGTATGTCATTGTGGTGTTGGTTTGCATTTCCCTCGTGACTAACGGTGCTGAGCATCTTTTCATGTGCCTATTCACACTTTTTATATGTCTTCTTTGGAAAAATATTTGTTCTGATTGTTTGTCCGTTTTCAAATTGATTTGTTTTTCTTTTTGTTATTTAGTTAAAAGAGTTCTTTATCTATTCCAGTTACCAGATCCTTATTAGATATATGTCTTTGAAACATTTCTTCCTATATCACTAATTACAAGTCTTTAATTTTGAAGAAGTCTAGTCCATTTTCCTTTTGCTTGTGTCTTTAGTTCTATATCTAAGAAACTATTACCTAATCCAAGGTCATGAAGATTGATATCTGTGTTTCCTTCTAAGAGATTCATGGTTTTATTCCTTACACGTAGGTCTTCGGTCCATTTCGAGTTGAGTTTTGCGTACAGTGCGTGTGAAGAAGGGTCCCCATTGCCCTGTGAATCGCCGTCTGGTGCCGCCAGCACCACTGGTTGAGATGGCAGCATGGACTCTGGATGAAGAAGGGGGCATTACGTTTGAAAGGGGCAGGAGCGCGCTTCGGCAGTGAAGTCTCTGACCCCACGCTTTCCTCTGTGGCCACAAAACCAAGAGTCACTCTGAAGGCAAGTGCTAATGGTAGCCACAGCCAACACTTTCCATCTTCCAAGGCTAATCTCTTCCATTCCACACCAATTTCTTTCGTTTTCTAGTGCACTTAGAACAGAACAGAATGTCCGTAACAGGGCCTTACAGGTCTAGCCTCAGAGAGGTCCAGCTACTCTCTGAAGCTTGAATCTTTCCCAAGAATCCTAGATAAATTGTTGCCATATCTCTCTTTAGAAACCTCCAAGTAAGAGAAATTCACTTGCTTTCTGAATAATAAGTTCAATTAGTAGATGGTTTGGTAGTAACAATGATAACAAGACAACCACCATTATTTTTGGAGCCCTTATGTTGTGGTAAGGTATATCATCTCCTTTTAGTTCTTACAGCAACAATCTGAGGTAGTTATTATTAATCTATCTTATTCATCTATTTATTTTGATGAGGAAAGCCCTTTTTTTTAGGTTTTTGTTTTTAAAGATTTTATTTACTAATTTTTAGAGAGAGGGGAAAGGAGAGAGAAAGAGAGGGAAAGAAACATTAATGTGTGGTTGCCTCTTGCTCACCTCTGACCAGGGACCTGGCCCACAACCCAGGCATGTGCCCTGACTGGGAATTGAACTGGCGATCCTTTGATTTGCAGGCCGGTGCTCAATCCACTGAGCCACACCAGCCGGGGCTCTATTTTATTTTTTAATTTATTTTTATTTTTTATCCTCACCCAAGGATATGTTCACTGATTTTTAGAGAGAGAAGAAGGGAGAGAAGGGATAGGGGACAGAGAGATAGAGAGAGAGAGAGAAATATCGATTGATTGCCTCCCATTTGCACTCTGACCAGGGATTGAACCTGCAGCTTATGTATGTGCCCTGACCAGTGATCAAACCTGCAACATTTTGGTGCACAGGACAACTCTTCAACCAACCAAGCCACATAACCAGTCCTATTATTAGTCTATTTCAGAGAAGCACAAAGAAGTTATTTGTTCAAAGTCACACATAGTGTTAATTTAACTGTATGGATCTAGGTTTAAACCACGTTCAGCTGAATCCAAAGCCTGCATTTCTAATTACTACACCCTTGTTAATATGCCTCTGTGGTAGAGGAACAAATTTGGCTCCCGTTTCCTCTCTGGGCACACAGGAGAACCACACTTCCCGGCACCTTTGTGATAATCTGAGACTACATGACTGTTTGTAGCCAACGGGCTGGGAGCTGAACTTCCAGGATGAGGCATTAGAGAGCAAGTGTGACGGCCCTCAATAAGGCAACAGACGACAAGTGCGGGCAAGGACATGGAGAAAGGGGAACCCTAGTGCACTGTTGATGGGAGTGTGGACTGGTGCAGCCACTGCGGAAAGCAGTGTGGAGTTACCTCAAAAAATTAAAAATGGCCCTAGCCAGCGTGGCTCAGTTGGTTGGGCGTCGTCCCGCAAAGCAAAATGCCTCCTGTTTGATTCCTGTCAGGGCTTGTGCCTGGGCTGCAGGCCTGGTGCACGGTTAGGGCACATGAGGGAGGCAACCCCTTGGTGTTTTTCTCTCACACACTGATGTTTTCCTCCCTCTCTTTGTCTCTACCTTCCCCTCTCTCTAAGATAAAAAATTATTTTTTAAATGTTAAAAAAATTAGAAATGGAATTGCCTTATGACCCAGTGATTTCATTTCTGGGAATTTATCCACAAAAATGCAAAACACTAATTTGAAAGAATATATGCACCCCCATGTTCACTGCAGCATTATTTACAAGAGCCAAGATTTGGAAGCAGCCCAAGCGTCCATCAGTAGATGAGTGGATAAAAAAAGCTGTGGTACATTTGCACTATTGAATACTACTTGGCTGTAAAAAAGAAGGAAATTTTACCCTCTGAGGCGGCACAGATTGACCTGGAGAACATTATGCTAAGTGAAATAACCCAGTCAGAGAAAGACAAATACCATAGGATTACTCATGTGTGGAATCTAATGAACAAACTAGAGACAGACCAATAGATAGAGAGCAGACTGACAGCTGTTGCAGGGGGGTGGGGATCAGTGGGGGTGTATAAGGATTGAGTGAAAAGGAAAACAAGAGGGAAAACTCACAGACACGGAAAGCAGTGTGGTGATTGCCCTGGAGGTGGGGGGTGGAGGGACGTGGAGGAGGGGGTGGGGGATCAGCGATGTTGGACGGACACTTGACTTGGGGAGGTGAGCACACAGTACAGCGCACAGATGACGTGCGGTGGAACTGTGCACCTGAGACCTGTATAATTTTCTTAACCAGTGTCACCCCAACACATGCAGTAACGAGGGAAAACAAATTTAAAAAATCGAGCGAATGCGGGTTCTCCATTCTCTTTTTTCCCTGTTGCGGCGACCCTGGAAACACTGCTTGGAGACGGCGGAGCTGGGAGATGAATGGTGCCTGGATCCCTAAGTCTCAGCGTGGCGAGTCGCCCCCGTGGGCCACGTTTAACTTTGCACAAGTAAGATACAAACTATCATGTTAAGCCTCTGGGAGTTCAAGGTTGGTTTGTTCTTGTAGTGTAGACTATCATGTCCTGAGTATTAGGGCTGAATATTATAATTGACTCTATTTTTTCCCTCTTGATTGGAGTTCTGCCTTCCAAGGCTATATATGCAAGGATATGCCACATGATCTCAATTTGGGACACTTGCCATATTGTTTTTTTTTTTTTTTTTTGAGATTTTATTTATTTATTTTTAGAGAGAGGGGAAGGAAGGGAGAAAGAGACAGAGAGAAACATCGATGTGTGAGAGAAACGTCAGTGGGCTGCCTCTTGCCCACCCCCAGCAGGGGACCAGGCTGCAGCTCAGGCATGTGCCCTGACAGGGGATTGAAATGGTGACCTGGTTTTCCGGAGGACCCCGAACTCACTGAGCCGCATCAGTCAGGGCGCCATATTTTTTATTTTTTTTACTGTCACCTCTGTGTTGATCTCATGTCACTGATTAGCAATGATCTCCCTAGCAGGTAAGAGATTAGGTTTATTTTTTTTTTAATCAGTATTTTTTAATTGTTGATATTGTACAGTTTTCTGTCTTTCACCCCGCCCCCAGCCCACCACCCCAGCCCTCCCCACCTTCCTCCCATTTCCACCCCCCATAGTTTTTGTCCGTGTGTCCTTTATACTTGTTGCTCTAAACCGTTCCCCTTTTCCCCTAAAATTCCCTCCCCTCCCCCTCTGGTCACTGTCAGACTGTTCTCAAATTCAGTGTCATTGTTTATATTATGCTTGTTTGTTTGTTTTGTTGATTAGGTTCCTGTTAAAGGTGAGATCATATGGTATTTGTCTTTCACTGCCTGGCTTATTTCGCTTAGCATGATACTCTCCAATTCCATCCATGCTGTCACAAAGGGTAGGAGCTCCTTCTTTCTTTCTGCTGCATAGAATTCCATTGTGTAAATGTACCACAGTTTTTTGATCCATTCATTAACTGATGGGCACCTAGGTTGCTTCCAGCACTTGGCTATTGTAAATTGTGCTGCTATGAACATAGGGGTGCATAGGTTCTTATGGATTGGTGTTTCAGGGTTCTTAGGATATAATCCAAGCAGTGGAATTGCTGGGTCAAAAGGTATGTCCATTTTTAGTTTTCTTAGAAAATTCCATACTGTTTTCCATAGTGGTTGTACTAATCTGCAATCCCACCAACAGTGCACTAGGGTCCCCTTTTCTCCACAACCTCTCCAACACTTGCTGTTTGTTGCTTTGTTTATGAAGGTCATTCTGACTGGTGTCAAGTGGTAAGAGATTAGGTTTTATATTTTTTATCCTAGCAGCTCTAGGCACAAAGTTAGTGCTGAAGCAATGGTAGTTAATTCTTGGTTCTATATTTCCCAGAAAAAAAAACTATTTGTATTTACCCTGATTTTAAAAAGTTAATATTCATTAGACTTAGTTCAATTGAAGACCCTATTGTAAGTTTATAGAACTTTAGCAAATTTTTAAAGGCCTTTTTAATAATAATTTGGTCCCATTTACAGACTCAGTTAAATAACCTCAACTATTTAAAAGGCCATTCATAGCCCTGACCAGTGCGGCTCGGTTGGTTGAGTGTTGCCCCACAGAGCGGAAGGTCGCTGGTCCCAGGACCAGTGGCTCAGGCCCTGTTTGGGTGCCTGTGAGAGAGGCGACTGACTGATGTTCCTCTCCCTCTCTCTCTCCCTCTTCCCCTCTCTCTAAAAATAAATAAATAAAATCTTTAAAAGTCACAAATCTAAATCAATTACTCAATTACACATTTTTGATGCAAACACACAGAAAAGTTGATGGTACAGCACAAAGAATTTTTTCTGAACCATTTCAGAGTAAGTTGCCAATCTGATGCTCCATGGCCTCCAAATATTTCACAGTGCTCCCCAACCTCTTTGGCACCAGGGACTGGTTTCGTGGAAGACAATTTTTCCACACACCAGGGTTGGAGGATGGTTTCGGGGTGATTCAAGCGCATTATGTTCATGCTCATCTCCTCCTGTGCTGCTGGGTTCCTAGCATGCACAGACTGGTCCCAGTCCTTGGCCTGGAGGTCGGGGACCCCTGTTTTAGGACTTTCCTGCAAACAAGGACATTCTCCTATATAACCACACACAGGCATTAAAATTGGGAAGTTAACACTGGGATGTTACCACCTTTAACTTTCAGACCCCATTCAAACTTTGTCTATAGTCCTGGTGAAGTTATTTATAGCAACAGTATCAAGTTCAGAATCACATGTTTGTTCACTTGTCCTCTCTTTGCTCTCCTTTAGTCTGGAACAGTTCCTCAGCCTTTCTCTGCCTTTCGTGTCCTTGATATTTTTTAAGATTGCAGGCCAATTATAATATTTTGCAGAATATTCTTCATTTTGGGTCTGTCTGATCCTCATGATTAGATTCAGGTTATGCATCTTGGGCAGAAATAGCACAGAAGCAATGCTGCTTTTTTCTTATTCCTTTCTATCAGTTGGCATCTTAGTTTCTCTCAGTAGTCACATTCACTTTGATCGCTTGATTAAGGTCATGTCTCCCAGTCTTCACTGTAAATTTAACTTTTTAGTTTCGTTGTAAGTAAATCTGTATTTTGAAGCTATGTAAGTATTCAGTTTTTGGAAAAGTGCTAATAAAACTTCAACATATTCATGTACTTATTTATGTCTGTATGTCTCCTATTTTACTCAATGGATTATAATCCATTACTATCCTTCCTTATTTTGATTTTTATATTATCTCTAACCCAGCTAGCTCATTTCTTTTCACATTCCCCTGTAATTTTTTTTAACACTTCTTTGCTTTCTGGCACAATGAAATGTTTGAGGTTTATAATGCACCTTCCCTGCCCTGATGCTGGAATCATCTATTTCTCCAGTGAGCCATGGAAAATTGTATTTAGAAGCCAAGACCTGGGTTTTAGGTGTGCTCATTGACATTGGGTCCTCTCAGTGAACATAAACAAAGAGAAACCTGGCTTCCATTACCCTTAACATATATACTTTTTGGATCAATACCTACGTACATAATTAATCTCCCACCTGGGACGCCACCTTCCTTTCCCTGCTGGGACTCTGGCTGTCCGCCCTGAGCCTCCCGCTGTGGGGGTCCTGGCCTCATCCTGCCTGGGATCTGACACTCAGCCCTGGGCCACTGCAGCTCCTCATTCTTTCTGAAGATATGACTGATTCTCGTTTGACGTAGTGGTGTTCTCAAACACTGAATTAGTGACCTGAACCAATGCTTCTCAGGGTTCCTGATTGGATCCTGAGAGCCTCTGGGTACATTTTTGTCAAGCAATCAATAAACACCTCATTTTATGTGTATTTCTGCTTAAAGTACCTTATTTAGTAGACGCTGTTGATTTATTAACGTTGAACTCATAGCCAGCAGCACAGTATCCCATGCCTCAGTGAAGCTCACCTAACACATGTATTTTTGTTTTTTGTTTTAATTTTAATCTTTATTGTATTTTTCCCCATTACCATTTAGCCTACTTAGGCCCCCCTTGGCCCCGGAATCTCCAGGCTCTTGTCCGTGTCCACGAGTCCTTTCTCTCTTTTGCTCAATCCGTCCCCCTTACCTCCTCCCTCCCTTAGCTGTCATCTGCTCTCCATCTATGAGTCTGCTCCCATTTTCCTTGTTAGTTCAGTTTGTTCATTAATTTCCACATATGAGTGAAATCATATGGTATTTGTCTTTCTCTGACTGGCTTCACTTAACATAATATTCTCCTTGTGCATCATGCCGTCGCAAAGGGTAAACTTTCTTTCTTTCTACAGCCAAGGAGAATTCCACTGTGTAAATGTTCCATAGTTATTTTATCCACTCATCCACTGCTGGACACTTGGGCAGCTTTCATATCTTAGCGATTGTAAATAATGCTGCAATAAACATAGAGGTGCTTATGTTCTTTCGAATTAGTGTTTTGGGTTCCTCTGATGTATTCCCAGAACTGGGATAGCTGGTGTGAAATGTAGATCCATTTTTAATTTTTTGAGTTACCTCCACATTGCTTTCCACAGTGGCTGCACCAATCTGCATTCCCACCAACAGTGCAAAAGTGCTTCCCTTTCTCCACATCCTCATTAGCACTTGTTTGTCCACTTGTTGATGCTAGCCATTCTGATAGGAGTGAGATGGTATCTCACTGTGGTTTTAATTTGCATTTTTCTGATGATTGGTGATAAGCAACTTTTCATATGTCTATTGGCCATCTGTATGTCCTCTTTGGACAAGTGTCTGTTCAGGTCCTTTGTCCATTTTTTTGGTGTTGAGTTTTGTAAGTTCTTTATAGATTTTTTTTTTAAATATTTATTTATTTATTTATTTATCTTTAGAGGGGAAGGGAAGGAGAGAGGGAGAGAAACATCAATGTGCGGTTGCCTCTTGTATGTCCCCTGCCGGGAACTGGCCTGGCAACCCAGGCATGTGCCCTGACTGGGAATCGAACCGCGATCCTTCGGTTCGAAGGCCTGCGCTCAATCCACTGAGCTACACCAGCCAGGGTCTTTATAGATTTTGGATATTAATCACTTATCAGATGTATTGGCAAGTATGTTCTCCTGTTCTGTGGGTTGTCTTTTTATATTGTTGATGGTTTCCTTTGCAGTGCAAAAAGTTTTTAGTTTTATGTAGTCCCATTTGTTTATTTTTTTTCTTTTGTTTCCTTTTCCTGGGGAGATAAAATATTGCTATGAACAATGTCTGAGATTTTTCTGCCTATGTTTTCTTCTAGGGTTTTTATGGTTTTAAGTCTAATGTTTAAGTCTTTGATCCATTTTGAATTTATTCTAGTGTGTGGTATAAGAAGATGGTCTAGTTTCATTTTTCTACAGGTTTCTGTCCAATTTTCTCAACACCATTTATTGAATGGTGTTATCTTTAGCCCATTGTATGTAGTTGCTTCCTCTGTCAAATATTAATTGACTATAAAGATGTGTATTTATTTCTGGGCTCTCTATTCTGTTCCATTGATCTATGTATCTGTTTTTATGCCAGTACCATGTTCTTTTGATTACTATGGCCTTAGAGTATAGTTCATATTAGGAAGTGTGATTCCTCCAACTTTTTTCTTCTTTCTCAGAATCATTATTGCTATGTGGGGCCTTTTGTAGTTCCATGTAAATTTTTTGAAATATTTGTCTTAGTTCTAAGAAATACATCATTGGAATCTTGATAGGAATTGCATTGAATCTATAGATTGCTTTGGGTAGTATGGACTTTTTAATGATGTTAATTCTTCCTATCCATAAACACAGTATGTGCTTTCTCTTATTTGTATCTTCTTCAGTTTTTCTTCAGTGTCTTATAACTTTCCAAATGCAAGTCTTTCCCATCCTTGGTTAGGTTAATTCCTAGGTATTTGATTGTTTTTGTAGCAATCATGAATGGGCTTGTTTTCTTAATTTCCCTTTCTGTTAGTTCAATATAGGCATATAGGAATACCATGGAATCTGGATATTAATTTTGTATCCTGCTACTTTGCTGAATTCATTGATCAGTTCTAGTAGTTTCTTGGTGAAATCTTTGGGATTCTCTGTGTACAGTATCATGTCATTTGCAAATAATGACAGTTTTTACTTCTTCCTTTCCAATTTGGATGCCTTTTATTTATTCTTCTTGTCTGATTGCTGTTGCTAGACTTCCAGTACTATGTTGAATAAGAGAGGTGAAAGCAGATATCTGGATATTGTTCCTTATCTTAAGGGGAATGCTTGTAGTTTTTGCCTGTGGAGTATGATGTTGGTAGTGGGTTTGTCATATATGGCTTTTATTATGTTTAGGTATGTTCCCTCTAATCCCACTTTGCTGAGAGTTTTTGTCATAAATGGGTGCTGTATTTTATCAAATGCTTTTTTTGCATCTATTGATATGATAATGTGGTGTTTATCCTTCATTTTGTTTATGGGGTGAATCACATTTATTGATTTATGGATGTTGTACAAACCTTGCATTCTTAGAATAAATCCTACTTGATCGTGATGTCTGATCATTTTGGTGCATTGTTGTATTTAGTTTGCTAATATTTTGTTGAGGATTTTAGTGTCTATATTCATCATGGATATTGGCCTATAAATTTGTTTCTTTATGGTATCTTTATCTGGTTTTGGAATTAGGATAATTCTGGCCTTGTAAAATGAGTTTGGGAGGTTTCCCTCCTCTTGAATTTTATGAAATAGTTTGGGAAGGAGAGGTGTTATTTCTTCCAGGAATGTTTGGTAAAATTCACCTGTGAAGCCATCCAGTCCAAGGCTTTTTCATGCTGGGTGTTTTTTTTTTTTTTTTAATTACTGCTTCAGTTTCACTAGGTATAACTGTCTATTAAGATTCTCAAATTCTTCCTGATTTAGTTTTGGAAGATTGTATGTTTCTAGGAATTTATGTGTTTTGTCCAGGTTGTCCAGTTTGTTGGCATGTACTTGTTCATAATTTTTTCTTATAATCCTTTGTATTTCTTTGGTGTCAGTTGTTATTTCTTCTCTTTCATTTATGATTTTATTTATTTCAGTCCTCTTTCTTTCTTGATATGTCTGGTTAAAGGTTTGTCAAACTTCTTTATCTTTTTAAAGAACCAGCTCTTTGATTCATTGATCTTTTGTATCGTTTTTTAGACTCTATTTATTTCTGCTCTGATTTTTATTATTTCCTTCCTTTACTTGCTGTTTGTTGTTTTTGGTAAGTCCTTTAAGCATAAAGTTAGATTGTTTATTTGAGCTTTTTTATTTTTTGAGATAGTCCTGTGATGCTATGATTTTGCCTCTTAGGATTGCTTTCTCAGTGTCCCACAGATTTTGGATTGTTGTGTCCTCATTTTCATTTGTTTCAAGGTATCTTTTGATTTCTTACTTGATCTCATTGTTGATACACTCATTGTTTAATAACATGTGATTTAGCTTCTACATCTTTTTGTGCTTTTCAGTGTTCTTCTTGTGATTGATTTCTAGTTTCATAGTATTGTGGTCATAGAAGATGCTTGATATGATTTCAATATGCTTAAATTTATTTAAACTTGTTTTGTGTCCTAACATGTGGTCTATCGTAGAAAACATTCCATGTCCACTTGAAAAGTATGTATGTTCTGTTGCTTTGAGGTGAAATGCTCTGAAGATACCAACTAAATCCATTTGATCTACTGTGTTGTTTCAGGCCACTGTCTTCCTGTTGATTTTCTGTCAGGAAGATCTATCCATTGAAGTCAATGGGGTGTTAAAATCCCCAACTATAACTGTATTGTTGTTGATCTCTCCCTTTATGTCCGACAGGATTTGCTTCACATATTTAGGTGCTCCTATTTGGGGTGCATAAATGTTTACTAGGGCTATATTCTCTTGTTGGATTATTTCCTCTATAGTTATGCAGTGTCCTTCTTTGTCTCTTACTGTAGCCTTGGTTTTAAAGTCTATTTTGTCAGATATAAGTACTGCTACCCCAGTTTTTTCCCCTTTCTATTTGCATGAAATACCTTTTTCCATCCTTTTACTTTTAGTCTGTATGTATCTTTTGATCTCAGATGGGTCTCTTGGAGGCAGCATATAGATAGGTATTGTTTTCTTATCCATTGAGCTACCCTATGTCTTTTGGTTGGAGCATTTAAGCCATTTACATTTAAGGTAATTATTGATTGATATGTATTTAGTGCCATTTTATTGTTAGACTATGTTTCTCTGTTATTTTTTTCTTTCTCCTTCTGAAAGCAAGTCCTTTAACATTTGTCGCAGTACTGGTTTGGTGTTAACAAACTCCTTTAGCTTTATCTTGTCTGTGAAGCTGCTTCTTTCTCCTTTGATTTTAAGTGACAGCCTTGATTGTAGGTTCTTGCTTTTCATCACCTTGAATATTTCACACCATTCCCTTCTAGCCTGAAATGATTCTGTTGAGAAATCAGGTAACTGTCTACTTGGTGCTCCCTTATAGGCAACTTACCTACTTTGTCTTGTGGCTTTTAGGATTCTCTCCTTGTCTTTAAGCCTTGCCATTTTAATTATGATGTGTCTCAGTGTAGGCCTCTTTGAGTCCAACTTGTTGGGACTCTCTGAGGTTCCTGGACTTGTGTGTCTTTTTTCATGTTGTCCTTCACCAGATCAGGGAAGTTTTCAGTCATTAAACAGATTCTTGATCCCTTTCTTGCTCACTTCTCTTTCTGGTGTTCCCATGATGCACATGTTGTTATACTTCACATTATCCAAAATGTTTCTTAAGCTCTCCTCATTTTTTAAATTCTTTTTTCTTTTTTCTCCTCTGCTGAGGTATGTTTTCTACTTTGTCTTCCAAATCACTGATTTGATCCTCTGCTTCATGTAACCTACTGTTTATTCCTTCCAGTGTATTATTTATTTAAGACATTGCATTCTTTATTCCTGACTGGTCCTTTTTTGTGGTTTCTGTGTCTTTTTTCATGTTGTTGAGTATCTTTATAATCATTACTTTAAACTCTCTGATAAATTGCCTGCCTCCATTTCATCTAGCTCTTCTTCTGGAGAATTCTCTTGTTCTTTCATTCAGGGTCTGTTTCTTTGTCTTCCCACTTTGGCTGCTTCTTTGTATTTGTTTCTATGCATTGGGTAGATCTGCAAAGTCTCCGTAGAGACCTTTGTCAGACACTACTTGTGACTGGCCTTGGTCAATTGTTTTGAGCTATCAGGGATTCACAGCATGTGGCTTCCTCTGCTTGGCCTGTTTGTGTGCAGAAGGAACTTGGCTGTGCACCAAGGTTGGCTTTGATCAGTGCGGAGCCCTGGGCAGGGTCAGCAGAAGTTTCTTAGAGCTCCCAGAGACCCACCTTCATTGTTTAACTAATCAGCGATATAGCCTCACACTATAATCAGCAGCCTGCTTAAGCTCCACAGGGTGGGGCAGAGTAATTTTTGTGGGTGGTGCTGTTGCTTCCCCTCAGGCTGATGCCATTTGGAGAGAAGTGCTCTGCCTGAGAAAGATGGCCTCAGCAGTATGGGGGATGATGCATCATAGGGAAACTGGTTGTTGTTCCTTCAGTTCTCTTCCCCAGAGCCACCAAGCCCAGATTCTCCTCAAGTTTCTCTAGTCCACTTTGCCCTCCCGCTCTTGGAGCCCAGGGTAAGTGGCTACAAATGAAATTTTGTGTGTTGGCCCTTTAAGAGTCTCTCTGTGTCTCCAGCCATCTCTCCCTGGCAGACAGGAACCCTGCTGCTTTCCACAGCTGGGGTCCCTTTCTGGCTCTGCTGCTGTAGGCTGAGGAGCCCAGCTTCAGGTCAACACATACATTTTTCTTTAAGGCACTTGGCCGCCTTCCTGCACTTAGGAACAGTAGACAGCACTTCAGGGCTACACTTGGAGGTTATTTGGGACAGCAAAATCAGAAACAAAAAGGACAAAAATATGAAAAAATGGCACTATATATGAAACCAGAAAAGCCAGTGTTCATGCTACCTGTCACCTACCAGACCCAATCAGCACAGACGGGAATTAAATCTCCATGGATGGTTTACTCAAATGGCTGGCGAACTGAGAAGATGGCGAGTTTGTACCCTAACATTAAATTTCATCTTAAATTCCATTTTAAAATGGGCCTTTTTTACAAGGAGAACAAAGTGTAGGTAAGGGGTTTGGAACTCAGGGAAAAGGCAATTGGATTAAAAAACTGCAGCATTCTCACCCTGGCTGTTGGTCTTTAGCTGTGTCCTGGGCTGTGGTCATTTCAACCTGGAGGACAATGACCCAGATACCATCTCGAATTGCTTACAGTCCCTCCTGAGGCACAGAGGTAGAACTGTTCATTGTCCCCTGGAGTCAGGGTGGGTCATACCTTCAGTTCCTGGAACAATAGCTTTTACATGCATTGTGAAATGATTACTAAACTTATTAGCTATTACTTAATCTAAAATTTTCCAACTTTTGAGTCCACCATCATATAGATCAAGAAAAGGACACCTGTTTACAATAGGAGAGTTGGAACAGGAAGGCGGAACATCACCTTGTTCAGCCTCAGCTGGGGAGGTGCAATTGGGGTACTCAAATTTTTTTGCCACTCTGTTTGTCCATGAATGACTGGGAAAGCACCATGAGTGTTGATTTTTGGTGTTACAAATACATTTTAGTTACTAGGAAAATTTGCAAATATGGGATCCACAAATAATAATAAGTACTAACTGAATCTACCCTGCTGTTCCTCACCAAACAGCTTTTGGGCTGACAGGAAGGAAAGGGAAGGGAAGAGAGAGGAAGAGCTTGAGGGCACATTTGAAACTGAAGTTGTAGTGGGTGGATCTTGAGAGTATCATGCAAAGTGAAATAAGTCAGATGGAAAAGCACAAGAACCATATGATTTCACTCATATGTAAGGTCTAAAACAGAAAAGCAAGAAATGAACTAACAAAACAAACAAACTCATAGACAGAGGGAAGGGGTGTGAAGGTAGAAAGAGAAGGGTTAAGGGCGTCGAATGTGCGGTGATGGAAGGTGACTTGACTTTGGGGTGCTGGCACACAATGCAGCATACGGATCACGTGTCACAGAATCTCACACCTGAGACTTATACAATGTTACCAACCAACGTCACCCTCAATACATTTAATTAAAACATTGAAATCGCAAGGCTAGATTCTAAATCATACCACATTTGAAAGACACCCACTAAAGAATTATTATATCATCTCACACAATTTGGGGGCTTATCTTCTCATATAATTTTTAAGGCTGTCTCATTGACTTACTTAAGGTTGCAAATGTACCAGAGAAGTGGGCTGCCGATGGGATTCTTGGCGATCTTGACAGGGTTAGGGGAGTCAGTGTGGGCCCAAGCCCCTCACACGGGTTCGCAAGAGCTGGCTGTGCAATCTCTTCCCGATCCAATATCCTGGGCCTCACAGTAGTAATCTGAAATTGGCCTTGGTGGGTACCATATATTTACACCAAGGGAATCTGTGATTGCTACAAGTTAGGGCTTTTTTGAACTAGTTGTTAAACCTCAACCAGCACACCACTGCCATGAACCCTGTTTAGAGTTGCTATACTGATGACTTCATCACCCAAAAAGGGAGTGCTCATATAGCCAGAGACCCTTCTAACCTCTACTAACAGAGGTGTTCAACCCTTAGGTCACTTGTTTGGATTGTGCATTTCTTTGGCTCTTAAGGTATATAACCTTAATTCTTTTTCCTTCTTAGGGCCATACAACTCTTACAAGCATGGGAAAAAAATTCTGAGTGTAGGCCTTCCCTCTCAGCTTTGCTCGGGTCAGTCCTGACTTTCAAGGTTGTTCTACATTCCCCGAGTGCCCCCCACCCCCCAACCTCAGCCTCCAATGCAGAGCGCACCACCCGCAGCACCCAGTCCAGGATCTTCACACTGTAAACTTTCCTCATTTTTTTTTCTTGTTTAGGGTGCAGATGAAGGGTCCTTTTGCAGTCAAGTCCCCTGGCCTCACAGTGTGGGGCATAGGCACCCCTTCCCCCACCTGCAGGTCTCCTCTGGGCTGGTGAGCCATCACAGCCAGTTCCCTTAACACCTGGCTCCAGCCTGCAGACAAAGAACTCATGCTTTTGTGCTGAGCCTGGTGACTCAGGCTGTAAAACTGCAGGCCAAGTTGTTAAACCCAGAGTCAGGTAGACAGCCAAAGAGGGCCCAGGCTGCCCTGCATCTGGTTTTGGCAGACAGAGAAGTTTCCCATCTGTGGGGGCCTTGGTGTAGCCTTTCCCTCCAGGAGGCAATGTCGGGGTAATTTATTGGGCCATAATTGTTGAAAGGAACAGTCCTTCAGGCCTTTCAGTCGGGAGTCGGGCCAAAAATGTTTCTTTATTGAGCGTTCTTGGTGTTCTCAGCCTTGTGCTATGTGGGGTGGTGTGTGTGTTGAGGAGAAAGTCACAAAATAACCAAGGCCCAGTCCCTCTTCTGCAGCTTAGCAGTCAATCAACAATAGAAAGTAGAATATGCTAAAAGCCAAATAAGTAGTAGAAACAGAAAATGCTAAGGAATTCCAAAGGAAGAACTCATAACGGCCTTGAATTTCACAAGAGTTTGAAGGACGAATGGGGTTTAGTCAGTGAAGAGCGAGGTGAGGGCACCTCCCCTGGGAGAAGAGGTCACAGGACGATGTGGACGGCCCAGGACAGGTTCAGGGAAGGCACAGGTGTGGAATTCCTAAGGTGGGGCTCCTGGGGAGGGCCTCCTCAGAGGAGAGCTGAAGGTGTGGGCAGGGGCCACATGGAGAGGACCTCAGAGACAGGCAAAGGGTCTGAACTCCATTTTATAAGGACAGGAACTCTCATCGAGGGCTTTGAAGGAGAAGGGTGGCATGATCTGGTTTGCATCATCTGAGGGCAAAACTGGGATCTCCCACCTCACCTTAGGAGGCATTTTCTCTAACAGGAGCTTTATGGACATGTCACAGTTGCCAGGTGGAGGGGTCATGAGTGAAGCGAGAAGGCTGGGTGCATTTCCAGGATCATCTCTTCTGTGTTCACTGGGCAGTTCTCATTTTCCAGTCTCCATCTGCAGTAGATGTCATAAGGTAATGTGATTCTTCATCATAATGACAACCATCACGGTAATAAGTATAGGTAAAATCTACTGAGTAATTCCTATGTGCTGGACCCAGAACTGAGCACTCTACACGCATGATTTTGTAAAACACATCACCTCTATGAAATAAATACTGTTATTGTCCCCATTTCACGGATGAGAAAACGAAAGCACAGAGAAATAAAAGGGTTTATCTAAGGTCACACAGCCAGGAAATGGCAGGGCGAGTGGTGGTGGGGGGGCGGACGAGAGCCCAGCACTGTGACTCCAGAGCTTGAGCTTTGCACTCCTTCGCTGAACGCACCCCCTCTTTGAGATGTGGCACTTTTCCTGTGGGGCAGTTCCTGGGGTGCCTGGGCAGGACAGTGAGTGGGAGGCTGCATGTCCCCCCACGGAGGTGGCCTGGAGGACCACATCCAGTGAGCACTGGAGAATGAGTTCAGAACGCCTTGTAGAGCGGTCTCCAGTGTAAGCCACAGGCTCTGACATTTTGGTCATGTTTTTGTCCCAAATGCTGTTAAAAAAACATAAAGTCAATGTTTTAAAATCAGGGGATTTAAAAAAAATCCAGAATTCTAGATTCCAAAAGTCAGCTGGAGTAAGCAGCAGCTGCCCCCACGCCAAAAGGCGTTCACTGCCCTGCCCACTGAGCCCATGGCACACCCCCAGAGTGCGTGCTCCCTGACACCCAGCCCCATCGGTCCACCTGTGTGCCCTCGTTGGTCTCTAGAGGGTTAGGGTTAGGGTTGGGGGATTTTGAGACCCTGTTGACAGATGCTTCCCCAAATAATCACAGGGGAAGTGAAAATGAGAAGAATAGCAAGAAAATGGATAATATCAAGATCCAGAGAAATGTAATCAACAGATATGCATCTAGTAACAGTTCAGTAGAGATGAATGTAAAGTCTTGTAATTGTTTGTTAAATCGACTACATTAGTAAGGACATGGGAACATGGCATAACAGCAATAAACAAACCCCCACACAAGTTTTAGTTGATGAAAACTTCAATATAAATTAACAGTATGATGTGAGTGTCAAAAAAGCTGTGACTTTAGGCATATTAACACAAGTCTAGAGCAAATGTTTGGCTTCCTTGCAACAGGGATGAGAAGTATAGTGCGTAGCCTCCCAGAAGAGCGTGGCTAGTTTCACAGGGCAGGGTCTGAGGGAGGACAGGTACTGGCATGGTATAAGGAAGCTGCCAGAGCTGCCCAGCGACAGAATGGCTGCTCTGGAGGTATGTGCTCCCTGGAAACTGGAGGGTTCAAGCACGGACAGGACGACCACTTGGCAAAAAAGGAGTAGTAGATGGGAACCATCAGAGGATGACTGATTGGTCCTGAAGACTTTTTGGTTCATTGCAACCCTTACATTCCATGATTCCAAGCACCTGAAGTCTGTTGGGAGAAAGGGCAGTGAGTATCAACATTTTTGTTCGCTGTCTGTGTGAGAGCCACTCACTCGGCCCGAGCTTAGAAGAAAGCACTGGTTCACTATGAAAGCGTATGGAGATCCTTCCTCTGAAAGCTGAGAATTCCTGGTCTTCGCCTCACCACCTTAGGGCCCCTGTGCTGCTTCAGATGTGGGTTGGGCTGAGGATGGCATTTTGCTCCACCTCCTAGGTTTGTGGCATTGCCAAATTTTCAATGCAGACATGGCACACATTCAAGAGAAGCAGAGACTTCAAGGAATTAAGCGACAGCCACTGTATGCAAGCGACTTGGCAATTACAGGGTGTCTGCGAAGTCTCAGACCAAACCTGGACGTCTGCACCTTGACAACTCTTTGTAGCTGCTGGGCTGGCGGGGGTCAGCAGTCTCCAGCTCACCTGCTCTCGGCACACAGGTGAGGCTCTGCCGTGGGAAGAACACAGCCTCCGGGGTCAGCCAGCCTGGGTTCCAGTGCTGATCCAGGCTGCTCAAGTGTGTGATCACACCTACATGCAAGAAAATATGTAATGTGTTTGTGATTTAGGAAATGATCAACAGAAAATAACCAAAGGCCTGTTTTTCTACAATTACTTTTAAGACCAGACTTCTTTTTTTTTTTTTTAAGATTTTTTTTTTAAAGTACTTTTTTTTTTCCTTTTAGATTTTATTTATTTATCTTTAGAGGGGAAGGGAAGGAGAGAGGGAGAGAAACATCAATGTGCGGTTGCCTCTTGTATGTCCCCTGCCGAGAACTGGCCTGGCAACCCAGGCATGTGCCCTGACTGGGAATCGAACCGCGATCCTTCGGTTCGCAGGCCCGCGCTCAATCCACTGAGCTACACCAGCCAGGGCAAGACCAGACTTCTTTATCTTGTTTTCATCCTGCTGTGGCTTTGCCTCTGGAAATGGTTGGATTTCAGCCACTTTGACCCTTTAAAAAAAAAATACATGTTGAGAAGATCAGATGGAGGGATTCAAAGATAGGAGCTCCAGTTACGGGCAGGATCTACCTCCATTCACACGGAGATACCATCACTAGCAGTTTTAGTAAGAAGCCCCTTAGTCACCATTGAAGCCAATATCTCCTGTGAGAGGCTCCTCAGAAGTGCACCTGCGCATCCTCACACGCGCCAAGCACTGCTCCATGCAGGGGCTTTGCCTTGCTGTTTCTTCTTCCTGAAACTCTCTGGCCTCAGTCATGCATAATTCAGTCTCTTTCCTCATTTGCATATTGCCTTGCCAGAGGAAACTTCCCTGAGTAGTCCAATGGAATAGCATCTGTCCCCTTGTCCTGATTTATCTTCCTTGCCCTGAACACCCCCTGACGTACCCCGGATTATTTACTGTCTCCCTTGCCTCACTGAATGCATGTTCTCTGAGAGCAGGGACTCGGTCTAAACAGAGCTCTTTCCCAGGGCCTGCAACCTGCTGGCATATGTCAGGTCTCAATGAACACCTTTGGATTGTGAGGTTCACAGTGGTTTTCTGGCTTCTCGGAAATAGTATACCCAAACCATTCTGAGTTCTTTCTGAGTAATGGGTTTGCAGCCAAATGGCTGTTCCTTCAGAGAGAACGCTGCCCTCCAGGTCCTGGGATGGGCCACTTGGTGGTTGGCTCCTCTACCTTTTGCCTTTCTGCTGCTGCTAAGGTGGAACAATAGCAGCAAGAGACAGAGCAGGAGCAGGGGCTCCTAGAAGAACAAGATATTTACCCACATAAAAGTGAAGCAGGACAAAGGCCCTGCTGCTGCTGAGCCCACAGAGTAAGCTCTGGAAGTGAGGAGCGCTTACTAGTTCTGTATTTCAATGGCCCAGCCGTCTGGCACCGCAGAGTGGTCAAAGCTGTTTATAGATGGGCTTTCACACGCAAGCGAGGGGAGAGTCTACTTTTGACTGTGCCACTGACGGTAAACCTGCGCTCCGTCTCATCTGTACACAACCAGGGAGTTTTGTTCCCAGGGAAGATCAGGTTCACTCCTTTGGCCCTTAAAGGGATGGTCCTGTTGAAGCAGTTGTTCACCAGTGGTCCACGTGCTGCCTACGCCTGGTTTTCAAAGCTGTGTTTGGCATCAGAAATAAACTCGATTGGCTTGGAGGGGTTGGCATTTGGCCTTGCTGGGCAGGGGGAGCTTTAGAGCTGACAGTTCAAACAGGCTCTTCTGGTGGAAAGTGGTCAGATGGATACGGCCGTGAGTCTTAAACGAGGAAACGGTGCTGGATTGCTGTGAATATAATTATGTTTTCACGACACTGATTTTAAAAATCTAGCTGATGAAAGCAAACAACCCACAGGGTGGGGGATTGAGGAAGAAAAACAGCAACACCTGGCTGTAGTCAGATGAGCGACTGGCTGTGGGATACGGGTCGGACCGCAGGTGTCCGTCACCACACACAGCACGTGCGGCACTGCGGCCTTTGCCCTGGCGATGTAGTCAGATGAGCAACTCAGCTTGCGCTGAGCTAACTCCGGCCACAGAGACCGAGGTTCTCCCCCAAGAACCCTCTTCCTTCAGGACGGAGGTGGGAACGGGCAAGTGTGTGTTTGGGGACTCCTTGTACAGTCATTGACCATTTGTTCACTGGACTACAAAACTGGCTGAGATGCAGAAAAGAGACAGGCTGAGATTGTGGCCTTTTTCATAAGGACCTTCGAGCATGTTATAAATAAACTCTGGAAAACATACACATGCCCATTCCTATCTTTGTACAACACAGTCCGTCCCACGCAGTATCTGGGGTGTCTGAGTCACCCCCCCGGGCCTGGACGGTGCCTGACATAGGCTGCTCAGCGACAGTTGTTGAGTAGAATTGAGCGATTATAAACGGGATTTTTAGAATGGAGGGACTTCAAAGATTGTCTCGGCCGAGAAACTGATTTCATAGAGAAGGGCCTGAAGAGGTAAAGTAATTTTTTTGCCTTAGATCTCACAAAGCAGGCAGCCACCGACAACCAGGGCTTTGGCTTCCTTGCCAGACCTTTTTCTGCTAGGAAAACAGAAGTTTCAGAGCTGGAAGTGGCCTTGGCATTCATGAAACATCTTTCAGCTGTGTGTGTGCGCGCGCAAGCATCTACCAGTTTCTTTCTGCTGGTAGGATATATTTAAAAAGGGAGATGAAAGTCGTTGCTCTAATCTTGTTTCATAGATGAAGACGTTGAGGCCCACGGTCACAGTGTGGCTGCTCAGGCCCACACAGCTGGGCAGGTGGCAGGCAGAGCCTTGTTCCTTAGGGCCAAGCCTGGGCTTTCCCTGGGCAACAGAGCGCCAGGTCCTCTAGCACTGGGCACCTTCTGAAGCGCCCTTGGGAAGGTGAGACTGCATCACCCACCTGCAACAAAGCACCCGCTGAGGGCAAAGACCTCAAGGCTGCGCATGCTTAGCACAGACTGGGTGCTCAGAAAGTATTTGTTGACTGAAGGTAGGACTCAGGGCATTTTAAGGTGGACCAGGTAGACAATGGCTATAATATTACAGTGTAAAAAATAACATACACTTTAACAGAACATTTACATCTAAATGAGTCTTATCTTCCAAAGAATTCACCTTTTGAGGTTCTGTACATTTCAGTATGCTGCTTTGTTCAAAATACTTTTGAAATCTCTCTTTTGGAATTTCCTCCTGAGTTCTTCGTTTAAGTCATATAAAACCAAGGTCTCATTACTTTATAGCCACGTATTTTTGACCTAACCCAACTTCTCAGTCAAATCCCCCATCACATTCATCATATTTTATTTACTCAAAGACATTTATTAAATGTCTTTTGTATGCCAGCATCCCTGACTTTAAGATTTAGAATCCAATCACACTACAAAAAGGAATAGTGAATATTCATTGAAGGCCAGGCACTGTGCTTATAAGCACTTCATATAAAATGATTGATTAACCCCCACAAGAAATTCAAATGGCAGGTATGGAAACGGAGGCGTGGGGCGGTTAAGGAGATTGCCCTGTGACCCAGAGCCGGGAAGAGATGGGCGTGAACCTGGCGCTGACTCCAGGGCCCAGTGCTCGAACGCTCGGATGTTTACCAAGTCAGAACACACTCTTCAGCATGATTTTTAAGGGCTCTGGGGTATTCCATAATATATATGCCTGGACCGTAACTTACCAAGCAGTTTCCTATTGCAGAACATCTAAATTATTTTCCTTAAAAATATTTTAAGGATTTCTGTAATGAATTGGACATAAATCTTTACATATGTCACTCGATCTTTTCTCCAGGGAAAATTTTAGATACAGCATTTCAAGGCTACATTTTTAAGGCTTAACTGCCTTCTACAGTATATGGAGCCTTTGCTTCTCAGTACTTTTCATTATTTAAATTATTGTCAATCTGAGAGGTATGATGGGATACCTTCTTATTTTGACTTGCATTTCTGTGTTTATTAGTGAGGATAAATAATGTTTTTCATTTGTGTTCTTTTCCAAATTACTTTTTGTTCACTTTTTCCTAGTAGGGTATGTGTCTTTGTCCTTCTGTTTTGTAAGAGTATTTTTAAAATTAAGGACATTAAAACTTTGTCTATCTTTCACACTGCCAACATTTTATCCTTGTTTGTGGTTTGCCTTTTCATTTTTTAAATCAAATTAAACTGTAAAGTTTTATGTAGGCAAATCTATGCATTTTTTACAATTTCTGCTGTTGGCATTATGCTTTGAAAACATTTATGATTAATTATTTTTTAAAAATACCTTCAACAAAATAACTAGAATTGCAGGAAAGATAAAGAGATGTTATATTCCAATAATATCTCAATAAAAAAATCAGAGGTGAAAATATTATTCAGGTAAATAATATTAATAGTGCATAATCAGAAAATATTACTTTCTCTGAAAATAATATTAATAATGCAGGGACAGTTGGTTTTCATTTGGAGTGCACTGGGAACGTTAGCTTAATTTTCTCAAATGAAAACCACCAGCACTGAGAAAAGGCTCCAGGTTTCCTGCATCTCAGACTTTTGAAAGAATTTATGGAAATGGAACAGAATGGAGCTTTATACAACAATAAGTCAGATGACAAGAAAAGTATTTCTTTTATTTTGGTCCTGTTCCTCTTGGGGGAAATAGCAACCTTGTATGTTCACTTCTTGAAAGGCCTGGCTCTTTTCCCAGCAAGGACACCAAGCACACCCTCACCCCAGAGCGGTTCTGAGCTCCTGGCCAGTAGGAGCCGGGACTGATGCTTTGGGCAGGGGTGACTGGCTGGCTTTGCATGTGGCGAGTAGACAGCTCTGATGACAACAAGTGGTGGGGCAAGAAGCAGCATCCCTGCTCTTCCTTTCTCAGGGAACCTCAGGACGCCAGACACAATTAAGAGTCTAGTATCTCCCACTTGTCTCCTTCTGCTGCTTTTTTTCTGAATTCGTACAATTGAAGTTAAATCTGTCAGGCCAGTTCCATGCCTGCTGTGGAGTCCAACGTCAGCGCCGATCTGTGAGTCCGTAGCCCTTGTTCTGTAGTATATTAATAATATATTCCTTCTCACAATGTTTTTGTTTATATCCCCAAGTGTGTCTTCCAATTTTTAAATGTGAGCACCTTCCCTAAGAACATTTTAAGCACATAGGACTGTTAAAACTCTTCCCAATAGCTCTTCTTTTAAAAGTATATTTTATTGATTATGCTATTACAGTTTTTCCAATTTTCCCCCTTATCACCCACTCCTCCCTGCACTCCCCAACCTTCCAGCATTCCCTGCCCCTTAGTTCATATCCATGGGCTGTACTTAAAAGTTCTTTGAGTTCTGTTTCCTGTACCATTTTTGACCTCTCACAATCTATTTTATGCCTACCAATTATGCTTCTTCTTCTTCCCTGAACCTTCCCCCCATTCCTCCTCCACCCCCACTGAAAACCCTCCATGTGATGTCCATTTCTCTGATTCTGTTCCTATTCTATTGTTTGCTTAGTTTTTGTTTTCTTTGTTTCTCTCTTTTTTTTTTTAGGTTCATTTGTTGATAGTTGTGAGTTTGTTGTCATTTTACTGTTCATAGTTTTGATCTTCTTTTTCTTAGGTAAGTCTCTTTAACATTTCATATAATAATGGCTTGGTGATGATGAATTCCTTGAATCTGACCTTATCTGGGAAGCACTTTATCTGCCCCTCCATTCTAAATAATAACTTTGCTGGATAGAGTAATCTTGGATGTAGGTCCTTGCCTTTCATGACTTGGCATACTTCTTTCCAGCCCCTTCTTGCCTGCAAGGTTTCTTTTGAGAAATCAGCTGACAGTCTTATGGGAACTCCTTTGTAGGTAACTGTCTTCTTTTCTCTTGCTGCTTTTAAGATTCTCTCTCTATCTTTAATCTTGGCTAACTTAATAATGATGTGCCTTGGTATGTTTCTCTTTTGGTCCAACTTCTTTGGGACTCTCTGAGCTTCCTGAACTTCCTAGAAGTCTATTTTCTTTGCCAGATTGGGGAATTTCTCCTTCATTATTTGTTCAAATAAGTTTTCAATTTCTTGCTGTTGTTCTTCTCCTTCTGGCACCCCTATAATTCGAATATTGGAATGTTTCAAGTTGTCCCAGAGGTTCATAAGTCTCTCTTCACTTTTTTGAATTCTTGTTTCTTCATTCTGTTCCGATTGGATGTTTATTTCTTCCTTTTGTTCCAAATAGTTGATGTGAGTCCTGGTTTCCTTCCTGTCATTGTTGGTTCCCTGAATATTTTGCTTTATTTCATTTTGGGTATCTTTCATTTGTTCTGTCATTTTGTGACCAAGCTCAATCAGTTCTGTGAGCATTTGATTACCAGGGCTTTAAATTCTCCATCAGATAGGTTGGCTCTCTCTTCATCACTTAGCTCTCTTTCTGAAGCTTTGCTCTGTTCTTTAAGTTAGGCCATTTTCTTTGTCTGGGCTCACCTGTTAAGTTGTAAGGGGGCCAGGCCTTAGGTATTCACCAGGGCAGGACAACCCTCTTTGCTGCACTGCGGCGCTGCCTGTGGGGCAGGGGCCAGAGAGGGAACAATGCAGCTTGCCTGCTCACCTCTAGCGCACTTTCCAACAAACTCTCGTGTGAGACTAGGAGTTTCTCCTACCATGGCAACACCTGCTGTACTCCACAGCCAGCTCTGAGTCTCAGTTTCCCTTTAAGTCAGCCCCACCTGCTGGTCTGCTGCCTTGCTGGCCCCGCCCACATGATCTGCCCCCTCACCTTGGGTTCTCTTTGTCTGCCACCTTACTGGTCTGGTCATTCTGTTTGACTATTTCTTTAATTCCGTGGTTGTTGAAGTTCCATTCAGTTTGATTTTCTGGAACTTCAGGTTGTTTATTGATTTTAGATTGGTTGTTATACTCCTTTTGGTTGTGCGAGGAAGCAAAGGGTTTCTGCCTATGCCTCCGTCTGAGCCAGAACCTCCAATAGCTCTTGTATTAGTTTTCTATTGCCATGTAACAAATCGTCAAAAACTTGGAAGCTTAAGACAATATCCATTTGTTATCTCCCAGTTCTGTGGTCAGAAGTCTGTGGATTTGGCAAAGTATTCTCCTTCAGGTCTCAAAATGCTGAAGTGGAAGTGTCTGCAGGGTTTTTCCTTACTGGGAGCCTGGGGGAAAATCTGCAAACTGGAGTCTGTCTGACCTTGCCAGCTTCATCTCCTCTGCCTCCTACTGGAGGAAGTTCTGTGCTTGTAAAGGCTCATGTGGTGAGACTGGGCGCACCCAGGTCATCCAGAATAATCTCCTTATTTCAAATTCTGTGACCTTAGCCATACCCACCGTGTCCCTTTTGCCACATCACATAACATGCCCACAGGTTTCGGGGACGAGGGCATGCTTACCGCGGTAGGGCCACCGGGCTTATCAAACCTCCCATCTCTTTATTTTCTAAACAGGGTACTTTAGGCTCCTCTTTTCTCTTGAAGAGGAAGGGGAAGACAGTTCCATCCTTTCAGAAAAAATAAACTGCCAGTCACCATCGTGCCCCAAACTCACACAGACACCATGCTTTCAGCTTATAACTATAAAGTTGTTTGAATCTGGCATCGAACTCGGTACAACTCATTTGGCAGATGTAAGGTTTGAGGCAGCCAATTATTGACACACCGTTAGGTGGCACTTGGTAGGAAAGCTTGCTTCTCTCTGAACTTCCCCAGAGCGGCAGCCTGATGCGATGGGAAGGAAACGCTGGTGTGAACGGGGCACACTCGGACGGTCTGCTTCAGGATCACAGCAAAATATTTAAACGCAAAACTACCCAAGACTTGAAAGTAACTTGTATATTTAAGCTAACTTTAGAGAATTTAATTATTTGTTAGAAAATGTAAAGGGAACATTTAACTTCTTTTATGTATGATAGTTTTAAAAAATCCTGGGGTCAAAAATCACCTCTACTATATTTTTATTGGCTGCAACATTTGCCCTATGATAACAATAAGCCAATATTCATGGAGCAATTATTCTATGCAGGGCGGGCATTTAAGGAGCACCACTGTGTTCTCCTTCTTACTGCTGGCCCATATGTTCCACCAAGCGCTGTTTCTCTGAAGTGGTGCTGTCCAACAGAAGTACAATGGCAGCCACGCGTGTAATTTTTAGCAGCTTTTTTGAGATATAATTTATACCGCATAAAGTTTATCTGTTTAAAGCATATGAATTGATGGTTTTTAGTATATTTATAGAGTTGTACAACCAACACCATAATCTAATTTTAAAACTTTTCATCATCCCCAAAAGAAAGCTTATACCCATAAGCAGTCGCTTTGCTCTTCCCCAACCCCAGGCCTAAGGAACCACTGATCTACTTTCTGTAAACTTTCTGTCAGGGACTCCTTATACAAATGGGGCATTAACAGACACTTCTGCAAGGAGGACATACAGAGGGCCCAGAGACACTTGAAAGGATGCTCAGCATCACCAGCCATCAGAGAGATGCAAATTAACACCACAGTGAGATACCACTTCATATCTTAAATGCTGATGGGGTTGTGGAGAAAAGGGAACCCTAGTGCACTGTTGGTGGGAATGCAGTCTGGTGCAACCACTGTGGAAAACAGTATGGAATTTTCTTAAGAATCTAAAAATGGAACTAGCTTATGACCCAGTGATTCCACTTCTGGGATTATACCCTAAGAATTCTGAAACAGCAATTCAAAAGAACATATGCACCCCAATGTTCATAGCAGCACAATTTACAATAGCCAAATTCTGGAAGCAACCTAAGGGTCCATCAGTAAATGAGTGGATCAAAAAACTGTGGTACATTTACAGAATGGAATTCTATGCAGCAGAGAGAAAGAAGGAGCTCCTACCCTTCACAACAACATGGATGGAACTGGAGAGCATTATTTTAAGTGAAATAAGTCAGGCAGTGAAAGACAAATACCATATGACCCCACCTATAAGTGGAACCTAATCCACAAAACAAACAAGCAAGCAAGATATACCCAGAGACACTGAAATTAAGAACAAATTGACAGTGATCAGAGAGGAGGTGGGAGGGGATAGTGGAGGGGGGGAAGGGGAAGGGTCGTCAAGGAAGATGTATAAAGGACACATGGACCAAGCCAAAGGGGGGCAGGATGGAAGGTGGGAGGTGAGGGTTGATGGGATTGGGGAGAGTGGTGGGGGGGAAATGGAGACAACTGTACTTGAACAACAATTAAAAATTGAATTAAAAATAAAATTACTAGGTTAAGAAAACTTTGAGTCATATTGTAAATGGTATTTTGTGATGGCTCTTTGTTACAGAAACAAACCCCCTCCCCTGGGGTCTTCTGTTCTATGGTTCGTCTGCCCACTGCCGTGTTAGGACTGTGGCTCTCAATGCCAGAGCTGGGTAAAAAGGAAAGGAATTATTTATTCAAAAGTTACACAGGTTTAGAGTAATGGCGGAATGTCACGTTAAATCCCAAAGTCCCTTTAAAACACCCACAGACACACACACACAGTCCTGCCTCCCCTTGCCAAACCAGGCCAGTCAGAGGCACTGTATCTCAGGAAAGGAAGTAGAAGTCCGTAGCTTGGCTAGACTCCTGTTCCTAATCTAAAACCTCACCCTCATGGTGGGCTGGTGGGAATCCTTCTGCATTCCTTCAGACCACTGAGAGAGAGCTCTGCATGGCTGCTAAATATTGCTTTCTGCTTCCTAAGTCTCCGTGGTCAAGGGAGCCCACTCTCTGCTCCCCAAACCATGTGGTTAAGTGCCAGCAGGCTGCCGGCCTGGCGCAGATCTTCCTCCATAGCCCCATTTCTGACTCCTCCCACAGTCGGCTACACTTGCCAGTCAGTAGTCTGGTTTCTTCTGCTTTTCTTGGCTGCCATTGTTAGTCCAGGCAAGTGTGGGCCCTTGGCATAGAGCGAACCATCTCCAAGCTCTTTAACTGGGGAGCTGCCTGCCAGCTACATCAGGGGTCAAGGTCATGCATACCTTCCTGGCTCCAAGCAGGCTAGGAAGATAGTCTGCTGTTATTGACATGCAAAATAACTCTCAATTCCTGCTTGTTGCCTTTCTCAGCCCCCAAGCTGGGGAGGGGTGGTCCTGGGGCCTCTCAGCCTCCCGCCCTTAAGTCTATACCCCATTAAACCTACACCCATTACACTTTCACTTAGCATAACGTTTCATTCATTCATTCATTCATTCATTCATTCATTCATTCATTCATTCATTCATAGAGCGGGGAGGGAGGAAGAAAGAGAGGGAGAGAAATATCAAAGTGTGGTTGCCTCTCGTGCGCCCCCTACTGAAACCTGACCCACAACCCAGGCATGCCCTGACTGGGAAGAGACCGGTGACCCTTTGGTTCACAGGCTGGTGTTCAGTCCAGTGAGCCACACCAGCCAGGGCTACCATAACATTTTTGATGTTTGTCTTTGTTGTAGTATGTATCAGTGCTTGATTCCTTTTTACTGATGAATAATATTTCATTGTACAAACATAGCATATTTGTTTATCCATTCATCAATTGATGGAAATTGAGTTGCTTCTGATTTTTGGCTATTATGGATAATGCTGCTATATGGATTTATGCACACGTTTCTTTGTGTAGACGTATGTTCTCATTTCTCCTGGGTAGGTATGGAAAAGTAGAATTGCTGGATTAGACAACAACTCTACATTTGGCTTTTTGAGGAACTGCCCATCTGTGTGTCCAAATGGCTGCACCATTTTATATGATCAACACAGATGCAAGTTAAAAATAGCTTTATTGAGATATAATTGACATATAATGACATATATGTAAACTATACTATTTGGTAAGTTTTGATGTATGTGTATACCTGTGAAGTCAAGATAATGAATGTATCTATCACTCCCAAATTTCCCTCATGCCTCTTTGAAATCCAGCCTTCCCACCTCTCTCTACTCCATCATTCCATTATTCTGAGAAACCACTGATATCTGCTTTCTGTCACTATGGTTTAATTTGCATTTTCTAGAATTTTACACAAATGGAATCACACAGTGTACTCTGTTTCATCTGGCTTTTTTCACTGAGCATAATTATTTTAAGATTCACCCATGTTGTTAAGTATATCAATGATTCATTCTTTTTTATTGGTGAGTAGTATTTTATTGTATGTATATACCTCGATTTGTTTATTCATTCGCTGTTGAAATCTGGGTTAATTCTGAGTTAGGGCTACTGCAAATAAAGATCCTATGAACATTCATGAACAAGTCTTTGTGTGAATGTATCAACTTTGCATGAACTTTCAGTTTTCTTGGGTAAATGCCTGACTGGAATGTTTTGATTATGTCATAGGAATGTATTTTACATTAAAAAAAAAACAAACTCCAAACTTCTTTCCAAAATGGTTGTACCATTTTATATTCCCACCAGCAATATATGAGAGTTCTAGTTCTTCCACATCCTCACCAATACTTGATATGATCACTTAAAATTCGATTGATTCTAACAGATGTGAGAGATGCAGTACTTCTTTATCATTTTAATTTACATTTTTTAATGACCAATGATGCTAAGCATCTTTTCATGTGCTCATTTGGTGAAGTGTGTGTTCAAATCTTTGTCTATTTATAAAACCTTTTTAAAAAATCGAGTTTTGAGAGTTTGTTATATATTCTTAATACAAGTTCTTTAGCAGATATGTGTTTCTGCTAATATATATTCCCATCCTGGAGCGTAGCTTTTTATTCTCTTACCAGTATCTTTTTTATTAATTAAATTTTTTTCATTTATTGATTGATTTTAGAGGGAGAAAAAAGAGAGAAAGAAAAGGAGAAACATCAATTTGTTGTTCTGCTTATTTATGCATTCAGTGGTTGATGCTTGTCTGTGCCCTGACCAGAGATCAAACGTGCAACCTTGGTGTATTGGGATGACTCTCTAACCAACTGAGCTCCCTGTCAGGACCCTTTTTGGTGTCTTTTTTCATTTTAATTTTCACCCAAGAATATATTTAATGATTTTAGGGGTGGGGGAAGAGGGTGAGAGAGAGAAACACAGACATGGGAGAGGACCATTGGCTGTTTACCTCCGGTCTGTGCCCTGACTGGGAACCAAACAACCTGCAGCCTTCAGGTGCACAGGGCGATGCTCTGACCGAGGGGTTGGCCGGGGCCTTGCAGTGTCTTCCGAAGAGCACAGCCCTTTAATTTCGATGAAGTCTAAATTATTGTTTTTTTCTTTTTGGGTTTAGGCTTTTGGTGCCATACCTAAGAATTTTTTGTCTAACTGACCACAAAGTTTTTCTTCTGTTTCTTTTGTAAAAGTTTTACAGCTTTAGGCTTTGTATTTAGGTCTATGGTTCAATTTGAGATAATATTTTTTTGAGATAATATTTTTACACAAAATACATAAGATATAGATTGTGAAATATGGATTGAAGGTTTTTTGTTTGTTTTGGCATAGAACTATCCACTTGTTCCAGCACCATTTGTTGAAAAAAACTATTCTTTCTCCACCAAATTGCTTTTGGACTTTTAACAAAGTCAGTTGCCACAGAAATAAAATTTTAGAAATAACCCCATACAATTATCATTTTTTTTTCCCTGACAATGATGCAAAGACAATGTACTCAATTATTGTCTTTCGGCAAATGATGCTGGAACAAGTGGACATTCATATGCAAAAGAGTGAAGTTGGACCCCAACCTCATGCCAGACACAGAAATTAACTCAAAATAAACCATAGACTTAAATGTAAGAGCTAAAGCAATAAAACACTTCGAAGAAAATTAAGAGGTAAGCATTAGTGACCTTGGGTTAGGCAATGGTGTCTTAGATAAAAGCGCAAGTGACAAAAGAGAAAAATGGATAAATTGATCTATGTCAAAATTAAGACATTTTGTGTTGCAAATTATACCATCAAGAAAGTGGAAAGAGAATCTACAGAATGGGAGAAAATACTTGCAGATCATTTATTTGATAAAGGAGTTCCATCCAGAATATATTAAAAAACCTTACAATTTAACCATAACAAGACAAATAACCCAAATAAAAAATGAGCTAAGGATTTGAAAGTATACTTAGACAAACAAGATACATGGCAAGGATGTGGAGAAAATGGAACCCTAGTGCACTGTTGGTGGGAATGCAGACTAGTACAGCCACTGTGGAAAACAGTATGGAATTTTCTTAAAAATCTAAAAATGGACCTACCTTATGATCCAGTGATTCCACTTCTGGGAATTTATCCAAGTATACCTGAAACACTGATTTGAAATAACATGCACACCCCTATGTTCATTGCAGTGTTATTTACAATTGTCAAGATTTGGAAGCAGCCCAAGTGTCCATCAGTAGATGAGTGGGTAAAAAAAATAGTGGTACATTCACACAGTGGAATACTACTCATCTGTGAAAAAAGAAGGAAATCTTACCCTTTGTAATAGCATGGATGGGCCTAGAGAGCATCATGCTAAGGGAAATAAGCCAGTCAGAGAAAGACAAATACCATAATCTCATTTACACGTGGAATCTAATGAACAAAATGGACTACGTAACAAGCAAAATAGAGACAGATTCATGGAGAGCAGGCTGATAACTGTTGCGTAGAGGGAGTGAGGGGTTGGGGGGTGGGAGGATTGAGCAAGAAAGAAAAAAGGGAAAACCCTCATAGGCAAGGACAACAGTGCAGCGATTGCTGGGGGAGGGGGTGGAGGAGGGTGGGAGGATTAGTGGTGATGGAAGGAGATGTGACTCGGGGAGGTGAACACATAACACAGTGTACGGATGACGTGCTGTGGAACTGTGCATCTGAAACCTGTATAACTTTGTTAACCAGTGTCACCCCAATAAATTCAATAAAAAGGAAAAAATAAATAAATGGCTGATAGTCTATGAAAAGATGCTTGACATAATTATTCATTAGAGAAATGCAAATCAAAACCACAATGGGGTACCTACTAGGATGGTTAGTGTAAGAAAACAACAACAACGACCAGACCAAAAAACAACCATAGCCAGAAAATAAAAAATGTTGATGAGGATGTGGAGAGACTGGAAAGTTTGTACATTGCTGGTGGAAATGTAAAATGGATCAGCCAGATGCACTGCAACCCACCCTTTTTAAATCCTCACCTGAGGATATGTTTTATTGATTTTAGAGAGAGAAGCAGGGATGGGGGGTGGGGAGGGAGGGAGGCAGGGAGAGTTAGAGAGAGAGAGAGAGAGAGAGAGAGAGAGAGAAGAAAGAAACATTGATGTAAGAGAGAAACCAATCAGTTGCTCCCATATGCACCCCAACTGGGGTTCAAACCTGCAACCTAGGTATTTGCCCTGACCAGGGATCGAACCTGCAACCTTTTGGTGTATGGGATGACGCTTCGACCAATTTAGCAATCTGGCCAGGGCATGCAATCCCACTTTAAGTATATAGTTATCCCTCAGTATCCCCAGTGACTGGCTCCAGGACCCCTGTGGATACCAAATCCAAAGATGCTCAAGTCTCTTACATAAAATGGTATAGTATTTACATACAACCTACACACAAACTCCTGTATACTTCAAACTATCTCTACCTTCCTTATAATACCTAATACAATGTAAATGCTATATAAGTAGTTGTATACTGTATTATTTAGGAATAATGGTAAGAAAAACGTCTGTACAAGTTCAGTACAGATGCAACCATCGTAGGCCTAACTACAGAGTACATGTCAGCAACAACATGATGTTTTTTCCTGATAATTTTTATTGCAATTGGTCGAATTGGTGAATGTGGAACTTGCTGATACAGAGGGCCAACTGTAGAGCCCAAAGAACTGAAAACGGACTCGAGCAGCTACTCATATGACAATAATCACTGTAGCATTATTCAAAATAACAAAAAGGTGAAAACAATTCAAGTGCCCATCGACTGAAGAATGGGTAAACAAAATGTGGGAAACAGATACAATGGAATAGAATTCAGCCATGAAAAGTAATGGCATTCTGATACATGCTATCCCATGTGGAACCTTTGAGTGAAGTAAGCTAGGGACAAAAAAACTAGTAATGTATGATTCCGCACGTATGAAAGATCTAGAATGGGCAAATTAATAGCAACAGAAAGTACATCAGAGGTTACCAGGGGCTGGGAGTGAGGGGGATGGGGTTTTATTGTTTAATGCCTCCACTTGGGGTGATGGGAAAATTTTGGGATTAGCAGTGATGGTTGTACAACACTGTAACTGTAATTAGTGCCACAAAACTGTATACTTAATATGGCATGTTTTATGTTACATATATGTTTTGTGTTACATTTTATGTTACCACAATAAAAACAATTAAGATACTACTTCACATTCACTACAGTGAATATAATAAAAAAGAAAAGCAATAATATGTCTTGAATTAGGTAATATAACCCTCTGACTCTGCTCTTCTTTTTTTTTTAATCCTCACCCACGGATATGTTTATTGATTTTAGAGAGAGACAGGAAGGGAGAGAGGGAGAAGCATGGATGTGACAGAGAAACATTGATTGTTTCCTTACACGCCCAACAGGGGATTGAACTCGCAACCTAGGCATGTGCCCTGACTAGGAATCGAACCCCCAACCTTTTGGTGCACAGGATGACACTCCAACCAGCTGAGCCACTGGCCAGGACAGCTGTGCTCTTCTTATTCAAAGTCGTTTTGCCTGTTCTAAATCCTTTCATATGGGGACAACGTTGATCTTAACATCGTTGTCTTCTGACCCATGAAGAAGGTAAATCTATTTATTTACTTACATCTCTTAAAATTTCTCTCAGCAGTGTTTTCTAGTCTCTAGTATAAAGGACTTTCACCTGTTTGTCACATTTATCCCCAAGTATTTCATATATTTTAATGCTTTCATAATAGCATTTTGTTAATTTTAATTTCTAATTTTCACTGTTAGAATATAGAAATACAATTAATTTTGTGTATCCTTCAACCTTGCTAACGTCACTTATCAGTTCTATAGTCATGCACCACATAATGACAATGTGGCCCACAGCAGACCACGTGTAGGACGGTGGTCCCATAAGCTTTCATGAAGCTGAAAAAGTCCTGTCACCGGGGGATGTCACAGCCTTCCCAACGCCATTGTGCACTGCATCAGCGTGTCTGTGCTGATCTGGTGCAAACGGACCCTCTGTGCTGCCACTCATGTGAAAGTAAAGTGTGGATGTTTATGTACAGCACATCATACTTACTAATGTTAATGAATGACTATGTTGCTGATTTATACTGTTTTCATTCTGGAACGTAAAGCTCTTTTCAATTAAAATATAGTTGAAATACAGCATTATACTAGTGTCAGGTGTGCAGCATACTGATTTGGCATTTATAGACAGACTTTACAAAGTGGTCACCACGAGAAGTCAAGTAACCAACCATCTGTTACCAAAAAAGTTACTGTGACCATATTGACTGTATTCCCTGTGCTGTGCTGTACACCCCGGTTACTGACTTGTTATGAGTTTGTACCTCTTAGTTTCCTTCATGTTTTTTGCCTATCTTCCTACTGCCCCACCCTCTGGCAACTATCAGTAGGGTTTTTGTATTTATGAGTCTGTTTGTTTTGTTTGTTCATTTGTTTAGTGCGTTATAGTCTACATATAAGTAAAATGATACAGTATTGGTCTTCCTCTGACTATTTCACTTAGCATAATACCCTCTAAGTTTATCCAGGTTATCACAAAGGGCAAGCTTTCACTCTTTTTCATGGCTGAGTAGTATTCCATCACACACATATGTATATATACTTGTCATTTCTTCTTTACTCATTCATCTTTTGATGGACACCTAGGTTGCTTCCACATCATAGCTATTGTAAGTAATACTGCAATGAACATAGAGGTGCGTTTATCTTCTTGAATCAGTGTTTTGCTTTCTCCAGATAAGTGCCCAGAAGTAGAATTGCTGAATCCTTCCTCATCTCTTGTTAAAACCTTGTTTTCAATTTTCACGAAATATCTTTTTCCACCTGTTCTTTTAATTTCAGCCTGTGTGTGTCTTTTGATCTGAAATAAGTCTCACGTAGGCTTGTTTTTTCTTTCTTTTTTCTTTTTTTGTCCAGCTACCCTATGTCTTTTGAATAGAGCACTTATATACTGTACTTTTTATCATTATTTCAGAGTTTACTGTTTCAGCTTATAAAAAACACTTGCTGTAAAACAGTGTGCTGTGTTATGACGGCAGCAGCCTCATACATCTCGTGTTTGCCTCCTCCCTTGATGGCATCATTTTCTCTTGTGCTTGACTTAATCTGTGGTGTGTTATTCACTGTGGCCTCTAAGTACAAAATCCACTGCCAATGTTGCCGGTAAGAGGCCATGCTGCGTGAGTCACCTGGAAACAAAATTAAGAGGGATTAAGGACGGCAAAGGTGGAAAGTCAGTGGTTATTGCTCATCAGTCAGGCATGTCCCATACACCCCAAGAACAAAGAACAAAGGGACAGAAGCTGGTAAAGGACCTGCTTCATTGAAGGCAGCAAGACTAACAAAAATTTGGGGAGGGCCTGTATCAGACATGGCAGAACTTCTACTGCCCTGGGTTGAAGACCAGACAGAAGTGTATCCCTCTCAGCACCAGGATGATCACGGCTAAGGCAAAAATTTGTGGTGTTGAAAGAAAAGGTTGGGTCCTGACTGGTGTGGCTCAATTGGGTGAACATCATTCTGCAAAGCCAAAAGCCACAGGTTCGATTCCCGGTTGGGGCACACAAATGGGTGGCGGGCAAGTCCCTGTTGAGGTATATGAGAGAGGCAACCAACTGATCAACGTTTCTCTCTCACATGGATATTTCTCTCTTTCTCCCTTCCTCTCTCTCTCTAAAAAAACCCAATCTTTTTAAGAAGAAAAAAATAAAAGGCTGGACCTGACCATAATGTTGAATTCACTGCTAGCTCTGGATGGTTTAAATGATTCAAGAATCATTATTCATCACATACTGTGAAAGTGAGTGGTGAGTCTGCAAGTGCTGATGTGAAGGCAGCTGAAGAGTTTTTGGAAACTGTAGATAAGTTGATTGTGGAGGATAATTACTTGTCAGAGCAAATATTCCATATGGATGAAACCTCCCTATTTGGAAACGGATGCATGGAGAGACTTTCATCCATAAGGAGGCCCAGTCGATGCCAGATTTCAAGGCTTTTGAGGGCAGGATAACAGTCTTGCTTGGGGGCAATGTTGCAGGCTGCAAATGGAATCCTTTGTGATGTGACACAGTGAGAACCCCAGGGCCCTCAAGCACCTCGGTAAGCACACATTGCCAGTGCACTGCAGGTGCTACAGGAGCAAGGGAAGTCATGGATGACCCAGCTCTTCCTCCAAGAGCCCTCCTGGGTTGCTGTTTCAGTGAAATGGAGAAGTACTGTTTGGAGAATAGCAAAGCTTTGAAGATTTGCTTATTATTGATAATGTTCCTGGACTTTCTCCTTTTATTGGTGTTCTTCATCCCAGTATCAAGGTGGTGTTTCTCCCACCAGACACCACCTTGTTGATCCAACATGTGGACCAAGGAGTAATAGCAGCTTTTAAGGCCTACTACCTGACGAGGACCTTTGCCCAGTCAGTTGCTGCAACTGAGGAAGACCTGAATGCAATCATCAAGGATTTAAACATCTATGACTGCATCCAGAAACTGGCTTGAGCTTGGGATGATGTCACTGAGGAGTGTATGAATGGAAGAAGAAACTCAAGAGGTTTGTCCTTGACTTCAGGAGATTTGCCAAGGTTGAGGTTGCAAAAATCAACAAGGCTTTGGTTGAGGCGGCAAACAACTTGAACTTGGGTGTGGATGAGGATGACATTGAGGAGCTCCTAGAGGGGGTTCCTGAGGAACTAACTAAAGAGGAGTTGTTGGACCTGGAACAGGAATGTATAGGTGAAGAAGAGGCAAGAGAGTAGGGAACAGGAGAAAGAGAGAGAAAAAAAAAGAACACTCCCCAAGAAAATTCAGTGGGAAGGGTTTAGTAGAAGATTTTGGAGACCTCAATGAGTGCCTTAAAAAATCTGAAATGTGGCTCCCGACTCTGAAAGGTTTTCATTAATGGAGACATGTTCATGGTGCATTATCTGCTTAGAAGCAAATCTATGATGAAAAACAAAACAAAACCAATCAGCCAATTACTGTGGATTTATTCCTGAAAAGAGTGACACCTCCTCAAGAAGAGCCCCAGGTGGGCCCCTCAGGGGGTGCTACAAAGAGAAGGCATTGTTGTCATAGGAGATGACATCCCGACCCTGTGCAGGTCTAGGCTAATGTGTGTATGTTTTATTTTTTGGCACTAAAGTTTTAAATAGAAAAAAAAGCTTATAAAATAAGGATATAAATAAGTAAATATTTTTGTACAGTTATACAGTATTTGTGTTTTCAGCTAAATGTTATTATATGCATCAAAAAGTTTTAAAAATTAAAAAGTTCATAAGTGAAGACGTTACAGTAAGCTAAGGTTTATTTATTATTGAAGAAAGGACATTTTAGAAAGTAACCTTAGTGAAGCCTTAGTGTCCAGTCGTTTATGAACTCTGCAGGACGCAGTGCACAGTTCTGTGCTCAGCCTTCACGCCCACTCCCCGACTCGCCCACAGCAACTTCCGCTCCTGCGAGCTCCAGTCGTGACGAGTGCCCTGTACAGGGGTGCCATTTGTAATCTTCTACACCATTTTTTTACTGCACTTCTCCACGTTTGGATACATAAATACTTCCCCTTGTGTTCCAGTTGCCTGCAGTATTCAGTACAGAATGAAGCTGTGCAGGCCCAGGAGCAACAAGCTCTGCCGCAGAGCCTGGGGGTGCGGCGGGCTGGACCGTCTCGGTGTGGGGAAGTGCGCTCGCTCATGTTGGCACGGTGATGAAGCCACCTAACGACACATTCTCAGAACACATCCCTATCTTTACGTGATACAAGACTGTAGTAGCATTTTTCCTAGATCCCATTGGATTTCAACAGAAATACTTATATCTGCATATATTTGCAAACATATATATTTGCAATGTCTGCAAATAGGGACAGTTTTACTTCTTCAATATGGCTGCTTTCTTTCCTTTTTCTTGCTTGATGTCGGTGGCCAGAACCTGCAGTTCTATGTTGTGGAAATGGGGAGAACAGATCCTGGTCTTGTTCCCAGTCTTGGGGAGAAGCTATTCTGCTTTTCACCATTAAACCCGATGGTAGCTGTCTGGTTTTTGTGGCTTCCCTTTTTATATATTGAGGAAGTTCCTTTTTATTCCAAGCTTACTGAGAGTTTTTTTTGTTTTTTATCAGGAATGGATATTGTATTTTGTCAAATGCTTTTTTTGTGTCTATTAACATGACTATATGTATATTTAGTTTTTAACATGGGGCATAACACTGATCGATTTTGAATGTTAAACCAGCCCTCTAGTCCTGGGATAAACCCCACTTGACTGTGCCATGTCAGCCTTTTAATATGTTGCTGGATTCAATTTGCTGAAAAAACTTTTTTAAATATTTTAATCAATTTTCATGAAGGATGTTGGTTTGTTATTATCTTCTAATATCCTTATCTGCTTTTGGTCTTGGCCTCATAGAGTTAGTTGGTAAGAATTCTGTTGTCTTCAACGGTTTTGGAAGAGCATATGTGGAATGGCATTCTTTCTTTAAATGCTGCTAGAATTCAGGAGGGAAGCCATTTGGGCCTTAAGTTTTCTTTGTGGGAAAGTTTTTTTTTAAACTACAATTTCAATTTCTTTCACACACACACACACGTATACATATATTAATTTGCATTATTTTTGTTTGCTTCAGCATAATTTCTTATTAATGTACAACTTGCATATCACAAAACTCACCCTTTAAAGTGTATTCCGTGGTCTTTAATATATCCAGCCTGCGCGACCGCCACCATCAGCAGCTCCTCCCCATCCCCCACTCTTCCATCCCTGGCAACCACTAATCTACTTTCTGCCTCTCTGGTTTAGATTATTTCCAACTTAATTTCAATAAGATACAAAATCTTTGCTTTTACATAGTTTTGTCTTCCCCTCTTTGTTATTGTCACAAATTGTACCTTTATGCAATGTGTCCATCAACATATTTATAATTATTGTCTTAGATACTTGATGTCTTAAGTCAGATAGAATGAAAGAAGACATACAATAAAAATACATTATATATTTTGGACTTCCGGCCAAGATGGAGGCGTAGGTGGACACACTGTCTCTCTCACAACCAAAATTAAGGGCAACAAATATTTAGAAACAAGAAAACATCCAGATCTGATAGAAAACTGAACTGTACGGAAATCCAACAACCATTCATCCAGACCAGTAAGAGGGGTGGAGTTGCGGCAGGAAAAAGTGGAGCTGCGGACCCAGAACGCAGGCAGCAGCAGCTGGCAGTTCCCAGGTGCACAGGCACAGACCCCGGGCACAGGGTGGCAACTGTGCAGACCCAGTGAGGCCATGCAAGGTGGCTGGCTTACCAGGTGGTCTCACATTCTTGCACAGATAATCCAGGTGAAGGGGAAGCGGTGGAAGGGACTGGAATTTAGGAGAGAGCGGAGCAGGCACCATTGTTCTCTCTTGGACCCCGCCCCCACAAACAGTGTCACAACTCAGCGACTGGGCTGCCCCGCACTGGGGAACACCTAAGGCTCCACCCCTTGCTACGTAACAGCCGTGACCAGACCTCCCCCACCCCCCCCCAAAAAAAAACCCACCGAAAATGGCTCAAACTGGAGAACAAATGAAAGCCCCTGAGCCAATTCCTCTAAGCAATGAAGAGATACCCAACCTATCAGATGCACAGTTCAAAGTCCTGGTGATCAGGATGCTCACAGAATTGGCTGATTTTGCTCACAAATTAGATGAAAAAATGCAGGCTACAATACATGAAATGAAGGAAGATGCATGGGGAACCAATAGAGATGGGAGGAAAACTGGGACTCAAATCAATGGAGTGGACCAGAAGGAAGAAACTAACAACCAAACAGAAAACGAGGAAGAAACAAGAATTCAAAAAAATGAGGAGAGGCTTAGGAACCTCCAGGACATGGTTAAACGTCCCAACATCCGAATTATAGGGGTCCCAGAAGGGGAAGAAGAAGAGCAACAAGTGGAAAACTTATTTGAACAAATAATGAAGGAGAACCTCCCCGATCTAGCAAAGGAAATAGACTTCCAGGAAGTCCAGGAAGCTCAGAGAGTCCCAGAGAAGTTGGACCCAAGGAGGAACACACCAAGGCGCATTGTAATTACATTAGCCAAGATTAAAATGAAGCAGAGAATTCTAGAAGCAGCAAGCAATAAGGGGACAGTCACCTACAAAGGAGTTCCCATCAGACTGTCAGCTGATTTCTCAAAAGACACCTTTCAGGCAAGAAGGGGCTGGAAAGAAGTATTTGAAGTCTTGAAAGGCGGGGACCTACATCCAAAATTACTCTATCCTGCAAAGCTTTCATTTAGAATGGAAGGGAAGATAAAGCACTTCTCAGATAAGGTCAAGTTCAAGGAGTTCATCATTACCAAGCCCTTATTATATGAAATGTTAAAGGGACTTATCTAAGAAAAAGAAGATAAAAAATATGACAGTGAAAAGACAGCAAACTCACAGCTATTAAGAACCACACCTAAAACAAAAGCAAACTAAGCAAACAGCTAGAACAGGAGCAGAAACACAGAAATGGAGATCATATAGAGGGTTAGCAATAGAGGTGTGGGAGGAGGAAAGGGGGAAGGTACAGAGAATAAGTAGCATAGATGGTGGGTAGAAATAGACAGGGAAGGGCAAGAATAGTGTGGGAAATGTAGAAGCTAAAGAACTTATGACACATGGACATGGGCTGGGGGAGAATGCGGGTGGGAGGGGTGTGCAGGGTGGAGGGGAATGATGGGGGAGAAATGGGACAACTGTAATAGCATAATCAATAAAATATATATAAAAATACATTATATATTTTTACATTTACCCATACAATCTTTTATATTTTACCCACGTAGCTACCCTGACCAGTGTTCTTTATTTCTGTGTGTGGATTCGAGTCACTGTCTGGTGCCCTTTGACTTCAGCCTGAAGGACACTACCCAGCACACCTTTCAGGGCAGGATGGCTGACAAGGAACACCCTCAGTTTGGTTTACCTGGGAATGTCTCAATTTTGCCTTCAATTGTGAAGGATATTTTTGCTGAATTTTTAATAGTTTTTCTTCTCTCAGCACCTTGAATATGTCATCCCACAACTTTAAAAATTTTTAATGGACTTTACATTTAGATAAGTTTTAGGTTCACACTGAAACTGAGCGAAATGACCACATGCACCCAGCCTGCCCTCTGTGCACGCAGCCTCCCAGTTATCGACATTCCTTGTCAGGGAGGTGAATTTGTTACAATGGTGAATCTGCATTAATGTGCCACCATCACTCAAAGTCCATAGTTAGCATTAGGATTCACAGTGGTATTGTCCAGTCTATGGGTTTGGTCAAATATATGACATGTATCCATCATTATAGTAGTATAACGCTGTAATACTATAGTTTTACTGCTCCCCAAATCCTCTGTATCTTGGCTACTCATTCCTCCCCCAGAAACCCCATAACCTCTGGCAACCACTGAAGTTCTTATTGTCTCCATAGTTTTGCCTTTTCTAGAATGTTACGTAGTTGGAATCATATAGTGTGTTGCCTTTTCAGACTGGCATTTTTGGCAGCCTCCCTGTGTTTGTTTCTATGTATTAGGTGGAGCTGCTATGACTCCCTGTCTCGGTAGCATGGCCAAATGTAGTAGGTGTCCTCTAGGGTCCAGTGGCACACCTGCCCCTGTCACCCAAGCTGGGTACTCGAGGTGCACCCTTCCTGTGGGATGAGTACTCCCTGTTCCTGTAGTTGAGCCTTGGTTGCTGTTGGTAGGCCAATGGGAGGGATTTGCCCAGGCCAGTCAGCTGCAAGGACTGGCTGTGACCATTGACCACTAACCTCTGCCCTCCGTGGAGAATCAGCTGTGTAGGGGCTGGGTGGTGGTGCTCCAACATGGTCTGTAGCTGCCCTCTGTGTGCACAGGCTCTGGGGTTTCCTGGGTGGTGCAGGCCAAGGTCAGTCCCCAGTTGTGTTCTGCCTGAGCCACTGAGCATGAGCTCAAAAGCAATCTGAGATGGCTGCTACTTGTGCTGGGCTTGGAGATTCCCAGGTAAAGCCAAGCTGTGAATCTAAGCTGGCTGCTGCTAGTGTTGGATCTGAGGTCATTTAGCAAGAGGTATGGGAGCTGGGGTCTTAATGAAGCTGATGTTTCTTGTTTGATAGGATTTAGGGAGTTGTGAAGCATGAACCAAGACCAGCTATTCATATGGAAAAGTCATGGTTAACAGTTTGGGTGGGCCCATAAGTTGAGTGGAATCTCAGGGGATCTCCAGGGGCAAAGAATGTTAGCCAGGTTGATTGAGTCTCATATGGCATCTGCCTGCTGGGTCTAGCTCTGTGGGGAGAAGGCTCAGAAAAGGGACAGAGGCTTCTGACTGCTTTTCTGTCTGGGAGAAAGCTGTCCCCCAGCTCCTGCTTTGATACCAGACACTTCAATTCCTCCCTGTATGCCACTGGTGCCTTTCAAGCTGCTACACGGGTGCTGGAATTCAGAGGGAATGAGTCTGAATAAATCTGTGTGTGGGTTCTTTTAAGAGGAACTGCTTGGGACTCCAGAAGTTTCTTTCACTGACTCAATCCCTGCTGGTTTTTGCAGCCAGAAGTTATGAGGACGTATCTTCCTGGCACTGGAGCAGGGCTGGGACTTCTTGTTCCTGAGATTTCCCTTTTGAATTTTTGTCCAGCACATGTGGATGTGGGACCAGTCTGTTCCATGTCTCTGCCCCTCTCACCAGTCTTGATGAATGTGGTTTCTTTAATTTCATAGTTGTCAGACTTCCATTCAACTCAATTACTGATGGTTCTGAGTGATAGTTGTTCTATATTTTAGTTGTAATTTTGATGTGGTTGTGGGAGGAAGTGAGCCATGTTTATCTATGTGACTGGAAGTCTCAGAAGTCCTTATTTACTTATTTTTAGAGAGAGGGGAAAGGAGGGAGAAAAAGAGGGAGAGACTCAAGGATGTGAGAGAGAGTCATAGATTAGTTGCCTCTTGTATGCGCGCCGACTGGGGGCTGGATCTGCAACCCAGGCGTGTGCCCTCACTGGGAATCAAATCGGTGACCTTTCAATCTGCAAGACAATGCACATCTAATTGAGCCAGTCAGGGCCAGTGTATCTATTTAAAAAATATTTTCCATCTCCTATTGCTATTCTTTATTTGGTGAGACACAGTGCTTTCCATTAGTTTTTTTTTCCTAATTTTTTTATTGTATTGTTTTCCCATTACAATTTAGTCCCCTTATACCTGCCACTTGTCCATGAATTCTTTCTCCCTTTTTCCTTTTTGCTCAATCTCTCCACCACCTAACTCCACCCCCAATAGCTTTCATCCTGCTCTCCATCTATGAGTCTGTCTCTATTTTGCTTGTTAGTTCAGTTTATTCATTAGATTCCACATATGAGTGAAATTATATTGCATTTGTCTTTCTCTGACTGGCTTATTTCACTTAGCATAGTGTTCTCCAGGTCCACACTATCACAAAGGGTAAAATTTTCATTTTTACAGCCAAGTAATATTCCATTGTGTAAATGTCCCATAGTTATTTTATTCACTCATCTACTGATGGACACTTGGGCTTCTTCCATATCTTGGTGATGGTGAAAAATGCTGCAATGAACATAAGGGTGCTTATATTCTTTTGAATTAGTGTTTTGGGTTTCTTTGGATATATTCCCAGAAGTGGGATCAAAAGACAGACCCATTTTTAATTTTTTGAAGTATTTCCATACTGCTTTCCACAGCGGCTGCACCAGTCTGCATTCCCACCAAGAATGCAAAAGGGTCCCCTTTCTCCACATCCTTGCCAGCACTTGTTTGTTGATTTATTGATGCTAGCCATTCTGATAGGTATGAGATGATATCTCATTGTGGTTTTAATCTGGATTTCTCTGATGATTAATAATGTTGAGCATCTTCTCATATGTCTATTGGCCATCTGTATGCCCTCTTTGTAGAAGTGTCTAAAAAATGATAAAAAGGATCAATGAATCCAAGAGCTCATTCTTTGAAAAGATAAACAAACCTTTAACCAGACTCATCAAGAAAAAAAGAGAGAGGTCTCAAGTAAATAAAATCAGAAATGAACAGCAGTGGGGACCGTGACTCTGGTGATCCCATCCAGAGGCACGTTTCTTGCAGGTGTGGTGCACCAATCATAAGGAATGACTTTTCATGGTCAAGCTAAGTTGGCATTCAAGAGCAAGACTCTTGGCTTCAAGTACAAGATGGTGGTGTAGGAAGATCCTGAGCTCACTTCCTCTCATTAACACCAAAACTGCAACTACATGCAGAATGACCATCTCTGAGAACTACCTGCAGACTAGCAGAACAGATTTTCTACAACTACAGATATAAAGTAAAAGCCACATTGAAAAGAGTAGGAGGGGTAGAGACCAGGCCTAGTCAGGACTTACCCTACTCCCCATTCCTCATGCAGTGACCTTCCCCTGAGTGGGAAAGTTATCACAACTGCAGATGTCATACCTGAAGAGTGAAGGATCTGAGCCCTACCTTCCTTGACCTGAACAAGGAAGTGGAGCCCTCATAACAGATGGCTTTGAAAACCAGCAAGGCTTACATCTGGGAGAACCAGACTGTAGGAAATCCAGGTTGCACTCTTTCTGAGTTTTGGCACAGAGGCAGCAGTTTGAAAAGCACCCAGGTTGTATGTGAAGGTGATACATTGACTAATTTTAGGGTGTGTGTTGGAGGGACAGAGATCTTTTGGAAGTTGATCATGTCAGATGTGTTGGTGGGCAATATTTATCCCCTTTCTTCAACCTAGCTGGTCTGACCCTGGCAGGTGCCACATCTGACACTGTCCATTAACCTTGCTAACACTGTTCACCTACTTTGGCATTTCCCTGAGGATCTACCCAGGGTAGCACCCCTCCAAAGTACTTCCTGCCCTGCCACACCCAGTGGTCAGCATCACTCAGCACCAGCATACAACAGTGTGTGTGTGGGCTTTGCAGCCAGCTGCATCACACCTTTACCCTGCACACCAGTGAGCCTGCAACAGTTGTGGCCAGGCCTCACAGCCAGCAGGCCAGAGATGCCCCTTGCCTGCTCATGTGTCCATAGAAGTTGTGGTCCAGCTACAACAGGAGGCTACATTAGTCTACCCTCTAGAGCACTTGGCTCTGGTGACAAGGGGCACATCGAAATAAGGACCCCACAGGAAAATAAGGCCACTTTTTCAAGACCAAGAGATTTAGCTTATATACCTAATACAATACACAGAAACAAATTGGCAAAAATGAGAATACAAAAGAATATGTTCCAAACACAAAAAAGGACAAACCCTGAGAAAAAGAACTAAATGAAACTGAGGTAAGCTGTCTACTAGATGAAGAGTTCAAAGTAACAGTCATAAAGATGCTGATTCAACTGTCCAGACAAATAAAAAAATTCAGGCAGAACTTCAACAACTTGAACAAAGACATAACTACTCTAAGAAAGGACCTATCAGAACTGAAGAATAAAACAGTTGAAAAATACACTGTAGGGAATGAACAGCATATCAGATGACACAGAAGAATGGATCAGCAATCAGGAAAACAGGAGAGCGGAAATCACCCAGTTGGAAGATCAAAAAGAAAAAAAGAATTAAAAAGAATGAAGATAACATAAAGGATATTTGGGACAACATTAAGCATACTAACATTAGAGTCATAGGGGTCCCAGAAGGAGAAGAGAGAGAGAAAGGGACAGAAAACCTATTTGAAGAAATAATGGCTGAAAACTTTTCTAACCTGGCAAATGAAACAGATATCTAAGTCCAGGAAGCACAGAGAGTCCCAAATTAAGATGAACCCAAAGAAACCTACTGCAAGACACATTATGATTACGTTATTAAAAGTTAAAGATAAAGAGAGAATCTTAAAAGCAGCAAGAGAAAAAACAACTAGTTACATACAAGGGTATTCCCATAAGACTACTAGCTAACTTTTCAACAGAACTGTTAGAGGCCAGAAAGGAGTGGCATGATGTATTCAACATGATGAAAGAAAAAAACCTACAACTGAGAATACTCTACCCAGCATGGTTATCATTCAGAATTGAGAAATCAAGATTTTCTCAGACAAGCAACAGTTAAAGGAGTTCATCACTAAACCAGCATTACAAGAAATGTTAAAGGGAATTCATTAAGTGGAAAAGAAAAGGCCTAAATTAGAAATAAGAAAATATATGAAAAAATATCTCACCAGTAAAGGCAAACATATAAAGATAATCGACCAACCACTTATAAATGTAGCATGACAACAATTAAAATAACAATAAATACCTATTAATAGTTACCTCACACAGAAGTTGACTAAGCTCCTTTGAAAAAACATAGGATGACTGAATGGATTTTTATCCATTCACAGCAAAAACAAACCCCTACACATACTGCGTACATAAGACTGCACAGTAAGGACACACAGAGAATGAAAATAAAGGGATGGGAAAGATATTTCATGAAAATGGAAATGAAAAAAACAAGAAGCTGGGACAGCAATACTTACATCAGACAAAAAGACTTTAAAACAAAAACTATTTAATGGGAGACAAAGGAGTCAGCAATTCTACTTCTGGGGGATTATCTGAAGAAAAGATTCCAAAAGTAGAAAAATTCAGAAAGATACATGCACCTGTATGTTTACTGCAGCATAGTTTACAATAGCCAAGTTGTTGAAGGGGCCCAGGTGTTCCCCACTGGATGGCTGGATAAAGAGGAATTGGTTGGGTGTGCATCATGTCACATGCACACACACACTGGAGTATTACACAGCCATGGAAAAGAAATGGATCATGCTGTTTGTGACAACACGTATAGACCTAGAGGGTATTATGCTAAGTGAGATTAAGTCAGAGAAAGATGAATACTGTACCATTTCACTTAGGTGTGGAATCTAAAAAAAAGAAAGACATGAACAAACAGACCCATAGATACAAAAAACTGATAACTGCCAGAGGGTTGAACAGTGGGGGTATGGGAAAAAAGGCTAAGGGGATTAAGAGGTACAAACTTATAAATAAGTCATGGGGATGTAAAGGACAACATGAGGAGCATTAATAATATCAGTATCATAATAACTTCGTATGGTGACAGATGGATAGTGGACTTCTTGTGGTGATCACTTTGTAAGGTATATAAATGTAAAATCTCACTGTGGTCTACACCTGAAACTAATAAATATTGTATGTCAACTGTACTCTAATTCAGAAGAGCTTTACATTTCAGAATAAAAATTGGAAATGAAGAAAAAAGAAATGAAAGAGGAGAAATAACAACTGACACTAAAGAAATAAAAAGGATTGTTACAAAATATTATGCACAACTATATGCAAACAAACTGGATGACCTAGATGAAATGGATAAATTCCTAATAACACACAGTCTTCCAAAACTAAGTCAGAGAATCTGAATAGACAGATTACAGCTAGTGAAACTGAAGCAGTAATTAAAAAAACTCCTAACAAACAGATGCCCTGGATCAGATGGCTTCACCAAATTTTACCAAAATTTGAATTCTACCAAACATTCTGAGAAGCACTAACACCTTTCCTTCTCAAACTATTTCATAAAATTCAAGAGGAGAAAATTGGCTATCAAGCTCATTGATGAGGCCAGCATTATCCTAATTCCAAAACCAAATAAAGACAGTACTGTCCTTGCTGGTGTGGCTCAATGGATTCAGTGCTAGCCTTTGAAGCAAAGGGTCGCCAGTTCGATTCCCAGTCATGGCACATACCTAGGTTGCAGGCCAGGGCCAGGTCCCTAGTATGGGGCATGCCAGAAGCAACCACACATTGATGTTTCTCTCCTCTTTCTCTCTCTCTAAAAATAAGTAAATAAAATCTTTTTTAAAAAAAGACACTACAAAGAAAGAAAATTATAGGCCAATATCCCTGATAAACAGAGATGCTAAAATCCTTAAGAAAACACTGAATATAGCAATGCATCAAGAAAATAATACCATGATCAGTGGGATTTATTCTCAGAATGCAAGGCTGGTACAACATTTGCAAATCAATAAACAAAATGAAGGATAAAAACCACACAATTATATCAATAATGCACAGAAAGCAATTGACAAAATTCAGAACCCATTTATGATAAAACTGTCCACAAAGTGGGAATAGAGGGAACACACCTGAACATAATAAAGGCTGTATATGACAAACCCACTGCCAGCATCATACTCAATAGGCAAAAATTGCAAGTGTTCCCCTTAAGATCGGGAACAAGACAGGGATGTGTGCTTTCACCTCTCTTATTCAACATAGTACTGGAAGTCCTGGCCACAGCAATCAGACAAGAAGAAGAAATAAAAGTCATCTGAACTGGAAACAAAGAAGTAAAACTCATTATTTGTGGATGATGTGATACTGCACATAGAGAAACCTAAAGACTCCACAAGAAGCTACTAGAACTGATAAATGAATTCAGCAAAGTAGCACGACACAAAATTAATATCCAGAAATCAGTTGCATTTTATATGTCGATAATTAACTAACAGAATGGGAAATTAAGAAAACAATCCTGTTAGTTATTTAGACATGGTTTCTTTTAGCTGAACATATTTAAAAGGCTGATTTATAGTCTTTGTCTAGTAAGCCCAATGTCTGCACTTCTTCATGGACAGTTTTATAATTGTTGCTTTTTTCTCCAGGTATGGGCCACACTTTCTTGTTTGTTGCATTCCTTGAGGTGTGGGGATGGGCTTACAGCAAATGAAAATGCCACAAAGCCCACCGTTCTCATCAAGATGCATCTGTTTCTCTTTAGAAAATGTCTCCAAAGTTGCTTCAAGTTTTTGATTACTGACAAGAGTTCTGAAAAAGTTAGTTCTAACTGCTTTTGCCAGTTTTTAGTTGCTCTTTTAGAGGGGTGCACTTTTGGTGTTCCTTACTCTGTAATTTTCGCTGATGTCTCTCCTGTAAGTCTTTAAAATCTGGTTTACTTCACACTTGCAACATTACTCTTCCATTTACTGCATTTCAAGTGCTCAGCAGCTACATGGGGCTAGTAAGTACCATATTGGAAAGTGCAGGTCCATCAGAAATTTCCAAGCTATTTAAAGGAATATAAATTAGAAATGAGGACTCTAATCACTTTCTTGTACTTGGGCTGGAATTGATTTTCATGGTAAGGTTAAGTACTTTATGAACTATAGGCAGCAAATAATAATAACTACCCCTTCTTACACACTTACTTAATGCCAAGTAACATTGTAAGACTTACATGTATTAACACTTTTATTCTTTACAACAACCTAATGGGGAAGGTATTCTTGTGCTTTAGAAATGCAGAAAGCAGGACTTCCGGCCAAGATGGAGGTGTAGGCGGACACACTGTGCCTCCTCTTACAACCAAAATTAAGGACAACAATTAAGAAAACAAAATTAAGAAAACAACCAGAACTTATAGAAAATTGAACTGTACGGAAGTCCAACAACCATTCATCCAGACCGGTAAGAGGGGCGGAGTCTCGGCAGAAAAAAGTGGAGGTGCGGACCCAGGAACGCAAGCAGCAGCGGCTGGCAGTTCCCAGGTGCACAGGCGGTGGCTGGCGGTCCCCGGGCACAGGGGGGCAGCTGTGTAGACCCAGTGACGCCACACAGGGCGGCTGGCTGACCAGGTGGTCCCACAATCGCGCACACAGACAGTCCAGGCAGAGGGGAAGTGGCGGAAAGGACTGAATCCAGGAGAGAGCAGAGCAGGCGCCATTGTTCCCTCTCAGACCCCGCCCCCACATACAGCGTCACAACCCAGCGACTGGGCTGCCCCACACTGGGGAGCACCTGAGGCTCCACTCTTCACTGCGTAATAGCCGCCACCAGACTAAAACCAAAACAAAATAATAATAAAAAAAAACCCCACCAAAAATGGCTCAAACCGGAGACCAAATGAAATCCCCAGAGCCAATTCCTCTAAGCAGTGAAGAGATAGCCAACCTATCAGATGCACAGTTCAAAGCACTGGTCATCAAAATGCTCACAGAATTGGTTGATTTTGCTCACAAATTAGATGAAAAAAAATGCAGGCTACAATATGTGAAATGAAGGAAGATGCATGGGGAACCAATAGAGATGGGAGGAAAACTGGGAGTCAAATCAATGGAGTGGACCAGAAGGAAGAAACTAACAACCAAACAGAAAACGAGGAAGAAACAAGAATTCAAAAAAATGAGGAGAGGCTTAGGAACCTCCAGGACATCATTAAATGTCCCAACATCCAAATTATAGGGGTCCCAGAAGGGGAAGAAGAGCAACAAGTAGAAAACTTATTTGAACAAATAATAAAGGAGAACCTCCCCAATCTGGCAAAGGAAATAGACTTCCAGGAAGTCCAGGAAGCTCAGAGAGTCCCAGAGAAGTTGGACCCAAGGAGGAACACACCAAGGCGCATTGTAATTACATTAGCCAAGATTAAAATGAAGCAGAGAATTCTAGAAGCAGCAAGCGATAAGGGGACAGTCACCTACAAAGGAGTTCCCATCAGACTGTCAGCTGATTTCTCAAAAGACACCTTTCAGGCAAGAAGGGGCTGGAAAGAAGTATTTGAAGTCTTGAAAGGCGGGGACCTACATCCAAAATTGCTCTATCCAGCAAAGCTGTCATTTAGAATGGAAGGACAGATAAAGCACTTCTCAGATAAGGTCAAGTTAAAGGATTTCATCATTACCAAGCCCTTCTTATATGAAATGTTAAAGGGACTTATCTAAGAAAAAGAAGATAAAAAATATGACAGTGAAAAGACAGCAAACTCACAGCTATTAAGAACCACACCTAAAACAAAAGCAAACTAAGCAAACAGCTAGAACAGGAGCAGAACCACAGAAATGGAGATCATATGGAGGGTTAGCAACAGGTGCGTGGGAGGAGGAGAGAGGGGGAAAAGGTACAGAGAGTAAGTAGCATAGATGGTGGGTAGAAAATAGACAGGGGGAGGGCAAGAATAGTATGGGAAACGTAGAAGCTAAAGAACTTATGACACATGGACATGAACTAAAGGGGGGAATGTGGGTGGGAGGGGTGTGCAGGGTGGAGGGGAATGATGGGGGAGAAATGGGACAACTGTAATAGCATAATCAATAAAATATATTTAAAAAAGAAATGCAGAAAGCAAAACATCAAGAAGTTTAGTGACTTATGCAATGTCTCACAGCTAAAAAGTTTCATAGCTAGGATTCAAACCTTGAAAATCTGGCTTTAAAACCCAGGCCATTAACCATCACTATACACTACTTAGCAGACCTTAAAGGAGAAATTCAGAGAAAACTTATTTTGGCTGAGGGAGAATAGGGTGGGGAAGAAACAGCCCTATACAGAATATTAAAAACATTACAAAGTCCAAAGCATACTTGCAAGAAAACAAACTCATGTTTTTATTGAGTGCTATATACTGTACATTTGTATGGCATGTTATTTGATACCTGTAAGCAGTCAGTGAATATTTGTTGCATAAATGAATGACTGATGCATAGTTATACATTGTGCTCGATGTTTTCTACTGTCTCATGCTGAGTCATTTAAAGAGGAGAAACTGACGCCCAGAGCAGCAGAATCCCTTTCCCCATTGATCAGGTTATTAGTTCAGGGATTAGAGGAGAGCCCAGTCCTCCAATTCCAGGTTGTCGACAGCACAGCTTTTGTTGAGTTGAAAAAGGATCGAAGTCACAAAGGATAAAAGCTTACACCATACCACGTGGTCACATTTCATTCATTTGCATGTAGATTATGTGATTAGAGAGGGGAAAAGTAGGTGGTCCAGCTGTGGCAACCTGGGTACCCTTTTCTCTTGTGCGCTTAGGGGACTGACTTCCAAGAATGGAGAAGAAAGACTGCCAGTATGGAGAATGTGAGCAGAAGTATAACCAGATAATGAGAACAATTAAGGCTGTTCTGGCAGCTAAAATCCTTGGTCACCTGCCATTCTGTAACACACTGCAGAGATCTGGAGAAGTGTGTATGAACTTCACTGAGCAAACATGTACTCAGCATCTACTAAAAGAAGACATACGTACCAACAAACAATTGATGCTACACACTAATTGTATAAACTACAATAAGAAAAAATGCAATGTGTTTTGATAGAGAAAAGAATGGGAGCAGCAACTAATTTCCTGGATGGTTTAGAGAAAACTTTTAAAGGACTTGACTTTTGAACTCCATCTTTAAACACGAGTAGTTGTGGAAGGAAATCAGTTATCTGGATAGAGGCGTGAGCAGGGTGATAAGGTGTGTTTGCGCTGGAGTCACGGGTTACACGGAGGGACAGCAGCAGGAAGACCATTAAAGGGCAGGTGGTGGAGGAATTTAAACAGGGCAGGGAGTGTTACTGTGTTTTTACTTTAGCAAGGCATCCCTGTGTTGAGGGGGGACTGATTAATGAAGAACCAGAAATTAGTTAGACATGATGAAGGCCTAAATTATACTTGAGAGGATGAAGAGGCAAGGAAGAGATTGGAGAGAGAGAACTGAGAGAACACGGGGACCAATAAGCTGGATGGGTGAGAAAGGGGTAAAGACAAGAAGAATTCTATTAATGGAGACAGAGTAGGAGGAATAGGCTGCACCTGCGTGTTCAGGGGACGGTGAGTTCTGCTTTGACAATCGGGGTGCCTGCAGAACACCACAATGGGTAGACCTGTAGGTTTCCAGCCTAAAGCTCAGGAGAGAAGCAGGGTTAGACACAGATTGGAGAGTTACCAAGTGATAGATGAATTCGTGGGAGTCAGGGAGGCTGTGGGCATGCAGCTTTAACTCTGAGGAGATGGAGGAGGTGTTCCCAAAGCAAAGAGGCTGTAAAGGAAGCAAGATGATGCGGAAAAAGCGATTGTGTGAAAGTCAAGGGGGTAAATTTCAAGCCAGTGTGGCCCTCTAAGTCAGATGCTGAGAAAAGGTGAGGTAGGGTGATGTTGGATTTGACGATTAGAAATTTTCTGGTGGTCAGGAGAAGGGGTGCTTCAGAGGAGGCAGAAGCAGGTTGTGGAGTGCAGAGACCTGGCTGGGGAGAAAGTCTGGTGGCATTTGCTGGGGTGGCTCATGAATATTCATTCCAGTTGCCAGGTAGATAGGGGGGTGAGGTTCTAGAAGGTGGTGCGTGTTCCGTGCTCAGAAGAGGAGCTCGGTGATTGTGGGCCCTGAGGAACCTTGCGGCAGCACCAGACTGGCTAATTTTGTTATGGAATTCATGAACAAATTTACATTTTGAAGTAAACAATCTATGTGGTTTTTGTTATCTGCTGTTTTATTTTCTTCTTGAGATGCTGCTATCAATTAAGTTTAATAGGTTTTCTTAATGAAGTACTTTATATTTTTCCAACATTTGGAAAAGCTTCAACCATACAGAAATGTTGAAAAGTGTTAGGTAGCAAACATCCATCTATTTACTACCTTTCTACAATTAACATGTTCTTATAGTTGACTTACCATTTATCTACTCACCTTCCCATTCATCTTATTTTTGGTGCAACTCACCGTCAGTTGAAGACATCAACACTTTATCTTTCTTAGTGTGCATATCATTAGCTAGAGTTCAATATTTGCTTAGGTTTCTTTACGTGTGTGTGTGAGATTGTGAGATTAAGGAAAAATCGTGGAACTTAAGCAAAATATTCCCCCAAGTTCATACATCTGTGGGAGCCCTATGATGACACGGGACATCACTGTCCCATCAGAAAGTTCCATTTCCACTCCTGTTGTCCACTTCTCGCCCTCCCCACAAAGTCAGACCCTTGTTCTGACTTTTTTCCCTGTAGGTTGGTTTTCCCTGTTCTAGAACTTCATATATTCGGAATCTTCGGTCTGCACCCTTCACAACTGGCTTCACTCAGTAAAATGTTTTTGAGATCGATTCATATTATTTCATCAGTAATTTCTTTTGCCAAGTATTATTCCATTGCATGATTATACCACAGTGTTAATCTGTATTCCTACTGTTAGACGGCTACGCCGTCACCGGTTTTTGGCAACAGCACTGCTATAAATGCTCTAATACAAGTCTTTTTGTGGTCACATGCTTTCATTTCTTTTGGGTGAACACCAGGAGTGGAGTGGCTGGATCAAAAGATAGACATGTTTAATTTTATAAAAAACTTCCAGGGCTTCTTCCAAAGCGGTCGTTCCGTTTCACGCCCCCGCGGCCGGTGCTGCTTCACGTCCTCTCCGACACGGGTGTCGTCATTGCGCTTCAGTCGTTCTAGCGCAGTTGCATCTCATCTCTCTGACGACTACTGATGCTGAATACTCTTTTATGTGCTCTTTGGCCATTCACGTATTTTCTTTCGTAACGTTCTCTGCATCTGTTTGTTTTTTCATTATTGAGTTGTAGGAGTTTTTAGTACAGTGAGTCCTTTACTTGTTGACAGGTTCTTGGAAATTGCTATGCTAACAATTTTGCCATAGAGACTGATATAAGTAACAGTTAAGTTCCTAAGGTATGTTTCTCTGTATCAAGTAGCCAATGGTAAAATTGGTTAGTGTACCAGTTTTCAAGAAACTGTCAATGATGAAAGTTTGCTGTGCATTCTGGATGTGAGTTCTTTGCCAGATGTGTTATGAATATGTTATTCTGGACTCTGGCTTATTTATCGTATTCTTAATGGTCTCTTGATGAACAAAATATTTTTTTTTGGAGTTCAACTCGTCAATATTTTTTATGGTTACTGCTATGAAAGTCCTTTTAAAAAAGTTTTGCCTACTCCCAAAACTGTAAACATAGCTTATGTTTTCTTCTAGAAGCATAATAGTTTTAGCTTTTATGATATGGCCGCAATCCATCTCTAGATTTGTGAGGTAGAGGTCAAGTTTCAGTTTTTCCCCGAGTATAGACATCCAATTGTTATAGCATTGTCTATTGAAATGATGTTCCCTATTTTGTTGCTTTGGTGCCTTTGTCAAATAACAAACTACTTCACATTTAAATTTATTTTACTATTTATAAACTATTTTTACTCACACATTTTCTTAACACCCCCTCATATATCACTGGGGATGGATACATTTTTCTCAGTTTACAGTTGAAAAAACCAAGGCTCAGAGCAGTTCCAGAACTTGTCTAAGGGAACATAAGGCCAAGGACTTGAACACAGAACTGCTACTGAATCATAAACAAAATGTTTACATTTTAAACCTATTTTATCAAGTGTAAATATCATTAAATGGACACCTTTTCTGAGAATGATTGAGTAACAGAAATGATGAAGTGCATATTTTTATATTTCAACATGGGCAGTATTTTTAGACTACCGACCAAACACATGCTTCCTTTGCAGTTTTGTGTATGTAAAACAATCTTTATATTATGCATCTGTTTTGAAAAACTAAAAAACTGCAATGTTTGCATGCCCCAAATAGAGTAAGAAAATAGCTTTCAACCCTGGTTATTTGCAATTTTTTTTTTAAGTTGAAGAATGTTGCCCTGGCTGGTGTGGCTCAGTGGATTGAGTGCCAGTCTACAAACCGAAGGGTCACCAGTTCCATTCCCAGTCAGGGCACATGCCTGAGTTGTAGGCCAGGTTCCCAGTAGGGGGTGACTGAGAGGCAACTACACATTGATGTTTATCTCCCTCATATCCTCCCTCCCTTCTCCTCTCTAAAAATAAATAAATACATAAAATCTTTAAAAAAAGTATTTCCCTCACCCTTATTTAAAAAGAAAGTCTTACTGTTTCTGAGACATGAAGCAGTATAAATGTGCATATCATGAAGATAGATGTAAAAACTAGAACAAAATGCAATGGCCACTCTTGCTTTTTCCCTCTTCTCCTACTCTGCTATGTTAATATTCAGGCAGCGAGCCTGTCTCCAAATGCTTGCTACCACCCTCCTTTCCACCTCACAGAGGAAGTTTTCTTGGCTACCTTGCCCACTTGCTGAAACTCGATGTCCTAACTCTCCAGATCACCAGGCCTGTCCCTGTGTTAGGAGTCTCCTGTGTCCCCGCATTTGCCCAGCTGAGACACACGAGTGTGCCTGGTTCCATTGCTCTGGTTCACTCCTCTGGGAAGAGCCACCTTTTCACACATACAGGGAGACGATATTGTTAAAACCACTGGTCCATAATATTATACATTAAAAATGTCGCAGCTATTTACATCTTGTCAATTACATAGAACAAGAGGGTCACATAGCTACTTGAAGCCTATGGGCCAGAACCCACATCTTCCTGACAATTTCATTATTTTTCGCCATTCTACACGTCCTCCCTCAAATACGTTAAACTAAGATGCTATGAAGTGGGACTAGGTTAACGACTCTTCATTCCAAGATGGCAAAACTGAGACCATGGAGGGGACTGCCTAACCAGTCAGAGGAAAGTTTCCTGAGACCCTGTCTGTAGGCTAGCCATTATTTGTTCCTTTGTCTTTTATCAAAACTGAGAACTAAAACAGTATGCCATAGCTCAAGGACAAAGTACACATACCCCAATGACTACTGCTTATTACAAGAAAGATATGTGATCTGTGTGCATGTATTGGGTTGGCCAAAAAGTCCATTTCATTTTTTTCTGTAAAATAAAATACATATTTTTCTCCAATAATTTTATTGATTGAATATTTTTAGTATGCTGGCTATTACCTGCTATCGGCTTCTAGTGGGTAGAGGCCAGGGGTGCTGCTAAACATCTCCCAATGCATAAGACAGCCCCACAGCAAATAATTATTTGGCCAAATGTCAATAGCACCAAGAAACTTTGTAAGCCATTTTCAACATGTTTGATCAGTCACAGCACCTTCTCCACACACTGCACAAAGCTTTTTATGTGTGTTTCAGTTGCATTTTTACCTTTCTTGATAATAAAGCATAATATAATGAAAATGTTGCATATTTCTTCCAACTTCAGTATTAAAATGGCTGCACAAAAATTCACCAATTTTGATGAGTTTTTTAAAAAATGCACACTGATAGGACAGCTGTCACAATACAATCCCACAAAATTGTTTCAAATGGAGTTAAAGACAGCTAAGCAAGACTTTCGGCCAAGATGGAGGCATAAACAGACACACTTTGCCTCCTTGCACAACCAAAAGAACAACAAAATTAAGAACAAAAAATACCCAAAACTTCCAGAAAATTGAACTATATGGAGATCCGACAACCAAGGAGTTAAAGCAGAAACATTCATCCAGACCAGAAGGAGGGGTGGAGATGGGCAACTGGGGCGAAGAGGACTTGCGGCAAGGTGGCAGCTGGTGGACTGGCAGTCCCACATTTGTGTGCAGATAAACTGGGAGGAACTGGGGAGTCAGACAGTCCACACAACCCAGGGTTCTAGCATGGAGAAATAAAGTCTCAAACCCTCTGGTTGTAAAAACCTATGGGGGTTGCAGCAGTGGGAGAAATTCCCAGCCTTACAGGAGAGATCATTGGAGAGATCCACAGGGTCCTGGAGCATACCCACCTGGGAATGGCCCAATTCGCTTGTGGGTAGTGGGGGAAGTGACTGAAAGCCAGCGGAGAGCCAAGCAAGTGGTATTGTTCCCTCTCAGACCCCTTCCTCACATACAGCACCATAAACCAGTAATGTGGGCTTTTCTGCTCTGGTGAATACCTAAGGCTCCACCCCTTACTATGTAACAGGTGCACCAAGACAAAAAATATGGTCCAAATGAGAAACAGATCAAAACTCCAAACACAGAGCTAAGTGATGAAGAGCTAGCCAACTTATAGGATGCAGAGTTCAAAACACTAAGTAATCAGGATGCTTACAGATCTGATTGAGCTCGGTTGCAAAATGAAGGCTACCCAAAGTGAAATAAAGCAACATATAGAGGGAACCAAGAGTGAAGCGAAGAGAACTGGGATTCAAATCAACGATTTGGAACCAAGGGAAGAAATAAACATCCAACCAGAACAGAATGAAGCAACAAGAATTCAAAAAAATGAGAAGAGGCTTAGGAACTTCCGGGACAATTTTAAACATTCCAACATTTTAATTGTAGAGGTGCCAGAAAGAGGAAGAGCAACAAATTGAAAACTTATTTGAAAAAATAATGGAGAACTTCCCCAATCTGGCAAAGGAAATAGACTTCTAGGAAGTCCAGGAAGCTCACAGTCCCAAAGCAGTTGGACCCAAGGAGGAACACACCAAGGCACATCATAATTACATTACCCAAGATTAAAGATAAGCAGAGAATCTTAAAAGCAGCAAGAGGAAAGGAGAGTTACCTACAAAGGAGTTGTCATAAGACTGTCAGCTGATTTCTCAAGAGAAACCTTGCAGGGAAGAAGGGGCTGGTAAGAAGTATTCCAAGTCATGAAAGGCAAGGACCTACATCCAAGATTGCTCTATCCAGCAAAACTGTCGTTTAGAATGGAAGGTCAGATAAAGTGCTTCCCAGATAAGGTCAAGTTCAAGGAATTCATCATCACTAAGCCCCTAGTATAAGAAATGTTTAAGGGACTTATCTAAGAAAAAGATGATGATAAAAATTAGAAACAGTAAGATGACAACAAACTCACAGCTATCAACAACTGAACCTAAAAAAAAACAAAATAAAAAATGAACTAAGCAAACAACTAGAATAGGAACCAAATTACAGAAATGGAGCTCATAGGGAGGGTTATCAGCAAGAAGGGGGAGGGAAGAGAATGGGGGAAAAGGTACAGGGAATAAGAAGCATAAATGGTAGGTACAAACTAGACAGGGGGAGGTTAAGAATAGTATGGGAAATGAAGAAGTCAAAGAACTCATATGTATGTCCCATGGACATGAACTAAGGTGGGGGAATGCTGGTGGGAGGAGGGTGCAGGGCAGAGGGGAATAAAGGGGATGAAAAAAATGGAACAACTGTAATAGCATAGCCAATAAAATATATTTAAAAAAAGATAACTAAGCACTACTAGAGCCACTGTATGAAAAAAAACTAAACAAACTTTTTGGCTAGTCCCACAAGTACTACCAAATAAAGAATTTGGAACCTCCTGTAAATACTACCTGAAAAGCCTAGTTGGTGAGTGGTACTTGATCAACAGTCTTGGGGTATGATATTTTCTCATCAAAAAATAAAAAAAGAAGAGTAGAAAAAGGTTTATCAGTGTCCCTCCTAATTATCTATGAGATAGATATGTCTGTGAGAAATTCTGTTTAAAAATGATAAAGATATAACTAAAACTAATTTTTTTATGAGAGACAAAGTTGGAGTCAAATTTCCTGATTTCAAAACTTAGTCAAAGCTCCAGTAATCACCACAGTCTGGGCTGGCACAAGGACAGACATGCAGACCAATGGAATGGAACTGAGAGCCCAGAAATAAAACCTTACATTTATGGTCAACTGATTTTTGACAACGGTGGCAAGACAATTCAATAGTGGAGAAAATAATCTTTATAACAAAGTGCAGGGACAGCTGAATATTCATATGCAAGGTAATTAATTTAGACCCCCTCCCTCACATACATGCAAAGTAAACTCAAAATGGATCAGAGACTTTAATGTAAGAGCAAAAACTACAAACCTCTCAGAAGACAATGTAGGTGTAATTCTTTGTGACTTTGGATATGGTGTGATTTGTTAGATATGAAACCATAAACCCACTTGACAAAAAATTATAAATTAGACTTCGTACCAATTAAAACATTTGTGCTTCAAAGGATGTTATGAAGAAAGTAAAAACACAACCCGCAGAGTAGAAATATAAGTATTTGTAAATTGTATGTCTAATAATAGATATATATACAATATATAAAGGATGCTTACAACTCAACAATAAAAGGACAAATGAAGAAGGGATTTGAATTGACATTTTTCCAAAGGAAAATATAAGTGGCCAAAAAGCAGGTGAAAAGGTGCTCAACATCATTAGTCATTAGGGAAATGAAAATCAGCCACTGAGATGTCACTGCATACTCTCTGGCTATAATCAAACAGATAATATCAAGCATTGTGAAGATGTAAAGAAACTGGAACCCTCAAACCTTGCTGTGAGAAGGGAAAAAAGTTTGGCAGTTTCTCAGAAAGTTAAACATGAGATTAACATGCGATCCAGCAGTTCTATTCCTTGGTATATAGCCTGTCCCCAAACTGAAAACGCCGAGTCCATACAAAAAGTCCGTACAGTAATGTTGATAGCAGCATTATTCATAATCGCCAAAGTGTTAACCCAAATTCCTTCAATGGATGAATGAATAAACAAAAGATGGTAAGTCTATACAATGGAATATTATTTGGCAAAAAAAAAAAAAAGATGAAGTACTGATATATGCTGCAAAATGGACGAACCGTGAACGCATGCTAGTGAAAGAAGACAAACAAAAGAACACACATTAAGTAACTCCATTTTAATGAATGCCCAAACAGGCCAATTTATACAGGCAAAAAACAGATTAGTAATTCAGGGGATAGGAAAGGGGTAAACTGGGATGTACAGGGTTTCTTTTGGGGAGTTCTTGATTTAGAGAATGGTTATGGCTGCGCAATTTTGCAAACAAACTAAAATCACTGATTTGCATACTTTAAAATGGAAAATTTTATGCCATATGAATTATATTTCAATAATATTCAAAAAAGCCAAGCAAGCATAGGAGACCTTAAAGTTTACCTAAACATAAAACAAAGCAAAAACTTGAACCCTTTTCTGTGATTTAATTTATAAATATTATCTTTTTCTTCTTCAACGATAATCATTATGATAAAAATAGGCATTTATTAAGCACTTATTAGGCATTGTACCAAGCATTTTATAATTCAGTTTCTCTCTCAAATCATCTCGATGACCTTGAGCATAGGGGTCATTATCCCATTTTACAGAAAGAAAATCAAAGCTGAAAGAGACTGAGTAATTTGACCAAGATCATATAAAAGTGATTAAGTCTGATTCCAGAGGTTCTTTATACTATTTTGTCTTCCTTAAAATAGTGACTTACTGGTCTCCAATATTGTTATTTTTCAATGTATCATGTTGCTCTTCTTTCTATCCCAGTACCAAGTTTGGTATCATTTCAGGGCCCAGTATTAAATAATGATCTTTCTTCCTTAGCTTGTTGAGCACAGGACAAAGGCAGAAAAAATTCCCATATGATAAGTTTTTATTTGTATCAAATTAAAGAGTACCATAAGTAAATATAAGATTATGATTAGAATATTGTAATATAACTTATAATTGGCAAGTTATTTAATTATTAAAGTTTATTATTTCATTATGCTCTGAAGAAATTATTTGGCATAACTTGTCAAGATAAATATTTCTGTACCTTATTTGGCTATTTATTATGTGTACATGTGGTACATATATGTATGAATGTGTGTATGTATACACACATCTCTAAATTAATATACTTATATAAAAAGCTAAAGATTAATGTATTAGGATTAATTCCTTTAAAAATGTCTGTTATATTAAATTGCATCTGCATTCAAAGCAGAAATGTAAAAAACCTGATCAATATGCTAAATACACATGAATTTACAAAGTAATTGAAAATGAAATAAACATTTCTATAGAAATGTTATATTCCTGTTTAATTGACATTTAAGTGGCACTATCACACTAAGGAAATAAACATCATTTTTTTAGTTTGTTGAGAGAATAGTCTACTGAGCATTACTATACCTGCTAAATTAAGAATGAACATTATATAGGAAAGGGCGGCAGGTAATTTTCTTCTTTATTAATATGGGAATTCTCAGGAAGCAATCCGGGCAGTGTCTGTACTCCTGGGCCTGGGTTTCCTGCTCTTCCATCAGTGGAAGTCTGGTTTCTCAGGAAAGGTGCAGCCAGTTCGCTTAATTATGACGTTTGCGGCATAGTGGCCAGCACGGATGCATTCAGTCAGAGGCTTCTCAGAGACCAGCTGAGACAGGAAACCTGAAACGCAGACAAAGGGAAGAACATGAGCACTGGGTAGCAGGTCAGAAATGTCACGGAGTCAGACCAAGAAATGGTCTATATGCCTACCCCAGTCTTCAGTCTGTCATGGAGATCTTTCCCCAAACACCAGGAGCTTTCCCTTGTGCTTCTTTTAAAGAGCTCAATGTGGGACATGACAACTTACTATCTAAGCTTAAACTATTATTCTTTCTCCTTTAGCTTTGATATTAAAAGACTGAGATTAAGAAATACTAGCCAAATAATATTTTCTTGGGTCTTTACAGCTGAGAAGTTATTACTTATCTTTTTCCCTATTTCTTTGGATTCCCTCTGTACTGTTGTTATTCCAAGCATGTTATTTCGGACAAAATGCTATCATCTGGATGTCTCTTTAAGTATAAACTTAGGAGTTGAAAAATGAAGGACAGCCCTGTCTCGCGTGGCTCAGTGAGTTGGGCATCATCCTGCAAATGGAAAGGTTGCTGGTTCAATTCCCAAGGGCACATGATTGGATTGAGGCAACCTATCAATATTTGTCTTGCACATCGATGTTTCTCTCTGTCTCCCCCTCACTTCCCCTCTCTCTAAAAATAAAATAAATAAAAGTCTTAAAAATATTTTTAAAAGTTATGAAGGACTTTACATCTCTTTTTCACTCCCAGAAGCAAGAGTGAAGTAATTTGTATAGTTAAGCACCATGGACCATCTGGATACTAAAATAAATATAATAAGGTAGAAAACAGTACTGAGGACTTCTACTTCTGACCAAGATGAAAAAAAGGAACCAGATTCACTCTTCTCCAGCAACAGCTAAAATAAAGACAAAGTATATGAAACAAAGTTTTCAAGTTACTGTACATCAGCCAGGAACAACCTGTGAAAGAAGGACAAATGAAGAAAACCGTAAAACTGCTCTACCTTACTACTAAGAGTTCCCAGGCCACAACACGGGAGGAACAACCCAGGCAGAGCTTGGCAGTACTACCGAGTTGGACAGATAGAAGGGGAAGTCCAAATGGGACAAAACTGAGTACCTAGGCAGACTGGTCAGGAAAAAAGAGACATGACATAAATCACCGATGTTGTGAACAGGAGAAGTGATATCACTATAGAATCTACACCGTAAAAGGATAACAAGGAAACATGTTTAACAACTTTATACTACTCGATTCAACAAGTTAGATGAAATGGACAAATTCCTGGAAAGATGCAAACTATCAAAGCTCACTCAGGAAGAAATAGATAACCCAAAGAGCTTTGCATCTATCCAATATATTGCTTTTGTAGTTAAAAAGTTTCCTATAAAGAAAAATTCAGACTTCCGGCCAAGATGGAGGCGTAGGCGGACACACTGTGCCTCCTCTCACAACCAAAATTAAGGACAACAAATATTTAGAAACAAGAAAACAACCAGAACTTATAGAAAATTGAACTGTACGGAAGTCCAACAACCATTCATCCAGACCGGTAAGAGGGGCGGAGTCGCGGCAGGAGAAAGTGGAGGTGCAGACCCAGGAACGCAAGCAGCAGCGGCTGGCAGTTCCCAGGTGCACAGGCGGCGGCTGGCGGTCCCCGGGCCCACAGGCAGCAGCTGGCGGACCCCGGGTGCAGGGGGGCAACTGTGCAGACCCAGTGAGGCCGCACAGGGCGGCTGGCTGACTGACCAGGTGGTCTCACATTTGAGCGTGCAGACGGTCCAGGAGGAGGGGAAGTGGAGGGGACTGAATCCAGGAGAGAGCGGAGCAGGTGCCATTGCTCCCTCTCAGGCCCCACCCCCACATACAGCGTCACAACCCAGCAACTGGGCTGCCCCGCACTGGGGAGCGCCAGGGGCTCCACTCTTCACTACATAACAGCACGTGCGAGTACGCAGATAATCCAGGTGAAGGGGAAGCAGCGGAAAGGGCCGGAGTCCAGGAGAGAGCGGAGCAGGCGCCATTGCTCCTTCTCAGACCCCGCCCCCACCTACAGCGTCACAACCCAGCGACTGGGCTGCCCTGCCCTGAGGAACACCTAAGGCTCCACCCCCTCACTCCGTAATAGCCGCGACCAGACTAAAACCAAAACAACAACAACAAAAAAAACCCACCAAAAATGGCTCAAACCAGAAAACAAATAAAAGCCCCAGAGCCAATTCCTCTAAGCAGTGAAGAGATAGCCAACCTGTCAGATGCACAGTTCAAAGCACTGGTCATCAAAATGCTCACAGAATTGGTTGATTTTGCTCACAAACTAGATGAAAAAATGCAGGCTACAATCCGTGAAATGAAGGAAGACGCATGGGGAACTGATAGAGATGGAAGGAAAACTGGGACTCAAATCAATGGAGTGGACCAGAAGGAAGAAGCTAACAACCAAACAGAAGACAAGGAAGAAACAAGAATTCAAAAAAATGAGGAGAGGCTTAGGAACCTCCGGGACATCTTTAAACGTCCCAACATCCGAATTATAGGGGTCCCAGAAGGGGAAGAAGAACAGCAACGAGTGGAAAACTTATTGGAACAAATAATCAAGGAGAACTTCCCCAATCTGGCAAAGGAAATAGACTACCAGGAAGTCCAGGAAGCTCAGAGAGTCCCAAAGAAGTTGGACCCAAGGAGGAACACACCAAGGCACATTGTAATTACATTAGCCAAGATTAAAATGAAGCAGAGAATTCTAGAAGCAGCAAGGGATAAGGGGACAGTCACCTACAAGGGAGTTCCCATCAGACTGTCAGCTGATTTCTCAAAAGAGACCTTCCAGGCAAGAAGGGGCTGGAAAGAAATATTTGAAATCTTGAAAAGCAGGGACCTACATCCAAAATTGCTCTATCCAGCAAAGCTGTCATTTAGAATGGAAGGGAAGATAAAGCGCTTCTCAGATAAGGTCAAGTTCAAGGAGTTCATCATCACCAAGCCCTTATTATAGGAAATGTTGAAAGGACTTACCTAAGAAAAAGAAGATAAAACTATGACAGTGAAAAGACAACAAACTCATAGCTATCAAGAACCACACCTAAAACAAAAGCAAACTAAGCAAACAGCTAGAACAGGAACAGAACCACAGAAATGGAGATCATATGGAGGGTTAGCAACAGGGGCGTGGGAGGAGGAGAGAGGGGGAAAAGGTACAGAGAATGAGTAGCATAGATAATGGGAAAAAATAGACAGGGGGAGGGCAAGAATAGTATGGGAAATGTAGAAGCTAGAAAACTTATGACCCATGGACATGAACTAAAGGGGGGAATGTGGGTGGGAGAGGGTGGGTAGGGTGGAGGGGAATGATGGGGGAGAAATGGGACAACTGTAATAGCATAATCAATAAAATATATTAAAAAAAAAACAAAAAAAAACAAAACAAAAAAAAAGAAAAAAAAAAAAGAAAAATTCAGGTCCAGATGGTGTCACAAATATATAAGGAAAAAATAATATCAATGCTATACAAATACTTCAGAAAACTGAAATAGAGGAAATACTTCCCAACTCATTCTTTGAAACCAGAATTATTCTGGTAACATAATCAGAAAATATGCAAATATCATGAAGAAAATTTTAGCAAATCAAATCCAATAGCTTATTTAAAAAGATCATAAATTATGACCAGGTGGAATTTATCCTAGGAATGCAAGTTTCTTTTAACATTAAAAAAAAATATCAATCAATGGCCCAGGCTGGGTAGCTCAGTTGGTTAGCACATTGTTCCAATAGGCCAAGGTTGAGGGTTCGATCCTCAGTCAGGGCAGATACAAGAATCAACCGGTGAATGCATAAATAAGTGGAACAACAAACTGATGTACATGTGTGTCTCTCTCCCCTTCCTTTCTCTCTAAAAATCAATAAATAAAATAAAAAAAAACAACGCAATTTACTATATTAACTAAGAAAATCATAAGATCACCCTAATGATACTGAAAAAACATTTCACAAAATCCAACATCCATTGCTAATAAAAACTTTCAGCAAACTAGGAAGAAACTTCCTCAACCCAGTGAAGGGCATTTCTGAAAAACTTACAGTTAATATCATTCTTAATGTTTGATGATACAGTGTTTTCCCCTTAGGATTAAGAACAAGGCAAGAATGTTCTTAAGAATGCTCTTAAACACTGTACTTGAGACTCTAGCCAGTGCAACAGGCAAACAAAAGAAATAAATAAAAGCCATCAAGATTGAAATGGAAGCAAAACTGTCTTTATATGAAGATGGCAAGACTGTCTATGTCTTTGGTTCTCACTGGCAGGCAATCCTGCCCCCAGGGCACACCCAGCAATGTCTGCAGCCAGTTTTGTTTGTCATACCTGGGGCCCAGGGCGCTGCTGGCATCTAGAGTCTAGGAATGCTGCCAAATACCCTATAATGCCAATAATGCCCATATTGGGGAAATCCTGGTCTACATAGAAAATCTTATGGGAAAAAAGTTCTAGAAAAAAGTTACAACTTCCAGCCAAGATGGAGGTGTAGGTAGACACACTGTGCCTCCTTGCACGACCAAAAGAAAGACAACAACAATTTAAAAACAAAAAACAACCAGAACTGACAGAAAACTGAACTATATAGAAGTCCAACAACCAAGGAATTAAAGAAGAAACATTCATCCAGACTGGTAGGAGGGGTGGAGATGGGCAGCCAGGGTGGAGAGGACTCGCGGCAAGGTGACAGCTAGCAGACATGGCGAGGTGGTGGCTGGTGGATCAAGCAGTCCCACATTCACGCACAGATAAACTGGGAGGAACAACTGGAGAGTGAGACAGAAAGCACAACCCAGGGTTCCAGCGCAGGGAAATAAAGCCTCAAACCTCTGATTGAAAACTCCTGTGGGGGTCGAGGCAGCAGCGGGTGAAACTCCCAGCCTCATAGGAGAGTTTCTTGGAGAGACCCACAGGGTCCTAGAACATACACAAACCCACCCATCTGGGAATCAGCACCAGAAGGGCCTAATTTGCTTGGGGGTAGCAGGGGAAGTGACTGAAAACTGTTAGAGAACCAAGCAAACACCACTGTTCCGTCTCAGACCCCTCCCCCACAAACAACATCACAGCACAGCTACATGGGTTGCCCGCCCTGGTGAACACCTAAGGCTCAACCTCTTACTGCCCCTTACTGCGTAGCAGGTGAGTCAAGACAAAAAAGATGGCCGAAATGAAAGAACAGATCAAAGCTCCAGAAAAAATACAGCTAAGTGACGAAGAGATAGCCAACCTATCAGATGCACAGTTCAAAACATTGGTAATCAGGATGCTCACAGAATTGGTTGAATATGGTCGCAAGTTAGATGAAAAAATGAAGGCTATGCTAAGTGAAATAAAGGAAAATGTACAGGGAAACAACAGTGATGGGAAGGAAACTGGGACTCAAATCAACAGTGTGGACCAGAAGGAAGAAATAAACATTCAACTAGAACAGAATGAAGAAGCAAGAATTCAAAAAAATGAGGAGAGGCTTAGGAACCTCCAGGACATCTTTAAACATTCCAACATCCAAATTATAGGGGTACCAGAAGGGAAAGAGGAAGAACAACAACTTGAAAACTTATTTGAACAAATAATGAAGGAGAACCTCCCCAATCCGGCAAAGGAAATAGACTACCAGGAAGTCCAGGAAGCTCAGAGAGTCCCAGAGAAGTTGGACCCAAGGAGGAACTCACCAAGGCACATCATAATTACATTACCCAAGATTAAAATGAAGGAGAATCCTAGAAGCAGCAAGAGGAAAGGAGACAGTTACCTACAAAGGAGTTCCCGTCAGACTGTAAGCTGATTGCTCAAAAGAGATCTTCCAGGCAAGAAGGGGCTGGAAAGAAGTATTTGAAGTCTTGAAAGGCAAGGACCTACATCCAAGATTGCTCTATCCAGCAAAGCTTTCATTTAGAATGGAAGGATAGATAAAGTGCTTCTCAGATAAGGTCAAGTTAAAGGATTTCATCATCACCAAGCCCTTATTATAGGAAATGTTAAAGGGATTTATCTAAGGAAAAGATGATAAACAATATGAACAGTAAAATGACAGGGAACTCACAGTTATTAACAACCACACCTAAAACAAAAATAAAAACAAACTAACCAAAAAACTAAAACAGGAACAGAATCACAGAAATGGAGATCACATGGAGGGTTATCAGCAGGGGAGGGGGAGGGGGAGAGAGGGGGAAAAGGTACAGAGAATAAGTAGCATAAATGGTAGTTAGAAAATAGACAGGGGAGGGTAAGAATAGTGTGGGAAATGTAGAAACCAAAGAACTTTTATGTATGACCCATGGGCATGAACTAAAGGGGGGGAATGTGGGTAGGACTGGGTGTGCAGGGCAGAGGGGATTAAAGGGGGGGAAATGGGACAACTGTAATAACATAATCAATAAAATATATTTAAAAAAAGGTTGCTAAGTAAGTTTGTTAAAGGTGTAGAATAGAAGATCATTATATAAGAGCCAACTGAATTTCTATACTAGTAATATGTTTATATACAGCAATTGTATATACTAGCAATGAACAATTAGAAAATGATATTAAAAATACTGTTTACCATACCATCAAATATGGAAAAACACACTGATAAATCTAACAAAAGTTGTGTAAGACCTGCATACTGAAAATGACAAAACACGCTGAGAGAAATAAAAGAAGTCTACATAAATAGAGATATAAAGTATTCCCAGATCAGAGGATTCAGTATTGTTACCAGGCCCTGGCCTGGAGGGCTCAGTAGCAGGAGCGCTGCCCCGTACGCCAAAAGGTCATGAGTTTGATCCCTGGTTGGGGCGTGTTTGGGAGGCAACCAATTGATATTTTTCTCTCTCTTTCTCTCCCTTCCTTTCTCTCTAAAATGAATAAATATCTTCTCAGGTGAGGATAAAAAAAATACTGTTATCAGCTCTCCAGAAATTTTTCTACTGATTCAAAATACCGGTCAAAATCCCTGCAGGATTTGCTTATAGAAATGGATAAGCTGATTCTAAAATTTATGTGGAAGTGCAAAGGATTTAGATTAGTCAAAACAGAAATCTGAAAAAGAAGACTACTTGCTTTAAAACTTACAGAACTAATGTAACTGAGACACTAGGGTGTTGGCGCAAAGACAGACACAGATCAGCGGTTTGGTACAACTGAACGGAGACCCCAGAAATAAATCTACTCTGTACAGTCAACTGATTTTTGACAAAGGTATCAAAGCAAGCCAATGGGGAAAAGATAATCTTTTAAACCAATGGTCTTAGAACAGCCATATGTAAAGAAAACAAAAACTTCAATCCTTACCTCACATCATCTACAAAAATTAACTTGAAATTGATCATAGATCTAAATGTAAGAGCTGAAGCTATAAAACTCTGAGTAAAAAATAGGACAAAAACCTTAGTGCTTTTGAATTTGCAAAGGTACTAAGACATAAAAAAATACATACTTTTATAAAAGAACACACAATTTGGACTTTGCCAAATTAAATACTTTCATACCTCAAAAACAAGAAACAGCCCAACAAAAAGTGGTCAAAAGTGTTAAAGAAACACTTTAGTGAAGAAGATAGAGATGGGAAAAACCACAGTGAGCTACCACTTCACACTGGTCAGAATGGCCATCATAAACAAATCAACAAACAAAGTTTGGAGAAGATGTGGAGAAAAGGGAACCCTAGTGCACTGCTGGTGGGAATGCAGACTGGTGCAGCCACTGTGGAAAACAGTATGGAATTTCCTCAGAAACCTAAAATTGGAGCTGCCTTTTGACCCAGCAATTCCACTGCTGGGATTATATCCTAAGAACCCTGAAACAGCAATCCAAAAGAACTTATGCACCCCAATGTTCATAGCAGCACAATTTACAATAGCCAAGTGCTGGAAGCAACCTAAGTGCCTGTCAGTAAATGAATGGATCAAAAAACTATGGTACATTTACACAATGGAATTCTATGCAGCAGAAAGAAAGAGGAGCGCCTACCCTTTGTGACAGCATGGATGGAACTGGAAAACATTATGCTAAGTGAAATAAGCCAGGCGGTGAGGGACAAATACCATATGATCTCACCTTTAACTGGAACACAATCAACAGAAGAAAAAAGCAAACAAAATATAACCAGAGATATTGAAATTAAGAATAATCTACAGTAATTAGAGGGGAGGTGGGAGGGGATAATGGGGGGCAGGGTTTTCAGGAACTACTATAAAGGACGCATGGACAAAACCAAGGGGGAGGGTGGAAGCAAGGGAGGGAGGTGGGTTTGACTGGGGTGGGGGAGAGTGGCGGGCGGAAAATGCAGACAACTGTAATTGAACAACAATAAAATAATTAAAAAAAAGAGATGCCAAATAATCACATGAACAGATGTTCACTGTCCTATTCATTAGAGGACGGCAAATTAAACCCACAGCTAAATACCACCACCCACTCACTAGAGTGGCCACTCCAAGTGTTGGCAAGGGTGTGGACCAACCGGAACACGACTATACTGATCACTGGAATATAAAATGATAAGATCACTTTGGAAAACTATTTTTCAGTGCCTTAAAGGGGTTAAACGTGCACCTATCATATGACCCAGTTGTTTTATTTCTGGGTATTTAACCCGAGGTGAATGAAAGCATACACCCACACAAACAAGTGCCGATGAATGCTCACAGCAGCTTTAGCTGTGATGGCCCCAAACGAAACAATCGAGGTGGGCCCAGGAAGGGGCAGGACGATCACGGGCGCAATGGCTGTGTCCGTAGTGACGGCCTCACAGATGTAGACCTACGTCAACATTTGTAATATTGTACACTTTAAATATATGCACTTTTTGTGTTATCAATTATACTGTAATAATATTATAAAAAAGAAGAAAAGTGCTGTACAAATACCATACATCTTATTAGGTAGAATCTGGGACTACTTCCCCTCCTGAGGAAACCTGAGCTGCCGCCGCAGTGCTCAGACACTCAGAGGGACAGATGATGATGAGAAACTGCTCTGTAGCCAGACTCCGAGGCCTTCCCCCCTCGGGCCGTGGGCAGCCTGCGGGGTGGGGGTGGGTGGAGGTTAATTGAGAAGCTGTGGTATAATGACCTGTAGAGAGCATTGTAACAGATTTATGTCCTTTCTCTCGTACCATTCTGACCACACAGGCTTTTTTCCCTGTCGGATTTGGGAAATGCTCTGTATCAGATAAAATAAAAAAGTATTCCCAACCAAAGAATAAAATTAATTTGGTAAATGGAGTGATGTATTTTGAAGACATTTGCTTAGAATGTGAAATCACTCTCTCAAGGGGTTTAGTAAGAGCATTTTATCACTGAGTGTTCAGGTAACAGTCAAAGGTCAATATTAACTTTCAGCCAAACTGTGAGACTAAACGCACAGCCCACCATAGTGAATGGAGCAGATGCCAAATTCAGAGTCAGATCAGCTTACAATGGAAACACGTCTATTAGGAGCCTTATAAGCAACATCTGTTTTCCTCATTCCTCCTGGTATAATCTTTGTGAGAAAAGGAAAAGCGCGTGTTTATGAAATATTTTTGTGAAGCCCAGGCACCAGCATCCTCTCTCTAAGAGAACAGCTAGCTGATGACTGAAGGCAAGAACTCTGGAGAAACATCTGCTTTGACAACTGGAAAACCTGGAAGCAGAAAAAAGCTAAGACTTTTGTCCCAGGCGAATATCAGTTTTTCAATAATCTATTTTTAAAAACCAACTGAGATGAACTGCAGATGGTACATAATCAATTATAATTGGAACCTGTAGTTGATGTGAATCTTAAAAGTTGTGTAAAATGGTTTAAATAAACAAAGGGAGCTTATAGTTGAAGAATCACAGAGAACCTTTTATAACATAACCAAACAACTCCAAGATAATTTTTTATTGTGTAAAATATACATAACCTAAAATTTACCAGTTTAACCATTTCAGTATATTCATGCCATTAAATATATTTTGCAATGTTGTGTAACCATTACCTCTATCAATTTCCAGAACTTTCCCAACACTCCAAAAAACTCCATATTAAATAAACAATAACTCTCCATTTCCCTCTACTTTCGGCCACTGGTAAGTGCTATTTTACTTTCTATCTCTATGAGTTTGCCTGTTCTATCCCTCATGTGAGTAAGATCATACCACTATTTGTCTTTTTGTGTCTGGCTTATTTCACTTAGCATAATGTTTCCCAATATAATTTTTTAAGTTTATATTTTTAATTATTAGCTGGTCTAAAGTGTTAAAAATATTTGGAAATAATTTCAAATTCAGAGGAAAGTTGCAAGATTAAAAATAATACAAAAAGCACCCAATTATCTTTTATCCAGATGTTTTTATTATTAACATTTTGCTTCTTTTGTGTACATATATTTTCTTTATGAAATTCCCTCCCCCTGAACTATTGAGAGCAGGTTTGCATTTATCACATCTCTTTTAAATACCTTGCCGTGTCTTTCCTGAGAATGAGGTTATTTTCTTACATAACCACAGCCATCAATTTCTGTAACGCTGTTATAATACTGTTATCTACTGTCCATATTGCAACGACCCACTACTGTCCTTTACAGCATAATTTCCTCTTAAAATAGGATCTAGTCTAAGATTTATTGTATTTTTAGTCTTCTTTAATCTTGAACATTTCCTTAGTCTTTCTTTGACTTTTGTGACAGCAATATTTTTGAAGAATACACTCATCTTTTACTCTTTCTTTAATACAGTGATTCTCATTTTGGGTTTCTTTGATATTTCCTCATGATTAAATTCAGATTATGCATTCTATTATCAATAAGGAGGCATAGATTCCAAAATACTAGAAAAATTATGTTTTTTTAAATTTTTGAATTTTTATTGTTGTTCAAGAACAGTTTTCTGCCTTTCCCCCCTACTCCTCCCCACCACCCCAGCCCTCCCCACCTCCCTCCCCTGTTTCCACCTCCACTTGTTATGTCCATGTGTCCTTTATAATTGTTCCTGCAAACCCTCTACCGTTTTCCCTTATAATTCCCACCCCTCTCCCCTCTGGTCACTGTCAGCCTGTTTTCAATTTCAGTGTCTTTGGTTATATTTGCTTGTTTGTTTATTTTGTTGATTAGGTTCCAGTTAAAGGTGAGATCATATGGTATTTGTCCCTCACCGCCTGGCTTATTTCACTTAGCATAATGTTTTCCAATTCCATCCATGCTGTCACAAAGGGTAGGCGCTCCTCTTTCTTTCTGCTGCATAGAATTCCATTGTGTAAATGTACCATAGTTTTTCGATCCACTCATTTACTGACAGGCATTTAGGTTGCTTCCAGCACTTGGCTATTGTAAATTGTGCTGCTATGAACATTGGGGTGCATAGGTTCTTTTGGATTGCTGTTTCAGGGTTCTTAGGATATAATCCCAGCAGTGGAATTGCTGGGTCAAAAGGCAGCTCCAATTTTAGGTTTCTGAGGAAATTCCATACTGTTTTCCACAGTGGCTGCACCAGTCTGCATTCCCACCAGCAGTGCACTAGGGTTCCCTTTTCTCCACATCTTCTCCAAACTTTGTTTGTTGATTTGTTTATGATGGCCATTCTGACCTGTGTGAAGTGGCATCTCACTGTGGTTTTAATTTGCATCTCTCTGATAGTGATACTGAGCATCTTTTCATGTGTCTCTGGACCCTCTGTATGTCCTCCTTGGAGAGGTGTCTGTTCAAGTCCCTTGCCCATTTTTTAATTGGGTTGCTTGTCTTCTTAGAGTGGAGTCATGTAAGTTCTTTATGTATTTTGGAGATCAAACCCTTGTCTGAGGTATCATTGGCAAATATGTTTTCCCATATGGTTTGTTCTCTTTTCATTTTAATGTTGTTTTCTTTAGCCACACAGAAGCTTTTTATTTTGATGAGATCCCATTTGTTTATTCTTTCCTTTATGTCCCTTGCTTGCTCTAGGGGACATATCTGTGAAAATATTGCTGCATGGGATGTCTGAGATTTTCCTGCCTATGATCTCCTCTAGGACTTTGATGGTGTCATGATTTGTATTTAAATCTTTTATCCACCTTGAGTTTAATTTTGTGTATGGTGTAAGTTGGTGCTCGAGTTTCATTTTTTTTGCATGTAGCTGTCTAGCTCTCCCAACACCATTTGTTGAAGAGGCTATTTTTACTCCATTTTATGATGCTGCCTCCTTTCTCAAATATTAATTGACTGTAGAGACTTGGGTTTATTTCTGGGCTCTCTGTTCTGTTCCATTGGTCTATGTATCTGTTTTTATGCCAGTACCAGGCTGTTTTGATTATAGTGGCCTTGTGATACTTTTTGGTATCAGGTATTGTGACCCCTCCTACTTTGCTCTTCTTTCTCAAAATTGCTGCAGCTACTTGGGGTTGTTTATGGTTCCATATAAATTTTTGAAGTGTTTGTTCTATATCTGTGAAATATGCCATTGGTATTTCAATTGGTAACTGCATTGAATCTATAACTTGCTTTGGGTAGTATGGACATTTTGATGATGTTAATTCTTCCAATCCATGAATACGGTATATGTTTCCATTTGTTTGTGTCTTCCTTGATTTCTTTCTTCAGCATTGTGTAGTTTTCTGAGTACAGGTGTTTTACCTCCTTGGTTAAGTTTATTCCTAGGTATTTTATTTTTCTTGTTGCTGTATTAAATGGGATTTTTTCCCTGGTTTCTGCTTCTGATGTTTCATTATTGGCATACAAAAATGCCTTTAATTTCTGGATATTGACTTCGTATTCCGCTGTGTTGCCAAATTCATTGATTAGATCGAGCAGTTTTTTGGTGGAGTGTATAGGGTTTCCAATGTATACTATCGTGTCATCTGCAAACAATGACAGTTTTATTTCCTCTTTTCCAATTTGGATGCCTTTTATTTCCTTTTTTTTGTCTGATTACTGTGGCTAGGACTTCCAATACTATATTGAATAGAAGTGGTGAAAGTGGACAACCTTATCTTGTTCCTGATGTTAATGGGAAAGATTTTAGTTTTTGCCCATTGAGTATGAGGTTGTCTGTAGGTCTCTCATATATGGCCTTTATTATGTTGAGGAATGCTCCCTCTATTCCCACTTTGCTGAGTGTTTTATCATAAATGGGTGCTGTATCTTATCAAATGCTTTTTCCGCATCTATTGATATGATCATGTGATTTTTGTCTTTGCTTTGTTTATGTGATGTATTATTTTTATTTGTACCATCCTTGCATCCCTGGGATGAATCCCACTTGGTCATGGTGTGTGATCTTTTTAATGTATTGCTGGATGTGGTTTGCCAATATTTTGCTGAGGATTTCAGCATCTATGTTCACCAGCAATATTGGCTTGAAGTTTTCTTTCTTTATTATGTCTTTATCTAGTTTTGGGATTAGGATGATGCTGGCTTCATAAAAAGAGTTTGGGAGTCTTCCATTTTCTTGCACTTTTTGGAATAGTCTGTGAAGGATAGGGGTTAGTTCTTCCTTAAATGTTTTGTAGAATTCTCCTGTGAAACCGTCCAGTCCAGGGCTTTTGTGTATTGGGAGTTTTTGGATTACTGCTTCAATTTCATCTGCTGTTATTGGTCTGTTCAGGCTTTCTGCTTCTTCATTGAGTTTCGGAAGATTATATTTTAGAAGAATTATGTTTTGTCCTTCTCAGGATATCACACTTGGAAGGACATTATGTACAGCTGCTGTTCACTGCTGATGCTAATTTTGGTCACTTGATGAAGGTGTTGTCTTATTTCTCTGCTGTATAGTGATTATTTTTTCCCTTGCATATAACAGTGGTCTGTTGATAGATACTTTAAGACCACACAACTATTCTCTTCATCAAAAGCCCCCTGTCCTATCCCAGATTCATGCTTCTTTACTGAAGAAACTCATTACTGTGCTGGTTTCCTGACTCCAGCTCTCCTTTCACATTTGCCAGTCAGCTCTTGGCTGTCCACTATGTGCAAGAGCTAACCCTTCTCACATTTATTAGTTTTAATCTATTTGTTATCAATTAGGAGGCACAGATTCTTTTTTCATTAATGGTTTATAATTCATTACAGTGTTTAATTTGGCATAATGTTCCAGGCTCATCTTATACTCACTCTACCCAGCCCTGGAATCAGCCATTCTTCAAGGATATGTGGTTCCTATTAGGGTAGAATGATATTAGAGACCAAGATGTTGGTGGTAGGTGCATTCTTTGCTTCTGGATCCTGTCAGCGAACAAAACTAGGAAGTATGCATGTACACACTCACAGACACACAAGCACGCTTATACACATTTCTTTGTTCAGTGTTATAATATACTTAAAAGAGCTTCAAAATTGCTTCATCCTTAACTCTACAGAAAAAAAAATAAATCTACTAAAATAATTGTTTTGGTTTGCTGTTCTCTCATGTACTCAAATACTGTGTTTAGTATGCCACTTAATCTCTTTTTTACCCCACTTCAGGGTGGCTTATCTTACTTAAAGTTGAAAAAAGTGCTGGGTTTTGTTTGCTTTGAGTTTTAATACCTTCCTTCTACCTTTGTTAATTTAAAAAAAAGAAAGTAGATATTAACATGTTTCCAAAAGTAAAAACTCTAAAGAAGGTATACTCAGAGAAGTGTTACTTCCTTTTACCCTGTACCCACATGCCCCAATTTCAAGTACCCAATTTCACTGTTTTCTGGTTTGTCTTCCCATGTTTTTTACCATAAAGGTAAGCAAATATATGTGCATTTTAAATTTCCTTTCTTCTTTCTTCACACAGAAGGAGATAGCACTGTATATGGGCTCATTTGTACTGTGCTTTTTCACTTAAAAATATCTCTTGGAAACCACTGCATATCAATTCACAGAGATCTTCCTTATTCTTTTTCTACAGCCATATAGTAACCAATTGTATGGATACACCATAGTTTACTCACACCATTTCCTATGTGTAGATGTTCATATAGTTTCCAATGCTTTGCAATTAAAAATAATGCTGCATTGAATAACCTTTTACATATGTATTTTTGTGTTGTCAGCATGTATATCTTTGGCACACATTTCTAGAAGTACAATTTCTGGGTTGAAGGGTAAATACATAAGCAGTTTCGTTAGATATTGCCAAATTTCATTTTACAGGAGTTGAGCCATTTTGTATTTCTACCAGTAATGTTTAAGAGTGCCTGTTTTCCTATAACCTTACCAACAAAGTATACTGTCAAGCTTTTGATTTTTTGCCAACTTGATGGGTTAGAAATGTTATCTCAGTGTAATTTTAATTTGTATTTCTCTTATTATGAGTGAGACTGATCATCTTTTTATACGTTTAAGAACAAATCCCTTTCTGTGAATTTTTGTTCTCATCTTTTACTTTTTTTTAAAATGGGATTTTTGGTCTGCTCCCCATTTTTAAAAGTTCTTTGCATTTTTCCAAAAAGTATTTTTTTAGCTAAGAAAAAATACAAATAATAACTATGTTATTAATATATACAAATACTGCATCAGCAAGTATAAACAAAGTGTTTATTCAGATTTCAGTCACTGAATGGTGAATTATAAACAGCGTGGCCAACAAACACTATAGCAAGTAAATATGGCTCAGATATATATACATTTTTTAAAAGTTTGCTCTCTTTTAGTAAAAATTTTGGGCCTCCCAAGAATTCAAGAAGCACAATCTTAAAATAACTAACTTGGCGTGTGTGCTCAATATGAAAACATCGTTTAGATGTTTTTGCTGGTACCATTCATTACCTTATGGTACTTGTCAGTACATCTTGAAAATGAAGGGTAAAGCACTGCATATATGCCTTTCAACATGGCCAAGAGAACAGGAGGCATAACAATGGAGAGCAAGAAGTATCGATGCAGGTTTTCAAATCAGGAGCTCATATGCTGAGGCAGTTGTTGTTGCCTTTCCACCTAGGTTCCTTCTCTCTGTGACCTCTAACTCCTCTCCGATCCTTTCACAGATGGGCTTATCCCAGGGCCTCTCAGACTTTTCCCAACTTTAGGCCATGTCATAGACCTTAGGTCTCCAGCTGTTGAGGCACAGGGTGGGTGAAGGCTTCTCACAGATGTGGCATTTGGTTCCTGGGTCTTGTGCTGGCTGGCTCTGAATCTTGGAACAATTACAGATCTTGAACTCTCAGAATAAACCTCTGTCCATTAACAATTCATACATCTTATTATCTTCTTGTTAATTTCACTTGGACTTTTACTGATGTTAAAGAGGGTGGTTGGTTTTAGCATAACTAAATCGAGTGTTTGACATGAGTCCTGAAACACATATTTAAACTGTGCAGAGAAGAGGAGGAAGTGCTAAGCTAGCTCCCTCAGAGCACACAGAGATGGAATGGCTGGTGTGGGCAAAAGGCAATGTGATTTTCTAACTTAAGTTGTCTATTCCACACAGTACTATAGAAGAGATATAATGCCTAGAATCTTCTTAGTGTCATTTACAGAGAATTGAGAAATATTGTCAGTAGGTATGGAAGTCTTAATGGAGACATTTAAGAGCCAGGGATATTTTAGAAGGAGATGAACAAAGCCTGTAAGTCAACTTTTTTCTTTTCCACATCTAGTTCCTTCATGAATAGTTTGCATGGTGGCTGGAACTAAAAACCCAGTAGGCTCCATTATTGTTCATTTAACATTCACAGCAAAAAGGATGACAAATAAGAAAGCTGTTCCACACTGAACGAAGTTTTAATAATTCACTTTTTACAAGTGTTAGCATCTTGCTGTATTCAAATTGCTCCCTCAATGATACTGCCACAAGTATATACCAATGACTAAGACTTTATTTCTTACACAGTCTCCAAAGAACTTTAATATACAGTACATCTCATATGTATATGTAGAGTCAAACATTTTAAAGCATTTTTTGAATAAATATCTATATGGCTTTGAAACCCTTATTTTCTACTAAATTTATGGCTTTTAAACATTCATTTTGTACTAAATTTAAGTCATTACACATTTAGGTAGTATAGTATTTTGTTTACCTGGCAACATATACAAATGTATATGTGTTTAAAATGGATTTTAAGCTGCATAATTTAAAGGTCAGAGAAAAGTAACACTGTGAAATAGAGTAATACGTCACATATGAGACCTGAAACAACAGCATGTGTATTGTACCTACAATGACCTCTCAGGCCTTCACTAAGAGCCTGTTTAGTTTGTGTTTAAGAAAGAAAGGAAACAGTTTTCTTCTTATTGTAAAAGAAATACCTAATAATTGTATCAGAAGTTTTAAAAACAGTAGAATTAAGAAATAAAACACACACACAGTCCCATTACAAAGAACAACTGAAGGTATTTAACATAGCATGGAGATCCTAACAAGGGCACTGAGATTAATGTAAAACAAAATTAAGAAATGCAGGGGAAGATGAAAGTTTGTCATTATTTTTAGCTAAGAGGATTGCATTTAGAAAACTCCAAAGAATCTATGCATTGTTGGACTTCAGAGTTTAGAAAGATGGTTGGATACAAGAGAAATATACAAAATTATGCACATATATATTTTTTATATACACACATGTATAACAGCAACACTTAAAGGAAAGTAATTTGAAAAGATAAAAAAAACAACACAAGTTATGCCAGTGATGAAGAGAATAATAAACCTTTATTGAAAGACTTTCTAAAGGATCTAAAAAATAGAGAAATATATGCCAAGTTCTTGGATAAAAAGATTTCATTAATGAAGTTCAATCAAAATCTCAACAAGATTTTGGGGAATTTGGCAGGTTGATCTAAAATGTGCATAAAAAAATAAAGGATCAAGAATAGTCAAACACTCCTAACTAAGAAAAACAACATAGGAAAGACTTGCCTTACCAGATTCAACACACTATAACACAACACTGTGTGGTACTGGCATAGATATAGACAGATATAGATTTTTAGAAAAAGGAAAAGAAGAGTCAAAAAATGTATCTATACAAATGTGGAAAACTGAGCTACAACAGAGTTAGCACTGTGCATCCACAGGGAAAGGATGCTTACTTAGAATATAGTGTTTAGGTAACTAGCTTTGACTTGAAAAAATAAAATGAGACTTCCGGCCAAGATGGAGGCATAGGTGGACACACTGTGCCTTCTCGCACAACCAAAATTCAGGACAACTAAGATTTAGAAACAAGAAAACAGGCAGAACTGATAGAAAAATTGAACTGTACAGAAGTCCAACAACCATTCATCCAGACTGGTAAGAAGGGCAGAGTTGTGGCAGGAAAAAGTGGAGGTTGGTGGATGAGGGCGCACAGTCGCTGGCAGATCCCAGGTGCACAGACGGTGGCTAGCAGACCTCAGGCACGGGGTGGCAATGGTGCAGACCCAATGAGGCCACACGAGGTGGCTGGCTGACCAGGCAATCCCACATTTGCGCGCAGATAATCCAAGTGAAGGGGAAGCGGAAGAAGGGAATGGAATCCAAGAGAGAGTGGAGCAAGTGCCATTGTTCCCTCTCACACTCCGCACCCACATAGTGTCACAACCCAGCAACTGGGCTGCCCCGCCCTGGGGAACACCTAAGGCTCTGCCCCTCACTATGTAACAGCTGCAATCAGACTGAAAAAAAGAAAAAACAAAATGGCTCAAACAGGAGAACAGATCAAAGCCCTAGAGCCAATTCATCTAAGCGGCGAAGAGATAGCCATCCTATCAGATGCACAATTCAAAGCCCTGGTGATCAGGATGCTCACAGAACTGGTTGAATTTGCTCACAAATTAGATGAACAAATGAAGGCTACGATAAGTGAAATGAAGGAAAACACACAGGGAACCAGTAGTGATGGGAGGAAAACTGGGACTCAAATCAATGGAGTGGACCAGAAAGAAGAAAGAAACAACCAAACAGAAAAGAAGGAAGAAACAAGAATTCAAAAAAATGAGGAGAGGCTTAGGAACTTCCAGGACATCCTGAAACATCCCAATCATCCGAATTACAGGGGTACCAGAAAGGGAAGAAGAAGAGCAACAAGTGGAAAACTTATTTGAACAAATAATAAAGGAGAACTTCCCCAATCTGGCAAAGGAAATAGACTACCAGGAAGTCCAGGAAGCTCAGAGAGCCCCAAAGAAGTTGGACCCAAGGAGGAACACACCAAGACACATCATAATTACATTAGCCAAGATTCAAATGAAGGAGAGAATTCTAGAAGCAGCAAGGGATGAGGTGATAGTCACCTACAAAGGAGTTCCCATCAGACTGTCAGCTAATTTCTCAAAAGAGACCTTCCAGACAAGAAGGGGCTGGAAAGAAGTATTCCAAGTCATGAAAGGCAAGGACCTACATCTAAGACTGCTCTATCCAGCAAAGCTGTCATTCAAAACAGAAGGGCAGATAAAGTGCTTCTCAGATAAGGTCAAGTTAAAGGAGTTCATCATCACCAAGCCCTTATTATATGAAATGTTAAAGGGACTTATTTAGGAAAAAGAAGATAAAAAATATGGCAGTAAAAAGACAGCAAACTCACAGATATTAACAACCACACCTAAAACAAAAGCAAACTAAGCAAAAAACCAGAACAGGAACAGAACCACAGGAATGGAGATCACATGGAGGGTTAGCAACAGGGGAGTGGGAGGAGGAGCAAAGGGGAAAAGGTACAGAGAATAAGTAGCACAGATGGTGGGTAGAAAATAGACAGGGGGAGGGCAAGAATAATGTGGGAAATGTAGAAGCTAAAGAACTTATGACACATCGACATGAACTAAAGGAGGGGAATGTGGGTGGGAGGGGGTGTTCAGGGTGGAGGGGAATGATGGGGGAAAAATGGGATAACTGTAATAGCATAATCAATAAAATATATTAAAGAAGAAAAAGAAAAAATAAAATGACCTCATTCCATACTAAAAATAAAATTTCAGATGTATCGAAGAATTAAGTGCAGATGGCAAAACTGTAAGGCCTTTGGAAGAAAACAAAGAATATGTTAATGTGGTAGAGGTAAGAAGGTTTTCTTAAATAAGACAGAAAAAATACAACTTATAAAGTTAAAGTTTAAAATATTAAGATATAATAAATTAAAAACTTTGGTTCCTCAAAAGATATCTTTTTAAGAGAGGAGATAAAACAAATCAACTTTTTTTCCCCCTTGGATACCAGGAGTAGACAAAGTAATGAAGATCTTCACATCCTTGAGAAATCCTCTAAGAATGACTGATTTCACTGTCCTTATACTGATATTTATAAAAGATGAGTCTCCAGAATATATAAAGATATTCTACAAGTTAAGAAAACAACCCAACAGAAAAACAGGCAAACATCTTGAACAGGCATTTCAAGAGGAAAACACAAGATGCTCATCTCATTAATGAAGGAGACTACAAATTAAAACGAAAAAGGGATTCTACTATAAATCCACTGGATTAGCAAATATTTAAGTCTGACAGTGTCACTTGATGATGAGGATGCCGTGTTAGCTTTATACAGAGTGGACAGAGGTTTACATTGGTACAAGAATTAGGTAAATGATTTGGCTTTACCTAGTAAAGTTGACCAAGCATTTTCCACAACTAGGTTTACATCCTAGAAAAACCCCAGCCCCACTAGGACACATGTGTAAGATTGTTTATAGCCACATTGATAATAATAGCAAAAAGCTAGAAACAACTCAATTGTCCATCGCTGCAAAATGGATTAATTCTAGCATATTCCTTCAAAGGAACTGAATCAATTATAGCTATATATGTGAGCCTGAGTGAGTTCTCACATTGTTTATGAATATACAACTATGTGATAAATTTAAAAGAGCATAAGAAGAGGACTGGGAAATACAGCTGGGGCTGGGGGATCCGACTGGGGTGGGGTGTACAGGGCTTTAAGGTAAGGAGCTTCAAAGGCATTAGTAAATGTTCTCCTTCTTATGGGTTACAATTGAAGGCTTGCTCATTTTATTATTTGCATCTGGTTATACCTTCTACACAGTATTCTATATTTCCAAAATGAGTCATTTCAAATTTTTAAAAAATTAGAAAAAACCCATATCTAACACTTCTCTGTACATTCTTCCAGACTTTATATAAATGTAGAACATATGCATACACACGTGCACACATATGTGTATACATGTATGTTTTCTGTGTGTACATATCATATATGGGTACACACTCATGTGCATACCTCAACATCATATGTAGGGATTGTCTTACAGCCTGCTTTTCTCATTTAATAATATCTAAATATGTTACCATTTTTCACTTAGGAGATTAGTAAAGATAAAAATACTTAATGCACTGTATTATCAAAGAGGAATGAACATTCTTATACACTGGGGTGTAAATTAGCACTCTTTTTGCAGGGCACTTCGCCCAGCAACTCTACTTCTAAAAAATGGAAGTGACCTCTAAGCCGCATATATGCGTATATGTGCACAGAGGCATATGCATGAGGATATTCACTGTAGTATCATATGTAAAAAAAGACCAATAAAATATTAGTACTCTAGTATCATCTAATACACAGTCTATATTAAAATATCCCCAATTGTTCCAGTAATAGCCCTTCCAGATTATTTTTTTCTGCTCTGGAATCTAATCCAGGTTCCATTTAGTTGTCATGTTCCTTTAGCCTTCTTTATTCTAGAAAAGTCCCCCGTCTCTTCAGTATTTCAAGACTCTGGCATTTTTGAATAGTCCTATAAGTTGTTTTGCATAATGTCCCTCAATTTGACTTTGTCTGATGTTTCCTCATGATTAATTCAGGTTTAACAATTTTGGAGGGAGTGTCACAGAAGTGATGCTGTGTCCTGAGGGTATCCTTAGGGGTATGTGTTGGTCTGTCCTGTCCTGGGTGATGCTAAGTTTGATCACTTGTTTAAGGTAATGTCTGCTACATGTCTCCTTGTAAAGGTTATATAATTTATGGTAAAAAAACTTCCAACAACTTAAAGAGGGGACCCAGTTAAATCCATGCAATGGAATAATATAGAGCAGTTAACCAAAATGAGGCAGATCTTTATGTGCTACTATAAAACAATTTCCAAAATAAGAGTGAAAGGAGAAATCAAGGATACAGAACAGTAAGCAGAGTATACTTTCATTTTGTTAAAAACTGGGATACATAGATATACACAAACTGGTACAGGCACAGGGTATTTCTGGATGAATTCAACAGAAACTAGCAACCAAAGCTCTTCAGGGAGAGGACCTAGAGGACTGGGGTGGGGGAAACGTTTATTATTCATTATACATATACTACTTCTAACACATATATCCTTTTTGTACTGCTGTATTTTCTACTGCTGGCAGATATTATTTCTACAATAAAAAGTATATCAGGGCCCTGACTGGTGTGGTTCAGCTGGTTGGGCATCAGTCCGCAAAGAGCAAGGCTGCTGGCTCCATTCCAGGCCAGGGCGCTGCCTAGTTTGCAGGCTCAGTCTTGGTTGGGGTGCGTACAAGAGGCAAACAATCAATGTTTCTCTCTCACATCAATGTTTCTCTCCCTCTTTTTCTCCCTCATTCCCCTCTTCTCCAAAAATAAATGAAGACACACTTACAATAAAAAATAAAATTAAAGTCTAAAAAAAAGTATATTACAGTTTCCTGTATCTTTAAATATCCTCAGAGACTATGCTTTTAAAATGTGGATATAGCATAATTTACTTAGTCCTATTATTAGATATTTAGGTTGTTTCTGTTTTTTTACTACTTTATATAACACTGTGATGTATATCTTTATAACCTTCTTACAACATTAATCATTGTGCATATTTCCTTAGGGTAAATTTTTTTAAAGGTAATTAGTCATTTTTAAAGCTTTATATCCATATTGCTAAGCTTCTTTTTCTTCTTCTTCTTTTTTTAGAGAGGCAGAGAGAGAGAAACATCAATTTGTTGTTCAACTTATTTACATTCATTTGTTGATTCTTATATGTGCCCTGACGGGATCAAACCTGAAACTTTGGTATATCAGGACAATGTTCTAATCAACTGAGCTATCCAGCCAGGACCCAAGCTTCTTTTCAAGAGATCTTATTAATGTACACTCCCAATAGCATACTTGCTATAAGTGGAAGGCAACATCTTTCAAAAATATATTATTAGTAATATTATTATTGTTAATATATTATTTTGTTTATTAGGGAGGTTGAAAACTTTTTGTTTATATGTCTCCTGACTATTTGTATTTCTTCTTTTTATAAAGTGTCTGTTGACAACTTTTACCTTGTTTTCCATTTGGGATATTCCATTTGTCTACTATGTATATTATAAATATGTCACCTTATGTCATTTGCCTTTTATTTTTACTGTTATATACAGATATATTTACTTTTAAAAATATTTTTTCCACTGAATTTAGACTGAGAAAGGTAAAGGTTTTCAATACCATGAGATCAGATAAATATTAGCCTATATATTATTTTTTTTTAGTTCATTTATGGTCATTTAACTCTTTGTTCTATCTGGGAATTGAGTATGATTGTTAGTGACTAACCTTCATTTTTCCCAGAGAGTTGTATTTTTGTCCCACTACCATATTAAGTAATCATTCCATTCCTATTGTTTTTAAACAGTTTACTTGGAAATAATTTAGACTTACAGAAACATGTTGATTCAAAATAGTAAAAAAGCAAAAATTTTGTTTGTCTAAAAAGACTATATTATAATTTCCAAATTTCAGAGATGATTTTCATTTTCTGTTTACTATCCTCATCTCCTAAATATTCTAAAATAAGCAGTTTACTTTTATAATAAAAAGGCCAATAAACATTATTTTAAAGAATAAAATGGGCCCTGGCTTGTGTGGCTCAGTGAATTGAATGCCAGCCTGCAAACCAAAGGGTTGCCGGTTTGATTCCTAGTTAGGGCACAGGTCTGGGTTGTGGGCCAGTTCCCAGTATGGGGTGTGCAAGAGAAAACCACATACTGATGTTTCCTTCCCTCTCTCCCTCTTTTCCCCTCTGTCTAAAAATAAATAAATACACATGGCTGGTGTGGCTCAGTGGATTGAGTGCCCGACTGTGAACCAAAGGGTTGCCAGTTCAATTCCCAGTCTAGGGCATATGCCTAGGTTGTGGGCCAGGTCCCCTGTGGAGGGGAAGGCATGTCAGAGGCAACCACACATTGATGTTTCTCTCCCTCTCTTTCTCCCTCTCTTCCCCTCTCTAAAAATAATAAAATCTTAAAATGGTTAAGAATAATTCATTTAAGAATTTCATCTAAGTGATGTTTGTTCTAACAGTTTCCACTCATGCCGTTAGAGTTCATTAATAATTGTAACCACTCGGGAACAGAGCTCTCCTCCAAGTAAAATCAATATAAGTGTCAGTGTAAGTACACTGAAATTGGTCAGTTTTCTTCGAAGATTCCTCGAGGATATAAAAATCACTATTTTTTCTACTCTTAGGCTCAGGGAAACACAGGCAGTATTAGAAGAGGCATCTTAGGAAGTTTCTGAGGGGAACATCACCATGGTCTTCCCCAGATGAAGTCTTTGTCTATGGAAGGTACGTACCAAATAAATCAGTCTGCATCTTTTGAAATGGAAATTCAAGGACCAATGCTTTCCTAGCAGAGATTGCTGGGATAATTCCTGACAGAATTAAGCAAAAAGGGTCACTATACTTAGAGTGCCTATTATGTGATATCAGTGAAAAGAAACTTTTTGGTGTGAACTGTGAGGTCACTGGCCATAGGACATAGGTCTAAGCCATAGCACCTTAGGGCACCGCGAAGTTGGGAAACAGGGCACCCACACAAACCAAAGATATTGGTGAAATGAGATGGGTCGAAGAAGGGTTTTTCCACCTTGGCTTTTTAAAAATTAAAAGACTATTTTTTGGAGCAATTTTAGGTTTACAGAAAAAGTGAGCAGAAAGTACTGAGTTCCCTTATATCCTCTCTCTCCGCTATCCCTGTTTCCCCTATCATTAACATCTTGCACTAACAAATGTACTATTGGTGTGGTACATTTGATACAGTTGGTGAGCCAATACTGACTCATTGTTTTTTTTAAATATGCATTTTTTTAAAAGATGCATATAATAAAAAAAAAATTCTCACCTGAGGATATTTCGAGAGAGAGAGTGAGCAACATCTATCAGTTGCCTTCTGTACATGCCGTGATTGTGAATTGAACCTGCAACCTAGGTATATGCCATGACTGGGAATCGAACCCAGAAACTTTTGGTGTACCAACTGATGCTCCAACCAACTGAACCACCTGGCCAGGGCCAATACTGATTCATTGTTAACAACTAAAGTCTACTGTTTCTATCAGGGTCCATTCTTTGTGTTGTTCATTATATGATGGGGAAGCAAGTAAATGGAATTTATTCCTTGTATATTTATTCTTACATGTTTAAACTTCAGTCACCTTCAAAGTGTTCTCCATTTGATGCAATTCACCTATTGGGACATTTTTTCCCATTGCCCAAAACAATTTTTGAACTCGTCAATTTTGAGGCCTTTTAGTGCTTCATTTTTTGTTTCACTTCTACCACACTGGCAGAATGTTTCCCTCTTGAGTTTTTGGTCAAAAACTGCTGAATACTCAGCAATGTGTGGGCAGGTGTGCTTGTAAATCACCCATCATGAAATGGGCAAACGCGATGAAGAGTCTTCAAAAAAAGTTCACTGAAGCTGAACACTGCCTCTCACAACACCAGCTGGTACAGACACAGATGGGTTCCTAGAACACTCACCTAGCATGGGAAGCCTGTTCGTCAAGGGGCCCACCCTTCAGAAGATAACCCCTGTTAGTTTGTTTTTTTGAGTTCCCCCTTATATATGATTTGAAGATTTAGTGTAATTATCTGTTATCTACCATTACAACTTCATACAGAACAGTTTCACTGCCCTTAAGCTCTCCTGTACTCCATCTATGCTTCCCTACCTCCCACCCTGAGCCTTTGAAAACCACAGATATTTTCATTGTCTCCATACTTTTGCCTTTTCCGGAATGTCATATAGTTGGAATCATACAGTACACAGCCTTTTCAGATCAGCTTCTTTGATTTAGCACTCTGTGTTTAAGTTTCTGCCATGCATTTGCATGGCTTGGTAGCTCATTTCTTTTTATTGCTGAATAATATTTCATTGCATGAACGTACCACAGCCTGTTCATCCAGTAACCCATTGAAAGACATCCTGGCTGCTTTCAAGTTTTGTCAATTATGAAAAGCTACTATAAACATTTGTGTGCAAGCTTTTATGTGGGCATAAGTTTTCAACTCATTTGGGCAACACAAAGCATGATGCTGGATCATATGGTAAGAGTGTGTTTTCTAAGAAACTGCCAAACTGTCTTCCAAAGCGGCTGTACATTTTGCATTTCCATCAGCAGTGAGTGAGAGCTCCTGGTGCGGCACATCCTCACCACACAGGCCAAATGTCCAAGCTCAAGACAGTAGTAAACGGATATGGTTGAAAGAATAGTTTTTCAATTTTTTAAACTGATTTTTGAGGGGGGGGAAGAGAGAGAGAGAAACATTGATGTGTTGTTCCACTTTATGCACACACTGGTTGATTCTTGTGTGTGCCCTGACCAGGGATCAAACGGTGGTGAACTGGGATGATGCTCTTACTGACTTAGTGACCCAGGCCCCATTTAAAAAAAACTTAATATTTACTTAAAAGAAAAAATTCCCAAAACAAAACGAAGTGTTTAAAAGTATATACATTGGCTTCCAGTCAAGATGGCAACATAGGCAGACATGGCTTGCCTCTTTGCACAACCATATCAACATTATAACTAAAATATAGAACAACCATCACTCAGGAATGTCAAAAATCGAGCTGAATGGAAATCTGACCATCATGGAATCAAGTTGAATGGAAGTCTGACAACTACAGAATTGCAGAAACCACAGACATCCAGATGGTAGGAGGGGCGTGGATGCAGAACGGGTTGGCCCCGCACTCACGTGGATAAAAATTCAGGAGGGCTATCTCAGGAGTGTGGAGTCCCAGATCGACACCAGGCCACCAAGTCCAGGTTCCACTGCCAGGAGAATAAGTCCCCACAAATTCTGGCTGTGAAAACCATCAGGGATTGAGTCAGTGGAAGAGGCTGCTGAAGCCCTAAGTAGTTCATCTGGGGTAGCCCATACACAGACTCACCTACTCAAACTCACTCTTCCTGAACTCCAGCATGGGGGTGGCAGCTTGAAGGGGACCAGTGGTACGCAGGGAGAGACTGAAGTGTCTGGCATCAAGGCAAGCAGAGGCCATTGTTCCTTTGCTAAACCTTACCATGTCAGTTTACTACTATCTTGAGCTTGGACATTTGGCCTGTGTGGTGAGGATGTGCCGCACCAGGAGCTCTCATTCACTGCTGATGGAAATGCAAAATGTACAGCCGCTTTGAAAAACAGTTTGGCAGAGCTGGTAGGCTGGTGCCATCTCTGAGATTCCATCCACCTGGCTAACCCTGTGTGACCCACCTTGGAGATCCACAGAAGCCCTACCCCTCCCAATTTATAGGACCACCAAGCTGCTTTTCCATGAGAATGGTGGTCTTGGCTCCTAAATCCTATCAAACAAGCAACAGCTGGCTTCAGTGAGCCCTAGCAGCTTGGTTTCACTCGGGAACCTCCAAGCCCAGCACAAGTAGCAGCCATCTTAGATTGTTTTACACCTCAGGCAGGGGGCCCCAGGCAAAACACAGGCAGGGGCTGATCTTGGCCTGCACCACCTGGGAAACCCCAGGGTTAACACACCCAGTGGAGAGCTACAGACCACAGGTGGTGGAGTACCACCACCCTGCCCCCACACAGCTAATTCTCCATGGAGGGGGGAGGTTGGTGGAAAGAGGTCACACCCAATCCTTGTAGTTGACTGGCCAGAGTAAATCCCTCCCATTGATCCTCCAACACCAACCAAGGCTCAACTACAGGTGGGTGTACTCAGCTCACACAATGGACACAACTTGAGTACTCAGCTTGGGTGATAAGGCAGGCTGTGCCACTGGCCCCTGCAGGACACCTACTACCTTAGAGCACACGACCAAGACACAGAGTCAAAGCGGCTCTTCTTAATACATAGAAACAAACACAGGGAGGCTGCCAAAACAAAGAGACAAAGAAACACGGCCCAAATGAAAGAACAGATCAAAACTCTAGAAAAAGAGTTAAATGAAATGGAGATAAGCAATCTATCAGATGCAGAGTTCAAAACACTGGTTATAAGGATGCTCAAGGAACTTAGTGAGGACCGCAGCAGCATAAAAAAGACCCAGTCAGAAATGAAGGATACACTAATCGAAATAAAGAACAGTTTACAGGGAAACAACAGTGTAGTGAATGAAGCCAAGAATCAAATCAATGATTTGAAACATAAGGAAGCAAAAAACAACCACGTAGAACAAGAAGAAGAAAAAAGAATTAAAAACATGAGGATAGCATAAGCAGGTTCTGGGACAACCTTAAGAGGTCCAACATTTGCCTAACAGGGGTGCCAGAAGGAGAAGAGAAAAAGCAAGAAATTGGAAATCGATCTGAAAAAATAGTGAAAGAAAGCTTGCCTAATTTGTGAAGGAAATAGACATGCAAGTCCAGGAAGCACAGAGTCCCAATTATCATGGATGCAAAGAGGCCCACTCCAAGACACATCATTATTATTATTATTTTAATATTTTTTATTGATTATGCTATTACAGTTGTCGCATCCCCCCCTTCATTACCCTCCACCCTGCACACCCTCTCCCACCCACATTCCCCCCTTTAGCTCATGTCCATGTGTCGTAAGTTCTTTAGCTTCTACATTTCCCATACTATTCTTGCCCTCCCCTGTCTATTTTCTACCTAATATCTATGCTATTTATTCTCCACCTTTTCCTCCTGTCTCGTCCTCCCATGCACCTGTTGCTAACCCTCCATGTGATCTCCATTCCTGTGGTTCTGTTCCTGTTCTACTTGTTTCCTTAGTTTGTTTTTGTTTTAGGTGTGGTTGTTAATAATTGTGAGTTTGCTGTCATTTTACTATACACATTTTTTATCTTCTTTTTCTTAGATAAGTCCCTTTAACATTCCATATAATAAGGACTTGGTGATAATGAACTCCTTTAACTTGACCTTATCTGAGAAGCACTTTATCTGACCTTCTGTTTTGAATGAAAGCTTTGCTGGATAGAACAATCTTGGATGTAGGTCCTTGCCTTTCATGACTTGGAATACTTCTTTCCAGCCCCTTCTTGCCTGTAAGGTCTCTTTTGAGAAATCAGCTGACAGTCTTATGGCAACTCCTTTGTAGTTAACTGTCTCCTTATCTCTTGCTGCTTCTAGGATTCTCTCCTTCATTTTAATCTTGGCTAATGTAATTATGATGTGCCTTGATGTATTCCTCCTTGGGTCCAACTTCTTTGGGACTCTCTGAGCTTCCTGGACTTCCCAGTAGTCTATTTCCTTTGCCAGATTGGGGAGGTTCTCCTTTATTATTTTTTCAAATAAGTTTTCCACTTGTTGCTCTTCTTTTTCCCCTTCTGGGGAGGGTACCCCTATAATTTGGATGTTGGAATGTTTAAAGATGTCTTGGAGGTTCCTAAGCCTCTCCTCATTTTTTTTAATTCTTGTTTCTTCCTTCCTTCTGTTCTGCTCCATTGATTTCAGTCTTAGTTTTCTTCCCATCACTATTGGTTCCCTGTGCATTTTCCTTCATTTCACTTAGCGTAGCCTTCATTTTTTCATCTAATTTGCGACCAAATTCAACCAATTCTGTGAGCATCCTGATCACCAGGGCTTTGAACTGTGCATCTGATAGGTTGGCTATCTCTTTGTCGCTTAGTTGTATTTTTTCTGGAGCTTTGATCTGTTCTTCCGTTTGGGCCATTTTTTTTGGTCTTGACACACCTGTTACATAGTGAGGGGCAGAGCCTTAGGTGTTCATGGGGAGAAGGGCAACCGAGTCACTGGGTTGTGACGCTGTATGTGGGGAGGGGTCTGAGAGGGAACAATGGCACTTGCTCTGGCCTCTGTCGGATTTCAGTCATTTACCTTGCTTCCCCCAAGCAAACTGGGCCCTTCTGGTGCTGATTCCCCAGTGGGTGCACTTGTGTACCTTTTAGAACCCTGTGGGTCTCTCCAACAAACTCTCCTGTGAGGTTGGGAGTCTCTCTCAGCATTTCAACCTTCACAGGTGTTTTCAATCAGTGTTTTGAAGCTTTATTTCCCCGTGCTGGGAACCTGGTCTGCACGGTCTGTTCCACTCCCCAGTTTTGCCTGGTTTATCTGTGTGCAAATGTGGGACTGCTTGATCCACCAGCCACCTTGCGCGCCTGCACCCCACTCCACAATCCTCCGCCTCACTGGGTCTGACCACCCCGCACCCGGGGTCTGCTAGCCGCTGCCTGCATGCCCAGGGTCTGCCTACTGCCGTCTTGCATGCTTGGGATCCATTAGCTGCTGCCTTGCACGCCCAGGGTCTACAAGCCACCGCTTTTTTTGCTGCAACCCCTCTCTGCCTGGCTGATGGACTCCACTCCTCCTACCAGTCTGGATGAATGGGTCTATTTTAACTCCTTGGTTGTCAGACGTCCCTACAGCTCAATTTTCTGTCAGTTCCAGTTGTTATTTTGTTTTTAAATTGTTGTTGTCCTTCTTTTGGTTGTGCGAGGAGGCACAGTGTATCTACCTATGCCTCCATCTTGGCCAGAAGTCAACTCTAAGACACATCATTATTAAAAAGCCAAAGGTTAACGATAAAGAGAAACTCTTAAAATAAAGAGAAATGAAGTCAGTTATTGGAAGGTTGCCAGATGGGGGTGGGAGAGGGTAAAGAGGTAAGGGAATTAAGAAGTGCAAGTAGGTTGTTACAGAATAGCCATGGGGATGTAAAGTACAGTACAGGAAATGGAGTAGCCAAAGAACTTATACACATGACCATGGACATGAACAATGGTGTGGGGGACTGCCTGAGGGAGTGGGGGGTTTGGCTGGAGAGGGGCAAAAGAGAAAAAATGAGGACAACTGTAGTAGTGTAATCGATAAAATATAATTAAAAAAATAAAAGTATATGCATTATATCTCCACCTCACTTATGTATTCCACTCTTTGGTAAAGTTATTTACTTTATATTATGTTTGTTGTCTTCAGAAAGCTACATGATTCATCTCAGACTGTTGGTGTCCTCCACAGCTTTGGCTCAGATCCTAGAGCACTGGGTCAATGATCTAATGAATCAGTTGCATTCTTGATTGCTAAAACACTATAATTTCCCAACTGTCTCCATCCCTCGCCCCACCCCATCTCATTCATTTAAGTTATCAATGTTCTTTTTACTTGAGTTATATCAAACTACCCTCTGTTATAGTAGTGACAAGTTAATTACACAGCTATTAAGAGATAATATGGGAGTAGTAACATAAGTTATCATGTAATTACCTTTCTTCTCAGAGGCATTACCACGTAATTAAAGCAAACCTGATATAATATTTTGCAGAAACTAACAGTGCTGAATTCTATATTCCCTCTGTCCTTCCCCCTGTCGTAGTACAGGAAGACATTCTAGGTAAAGGAATTTCGTGTGCAAAATAGCTAAGGCCTGAGAGAAGACCAGTATAGCCACAGCACCTGAGCACTTTGATTTGTGAGAGCAGCATGAAATGCAGGTGCAGGGACAGGAGACCATGTTGATCCTCTTAGGCCACACACAGAGTTTAGATTTTTAGTCTAAGTGCAATCAGAAGAAGCCACTGAAGGATTGTAAGCAGAGGAATGAAATAATTCAATTTCTTCCTAAAATGATTATTTTTGGCTACTATGTAGAGAATGGAATGGAGTTCAAGAAAGAGTGGAGGTATGGAGATCAGTTAGGAAGCTGTTGCATTAAGTAGAAAACAGGCCTGAGCTAAAGTCATGGCAAAAAAGTGGATGAATTTGAGATAAGATATGAGTATATCCTTAAAAATGTGTCAAAAGGACTCACTGAGGTTTGGACAGAGGTAAAGGAAGCTATCAAAACGACTCCTAGGTTTCTAGCTTGAGATATTGGGTGTTTAATGTTTCACGTATTGTGTGGTAGATGGGTCGTGCTGCGGGAACATTTAGGAAGGGTGCAGACATGGCATGCAGCATGCATCTTTGTAGAGCCCACCCATCCAATGCCCTTTAAAAAGTATCACTTCATCTCCAGCATTGCTGAGGGGGTGGTCAGTTGATATATTTTTGTCCTTGTAAATTAACCCTTATTACTAATTAGACCAAGGGGAGAGCATCTGTCCCAACAGCAAACAACTTATGGCTCCACCATTGTCCTACTCATGACTCAGGCTAACCTAGTATTCTCTGTCAGGAGCCAGAATGGAAAACAAAGACCTGGCAGCTGACTGTGAAGTAGGGAGAAGCAGACAGGCAGCGCAGCTGAGTAGCATTAACCTGTTAAGCACAGGAGTAAAGATCCACAAATAGCTGTGGCTGGGGTCTCTAGAACTGATTCTGATCCAGAATTACCATCTGTCTCCCCTCTCGGCGCGAATTTGTTTAGTTTGGCTCTTGTTTGAGATTGCTTTTATACTTAATGAATCCTTACTATGAAACATTATTTCATTTGACTTTTATAATAACCCAAATGAGGTAGGTAGGTACTCATTTCCTCATTTTTGTAGATAAAGAAACTGAGGCTTAGAGATGTTATTTGCCCATGGCCCCACAACTACCTAGTGACAGTACCAGGACTCAAACCCACATCTTTTGATCCACTATCTTAACCACTATGTTACAACGTCTCCCTTAATGCTTGTTTCCTTTAAAAAAAAAAAAAATCCTTATCTAAGCTAGATGAAATGGGGTTCTCTTCCTTTTGACCAAAGGAGTCAGATGAAAAGTGCCTTAGAGTTCTGACCAAGATGGAGGCATAGGTAGAAACCCTTCACTTCCTTGTACAACCAAAAGGAGGATAACAACCAATCTAAAATCAATAAACAACCAAAAGTGCCAGAAAATCAAACTGCATGGAACTCCGACAACCAAGGAATTAAAGAAAAAGTCAACCAGAAAAACCAGATCGGTAAGGCGGTGGACCATGTGAGCCGACTCAGAAGAACCTAGGCGAGGCAGCAAGAGTGTCGGGGTTGGCTGCCGAGCTCGCGGGCTGCATGGGAGGAGCTGATTTAAGGGGAAAACAGCGATTCAGAGCTGACTGGGGTATGGCTGGGGTTGCTGCGGTGGGTGTTTCTCCATCTCACATGAGAGTTCATTGGAAAGTGGGCTAGAGCCTAGCAGATGAGCCACACTGTGCCCTCTCTGGCCCCTCCGCGACAGGCAGCACTGCAGTGTAGCAAGCAGGGTTGCCCTGCCCTGGTGAATACCTAAGTCCCTGCCCCCTTACAACTTAACAGGTGCACCAAGACAAAGAAATATGGCCCAAATGAAAGAACAGAGCAAAGCTTCAGAAAGAGAGCTAAGCAATGAGGAGATAGCCAACTTATCTGATGGAGAATTTAAAGCCCTGGTAATCAAAATGCTCACAGAACTGATTGAGCTTGGTCGAAAAATGAAAGAACAAATGAAAGATACCCAAAATGAAATAAAGCAAAAATATTCAGAGAACCAACAGTGACAGGAAGGAAACCAGGACTCAAATTGACAATTTGGAACAGAAGGAAGAAATAAACATCCAACCGGATCAGAATGAAGAAACAAGAATCCAAAAAATGAAAAGAGGCTGAGGATTCTCTGGGACAACCTGAAATGTTCCAATATTTGAATCATAGGGGTGCCAGAAGGAGAAAAACAACAGCAAGAAATCGAAAACTTATTTGAACAAATAATGAAGGAAAACTTCTCTAATCTGGCAAAGGAAATAGACTTTCAGGAAGTCCAGGAAGCCCAGAGAGTCCCAAAGAAGTTGGACCCAAGAAGGAACACACCAAGGCACATCATCATTAAGTTACCCAAGATTAAAGACAACAAGAAAATCCTAAAAGAAGAAAGAGGAAAGGAGAGAGTTATCTACAAAGGGGTGCCCATTAGGATATCAGTTGATTTCTCAAAAGAAACCTTGCAGGCAAGAAGGGGCTGGAAAGAAGTATTTGAAGTCATTTGAAGGACCTACAGCCAAGATGACTCTATCCAGCAAAGCTGTCATTTAGAATGGAAGGGCAGATAAAGTGCTTCCTAGATAAGGTCAAGTTAAAGGAGTTCATCATCACCAAGCCATTATTATATGAAACATTAAAGGAATTTATCTAAGAAAAAAGATGATCAAAAATACTAACAGTAAAATGACAACAAACTCACAACTACCAACAAAAAGACAAACAACAAAAACAAAAACTAAGCAAACAATCAGAACAGGAACAGAACCACAGAAATAGACATCACTCAGAGGGAATTCAGTGGGGAGGGAGAAGGGAGGACTAGGGGGGAAAAGGTACAGGGAAGATGAAGCATAACTAGTAGGCATAAAATAGACAGGGAGAGATAAAAAATGGTATAGGAAACAGGACTCAAAGAACTTACATGTGCAACCCATGGACATGAACTAAGGGGAGGGGAATGCTGGAGGGTTGCGGGGGCAGGGTAGGGGGGAATAAAGGGGGAAACTTGGGAAAACTGTAATAGCATAATCAATAAAAATACTGAAAAAATAAAAAAAGTGCCTTAAAGTCAAAGTATGGCTGCCCCACTGTATCTTACCCGCCTTCCATGCCACCAAGATCCTTCACATAGTTGTAATTCTTTTAAAAATTGAATAGAACAAAATAACTTACTGCATTGTGGGGATTTTAAACTGTGCATATGAAAATAGGATAATTTCCTAAATTTATATCCTTTCTTTTATCTCTAACTTTGAATACTTTCATGGAGAGTAAAGATCCAAATACAACTGTGAAAAACCAATTTCCTCTTCTACTTTCTGAAAAATTAAAAGAAAGCACGCTGGTGGTGCTCCCTTATGATGCAAGATTTTACAACCTGCTCCTGCATGGCTTACGGACTTAACTCAGGCAGGATTTGGCTTACATGGCACTGAAAGGCCAAGAAAAAACCCCCAACATCTTTCACTGTCCTTTTTTTTAAGAGTCTGTTACTAGTAGGCTGTAGAACTGCTAGTTTCTCAGACATCATTATTTTTATTAGTCATGGAGGCAGTCTGGGGCGGCAGTGCAAGAAGGAACAGGAAGTTTACTGGGAGGCACTGAACACATGATTTTTGACAAGGGAGGGAGACTAATTTAAACATAATGGTCAAACTTCTATTTCAGTGAATTTTTAGTTCTGTGTTGATCATCATAGGTATTTTTTTTTCAACTGTGACATTTTTCTAGCCACTTGCAAGAGGATAGACAGAGTGTTGATATGAATACCTTTCAAGTTCAATAGCTAATTCAGTTTCTGTGGAAGGTAAGCAACTCCACAGTGTGACCCTTGTCTTTTGCACAGATGTGCATCAACTTTAATCATTAATATGATGACTAACTTACAGCAGGTCAGAATATTTTAGATTTTTCTTTATTAAAGGAAGGCATTTAGAAGCAAGGGTAACAGTGACACTGCTAAGTGTCTACATCATGTTGTGCTACAAAAATATTTAAGTTTAATAAAGATGCTAATCATATTTCTTTCTACAAAGACATGTGTTTTAAATGTTTTATAATTGCTTTACTACTTCCTTAAAATTGATTTTTCAGAAAAATCATGTACTTCTGCTGATAAGAGCACAAGATCACTGTCTCTACACTGTGTTCTAGTGTTAGCCTAATTACTGGAGTGGGAGAAAGTCTGAAAAAAACCTTAGCCATTACATTCATATATTTAACAAGTCACAACCTTGAAATCTTGCTCTACCTGAAAGCACCATTAAAAGTGCTTGACTATTACTACTAGAGGAAATTTTTAATAAAAGCTAATTAAGCTACCAAACTCCCAAGTGGTTAACTGATTTTAGGAACTAAATTTCTGGTACTTCTAATTATCCCTGATGGCTTTGCTTAGTGTTTCACAACCATGACAGATGACAATGAAAAACTGCAGCGAAATTCATCTACCCTGACACTGTGCTAACCACCGGCTTCTCCCTCTCCAAGTAAAATCAATACTCTGTTTGAGTAAACACGTTTACAGCTTTATTAGGATGTCTTGCTTGTTCTGTAACAGCTCCTTGAAGCTGTGGTAACAAATCGACTCAACTCAGTTAAACCTAGAGAGCTGGGTAAGAGGCCCATCGATAAGGTTGTTATAAAAATAAACTGCAGGAGATCAGAAAGCTGGAGCAAACAGTCTGGTAAATGTCAATATTTTCCCTTACAGAGGATGACAAAAACAGTGAGATCATGCAGAAAGTCTTTTTTTCCTCTTAAAAATGTTTCTTGTTTTATTGGATAAAGCACTTCTACTTTTTGTGCACAAGTCTCCTTAATGAAATTTTTGCTTCCTAATTCCATATGCATCTGGAACAGGAAGCTGAAGTAAATACCTGCTATGTTCCTGCCATTTCAGTCTTTATTTTCCTTCATACTTAGAGTCTTGCTTTGGTCTTCATTGACTTTATAAAGTGATGTTATTCAATTTATCTGGAATGCCTGTGGTGGTTCAATCTTACCTGCTTTTATTAATGAAACAAAACACTTTATCATGTACATCGGGAAGTCATTTCAATGCAGTGTTCACTCTTGCTACGATATCTGTGCAACCTGATGTTATACTTTCTAAATTAGGCCTTCCACATTTATGCATTTTACAAGAGCAAACAGTGTTAGCTTCAGACAGGCCGCACGACCTCCTGACTCATGGTAGTACATAAAAATGTCTGCTACCTATTAGGAGCAAGCCTCCACAGTGGCTATAGCTCTACCAAATAAGAACTCATATACCTTCCTTCAGATGTTCACAGGTTGCTCAAAGAACTAACATCTGGCAGGAAATTCCCACTTCAATTTGGCAAGCTTAGACTACCCAGATGCGACAAAGTAATGGTTCCCCCCCCCCCCGCCCCGTTTGAAAAGTTCTCAGATGTAAACTTTTTTCATTTTCTGTGTAGCCTAGTTAGTAAAATTTTGTTTTGTTTTGCTTTGACTTCATATTGACTACCAACCAGTCATGAACTGGTTGGTAACAACTCATGACCTGTATGTTAAACAACACAGACTCTTCTGGAAAAAGGAAATCAACAGACATTAAATTTTGAAATAACTTAAAAAGCTACTGTGCCTGCCAGGGTAAGGTCTGACTGAGCAGGTATTTGCATAATGAAAACCAAAGCCTAAGTGGTGTCAGAGGGTGCAGTGACCAACAGGGACAGGAAGTCAGGCCAGAGTGAAGGTTCCCCTACAATAATGGCTCAGCACCACATTCTTCCCACAGAAAGTGAGCAGCTGAGCCATGTAGTGTCATACACAGGCGAGTGCTCAGTGCTATAGCTACGAGGACGACTTATTTCCTTTTTCTACTGGTTGAATATGGAAACCTGCCAAATACTATTAATGGGGCATGGTGCATTGCATTTGAACTAAAAAAAAAAATCTAACTTTTTAAATGCCCCTAATTCAGGAAAGAAGCTCTTGAAGAGTACCAGTAAGCACTGTTTTACCCATACAGATAAGATGCCCCTCCACCCCAACTTCTTTAAAAAAACTGCTTTAAAGATCATTCTTTCTTATGGAACAAAAATATACAGCATCAGGTTAGAATCTGAATTTTAAACCTAAATGCGTGATCTTGTGATGTGGTTCCCAAAATAAAATAAAAATTTAGCATATGTTTCTGTTTATTGTTAAAGCCAAACATCTTGGATACTCACATGGCAAAAAAAAAAAAAAAAAAAAAAAAGAAAAAGAAAAAGAAAGAAAGAAAGAAAAGAAAAAAAGAAAGAAACCAAACAAACCTATATTAAAGGCTTCTATGCATTTGGGATATTGACTCTTGACCTATAAAATTCCAAGAGGCCTATATAACAGACTGCTTAACTGACAACTTTCATTTAGGTTATGAACATATGTAATTATCGGATCATGAATTAATGAGCCAGGAGATCAGGCTTCTAGTATTAAATATTTGCCATTAACTGTCTTTCTTTGAACCTCACTTTCCTTATCCATCAAATGGGGGCTTTTGAACAGTTTCATACTGAACATCAACTCATTCCAGAGAGTTGCTTCATGAGCCACCAAATAAAATGTGGATAGGGCCAAATGGGTATTTGTTTGATCTCATTTCATGCGGATTCAGGTAAGACCTCGTAACATAGTTTCACTACTGAAAACAGTTTGAAAATATGAAAACCAGAAAATGTGGTCTTTAAAATACTCACTTTTAGAACTAACATTGTAAGCTGCATGTTAAAGACCCATCGGTCCAAAGTCATAACTGCTGGATTAAGGAGATGACAGTAAATTTATTTAAGCCCTAATTCATTAGCGAGATAACTAATTTTGTCATTATTTAACTCAATTCAGAAACCTGTATTTTATCAATTGATAACTCCTCACAGCAGGATTGTTCTAAAATTTTAAGAGCATTTGATGTTAGAAACTGGTTTTAATTTTCCATTTATTTAACAGACTACAGATAAAATATACACATCTTAGCTCTATAAAATGTCAGTGATAATTAGATAATTAAATGCAAAACAAATTAAGAGCCTGTGTTCATACCCCAGCTTTAGGAACTCATATATCTTATGTAAGAATAGCTATGAATTTAGTAATAGTGGTGCTAATTTTCATTAGTTTTATTCAGACTCTGTTTATAGTAAACAGCCTTATAATTCAGGCATTACATTTCATATAAACTTTCATATACTTCAGAGAGTTGTTTCTGATGACTTATTACTGTGGCTAAGACTTCTTCTAGGTCCCAAGGTTGGCCAGATTATGCATCAGCATCACCAACATGTAATTTTATTTTTGATTACATTAATTACAAAGCCAATAAAGGCACAATGTAACAAATCCGAACATCATTGAGACAAAATTTAATTTGAATACATTTAGCTTTATGAAAACGTACTATATTGCTTCTACTTTTTTCATTTTGCTATTAATGACTGACGAAATTTCTTTTAGGTCATAGACTGGCACCAGTTTACAGACTAGTGTTCAGAAAACCACTTTGGCTATTTCTCCTCACTTGGAGGGGAAGATAAAACAATATACTAACGGAATGCAGTATCACAAAATTTTCATACAAATTCGCCCTGACCCGTGGTCAAACCCGCAACCTTTTGGTTTATGGGATGATGTTCCAACCAACTGAGCCACACCAGCCAGGGCCAGGGTACTAGTTCCTTGAGGGAACATTCATGTTTATGAGAAATTCCAGACTTCACCCTAAAATCATTCTGTATTCCATGTGAACTAATGTTATTTCTCTTTTTTATAATGGCTTGAGGGTCATCTTTACCTCTTTTAACCAACATGGACTTAAATAATCTTAGGCAAGGCTCTTGAAATGCAATTCTGGTTCAGTGTCAGCTTATCTAAATCTCTGGATGTGTAGCACTAGAATAGTATGTCATAAAGTGTCCTATGACTGTGCAAAGTGTGACTCTCTATCCCCCCGTCCCTGCATGAACTTGAGCTGCTGTCGTGAATTTCATATTCTTCATGACCAATTCAGTTCTATACTTCATTTGATGGTTTTAAGGAAAACTGCTACTTAAGAAATAGAACACCAAGATGTCCTAAAAGATGAGTTAAAAGATGCAAAGTTATTGCTGCTCTGGGGTGGGGTAGGAGCGAGCAGCTCTCATCTCAGTCATACGCAGGTAAATCCTCTGCGTACAGCGGGTCATAGGAAGGTTTTGGTTTTCTAAGTGAAGAAGTGTGAGAAATGATATGTTTAACACTCAGGAAGTTATTTTTAGTCTTCTGAGTTGGACAGCAAAGGAAGAAGTTGGTGCAGAAAAAAAATCACAAGAATTCTGTACCACTTCTTTGCATAGCATAACGTTAAACAGCAATTAAGAAAAAATGGGAGAGTAAGCTATGAATGTTTGGGAACAAACAAACAGGTGAGAATGTGAATATGAAGATAATTTGGAGAATCTCTACCCATGTCAAAAGTATAGACAAAGTATACATGAAAAGGAAGTAGCATCCCTATTCTGGAAACTTAAACCTTTTTTTCTTTTCTTTTTTAACCAAAATTCTTATCTGAACATGAATTAGAAAGTGAAATTAATGCTCCTTTTTATTAGATGGGAAACAATTATTTACATTGCGATTGCCAAGAGGCTTTAAGAATAATTTGCATATTGTAGGTAATATCTTTTAGGGTAATATTCTTTCTTTGCCAAAGTTATTATGAGAAATTTGAAAATAAAAAGTATTAGAGGCAGCACAGTTAGTTTTCTATCATTCAAAATAAATTCTTCTAAGCTATGTATGGCTCTTAACCACATTTAATGAAGCTTTTAAAATCCTACGAATGTTGGTCCTTAGGTAAGGTCTCTTGTCTTTTATCTGAAAGTTCTATCTATGTGCCTGCATGTAAAATCTGTCCAAAGTATACTCACTCTTAGTCTAAAGATGATGTGTAGGTCTACACTATATTTGTACAACTGCCATATAAAACATTCAACTAAGTCATATTAGATTAGCACACGCTGATATTGACAGCCTACTGGGAACATATTGATTAGGTCTCCTTCCATGTATTTGTTATGATTTTTCTCCTCAGTTTCATTTACTGGGAAGACACAGGGGAAAAGATTTCACCAGAACAATGACAGTGCCTGTCACAAAATGTTCTCAACGTTTCCATTTGTTACTATGGCAGTTCCAAGTGAAAAGGCAGACCTGCTGTGACAAAGCGCAGCAGGACAACAGGAAGACATTTTCTCCTGACCCGGGAAATTAGGAAATCATACTTAGAGATTACAGAATTGTCTCCATTTCCAAGGGTATAATCGTAGCACTTGGGCTTTTGTAGGAGAATCTGAAAAGGGTAGTTCCGTCAGGGCTGGCTAGTGACAAAGGGCAAATGTTACAAAGTGCTTCAGATCTTCAAACGGAACAAGCAGGCACGCTTGTAGAGGCCGAAGGGATTTGTCACTGTCACTAAACCCTTGAGATGGAACTACGAATTTAATGTATATACATTTAGGGTACTCATTTTAAAATTCTACATGAGAATCTATGATGTAGTCATATGTTGTGGCTGATAAGAATACATGGCACTCTGGTACTGAGATATGTAATTAGGACCTGGTGGGTGAGGTAATGCTTTATCCAAGAACTTGAAATCGGGACTGATACATAGTTATGCAAAGTCACAAAAGAGAGAAACACTCTTAAGCCAGCAAAAATTGAAAGTAATAGGAGGCATATATTAACTATCTAAAGATAGAATGTGTCAATCAGAAAGGAGATGCATTTATCAGACAACAAAGCAAAGAAAAAGGAACTACATAATAAATGTAAAAGTTGTCACTGCCCCTCCATTTTCAAGGTAGAGGAGTATGCTTCAACAGCGGGAGTATTTCAAATCCTAACAGAAAGGCTTTCCTTGGTGTAGAGATAGGAGTAGGAGGTTTTAATCAATGGGTTTTTTAGTATTTTAAACTAACAATACCACATCTATTGTAAGACGGATGCATCAGCCTGGTGCTACTCAACAGTCGATTCATGTAACTCCCTGTGTTTGGATTCCACACTGACCAAGCGAGTTTATGATCTGCTTTCTGTATCTCTGTAGTACAATCAATTCTATTGCTTAGAAAAAAATGGTCCTGGTTCAGACTCACTGGGGACTACAGCCCTTCAATTCTCTACCCTTTCCCTTTTGCAGCAATCTTACCCTAGAGTCCTGAGAATCCTATCAGATAACAAAAGCTCCTGTTCAATACATGAAGTCATCTATTCAGATAATAGGAAGATTCGCTTTGGTAAAGCCCCCTTTTGTTAGTAAGGCTGGTCTTGGTTCTCGGTCCCAATGATGAGACTTCCCTAAAAGTTCAGAGCAGGACCCTGCAGTGAGTGAGAGCACAGCCTCTGGAACGAGACTGCCTAGTTTGAATCCTGGTTTTGCCATTTTCTAGCTATGAGATGTTAGCCGAGTTACCTAAACCCTCTATGTCTCGGTTTTCTCATCAGTAAAATGGGGTTACAAATAACCAACTTCAAGGAGCTTTTATAAACATTAAATGAGTTAATATATATTAAGTACTTAAGATACTGATTGACTAATAGATATTATGTAAATTTATCTATTGCTATTACTGTATAGCTTGACTTACATGGACAGAATGTGCTGAACATGTTGACATAAGAATTCCATTGCTAAAATGGCAGAGTATTCATTTCATTGTATGACTCGGTCTTTCAATATCTATCATGGGAACTGATCAGAGTAAAGTGAGAAAAATGGTTATGTAACTGAGGTATTACCAGTGAAGTCCTATGTACTTTCAGGCTGCCTTCAACTTTACCTATACTGGTTTCAACAGTGTAAACTGAAATCCAGTGTTGGCTTCAGGGTATGATGGAAGTGAACAGAGTGAGGAAGTTGCCATGTATTACACAAGGGGTAATCAAACTATAGATTGAGGGCCAAATCTGGCCCATGGCCTGTTTTTATACAGCTGGAGGGCTAAGAAAGGTATTTACATTTTAGTGTAATAACCAAAACAAAACAGAAAAGTAAGCAAGTAAGCAAACAAACAGAATAAGAAAATTACACAATACAGCCTGTATATGGCTTGTAAAGCTTGACATTTTCACTATTTGGCCCTTTACAAAAAAAGTTTACGGGTTCCCGTTTCACAATCTTTCCTTTTTACTTAATTGCTGTACCCTGACCATAAATATATAATGAGGGTAGGTAAGTAAGTAGAATGAGATTTTTAAAAAGGCTGAAAATCCTGTAACAAAGAACCCAAGTGCTTTTGATGGGGTAGTCCATGTATCATTTAAATACGATACACGTGGGTAGCTAGCTGTTCCTACTGCAGTATCCTAAAAATGACTTCACTCTCCCTCAGAAAGTCTGTATGTTATTCTCTAGTACTGGAAGCATTACAGGTAACTGGGCGTCTGGAAGGGAATCTGTTGTTGCAGAGCCAGGCGGCCCAGGGCTCCAGGGCCCCTGGGTGAGAAGAAGGGCTAATTAGGTCACCAGGGGATCTGTAGTGCTGTACTAAACATCAGAGAAATAGAATACCTAATGCTTTAAATATTTGACTTAAAAAAGCTACAAGGATACAAGTTTAAAAGTTCCTGTATTAATATTCCTGGTTTAACCAATTTCTAACCAGGAAATCGGTAACATTTCCCTAATGTATTACAGAAGTTGACCCAATTCTGGGTAAGATATTTTTAGCTTGCATGAATGTATATAGCTCTGAAGTAGTATGAAATAGGAAAAATAGCTGCAAAATACTCTAATTAATGATGAAGCCTTTTAGAGCAAAGAATGACAGTAAAGTAGACTGTTATCTGTGATATGTACTCGTAGCAAAGAATAGAGTATGAGCATGCTACCAGTCTAAGGTTCACAGCTCACTTTGTGGTACATTTAGACAATGGAATACTACTTGGCTGTAAAAAAGATAAAAAGGAAATCTTACTTTTTGCAACATTATGGATGGACCTGGAGATTATTATGCTAAGTAAAATAAGCCAGTCAGAGAAAGACAAATACCGTATGACCTCAGTTATATTGGAATCTAATGAACAAAATAGAAACAGAGGCATGGTCACAGGGAACAGACTGACAACTGTCAGAAGGGAGGCAGGTGGGGGAACTGGATGAAAGAAGGTGAAGAGATTAAGCAAACACACAAACAGTGAAATGGTCTGTCCAGAAAGTATCCAGCCATGCACTGTGACAAATGGAGACATTTATTGAAGAAGATACAAGAAACACTGTACACAGGACAATGATGCCTCAGTCCCCTTCAAAGTAGGCACCTTGGGACCTCACACAGTTCTCCCAATTGCCATCATCTACCCCTTCATATTTTTCTTGAATCTCATCGAAGGTCTGAAATCTCTTCCCTTTCAAAGGTGATTTTAGTATTGGGAAAAGCCAGAAGTCACAGTGCACCAAATCTGGTTTGTAGGGGGGCCGAGTCACCTTGGGTGATTTGCTGTTTTGCCAAAAAACTCTGCACAGGACATGATGCATGAGTGAGCATGTTGTCGTGATAAAGCTGCCAATCACCAGTTGCCCATAGCTGCGGCCTTCTGAATCATTCAAATAGTTTCTGTGGAGCAATGTTTGAGCTTAGCACAAAATTTGATACATATTCATTGCTTTACTCGCTCACTTATTTTAAATGCAACAGCCACACAGTACACATGCTCATTCAATAGCATCTACCACCTCCATTGACTAGTACAATGAAGTCATCATTGTTCACACATGCACATTCCCGCCCACTCTCCTTGGCTGCCAGGTTACATCGATGTCATGCAAACCATTCTTGTTATGTTAACAATGGATGGACTTTTTTCTGGACAGACCCTTGTGTAAATGTGTATGTATACACACAGACGCACACACACACAACAGTGTGGTGATAGCCAGAGGGAAAGGGGGGTGGGGGGTGGGGAGTAGGTAGAGGTGGGCAAAGCAGGGGGAAATGGGGACAGAGATTTTGCTTGGGACGCTGGGTGCACAATGCAGCGTGCAGGTGATATTTTATTGAGTTGTGCATTTAAAACCTGTATGGTTTTGTGAACCAATGTGACCCTAATAAATTTGTTTTTTTAAAAAAAAAAGACTAGGTACAAATAGTTTCAAAGAAGAAATATAAAAAATTTATGTTGCTGAAAAACACCATTTATATACATACTCATATACATATTATACACATATAATATTTTGCCATGTATAATGCACACCTTTTTGCCCAAATTTTTGAGGGAAAAATAAGGACGAGCATTATACACGGGTACACATTATACATGGCAAAACATGGTATATAGTTGTGTGTGGGGGCATATATATGTATTGTAAACAATACTAAGTTAAAACCATTACAAAATCTTAAATGTTTTCCATGGCTCAAATTATCTTCCAAGGAAGAAGAACAATGGTTAACTCCATTTGTCTTTTTTTTTTTTTTTTTTTAATCATGCTTGAGAAATCAACAGAGATCAGGAAGGACTTTTCTGGGTTATCATTTAAGAATCTAAAGCTTTACATAGACCATAACCTAGTTTAACTATACTTAACTAAAAGGATTTTAGATGTATTTCAATATCAGAATCTTTGAAACAGACTTTAGATCAATGTAAGTCATCAAGCCAAGATTTCCTAATTGTTTTAATCTTGTTTTTGAGTATTCATTTAAAAAATGATTTGGTTCTTATAAATTGTGCCAGTTCTTACTGAGCTTGAACCAGACAAAAATTTAACCCTTCCTAATAAAATAAACATGCAACTATTGTCTTAGAAACACGTTTTAACCAAATACTCCAAAGACATCATCTTCAGCTATTAGCAGCATACTGTTTAATACTCATCACAGCTTGTTTTAAAGAATAACAATGTGTTAACATTTAAGCCCAAAGGGCTACGAATATACTATATATTGTACTTGGTGCAGCTTGTTTATGAAATATTCTGACAGACACAATTAATCTTGTGAAAATGACTAGGGTAGAGCATAATAGCAAATTATCTTTAAGCCAAAAATACATATTTTTCCTATAGTAAAATACCCTCTACTATTACAATGATAGTAGCATATGGAAAGAACATTAGGAAAGAACATTAATTATTTAAAAGAAATTAAAAGTTATTAAATTCATAAATCTTGGTTATATGGTAGAGACAAGGGCTAAAGGAAATGTTTAACTTATAAGTAAGTAAATGAGTCTTTACCTCCAACAAATGCATCTCCAGCTCCGTTGGTATCAATAATTTCTTTCTGGTCCTGATCCAAGACAGCAAAAGCAGTGACTTCACTTTCTGCAATTAGAGCCAAAGAAAGGCAAACTGACTTCTCTTTGTAATACTCAATGTATAAACTCACCCACTGAACCTGAAGTTCCTTCATCATTCATCATTCAAAAAGACAGAACATGAGCCCCACACTCTGTACATGCGTACTGGGGAACCAAGGTGCAAAGTCACCTGTACGCAATGCCTTTTTAATTTTTTTTTTTGTAATTTTCAGCATTCAGATGCTGTATGTGCTTTGTTAAGAGTCATACCTAGGTAGTTCCTATTTTGGGGGAATGACAGTAAATGGCAGCAGTCCCTTTTTGGACAGTACAAATACTTGAAAAGAAACTACAAGCTAAAGGAAGCGTTTGTAAGGATTAAGTCATGAACCTCTGATAATGCTTCAAGCCTGACTGCATTCTGGGAAGTGAAATCTTGGATACAGTAAAGAGCTATAAATTTTAAAAATATAAATAATGATTTATCTTGGGTGTTTCTCTACAGAAAATCACAATGGCACAAGAGAAATATAATTACTATTCTGTTACAATACTTCATGCCAATGTCAGGGACTACTGATTTTAGTTGGTTTATTACACATAACCTAGCCTGGTTACTTTTTACTAAGGAGTCACTATTTTCTTTAAACTATGTGTCAACCAGAAGAAGGGAAAGCTGCCTCTGAATGCACGGGCAGAACAAAAGGACAGTGCAATGGGCTCTTGTCTTGCAGCAGTCTGGACCAGGGCTTGGTTGTTTTGACTACAGAGTAACCTAATACAGTACTTTATACTTGGCGCATTACGATGGAATGAAGTTGCTTGTGATGAAATCTGTCCTAGAGGACATCTGCAGAAGACTGGTCAGTGCTTTTTATTGGGGGCTAGACTTCTGAAATCAGACATATGCATTTCTTATGGGGACAGATGTGGTCCGAGACTTGTAAACTTCAATCTCACCTAAGATCAAGAGGGAAGGAAAAGGAGATTCTGAGAACATTAAGGTCTTAATGAAGAGCCTAAAATCTCAAAAAAAACGTGTTCTGTCTGCCTTCTGCTACTAAAATATACTTTCAATAGCAGATAAGCACAGATTTGAAAATGATGAAAAAGATCCTCTTGGGAAAACTGATATTCAGGAAGAGGGCTCATTCACTTGGTGACCCTTTTAACCAGATAGCTGTAGATGCTAAGAAGCCTCTGCACCAGAAGTATCTACTTAAACTCTTTAAGTAACTAACTTTCCACCGTTGTAACACCAGAACCTACATGGCAGTTAACAAGATTTTGATTAACTGGAAGTTAAGGCATAGTTGTCTAGAATTAAGTTTTCTAGGGAGTATGCAGTAGATACTGTTACACAGGCAAAAAATTAAAAAAAAAAAAGATGTAAGCAGACTTTATTGGAAATAATTAGGAAAGGGCTACAGTTTGATTTAGGAAAAGGTCTGTTCCATAAATATTTATAAAGAAATCTGGTTTTATTACTTCCCAGTACAAGTCATACTATAAAGGGAATTAACAACTATAAACTAAGAACAAACAGGCACTAAATAAGTAAAACGAGCTAAGTTAATGATACCATTACCATTTATAATAGGGTTACATTATGTAATAATATAACATGTCTATAAAACATTTTAGGTAATATAAGAATTAATTACTGGATTACAGATTTGAAAATAATTATATACAAATGGTAAGTCACAATTAGATCTAATTCTTTGGTTATTGATTTTTGGTGGGATAAATCTTTATTTATGTATAGAACCTAATTCCCAATGGAAGAGATTATTTTGAACTTTGTTCTTAAGAATCATGACTTCTTGGTCTTAATCACAGAAAATTCTAAATGGATGCATTTACACTGTATTTTTTTTTCTGGACATACATGTAGATTCTTGAGTTGCCTTATCCTGAGGTGTCAAATATGGTGTCGTATTTTCCTGACAAATAAGGTAGAATTATTTTCTACCTTTTGTACATATTAATGCAAGTAAATACAAGAACACCAAGAATGTAAAAGAGCTGTCATAAGTCAGCATAGACACAGTCCAGCCTCTGTTACCTTCTATATCTAGAGGGTTTATTATGAGAACACCTCAACAGTTGCAAGATCCTAAAATGTGTTCTAAATCATTAAAAAAGGGTCAAACAATGTTCAATAATATTTAAGTGCAATTATATTTTTGGTACATTCTTGGTTTTTTGAAATGTGATGACCTGGTTCACAGAGCTATTAAAAAAGAACCTCTCACAATTAACTAAACAGCATTCACAAGCATGACCTATTCCATGGCCTTCTAGACAATATACTGTATAAACATATGAAGAACCTCACTAAATCTTAAGACACACTTATAGGCGTGGGCACTGTTCAGTCAGGGAGGCCCCTCTCACTGGGACCTGTTTCGTATGTGTGAAATGGGCAGGGAGTAGCTGTGGGAACAAGTGGCAAAAATATCTTTTTGCTCTGGTTGTATAAAAATACCACTGTTAGTTTTGATGAAGTACTTCTCCTTAAAAGATTAAGATAAGTCAGAACTATTATTTTTCACCAAAAGTTTCTAACCAAACTTTTTGAAAAGTGAGAATGAAACGGATTGGGCATGATTATTATTCTTATTGTCTAGATTTCTGTAAGACCAAACAATGGTGAGCTTCCCCAAACAGACAGAAACCAAACAGTAACAATTCAGCTGATACCAGATTTGTTTAGTGTCATTGATTAGATAAGACCCTCAGGGTACCTTCATCCGGAAGAATGAAATTTAGCTTATTTCAAATACAAAATAGTAAAAATTCAAACATTCCCTGGACAGTTTATACAAATAAAGAATTTATTCTTCACTTCACTATGACATAAACTTCACTATCTAATCACTGAAGAGACCAGTCAGGCTAGAATCAAAACATCTTCACACACCTATAATGCTATGCCAATTATAGTAGAGATGGTTAATTCATACAAACGACACAGGATCTAAATGAAAAATAATAGCAAAAAAATTCAGTCACTCTGCCAGACAACTATATTTTAGCATTGTGGACACACAACCTCATGATAATAA